>JAOWCC010000936.1:36259385-37623243 GCA_030867875.1 Actinernus sp. WN-2022 | reverse complement strand
CCCAATCCTCTTCATTGTGCAACGTGCAATCTTGACATGATTTTGAAAGAGAGAGGTGATGCACACATCGATGGGTTTCTTTGGTGAGTATATTCTAATGGTCTCACTGCACGCAGATGAATCGCTGTCACGCCGCTAACGCCGTTGAACTATAAATTCGTTATAAATATATTTCGCATGCATTTCGACTCTACAAAGGAAGATCCGGGTCCCATACAGGAAGGATTCCAATTCTTAGTTAGTGTAACAGTGTTCTTTAAACTATTATCGAACAAGAGACTTACAGTAATGACAATCGACTCGTACCAACGCAACTCGACATGACTGACTTGTGAGCGACACAATTGGCAACGTCAGTTACTGAGTTAGCCCAGGACGAGGACTAACTGTGACGATTGCTTTGGAGGGTTTCGATTAAAAGAACAACTAACGGCTCGAATACTTGTGGCGCACAGCCGGGTAAACATTTCTTAAAACAAAGCTCCTCCAGAACAAAGAATAATCCATTGCTAAATATACAGTAAGAGATAGGATAAAACTGATGAAATAAAGAAAGACCGTTTGTCCAATTACAGTATTTCATCAGTAGATAATAATATTTCAGGAATTTCAGATAACAATATATATTATTGAAAATTAAAGTATTTTAAGCAATAAATTATATTTATTTTAATTCATACAGGCAGTGCAGTGGATGCAAGAAGAAGCGCAGTTTAAGGACGAACAGTTTTTTTGCCGAATTTCCCAAGATTTCGTTGGGCAATTTACTTTTAAGTATATATTTTTACGCAGAGGACGACTCGCAAGTAAAGACCGCCAGGAAGCTTTCAATGAATAAGAATGCGATATCTATGATTTACCGCAAACTAGAAGACACGTGCTCTGGTGATCTTCAACGACATCCTATAACTCCATTTGGCGGCCCCGTTTACATAGTGAAGTGTGACGAAAGCAAATTCAACCACAAGGCTAAAGTAAGGCTCTCCAACTTGTTGTATGTATATGTACCGAATTAACTCAAAATGGTTGATCGTCTCCTGTTTTTTTCTCTGCATTTTCACCCCTGTTTCTAATTCGTCACTGTTAGAATGGTTTTACTTAACCGGTGAAACATAAAATAATAGTCAGTATCTCGATCAGTAATAATCAAGTGAGCTAAAAAAACAATGACATTAGGGTCTAATTGTGCGTATTAGTCTAATATCTATTTCACGGGTTAAATAAAATCACTCTATATTATGTGTCTTGTATTACACTGCATGAATACGCTGATCCCGCACAAGTGACTCTCATTAGCCTCCGCAAGCAACTCTTTCTAGCTCCACACGCGATAAATATAGTGAAAAGAAATGTTCAACTGGTCAGTTGAAACTGGACACTATTGTTGTCTAAACTATACTGTTTTGTTCAGTACAACAGGGGAAGAAGAGCAGCTGAAGATGTATGGGTGTTTGGCCTTATCACCACTGCTTTTAGTCCTTCAAGAGGCTACTTTGAAGTTGTACGCCGAAGGGATCGTCCTACACTACTTCCCATAATTCAACGATGTGTACTTCCTGGAAGCGAGCTTCATTCAGATGATTGGGGTGCATACCGAGGTCTTGAACAGCTCATACCAAACGTAACAACACACAGAGTTGTTGTCCACTCGCGCAATTTTGTTGATCCAGCCACGGGTGTCCATACCCAGGAAATAGAATCTGCTTGGAGCGCTATATATGTCAATATAATATGTACATGAATATACTAAGTTATAACTTATAACTTAATATTGTAAATTAAGTTAAACTTTAATAAGCTTACCTGTTTATTAATAGTGTTACCATGCAAAAAGTATTGCCAATATTGGTCTACCATGCAATGCGAGTTCCAAGGCTTTATCGAGAGAAAGACCCGTGAGTCCTCTAGAGGCAGATTACATATAGGTTACCCAGGCCCCATTCGGCCAAGACAAAGGGCGTAGCGAAATGGGGTTTACACCAAAGTGTTACCCATAGCAAACTGCAGATGGTTGAAATCGACTTTCAAAAAAAAAAAAAAAAAAAAAAAAATCAAAACGGCTTAAACTCGCCGGCTGAACTTCATTTGCGCAAGTAATTACGCAAATATTTCATCTTGTTGGACGAAGTTACATAAGATAGGCTTTTTTTATTCTATTAACTATGCGCTAGATACTGAACATTAATTAACTAATTATTTAATGATTGTATTATTTCTATGATTATCGTTAACAATTATTATTATTAAAATATTTTATTAACCAGTGCTTTCTGATTTCTATACAGGAATTGTACGACTGGCTGGGGAGCAACACTACCTTGCCACTCTTCTTTATTTTAATGGGGCAAACTGGCAACATTATTCTGCCGAGTGATGCAATCATAGTATCAGAAGTTGTAATCTTAATTGAGAAGGTTAGTATTTCTTTAGTACTTTAACACAAATTATTATTTAAACCTCTTCCAAACTATTTTCCGGTTTTTCCAAACTATTTTATACGAGTTAGACTCTCCGTCTCACTCCAAATGAAACCTTGTTGCAAGTATCTTTAAAACAACTGAGCCATTTGTTTCGTATTGCAGCTTAAACAAGGCAGAGAAATAGCGTTGTCTTTAAATTGCAGTTTAAATTAAGAATTTAGTTTTGAAAAACGGGGAAATAGTTTGGAAGAGGTTTCTACAACCATTTTCAATGTTATATGCACATGGGCAATTATGCGACCTACTCAATTAGAAAAGACGAATCCTTTTATTTCACACTAGTTTATGACAGTAATGTTATATACAAGATTTAAAAATAGAGAGGATGGTAAAAACGATTCCAGAACAATTGGGCGCAGATGTGAAAGGAGCAATTAAGCAATTGTGTGTTCATGTTTAATTTAAACCCGATTGTGATTTTTTTCTCCGCAGAGCAAAGAGGAAATGAACAATTTGTCAGAAAACGTAAGTACGAAATTATTTTTGTACTTACGAGTAGAGACGAATGCCCGTGTTCCAGTATAATAAACACATACTGGAACATGCTTATATATCTGCTATCATAAAAGGATATAGATGTCAACATATACCGCCGACACTAGAGTAGAGTAGGAAATGTTTTTCGTGGAGTTACAGGTTATCATAAGGCTGCGGTGATCTATTAGAAGCGGTGGAAGAGAGATCCAGTACGTCGTTTACCTGCGGTTGAGGTTCGGTATAGGATAGGGATCTCATCTGGAGCTTCGGTCATATGACTGGGTGGAAGAGAGATCCAGCGGGTCGATTACATGCGGTAGAGAATCGGTATAGGTTAGGGATCTGATCTGGAGCTTCGGTCATATGACTGGGTGGAAGAGAGATCCAGCACGTCGATTACATGCGTTAGAGAATCGGTATAGGCTAGGGATCTCATCTGGAGCTTCGGTCATTTGACTGGGTGGAAGAGAGATCCAGCGCGTCGATTACATGCGGTTAAGGTTCGGTATACTGTAGGTTAGGGATCTCATCTGGAGCTTCGGTCATATGACTGGGTGGAAGAGAGATCCAGCGCGTCGATTACCTGCGGTCGAGGTTCGGTATAGGTTAGGGATCTCATCTGGAGCTTCGGTCATTTGACTGGGTGGAAGAGAGATCCAGCGCGTCAATTACATGCGGTTAAGGTTCGGTATACTGTAGTTTAGGGATCTCATCTGGAGCTTCGGTCAAATAGCTGGGTGGAAGAGAGATCCAGCGCGTCGATTACCTGCGGTCGAGGTTCGGTATAGGTTAGGGATCTCATCTGGAGCTTCGGTCATATGACTGGGTGGAAGAGAGATCCAGCGCGTCGATTACATGCGGTTAAGGTTCGGTATACTGTAGGTTAGGGATCTCATCTGGAGCTTCGGTCATATGACTGGGTGAAAGAGAGATCCAGCGGGTCGATTACATGCGGTAGAGAATCGGTATAGGTTAGGGATCTGATCTGGAGCTTCGGTCATATGACTGGGTGGAAGAGAGATCCAGCACGTCGATTACATGCGTTAGAGAATCGGTATAGGCTAGGGATCTCATCTGGAGCTTCGGTCATTTGACTGGGTGGAAGAGAGATCCAGCGCGTCGATTACATGCGGTTAAGGTTCGGTATACTGTAGGTTAGGGATCTCATCTGGAGCTTCGGTCATATGACTGGGTGGAAGAGAGATCCAGCGCGTCGATTACCTGCGGTCGAGGTTCGGTATAGGTTAGGGATCTCATCTGGAGCTTCGGTCATATGACTGGGTGGAAGAGAGATCCAGCGCGTCGATTACATGCGGTTAAATTTCGGTATACTGTAGGTTAGGGATCTCATCTGGAGCTTCGGTCATATGACTGGGTGGAAGAGAGATCCAGCGCGTCGATTACATGCGGTTAAGGTTCGGTATACTGTAGATTAGGGATCTCATCTGGAGCTTCGGTCATATGACTGGGTGGAAGAGAGATCCAGCGCGTCGATTACCTGCGGTCGAGGTTCGGTATAGGTTAGGGATCTCATCTGGAGCTTCGGTCATATGACTGGGTGGAAGAGAGATCCAGCGCGTCGATTACATGCGGTTAAGGTTCGGTATACTGTAGGTTAGGGATCTCATCTGGAGCTTCGGTCATATGACTGGGTGGAAGAGAGATCCAGCGCGTCGATTACATGCGGTTAAGGTTCGGTATACTGTAGGTTAGGGATCTCATCTGGAGCTTCGGTCATATGACTGGGTGAAAGAGAGATTCAGCGCGTCGATTACATGCGGTTAAGTTTCGGTATACTGTAGGTTAGGGATCTCATCTGGAGCTTCGGTCATATGACTGGGTGGAAGAGAGATCCAGCGCGTCGATTACATGCGGTTAAGGTTCGGTATACTGTAGATTAGGGATCTCATCTGGAGCTTCGGTCATATGACTGGGTGGAAGAGAGATCCAGCGCGTCGATTACCTGCGGTCGAGGTTCGGTATAGGCTAGGGATCTCATCTGGAGCTTCGGTCATTTGACTGGGTGGAAGAGAGATCCAGCGCGTCGATTACATGCGGTTAAGGTTCGGTATACTGTAGGTTAGGGATCTCATCTGGGGCTTCGGTCATATGACTGGGTGGAAGAGAGATCCAGCGTGTCGATTACATGCGGTTGAGATTCGGTATAGGTTAGGTATCTCATCTGGTCATCTGGTGCTTCGGTCATATGCATAAGTAAGTAAGTGACTATATAAATAAGTGAATATTTAATTAATTAATTAAGTAAGTAAGTAAGTAAGTAACTAAATAAGTGAGTAAGTACATGTAAGTGAATATGTATGTAAGTAGGTAAGCTAAGTAAGAATAATTAAGTAAGTAAGTGAGTGAATAAGTAAGTAAATGGATATATAAGTAAGCGAATAAGTAATAATTTAGTGAATATGTAAATAGGTGAATACGTACGTAATAAGTATTAGTGAATAAGTAAGTGAATAAGTAAGAGAAGATGTAAGTAACTTAAATAAGTAATAAGGAAGCTAATAAGTAAATATGTGAAGATGTAAGTGCATAAGTGAATATATAAATAAGTATGGGTAATTAATGGTAATTAATGAATAAAGCAATTAAGTTAATAAGTAAGAAAGTAAGTGAATATGTATGTAAGTAGGTAAGTGAATAATTAAGTGAGTGAGTGAATAAGTAAGTAAATAATTGCATATATAAGTATGTAAGTAAGCGAATAAGTAATAAGTAACTGAATATGTAAGTATTCATACCTCGCGAATGTACTAAGCTACAATACAAATATTATTCATTTATTTGTTTAAGTAATTTATAGTATGTTGAATTATAAATGTAGGTATTGAAATATTTTTTCGTCGATGATGCTTCCCTTGTGTTCGATTTTTGTATTTCAGGTAGTTTTCAAGGGAACGTATCCGTATAATGACGACGGGGAACTCACCTTGGCAGCAACAGGTACATTAATTTTGATTATGATAGAAAAAATAATTATGTTATAATGTTGGCGATCAATAACTTTGAACCTTGCATGACGTTAATGACACGCTACACATTTCAATGACAAACTTCTTATCGTACACAATATACTATAAAAGTTTTTTTAAATGTTATAGTGCGACTACTGAAACCGGGGCCACTTAGACAACGAGAACCAATCACATTGCAAAACGAAAACAAAGCATTCAAACTTACGATTACTTGAGCCAATCGCTGGCGAGTAAAATACAATAACATATCGACTTCCTCGATCCGGTAAAACGCAAATTTCGTGAACTAATTTTGAAGCAGAAATCATTTAAATGAATAAAATCGCATGGATATGCTATTTTATACTATGGAATGCTTTACTTTCGTTTTGCAATGTGTTTAGTTATCGTTGTCTCTGACCCTTATTTCAGTAGTCGCACTGTAAATGCTTCATTTGATGTTCGTGTGTAGAAACATTAAACTACACTAAGAATATAAAGCCAACGAAAAATACTTTTAATATAATATCATCTCTGGTTCGTCTTGAGTAATTTACTTATATCTTGATACTACTACTTTTTAGCAGCAGAACAGCTTCGTGAGGAAGAAGCAAGAAAGGTGCGGGAGGAAGAGGCAACAAAGGTGCGCGAGTTAGAGTCACGAAAGACGCGGGAAGAAGAGGCAACAAAGGCGCGTGAGTTACAGGCACGAAAGACGCGGGAGGAAGAGGCAAGAAGTGAAGAGGCAAGAAAGGCGCGCGAGTTAGAGGCAACAAAGGCACGGGAGGAAGAGGCAAGAAAGGCGCGCGAGTTAGAGGCAACAAAGGCACGGGAGGAAGAGGCAATAAAGGCGCGGGAAGAAGAGGCAATAAAGGCACGGGAGGAAGAGGCAAGAAAGGCACGGGAGGAAGAGGCAAAAAAGGCACGGGAGGAAGAGGCAAGAAAGGCGCGTGAGATACAGGCACGAAAGACGCGAGAGGAAGAGGCAAGAAAGGAAGAGGCAAGAAAGGAAGAGGCAAGGAAGGCGCGCGAGTTAGAGGCAAGAAAGGCGCTCGCGTTAGAGGCAACAAAGGCACGGGAGGAAGAGGCAAGGAAGGCGCGGCAGGAAGAGGCAAAAAAGGCACGGGAGGAAGAGGCAAGAAAGGCGCGTGAGATACAGGCACGAAAGACGCGAGAGGAAGAGGCAAGAAAGGAAGAGGCAAGAAAGGAAGAGGCAAGGAAGGCGCGCGAGTTAGAGGCAAGAAAGGCGCTCGCGTTAGAGGCAATAAAGGCACGGGAGGAAGAGGCAAGGAAGGCGCGGCAGGAAGAGGCAAGGAAGGCGCGGGAGGAAGAGGCAAGGAAGGCGCGGGAGGAAGAGGCAAGGAAGGCGCGGGAGGAAGAGACAAGGAAGGCGCTGGAGGAAGAGACAAGGAAGGCGCGGGAGGAAGAGACAAGGAAGGCGCGGGAGGAAGAGACAAGGAAGGCGCGGGAGGAAAAGACAAGCAAGGCACAGGAAGAAGAAGGCAACGAACGACAGAATAAAAGGAAAAGAAGACGATTTAAAGAGTTAGAAAAAAAGAATTCGCTAAAGAGGCAAAGAAATGAGAAATCGTAAGTGTGTAGACCGCCTAGTTTCGCAAAAATGCACCCTTAACTTAAAGGATCGTTTAATATTTATGCTAATTTACGGATGAGGAGAGGACCAAGAACAAAACGAGTATAAAACCCCAAACCAGAGCTTTGCATTCAATGCTTACTTTAAACGTCATCCAAGTAGCTTTCGCAAAATATTTGAAGCCCTTGCAGAGCTCCTTTTATCTACTATTACTAGCTAATACTAGCAGATTTTTCAGTAGTCTTCCGAAAAAAGTAAAAAGTAAATATGGGATGAAAGGCAAGTCTTGAGATATCTCGTAGACAAAGCAAAGCACCAGATTCCGCACGAATTAGCATAAATATTAAGAAGAGCATATAGTAAAGCAAAGTAAAAAAATTCTTCACTTTTTCCTGGATTTTTGGAGCTCGGAAATGCCCTAGTCTCTTAAATTGCCAATGAAATAAAAAAATCGAACCCGTTTTTATATATATTTTTTAAATTCTAGGCTTCTCTTATTCATTTTGTGCAATTAAGAATCAATTTGGAGAGCGCGAACATTTTTTTGTTTTCGTATCGAAGTCAAGCGGAATTGCCAAAATCAGGCGACAGATGTTCTCCTGTTAAAGATATGGTAATCACATACGTGAAGTCACTAGGTCTGCGCATTTATATTCGTCTCCATAAATACTACAAAATAAGTTCATTTTGGCCAGTTTTCAATTTAAATATGTAATACTTTGAGAAACCTTAACGATGGCCATAATTGTTCTAATAGAATCCTTGCAGTCAGCCATATTTTTACTTTTGTGAATATAAATGTAGGACCTAGTGACGTCACGCATGTGATTAGCATACTTTAACGGCATAAAAATTGTCGCCTAATTTTGGCAATTATGTCTGACTTCGATACTAAATAAAATTATGTTCGCGCTCTCCAACTCGATTTATCATTGCACAAAATGGCTAACCTAAGCCTATAATTTAAGAAAATGAAATAAAAATGGGATCGATTTTTTTCATGTCATTGGCACTTTAAGGCCATAGTTGTTACACGGTACATTTTTGTGTGCATCTTCATACTCAAAGGAGACACTCTTACACAATGAAATTTGAAAATCATTATTTGATTGATTCTAGCTTTCATGTGAGATAATGTACGTCACTCCAACGCAAAGGCTAACCTTTCAATCATATGATGAATGTGAAGTAAATATTTGATACAAATTCCAAAAAGGGTTCCAAGTTACAAGCGATCATGGCAGAAGTTTTTGGCAACTGATAGAAATATGTTACAAAATGTAGAAACAAAATCAAAACTTTTCTTGCAGTTTCAAATGTTGCGGTGGTTTTCGAGAGTTGCACGAAAGAAAGTGTCGCGTAACAGTGCCTTTAAACATGGCCCTGTCAATCGAACTTTAAATCTAATGAAAAAAACTTAGCTTAGTTTAACAAATGTTTATGAAATTATGTTAAATTCCGTTACTTCGTTATTTGTCATTGCCCCAACTTTAAAGAATAGAGCGTTTTACGATTGAGTATCGTAAAACCAAAACCAAAGTAATGACAGACATAATTAGACTATTATCAGGAGAGAAAGTAATTCACGATTGGTCGTTTGACTCGAAAATAACAAGGACAAATAAACTTAATTTTCAATAACAAGAAATTATTGCGCTATAGACCCTTTGCACGTGACGTTATAGCCGCCATGTTGGTGTACAGCTAACAATAGATTCTTAGATAGCTTCTTTTGTTCTGTACACCAACATGGCCGCCATGCCCTTTGTCATTTGAATCTCTAGGGATTGAGTGCAAACCATCTATTGGTTTCAATTTCGAACCTGAATGGCTAATAATATAAAAGCAAGCGCAAAACGCAAAGCAGTCATTACCTTCAACACTTAGATCGACGGTTGTATTAGTCGATAATGGACAGGCTGAACAAGTATACATCATTCGTTCCGTCATATCGGTTTTTTAACGCACAAACGTATTTCAAAAATATTGACTCATTGAACAGTGGCCAACAAAGACTTAAAAATAGGATTATAGTAAAGCAGTTCCAGGAATCACATAAACACATTTTTTCATTAGCTTCTTTGCTTCGAATATACAAGTATAAGAAAATAGAACAATAGTTGCTAATGTTCTACATACATTTATCATCGGGCG
This sequence comes from Actinernus sp. WN-2022, assembly GCA_030867875.1. Taxonomy (NCBI): domain Eukaryota; kingdom Metazoa; phylum Cnidaria; class Anthozoa; order Actiniaria; family Actinernidae; genus Actinernus; species Actinernus sp. WN-2022. The sequence continues at coordinate 37,613,569 of JAOWCC010000936.1, read as the reverse complement.
CTCACCAAGTCAAATGGTCTTTTGCAGCTAGGCATTCACGTGATTGTACAGGATTGTACTGGATGGCAAAAAATCTTAATTCATGTATTTAACGGCACTTGTACGAGATCGGTAGTGTTATTAACAAAACCTGTTTGAAAATGCTATTTTTCGCCTCAAATCGATTGTCGATCTTTCTATGAAAGCATTTTTAAAGATGGCTTGCTATCCAGCATCCATGGCAACGACTTCGATTCATTCGTTATCGAAGCACGTGACTGTTTCCTGTAAAAGGCCTATTGTATGTCAATTTTTTGTTGTTGTTTAAAATAGGTGTATACATACTTGTTGTAAGTTATACTTTAACGGTGTTATATTCTGCGGCAATATATTGCCATGTAATTAGTATATCGAGATATTACACTGCACTGTCATTTGAATGTTAAACACAGTAAAGGTGTGGTTTGCAATAATATGAACAAAAATGTGATTTGTTTTTATAACGTACAAATAGTATTCAAAACAAATTATAAATGTTCCAGTAAATATGATGCATGACAACCGAGTCTAATCATATACATTGTAAAATAATATTGGCGACGTGCTCGTAGACGTTAATTTATATGTTTGAATAAACAAATAAACATAACAAATGAATATGTTATGAAACACATGAATTATCCTTGACTATGACTATGACTTTGTTGATAAGAGTGTTAAAGGGCAAACATTTGTATCACTAATATCGATAATGTGTCAAGTAAATAGTAGAATATTGTTTTATTTGAGTGTTGCGTCCATGAGTTATAGAGGTTTCCAATATGCTAATCATGTCACGTAAATTCGAGAATTTGCTTTCATTTGTTTTTCTTTGTGAATGACCGTTTTCTGATTTTGACAAATTAGTATTTTATAACTCATGGATGCAACACTCAAATTGAGAAATATTATAATCTTTGACCATTCACTTGATGTAAAATCGATATTAGTGGTACAATGTTTGACCTGATATACACTTCAAGGCCCATCCAAACGAGCGCAACATGTTGGTCTATCATCATCCAACGTAGTTGGACGTAACATGTTGCGCTCGTTTGGACGACATGTTGGACGATGGTGAGCGATCTTTACTTCTGTGTTGAACATGTTGCGCTCGTTTGGAAGCGCCGTTATATTTAGGGCAGGTGCGGGACGTTTTTCAGGCCCTCGGCAAGTCGGGGTTCGAGCGTGGGGTCAAACATGAATTTAGTTATAGAGAATCGCTCTTGTTAGCCTGTTATACAAGACGTATATTTTTCACTCATAAAATCGACGAAAATATATAGTTTTTCGTCTAATTTATGACGGTTAAAATTAGCAGACTAATTATTGTGATGCTCTGTAAATAATAATAAAATATCAGTCTACAATCCTGGTCAAAAGGGCTGGGACAGTTAGTATTATTCAGTTTTTATTTTAAAAATGTTTTCGTGTCACGCCCCCTAACCACCACTCAATGTTGGTTTTTATTTTGTCAAAGTGATGATTTATCATCACAACATTGATTGGGGGGGGGGGGGGGGGGGAGGGGGCGGGCTCATGGATACAGCATACAAGGTGTTAACTCGTGACAAATGTCCCAACTCCTTTTGACCACGATTGTAGTCCAAGACGTTCCTTCTCACGATAGTGAGACAATTTCTGGTCACATTTAGGGAGGGTTCTACATTTTCGGACTGATTAATGAGGGGGTCAATATTTTTGAATCCCCTAGCTTGAGTATAGTATATAAGTATTAACAGCAGTCCCTATGGGCTCTGTTGGTCCCTAAGGAGGATTAAAATTATGGCTAAACATTGCAAAGTGAAATTAATGCACAAATACTAAACAGCATCGCAAGGCCGACATTTTGTAAGTCAAAATAATTAAGCCAGTTGTTGGCATTCAATTTCAATTCAGTTTTTAGCTTTCTCATTTCATTTTACAAACAACTACATGAACAATATCCAAATTTTGCAAAATGCCACATTTTTCATACAAAAACAGAAACCAAATCAAAATGTCAAAAGCGAGCTTTTCCCTGTCCTAAGCATAACTTTATTTACCCACGTGACATTAATGAGATTTTAGAAGGGCACGTTACAAAAAAGTATGTGAACTGTTAATGCACCTACATGTATCAATGTTAAGCCTGAGGGAGTGGGGAGGCAAGGGGTGAGGATTCGACATTTTCTCTAAAAAAAAAGTCAAATTGCACACCCACGGGACAACACGTTTGGTCAAAAATATCTGCACTGTCTTCCTTATGTTTCCTATAAATAACCCCACCCTGGTATATCAAAATGACCACCCTCGGGTTAGCCCTGCCTGTCAAATCCCCTGCCTGTCAAATCCCCTGCCTGTTCTTAACTATCTTCAAAACTAAAAGCCATAATCTAGAAATAAACTAAATGCACTGCATGTTTTTGGTAATGTAGTTATTGAGATGTATATTAATGTAAGTAATTGATTTTTATTTTTGTAATAAAGTTAACACTGAGAAGCCGAAGTGTTTTGTCGTACCTTTATACCATAAATAACCATTATTTTTTCGTTACACACACTTTCCTAAGGACGTTTAGGAGTCACTAAAGGAAACAAGTGTATTTTATATAGCTGACCAACTTCAAGAGTAGCCTCCTCCGCAGGCATCTCTAAAAGTATCGGAAACCGTGAAGAAGAAAAATCCTAAATTGGGTTTTAGATATGCCGCCGGGCGGAGGAGGCTAATTCAAGAGGTAGCATTCAATTATAATACAATATGTTTATTGGTTAAGAAACTTTACCAATAACTAAGATTTTTTTAGACTAACATTTTCACGAGTAAAGGCGTTAACAGCAAACATGTTTGATCGAAACAACGGATTTCTTGACTATTTATAATAAGGTGGATTTCAATTGTCGGGTTTTTCTCTATGTACGTGAAACTTGCGTGGAAAAGAAAGTATTTTATTTTTAATCGAGTAAAATCGTTGGTTGCCATATAAAGGCTGGCTGGCATATAAAGTTAAAGTTTTTTTTAGGACAAATTAAAAACCTAATGAGCTTAAACAATTTGAACGACAGCTAAACATTTGAACTCAGAATCGAATAATGAACTTCTTGTGGTCGGGTTTATACTTCTATACAGTAAACAATCAACTACATTAACACATTTTAAATCTTTCTGGCACTTAACTTAATTTCATAATAATCCTTATACAATTTCTATTTGATTTCAACCATTTATCTTTTCTGTTTTACATATATTAGTCAAATATAAATATATATATTTTTAATATGTAAGACCTCCCTGAAAATTACAATTTGTGAGTGGAGCTTTCCTGTCAAAATATTATAAAATATAAATAACATAACGTTCGCATATGTCTTGATGTTATCCACATTTTGGATTCTTCAGTCTAATTTTCACAGATTTTTGGGCTTTTGTTTTGGAAACTATAAGACAGAAACAGTAGTTTTTCTCTAGTTTTTTAAATTTAATTTCATTCAAATTTATCATCGAAAAATATATTTCTTTCATTTCCTCTCTCACAGTAACTTTCTTTCTACTTACTTTCGTCGTTTAGTTTATTCCATTACATTTGACATTATATTTCAATTTGCTCTTCTCTTAGTAACCAATAAACTAGGTTTTGTTTAATGTTTCTATTTCCAACATAAGACTCATGATTACCGGCACCGGCTTATCAATCCGTGGGTACGTAAACAATATAAATCAGAGTCTGGTTATTCCCGATGTCGGCCGGTAATTGTTTTGGAGGGGTCTGATTTATTGCCGGTTAAATTAAAATTGAGGACCGAATCTGGTCTGAATTAATGGTTCCGAATTAACCTTACAGAGGTCTGATCTCACATTTGATGGAGATCGGGTCTGAATTAACATTTCAGGGGTCTGAATATGATATGACCGGGTCTGAATTAACATTTCAGGGGTCTGAATATGATATGACCGGGTCTGAATTAACATTTCAGGGGTCTGAATATGATATGACCGGGTCTGAATTAACATTTCAGGGGTCTGAATATGATATGACCGGGTCTGAATTAACATTTCAGGGGTCTGAATATGATATGACCGGGTCTGAATTAACATTTCAGGGGTCTGAATATGATATGACCGGGTCTGAATTAACATTTCAGGGGTCTGAATATGATATGACCGGGTCTGAATTAACATTTCAGGGGTCTGAATATGATATGACCGGGTCTGAATTAACATTTCAGGGGTCTGAATATGATATGACCGGGTCTGAATTAACATTTCAGGGGTCTGAATATGATATGACCGGGTCTGAATTAACATTTCAGGGGTCTGAATATGATATGACCGGGTCTGAATTAACATTGACGGGGCCCAAATTGGTTGGCCTAAAATAAAACCAGTTAAAAATCCCAAAAACCGGGATTGATCCGAAAACTGTCTGTTTTGGAGAGCCGGGGTGGCGCAGTGGTTAAGCGCTTCGTCTCTCACCTTCGATTCCCGGACGCGGCGCCATATGTGAGTTGAGTTTGTTGGTATCTCGCCCTTGCTCCGAGGGTTTTTCTCCGGGTTCTCCGGTTTTCCTCCCTCCGCAAAAACCAACACGCTAAATTCCAGTTCGATCTGTGGATTAGCCGGGCTTTGATCAGCCCCCATGGTTGTTTCAGGTCTCGTTAGAAATTCATTGGGTTTTTTTCTGTTGACAAGTGAAGCATATTTCGAATGTGGGATATTGAACGCCATTTTATTGAGTAGTTCATTTATGAGTCTCGCATGTGCGGGGACTGCTATTAAAATACGGCAAGAGAGCGAGGTACATGTACCCTGGGTACCAGAGGTTTGTTCTCTCGCTCGTGTTGGGAGCAAAGTGCGAGCTGGGAATATTTGTTTACAATAGCGTCGTCGCAAACATTGCATAGTATGTTTTTATTTTATTTTTATAAGTAATACCATGATAAGAGGGAAATTAGTGATTAAATTTCCCCGCTAGCCGAGGGAGAGTTTTTGTAAGGGATAAAACTATTCTGTTCATTGCAAATTAGGTACTTATTGACTGGGTGGGAGAACCGGATGGGGAAATATTTGGCTCGAGGTCATGACGTACACAGCGAGAAACTCATCTCAATCCTTTTCGTTATTTGCCCTTTCTGTGAACTTAACTGTCAAATTAGGATCTGTCAGATATTTTCTATTACTCCAGTTCGTGTTAAGACATTTTAAAATATTAAACTCAATTTTTTAACCCGTTGAAACTCTCTTGCATGGTACGTGTGTAAGTTATGGATCCTCGTGTTTTCCCCTTTTTAATGTATCGCGCGCTAGCTTCGCTCTTATATACGCCTTAAAGTAGGAAACAAACTCGGTCCATAACTTACGGTACGGACCTCGTGATCGTTAATAACTTATGGTACCGACCTCGCCCTCGTTAACAACGTACGGTACGGTCCTCGTGCTGGTTAATAACGTACGGTACGGTCCTCGTGCTGGTTAATAACGTACGATACGGACCTCGTGCCCGTTAATAACTTATGGTACGGACCTTATGCCCGTTAATAACTTACCTTATATATGTTCGTTGATAACTTATGGTATGAACCTCGTGCTCGTTAATAACTTACGGTACGGACCTCGTGCTCATTAATAAGAAGTATGTATACATATATATTAGTTCATTGTCAGATATTGGCAAAAAAACTTCTGGCATTATGAAACGCTTTCTTCATTAAGTATTTATGTTCTCATCCACCGCCCTAACTGCTATTCATTCCCATATTCGTTTTTATCCAATTAATTGCGTATTTCAATATTTGCTCAATTTCCAATTCCTATTCCCATAGTCGTCTTATTCACATTCACATTTTGATTGTTAGTCTAATTTTCTATACCGTTTTTTTTTAGCTTAAATAAAGGAAGAATAAAAGGTATTCACCTTTTAGCGGATATTAACTTTTAATAAGAAAGACTTCGAAAGTATTGAATAGTCAATTAGTTTGGTAAGAAATACACAACATATGTAGATCATTTTAAAGATTTTTAACTTAATGGTCTCTATACGTTACTCAACCAAGTAGTTTAGTGCGTATATGCTTTGAAAAACAAGAATAATAAACTATTGGATGGTTTACACTTGTACTAACCGCATTTTCATATTCACGATATTTTGCCATCTTACACCTCACGCCCTGGTCTCGCTACATTTTGTGCATGTATTACTGTGTACTACTAAGCGTGGAAATAAAAGAAGGGTAAACCTATCCTGAGACTGACTTGCTATTGAGTAGTTTAGTATACCAAGACAGAACGCGTTTAAATTTATATTACTGGTATTCTACTTCCAGATAACAATAGTTCAAAATGAACTGACTACCCAAGGAAGACAGAATGCGTTTAAAGTTATATTACTGGTATTCTACTTCCAAATACATGTAAACCCAAGGAATACAGATTGCATTTAAATTATATTACTGGTATTCTACTTCCAAATAACAACAGTTAAAAATGAACTGACACTCAAGGAAGCTATTAAGACAGAATGCGTTTAAAAATATATTACTGGTATTCTACTTCCAGATAACATGTAAACCCAAGGAATACAAATTGCATTTAAATTATATTACTGGTATTCTACTTCCAGCTGACAACAACAGTTCAAAATGAACTGACTACCCAAGGAAGACAGAATGCGTTTAAATTTATATTACTGGTATTCTACTTCCAGATAACATGTATACCCAAGAAATACATATTGCATTTAAATTATATTACTGGTATTCTGACTACCCAAGGAAGACAGAATGCGTTTAAATATATATTACTGGTATTCTACTTCCAGATAACAATAGTTCAAAATGAACTGACTACCAAGGGAGACAGAATGCGTTTAAATTTATATTACTGTTATTATACTTCAAGATAACAACAGTTTAAAATTGAACTGACTACCAAGGGAGACAGAATGAGTTATTACATGTATATAAATTAAGACATGATATTACTGGTAACCGCTACTTCCAGATAACAACAAATTATTCAATATGAACTGGGAGATTACAGAATGAGTTAAGTTATCATTGATATTATTATTGATATTCTGTTCGGAGTCAAAAGTAATTCGAAAGCTTTTCCAGTAAAGAATTAGCTCAGAAACTGGTCTTGAAGACTGCGACTCGTTGGTGTTAGCTCACGATTTCCGGTGTGATTGCCGTCAGAATCGTTTCTTTCGTTGTTCAAGTCATCCTCACAGAGTTTACATCTCTGCTAATATTCGCGTGAACGAAGGAACTAAAGTAAGCGAACCTGCCCTTCGCGTATTCTCGCTGTCTTTAGAATCCCAGCACAAATACCAATTCAAACGATGTACCTGACCAACCTCGTGTTAACGTAATAGTACTTCGTAGTTCTCGCGGCCAGCCGGAGTCGAAGATCTTTGAAGTCATGTTCTGGCCTTTGCCTGCCACGTACAGCTCGTTGATCTTCATATAAGCAATTTTGTAGAAAGATCAAGGTCGTAGAATTAAAGGGGATACCATCGCCTTTTACTATCGACTGCTGTCCCGCACATCTGTCCCGAAGACTAGTACTTGACCTTGCGAAGTTGCCCGCCAAAACTTGAAATGATTTGAAATTCATGCGCCTATTTCGGCGATAAATCGAATATTTGGGAACTACAAAAGGCGAATGGTGTCCTGCCGATGACAGATCAAGTGATTTATTTTTCACTGCCATAACACTCTTAAAACCACAAGGTCCGAGTGTTGACGAGATTTGCGGTTTACAAAATGAATTAATCCTGACATCCAGCAGCGCATTTCTGCAGCTTATCTAGCCATTTTAAGGCGCCTACTATGTCTTTTGACGTATTCTAGAAAGCTATTAGCTGTTCGGATTTTCTAGGTGGAAATCGCGTCAACCGAAAATACTATGGCAAAATATTCCCCTGTTATTTGTTCATATGCCTAGATACAGGTCTACAAAGCCTGTGGCTATAAGTGTTCGACCAATTCCAATTGGTTTCTAGTCCCATTTTTATTTTTATCTTTATTTTCAGATTTACGATCGTTTTTATTGTTGGAATTTAATGTCATATAAAAGAGGAAGTGTTTAAGCAGATATTAAATTTACAAATCGAAAGACATGCAGTCTTTGAATAGTCAATGTTTAGGTTTAAAATGACATATGTAAATCAACACATGCTCAACCAAGTAATATAGAGAATGTATTAATAACAAAACAGGCATAGTACACTTTCACCAACCAAAGACTTTTAAAAAGAGCATTAGCTTCAATCTCAATATCCAACGGTAAAACTAACAAGACTGGTCTGAGACATTGAACTAGATAACAGTAACCACATCAAAATATGAAGTAAGACTAAAGAAGTCAGATATTTGCAAAAAAACTTCTGGCATTATGAAACGCTTTCTTCATTAAGTATTTATGTTCTCATCCACCGCTCTAACTGCTATTCATTCCCATATTCGTTTGTATCCAATTAATTGCGTATTTCAATATTTGCTCAATTTCCAATTCCTATTCCCATAGTCGTCTTATTCACATTCACATTTTGATTGTTAGTCTAATTTTCTATACCGTGTTTTTTGCTTAAATAAAGGGAAAATATAAGGTATTCACCTTTTAGCGGATATTAACTTTTAATAAGAAAGACTTCGAAAGTATTGAATAGTCAATTAGTTTGGTAAGAAATACACAACATATGTAGATCATTTTAAATATTTTTAACTTAATGGTCTCTATACGTTACTCAACCAAGTAGTTTAGTGCGTATATATGCTTTGAAAAACAAGAATCATAAACTATTGGATGGTTTACACTTGTACTAACCGCATTTTCATATTCACGATATTTTGCCATCTTACACCTGGTCTCACTACATTTTGTGCATGTATTAGTGTGTACTGCTAAGCTTGGAAATAAAAGAAGGGTAAACCTATTCTGAGACTGACTTGCTATTGAGTAATTTAGTATACCATAGATCATTAAAGGCGAAAGTAACTTGAAAGTAACTTATTATCCTATTGTTCCTTCTCTCAAAGTAGAAAATACGAGCAATTTCCCCTTAAAACTTTTTCTAAGGTTCCCTTCACCGCCATATATCTCTTTGGGGTAAAAAAGACATATATTAACAACATACGTCACCTTTGATTAACATCTTGTCGATTGCGTCATTACAGGAAACAGCTGCCAATCAAGAATTGACACCACTCTGTGATAATATAAGCGCAGAACCATAATCACAAACACACCCATCGTGTACCCGATATATCTGAAACTGGACTGGTTCTACTAATTACTCAGGTAAGAATATTCTCACTATTACATGGAATATAACTTTTATCACTTTGTTGTTGTGAATCCTTTATGTGCCATTATGGTTAAAGTTAAATACCTGTTAGTAATTTCCGATGTGAGATAGGGTCTTGGCTATATTGTTTGGAAAACATCTGTTGAGATATATGCTGACCAGTGCTTGGATATGCATTTTTATTTTGTAATTTACGAACCGTTTGTTATCATGGAGTACCGGATTGCATTCCCCTTTTCACCAGTTACTTAATGATAAAATATTTCTAAACTATGCCTTGCTATCTAATTGATACATGGCCACAAAATTTAGAAACTAGTACTGACCTATTTTATACAAAATGAAAGTTTAATTTCTGTTTTTGAAGTCTCATGACCCCTTCACCGTCAATCCCATGTTCAGTTTTCTACGGTTTCCTATTTTCACTTTATGGTATACAGATTAGGAATCACATCAAAACCCGTCATACCACACCAGTAGTCTAGTAGAGGCTATTACTCGTAATGCAGCAAAAGAAAGCAAGGGAAGTTTGGTTCAATACTTAACGTCCATTAGTTCACGGATTGCGTGTGTTAATTAATCTAGTAATATCGATAACAAATGAGGTGAGTAATCTTCCACATAGCCCTGACTAGATCCCAATTTGTCTCCAGCATACACTGACTACATTCAATACACATGCAGAGGGTAAAAGGCTTTCGAAAGATAAAATATATTGTTACGGAGGTGTATTAAGCTAACAGGTGACAATAAGGCGTGAAACTGGACTTAATAAAATTGATATGAAAAGAGGCAAACTTTTAAAACCTTCATCTGTAAGACTGTTAGAAAACATGTCATGCCTCAGAACTGTCCTTTTTGTAGGCCTTTTTTTGTGGACTCATTATATTTGTTTTGTTTGTTTTTAAAATTCTTAGTTCTGTAGCCGTGCTTTTCGTCCTGTTTTTACTGTTTTCGGTCATTTAGCTTCTGTGTGAATATTACATGAATTAAATCAGCAAATCCACGAAACCCCAGCTTTTCCGTTCAAAATCACACATTTTTGCTGCAGTTGTTTTTGTCGATTCCTCGGATTAGAGTCGGTTTCTTCTTGTTCAGTCGAGGGCCAAAAATATCATTTCTCGTGAAAAATGGAATAATATATATATAATTTTCACGTTCCTTGACTACCATTTAAAGTCATTTGATCATGAATTGTCAATAATGCCCTGGGGATATGGTAATTAGGATATATGTATACCTTTTGCTGTTCATTACGAGAAAATACGCATTCATTTTCGTGAAATAGCGACCAACAGTACTAATATACATTCATTAGCGCCAAAAAAAGAACATTTGCGCGTAACTCAGATTCAATAACGATTTTTGCATTTTAATCAACATTCAATTACATTTTTGGACATTCTTTTGCGTCATTCGGCTACAAAAGAGAAAAGTATACTTTCATTTGCGCTAATTTAAAAGTCATTAATACCATCTTGAAAGTCAATTGGGACAATCAACAAACATTAAAGTGCATATAACATTTATTAACATTTTTATCACACCGTTCGAAATTCAATAGCATTTCTGGACCGCGTTAGTGCGGATAAGACAAATATTAACGCGCTTGTACAAACAATTCACCGTTCTTTACATTCAATATACAAAAATCTATTTTCAATTGAACAGTACAATTTATAGAATTATTTCGTTCTGAAGTTCAGTTTACCCTTCAATAATCTCTCTATTCAAACATCTTGGCAGATAGGTCTGCATGAAGAATACGCGAAGGGCAGGTTCGCTAACTTTAGTTCCTTCGTTCACGCGAATATTAGCAGAGATGTAAACTCTGTGAGGATGACTTGAACAACGAAAGAAAAGATTCTGACGGCAGTCACACCAGAAATCACGAGTCGCAGTCTTCAAGACCAGTTTCTGAGCTAATTCTTTACTGGAAAAGCTTTCGAATTACTTTTGACTCCGAACAGAATATCAATCAGTCAGTGTCGATGTTTCTGTTCAGATCTTCAAGCAGTAGTTGTGTTCGAAACTCTCCCAGTGGGATTACTCGGGCTCTGGCTTCAGCTCTGTTATCCATACGTCTTGAATTTCTGGACGGGAGATGTCGGCCTTGATTGCTGCTTTCAGACAGCTTATTGCCTGCTCCACGATGTTTAGAAAAGGACTATAGGGGGAAGCATTTTAAGCTCTGTGTTTGGGGCGGGAATGGCCGGGTTTCGGTGGGCCGGTGCTCCGTCATACACAAAGATTACCGACTAGTCGGAATCCAGACTTTGCCGCGTCTGTGTCAGGAAGTCATCGAAACGCGCAGCATTCATTCCACCGACAGCTGCTGAGGAAAACACAAGTCCATTGATAGGCGACATTGCCATGGTCACAGTCAGGTTTCGTCCTCGCTGGCCGCATACTTGGCGGTACGCCCTCTCTCCCAGCTGCGCTCTACCGTGACTTCTGGCCGTCCAGATATTATACCCGCATTCGTCTACGAACACACAGTGGCGCACTACGGCATGGTTCATAAACCAGTTCGCGTATTCGACTCACTTCTGCAGCACACCAGGCCTGTTTCTGTCAGCAGGGAGGGGCCTTGCCAGTTTTACACGAAACAGCATGCCGTCTAATGTCCTTGCTATGGTGCGGTCATGGATCTCGGGTTTGGCAGTGGTAGCCGTCTCCTCAGTTCACGGTTTATCTGACCAAGGGTGAGTAGACAGTTTTCGTTGATGATTTGCCCAAGGCAATCTCTCATCACATCATCCACGCGTACGTTGTTTCTCCCACCTCTCGGTCTCTCATGGATCCTGCCTTCTCTGATATAGCGCGCCACGATGCCTCTTGCCGTTGATCGATTCACTCCGAGCGTGTCTGCGACTAAAAGATAGTCTTCCTCCTCGTTCTCAAATGCTCTAACGATTCTCTCTCTGTGTTCGAGTGGTATTCGATTTCTTCGTGGCATTTTGCCAGAGGTCTGTTCACGAACCGAATGAACTGGACGAAATTTTATTTTACCGTTCTGTATGACAGAGGTTACATAACCTCTCTGGAGTGCATGCCAAATCTTACATCACACTGACAATGCAAAAATCAGGCAAAATAGGTACTGTTCAATTGAAAATAGATTTTTGTATATTGAATGTAAAGAACGTTCAATTGTTTGTACAAGCGCGTTAATATTTGTCTTATCCGCACTAACGCGGTCCAGAAATGCTATTGAATTTCAAACGGTGTGATAAAAATGTTAATAAATGTTATATGCACTTTAATGTTTGTTGATTGTCCCAGTTGACTTTCAAGATGGTATTAATGACTTTTAAATTAGCGCAAATGAAAGTATACTTTTCTCTTTTGTAGCCGAATGACGCAAAAGAATGTCCAAAAATGCAATTGAATGTTGATTAAAATGCAAAAATCGTTATTGAATCTGAGTTACGCGCAAATGTTTGTTTTTTGGCGCTAATGAATGTATCTTAGTACTATTGGTCGCCATTTCACGCAAATGAATGCGTATTTTCTCGTAATGAACAGCAAAAGGTGTAAAACAATACACGTGGTTCAATCTATTCATTCGACTCGAGGCCGCCGTAGTGCACAGTGCTAGCAAATTGTCAACTCAAAACCCGCCTTCCTCGAGAGTAATATGGCCGAACAAGTGCCTATTCCACCACCTCCAGGTCATGTGGCGGCGGCTGTTGATGCAGCAGTTCAGGATAATCCACCTGTGATAGCTCCAGGCCCAGTTGTTAATCAAGTTCCATGATTGGCGGGTCGAAATGTGGCGCCAGTTGAGGTAAATTGTGGAAAGGATGTTCTACGGTTCAATTTCCCCTATGTTTGCTGTTTGCTGCTTGGGTTTATTGTACTGTTTCCTGTGTTGTTCCCAATCAGGAGGGAAAGCGTAATTTTGTTTCATGGAAAGATGTCCTGTTATCAGAGGATGCTCCCGATTTATCTGAAATTCGTCTCAGGGATCCAGAATCATTTATGGCTGGTGGACTCCACAGGAATCCTGAAGTATGGAAGCAAATATTGGTAGACCACCCTTTGGCTGACTAGATTGGAGAGTGGATCTGTAACAAGGTGGATATCACCCAATTTTATCGGCATTTCAAGGGTGTTTACAAGGGACAGCAATATTGTTCCGATTTCCCGCCTTCCAAGCGTTTTAAAAACCATGTATCGTGTAAGGCGTTTTCACGATTCGTATCACATGAGATCTTGAAACGTGTTACGACTGTAGCAATCAGAGTGTGGGGGAAAGTAGATATGGATTCTCCGCCACATCTAGTTTTACCGTTAACCGTGGAGCCCACAAAGCCTAGGCTTTGTCTTGATGCGAGATTTTTGAATTTCTGGATGAAAGATATGCAGTTTTCCCTCGATAAGTTGGGTGACGTGCCTAGATGTCTATAGCGGTTCTTTCATGACCAAGTGTGATGATAAGTCGGGGTACGATCATGTCTCCCTCGCCCTGAGTTCACAGACGTATGTCGGTTTTGAATGGGAGGGGTTCTGGTTCGTATGCACTACCCTCCCATTTGGATGGAACATTTCTTCCTATATTTACAATACCATCGGTCTGGTCGCTTCTGGATGTCTGAGAACCCATGGTGTCCCGTGCTCATTGTATATCGATGATCGCCTTAATGGGGAACTCTTGACGTCTGAGGGGCCGTGGTACGTCGGTGCTGCCGCTGTGCAGGGGAGAAGAATACAGATACAAGGCTGCTACAGCTGCCATTTTGTGTGTCCTGCAATTTCTCGTTGACCTCGGTTATACAATTGGGATTAGCAAGTGTGTGTTCCAACCGACCACCACGGTACAGTATCAAGGTTTTATTGTGGATTCCGTAAAACAATATTTTCTTGTACCGAGACGGAAATTGGATTCATGGGCGGCACTAAGGGAGGAAATCCTGCGGTTGAAGAAGACGGTTGACGTGAAAACCCTTCAAAGATTCCAAGGAAAATGCATCTCGTTCTCGTTGGCTGTTCCAGCAGCGAAGTTATTCATAAGGGAAATGAGTCATGCTATTGCGTCTAGCGGGGCGGATGGTCGAGCATTGCTATCCACGCCTTTAAAGTGTTTATGAAACCAAATTTTGCATCTTTATTTTATTGCAGAATAATAAAGTTCATTCTTTTCTGATTATCAAGAGTATATGTATTTTTCAGTTCTGCCTTCGGAAAGGTCTCTTTTTCGCCATTCAAATTGACTACTTTATGCTTAAAACTGTCCGGGGCCTGGAACCGAATACTCCATTACAATGACGTCACTGTGAGGACTCGCAAGTGACAATTGCTAAATATGATCATGTAGGACACACATTTCTACAAAAAAATACAATATAATAAAGCACAAACAATTCAATACAAAAAAATGAAATACAATATAACGCAACACAATACTTAACAAATAAAAGATGGTTCTCCTTGTTCTATAAAAACAAATTTTGAACGCTCGAGGTCTTGAAAAACTGCAGATCCACGAGCAGAACGCGGGTACATTTAGCAGCATTTCAAGACCTCGAAAGTACATTATTTTGTGATAGAACAAGGAGAACCATCTGTTATTTGTTTTATAATATAAACTTCAATCTAGACAAAGGAAAATAAGCTACCTAATTTTAAGAACCCAAATAAAAATCTACTAAGCAAATAAACTGACTACAGCGAAAACTCCATTTTACTGTACTCGACTTGTTTACAACATTTCTCGTCCCTGATTGGTTCAATTCTGACAGCTTGACATTGACGATCTGAAAACTCGTTTCTTATTGGATGAAATAACCTGCAATAAAAAGAACATATCGATTGATAAAAGTGAAAGACAGAAATTGCAAGACTGCCGGCCAGAAACGGGCTGTAAAATTGTCAACTGATCAAAACTGTTGCAGGAAACACAAGTACTTTCTTTTTACAATGTATGGCCAGCACAGGAGAAGTTAATCTGCACATTGTGATAGTGTTGAAAATGCCTGATGGAAAAACATTCATAGAGAAAGCGTTTATAATATAGCGAATTCTGAGACTGAGTTACGTGCCGGTTGAGGTTCCCGACTATATTTTCTACAACAACTGCATCGTCGTCAGACACTGGCTATTTATTCTGTGGTCTGAAAAAGGATATTTTCATTATCCCAAGGAACAGTGTTCAGCTGCTGCTCTGATGGCAGCGAGTGGCGTAGCTTTCGAGGCTCAGTTCGACTATACGGCTTTCGAAATTCTGGGTTCTTTGCAAGTTTTATCGTCCGTTTTTCATTCACGAACATTCAGGATCCTCGGCTTAAACGAATTTCTACAGGAAACCAGAGAAACCCTATATTGTACTGTTCTGGCTTCAGCATAAAAGTACAGGAGTATTAAAGTTATCGCCGAGTTCTTGGTGAGTCATTTCTTGTAGTTGTGTTGTATCAAACTGTGAATGAGTAACTGACTGTATATTAGAACTTCAATGTCCATTGTATTTTGGCGTAAGATAAAGTTAAATACGGGAAGAAAACCAAGGCCACCATGCAGCCACAATATCTTCCACCTCCTCCTTATTTTTAGCTTTCTCTGAAACTTTCTCGCTGGAGTCCGCCATGTTTGTAACAACGAGTCCTCACAGTGACGTCACGCAGCTCATTTGGCCGCGCGGCAAACGGGACAGTTAAGCATAAAGTAGTCAATTTGAATGGCGAAAAAGAGACCTTTCTGAAGGCGGAACTGAAAAATAAATATACTCTTGATAATCAGAAAAGAATGAACTTTATAATACTGCAATAAAATATAGATGCAAAATTTGGTTTCATAAACACTTTAAGGGAAGAGTTATCTTACTGGCGTTTCTTGGACACATGGTCAGATTTGTCTACTATGGCGAGATGAGAAACATATTAGTTTGTCATTATCCACGGATGCCTCGGGTTACGGATGGGGGTGTGTCTTGCACCATGCGTCTGGTGATCAAACATATCACGATTATTAGGCGGAAGAGAGCAAGAACTTGAACATCTCGACCAAGGAAATGCTTGCTTTGGTTAATGCGGTGAAGTCCCTCCCTGATAATATCAGGAATTGCAGGATTGACGCCCATGTCGACAGCCTCGTGGTTATTGGCTGCTGGGAGGGCCAGGGTAGTAAGAAGTCGCCCGAACTGACAAGTGAAACTAAGGAGTTGTTCGTTGTATTGTCTAGCCGAAATTTACAGCTCAGGCTGACGCACGTTCCATCGAAAGATAATCTAGCAGATGGTCCTTCCCGGCGCCTATCCAGCATCGATTCTCGATTATCGGAGATGGCGTGGGAAAAGGTTGAACAGGCGTTTGGGGGTGTCACCCGACATTCGTTCGACCTAATGGCCGTGGACTCTAATGTTATGAGGGGACAGAATAATCTTTCACTTCCCTATTTTTCACCTTACCCCTCTCGGCGTGAACCTGTTCTCTCAACAGCTTTATGACAGGAGGGACATGTCGAATCCGTATGTTTTCCCGCCATTATATTTGGGTTAGTGGGTCCGGTATTGAAGTTTCTGTATAACTTTCGTATCCATTTTACGATTGTTGTCCCACACCTCCAACCGTGCATGTATTGGTGGCCTGAGTTGATGGCTCGTTCGTCTCGAAAAATCTACCTTGGTGGATATGGTGCCGAGGATGTCCTTCTGGTTCCCACAAAGGGCAAAGGCTTGTTCACTTCCCCTTTGGGCGTGTAAAGTGTCCCGTTTTTCACTTTGTTAAGAATCATGGGTATTTCTTCTGATTCTGCTTCCAGACGTTGCCGAGAATTCCTAAGTTATTCATTCCCTCCGTTGCATGCCCGTCTTGTTCGTATGCCAATGATGAAACGTTACCAGTTTCTTATTGAGAATGAAACCATGTGACGTTAGTACGTTTCTACAAAAGACTAAAAGGAAACCGTGTGGTCCCTTCATGTATGCAAACATGAATTGCTATCAAAATACAATATAATTAACACAATACAAAACAATAGAACGAAATACACAATACAATAGAACACAATACACAATAGAATCTCATAACACGACTCAAACTCGCGCGCTGATTGGCTAACGAAACGTTTAATATTTTGTGGAATTCAATGGTATGGAAGCTGTATTCAACGGTTTAAAAAGCTGTATTCAACAATGTACAGGAAGCCCGTGCGGTAATATTTTGTTTATTTGTATTATCGCGAACAGAGACAAATCATGTTAAAATTACAAACCAGGATATTCACAAAGTTAACAGTGTAATATTCCGCCCTGGGTATTGTTATTAATGACATGTAAATAAGGTATGGAGAATCGCTCTGGCCTTGGACAAGCCCTAACCAAAGCGAAGGAGTATTCACGTATGTCGAAACCCGTCTTCCTCGCTGGGAGGGCGGACGGGTTGCTAGCACTGTGCACTACGGCGGCCTCGAGTCAAATGAATAGATTGAACCACGTGTATTGTTTTATATCCTAATTACCATATCCCCAGGGCATTATTAACAATTCAAATGACTTTAAATAATGTAATATTCCGCCTTGGGTATTGTTATTAATGACATGTAAATAAGGTATGGAGAATCGCTCTGGCCTTCCCCAAGCCCTGCACTTGCACTCATAAACACATACTTTATATAGCCATCCTACTAGAAGGGAATATAGACATGAAAACCTGATATCTCCAACCCTCTCTTCCCAATCCTTATCTTACCCCTTCAGTATAACACAAATTACTCTTCATCACGGTCCTAGTCTCCAAAGAGTGGCAAAAATCCATCCAGGTTATTCAAGTTCATGTACGTTTTACCGATGTCATAATCCAAATCTGCTAATTGTGCAGCCGCCCCCGCTGGATTTACTACTTGCCGAAGCTTGATATAATGCATGGCCGTCCTGCTGCTCTTCCAACCTACATGGTCCATAATTTCATGAAGAGAGACCCCTGCAAGAGCCAACGAGATCGCTGCACCGCTGCGAAACCCATGGAGAGTATAGCACTCCCTAGTTAAGTGGCCTCGCAACGAATCCGAACTAATATATACATTTAGCCTAGCTTATGCTGCTTGTGGCTCTAAAGATTTATCCGACACAGCCCCTGACTTTGTAACAGAGCGAAACAAAAAACCCGACCCTAAGGCGATCCCTAGAGACTTACAAATAGCAAAATACAATTCCAGGCCTTTAACTGTGCATACTACTGAATTGGTACCTCTTCTAAACGCAAACACATTAGCGTCACCTGACCTAAGCGATTTAGTCCAAATATGATTTAATAATAATCGCAAAATATCGACAGTCTTTAAAGACGCAAATCAGCGCCTCGATCGCCTGCAAAGAACATTGCCTTAAACACAGCTTGATCCCGTGCGAATATATAAATCGGCGTGGCGTCCGTATTTGCACACTGCTTGAGTTGCAAATGAACAAGTTGCGAGAGTTTAATCAAATCCCAACTAGAAGAAGCTCTGCCTGGTGCGGAACTACTCTAGCCTTAAGCTGTTCCTCCCTTATGTCTGACCGATCCGCGGCCGGATATCCAACCCCCATAAGGGAATGCCATTCAGAACCTCTTCCGTTCTCGGCAAAAATTGCATGTAACTTTCCTATAAGAGAATCGACCGTTCCATAAGCCAAACGCTTAGGACAATGGCACGCCACCACTCGGGTCGTCCTATTTCCTGACGCAGAGCAATCAGGACCATGAACTCGAGTTCCCCCCTCGATCCTTCCAAACAAGAAATGATATGACATCTGCTGGTAACGCCGTGGCAAGGGATCTTAGTGACGACACGCTAGCTAGAAAACTTACCAGCTCTCGTTCCAGTGCACTCTTCTGACGAACATAGCTTGACGATCCCCGCTGTTGCACCAGTTGTTCCAATCGTTCACAAATTACATCCTCTTGGACTTTGACTTTCTTACGCGACTGCTCTTCATCAACCCCAGGAGCCCTCTTTCGCATATATCCGCACTGCAGACAAAACCTGAACAAATGAAAGAGGTCGTTAATTGCACTATCTTGATAAAGTGGGATTCAGTATTAAAACAATGAACCCCAGGCTGTGACAGAGCCATTTGAAAATTGGCGTCCAATAGCCCACTTCCGCGATATGCTTTACTTGTCACGCACAAAGGTTTCAATACGAGGCCCCGTGCTAAATTAAATTAATTCTTTTCACAGAGAAAAGAATAAATTTAATTTAGTACGGGCCTCGTATTGAAACCTTTGTGCGTGACAAGTAAAGCATATCGCGGAAGTGGGCTATTGCTGGGGTGCACGTTACGTCATCGCCGCCAACTTGGTTGCCTTTTTCAAATGATTTCTCGTTAGCTTCTCTTGTTAGTTCATCCAACATGGCGACCACGTCTTTGTTATTTGAATCTCTGGGGATAGGTGGCACCCTACCAATTTAGAAATAAATCGTCCTAAACGCGTGTACACGTGTATGTGAGGTTTGTCAGTCCTAAACAATGGACTTTTATTTCGCCGAAAACGTTTTTTTTATTAAAGATGGCCACCATGTGAATAAGGTTGATATGCTTCACTTGTCACGCACAAAGGTATCAATGTGAGCCTCCAGGATAAATAACTAAGCAAGTTGCATGGCACTACCCAACACACGCTACGAAGTAGCTAGTGTCTAACACGCATGCTCACATCTTATTGCTAAATAACTAAATTCTATTCTCTGAGAAAATATCAAATGTAGTTTACCCCGGAGCCTCGGTGAAAACTGTCTGTTGACAAGTGAAGCATATATCGAATGTTGGATATTGAACGCCATTTTATTGAGTAGTCATCCCCAGAGATCATGGCACGGACCTCGTGATCGTTAATATCTTCGGTATGGACTTCGTGCCGTTAATGACTTAAGATACGGACCTCGTGCTCGATAATAACTTATGGCAAGCACGTCGTGCTCGTTAATAACTTACAGTACGGACCTCGTGCTCGTTAATAACTTACGGTACGGACCTCGTGATCGTTAATAACTTACGGTACGTACCTCGTGCTCGATAATAACTTACGGTACGGACCTCGTGATCGTTAATAACTTACGGTACGTACCTCGTGCTCGATAATAACTTACGGTACGGACCTCGTGATCGTTAATAACTTACCGTACGGACCTCGTGATCGTTAATAACTTACGGTACGGACCTCGTGATCGTTAATAACTTACGGTACGTACCTCGTGCTCGATAATAACTTACGGTACGGACCTCGTGATCGTTAATAACTTACCGTACGGACCTCGTGCTCGTTAATAACTTACGGTACGGACCTCGTGATCGTTAATAACTTACGGTACGTACCTCGTGCTCGATAATAACTTACGGTACGGACCTCGTGATCGTTAATAACTTACGGTACGTACCTCGTGCTCGATAATAACTTACGGTACGGACCTCGTGATCGTTAATAACTTACAGTACGGACCTCGTGCTCGTTAATAACTTACGGTACGGACCTCGTGATCGTTAATAACTTACGGTACGTACCTCGTGCTCGATAATAACTTACGGTACGGACCTCGTGATCGTTAATAACTTACGGTACGTACCTCGTGCTCGATAATAACTTACGGTACGGACCTCGTGATCGTTAATAACTTACGGTACGGACCTCGTGATCGTTAATAACTTACCGTACGGACCTCGTGCTCGATAATAACTTATGATACGGACCTCGTGATCGTTAATAACTTACCTCATGAAAATATAGTATACTTTTAGTATACTTAAATTATGTACTTAAAGTATACTTAAAATATACTTAAAGTATACTTTACGAAGTATACTTAAAGTATACTTATTTGTAAAACAAGTATACTTTAAGTAGTCATGTTTTGGGACTGAAAAGTATACTTAAAGTATACTTATTATCAAAGTATCATTTTAGTATACTTGATATAAAGTATACTTCAAGTATACTTTTTAGTTAAAAACTATTTTCGTTAAAATGGATAAATGGGAAAAATGAAATGAAACTAAAACAACCTATTTTTTTCCATTTATACTAATATGTTATATCTGATAATTTAGAGCAACTGCCACACTTATGCTGTTATAAGGGTACTTAACGTACGAATAAGTACCGGCCGATAATCATATTGTAATTAAAATAGTAAAGAGCACGGTACATGTACAATGATTCACTACTCGAAAAGGAAAAAAACTGTTCATGTATGACACAGCCATTTTTATACTAATTGTTGTTCTTTTTTCTTGATTCCAGCTTCGATAGAAGTGATCTTGTTTCTTATGCATGCCTGAATTATTGCACTTTCTTTCACTCCTGGGTGGCATCTCAATGTGCATACGCTGAAAGTAATTGAAAATGACAGTTAACTTCGATGCTGATACATGTTCATAATGTTTAAAACTGTTGATTTGGGGTTTAAATGTTATTGAGTACTTACCAATAAGACTGCCCACTACATTCTGGTTGAGCATTTCCCCCCGTTTTTCCCGGAAAGATTGCTGCCAACAAGCTGCCCCCCCCCCCCCCCCCCCCGCACACCAACCGCGGGCATAGCGGGACATTCAACCAACACGCCCATGAAAAACAGTGAAGTTCCCGAGGGTTTCATTTTCAACCTCCAGCTCCCTCAGTCTATCCTTCAGACCCCTGCATTCACTGCAATGACTCTTTTCGGCTGGGGGATTTGAGGGCTGGACTGGCTGAGTCTGAGGGCGCTTTCTTGGAACCTTCATCCCAACTGTTGGTCGTACAACGTCAGTTGTGGCCAAGAGCCTAATTGATGCGTCTTCGACAACCAAGTCGTTGAAACCATTAGAAAATGGCATATTGTCGTCTTCGTCATCACTGCTAAAGCTGGGTTGCATGACTGGTGAAGGCAATGGTTCGTTTTCCAGCTCCTGTTCTGGATACTTGCAGGTGTTGCACTCTGCGCTGAAGGGGTTGTCTTTTGGGGAGCATTCTTTTTTGTCATTCTTTTTTAGCAGCTGGAGGACGTCGCCGCGAGCAGCAGATTTTTTTTTGCCAGGCCGGCTTACTAATGAACCAGTTATTTGCAGTTTTAATTTAATTAATACGTCTTTGTCACTATTTCGGCTTAAAACGATACAGTCGTAAAAGTTTCCATCTTGATATTCCGCCTCCATTATGCCATTCCCTCCCTCTTTTTGGCGAACCTTATCCGAATTCACTGAATCAATACGTATTATATAAAGAAAACGCCGAGAGAACATAAACGTGAACAAATAATCCAGAACTATTTATTAAAGATGGCTTCACGTTTGCAATATAATTCTATAAGCATTATGTTTAAAGGTAGATGGGATAACTCAATCGTTATTGTATATAGTCCTCAAGAATGATAACCCCAAGGAATCCGAACCCTGATTTGCATAAAAGGCGCGTAAATTTAATTCACGGCAAACCGATTCATCATAGGATCACGTTTTTCAGGGTTCGACTTTATACTACATGTATTAACCTAAAATAGCTTAACACCAGCCCATGCAGGTACATTATTCAAAGCATGTGCAATATATTGCGGAACCCAATAGAAAGTTGAACACACTTGATACATGATAAACCGATGGCCCGTTCGGGCAATACAATATTTAAATTGTAACCGCCATGGGTTATAAATTACCCACACAGTTTGTTTGAGGTTTTTCATAATTAAATGATGCATCAAAAGGAAAGAACGTATATACATGTATATACATGTATCTGAGAGCTTAATTCACTTACATTTAAGAGGAAAGTTAAGCTGCGAAGATGAACTTCAGCAAACCCCAAATAGCGTGACTTTCAGTAGTATATATACGTGCGAAGTTGATTCCTTAATATTAATTCGCGTGCACTAAAAATATTATTTCTAACTCACCTTTATCTGAATACTTAGAAGAACGTTTCACTGTTCTCTTTCTGTTGTTCATTCCGTTGCCAGATTTTCAATAATGTAGAACTTATAAAAGGAGAATAAAGCCGAATACGTCTGATCACCGTTTAACGAATGTCGAACTGAATATAATAAATTAATACGCCGGATAAACCTGTTAACCTTGTCATTGCCGAAAAGGTACTTGCGAACATAAAGGCTTGTGATCATATTACAATTTAAAAATAGGGCTTGAATTTAATTGACACTTGATTGTCTTCTAAAATACAGTACTTAGTGGAATGCTAGGCATCTTCATACACACACTGAAACCACATGCATCACGGGAAAATAAACCATGTTCGTTGATCGCTAGTACGATGAGGCCACGATCATCAAGTTAACGATATGGAAAATCAAACCACTCGAAGGAAAAGGAGAGGACCTTTAATAACCATGCAGTACTTTTCTGATCCATCCATGACTGTTCCGAAGAAAAAGAAATACAGAGATGAAAGCAACAATTTCAGAGGAGAAGCCAGCAGCACATTTTTTCAACGCATTTGGAAATGGCGAATGCATGTACACCGAGAGACATGGAAATACGACAATCTCGGCAAGAACTTAAATCGGCCAACATGAAATCAAAAATGCAGTTCTGTACATCGCAGGGCTTTCCTGATAAAACCTATTTCACAAAGAAACAATGGTGGTGATCGAGTTTAGAAGTATACTTAAAGTATACTTAATAAACTCTCACGAAATTGTAAACTCACTGTGTACGTTGGACTGATAATTAAGTTGTCGAACTCTAAAACTTTAAGTTTTTTCAATTGCAATAGGACTCCGAGTATACTTTAAGTATACTTAATTTATACATTGATGAGAAGTACATTTCAAGTATATTATTTATTCAACACGAGCCGATTCCAAGTATACTTTTAGTATACTTGATTGTAACAAGTACATTTCAAGTATACTTAGAATGTACTTGCTCAGTTGAGTCAGAATCAGATTTACAAACAAAGTATACTTAAAGTATACTTTGCTATCAGAAAAGTATATATAAGTATACTTGAAGTATACTTTAAGTATACTATATTTTCATGAGGGGGATACCATCGCCTTTTACTATCGACTGTTGTCCCGCACATCTGTCCCGAAGACTTGACCTTGCGAAGTTGCCCGCCAAAACTTGAAATGATTTGAAATTCATGCGCCTATTTCGGCGATAAATCGAATATTTGGGAACTACAAAAGGCGAATGGTGTCCTGCCGATGACAGATCAAGTGATTTATTTTTCACTGCCATAACACTCTTAAAACCACAAGGTACGAGTGTTGACGAGATTTGCGGTTTACAAAATGAACAAGAGCCCATCTGGGCTTTCACTCGGGCCACATGAGATTGAAGATGAAATACACTTTCATTTGAAACCCTCTTAGTAATAACCAAAGGGAATAATTATTAGCAGTCTTTAGGAGTGGCCGGTAGCGCGGTGACTTTCATTCTCTGCTCCCCTAGTATATATACATGTATGTAATTTTATATTTTTGTTTTCTCGTATGTAAATTAAAGTAGTTGATATTTTACTGTAAACACTACTTATTCATGCAACGGCACGTTTACAATTTAGTCTGCAGGTCCGGTAAAACTGCAGGTTCCAGTCGTAAACAGTCCGAATTTGACCAAAGTGAAACGATCGAGCTGCTCGCGTCCGTAGATATATATTTTTCTTCGTTTGCATTTTTGACATGATATAATTCTTCAAATGGCACCATTGTTTTATTTCTTATGTTTAATAATACAGTTCTCAGCTGTAAAAAAAAAATAGAACATTCTATGGAAGATTTCTTGTCCTAAAGTTTGGAAACGTAACACATGCATTTGACGCTAGAAAGTTCAGTACTCGTGGAAGTACGCAAGGTTAATTTACTAGTGGCAGTTTACTAGTTTGCACTATCGGCTGTTATGGAATGGAAACATACTTTCACAGCTTAATATGTATGTCGATTGGTCAGAAGGATATCTTGTTTAAATGCTACGGTCCTTTCGGCATCAGGAAATTTTTAAACGGGAGTTTTCGTACAGTATTTCAAGCTATATATGCTGTAGCGCGAGTTCAGTTAAGCCACAAATGTCCGTGAAACTAATACCGTGTTCATTATTATCGGTTTTCTCTATGGGTTCTCATGTATTCAATAATTACTTCTGGAGCTTCATATGCATGGCAATTGGTCACAATGATTTCCTCTTTCAGTTTTTCCCTTTAGTTTGGACATTAGGGATATATCCTTGGAGATTTCGTACAGTTTAGCGACCACGAAAGTGCGTAAACAAACTGTCACAAGCGGTTTCATAGCAGCTCGATGTTTGACTCCTATAGTCGATGATAACTTATATAGCTTCATATGTACGTCGATTGCTCACAAGGATTTCCTCTTTCAGTTTTTCCCGTTAGTTTGGACATTAGGGATTTATTCTTGGAGATTTCGTACAGTTTAGCGACCGGTGTGTTGAAAGTAGAAAAGTTCGCTTGAAATTTAATACATGGGAACAAAGAAAAAACGAGATCTAACCTTTGATTATAATTCGATACCCGTTGATATCCAAACGTGTTTGGATATTGTATTTCGCTTACGTTTCTAAATGTACATTGGATCTGTCCAAACAGCGCTGATCGAATGTATTACGGCTCCTGGTTGTTCATGTATTTTTATGGTCAACAAGAGCGCCAGTTGAAATATCCTGAGCCTGTTGGAAGGCTTTCGCCCTCGCGGGTCGACCATTTTGATTTACTGTATTCACTTATGTAAATACATTTAACCTGGCGATTGTTGCGTGACCAGCACAGTGCAATCTGATTGGTTTGAATTTGACCTTTAACGCATGCGCAGAAGCCGTCTGACACTGATTAAAAAAAAAAAAAACGACTTGCATTTTAAGACTCGGCGCTGCCACAGGCAGCCCGAGTAATTAATCCTGACATCCAGCAGCGCATTCCTGACCCGGGTTAAGTTCGTCATGGTCTGCAGCTTATCTAGCCATTTTAAGGCGCCTACTATGTCTTTTGACGTATTCTAGAAAGCTATTAGCTGTTCGGATTTTCTAGGTGGAAATCGCGTCAACCGAAAATACTATGGCAAAATATTCCCCTGTTATTTGTTCATATGCCTAGATACAGGTCTACAAAGCCTGTGGCTATAAGTGTTCGACCAATTCCAATTGGTTTCTAGTCCCATTTTTATTTTTATCTTTATTTTCAGATTTACGATCGTTTTTATTGTTGGAATTTAATGACATATAAAAGAGGAAGTGTTTAAGCAGATATTAAATTTACAAATCGAAAGACATGCAGTCTTTGAATATTCAATGTTTAGTTTTAAAATGACATATGTAAATCAACACATGCTCAACCAAGTAAGTTAGAGAATGTATTAATAACAAAACAGGCATAGTACACTTTCACCAATCAAAGACTTTTAAAAAGAGCATTAGCTTCATTCTCAATATCCAACGGTAAAACTAACAAGACTGGTCTGAGACATTGAACTAGATAACAGTAACCACATCAAAATATGAAGTAACACTAAAGAGGTCAGATATTTGCAAAAAACACTTCTGGCATTATGAAACGCTTTCTTCATTAAGTATTTATGTTATCATCCACCGCCCTAACTGCTATTCATTCCCATATTCGTTTTTATCCAATTGCGTATTTTAATATTTGCTCAATTTCCAATTCCTATTCCCATAGTCGTCTTATTCACATTCACATTCACATTTTGATTGTTAGTCTAATTTTCTATACTGTTTTTTTTGTTTAAATAAAGGGAAAATAAAAGGTATTCACCTTTTAGCGGATATTAACTTTTAATAAGAAAGACTTCGAAAGTATTGAATAGTCAATTAGTTTGGTAAGAAATATACAACATACAGTATGTAGATCATTTTTAAGATGTAATGGTCTCTACACCAAGTAGTTTAGTGCGTATGCTTTGAAAAACAAGAATAATAAACTATTGGATCGTTTACACTTATACTAATCGCATTTTCATATTCACGATATTTTGCCATCTTACACCTGGTCTCACTACATTTTGTGCATGTATTAGTGTGTACTGCTAAGCTTGGAAATAAAAGAAGGGTAAACCTATTCTGAGACTGACTTGCTATTGAGTAATTTAGTATACCAAGACAGTATGCGTTTAAATTTATATTACTGGTATTCTACTTCCAGATAACAATAGTTCAAAATGAACTGACTACCCAAGGAAGACAGAATGCGTTTAAAATTATATTACTGGTATTCTACTTCCAGATACATGTAAACCCAAGGAATACAGATTGCATTTAAATTATATTACTGCATGGTATTCTACTTCGAAATAACAACAGTTCAAAATGAACTGACTACCCAAGGAAGACAGAATGCGTTTAAATTTATATTACTGGTATTCTACTTCCAGATAACATGTATACCCAAGGAATACAGATTGCATTTAAATTATATTACTGGTATTCTGACTACCCAAGGAAGACAGAATGCGTTTAAATATATATTACTGGTATTCTATTTCCAGATAACAACAGTTCAAAATGAACTGACTACCAAGGGAGACAGAATGCGTTTAAATTTATATTACTGTTATTATACTTCAAGATAACAACAGTTTAAAATTGAACTGACTACCAAGGGAGACAGAATGCGTTTAAATTTATATTACTGTTATTATACTTCAAGATAACAACAGTTTAAAATTGAACTGACTACCAAGGGAGACAGAATGAGTTATTACATGTATATAAATTAAGACATGATTTGGTGTTAGCTCACGATTTCCGGTGTGATTGCGGTCAGAATCTTTTCTTTCGTTGTTCAAGTCATCCTCACAGAGTTTACATCTCTGCTAATATTCGCGTGAACGAAGGAACTAAAGTAAGCGAACCTGCCCTTCGCGTATTCTCGCTGTCTTTAGAATCCCAGCACAAATACCAATTCAAACGATGTACCTGACCAACCTCGTGTTAACGTAATCACACTTCGTAGTTCTCGCGGCCAGCCGGAGTCGAAGATCTTTGAAGTCATGTTCTGGCCTTTTGCCTGCCACGTACAGCTCGTTGATCTTCATATAAGCAATTTCGTAGAAAGATCAAGGTCGTAGACTTAAAGGGGATACCATCGCCTTTTACTATCGACTGCTGTCCCGCACATCTGTCCCGAAGACTTGACCTTGCGAAGTTGCCCGCCAAAACTTGAAATGATTTGAAATTCATGCGCCTATTTCGGCGATAAATCGAATATTAACTATTATTCTAATTCTCAGTTGGGAACTACAAAAGGCGAATGGTGTCCTGCCGATGACAGATCATGATCAAGTGATTTATTTTTCACTGCCATAACACTCTTAAAACGGTAATAAGTTCATGTCCTAGATACACCAATATGTTACTGACGTTCTATGACCGAAACATAATAGAACGTAATTAACCTATTGTTGTATCTAGGACATGAACTTATTACCCTTAAAACCACAAGGTCCGAGTGTTGACGAGATTTGCGGCTTATAAAATGAATTAATCCTGACATCCAGCAGCGCATTCCTGAACCGGGTTAAGCTCGTCATGCTATGTGATTCATGGGGACCCAACACCATTTATTTGAGACTATGGAGCAATGCAATATGATGCACTAGAATGCAACATAATGCACAAATTAACAGTACAATTTCAAGTACCCATCTTGGAAGGAGGTTAGAGATTTCCAGAAGAATATATGTATATGTATGTGTTGTACTAAACAAAGGTAACGTATCATGGAAAATACCATAAATCTAGAAACATTAATAGTAAATTTAATAGATTACATGTATATGCAGTTTGCGATCTTTCTATCTTTTTTTTTGGTGGGGGGGGGGGGGGGTTCAATAAAGTTTTGAGCAATTTTATAGGGGGTCATCTAAGTTTTAATTTCATTCATGAGAGAGGGGGGGTCTTTTTTATTTTTATTTAAATAGCATTTTCCCTTTACAGTCCATACTTAGTGTTGTTTGCTACAGAACTGACTTAATAAAACATCAGTGTTTGTATATTTGATACAACACTAATTTATGAAACATCAGTGTTGTATCGGATATACAGATACTGTTGATTAATAAAACATCAATGGCCATATCACTGATACTCTTGTATCACTGATACAGATGCTGTTGTTTTAATAATTGTCAGTTCTGTATCCAACAAGCAATATGATAGTGTCTGTTGGTGGGAGGTTTCAACTGGTCACTGACTTTCCCTATCCCAGTTTCATACGAAATGTCCATGTACAATTTCTCTATTCATGCATAGACTGTCTAATCAATGTGTAGTTTTTAGAACAGATAAGAAAGCTGGCAAGAAAATGACTGCAAATTTTATTCTCTGGGCTCAACTATCAGTAAGGTCTATTTTATTTTTATGCCATCGTGACTTGTTTGGCGAGTTAGATTTTGCATGGTAAATCCTCTGGAAATAATTATAATTTCTGGAACCACGCAATATTATATAGTTTCATTTAACATGTATAGTTTACAACATTTGCATGAGTGTTGTTATCGTTCTATACAATCTCTCACCTCCGGCTCGAGCAATCAGTTCTCACCTCGAGATCACATAGGCCGATAAAACGCTCCAATTCGTATTGTAAACACTACAGTTGTTTACCATTTACACGAAAATTTTGGACATTTCGGTTGGAATATAAATGGTAAAAAAAAAATCGGTTTGTACCGTGGAAAATTTCCGAAATTAATGGAACATCTAAAAAATTAGTCCAAAATTCCCAACCGGAATTTCAAATCTGGAAATTTTACAATTCCCAGTCGGTCGTACCAGTTCCAGGCCTATATGCTGAGTTTTTTCATCTGAAACGGTTTGTTTACAAATTGTAAACGTTTTTCCGATTGGGAAATTCCATTTGAAATCTTTTGTATACCATTAAACAGGATTTCTGTGTAAATGGTAAACAACCTACATAAACAAGAGTGGCCCCCTTCTCTGCCTTGCTTCTATCAGTTCCTTGAATTGCTGTCTTTGATCCTGCTGACCACCAGTAGATACTTGACAATGCCTAGCAGACAAATACAGTATTGGTATAGATAGATTGAATAAATTCATGCTCCGTTAACCGTTTAACTCGAACAAGGAGTGATTTGAGATCCAATTTGGTTCAGTAGGGCAGTAGGGTTTGTTGAATGTTTTTGAATGTTCGTATGACAAAAATGAGAACATGAATTATTAAAAAGCATCTGTCAGGGTACTCGATACAAATAAATGAAGTTGTTCCCAGATATTTATGAATAGCCTTAAGTCTCATATAAAGTGTTTTATAGCCATTCCATGTCGTTCTTGTTTGGCCGTATCGGTGTCACAAACATGGCCGCAGAAAATGCAAAATTGCAAGAAAACGGTGAGAGGTTCAAGGGGGTACTTGTGGTTTAAATTGTTTAACATGGACTAAGGCATTGATATATGAAAAATGAAATAAGTTTCCTTAATCGTTTCCTTAGATATGGAAGGATGAAAATGGGCTAAATCTTCATTTTATGAAATCAAGAAAAATATGAAGGCTTCACTTTCACAAATAAAAAATACCAGTAATCCCTCATACCTTGAAGTGATAATTCACATGGCTGATGTTCTGATAATATTCTGTCGATATACATCCACTTCAGCTTCTAAACTCCAATATCCTGGACGCACATAGCAATATTTTCCCCTTTCATGGATATTCTCGAGGCAAAACTCAGACAAAATTTCCCGTGTTCTGATAGGCTGAAAAAGTCCCGTGACGCGTGATCACCCTCCTCTGGTTTGAACTTACGCTACAAAAGGATTCAAATGCAACTGTCATCTACACTTCAACGGTCTTTGCGCCGCGTGAGGAGAAATTGTCATCAAGATACTGACTTACTGCGCGTGCAAAAGAGTACACGAAGTCCTGTATTCATTCATAAGAAGGTCATGGCTGGCGGTCATGTTTTCTGTAGCTGGATATCTTTCTACTCGTATACGCGGCATGTTCCATTCTCTAATGGTCAACGATCTGCTTAATCGCACATTAGACACTCAAGTATCCGAATGGGACAAATCTTGGACCGGTATTATTAGTTTTAGACAGATTACAGCAACGTTTCTCTCAGGGGAAGATTAGCATGACCAGGACACGTGACCGTGGCGTTGAATTGCTTATATTGTTCTCTTTCCGTCCAAAAGTTATAGATTAAAGATAAATCCAACACTTCGCACAACTGAAACCAAAACTCATCCCACGATTCCCCTCGCAATTCAACGCTTCAAGATATTTCTGTAGAAGGACGGCTAGAATTACTTGTACCGCACTTGAAAAAAGACACATAGGCGACTAAATACATTTCAGTACAATAGTTTGGCTTTGAGAATTCTTTCTAGCGACTAAATACATTTGCAGTGCAATAGTTTGGCTTTGAGACTTCTTTCTACTCTTAGTTTCTCCATATATGCGATAGTATTGTTCGGATGCTGATACCTCGAAAAATTTGAACAGCCATGTTTATTTACATTTAACTTTGCTACTATTGGCTGACTGTCTGACAGTTGACGCGTCGCCGACGTGTGACGCCTTTTCATCTCACCAGGGGCGGAACTCTAGAATGTATGCCTTGTTCCGCCCCTCCCCCTCCTTCCCTTTTCTCCTCGCCCACGCGCCACAGGTAGCCCAATCCGAAAACAAATGAGCAAGAAGCCACCCATAAGAGCCGCCAGCTGCCTATCACATTCCGAACGGCGGTAGACCAGCTTTGTGTAGTGGTCATAACGTCTGCATTACACGCAGACGGTTACGATTACATGTTTCAGTAGGACCGCTAGAGAAAATGTTTTCGCTCGTTTTCCTTCTCTTCTTGTTTACCTGTGAACCCTAGCTCTAGCTCGTTCGATGGTTATGGTTCGTTTTGTGGTTCAGCTTAGGATTTGTCAATTAGCAATTTGACAATTAATGATAATCACAAACGCCGCTATATTTCTTACGCTATTGATATATATGACTTATTAGAAAGACCAGACAGGTCTATCCAGAAAATAGGCAGGAAGCCTACCTACCCTATGTATGATCTTTTACCTAAAGTAAAAGAGTCCTCCAAGAGGCTTAGAACACAAAGCAGCCAGTTACCCAGATTAAGCACCGAACGTTTCAAAGCAAGTTTTATTAATCGATTGTATTTTAAGTATCATTTAATTCTGTAAATAGTAATTGGTATATTTCTATCATATAATTTGTAAATAGAATAGTATATATAATAATAATAACTGTGTTTAGACAGGGTGCCCTATCTCCGAGGAGTTTTTCAATGGGGCCCTGCGCAATATAACTAATAAAGTAAAATAAAATTTAGATAGGAAAGTTACAACTAATTAATAACAATGATACTAATGAAGTATAAATTGATAAAAATGTATATTCAATAGGAAATCTAAAAAGTCAAAAAGTTAAATGCGCTTTAAAATTGGCTAATGAGTTCGAATCTCGTATTTCGGATGGGAGGAAATTCCACTCGTCCAAAGCCTGATAGGTAAAACAATGCTTTCCCCAGTACTTCTCACACATCATTAGATATTCATGACACATCGGCCAATGAGGAGTCTTGTTTGAGGTCACGTGTTGATACATGAAACTAGGGATTGTACGACAACGTTAAATATTCAAGTGGGCAGGGCTTTGAAGCTGAGGGAAATTGAAGGGTAAAACAATAACTAATTTACATAATTGCTGTACTTTGAAATCGTTTCTAAGTACAGACAATATGCAAATTATGCGGGTATCAGCGGCCATCCCGAGGGGACGGCCTCCGGGCAACCCATGGGCAACCTAGGGGCTTAGCAGGGGATTTGTAGCAAAAACAAGCCCCACACACGGGACATTAGAGCGCTTTTGCGTTTTCGTCAAAATACCCCGGGGACATACCCACGGGGTTTGCACATAATCTGCTGTCTCAACGTTCAGCGGTTTTCGCCACAGGACTCGCTCGATCGATCGACGTTCTTCGATTTCTTTGTCCTTGAGGTAAGTCATATCATTATCATTCAAATTAAGAGATTAAATTAAGCCAGCCACAGTCGGAAGACAGAAAAAAGAAATAAAGGATAATATTTGTATAAAACTATTAAGATTTTTGACACTTCTAAAACGTTTAGCTTCTAATACTTATAATATGTTGCCCAGGTTGCCCCAGGGGTGGGGTTTTTTGTCACAATTTTCTGCCCCACCCGAGGGGATTTAGCATGTATTTGTCATGGCTGCTGTGACAAATGCCCCTGGGTGCCCGGAGGCCGCCCCCTCGGGATGGCCGCTGATACCCGCATTAGTTCTAGATTACAGTTCTAAAAACATGAAACACGAGACATGAAATTAGGCAATTTGATGTAACGTGATAACTATCTCCTACAAACAATAACGGGACAGAAGTTATAAAAATAAGAGATATACATATTTCAATATTTAAGCAATATTTGCTGTACTTACGAGAAGTTCTTAACATCCAGCGGGTTAGCTTCTGCACGCCGTTTTCTTCTAAATCACGCTTGATACAACAGATAATTTGGTAGACTGTCTTCTCCGGATAAGGGTCTCCATCTTTATCACGTATTTCTTGTACGAACTTAATAAGCCAAAAATTCAAACTTTCCAAGGACATATCCGCCAGGCCATGCACCATGCACCAAGCTAACATCTAAACCAAACGGGTTAGCCGCCTCTGCTTTGGGAAATTTGTTCTGTCTCTCTGCTTTCCATGATTCAAATATTCTTAGTCCCTAGCGAGTTCAATTGTATCCCGTACTTTTTGGAACAGCACGCTTTGCACTCAGAAGGCTTTCCTCTTCTGTCTGTGGGTCCCGGAATCCTTTGAATTTAGTCGGCTTTGTGACCATCTCATTTTTCCCTCCATCGCAAGTTCTTTCAAAATGCGAATTACGGTCACTACGTATTTCATGGAATGTTCACCTTTCAAACCACATCGTTACTCTTTTATATTCAGAACGTGCAATAACCAGTAATGTTTGTTCAACATTGTCCTCTGTGTCATGAATATCTAATGATGTGTGAGAAGCCATTTCAAAGCCGCGTGATTGTTTTAGACGTGTTTCTAGATCCTCGTGCCATGAACAATGTCTCGGGCTACGTCTGTGGGTTACGCCCTCGGGCTACGCCCTCGACATTGTTCATGGCACTCGGATCTAGAAACCACGTCTAAAACAATCACTTGGCTTAGAAATATTACGTAATTATTATTCTTGTAAATATTGGTATGTATTTTTACCACTAAAATAAATACATTATTATTATTATTATTAATCATTACTTTAAACCGCGAGAACGCGTTGGTCTCATCTAGCCTCGTCTTCAGGCTTACTCAGTCATCATGCAAAGCATTTTTCCTGGGGCTAAACCGAAGCAGTGACGTCACAATATCCAGCCGCGCGTTTCAAGAAAACTGGGGACAAGGCTAGATTGACCAGCCCTTGCAATTGTTTTACTGAGAAATACAGCAAATTTTAGTGCGGCTGTTAAAATATTGAATTGAATAAGGTGAACACCTTTTTTAAAATTGCAGGAAAAAGCCATTCTCTGAACTAAAAACAAGAGGAATGCTGCTGTTGGTTCTATTGTTACTATGGCAACAGTCACGAGCAGACGAATGTCCAGCTGGTGAATACGAGCAAACAGGTCACGCTCTTCACAATCACGCAATCCAGACAACAATGGCAAACAATATTGATGAATGCAGAAATCGTTGTGTGACCAATACTCAGTGCTACAGCATCAACTTCTATGAAGATCAAGGTCGATGTGAATTGAATGACGCAACTCATTTATCGGACCCAGACGACTTGGTTCCTCATTCTAACGCACGCTACATGACCTACCGTAACCGCCCACTTAGGAGATGTAGTAACAAGTTTTGCAGTCACGGACTGACTTGTATGATGAATGAGGATGGAATAAGATACAGCTGCCACAGTAAGTTATGATGATACTGATAAATAGAAACATTAACTAAATAAAACAATCAAATCATTAATATTCGACTTGCTCATAACGTGAAAGGCATAGATAATGTAATTTCTGACGCTTGAGTGACGAAGGAACGAATTAGTCCGAAATTGATATTCTGATGGCACGATAGAGAGGTTGGGTTATCCTCTAGTGATATAGTCATACTATTTAAGTGATTGGTGGGGAATATTGATCATTCTACGTGCAGTTAGTCTTCAAGCCAGGTCGCGCTAAAATTTGTGTTTGATTCCAAATATTTATGTACCTTTTACCCGAAGATCAGTGCCGCTGCATTAGTCATGGAATACGTTTCCACATATTTTTGGCCACATCTAAAGAGTGTTTTTTTAGTAGTTTTTCGTATCTGGCGTGGCACATTTGAGTTAATATGCTGTATCATATTATACCACACATAGACATTGTCAGGAGCCCAGCATATACATTATTCAGCAGTACGACTGACTGACACAATCCTAAATAAACTATTTCTACATACGAATGTCTCTTGGTAGTGTAGTCAGAATCATATTTTTAAAACAACTCCTCAGTTTCTTGTTTTCTGATTGGTTTATTGCCACCGGAAATAAGAGGACATATCACGGATTACGTCATTGCTCACGCCACGAATTGATAGCTAAGATATAGCGCACTAGAATCACTTTTCTCTCACAATTTCTCTCGTTTTCAAAGGTTTTCTGCTTGACTATCTTTCGTTTTCAAAGGTTTTCTGCTTGACTATCTTTCGTTTTCAAAGGTTTTCTGCTTGACTATCTTTCGTTTTCAAAGGTTTTCTGCTTGACTATCTTTCGTTTTCAAAGGTTTTCTGCTTGACTATCTTTCGTTTTCAAAGGTTTTCTGCTTGACTATCTTTCGTTTTCAAAGGTTTTCTGCTTGACTATCTTTCGTTTTCAAAGGTTTTCTGCTTGACTATCTTTCGTTTTCAAAGGTAACTATTTCTCGTGTGTTGTTAAGTTGTAAATGGTTAATTTTCTTCAAAACGCCTCGTCTTGTTTCCGCAAAATCATACATTTCCAGTCGAAATATTTACAACAAGAGCCCATCTGGGCTTTCACTCGGGGCCACATGAGATTGAAGATGAAATACATTTTCATTTGAAATCCTTTTAGTAATAACCGAAGGGAAGAATTATTAGCTGAATTTAGCAGTTTAATTTCTCGAACCAAAACCTCGGCCGTGAGAGGATTCTTGTTTAAGTTTACCTTGAGAGTTGAATATTGCTTCGCTCATCATAAATTATTCTGTGCTGAGTGTTTATTTCTCCGGGGTATTTCTGGCTTAGTTTTGGCGAGCGACAGCCAAAAACACGCTCAAAATTATTTTAGTGTCGGCCTACAGATCACGATATTTGCGCTGGTATGTATTATGACCGAGAGTAAAATGAAATGTGGCATAAAACCTACGAAACGTACCTCAAACAAGAATTATACCGTCCGATGGCAAAATCTATCAGCGCCACGACGTCAACAAATCGACAAAGAAATGCAGATATAAACACGCAATGATTTCAACCTCACCGTACCTTAATTCATGACCTGACAAGACACTGTTCAGTTTCACTTTCCCTCTTAGCTTTGCTCTTGAGTTGAAGTTGAGTTTGGCTTTGTTAAAGACTTCTTATTGAGTTGTATGGTATAATTTGTGCAGTATATTTGAGACTTATTTCAAGCTATAGTTCTATATCCCCATTTGGTTCATCCAGCGTGAAGTCCTCAGGCAGCTTAGTCTGCCTGAGCGCTTCAGGGTATAGAATACCAATCCACAGAGATTCAAATAACAAAGCCGTGGCGAAAGAGAAGCTTAAACGAGAAATATTTTGTCCTCCTTGAAAAACACAACACCTTGCCATTTCTATCGAAGAAGCCTTTGGTTTCAGCAGCAAAGCAACACGCTAAATTCCAATTCGATATGTGTGGATTAGCCAGATCCTGGCTTTGAGTTTGAGTTTGAACATGCAGCCCCTTCAGGTCGTCGCGTTGTATATAAAATCACTGGCCATCTGGGTAAAAAACGCGGTCCTTCGGCTCCGACAAGAGCGCCAGTTGAAATATCCTGAGTCTGTTGGAAGGCTTTCGCACGAGTGAAGTTAAATAAAACATTAAACTGCTTACATTTGAGAGATGGGACTCCAAATTAGAGAGAAATTTCTTCGCGGGTCCACCATTTTGATTTACTGTATTAAATTATGTAAATAAACGTGACCAGCACAGTACAATCTGATTGGTGGTGAACTTGAAATTTAATACATGGGTCAAAAGTCAAAATTTTGACGGAACAAAATAATAATAATAACCGCTTGCAGATTAAGACTCGGTGTAATACGTTTGCATTCACCGACAGGATATCCGATAGTATGACTTCTGTTATATTTTACATACGACTCATCTTCCCTTGTGATACTTATAACGCTTTGAGATAAAGCGATAAGATCTAAACTTGCCCGTCTGATTGCATGACAGTTTAGATCATCTCTGAGTGGTACAGGAGGAGCCAAATTATCCTGTTTAGTTGGGTGAATTCATAATTAGGGGGTGACTAAATTATCTTCACTGACGTCATGAATCTATTGTGTTTCCGCATGATCAAAGTGCGGGGGAATAAATTAAATGAAGTGGAATTCATTATCTATTGCTAATAAAATGAAGTGGAATTAATTATCTATTGTCTCTGTGGATTAGATCATGCTTCTATTTTAGGAGACTATTCAGTGGAGCGGCTATGAAGCCACCACCAACCACATCCGAAGCCATTAAAGGCTGGTTCACATATAATCGCCCCGATCGCCCGAATCGCTCCGATCGCCCGAATCGCGTTAAAAAATGTGCAAGCGATCGAGACGATTCGAGCGATTCGCTGTTCACATATGATCGCACCTGATCGCATGTGAGTTCAATTTCACA
Source organism: Actinernus sp. WN-2022 (assembly GCA_030867875.1). Taxonomy (NCBI): domain Eukaryota; kingdom Metazoa; phylum Cnidaria; class Anthozoa; order Actiniaria; family Actinernidae; genus Actinernus; species Actinernus sp. WN-2022. Next base: position 37,575,445 of record JAOWCC010000936.1, on the reverse strand, counting down.
CGGCCATTCCTGGACCCGAGATGTATTTTCGCGCCATATTGACACAAAATGGCGGCAGAAAATCGAAGAGAACAGCTTATTGCTTATTATTTACTGCTTTTGATAACATTACGACGCAGGAGAACAAGGGCTGTTGAACCGAAACGTTTACGTAGGCTCTGGGTGCGACATATTTTCCAAAAGAGAGAGGAGTTAGGTGCTTTTCATACGCTGGCTCGAGAACTTCAGCTTCACGATCGCGAATATTTGTTACATAAACATTCGTATCTCTGAACTTCTTCCATAAATAATGCGGTGTTAAAGTCTTCGCTACTTGCCGCCATTTTTAAATGAAGATAACAATGTTTGGATGTGAGAATAATGCATCTTGGGTACATGCAGTGCATTTTGGGACATATTTCGATCGTCCGAATCGTCCGAATCGCCTGGCCATGTTCACATATAATCGCTCACGATTGCTCGTGGCTTTTTCTCGATCGCACCGATCGCCCCGATAGAGCAGTGTTCTATCGGGGCGATCGGTGGCGATCGCGATCTTCCCGATCGCCTGGATCGTCCCACAACTTAAAACGTGTGTTCACATATAATCGCCCGGATCGCCCGCGCACTATTTCAAGCGATTCGGGCGATTCGGGCGATCGGGGCGATTATATGTGAACCAGCCTTAAGTAATACAAATCTTTCAATCGGTTCTAGACAACAAAGGAGAAAAAAGTAAAACATATCTCGCAATATCTTAAACCCCGTTTGTAGGGTAAATAGTAAGAACAAGCTACTAAAATGTTTCTAAAATGTTTCTATTTTCAATTCTGCTTTATAGTAACACCGCTACGGGCAATTTTTTTTTGGGGGCCCCAGTTCAGATCAATGAACAACTTTACCATGAGGCCTTGCGCGCCCAATCCAAGATGGCGGACAAAGATGGCGGACTTGGGGAAAGGAAATTGTTCTCGGGGTGGTGCTAGTAATTTTTTGACAACTGCGTTGACGTAATTCAAGAGACCACGTGATGTTGCCATAATAAAGGGAGGAGTGGGTCAGTAACAAATAATACGCAGTGGGTGGCTGGCGGCAACTTTCATTTTCGCAGAAGATTACGAATTCGGCAGCGGCTTTTACGCGGATCGTGGGATTTTCAGTATTCTTTAATACTATTAAACCTCGATTTTTCTAACCGCTGGAGCCGAATAAGGGTTTGAAAAATCTCGACAACTCTTGTTTCCTGAACAGTGCAATTCAGTACTTGTTCAGACATTTTTGCGTAGTTTCCGGACATGTCATCAATCGAAAAGTTGAGAATTGTAAACTTTAACTACTTTTCCCGATACGAAAACATTAGGCTATGTTTTTATAATTTTGCTGGTTGTGCGAAGCGATTATTTATATCTCGGTATATACAGAGAGATGACAAGGGGATCTTCTCAAATATGAAAGGTAATAAATACCCCTAAGTGCTAATGTAAAATAAACAAATTTCCTTATGCAAGGCACAACGATCAAAAGCGCATTACTCTTTCGTGTTCGCGTTTCACGACTTTATGATTTACGCGAACTTGGCGAGACGTTTTCGCGCGCTAAAAAATGTTTTCGGGACCACAAGTAGCTCAATTTATAAAGGGAATTAAAATTATAAATTAGTAGTACCTTTCTCTGACCTGGTACAAATGTAACAAATACATACATATATATGAATGTTGTTTTATAACTCTGCACAATGTATTGGCAAAGTAAATACGTATGGGCGAAACTAATTGGGGGGGTTCTGCGAGTGCAAAACAAAGGACTTTTTATTATAATATAATTTACAAATTAAAAATAATATATTTTATTTTTATATCACGACAATTTTTTTTATAAAATATACTTTGTTCCTTTTGGGGATTCTACCGTTCTTCCGAAGTCGGAATCTGCCCCTGAAGTGTGTCTTCAGGGAAATTATGGGTTATCCAACAATCTTTATTTTTTTGGGTGGTCATTTTCAATCAAAATATTGGAGGTGGGGTACTTGTGAATTTTACAGAATTATGAATATATTTTGTGTATGGTTTTGGTATTCTTTATGAGGGTGGGGGAGGGAAAGTAGGGTTTTGCAAGGAAAGGGTAGTCTTTATAAACATATAACCTGGTTATACTGATTTGTTTCATTTCCACCCCTTTCCTTAGAGTTGAAGTCTAGTATTTCTTTACAGTAACAATATTTGTAATAAATACAACAAAATGTACTTCTTTATTATCTAAACATGCAGGCTTGAACCCATTATTTGTGCCTGACCAACAAGAGAATGTACATGATTTCATGCCTTCCTTTATAAATATTAGCTATCCCATGGAGCTTTTGAACTTTTCAGTTGTGATCAGTTGGAAGTAAATTAAAGGCTGCATTGAATATGACTATACCACAGGGGGGCAGGTTATTTATTCAGATTACGTCATAGTTTTATTACTCCCCCCAGAATAAACTGCTTATTTAAATAATTTTAGCAACCCCCCTCCATCCTTTCAAAAATTTAATACACCGCCGCCCCCAGGCCATTTCCATATGCAAACTAGCATTATTTAACAAGCATAATTTTACAGAACTGTCATTTCGGGCCGTGAAACTCTTAAGATTCCCCCTTCTAAAGCCTGTTAAAACAAATTGAGATCCCCTTAAAAATCACCTGCCCCCCTCCCCCTGTCAGGTATACATATTATGAATACCGATGACAGCCTAAAGGAATAAAAAGAACCCTGTAATTCTTGGGTTCCAATTTTGTCACAATTGTTTTATCAGAAAACCTAACATAGTATTTTTCAAGTGTTTAGAAGCAGTATGAATTAAGGCTATAACAATTATTTGTAATTATTGCCATTTACATAAAATTATATATAAACTAGCACACTAATTGTTATATAAAAGCTAGCTCAGAATTATGCTTGTACATGCATTTTTATTCGTTTATGAAACACTCACATTTACAATAATTTTTGGCTGTGTTTAAAGGTTTTTTCTACAATAAACAGCTAGTGCACAACCTTCTGATTAATTAGTCAATTAAGCTTTAATAAATAATAGTGTTATCAGAGTATATAATTGATCATTATTATTTAACACAACTTTTAAATTTAAAATGCATGTAAGTGTGTGCTCAGTATATTATAATATTATATATAAATGGGCAACATACATGCATGACTGGCCTACTACTAACACTTGGAAAATACTGTGTTTTAATAGTTAATATGTTTTCTGACAATTACAATATTACAGTATTACAGCTAGGGTTTTTTATTTCTTTAATCCACCTAATTTACCTTTTACATGTACTTCAAATTCCAATATCACAACTAGAAAAGTTCAAAAGCTCCAAGGCCGGGGTAGCTTATTTATGAAGGAAGTCATGAGGTCATGACTACATCCTCTTGTTGGCTGGCACAAAATAATGGGTTCAAGCCTGTGTTGGTTAATAATTAAAGTATGAGTACATTTTATTATATTTATTGTAATTATATTGTTACTCAGTAAAGAAATATGAGACTTCAACTAAGGAAAGGGGTTAACTGAAACAAATCAGCATACCTAGGAAGGGATAGGGTAGGGTTATGATTGAATTTGTCTCTCTCCTCACACACCTGGCCTAAGAATTGGAAACTTTCTAATGTTAGTCCAATCCCAAAAGTTGACCTACCTTCCGAATTTCCAGACTTTAGAGGAATTAACATAACCCCGGTTATCGCTCGTTTGTTTGAGAGAACAGTATACACTAGTTTCTGTAAGAGAATCTTCGAGGAACACACTGATGACAAGCAGTTTGCTTATCGCACGGGTGGAAACTGCACAGATGCGCTAATTAGGATACAGCATGAATCACTGAAGGCTCTAGACGACCCCGACTGTATTGCAGTACGAATGTTCGCAATGGATTTTTCGAAAGCTTTTGATAAAGTTAAACACAATCTTTTAGTAGAAAAACTTATATCTTTACCGCTTAACCCTTTTATTATTAACTGGTACATTAGCTTTCTGAAAGAACGAAAACAGAGACTTGCTTTTAGAGGAACTTACTATGACTGGAAAAGTGTGAATATGGGAACAACTCAGGGAAGTGTCAGCGGACCTTATCTTTTCAGTTTATTTATCAACAATTTAGATATAACCTGTGAAAGATCGACATTAACTAAATATGCTGACGACTCTACGATCCTTGTCAAAGTTTTTAAGAATTGTCAAGATACTACAGCAGAAGCTATAAGTCAATTTAAACATTGGTCTCATGTTAATGAAATGTCTTTTAACACGTCAAAGTGCAAGGAACTTATTTTTATGAAGAAATCCTCGACGGGCACTTATCCGTGCGTTGACAATATTCCTCAGTGTTCAACTCTTAAAATTTTAGGAGTTACATTTCAATCGAACTGTAGATTTTACGACCATGTGCGTACCAAAATTAATGAAGCCAATAAGTGTTTATATATTTTAAGATGTCTAAGGCAAGAAGGTTACAGTCAGAAAGAAATCGATCATCTTTTTACATCTATAGTACTCCCTAAAGTTAACTATGGTTTGCCAGTATATGCCGCTTCTCCGCCTGAACTAAATACTATCCAAGCTTTTTTAACTCGCTGTCATAAACGTAGATACATATCCTCTCATGTAAATATAACTTCCCTTTTGGAAACCACTGATCGCTCTATATGTAAAAAGATCAGTAAAATTAATTCTCATCCACTTAGTGAATTGTTGCCTCGCATCAAGGACTCAACTTTAAAACTACGGAGACAAGGAAGCTTATGGCCAAGGGTAAATACGGAACGTTTTAAAAATAGTTTTATAAATAGGTGTGTTTTTAAATATAACTTAGCTTTTTAAATATTGTATTATTAAATAATTATTAGATTTGTATGTAGATTTAGTACTTTTTTATCTGATTGTCAATTTATGATAACATTGTAACTATTGGTATGTAATTTATCATTAGTAATAAAGACATATTATTATTATTATTATTATTATTATTATTAAGTGCAATTGTTAAAGTCACCCAAAATTACAATCAAAATACCCAGGTTACTCTTTCTCTACCAGGTACAAATGTAACAATGTATACATAGTACATATATATGAATTTGTTTTTTTTTATATAACTCTGCATAAAGTATTGGAAAAGTAAAAAAAATTCTAAGAACTAAGGGGGGGGGGGGGGGGGGGGGGGGTGCTATACTTTTTAAAATTATATTAATTATATTTAATATACAAATTAAAAATATTTTCTTACGAAATTACGACAAAATGTTTATAAAATATACTGTGTTCCTTTTTTCCTTACGTAGGGAAATTCGTTTTCTAACATTCACTTTGTTTTAGCACTTAATCAGGGTATTTATTACCTTTCATATTTGAGAAGATCCTATTGATCCCTCTGAAGAGAATAATCGCTTTGCACAATCGGGAAAAGAATCATAAGTAATTAAAGATTACAAGGTCTTACAATTTTTAATAAGGAAACTTAAAATTCTCACCTTTCATCAACTTGCAGCTAAATTTCGAATATACGTCCGGAAACTACGGAAAAATGTCTCAAAGGTATACACGCTTACGAGCAAGTACTGAATTGCACTTACTTTCGAATTTCATGATCACCGTTCAGGAAACAAGAGTTGTCGAGATTTGTCAAACCCTTATTCGGCTCCAGCGGTTAGAAAAATCGAGGTTTAATAGTATTAAAGAATACTGAAAATCCCACGATCCCGTACAAAAGCCGGTGACGAATTCGTAATCTTCCGTGAAAATGAAACATGAACTACAAGTTGCGCCAGCCACCCACTGCGTATTATTTGTTACTGACCCACTCCTCCCTTTATTATGGCAACATCACGTGGTCTCTTGAATTACGTCAACGCAGTTGTCAAAAATTTACTAGCACCACCCCGAGAACGATTTCCTTTCCCCAAGTCCGCCATCTTTGTCCGCCATCTTGGATTGGGCGCGCAAGGCCTCATGGTAAAGTTGCTCTTAGATATAGATCTGAACTGGGGCCCAAAAAAAAAAATTGCCCGCTACGGTTGTTATAGAGATTAGTCGCGTGCAAATTCACGTTGAGTTCATGTTAAGGACTTTCTTTTGTGTGAGGGATTATTCGTATTCAAATTCATGATAAAAGAAGAGGAGCAGAACGCTCTCTTTTGTTTGGAGATTTATTTCATTAAGTTCATGGGAACATTTACTGGCGCATGTGTTCAGTCATAAGCATACCTAATTAAGTGAAGGATGACCTCATCCACAGAAACAATAGATAACGAAATACACTTCACTTAATTAACAATAGATAATGATTCCACTTCACTTTATTGGCAATAGATGAATTCCACTTCCACCTAATTTAATTTATTTCCCCGCACTTTGAACTTGCCGAAAGACAATAGAACCATGACGTCAGTGAAAATAATTTATTCACCCCCTAATTATGTATTCACACCCATTTTATTCATGAGTCAAAGACAATAGATCCATGATATCATTAAATATAATTTATTCATCCCCCTAATTATGTATTCACTCCTATACTACTTCTCTGCCTTGTGTCGTTTTTAAACTTATAACCTCCAAATTCTAACGCAGTCTCAAAGTGCTGAAATTGAAAGGCAGAAATTGTTTTGGGTGCTGTAAGGTGTTTTAAATTTGGTAAACCATTTTCGGGCGATTTATTGTCGTAATATTGATTTGCAATCCATTACAAATCCTTGAATTGAACATCATGCTAATGAGAGTAATGCTATGGAAATATTCTGATGTTTTTCAAAACGTTACCAATCTTCAATCTGGAAACTTGATTTTGATCAGTAAAACAATATTACCTATAGCATCCCTGATAATTTTGAAGCGCATAAAGTATATCGAAGTATAAAGAAGTATAAAGTTTTGTATCCGAGCTCTATGGAATGACCTACCCGTATAAATACGTAATGCTAAATCAGTTTCAGCTTTTAAGAAATTACTTAAGACGTTTTTATTTAAGAAAGCTTTTTACTAGTGATTATGTTGATTAATCATCATGTATGATATACAACTTATAGCTAGGAATAGTCGATCGTTACCAATAAGTTTATCAGTTAGTAATTAGTCTATTGTTCTTTTTATGCGCATGTGAGCATTTATATATGGAACTTGCGCACTATAAATGTTATTTATTATTATTATGATTTCATCTTGCCCCAGTCGCAACATTGTTTACTGCGCATGCGTTAGCGTTTTTGAGCGTCACGAAAACACTTGCCACGCCCTTACGGGTTGACCAATGACAAGGAAATGATCCCACAGCTATTAGTATGCAAACTAATGATTGACGTCGGTGGTTGCGCGCTATCATAGCTTGGTACTGTATAATTTATTCGTCCATAGTCGTGGATGGCGGTTAGATCAAACGAAGTTGCAAATGGAGGCAGAGGTTTCTTTTCCCCCGCCAATTCGCGAAACGATTACAAAAGAAAGGGAGGAGTCGAAAAGGAACCTCTGCTATCAGGGAAAGTTTCATCCAAACTTTCTAATACACTGATAAACTCGAGCAGAAATCATACAAGAAAGCGTGATCAGTGATAAGAATGCTTTAAGGTTACCGTATACCTTCGCGGCATGTTTTCTTAAAAAAAATATTTTGTAATTGTTTTGAAATTGATGGATTGATCTTCATCTTTCCGAAAATAATTTTTTTTAACATGCAAACGTTTGCGAGATATAAAAAAAAAAACGTAATTTGAAGGAAAGTAAATAAATCGCTTAGGCGTTATAAATCCCTCTGATCCCATTACGTGCCACAGGCACCCCGCTGAATTTTTGCGGGAAACTACATCCGGAGCTTCAGACTCACAGTGAGCCGTGACTCGTGAGTTCAGTGATTTTATAGCGTTTAATTTACCGGTATATCGATCGTGGATATGTCCAGAAGAGAAAAGAATAATCCTTGGATAAAAGGTAAAAAAGAAGACAGGCCCAAGAAGATTCAAGAGAATGAGCTCGAAAAGGAGCAAAGTTTCAATACGGAGAAGAAAGTGATACGGCTCGTGGTTCGCACAGCCTTCATGTTCGACGACTCCCACTTCGAGTTCTATTAGTACTGCTACAACTCCGACGTAATGCTGCTCAGCTATTAGGCTTAAACTTTTGCCAGGTACAAGAAAAGAGACGGAAGATTCAGAGAGTAGCAGCAAGTCCGCATCCGACTCCGATTCTAACTGATGTCTTGGGTAACTCGCAGTTTCCAACTTGGGCCGTGGTCAATACAGGAGTTCTAAATCGTGAACTTGAGCGAAGTTCGGCCGGTCAATTTTGCGGAACTGAAGGAATCATCGCAGCTAACATAGCAGGTTTAGGATCAACATCAACGTTCGGAGCTTCGGAGCACGAGGTTGCCTACCACTCGCTTTTCCCTTCGCTCTTGTTTGCGGCGTTGCCTTTCGACGCGATTTAGTTTTCGATATCCGGCCCTCTCCCTTCTTGGTACAACCCGTTGATTTACCTTTCTTTTTCCCCTTTTGCGTATTATCTCTAGTTTTGGCCATAACACAACGCTCTTTTGAATATTTGTGACACGACACTAGTATGTATGTTTCTTATGCAATTTGAGCCACGTACTAATTTCCCGCGAATTTCTGGACTTGATTCATAAGCTCCGGGGATCCTTACATATAATTGGCTGGTTGGTTTAAGTGTTGACGTTTGCTTTGATGAGGTGTGATGTGTTTCCTAACCTTCAGAAGCCAAAAACGCCGATAGATTTTTATGCGTATTCACTGTCTTTGGGTGAATTTATAGGGTATGAAGATTTGTCAGATCTTGATGAAACTTGGCCTAGTTTTAGAGGAGCTACATATGAACCAAAGTATATGAGCGTTTAGCGATATTTTAATTATTTTTCTTATAAGAGTACTTGCCGTGATGAAACACAGAAACTATTTCGATTGAAACTTTGAAGATGAATTGCATTTGAACAAAGTAAAATATAAAAAAACGCTCACACACTTTGACAGGCCATCATGTGCTGATTGACATTATGCAGCGGAATCGCCCGTAGGCGCGAATGCGGAGGGACATAAATTCACTTCTGTGAGACTCGTCTTTTTTGCGTTTGTAGCCTTAGCATTTACTGAAAATGTAATATTTGTGCAAAAAAAAAAATTCAGCGCATTCTACATTATATAACCTTTCCAGTGATATATAGGTTTCTATACTTTCCTTTAAAATGATGCGCGTGCGATTTTATTTGCGAGAGACACCCGCGAAGGTATACGGTAACCTTAACGCTAAAACCACTATTTAACATTCTCTATATTTAGCCTTTGATCTGAAATTCCCGAGACGTGGCACCACCGATTACGTCATTCACAGAGGTGTACTGCCCTCCATGCGAGCTGTGACGGTGTGTTTCTGGATGAAGTCCACTGACCAGACAAACGATGGAACACCAGTCAGTTATGCAGTTCCTGGACATGATAATAACATTGTTATCTTGGACTACAGTATGTTTGTTATCTGGATTGGAAGTAACACATTTCGGTAAGCATACTATCATAATAGTCCAATTCGTAGTTCTTGAAAGGTAACCAAGCCTTAGCCTCGCATGGCGGATGGAGTTGACCCTGCACTGATACAAACCCTCTTTCTATGAATATGGATAGATTGTGATTATCATGCTAACTAGGTACAAGCCATGGAGGATGGAGTTGACCCTGCACTGATACAAACCCTCTTTCTATGAATATGGATAGATTTTGATTATCATGCTAACTAGTTACAAGTCATGGAGGCTGGAGTTGACCCTGCGCTGATACAAACCCTCTTTCTATGAATATGGATAGATTTTGATTATCATGCTAACTAGGTACAAGCCATGGAGGATGGAGTTGACCCTGCACTGATACAAACCCTCTTTCTATGAAAGAAACAAATATTCAGGACTATTATTTGGACTATTCTTAAAATATATTTCTGAGTATTTTGCACTAGAATATGGGGGAGGGGTGGATCAGGTCCGCTGTTTATCAAATAATATTCAGGGGAGTGAGTATGTTTATTGTGCATACTTATGTATCTGTCTGTTTGCCTGTGTGTCTGTGCCGTCCGTACTGTCTGTGTCTATCTGCCTGTTTGTTTGTTTGGTTGTCGGTGCCGTTTGTCTATTTGTTTGTTTGGCTGTCTGTCTGTATCCCTGTCTGGTTGTTTTCTTGCCTGCCTGTTTGTCAATCTGTGTCATTCGTTTAGTTGTTTGTATGCATACCTAGCCATGTACGTATACGGATATTTGTAGTGCTCCTCATATAATTAGAAGTGATTATTGTAAATTATAAAGTTTTACTTAATATTAATAGCCATATTATTTAATATTATTTATTATTTCATTTCATTATTATTATTTTCTCGAAGATATTAGCTAATTTACAAGCTACTCTGTAAATCCGAGTTTTAATTAAGATATATATATATATATATATATATATATGTATGTATGTATACATCTATAGGCGACGACCAGGTCGAGAATAGAGAGTATGTAGCATTCTACAACTTCTACAGCTCGCCAGAATCATGCACTTTCATGCACTGCAGAATATGTTCTACAGCCTCAAACTTATGTCGATTGCTCTGGTACTTTGGCAAGTAGGAACCTTTTAAACATGATTTCAAACGCATGGTCATAACACTGTGATCTAAATTATTACTGGATTTGTTGTACTTACAATAAATGTCAAAACCAAGTGTGTTCAAAAATCTGAAAATATTAATACCGTATTTGATCGAATAAGCGCCCTCCCTCGAATAAGCGCCCCCCACCCCTTGAACACGAAATTTGAAATAAGCGTCCCCTTATCCTCAATACATCACTATGTCCGACCAGAAAGAGGCTAATGACGAGGTGAAAGTTATGAAGCCCTCTCATTCTTCGAACAGGACTGCGTATTTGCATCGTTTCGGGCATGACCGTTGCAAACTCGGCTTTGTAGCCTGGCCTACTGACAAAATCAAACAGAACCATTTACGTCCGGTTAAAAACTTCCTTTTGAAATTTCTCCGTCAATATATTTTTTTTGAACGGAGATTTTAGTATATCAAACACTGATACCAAAACTACATTTCTGTTCCCCATCTTTTTCGTTTTGAAGGTATCCAGTAACCTAAGTAGCTAGTAAACCATTGAAGTGGAAAACGGTCGAAGTCTGGACTGTGATTCCCAAACTCTGAACCAGGCTAGGGATAAAAGTATAGAGGGTAAAACATAGTATCACTGAACGAAGTTCAAGTTAGAGTGACGCATTAGTACAACTGAGCGTCACTTCATGGTAGTACCGCCAATAATAGGGTCTGTTATGAGGTCAGAGAGGTATTGTTACTACACAATAGTCTTGTTCAGACTTGCCCATTCACTTCACTTTATTAACAATAGATAATGAAATCCACTTCACTTTATTAACAATAGATAATGAATCCCATCGCACTTTATTCATGACCCAAGACAATAGATAATGAGATTCCACTTCACTTTATTAAAAATAGATAATGAAATCCACTTCACTTTATTAACAATAAATATGATGATTCCACCGCACTTTATTCAAGAGCCCAAGACAATAGATAATGACGTCATCTGAATGAATGAACCGCCATTTAACTTCCACTTCACACTTCACTTCCACTTCAAAAATGAGGCTAATTCCATCCCTCCCCTACTACTGTCGTTTGCCATAGTATGACTGAAAACAACATCGAGAGCTTGATGGGCACTCCGCTCATCTTCATAAAATAAACAGAGGTAAATCTGTTAGCTGATGAACCATGTGTTTTGATTAAAATGTCAGAACAAACGTATCCGCCAACGACGGTAAGTGGCACCACATCTGTTTAACATGGGAGAACACCGCTGGCTCGTGGGCGCTGTACAAGGACGGACAAGCTGCAGCAAGCGGACGAGACCTTGCAAAGGGACACGTGATCACTGGTGGCGGTACTCTGATTTTAGGACAAGAACAAGACTCTGTCGGAGGAGGTTTTGATGCGCCCCAGTCCTTCATCGGTGAACTGAGCGGCATGAACCTGTGGAGCAGAGCACTGGACCCTAGGGAGATCTCAAGGATGTCAGCGGCATGCACTGCGGTCGATGGTGACGTGTTCAAGTGGCGTGACGTCATAGCGGGTATCCGTGGACGCGTAGAAGTCGTGACACCATCACGTTGCAAGTGATAGTGTGCTATGTATGCGCAACTTAAGGTCTCGATAAAGGTTCAAAAATACGTTTTTTTCGCAAATTCTAAATCTAAAAGCCCTAATCTATCATCATAAAAAAACTCAAACTCAAATATTTGTTTTAAAACCTTGACAATTTCCTGCTAAGAAAACCCGCAAAAAGTGGTTGTCAGCTGCTTCATTCACTGGGCATGTTATTTCATTCTCACTATCCTGTGATTTTCTGCGCTACTTTTCGTTTGTAAAGATTTCTACGTTAATGCGCCCAAAAAATAAAAGTAGATCGTTCTTGGTGGTATTCACAAAAGAAGAAGGAAAGAGAAAAGTAGCACGATGTAGTTTGTGAGTAAATTTGGCAACAGGTGTGAAGTTCTTAGGACAAATAATGGCTGGAGGAATGTATACTCAAGTTCCAAGTAGTTATAATCGTCGAAGACCGAAAGACAAGCAATAACGTTTTGTTACCTTCATTCGACTAAAACATTTCAGAGAATTCAATGCAGGATGCTAATGTTTGCCGGTTTTGCTTCAGCGCGATGAAATTCTAATTAGAATGTGACAGTGCGCTACATGTACATGGTGTCGGAGCAGCGCTTCGATGGTTTTTCCTCCTCTGATATCAATTGTTTGCTTCATGGATGTGGTGTCAATTTTTGGTACTCCTAAAAGCGTGTTTCTTCTTTGAAATTAAATTGGTTTCTGTGGAATATAGGACATTAGACTGCAAGTAAGTTCCTTCTATTCCTCATTTTTTAGAATGGCTAAACATTGTCGGCGTGTTGGTATGGAATATGAGGAGCGTGGAAATTGAAAATGAGGTGTGGAAATTGAGGAGTGGGGAGAAAGTGAGGAGAAATAATCAAATAATTATCCTGGATGAACACGAACACGGTTGCGTAAACAATCGAATGAAAGAATGAGGGTGCATGTATTAGGATATGAAAACTCACCATAGGCAAAAACTAATCCCACGACTCGAAAAAAGCGTATTGACATGGGGAAATTGGCAAAGTTTTACCTTCTTGCATGTCGAAAAAGTTACTAGGCGTAAAATTTGAGAATTTATGCAGTAACCTTTTATGGTAGGCAAAGCCTTGCCTACCAGTATAGGTTTCTGCTTAAATTTTCATATTTTGCAAGGTCACAACTTTTCACAGCAGTTAATATCTATCTCCCTATAAAAATATTACACAGATGCTAATATGCTCTTTCATACCATGGAATTAGTTTTGCCTCGAGTTTTTATTTACCCCTCAGTTATGTCAGTACTTTGTCGAACACATGATCAGTAGCGAGGACTTTTTTTTGCCACTTTATGCAATCTAAGCAATTTTAATGTAGTATGACTGATAAGAGAGCTATGGGTGGCAAACTCTAATAAACATGTTCTCTCTCATAACGAATACCTTTGACCCTGACGTGATATGAAATGATGCAGTCAGTCTGTTCATGATTTGTTTGTTCTTGGTGGTCCGTTCATGGGCTGTTTTCTAGGCCTGTATTTTCTATTAAGGGCCTGTTTAGATGCAAGGCGCTAGGGTAATCCTCCTAACCGAGTCACGTCAGTAGTACATGGTTATTTTTTACTCGGGCTGCCAGTGGCAGGCACGAGTCTAAATCTGCAGGCCGTTGTTCTGTGCAGCAAAATATTTGCGCATGCGTCTTGTTTATGATGACCCAAGCAATATTCAACTCTCAAGGTAAACAAGAATCCTCTCACGGCCGAGGTTTTGGTTCGAGAAATTAAAGGCTTCCAACAATTCCCTTTATAGTTATTTAATATAATGAGCAGAATGAAGTTTTGGGAATGTGGGTAAAGCTCTGAGGATTAACAGAAAATATATAAACAAATACCTTGGACAAAAATCCTGCAAAAATACGTTGGATCCGAAGTGAGGACCTATGCAGCCAAAAATATAAACAATATATTTTTGCAGGATTTTTGTCCACATTATTTGCTTATATATTTTCTATCATGGATTTTTGTACCGTAGGTCTCATTATATAGATCCTATTATTCCTGTTGTTGTCATCATTTATAAAGCTGGTCTGGCCAGCATAACTATATCTCTCGCAAGGCACTGACACGTTTAGTTCAGATTTCCTTGGTTTTTGGCTTTTCGTCACACGTAATGACGTGTGACCCGATAACCAAGCATTTCTGTGTGCTCGAAACTAGATGCTCTTTAGCTCAGTCTGGGTCGATGGTGCAGTGGTACCGAAGCCTGCGTACTGTTTGCTATGCATACTGACGAGTTCTAATAAGAACGAAACAGCTGTCTTAATGGCTGCAATCTGGTCCGAGCGCTTTTCGTGTCAGGCCTAGCTAACCGTAGTGCTTTGTGTTAGATTTTTACGTTGTATATCAGCTTTGCTGTAGTCTTCGGACTTTTCATTCTGAGGAATTAGGCGTTATAATCCACTGTTTTCTATTGAAATGGTTCTTTTGTTTCCTGTAGTGTTAAAAAGTTAAGGTGGCTCGCCTGGATTTTCCACAGACGCACCATACCCACTTCGAATGGCTGATACTCCACTGCCAGAGCATGGTCGGGCTTGCCACTTCACCCGTTTACTAGAAATAGAATAAACTTTCTAAAAATGTAGGTTTGTTTGACATCCGTGTTACCATAGCAACACAGTGTCGACATCATGTATTTTACATATCATCAATTTTCTCGAAATCTAGACCTAAACTTTTAAAACGACCTAGTGTCCCTTGTAGTCTAAATGTAGGATTTGCACGAGCATTCCGGCAGTAGCGAAGCGTAGCAAGCGTGCATGGTGAACTTGTCAGTTCAAAAGCACACAAGTATGTAGAATCTAGACAAAAGAGAAATTTTGGAAAGACACAAGCTATAAACAAAATGATACAGCAATGAAGCTTGCGTGGATGAATGTAAAAGTTCCCTATGTTTTTGTTTTTATTTCGTGCCCTTAAAATGATTCAATGCTCTTGAAATTTACAGGGCCAGGGTAGTACATGTTGAATTTCAGGTGAAAAGATTTAAAAAAATATTTATCGACTAGTTTTCGAATTACAGCTTCCTTAGCAAATACGTTACTATTTCGAGTAAAATGAGCATATTTATGAGATTACTTCTGATTCCATAAACGGAAATCGAATAAAGCAAATGGAATGAAATTTTCATGGGAAGTAGTCCTATGCCACAGGTATGAAATATGCTAAAACATCGCTTGAATCGGTCCGGAAAACACAGTTCTCGACGACTAAATAGGAAGTAAGGCGAATTGTTTATTTTTTGAATGAAAATATTCACCCCAATTTTTTTCGAAAACGCTCTCATACACTTTTTTTAAACTTTGCAGTCCTGAAGGCCTACATTTAGACTACAAGGGACACTAAGTCGTTTTAAAAGTTTAGATCTAGATTTCGAGAAAATTGATGATATGTAAAATACATGACGTCGACGATGTATTGCTATGGTAACACCGATGTCAAACAAACCTACATTTTAGAAAAGTTTATTCTATTTCTAGTAAATGGGTGAAGTGGCTAGCCCGACCGAGCTCTGACAGTGGAGTATCAGCCGTTCAAAGTGGGTATGGTGCGTCCCTGGAAAATCCAGGCGAGCCACCTTAAGAACAGAAAATAGACAGAGAACATGAGCCATCAAATTGTGGCCTGTCTTTTTCGTTCCCTTTGAGTTTAGATCGAGTTGAGATGAAACTCACCGCTAATAATTAAGAGACATTGTTCACTCATTAACGGACTTTATTTCAGACATTTACTGCAGGTTACTATGACGTAAAATGACTTAGTTCTCTGAAATTGTTTTACGTTACCGTAATGGCACATTCAAACGAATTTTGTAAAAGTTATCTAACTTACAAGTAAAATTTAAAAAATAGGTCGGTGGATAGAGAAGCCCGGGGGCGAAGCGTAGCTGAATTTTGCGTCTCGAGGTTCGGAGCCGGTGGCTATTCCCTGCTAACAGAGTTCTCTGCTTTCGCCTCTGGTGACCTCCTGCTCCCCCAACCGAGAGACCCCTGCTAGCGAGCGAAAACTTACTACTGACGCATGACTAGTTAAAAGCTAAACGTCGTTGCGTTCCGGGCTTTTCAATTTGCTATGGGCGGGTACTTCTGTTTGTGATGTATTATGTATGTGCCTCCCGGGTGGGTCAGGGTTTTGAGCTCAGTTTGGGCAGGTAGGGTCAGGGTTTGACCTGATTTGGACAGATGAGGGTCAGGATTTGAGTATAATTTGGGTGCAGTCAGGGTCGGGGTTCAGTATTTTTTAGGCAGTTAGGGTTCAGTTTTTTTTATCTACTATGTCAAAAAAGACATTCGTTGCCGCATTTTGATCGCCTGCCCACATGCAAGAACTGAGGTTCCCATACATCGTGACGTCGCTAATTCGTACTTCAGTACTTATCTATGTACTTCATCTGCTGATTTGTTTACCCAATGCCACGTCCCGAATTGAAATGTTCCGTATTTTGCATGCAATCCCGGTACGCGGTATTCCGGCCGGGATATATATCCGACCGTGTTTTAAAAACAATTTAAAGAAGGGGCAATCAGGGTTTTTTCCCCCAAAAGGGGGCAATCAGGGTTTTGGAGCTCGGATTGGGTCAAACAGGGTCAGGGTTTGAGCCTCTTGGCCTCACATACATACCCATTTTTCATGTAAGTAAACCCCCCGGGTTGCTCGGTTTGTGACTAGTTAAATGATCTAAACGTTGCGTGGCTGAATCGCTTTGTGTCCCGGGCTTCGGAACTTACTAGTTTTATGATCGTTAACTTATCGTTAACGTGGATGAATCGCTTTGCGTCCCGAGACTCGGAGCTTACCGATTATACTGAGTTAAAACCTAAACCGGCTTAGCTGAATCTCCTGTGTCCCGTACTTCGGAACTTACTGAGTTTAAAGAACGTTAATCTAAACGTGGCTGTCAATTGCTTTGCGTCCCGTGCTTTGAAGCAGATTTCCGGTTCAATAACACGGAATAAAACGATGCTTATCAATAAAGAATTCAAAATCGGCCCGTACTGTATCGGAGAAGTAAGCTAAATGCCAGAGGCAGAGCTCTGGTAGCCTGCGTCACATCCGAACTGAACCCCGGTTAAAGTGCCTATCACCCTTTTGCAATTTTGACAGCTTATGAACCTCCGAAAAGTTTTGAGTACTTCTGTGAAGAAAGTTTTGGTTTAAAGTGAATACTTTATGTTCTACGCTTGTTTGAAATCGTGTAAATGTGACTTTTCCTGACCCATGACCGCGTAAGTAAAAGCCTGAGTCGAAACCTGGATAGACGTCATCTCATTAATGCAAGTTCAAGTTCAAGTTCATTTTATTCACACTTATTTCTATTTTGTAAAAGTAAATATCACTATAGCAAATAATAGAAAATAGAAAAGATGGAGTTAGGTATAAGTAGATATTTTAGTTGAAGAGTGTGTAGTGGCCAAAGGAGCAGAAGCTTTCGAGTTGGCCACTACCATTATGGAGTTAATGAGGGAGAAAGATAAGTAATAGTAATAGTTTAGAGTCTTATAGTGTATATGTGGGTATATAAATTAGGAAAGTGGAGAGATAAAGAGTAATAGAGAGAGTAGTAGTTTAGAGTCTTATCTATAGTGCAAGTGTGGTATAGGAATTAGAAAAGTGGAGAGAGAGAAATAGAGGTAGTGTGGGATAATATTTACATTGCATAATAAGATATATTTTACATGTTTATGTAATACTGGTATTACGTAATTACATTTTATAAGCTTAATGAAATTTACATAATACTGTGTTATTTATTATGTTCAGTAACAGGGATATATAACAAGAATAGCAGTACATTACATGTAGTTGTTATTCTATCATAACTGATTGTCAAGAAGGAAGAGCTTATACTGTTTTTTGAAACCATTGTGAGGTAAAGATTTAATCATTGTTGGTACTACTTCCCATATCTTTAATGCCACTACTTTGAATCTAGTTAAGCCATAATTTGTTCTGGAAGCTGGTCTGTGTTACAGTATGTGCTTCCGCTTCCTGTCCGTGCCATATTTGGCACTAGCCATATTTGGAATAAAGTGTTGTTTGGTTCATAATATGGCGGGTCGTGTGGTCGCTTCATGAAACATGGTGTCGGAAGTGGTTTTCCTTTCAACTTATATATTAAGGCAAGCGAAATTTAGCAGTTGAGAGGAAACTTGGAAACAAAACCTATAAAAAATGTCAGATTCAGAGGAATCAAATACACCAGAACAACCAGCTCAGCCAAGTCAGCCAGCACATGGAGGAGCACATGGCCTGCGAAACTTCAAGATCCCACAGAATTTTCCAGTTCCCGGGTCCATGGAATGTCGAGGTGACCTTACATCGAATTGGGAGTTTTTTCGACAGCAGTGGGACGATTATGAAGTCGCAACTGGAACAATTCAGCAAACTCAGAAGGTTAGAGTAGCGACGCTAAGGTCAGTCATGGGAAAGCAATGTTTGCAAATACTTAGAAATCTAAGTCTGACCCCTGCGCAGCAAGGAAGCGTAGAAACCTGCCTAAATGAGTTAGAGGATTACTTCAAACCACAAAAGAACGTTGTATACGAACGGTATCGCTTTAACAGCTGTGTACAACTGCAAAATGAAAGTGTGGACGAATACATAAACAAGCTAAGACACCTAGCATCGTCATGCGAGTTTGGTTCATTGACCGATGAACTAATAAGAGACAGATTAGTAATTGGCGTCAATGATACGAGTCTGAAAGGAAGAATGCTGAGAGAGCAAGCGTTAACCCTTAAAAGAGCAATAAGCATGAGCAAAGCAAGCGAAATTGCAAGTCAGCAACTAAAATCACTGCAAAAGAGCGAGAACAAAACGGTAGAAGAAATAAACATGCTAAAAGGCAAGCGCTCAAGCAAAACACGTGCGAGAACCCCAGCGACACTAGGAAAGGGAAAAGGGTTTACCTCAAAAAATGAGAAGAAACCAGCAAAAAGAGTATGCAAATACTGTGGCCACGCGAAACAACATAGTAAGAAGGAAGATTGTCCTGCATTTGGCCAAGAATGTCACTATTGCAAAAAACAAAATAACTTTGCTGCAATGTGTAAGAGTAGGAAGCAAGATCAGATTAATGCCCTTACAGAAGAAGAAGAGTCAGATACAGACTCAGATGAGTCACTCCTCAAAATAGAAACAATCTCAATAGTGAAAGGTAGTGGCAAACAAATACTCACAGACCTGAGCTTTTGTTTGAAAGACCCAAACCAGAACAGTTACAAAGCCCCAATGACATGTCAGCTAGACACAGGGGCAACTTGTAACGTAATCAGTTATATACCGTGATGTGTCAATATTGAAGCAAACTGGAGAGCCAGCACTAGACAGAACCTCAGTAAGACTTAAGCTATTTGATGGGTCAGTTGTGAAACCACTTGGAGAAGTTAACTTGAGGGTAGAACACAGAGGGAAGCAACACACTCTGAAGTTTCAAGTAGTAGGACATACCACTAAGCCACTGGTATCCTATGAAAGCTGTGAGCAGCTGGGATTACTGAAATTAGACATAGATGTAGTGCAAGAAGTACATAAGGTAGACAGTGACAGAAACCACCCCATCACCAAAGAGGCAGTTCTTAAAAAATACAAAGATGTGTTTGAGGGACTTGGGCACATAGAGGACTCTACGTTTGTAGTGGATAGCAGCGTAAAACCAGTGCAGCATACACCTCGTCACATTCCTGTTACTCTCCAGGGTGAAGTAAAGTTGAAAATAGCTGAGTTAGAAAAGAAAGGCATTATTGAGAAAGTATCTCAGCCAACAGAGTGGATCAGTAGTATGGTCATTGTAGTTAAACCAGGGGGGAAGATAAGAATCTGTTTAGATCCTCGAGATCTAAATCGAGCAGTATTGCGCCCGAAGTATCACTAGATGCCCACATTGGAGGAAGTATTGCCTAAACTAGCCAAAGCTAAGCTGTTTAGCACATTAGATGCAAAGGATGGGTTTTATCAGATAGGGCTAGATGAAGAAAGTAGTCTTAAAACTACTTTCTGGACCCCATTTGGACGATATCGCTACTTGCGTATGCCGTTTGGAATAAGTCTAGCACCAGAGGAATTTGAATGCAAGCTTCACGAGAAGCTAGATGATCTCCCAGGTATAGAGGTTCTGCGCGATGATCTATTAGTTGTAGGGTACGGAGACACCCAAGAGGAGGCCGAGAGAAACCACGATGACAACCTGGTTAGGCTGTTAGACAGAGCAAGAGAGGTTAAGCTAAAACTCAACAAAGACAAGATGAACCTGAAGAAAAGTGAAGTAAAGTTTATGGGGCACATCATCTCTAAAGAGGGACTTAGACCAGACCCAGCAAAAATCTCAGCAGTAGAGGAGATGCCAAGGCCTACATGCAAGAAGGAGATGTCAAGCCTCCTCGGATTTGTAAATTATTTGTCTAAGTTTCTGCCGAGACTCTCTGATGTAGCTCAGCCACTGCGTGATCTGACATCCAAAGACGCACAGTTCATATGGTCATACCAGCACGAACGGGCCTTCAAGGAAATCAAGCAGCTAGCCATAAACCACCCAATATTAAGGTTCTATGATGTTGAAGATGAGGTCACCCTGGCAAGTGAGCGTGGACTTGGTGCCATATTACTACAGCATGGGCAGCCAGTAGCGTTCGCATCATGTACACTATCACCAACACAAAGAAAGTATGCGCAAATAGAGAAAGAGTGCCTAGCCATTGTGTTCGGTTGTGAACGCTTTAACCAATATCTCGCCAGAAAGGATCGAGTTACAGTAGAAAGTGATTACAAGCCATTGCAGGCAATCTTCAAGAAGTCCATTCTTGCTGCGCCCAGCAGGTTACAGCGGATGCTGTTGAGGCTGCAAAGATACAACCTGGATGTGCAGTACAAACCAGGAAGCCAGATGTTTATAGCTGATCACTTGTCTAGAGCTTCAATGAGCAAGATAGAAGAGGAACAAGAAGAATTTGAAGTGTTCGCTATTGAACTTGAAGGTACAAGCCCCTTTGACCAGATCAAAGTGAAACCAGAAAGACTTGCACAGCTACAGAAATGTATAGGTCAGGATCCAGTACTGCAGACACTCAAGGATACAGTACTTGCAGGATGGCCCCAGCACAGAGATCACGCTCCAGTGCACATACGTGACTACTGGAACTACAGAGAAGAAATATCTATTCATAATGGGGTACTCTTCAAGAGCAACAGAGTAATCATCCCAAGGGTAATGAGTGCAGATATTCTACTAAGAATTCATTCAAGTCATCTGGGTATCGAGTCCTGCTTCCGAAAGGCGAGGGATATTGTCTTCTGGCCGGGTATGAGCAGCGAAGTCAAGGAGACAGTGACGAACTGTGCTCTGTGTGCAGAGTTCCAGGCACAGAACACGAAGCAGCCTATGCAGACACATATGATCCCAGATAGACCATGGAGCAGAGTTGGAGCTGATCTTTTCATGCTCCACGGCCGAGAATACATCACACTAGTAGACTACTACTCTGACTTCATAGAGGTTGGTGAGCTGCCGGATACTACTTCAAGTTCAGTGATACAGTTCCTGAAAGAGCAGTTCAGCAGACATGGAATCCCAGACACTCTGGTCACCGATAATGGACCACAGCTAACAAGCCATGAGTTTCACCAGTTCACTATAGATTGGGAATTTGAGCATGTATCCTCATCGCCGCATTATCCAAAATCTAACGGAAAGGCAGAATCCTCAGTAAAGATAGCAAAGAGCCTGTTTAAGAAAGCCCTGAAAGATGACAGAGATCCATGGCTGGCCCTGTTAGATTACCGTAACACACCAACCGAAGGACTACAGTCAAGTCCTGCTCAGAGACTAATGTCACGAAGAACAAGAGCGTTACTGCCAACAGCCACCAGCCTACTACAACCTAAAGTTGTAGAAGGAGTTGAAGAAAAAATTAAGCTCAAGAAACAGAAGGCAAAGTTCTACCATGACCGAACAGCCAAGATTCTACCTGAACTAGAGGTCGGTCAGGAGGTTAGAGTAGCACCACTCCAAAGAAACCAGCCATGGAAGATGGGCAGGTGTGTGGAGAAACTGTCAGACAGATCGCACCTCGTAGAGACAGGCAAGGGGACGGTCAGGAGAAACAGACAGTTTCTAAGGCCAATGAGGCCATCTGTCAAGCCAGATGATTCAGAAGCAGTTTGTTACACTCCTAGTCAGCCAGACGAAGAGGCTCCCAGCTTGGAGAAAGAACCAATTCCACAGGGCAAGTAATAGTCCAGCTATGCAGCCGACGAGAATAACAACAGTGCCTGTTTGCACTACGCAGACTACGAGAATACCAACAGTGCCTGTTAGCACTCCCAAGTTGCAAAGGACCAGAACGCGAATTGTAAGACCACCCATCAGATACCAAGTCTGAGATGATGGTGACATTATTTTTGTTTATCTTACAGCATCAGTTATGAACACTGCAGTAATAAGAGTCACTTGGAGATAGATGCATTATTTTGTTTACATGTTCACTTTAATCAATAGCTCACATTATTCAACAGTGTTTTCTATTATAGAGAAAGGAAGATGTTACAGTATGTGCTTCCGCTTCCTGTCCGTGCCACATTTGGCACTAGCCATATTTGGAATAAAGTGTTGTTTGGTTCATAATGGCGGGTCGTGTGGTCGCTTCATGAAACAGTCTGTATAGGTTTCGTTTAGAAGCATATCTAGTGTTGTGATAATGAACTTCAGATGCAGAAAGAATTAAATAAGAGAGGGCAGCAGGAATTCCTATTTTGACATGTATTATTTTATGAACAAGGGATGATATTTTGAGGTTAAAAATATTCTCAAGTTTTAAGATTTCTAGAAGTCGAAAATAAGGGGTGGCATTTTCTATTCTATTAGCAAAAAAAATTGAGCGAAGGCACTTGTTTTGCTTCACTTTAATTGTTTTCAGTCTAGACTGGCAGGCAGAACCCCAACTCATTACACCATAATTTAAATAAGGATATATTAGTGTGTAATAAAGCTGTTTCAACATATGTATAGATACAAAATGTCTAAGTTTAGATATTATTCCTATATTTTTGTTCATTTTGTTGCCAATATGCTTCAGCTGAGCACCCCATTTTAGATGCTCATCAATAAAAACACCTAGATACTTTATTTCTGTTTTCCTCTCTATAGTACATGTTTTTATTGTTATATTGGTTTTTTTGGGGGGCGTAGTCACTAACATATAGTTAGTCTTTTTGAAATTAATAGACAACTTATTAGCGGTACAGTATTTTAGTACATTCTCAAGTTCATCATTAACGACTTTTTCTAGATCGTCAAGATTATTTGAGGAATAAAAAATATTGGTGTCATCAGCAAAAATTCTAAACAAAAGCTTTTTTGAAGAGTTTGGCAAATCATTTATATATAACAGGAAAAGTAAAGGTCCTAGGGTAGATCCTTGTGGTATTCCGCATGTCATTGCTCTCAAGCTGGATTTTGTATCACCAATTTTGACATACTGTTTGCGACCACTTATATAGCTTGAGAACCATGCATGGGGTACTCCACGAATTCCATAACGATTCATTTTTGCCAGAAGAATATCATGATTAATCGTATCAAAAGCCTTTGAAAAGTCTAAAAAAATTGCACATGTTATTTTGTTTTCATCTATAGCTGTTTTTAGATTTTCTAGAGTCTCAAGAATTGCATGCTCTGTTGAGTATCCTTTTCTAAAGCCAAATTGATAATCAAAGAGTATCTTTTGTTTTTCAATAAAGAAAATAAGTTTGTCATAAACCAGTCTTTCCAGTACTTTACTAAAAGGAGAGATTATTGCTATGGGTCTATAGTTACCCAACTCAGTTGCATTACCACTCTTAAAAACTGGGGTAACTCTTGATATTTTAAAGATTTCAGGAACTATCCCGGTTGAGATTGATTCATTATATTTTTTTGTAAAGGGTATAGATAATGGCCCACTTGCAATTTTAATAAGTTTATTTGGTATACTTATGCATGCTTTATTTTCATTTAGACTAGTAAATAAATTTGAAACTTGTGTTTCAGATACTGGATTTAGATAAACGCTATTAGAAGGTGAGGATTTTATATATTGTGTAGGGTTGTTATTATCAGTTGTAATTTTCTTAGCTAGATTTGGGCCTACATTTACAAAGTAATTATTAAACAACTCTGCAATATCACCCTGATTTGTGTAAATCTTATCACCTTGCACAATTCTCGTAGGGGACGACTGACCCTTGGTTTTGCGTTTGATAAGGGTACCAGTAAGTTTCCAGGTATGCTTAAGGTTGTACTTATATTTTGAGAATTGTGTACAATAGTAGTCTTTTCTGCTTTTTTGCTTTAGGAGTGTCAGCATATTTACATATTGTTTATATTCATTATTTTTTGGGGGGATTTTGCTTAGGAAATGTGTGTGATACATTTTTTGTTTCCTCTTAATTGATTTTATAATTCCAGCTGTAAGCCAGGGTTTGTTTATTTGTTTTTGTTTAGCTTGGGAAGCCTTTTTCATTGCGGGAGCATGCTTATCCACAACTAATAGTATCTTGTGCTTTTTCATTCAAATTTTTATTTGGAGCTAGAATTTCTTCCCAATTTATTAAGTTTACATCATTCAAGAAAAGTTGGCTATCAAATTTTGAATAGTCTCTGTAATATTTTCTCTTCTTAGTTCTATCTACCTGAGTTTTAATAATACAGAAAATTGGAAGATGATCTGATATATCAACTGTAAGAATTCCTGTTGTTAGATGGGATATGGGTGAGTTAGTATACATATGGTCGATGAGTGTTGATGAGTGGTCAGTTAATCTAGTAGGCTTTGTTATAATTGGAAAGAGGTTGTTATTAAAAAGCATATCTAAATATTCCTCAGTTTGAGTGTGTATATTACATTTCAGAAAATGTATGTTTATATCACCAAAAATATAGATTTCAAACTTATTGGAGTTAAGTGTTTTGATAATATCATTTAATTGGGTGTTAAATGAATTGAGATCACAAGTGGGGTGTCTATAAATGCAGCCAACGATTATTCCTTTTTTATTTTTACCTGCATCAATCTGAGCCCAGCAAGATTCAATTTGTTCAATTTCAAATTTAATATCTGGTCTATAAGGTATAAATTTCAGATTATTGGCGATATATAGAGCTGCCCCACCTACGTTAGTTTGGGAGTCAGTGTGGAGGAAACTATAATTTAGGATGTCAACATTTGTAACTGATTGATCATTCAATTTTGTTTCAGTTATTCCCAATATATCAGGTCTACAATCTAAAGAGGACAGCATTTCTTCTAGAAGATTTAAGTTTTTTGGTAGACTTCTAATATTACAATGGAGAATAGAGAAATATTTTGGAGCAGAGTTAGTAAATAGTTTATTGAGTTTATGTATCGAATAATAGTCGGAACAGGGATTGCAGAGCATCAAGTCAGGGTCGGATTCATCAGATTTATCTGGGTTTAGAAAGAGATCGTATAGGTCAAAATCAGTATTTCGCCTTCCAGACCAGCTACCACACACTGCATTAAATTCTCTATCAGATAAGTGATAAAAAGGAAAAATATTACTTACTGTTTCTGTTTCTTGACAGTCAGCCATAACTTATAGGGTAGTAGTTACTATTTAGTAATTTCCTTAGTAATGCTGCGAGGCTTTATCGAGGAATTCGTCGAACTTATCATGGCTCTTAAAGCATAAAGGAGGCGAGATATCAGTTTCTCGGAGCATTATTTTGCCATTAATAGTCCATATATACTTGAAGTTGTATGTCCGTTTAAACTCGAGGATGCATTATTCTCCATGGCGCCTTTTTATCACAACAACATCGATGCAAAGAAAATATACACAGTTTTTGAGTTGTTAGTAAAGAAAAAAATCATTTTAGTCAACATGTTAAGTATTTCTTCAAATGATTGCAAAGCCGAATTAATTATATGACGTCAAGATGACGTCTACCCAGGTTTCGACCCAGGCTTTTACTAACGCGGTCATGGATCAGGAAAGGTCACATTTACACGATTTCAAACAAGCGTAGAAAATAAAATATTCACTTTAAACCAAAACTTTCTTCACAGAAGTACTCAAAACTTTTCGAAGTTTCATAAGCTATCACAATTTCAAAAGGGAAACAGCGACAGAAAGCTTGTTCTAGACCCCCAACGAAGTACCAGGATATATGTAGTCGATTCTGATTGGCTTTTACTAATGCTCATTCTTACACGTCTTCTGACTGGCCATTCAACTGTCACCAGCCTCGGAGATTGTTATGACGGGCAATTCATGTCACATGCCGCTCGGTTGAAACGGCTGTTCGTTTGCACGTGAGTCAGCTGTTTACTTGAGATTTCTCGCCGTAGGAGAGCTCTGTCGTCGTTTCCCTGTGTTTTACTTCAATTTCGGGTCAGGTTTTGAAGTTATGTAACGTAATAGGCTGTCCGTGGTTTAGTGCCACCTGAAAGGAAACTTGCCGAACACATTAAATAGAATGTCACGACAAAATGCTCATTCGGGGAACACACAAACAAATCTCCCATGCAACTTGGAAAGATCTAGTATGTTCCACATCCGAACTCAACTCTGGTCAATTGCTCAGTTGTTCAAGCAAACAAATCTCGATTTCAAACTGCACATTGAACAAATATCATTGCTCTTCTCGACGTGTATAAACCCCGCCATATTAGCCGTAAGTCGCACTGGTGACAGGCTGGTGACAGTTGAATGGCCAGTCAGAAAACGTGTAAGAATGAGCATTAGTAAAAGCCAATCAGAATCGCCTACATATATACTGGTACTTCGTTGGGGGTCTAGAACAAGCTTTCTGTCGCTGTTTCGCAGACGGACTTAACCAGGGTTCAGTTCGGATGGGACGCAGGCTAGAGCTCTGGTGGATCAGGTGTAGTTTACGACTCCACTTGATAAAAGAGTCGTAAACTTTAGAGTCGCAAACTACACGGTGTAGTTTACAACTCCTTTGTCAAGTGGAGTCGTAAACTACACCTGATCCCGCTCTGGTTACTAATGGTTACATTATTCGCCCTTGTCCTCTACTGCCTGTAGTAGCTGTCCGTACAGAGAAACTATACTGATCCGGGCGCTTAGAAGGATCCTCTAAAAGACAACTTCTGTAAATGTATCGTAGTGAAAAATCACGAACGATGTACGATATGCGCCTGATCGTATAGCCAAATGAAAAAATATCACCGTTTGCAGCTTTGTCTTTCTCCTACGTTCAGTTATGATGCAATAAAAGCGAATGCTAGAGGATCTCTTTCCGTAGGCAATGCCAGTTTGGCCTCATGGATCAAACACGCTTTACCAAAGTCTATCAGTACTGGCACTACTGGACCATCCAGCTTTCAGCGTTCAACAACAATATTATTCTCTTTGAAGGCGTTGTGAAGGACTGCAGCATCAAGGTGCAAGTATCTTATTGCATCGCAAATTTCGGCCATGGTTTTCAACCATTGTTTCAGAATATTTTGTTCAGCCGCTCTTGCCAGCGTTACAGACTCCTCGTTCAAACCATGGAATTTGGTGATAACATGCGCCACTTTTCCTTGCCATGCTATCCCAACAAAAATTTGAATGTTCGGATGTCGCAGCTTTCGAAGAATCATGGCCTCCTCTAAGTTGTTCTCCGACCAACGGTTAATTCTCTTGACTACCACGCATGTTCCCCCATAGAAACCTAAATGGCACACTCCGTAGCTCCCTTTGCCCACATCTTTTTTAACAATCTTGATATCGTCCATTTTAACCACTGGCATGTTGCTTTTATCACTTTTCATCCAATTGTTATAGAATACAACCGCGTGTCCGTATTCTTTTACATTAACATCGGCGTCCTCTCCCTGTTGAATTGTTTCGGCAACTTTTGCAACTTCGGACGGCATTGGATTTCTTGAAGACTGAACGGCTGCAGATACTGATTCCGGTATCTCTGACTCCGGTTACCTCGTAGTTACAGGGCTGTCGTTGCTGATTTCTTTCACTGCATTTAACGCCTGCTCGCTAGCTATAGTCTCGTCAGTTTCCCGGTTTTCTGGCCTTTTTCCATGTTTCTTTTTTAGTTTTCTTCTCAGTTTCGAGCGTTTTCACTTCTCTTCGATAGAATGCTTCCGAAATTTGCCCATCTCTTCCACATGTACTTACCCTGGGTGTACTCGAGTGTTAGGATTAAGCGCGTTTAGCCGGCGCGGTAGCTAGAAATTTCTGAAAAGCACGACGCGGTATCATGTCATCCGGCAGTAATTCCCTTGTGAATTACCGAAGTTGCTTTCGCACGACTTTTAATAATTGAGTTTAAATTGAGTTGTTGTCATTGTTTGTTAGAGTTTATAGACCGCTTTGAAAAACACTGCATTGTTCAACTCTCACACAGTATTTTAAACTAAACACTTTTGATTGGGCTAAGGCGGATCATTATTGTATTTTCATTTCCTGAACTGAATACTTTGATGTTCGGCGACAGTGTAAAACTTTATTAAATTGAAGCACCAAGCTCTGAGTGTTCGAATAGCGGTCAGTTAAATGCTCGTGCAAACATAGCCATGCCTTTTTTAGCAAGTTGTAGTTTTTGCCATAAGAAGTTTAAAACAGGCAGTCTCTCTCAAAGCACTTGGTCTTCAGTCACCCACACGTTACACAATATACTATTTTTTCGTTATAAATCTGTTTTCAGATCATTTCTTTTGGCACAACAAACCCGTATGATCTGGGATCATGAATCCAATTTTGGATTCTCCAACAGAAACACCCAAAGATAACGGTCACGTGAAATGCAGAATAACAAAGCGCGTGCATACCGGCCATTAAAAAAAACAAGCGCGAAATTTCGTATAAAATTACAAATTGATATACTTTACGATGCTTCAGTGTTATTCTGCATTTTTCGATCGCGCACTCTTCATTTTCGTCATTTGACTTTCCGTTATCCGTTTAACCTGAAGGAGGCAATATTACTGAAACTGTTCGGTGAAGCTAGCACAAATATTAGCGATTATATAGTCATACGTACCGAATTATTTCATGTTTAGCGTGGCTCCGAAGCTCGGTCCTCAATAGCGACATAAGTATAAGCAACATACGATATACGCAGGTCACGCCGGGCACAAAAGATCGTAAAGTTATCGAGGTTGAGTGCACACAAAAAAATAAAATTAACACCATTTCTTTACGACTACTCTAAATTTGAAGAAATTTTGGCAGATTGGTAACAAAGTGAAACTTCATTTTTTGGGACAATTGTTTATGTATTCTGCCGTTGTTGTGACGTCATAAGGATGTCTCCTTTTTTGGTGAAATATAACCTTTAAAACACGATGCAAACAGATTATGTGATCAAAATGGCTTTATGAAATATATTCATCTCTACGATAAATATATCCAGAGATATGGATGATTCACTATTTCTATGACGTCATTATCAGAGGGGCTGAATGGGGGGGTACCAATATCAGTTAACAGCTAAATTTTTAGCAATTTATCAGTTATCAGTTAAATTTTGCGGTTATCAGTTAAGTTATATAAAAAGACTACCCTAACCCGATTTGAATACATATTTGCTGGAATGAAATGAATAATAACCGCTAATTCAACATCAAACACTACATTTTGTCTATTCAATAGATTTTTCTAGTATCAGATAACTCTGATGTGTCATGTTTAATATTTGACTACTATCAACTGGATCAAATCTGTCGAAAACCATCCGAAAAGCCAATAATAGCATGTGACGTTACGTCATTTTAATAAAAAATAATGAAATATCAGGTAACAGCTATCTCACAAATATCAGCTAACAGCTAAAAAAAGGTAAAATTCTCAGTTAACAGCAATATTTTTGGCCCATTTCTCAGTTATCAGTTAACCCCATTCAGCCCCTCTTATCAGTGACGTCAGGCTTCAACCATAAATCAGCCTGCCTACTATAAAAATATCACTAAAGGAAATACTATGACTTCTGAGTGTTAGACAAAGGTGTTCCGTCGATAAAATTCAAAAAAATCTGAACTGGCTATTTTCTGAGGACATCCAAATATATTAATGACGTCATAATGACGTATACCAAAACTAAGGCTTCAATTCTAAGCTGTTATACTCAAAAAATCAAAATTCTAAAAAGAACACGTTATCAATAAAGAGTTTTATTAGTCTGCAAAATATGATGTACCAATATTTCGAACTCTAAAAGTTAAAACAAGCGATATTTTCATAAATGGTTTTGTGTTATTTATTTCCCGCCAATTTTTGGCGGGAAAATTGCCAAAATTTAAAATTTAATAACTTTTGTTTACCTCTACCAATCGAGAACGGGTTTTCGATTCCTTCATTCTCATGAACAAGAGATTTTAAAAAGATATAATAAAACATTTTTAGAGGTAATACAAATTTATAGGAAACCTATTAGAAATCGACAAATGACGTCGTTGTGACGTGATAATGATGGCTACATTAGCTTAACTGATCAGGTTATCTTTTGTTAACACTCCTTTATACACCTACCAAAATTCAGTTATCTACGCCGAACACTTTTTAAAATATAGAAACCCCGGCCTTTTTACGTTCATTTGTGCCCGGCGTGGGTGTCGTAGTCATTATTAATTACGACACTGAGTCAGCATGAAATAAAAAATACCTTGAGAATAAAAAAAAGACATCAAAAAGGAGAACTGTATTTGAACTTCTTCTAATACTTCAGCAATATTGAAATAGCTTCGTAATTCAGCAGTTTCGTCCATCGAATATAAAACTACAGAATGGTTCAGTCTGTTACGCTGCTGATCTAACTTTTGTCAGAAGTTCTCGAAAAGTTGTTCTTTCAGTATTAAATCATTTATTTAATATTGATTATGATTCTAATATGTTAATCGTATCTGGCTTTCTACATTATTCTGTCAATGTGTACTGAATGTGTTTTTTTTCAAACATAGCAACATCTTGAACATCAACTGACCAAAGCTCCTGGGTGACACTTGTTATTCTAAAAAAGTGTTCTGTAAAACAGGTGAAACCGTTTGGTTAGGATATCATTAATTACTAAACAGGCATGTCTTTTCTCTGTTTATGAATAGCTAATGTTATGAAAACTATAGTGTTTGCACAAACATAGCTCTCGATCTTTTCATTGTAAGCAAATGACTCGATATAAAAAATGTTTTACCGAGTCGCGCTTGTGTTTTAAAACCTGGCACATATTTTAATAAGGAAGAGAAAAAGAGGACTGGCTTTATAGGAATATTTATTTTGTTAATCACTGAAATACGTACTAAAGCTGGTCAGGGACAAGTGAAACATTCAAAGGACAATTCAATCTACAAAACACAGCATGGGTTTTGACACTTTCCGAATGTGACATTGCCATCATAAATTAAACAGTACAATTAAACATTTCGAGATATAAACTGCCACATTTTTGATTAGTTTTGGCCTGTGCTTGAAACACACAAATGCACGACTTTGTAGGATTCCTACATTTAAACCTCTAACAGTCCACTCTAATTTAGTGCTACGTAAATAAGCACGTTTTTTAAGTTAATGAAAAGTTTGGAATTGCTGCAATATTTAGCGACAATATTACGCCGATGTTTATTATATTCATTCTATTTATGAATTCGAATCGTGTTTTCCCCCATCAGATATCAGATATAATCTTGTGGCTATATAATTCTCTGTCCTTTTAAGACCCTTTTTTCAATTATCATTTGCATCTTGTTTACCCTCTACTCGGTTTGTTTATCTCTATTATGAGTTATCAATTCCGTACTGTCAGACTAAGTGACGTAAAGCACCTACTCAATTGCTTAATTGATTTATATTCAAAGGACAATAAAGGAGTTTAAAGGAGTTTTAGAATAATAATTGTTATAACTGAAAAGGAGTTTTAGAATAATAATTCGGTTATAACTGCATGGGTTCGTATAAAGTTCCACTATATATTATGTATTGCATTAGTATTTGAGTTCATGAGTTTTTCAAGTTTGCATTTGAACTGTATTCTTTTTAATTTGAGTCAGGCAACTGCACTTTACCGATTGGAGAACACATTGTATGTATAGTACAGTTGTAGATCCATGGCTAGATCAAGCCTATTTAATATGATTCAAGTGCCACATAAATGTAGGTCCAAAAGAGATCCAAAGTTTTGTATGTCTAACAGTTGTTCTCTCTTTAATCTTTAATAAGAATAAATACAAAAGACAACTAGAGTTATTCAAAGATATACATGTAACAATATATAGATTAAACAAAAATATGTTGAATAATTATGTCATGATCCGTCTAACAAATGTTAACTAAATGAGTTCTAGTAAAACCTTGCATAGGCTGGTTGTTCGAAGCTAACCGTTAGTACAGATTAAGTTAGCCTTGCTTCGAACAGCAGGGCCGGCACGAAGTTTAGAATAATTACTAAATTATTCTAAACTTTATAGTCCTTTGTAAATAAGATCAATTAAGCAATTGAGTAGGTGCTTTACGTCACTTAGTCTGACAGTCCTACGGAATTGATAACTCATAATAGAGATAAACAACCGAGTAGAGGGTATACACGATGCAAATGATAATTGAAAAAAGGGTCTTAAAAGGACTGAGAATTATATAGCCACAAGATTATATCTGATATCTGATGGGGAAAAACACGATTCGAATTCATA
Source organism: Actinernus sp. WN-2022 (assembly GCA_030867875.1). Lineage (NCBI taxonomy): Eukaryota > Metazoa > Cnidaria > Anthozoa > Actiniaria > Actinernidae > Actinernus > Actinernus sp. WN-2022. Next base: position 37,542,576 of record JAOWCC010000936.1, on the reverse strand, counting down.
AATAGAATGAATATAATAAACATCGGCGTAATATTGTCACTAAATATTGCAGCAATTCCAAGCTTTTCATTAACTTAAAAAACGTGCTTATTTACGTAGCACTAAATTAGAGTGGACCGTTAGAGGTTTAAATGTAGGAATACTACAAAGTCGTGCATATGTGTGTTTCAAGCACAGGCCAAAACTAATCCAAAATGTGGCAGTTTATATCTCGAAATGTTTAATTGTATTGTTCAATTTATGATGGCAATGTCACAATCGGAAAGTGTCAAAACACATGCTGTGTTTTGTAGATTGAATTGTCCTTTGAATGTTTCACTTGTCCCTGACCAGCTTTAGTACGTATTTCAGTGATTAACAAAATAAATATTCCTATAAAGCCAGTCCTCTTTTTCTCTTCCTTATAAAAATATGTGCCAGGTTTTAAAACACAAGCGCGACTCGGTAAAAAAAATATTATATCGAGTCATTTGCTTACAATGAAAAGATCGAGAGCTATGTTTGTGCAAACACTATAGTTTTCATAACATTAGCTATTCATAAACAGAGAAAAGACATGCCTGTTTAGTAATTAATGATATCCTAACCAAACGGTTTCACCTGTTTTACAGAACACCTTTTTAGAATAATAAGTGTCACCCAGGAGCTTTGGTCAGTTGATGTTCAAGATGTTGCTATGTTTGAAAAAACACAGATTCAGTACACATTGACAGAATAATGTAGAAAGCCAGATACGATTAACATATTAGAATCATAATCAATATTAAATAAATGATTTAATACTGAAAGAACAACTTTTTAAGAACTTCTGACAAAAGTTAGATCAGCAGCGTAACAGACTGAACCATTCTGTAGTTTTATATTCGATGGACGAAACTGCTGAATTACGAAGCTATTTCAATATTGCTGAAGTATTAGAAGAAGTTCAAATACAGTTCTCCTTTTTGATGTCTTTTTTTTATTCTCAAGGTATTTTTTATTTCATGCTGACTCAGTGTCGTAATTAATAATGACTACGACACCTGCGTATATCGTATGTTGCTTATACTTATGTCGCTATTGAGGACCGGGCTTCGGAGCCACGCTAAACATGAAATAATTCGGAACGTATGACAATATAATCGCTAATATTTGTGCTAGCTTCACCGAAGTTTCAGTACTCATGTACATTAAGGCCTGGGTCTCAAGATGGCCACCCCAAATCAAGAGGGGGTAGTCTATCTCTTTCTCTTTGTAATATTTGTCCATACAATTTTGAAAAATATGATGTTTGTCACGACCTTAACGAATACACATGACAGTTTCCATGGAAACATGGAATGTGACCTTTGAACTCAAATCTGAAAAGCATTTATTGTATAGCCTCTTGCATTATGGTAAAGTATTTTCATATGCCGGGCATTTTTATGCGTGTGAATCAGAGATAGTCCATACTTTATAAATCCAACGAGGACAATTGAAAATATTATGGGGAAGACTCATTTAGGCTAACGTGAAATTTGATACCTCAAATTTACGACCATTTAATAATATGTTTCTCTAGTGTCCTCGTTGGATTTATAAACTATGGATTATCTCTGATTCATATACATAAATATACCCGGTATATGAAAACACTTTACCATAATGCAGGAGGCTTTTGCATATATATTTTTAAATTAGAGTTCAAAGGTCACATTTCCAGTTTCCATGGAAACGTCATTTGTAATTATTAAGGTCATAACAACATCATGTTTGTCAAAGTTTTAAGCAAAACGATTACAACGAGAAAGATATAGACTAACCCCCTCTTGATTTGCCGGCGGTCATTTTGGGACCCAGGCCACCTGAGTAATATTGCCTCCTCAGGTTAAACGGTAACGGAAAGTCAAATGACGAAAATGAAGAGTGCGCGATCGCAAAATGCAGAATAACACTGAAGCATTCTAAAGTATATCAATTTGTAATTTTATTCGAAATTTCGAGCTTTTTTTTTAAAATTTGTTATTCTGCATTTCGCGTGACCGTTATCTTTGGGTGTTTCTGTTGGAGAATCCAAAATTGGATTCATGATCTCAGATCATACGGGTTTGTTGTGCCAAAAGAAACGACCTGAAAACAGATTTATAACGAAAAAATAGTATCTTGTAAAACGTGTGGGTGACTGGAGGCCAAGTGCTTTGAGAGAGACGTACCTGTTTTAAACTTCTTATGGCAAAAACTACAACTTGCTAAAAAAGGCATGGCTATGTTTGCACGAGCCGGGTATCAAAGTATTTAACTGACCGCTACTCCAGTCGAACGCTCAGAGCTTGGTGCTTCAGTTTAATAAAGTTTTACACTGTCGCCGTACATCAAAGTATTCAGTTCAGGAAACGAAAATACTATAATGATCCGCCTTAGCCCAATCAAAAGTGATTAGTTTAAAATACACTGTGAGAGTTGAACAATGCAGATTGTGATTGTGATTGGCTAATGAGCGTGCATTATTGGTGACCACAGCACTCGACCCAGACCCTCTCTTACCCAGGGAAAGGGAGACCTAGTCCTTCGCTCAGTTATGTGTTTGGACGGCTTGGAAAACCTCATTACAATCGCCTATTTAACAGTGAAAATGCAGACAATTACTAGAAAGGTAACGGCAGGATTGAACTCTGTTGACTGTGTGACAGAAGATATATATTTTGAGGCGAACATTTGCATAATCGCTCGTTGGAGATGGCTGATTTGCGAGTTCTGGAAGTACAACTTTACAAGTCAAATGATGTGTCCGAGTGAACAAAAGTTTCTACAACACTCTAGTAGTCTTACTTAAGAAATGGATTTTATTTCCGAGACCTTACTCTGTCAATAAGAGGAGAAAATTAAGCGAGAATTCAGTGGATGGTTCGAAAACCCAGGATTTTTGATTTGGAAAATGTTTGCATCGGAGCCGATGCAGGAGGCCGGTTTCATGTCAAGATTTCAATTCACTGACCCACTGGAATCTGCAGGTTAGTTATTTTCGAATGAAAGAAACTATTAAAGAAAGTAGACTATCTAGGAGTTAAGCCGGCTAAATACTCGATATTTGAATACATGGCTCCAAGAGAAACGTTTTCGAGTTAAATGTACAAACATACTCGCAAGGCGTCAACTAAACTGACCGAACGCCAAAGAAAATTATTCTTTGCAAAGTTATCTACTTCTGTTTTTATTCATTGTCTATTGAAATGACATTTCTTTGTGGAGATATTTACCGTAAAATGATTTAATTCATGCGAAATATTTGACTTCTTTATGAAATTGTTATTGACAACTGATTTCAATTGAAATTCACGGCTGACAGTGCACTCAGTTTGAATATTAAAAGGGTTAGGGACTTAATGTTTGTGCTTTATCGGCAAAATACAGTCACTTGCTGACTGTACGGTGAACTCTAAATTTCTTCATACTGCATTCGGCCTTCGGCCTCATGCAGTATTCATTATTTTTCGTTCATCGTACAGTCATCGCGTGCCTGTATTTGTCGATAAAGCACTCACAAGCAGTCTCTAACCCTTACACAGACCCCATAGTCCGTTATAGCTCTAGTAGTATTCTGTATCAGGTACAGAATACTAGCTAAGCTAGTGAGGGAAGTCTCATCACCGATCACTGACTTCCCCTATCCCGGGAGGGATGAAATGACATAGTACATCTGCTCTCTTATTATGACATGACATAGTACATCTGCTCTCGCCGAAGCGGCTCGCCATTGTAAATGCCCATACAGATCTCCCGCTCATATTTTATCTACTACTTGTAACTTAGATAACTTTTACAAAATTCGTTTGAATGTGCCATAACGGTAACGTAAAACAATTTCAGCCGAACAATTTCAGAGAACTAAGTCATTTACGTCACAGTAACCTGCAGTAAATATCTTAAATAAAGTCCGTTAATGAGTGAGCAATTTCTCTTAATTATTAGCGGTGAGTTTCATCTCAACTCGATCTCAACTCAAAGGGAACGACAAAGACAGGCCACAATTTGATGGCTCATGTTCTCTGTCTATTTTCTGTTCTTAACTTTTTTACACTACAGGAAACAAAAGAACCATTTCAATAGAAAACATTGGATTATAACGCCTAATCCTCAGAGGCGTGAAGACTCAGCTTGAGCGAATTTAATATATGAAAAGAATGCGGCAATTTGTCTCGCATTCCTTAGAGGTACTTGCAGATACCCCGGCAGATACACCCCCGATGCGTCCTCTTAGGCCTCGAAGTTTTTACGGTTGGCCGCGTGTCTACCCATCAGACACTAATATACACAAGATATGCAGCTTCGAGGCGCTTTTAATCGATGTGACCTCACTCGCCGCCGAAATTCGACAACAAATTGAAAGCGATTTCGCCTCTGCTCTCGGCACACAAATCCAGAGATGTGTAAGCACTTCTCATCCACGTTTCAGGCCATAAGATCTGCAGATTGATCGGTCCACAAATCAGCGCTAGACATCGCAGGCGGTGCTTTCAAGAAGCGTGGGCATGGCAGCTGAAACTTTTTGAAAATACCCCTCCCTACTAAGAAGAGTTGTCATGTACTTCAAACAGAACGGAGGTGCATAACAATTCTCCTGAGTGGGGAGAGATATTTTCAAAACGTTTCAGTTGCCATGCCCACGCATCTTGAAAGCACCGCCTGCGATGTCTACCGCTGATTTGTGGACCGATCAATCTGCAGATCGTATACCCGTCCGAGAGAAATATTTTGAATTCGCAATTTATTTTCCAGGCCGTTTTCACGTCATTTGGCCTGAAACGTGGATGAGAAGTGCTTACACATCTCTGGATTTGTGTGCCGAAAGCAGAGGCGAAATCGATTTGAATTTCTTGTCGAAATTTGTGTCCGATGGGTAGACACGCGGCCAACCGTCAAAACTTCTAGGCCTAATAAACTGCTTTAGAAGTCCCAAAATCGCCCCAAAATCACTCACACTTCATTAAGTATCAATCTTTTATTATTGAAGATTTATTTCGTAGGAATCGGAAAAGAGAATTCACAAGGAGCAATTATATAAACTCTTCCGAGATCGCTTATGAAACATACCACAGGTAACTAAAGAGCGGGAAATAGTCGAGTCTGGGCTGCCTGTGGTTTTTACAGACAATCTATGAAAAACTGAAAACACGATTGCACGCTTCCCAGCACAGCTACATCCCTCAAATTTCGATATGTTAATCTTTTACCTGGTATCTTAAGTTTGTATCTGAAGAATATTTCAGAAATTCGATTTTACGTATTCTATTTGCCATCGGATTCCCATCGATTCCCATACAAACACTATATTTCGCGCCATGTTTATGTCGGAATTTACCGCGAACTGGTCTATTAATTTTCAAAGAGTCAATTCTCCAGAGTACTGTGTGTTTACATCACATGTTCTGAATTGGGTGGCAACAGAGCTAGCCGATTACCTCTATTAATCTTAAATACTCTTGATAGAACTTCGGAGTTCAGAGCCATTATTTTCATTAATTTGTAAGTGAACAATAGATGTGGGGAAGCATAATTTTCGTTGTTGTTTTGAAACAGAGCATGACCACTCGCTGACAGGACAAGTTTGAAAAACCAAATGGCTCGCTCGTAAAGACACCACAAATTTTATAGATTATAATTTATATCAGTTATAGGTACCACTTACAGAACAACTATGTTGTTGTTTAACCTTTCTTGTCTTGTCTAAAAAGAGCGGGAATTCCTTGCCGATCCTCGGCCTTCTGCCTTCGATGTTTGCAATCAATAATCTTTCGACTTTCTGAAGATAACTCGACGGTAGTTGTCGAGCTTCGTTTGTGCGTGACACTGGCACAACCGAAGGTGGAAACTCATATCCGCCATATTTGCCGACAAAATATTGACTACTAAATTTTCACAATCTGTCGCGTTTCTCCACAGGCAGCCCAAGCTCAAAGTTTGAATTTATTTGACAGTTGAACTACGACGGCGGAAGGTTCAAACATCCAGAATATCTGGTATTTTATCGCACTAAATGGCAAATGAATAGCACAATAAACTTGCTTTCATGAAGATTAAGTGGTTGTGTCTTGAATTTGGGGGTTTGGGGGCCGATTTAACGAGTTTTCTTGGAAACCTGGATTCACTCTACATAAAGAGAGAAAAGGCCGGAAAGCGGATTGCGATGGCGTGTCACATACCTGTCATCTCCACGGCAAAAATGACCCTTAAATCCACTCAATCGACGTGATACTTCCGGATTCCGTAGACACATCACCTTGCTACGTATCCTCCAAGTTTCATGACCAAACATTCAACGAATACCGAGAAATAATTTTTGTCACCTCGCATTTCACCGTCCCAAACACCTCTTCACATTTTGATGAGACACCGGAAGTCCAACCGAAAGGATGCCTCGTTTTGGAGCTTTCCCATCCAATTGGTGCGGCGGTGATTTTCAACTCCAAAACGAGGCATCCTTTCGGTTGGACTTCCGGTGTCTCATCAAAGTGTGAAGAGGTGTTTGGGACGGCGAAATGCGAGGTGACAAAAATCATTTCTCGGTACGCGTTGAATGTTTGGTCATGAAACTTGGACGATATGCAGCAAGGTGATCTGTCTACGATATCCAGAAGTATCACGTCGATTGAGTGGATTTAAGGATCATTTTTGCCGTGGAGATGTCAGGTATGTGACACGCCATCGCCATCGGCTTGCCGGCCTTTTATCTCTTTCAGTAGGTAGAGTGAATCCAGGTTTCCTAGAAACTCGTTAAATCGGCTCCCAAACCCCCAAATTCAAGACACAACAACTTAATCTTCATCAAAGCAAGTTTATTGTGTTATTCATTTGCCATTTAGTGCAATAAAATAGTTCAACTGTCAAATAAATTCAAACTTTGAACTTGGGCTGCCTGTGGTTTCTCGAGCCCCCAAAAAGTATTTTTTTGAGGAGAACAGTGTAGCTTTCCCTTTAGTTACGAGTTTTATTCTATAACTTTTGGACGGAAAGAGAGCAATATAAGTAATTCAACGCCATGTGCACGGTCACATGTCCTGGTCATGCTAATTTTCCCCTGAGAGAAAATAACATTCTATGTGAGATTTCAAGACAACGAGTATTTAAATATCGGAGATTTTGAATTCCGCAACGTAAGTTCAAACGTTGTATTTACAGCGCGTTACGAGAACAGTTATGTTCGAGCTCGAGCAACCTTTATGCTCTTCAAAAATTCAAATATGTATGAGAAATATACAAACCAAAAATAACCGTATGATTGATGAAGTGAAAAACTCAAAACAAAATAAAATAATGAACCCAATGAGATGAAAATTGACTCTAATTAATGATTTAAAATGTAGAAGTAGAAGAAAACTAAGTGTAGTAGTGTGGGAATAAACTAACCAGAGTACGAGAAAGATAATAACGGAATAGAAAATAAAATACAAACGAAAATGCAATAGTGTGAGAGTAAAATAACTGTGCTTTAACTCTTTGTCGTCCGGCCCTGTAAAAAGGAGACTTTAAAGTTTCCGCACGTCAAAATTCACCCCGCTTCCGGTTTACATCAGAATTAATTAAAATAAACAGGGTAGTATCCCAGTATAATAAGCCAACCACTGATCCTATTTGTTTGAATTTTCAACAATCCCCTCATGGAGAAAAGCCCATTTGTTTTGGCGATTGTTTCGTTTCTTCGATTTTCACAAATTTCGAGGAGCTGAAAATCGGCTCAAAAAAACCTTCACATTCGCACTTGAAATCAAGAGCAAACACAAAATAACCACTCAGTCGTTACAGTACCTTGTTTAATCTTTCCAACCAGCAGGTTTGTTTTCACAAAACACACCAAACGACTGTGAACTACGCCGATGTTTACACTGCATTTCACTCGACCACATTTTCCTGCTCCCACCTCCAATTGCATGCTGGGTAATCAACAAAAAAAATCACAAGGGGGACCCCCCTCTGGGACTCCGGTAGGAGTGACAAAAACACACCCTAATAGGTTGAGCAGGGGTAAAAGAATGCAACTGCAGGATTCCAAGGATTTCATTGAAGAATTTGTTCCTGTGTCTCAAAGCACAAACACAACGGAAAAACCCTGTGAAATCCCCTCACAAGGCCTACTAAAAGCAAACCAAGTACTTTTCAGCCATCCTCAGACTTAATGATGTCTTCAAGCTCTCTGACAGTGGCATTTTTCTCCAACATTAGAGCACATTTCATTGGAAACCCTACCGAAGCAGCCATACCTACCGTCGACCAGTACGTAGAATTCTCACGAATGGCATTGTGGGGAAAGTTTGAGCCCTTGGCTTAACAAGTCAGCAGTATTTAATTACCCCGGGCTAGCCAAACTGGAACCAGTGAGGGGGGAGGGTTTAGTTAGCACTCAGGATTTCACCAATTGAGCTCACACGATCGGACGACAAAGAGTTAATCATAATCGTGTTTAAATAAAGGCAATATATCTATCTATCTATGAGTAAAAGTATGAAAACAGGGATTAGAAAAATAGTAATATAACACAAGAAATCTAAACGATTAAGCAATGTTCTAGATATGTATAAAGACCGCAGAACAATAAATTAAGAGCGCAATGGAGAAGAAAATATAATTATATGTAAAACAGATAGAAGATACCGACCAGCGAAATAGAAAACTAAATGTTAAAGATTAAATGATATGGAGAAAACACTACCAAAATACACCAGGTATGTCAAACTAACCTTTAGACGTTGATTTACGAGCTGCTGTTAAGAATAAGTAAAACATTGTAGCAGAATAGTATAAAATTTGGTGAGCTGAAAAAACCATAACCGTACACCATTAGCGCGTGCACATTTCTAATGCCAGACACTTCAAACCTGGACAGATATGGTAGTGGATCCCTATCAATCACTTAGTGGTGATGACGTAACGATGACGTCATCGGTCACGTGATTTTAATTACATGCTGATATCTCTCTCATTTCAAATGCCAGCTGGCTCAAACCTGGGCAGACAAATTGTAGTGGATTGCTATCAATCACTTAGTGGCGATAACTTAACGATGACGTCATCGATTATCTGATTTTAAGTACATGCCCATATCTCCCTCATTTCTAATGCCAGACAGTTCAAACTTCGACAGGTATGGTATTGTTTCCCCACGATTCACTTAGTGGTGTTGACGTACCGATGACGTCATCGGTCACGTGATATACAGTATATGCCAAAATAGCTCACTGACCATCCACGAGTTACCCTTAGGAGCCCTATGTTTAACTTGTGGATGTGCGCAAGCGCAGAAACGCGTTATCGGGATAGTTGGGGAAATCGACTCACTCACCCACATGTCAGCAGAATGGAATGCTTGGAATGCAAATTGAAATAGTATTCGATATTTGATTTAATTAATAATTGAAGATCGAAGTGGACGCCGGTTCCCCTCTTGCTACTGTTAATAAACTGTGAAATTACCGCAAACGTATTTATATGCTAGCGAACAGCTGTGTTATCCATGTGGGAGATGTGTGTGCTCATTAAGCCGCGCTTACCCGATAACCGCCGATAGTGATGTAAAATCCTTGTACGTTTTCATGCTTAACTCGCTTAATATTAATGGCAGGTGGCTCAAACTTTAACAGACATGGTATTGGATCCCCATGAATCACATAGTGGTGATGTCGGTGATGTGGCTTTACAGGCCATCACAACATCAATTATAACCTAAAGGGAATCTCGGCTGAAAAACAATGTTTGCTCTCAAATGATTGGTGCGTATGCCTGCTTCTGTATTTGTCTCCAGTAAATTGTACACTAGATGTCATTTATGCACCGACTTTCCTGTCGATAAAACTCATTTGAATTTCCTGCACGCCGCCATCTTGGATTTTATGACGTCACAGTGTTCCCCTTATTGTCAGAAAACAATAGCTCTTTTGTTGTGTAACAATAGGGGCAACACTGTGAGGGTTTGGATGTCCAGTAGAGTTCACGAAACACATGGCAACTTTTCGAGTCATATTATAAATGATATGGCAGTTTTCAACAGCGATATGAAGAAATATCATATATACGGCATAGAAACGAGGCTGAAATTGTATGAACCGACAGGAATGCAAAGACTGTACGAAAAGTTAGATAAAACCTTTCTTTGCTGGCAAAACAACCTCGTGAACTCAAACACGATAGCATTGTGAGAAATCGACATACATGTGAAGGTATAGAAGTTATTATCGACTACATAAGAATCAAAACATCGAACTGCTATGAAACCGCTAGTCAGTTTACGCACTTTCGTGGTAAGCGAACTTTTCTACTATCGACACACGGTCGCTAAATAAACTGTACGAAATCTCCAAGGATAAATCGCTAATGTCGAAAATAACCGGGGGATCCGAAAGAGTACAGTCTTGTGACCAATAGACATTCGTATAAATTCCGATAACAAACACTATGAAACCGCTAGTCGCTTTACGCACTTCTTATCTAGTTTCGACATATGCTCGTAAAACTGTAAATGATTTGATTTTCGTACCAAAATATATTAAACAGTGATCAGTAATTCCAATTTCATGAACAACAGAGTTTGTAACTTTATCCCTTCTTGTGGAGTCGGCATAAACATCACAAATTCAAATCACCAAGAAGGGGAAACTCTATATTTTCACTATAATTTTCCAAACGAAATTTTAAAAAGTCTGTATGATGATTGAGATGGTCTATACCAGGTACTTATCAAACACGGTGTAGATCTTGGCTTAATAATGTCAATTAATTGACAAGACACTCAAGCGGATCGAGAGGTCTTCCCGAATGTTGTATGTACCTATGACTTCGTCCATAAAAACATGCACCACTGCCGTTTCTGCCATTAACAGGTCGATCTCTACGTATTATTTCAGATCCTGGTATAGATATCCTGATCCTGACTTCGGTCCGCGTAATCAGACCTGATGATGTTGATTTTTGTACTTAGGGACTCTCTTGCGATGTAGTTGGCCAGGTCTACGATTTCTTCCGCACACGATCTTGACGAAACGTCTGGCGAGCTAATACTATTTGTGCCAACGTAGATGATTATTTCATTTGGTTTCCTTCGAAGGAGGGGCTTTATATGGTCCGACATGGATAGTACTTGGATAGTATACACCCGGGCAATGAGTGGACTTTTACTTTATGAGTGCGTGTCGTTTTCCACCCTTCGATATTCTTGACTACGGAGTCACCAGCGAGTACTAGGTAACGTGGCTGGGATGTCTTTAGGAGCTGACTGAGAAGAACTGGATGGCATCTTTTTTTCTGGGAGGTCGAAGCCCTAGATTGCTGTTGAGCTCCCTCCACCGCAGTTTGGTTGTCACTGCGCGGCGTTGATGGTTTCGTTCAGTTTCTTTTTTCCTTTTTTGTTTGCTTTGTCTAGTATAGATCTTCATTAGCTGGTTCTGGTTTATTTTCCCGCTCTGTATTTTCACTGGTTTCTCCACTATTGTTTACTTTCCAGATCTCGTTGTTTAGAAGTCGTAGAGCGGTCATCGTCATTGATTCCTTTTGCTTCTATCTGTAACTTCTCGTATCGAATGTCAAATTCACAGAGTTTTTGTTGAAGTTCTTTGTTTTCCTTTTGTAATTTCTAAAACAGTTTAGGCTGTCGATTGTCCTTTTGGCGGGAAATTTAGATTGTCTCGGGATAAGAATTCAATTCTTAGGTTGATTGTCTCTTGTAGCTGACTAGCCTGACAAGTATCCACGCTAACATCCACGTTAGAGAGTGAATATTGATCTTCATCTTCACGGTCGTTGTTAATGGCCGCACTGAGTCGCTCTAATAAAGTAGATTTCTTTGCGTTATTTTTCAGGTCTCGCTTTTCTAATTCTTGTTTTATTTAATCAATTTTCAAAGCTGAAATCAGTCAAGTTTTCGGGTTGCTTGCCAGGCGATTTAGCTGAGATAGATCAGAAGACTGTTGCCGCGAACTGATCTTGCTCATTGGGTTATCTACATGTAGCTCGATTGGAGGCGGCCTTCACCTCCTCGGAACCTGGAATAGTACTGGTTATTCGCATCAGTCCCCTGATACAGCGAGTATAAATTAGAAGGCACTAGGGAATAGGCACACAGTTCATGCCGGAAGCCATCAGGAGCAGTCGTTATGAATTTCGTCGAGCAGTTTCTCGTAGCGCCGGAAGTTCAGCCACCAGCTTTGGCCCAGCTTTGCGACCAATTCCACCAGACCTACAGCCAGCTCAATTCCTGACGTAATTTATGTTTTATGTCTGCCTCTCTGAAGGTCTTAGCGTATTTAGTTTTATACAGCAATTATCCTCTCCGCTTGGTGCCTGTTCGATTCTCTCGTCTGTTTCGGCTTTATATATTAGGCTTTCTAGTTGGTTTACATTTCTATTCACATGCCTTTTTCCCGTCGCATCGCGCCGTGTTATTTCGTTCGTTCGCTATTACTGCTTCTTCTAATTTAGTTTTGGTTGTTTCCACCTCGTGTTGGCTTTATATTACTATTCATATTTCGGCTAGTTTATCTTCCATGTTGGTTTATTGTTCTACATATTTTACGGCGTTTTATTTTTCACTTCGCTTCACCTCGCGCACACAATCTTTATATTATTTCTCCCTGCCGCCTATCAGGTATGTTTTTGTGTTGGGCTATGTCATTTCGCATTTATTATTGTTGTACCTTTTTAGCTTCGCCTCTTATTCATATGTGTCTCATTATAGTTACATACCATAGGCTTTCTGTACCGCTGATTTATTTAAACGCCTTGTTTACCTCGTATTCCCTGTTACTTATTTGCGTACATTTACTTGTGCGGTTATATTTATATTTACTTCATAATGCTGTTCAGTTTACTCGCAAGTACTGCGGGATTTGTGTACTGCTGTAAGTTGCTGTTGCTGAGTTGCTGTTATTTGCCTCACAAATATCGGGTTTGTCGAGTTGCTGTTGTTTGCCTCACAAACATCGGGTTTGTTGAGTTGCTGTTGTTTGCCTCACAAATACCGGGGTTGTTGAGTTGCTGTTGTTTGCCTCACAAACATCGGGTTTGTCGAGTTGCTGTTGTTTGCCTCACAAACATCGGGTTTGTCGAGTTGCTGTTGTTTGCCTCACAAACATCGGGTTTGTTGAGTTGCGTTGTTTGCCTCACAAACATCGGGTTTGTCGAGTCAGTTGCTGTTATTTGCCTCACAAACATCCGGTTTTTAGAGTTGCTGTTGTTTGCCTCACAGGCATGTGAGGATAAGGAAAACGAACTGTAAATAGGTGTTTTTGAGATTGAATAAACTATGTTTAATTTATCTAATGGATTTGTTTTTAATTCGTATGTTAACTATAGTTCAGTTTTAGAGAAGAATTTGCATCTCAAGAGTTTTCCTCAAAACAATAGGCCCTTCAGTTATCGCTAATACCTAAGAACAATAGCACAGTTGATCTAATGAACCATACCGGATTTTGTATACAATTATCTTATGAGTTATTAACATACTGTAAAGGAAAATAATAAAGACAGTTACTTACTTACTATTTACGCTACAAAGGGGTTTAGAATGAATTTTCATGAGACCCTGCTTGACTATTTATCGGGATAGAAACTGATACAGTTCTCCCCATTCCTCCTCCGACAGTCCCAGATCTTCGGCAAATCGAATAAAGGTTAATAGTCTTCCCATGTTTGTGTCGGTACTCGTTTCATGATAAATAAGAATTAAATTAGACAGGCCTGAAGCAATCCTGTTAAATTTATCAACAGCCACTGCCCAATTGATTTTAAAATCAATTTGTCCTGCTGAAAACCTAAACACTCGAAAGTACATGCTTTTTAATTTAGAGCACAACAAACCCATGCTTACTTCTCAACGTTCAAAATTTGTGAATGATATCAAAAATATCGTTGGGTTAATAGAGAGCAGATTACCGAAACAATAGTGTATTGTTGTTCATAACAAAGACTTGCCCAAACCTGTTCAAACAACACAAGTGAACTTCATTGATTTAAAAGTTAAAGTAATTACAAAGTCAATCAATCTGCATAAGTCCTTCCTCTTTTCTAAAAATCTGTTCAGAAAACGCATTACAAAGTTGAATCTATCTGTATAAACCCTTCGTCTTTTCTAAAAAGATGTTCTGGAACAGACACAGAATATCTTGAGCAAACGCGTTGTTCATTGTCATTCAGTGGATGTATTTCACGTCTCACTACTTCAAGCACTTGATCAATGATAGACGATCCGTTGTTACTGAACTGAATATTTAGAAGATACACTGTGGTCCAGGGTAACTAGTAGTAGGGAAAAGCCGATTTTGGCGCAAAATTATATTATTTATTTATCTCATCTCAAGGTCAAATTCTTGGGAAAATCCCCAAGGTCAAATTCTTGGAAAAATCCCATGGTCAAATTCTTGGAAAAATCCCCAAGGTCAATTTCTTGGAAAAATCACCAAGGTCAAATTTTTGGGAAAATCCCGTCAAATTCTTTGGAAATCCCCCAATGTCAAATTCTGAATCTTTTTTCCAGATGTTAAAAAAAATATTATTAATACATAAAGAGATATTACTTATATATAATATATATGGAAGAAAATAATAATCATATTTTAAAAATACCAGAGATAAATGTATCGGTTTTAGCACCAATTAAACCAGTCAGACATCAACCAAAATCATTAGTTAAGCTATCTAAAAATGTTATGGATTCAGTAAATAAAAGTAAATAAATTTGCTGATTGGATAACATCATATGTTCCAGAAACTATTAAAAAGACTATGAACGCACGTGTTGAAGGATTGAATATAACATATATAGCTACAAAATTTATCTAGTTAGTTTTAAATCATATAAAAGCTATTTAATATATATTATAAATTATAATATAAAATGGATATTGACCCAGATACTGATACTAGAAATCATTTTGATCATGATATTGTCATGGTTATGATGACGGTAATGAAATGATTCCTATGACAACAACTAGTACAACAAATCCTTTTCCTCATCATCAATCTACAGATGAAACATCGTTTTGGAATGGTGATGATACTACGCCATTCATACGTAAGGAGGATAAAGTGAATGATGCTTGGGAAAGGATCAAAGCTAAGTATCCTAACATAAACCACAAAAAGCTCCATTCCTTGCTACTATTGATGAATACGATAGAGTTATGGTAAAATATAAGAGACTAGGTGGTAAATATTATCCCTTATTTAATGAAGAAGGTGAATTAAATGAAAAATTACCTAAACAATTATTAAAAATCTTGGGCCATCTGCTGAGAAAATTATAGATGATATTAGCGAAAAAATAGTAAAAACAAAACAAAAAAACTTAGACATTTAGAACAAGATATAGATAATATTTCTCAAGCCGAAAGTGTAGATGTTAGAGAAAGATTGAATAAATCACTTCGAGAACAGATTATAGAAAAAGAAGAAGAGATTGAACAGTTGGAACGTGAGAATGAAGTAATAGAAGAGCGTATGTCTCTAAAGGATTGTATAAAAGTTATATTCAAAAAATATGGTTTCACTGCTTTAGCTGTTATATCAGCTGTTGGAGTTGTTATTGGAGTGACTGTTAGCAGTTTAAAAAATGGATTATCTAATGTTGCAAAAGGTGTTGGAAATGGATTGAAAACTATTGGGAAAAAATTAGGTGAAATACTACCCGAAATGATTGGTGCTATCGCTAGTTTTATTTTAGAACAGCTGGTGAAGTTGTTGGATTTCTAGCTAAAAACGCATGGCTTCTTATTGTAGCTGTGGTTTTGTATTTTGTAGAAATATATTGAAAAGAAGAGAAATATTATATATATATACAATGGTAGTACTATACATTGAAAAAAAAAAATGCGATGAGAACATATATTTAAAGAATCCCATTGAAGTTAAAAAGTATATTTCACTGATTAGTTGTAATTTTCATAGTCGTTTGTATAATCTTACAAGTGAAGGTACAGTTTCCGATATGGAAGGTAATGTATTAAACACTTAAAGTGCCACTACGACGAAAATTTACCATTTCGATTTGCCACTTTTTCAGTGTCTATAGGTCAATCAGTATTAGAAATTTCCGAAATAGTAAAAAATATTCCCAAATGGGCATCGTAAACCACAAATTTTAGGAGAGTTTACCGGTAAAATCCTGTCCGCCATTGCTGGAAGCCGTGCCCTTTGTTCAGCTTTAAACAAATGTTTATTCACCGGAAGTGATGTCATACACTTAACACGACAACCTCGTGGCGCGAAATAGCGTGCATAAAAAAGTAGCCAACCTCGCAAAGATAAATATAACTTTCTTCTTATGTACGTGAAGACGTTTTTAGTAGAAATATGCCTCCAGGCGTTGTGTTCTGCAGGCGAGCGTTAAGTGTATGACATCATTTCCGGTGAATAAACCTTTGTTTAAAGCTGAACAAAGGGCACGGTTTCCAGTAATGGCGGACATGTAGATTCAATATTCGGAGCTAAAAAAATAAGACTTCCTGTCGTTGTATCGAAAAACAATTTGAACCGGTAATAATATATGAACTCTACTTTATGAATATGCAAAAACATTGATATGTCAAAATTTGATCGTAGGGGCACTTTAATGACTGGCCCTGAGGGAAACAGTGAGTTTTGTTTCCCCGAGATCCTCGGGAACATCGAGGATCAAGGGGAAACAAAACTTGCTGATTCCCGAGGGGACAGTCATTAAGTGATTTGTTATATAGACATAAGTTTTACTAGAGGCAAAGTTTGTGCATAAATACAGGACCTACTTGATACGAGCGAGGTTTGTCGTCTTCTCTTCGGGAAGCTGCTTTTCAACACCATCGCTATGGCATTTTTACTTTTTAGTGTCGTTTTGCGACTTTCTTGCATCCTTTATTAGCTACCAATTTCTTACTATCACGCTTGATAAAGATGTAAATTGTTTCTTTGGAGCTGGTTCCATTTTTAACGTTTTCTTTCGACGACAAATGGTCAGCTTTTGATGAAGATCTAGGCATTTTGGTAAACAAATATTTCCCGCCTTTAGCTAGCCAGTGGCGCGCGCGACACATCACACCATCTTTTGTCACGATGTGATCACGTGGCGGGCAACATTGGATTTTGATGAATACCACGTGACCCTGAATCAGCCAATGCGAGCGTGCGTTGTGTCTGGAAAACGTATGGCTATGTAACAATTAAGAAATAGAAAACATTTCCCGTGTTTCTATAGAGTTATAGAAACACGAGTGGGAGTTTGGGAGAACGAGAAATGGTAGTGGGAACACGAGCCCGAAGGGCGAGTGTTTCCACAGCTATTTCGAGTTCTCCCAAACTTCCACAAGTGTTTCTATAACTCTATAGATGTTATGCTAAATAATAGTTTAGCTAAATTATAAACTAGTAATAGAGGTTTAGTATCAAATTCAAAAAACGTTATTAATATTATGCAAAGTCCTAATGCTATATATATTCATTGTGATCTTATTAATCCAACACAAGTCCTAAAAGAAACCGAATATTCACAAATCTTAGCACTTATAGAATTAACTAAAATAGGGGAAATATATCTTTTTCTTATGATATAACACCTTATGGTGGAGTTATTTATAAACTTAGATATGATAAAGAAAAATATTGATCAAAATCATATAAAAATATCTTATATATTTAACAAATAAAGAAGCCTTAGCCATGTTTTATACTATCATAAAACACGATGGGCATTTGAGAACATGAGAGAAATGTTAAAGCACAAGCCGAAGGCGCGTGCTTTCAACATTTCTAGAGTGTTCTCAAATGACCAGAGTGTTTTATGATAGTATAAAACATGGATTTAAGGCTTCTTTATCTGTTTTATAATATGGATTTACGCGCGCGATGAAAGGAAACCACCAGTTGAAAACTATATAACACGGCTAACCATGTTATATTATCTGATAAAACATGGCTTCTTAGCCAATCAGAGCGCGCGTACTATCGTATCTATATTATAAAATACAATATAATGAAGTCTGATAAAGAACTTTACCGCAAACTTAATCCTAACGTGAAAATAAGTGATGCTGACTTGACTTTAGCTATAAGACTTTGAGAAAACTAATCCCAAGATTAGTTTCAGTACGTATTTACAAAAACCTGAACTTAGTATGGACTGATTTTAAAAGTCATTACCCTAACGCGGATCTGAGTAAATTCTATAAGGAATCTACTGAAGAATATGGTAGTATTTATTATAACGTATTTTTCAAAGGTGTTGATATGGATCATGGTGTGTGAGATGATAAACGGTATATCGATAATCCTAATTCTATAACAAATGCTGATAATCAGACTATGAAACATGCCTTAGGCCCTATGCAAAAGTTTCCAGATTCTTTACTATACCTACTACACAGCAGTATCCAATTCCCGGATTTCCCTTTACACAAACAGCTTTGGATATTGCGCCATTGTTGAAAGAGATGAAGATCTACGTTTCCCCAACTCAGTACTTTAACGTAAAGTTGCGAAACATTTTCAAAGAGACAACAGTGACTTTCAAATCTGCCAAACAATCGAGAAAATGGTTGAGTGGTCCTGACTATGAATATTGTCCGCAACAATTAAACTTTGCTGTGTGGTGCTCAACTTCCGGTTGTGGAATAAGTTTGAGAGAAAATTTCCCACCTGTAGTCAAAGGGTTTTTAAATTTTCACGTTTACTTTACCATACGAAGAATCTTGTATGAGTTAGGTGTTCCGTTACCTGATGATCATTTTAATCAAACGAATAATAGGTACAGTAAAGTTGCTTTCCAACGATTATGTGATGAATTTGGTCTTTCTCCCAATCCCGATTTTCGCTGGAAAGGAGGACGCAATCATGGTCTAGGTGATATATTTCTTTACTATTCTGGTGAAGGTTATGAAAATGTTCACGTAATTCGTGGATATGATACTAATTAAGGCAAACATGTATCCAAGTCCAGATGGTGAATTGTTCTCAGATGAGGGTGGTAAGGTTAATAAAGGAAATCTCATTTCATTCATCCGTAATGATGATCATGGAGGTGTACAATATTCTTGGTTTGTTCCAAGTAAAGATAGTGGATTGACTAAAGCAGGAATGGGGAGATTAAATCGGTCAGTTGAGGCATTTGTTTACTGTGTATTAGGTGCTCAAGTCAATATTAGATCAAGTATTACTGGAAATGGTGGAAGTGCTGTTGAGACTCAAGAGGAAATGCTGAGACTTTTTGAAAGCGCCATTATTGAGGGAGACATATCAAAGAGTGTACAACGATATCAACTAGCTGTTCAAGAGGCAAAACTAAGATTTGATTTAGCCATTGCCCCGGGAATTTGGTTAATGCCATCTAATCTCATTATAAATACAGAGAGCGTAATAGGATATAATTGCTGCCGCAGCGAGCGAGCCTGAAGCGAGCGAACAAGGCAGGACGACACGAATTGCTACCAAATTGTATTCTATTGTATTGTATTGTGTTGCGTTCTATTGTTGTTTTGAATTGTATTGTGTTGTATTCTATTGTATTTTTGGTAAAAAATCGTGTCGTCCTACATAAAGGGATTGCCCTAATCTGTAAGCGGGTCCAAATCTTCTTTTTTTTACCACAATGCATCACTTCTATTGTCTTTTTTTACCACACTGCTTTGCACGATCTGATCGTCACGTGACATTACACGAGGCGGAATCTACATTGTTTGAGCTAACTCTTTAATGCATTTCTGTGTGTGCAATTCTTGTGCAATCATGAATTTGTTGAAGTGTAGACGTGTAGGCGAACTCTTTCTACCTCTGTGTGAACTATCAGTTTCCAAAGAGCAAGATCTCTCCTGTTATCAAGATGGTGAGCAGCAAATAATTTTCTTCTATTGGCTTCGATAAAGTCAAGCTGCCTGTTCAAAATACAATTAGCATTTACAATTACATTCTCAATTACAGTTGATTTGTTAACGTCCACCAACATGGCAGCGATGACGTAACGTGCAAGTCAGCAATTACCTTCGATAAAGTCAAAATTTGAAAAGTGACAGCGGGGTTCAAAACACAACATTAGCATAACTCAATAACAGTTGATTTCCGGTGTTAACGCTTCATCGGACTCCAATATATGCCTGCCTGTTTCTGGAGAACAGCAGCTATTTTTGCTGGGAATCCTAAGAAATTGTAGGGAATTGGCAGATTCCGGGAATTTACCGGGAAATCGCTGATTGATATATCGGGACTTGTAAACTAAAAATAAATCGGGACATATTTTGAGAAAACATATGCCACAGCTCAGAGGAGGTGCGCAATGTATCCCAGAACCCCTATCGGCATACCATACATTCCATTCTTGCTAAATGGCGGCGGCTGCTTGAAAATATCCGATTTTCTCTTTCGTAATTTCGCGAGGTTAAAAACCGTATTTAAGTTAAATGAAGCTAGATATCGTTACAGCACACTTTCTTTGCTTAAGAAAAATGTTTTGCAAGTTAATATGCTGATCTGAACAAAATATGGCCAGAAACGTTGGAACAAAGTGTTCGTTCGCGTGGAACACTCATTGAAGTGAGTCATAAATTTACATATCATTCTCGTTTTGCTTTTCTCTCCACGCCTTGTTGTTTAAGGCAGTCTTTTGATTGGTTGTTGCTCTTCAAAATGACATCAAAGTGACCCTTAGTGACCCAGCAGTTGAGGAGATATTTGATTGCAGTTCGCAACGTGAGCATGTGGCGTCTAGAAGCGCTTTTACTGAGTTTTAGTGTCTCAAGAGTACTGTAAATGGTGACAATACACCAACTAATGGATGATAATCCCGCAAGTAACAAGCGTGCTTATATTAGTACGGGAACAACGCCATCAAAGCCAAAGCGAACTAGAACGCCATCGACGTCAGCTGGTCTTCGCAAAACTCTATTTGCAGGCATCAAACAAACTCTTCTCTCAGCGTTTTTGTCGATGAAACTGGCGTGTATTTCCTTGCACACCAACTCTAAGCAAGCCACATACTTAGGTATAATAAGAAGGTTTTCACTTGAAACGCAGTGGATATATATTAAGCTTTACTTTCTAAACGCAGAAGCTTTGCTATCGTAACGAGTTCGAAACACAGGTAGGTTTGTGAACGACGCGGCGCCATCTTACCTGATCAGTGACCCGGTGCTACTGGTTACGTCACAAAATTTTGATAATATATGATGAGAAGAAATGCATGCCGGGATACCTTTCTGGTCACAGCTCAAACAGGCTTCAGACAAGATTGTCCAAAGCTACATAATATTCATCTAACCTGACACATTACACATTTTTGTTACCCAATAATATATTTTTCCTCCAATGAGCTACTGTAGGTTTTCTTCTAATACATTTCCTTAACTGAGCGGCAGCATTAACTACCTATTATGTATACTAGTAATACATTATTGAAAGCAACTAGTGATATGACCTTTGGAGTTAATGATTCATTAAACATAATAACGAAGCCAGTAGGAATAAAACATAATTTGGGATCTCCAAAAGTTAAACTACCACATCAACATGAAATTAAACCAATAGTAAGTACAGCTGTTAAACCTATTATAAATAAACCGATTATAAATAACCCCTCATCGACCTCTCATGAAGTTAATTTGGCTGCGTCGACAATAGCTGCGGCAGGAGTTGGTTAGTATCTATTTCGCAAATAACAATGGGAGAACACCTAACCGACACAACTGTGTTATGACGTCATATATTGCATTTTCTATTTAAATTTAGTGAGAAAAATGTATTTTAATGATTATTACTCGGGCTGCCTGTGGCAGTACCGAGTCTTAAAATGCAAGCCGTTATTTTTATTTTTTATTATATTTTTTTTGTTGGGTGTCGTAAAATTTCTGCGCATGCGTTAAAGGTCAAGTTCACCACCAATCAGATCGCACTGTGCTGGTCACGTAACACTCGCCAGGTTAATTTATTTACATAATTTAATACAGTAAATCAAAATGGTCGACCCGCGAGGGCGAAAGCCTTCCAACAGGCTCAGGCTATTTCAACTGGTGCTCTTGTTGACCATAAAAATACATGAACAACCAAGAGCCGTAATACATTCGATCAGCGCTGTTTGGACAGATCCAATGTACATTTAGAAACGTAAGCGAAATACAATATCCAAACACGTTTGGATATCAACGGGTATCGAATTATAATCAAAGGTTAGATTTCGTCAGGCGCGCTCAGATAAGAAAGTTCAAAGCTCTCAGACTAGGCGAGACATGGAGATATCACTTTCAATGAGTCATTGTCAGAAATCTATTCCATCGTGGGCGGTCTTGTACAGCTAAGGTATGTTTTACGACAGAATAACCAGAGTATTTCTACTGGATTGAGAGCTCGAGACATTATACATGTCGGCTAATATGGGGAAAACTGAAACAAAAAATGAACTTTGACGGCAGAAACCCTCAATTGAGCCAAGCGGAATATTTACATGATCCGCTAAGATTTTTACAAATCTTAGTTAAGCAGATGTTTTCAGTGTATGCCAACTGAAATGCGGCAACTACACGAACAAGAAGCATGAACTGCCAGCAAAGAGAGAGGAAAAAGTACTTGAAATGCACAGCGCTAGCTGAAGTAGGGCATATATATAATATCTGAGACGTTAAATTACGTTACTGTGAAGAGGATCAAAATTCAAGTTTTGTAGCTTGAGACTGTCTTCTGCCGTGACTCGTGAGAGAAATTGGAAAAGATCTAGCTGTTTCATTCAGACACTGGCAAATTTATTGAAAGCTACGAGATTACTTTATGAGATTATTATGGAATGAAAGGAAACAGGTTAGCTGAAAGTTAAGTTCGAGGTAGGCTTCGACTTTCATTCCGATTCAGTGCATATGTGCACGAAGGTGGGATGCTGTCAACAACACTACCAAAAGATCCAAAACGAAAGTTCAGTTACGTAAGTACTGTAAGTAAACTCTTTTTGATTTGAATAAATTTCCTCTCAGTTTGTCTGTTAATGTACTTTTTCTTCTAATTATCGCTTTATTTAACATCTGTGACTCAGAGAGTATGCGTACCTCAGAATAAATTATTTGAAAGGTCAACTGAACTCTTGTGTCGATAAGCGCAAACGTTTTTTTGTGAAACAGTCTGTGCATTTGAGAAGCGGCTTAATAGAAGAGCTTTCTCATTAGAAATTACAATTTTTTTTCTTGCTATAAAATTTATGTTTCATTTCACATTTATTTATATAGTTTTAGCCGGACATTTCCCCGAGTTTTTGATCTATTTTCAATCAAATTCAAAGTCTGAATATGTCATTGTATTGCATTTATACGCTTGAATTGCCAGTATTCTGTTGTTCGAATCCTGCGTTATCATAGTCATGTCATAAAAGCGATTAATAGACCAGTCTGTTTTTATGACGTTCTCACTGGCGAATTAAAGCACGACTTGTTACTAAGAGGATTTCAAATGAAAATGTATTTCATCTTCAATCTCATGTGGCCCGAGTGAAAGCCCAGATGGCCTCTTGTTGTATTTACAATGATGTAATAAGATCTAGAATTACTACTAATAATTAAACAAGTCCAAGGACTACAGAAAAGCTGATCGAACAACGTATATATTGAGAATTCTACGATATTTCGACTGGCCAAACCAGCCATCTTACAAATGAATATTTCACAATGGCAAGTATAAATATCAAGGTGATTACACAATCTAAGAGGAACAAGAGCCCATCTGGGCTTTCACTCGGGCCACATGAGATTGAAGATGAAATACACTTTCATTTGAAATCTCTTAGTAATAACCAAAGGGAAGAATTATTAGCTGAATTTAGCAGTCTTTAGGAGTGGCCGGTAGCGCGGTGACTTTCATTCTCTGCTCCACTAGTATATATGTAATTTAATATTTTTATTTTTCTCGTATGTTGACCTTTTAATTTAAACACTACTTATCGTTTAACACACTGCATTTGAGCAGGCATATATTCATTGTTTTGAACCCGAGAATTAACCGTACTACCGTACTTCATGGTCCCTTTCTTTAGTAGTGGGTTGTCGGTCAGGTGATTGTAAACTCTCGTCATTTAGCACAGAAAATGTATTCTGATGAATAGGGATCGGGTTGTCATGTAAGAAAGATGGCTCTTGAACAAACTGATTCGTTTTTTTTTTTTTTTTTTTTTTAAGTTTTAAAGTCGGATCTCAGCTTTATTATATCCGCTTTCAACTCGCCATTTTCAACTTCTAGGTCAATAAAGGTGATGACTGCATCTTGATTTTGGTCTTGTATATATTATCTTGCTGCACTAATATGTCTTCCAAATGACTGAGTTTCGTTTTGATGTGACGAGAGTAAGAATTCATTACGCATATCAGTTAGGTCAGCCTCCATGTTACAAATCAAGGTCATTAAAGCAGCGAGAGAGTTCTTATTGCGGGCTAAAAACTAACAAGTTTTTGTCATAAACGAATGTTATTATTATAGCCAGAGAATAATACTGGTTCACTACTCATACTCTTGCGATTATATAATGAACTACAACTGCCAAATGCTGCACATTTGCCCGGGGGGGGGGGGGTGTTGTTAATATATTGTAACCAGGACTGATCAGTATTACTTTCATTCTGGATGAGATAGGACGTATTTCTCAGCAAATATTAGCTTTTATGCATTTTTTAAAAGTAAAAATATATTATGCTAGAGAAAATAAGACTGAGTTTGTACCCTTTCTCTTCATATTTATTTATTTACTAGAAGTAATCATAGATTATCAAAGTGCGTTCAACATATTTTTGAAAGAGAAAGGACTGTGGTAACAATCTGAAAAGCTGAAAATTGCTGCAATGATGTGGACGGTGTACGTAATCCTGATCAAAAGTGCTTGTTTTTTAACTAATGTGAAAATTTTGATGTCTTGACTTATATGTTAATATACAAGGGGATGCATCTGGGTATAAAACTGTAATTATCTGTGTGTAACATTAAATCATTGGATGCGATGCTTATGGGGCTATATGTATACATGTGTGTTTTATATGGTTATGGCATTGATTTGAGAATTAGTAGCACATTTTGAAGTGTAGAACACAATTAAATCAACTCAGGCTATAGCTACATACATTTACATACATACATGCATACATGAACTTTATTTGAGTGTCAATAGTATTTAGCTGTAAAGCTAATTGGGGACACTATATTACAGGATATATAAAGAGATTAATATAAAGTACGTATAAATATTACTATTCAGACATGTGTATAAACTGAATTCCAGTTCCTAGAATATAAACTATATATGGATGTGTATAAAGTACACCCCATGCAGTTCCTTCGATTCAGATCATTCACATTACGTTTCCCGGGTATTTTTCAAGTGAGAACAAGGTTGGTTGCAGAATATTGAGTGCCTTTGTTAGTTCCAGAATAATTTATTGTCAATGTTGGTAGCCGGGTCCTGGCTTTGATCGCTTTGATCAGTTCAGTGTAGATTAATTGAACACAGCAATGAAGTCAGTACTTTAAGTTTCCCTCACCTTGTACTGTGTTGATATTCCAGTTCCTTGGCATATCAAAGTGTCGGTATAGATTAACTCTCTGTCTGAATGTAGTGTTAATTTGAATCCGTTAATTTGTATAACCAAGATGTACACAGTGTCGCAACTACGGGTATCTAGAAAATTCTCTTCAGCCAGGTCATCTTACTGTTTGTAGTTTCGGTATCTGTATGTACAGCGAAAAGCAGAATCCAGTACAGCGAGCAAGCCAACAGAATTCACTCGGTTGTTTACAAATTATGGTTAGTTGATTTGACTCAGTTCTCTGTTCAACTTCGCTGGTGTCGTCACCGCGCCGACAAAACAGACCATGTTTGACTTAAACCACCACGATGCACACGTGTAGTATTTAAAAAGCTTCTTCACAACTCACACTGAAATATTCATATCCATGTATTTCTCTTCAGCCTTCAGGTATGATTTGTAGCATCTTGACCATTTGCAGTTTTGGTATCGGCAAACCGAACAGCACAATTCAATGCAGCGAGCACGCCAAGCATATTTTTCGATAGCACATTCACTCGGGTTCAGCATAAATAAATAACAAGTATCCTGAGCCTGTTGGAAGGCTTTCGCACGGTGAAGTTAAATAAAACATTAAAGTGCTTACATTTGAGAGAAAGTTCCTCGCGGGTCTCCACCATCTTGATTTACTGTATTAAATTATGTAAATAAATTAACCTGGTTGTTGCGTGACCAGCACAGTGCAATCTGATTGGTGTGAACTTGACCTTTACCGCATGCGCAGAAGACTTGCTACACGGAATAAAAAAAAAAAACGACTTGCAGACTCGGTGCTGCCACAGGCAGCCCGAGTAAAAAGGAAATGACGTAAGTAAAAATATGGATTTGAGATAACATAAAAACACGGGTCTACAAGATAACATATTAAGTTTCATCACGTTTGTTCATGCCGAGAGGTTCGAGAGTTTTAGCTATGTCGATAAGATATGACTCTCTGGCTTTACGAATAGAGTCTCGCGAAGAATAAATTATTTCTAAGGGGATAAGTTGCATGTCAGTATTAGAAAGGTTAGAGCAGGAAAGGAAATGTTCAGAAACTGTGGTAGGTTTAGATTTAATATTTAATTTGTCAACTGCTCGTCTGTGTTCATTAAATCGGTCTTTGAGCCGTCGTTTAGTTTCACCGATGTATTGTAAGCGGCAGCGATTGCATTGTACCATGTATATAACATTACTGGTGTTACAAGTGATGTGTGACTTAATGAAACGGATTTCCCCGGTGGAAGAAAAAGTGTAGCTAACGAGGCCATGATTAATGTAAGGACAAGTGGCACAGTTTTTTTCCGCAGAGGAAAGAGCCAGATGGAAGAGCAGGTTTGTTAGTCACATTACGTAGTTGTGATTTGACAAGTAGGTCACGAAGGTTAGGGCAACGGCGGTGAGCGACGAGAGGCAGGTTAACAAAAACGTCTTTACAACGATTAGAAGCCGAAAACAGTATGTGAGAATGTTTACGAATCAGTGATGAAATGTTAGGTAGTGCTGGATTATATATGATGACGAAAGGAATTCGGTTAGAATCTTGTGCATGTTTAGCCTGTAAAGCATCGTTACGAGAAATATTAGCAGCACGTTGTATTTGTAGATCGAGGAAAGAACGCTTATACTAATAATGTTTATTTATTATTTTTATATCCCTCTCTTGGGACGTTTGTTAGCTGTTCTTTATAATTTTCTGGTAGTTCCTCCTTTTTTCGTACTCAAACATATATTTACACTTATCTTTCTTTGATTTACCGCTTTTACAATAATTCAAACCTTCACAAACCATTTTTACTATACCACAATTAATATCTAAGTGTTGCTGAATAGTATACAAACTATTTAAATATGTTACTCCATTCGTATCACAATTAGTGGCTTTTACACACTTCTTATTCTTATGATTATTTTTAGCAAATGAATAATCTCTTTCTTTAGCAGCCTTCTTACAATTTTGTTGGGTTGTCAAGATCTGTAGGTTTTCCAATCTATTATCACTCCTATCATTGTTAATGTGGTCAATGACTTTATCATCAGGTATTAACCATTGAAACATTCCCATACAAATCTGTGAACGCTATATGTTTTCTGTTTATTTTCACCTTTTTTCCTCACACTAATACTCTTTAAGTATTAATAATATTTTTTTTAACATCTGGAATAAAGACCTAATCCACATTCAGTCACCTTGGGGATTTTCCCAAGAATTGGACCTTGGGGATATTCCCAAGAATTTCACCATGGGGATTTCCCAAGAATTTGACCTTGAGATGATATAAATAAATAAAATAATTTTGCGCCAAAATCGGCTTTTCTCTACTACTTAACTTGTAAAGTTCAGATAGATAAACTTTCCATGAGCGATGAATTTCAATGTTCAACATGTAGCAAACAGCGTTCACAATCTCCCACACTCTCTCTGGTTTGACTTCGTCTTTTGCATTGTCTATAACAAAAAACACTGTTTCTTTCGATGTGTTCTACTTCATCCACGGCGATCACTTTTCCTTGAACGCCTTCCATGTCAGAGTTGAATAAAAATACGCGAGCTAATAAAGATGCACTGAACGGAGTCTGAACAGATGATCAAATAAAGATAGCACGAATATCGAAGCGGTTTCAATAGATCCTTAATGCCTTAATAAATTCAATGAATAGACACACCCCCTTGCAGCAGAATAATAATAGGCTGCAGCGCATTCCTTAATTAATGCGATGCATAATTAATATACACGCCCCCTTGCAGGCAAAAATGAGGCGTACGCCGCATTTTAGTCATGAGCCCAAGACAATAGGATTGTGACGTCATCCGAATTAATGCATACGCCGCAATTCTGATCAGGTACGCCGCGGTACACCGCAAATAACAGGATAATTCGCCTCTATTCCCACTACCTGCATAGCTTTCCGTGGTAGACCTCTTTTTAGAATATGAAACTAATAAAATGACAATTCTATATTTTTCTTTATCAGATGACTTTGTTCGATAACTGAGAATGAGAACATGATTTATTTGAATAGTTTAATAACAGCATTTTCTTAAAACAGTTATATTCTTAGACCTAAAATTCACACGTAAATCGAAGCACAATGCCCTTGGTCGATTTTTGTTGAAAGGCTTAATATAAGAAGACAAACTCTTAATTTAAGTCCTGAGTTTCTTAATTTAATATTCATATTTCAAGAAAATGTCTCTTCATAGAAGGATATTTTCTTATTCTAAATATTAGTGATACATTTTTTTATATAAAGAAAGATTGCATCAAGTTATTCAGGTTTTTTTTCTACCCGGAGGTGACTTCGAGTCGGGAGTCCGTCGCTTTATCAACTTGACCGCGAAGACATACGTAGCATTGTAAAAGTGCTTCTTTTTTTATCATTTATAACTAAACTGGGAAAAGTCGGACTTTTAAAATGGCGAACAATTACAGGAACTGAGAAGTTACGCGAACAAAGTCAATTTTACTGAGATAGGAACAAATCCGGCCGTACAAGAAACCCACATGAAATTACATAACCTAGCATACCGCACCGTATCTAGAGAGCGTCTGGACTCTGTTTTTAGGAATGTTCATAAATATTTGTAATAAAGAATTCCTCGTAAGCACTGATGTTTATATTCTTATACCTTGAGATTGTGTTGAATGCAATAGAGTCAATAGGTTGAAAATACCTATTGTAAGTATTACCCCATGAGTTCAGTAGAGTAACACTTACAAAGCTAGTTTAAAAAACTCTCTGTCAAAAAAAACAATTGCATAAGAAGTATGTTTTTTATTAAAGGGAAAGAGAATCTGGACCCATATTTTAATCTTCTTGGAATTTTCAAAGTTGAAAATATTGTCAAACGAAAGACATCTATATTTACACATAAGATAATGAACCACTCAATTTATTTAGTATCCCTTCTATATTTACTGAATTCCTCATCCCTGTTTCAAGTATCCATTCTCATAATACAAGATATTCCAAGGGCACCCAACGAGTACCTTTTGAAATTCGTTTGAAACCAGTTGTCTGCAGCTTATCTAGCCATTTTAAGGCGCCCACTATGTCTTTTGACGTATTCTAGAAAGGAAATCGCGTCAACCGAAAATACTATGGCAAAATATTCCCGGCCTACGAATTTGTTAGTAGTCTAGAACAGAAACAAGAATATTCTAGCCCAAGTAACTTCATGTTGCAAAGTTTTGTGGAGGTACGAATGTTTTAGGGATTCTTTTTTTCTTTAGGCAATTCTTAGGGAATGAAAATGTGTTGTTCTGACTCTATTGATCAGAGACGAATTGGGAGGTACGAATATTTTAGGGGAAACCTTTTAGTCTCCCTTTTCTTCTATAATTTTCTAGGGATTGAAAACAAATTTTCTAGCCAATATTTCAGAAAACAATTTTCTAGGGACAATTTTTTCAAATCCGAAAGTTTTAGGCTAACTTACTCTCCCGAACAGCTTTTTAACCGAAAACTTCGTTGGGTGCCCTTGATATTCATCCAGAAAGAAAATACTTAGGCCAAGTATAAGAACAAATTATGGCAAATTCACTTTCAAATACTTAGCATCCAAATTATGGGAAAGCATCCCTCCTGACCTAAAAGACCTATCAGCTAATTCTGTTTCAAAAAACAATATAAAACTTATCTCTTGAATCGTCAAACTTAATTCTTAACTATCACCGAATTCCTGATTTTCTCATTTCTATTGCAGTTGTATGTATGTTTTCTTCTTTGTCTCTCTATAAGTTTTTAATATCATAGTATATAATAATTTTCACATCAAACCTTTTTTCTTCCTTGCTTTAAGTATGATTAATGTTATGCATACTAATTATTTTAACTTGTTTAGTCATATATCTCATGGTAACTGAGCTCAGCCTATTTTTACTTTCCTAATTACAGCAGCCAAAGCCTTGCGCTACTTTGGCTGCTTCATACAGACATTGTGTTATCCTTATTTTTAATCTAATGACTTCAATCCATTGATTGTTTTCATGCTACTCCTGTTATTTACGCTTTCGAATCAGTGTGAAATAAAATTGTCTTGTTTTGTCTTGGTTAGGTCCCACTTTGTTTCTTTTGTAGGAAAGATTGGCGACAGGTGATTTGGTCTTTATTGAGAAAACAGTTAGACTGAGCAAACAGGTGCAGTAGTTAAGCGATTCGCCTCTCACCTCTGTGGCCCAGGTTCGATTTCCGGATGCGGCGCCATATGTGAATTGAGTTTGTTGGTATCTCGCCCATAAAAGTTCAAGTTGAAGTTAATTTTATTCACACTTATTTCTATTTTATAAAAGTAAATACAACTAGCAGATAATATAAAATAGAGAAGATGGAGTTATGTATAAGTACATGTTTTAATTGAAGACTGCGTAGTGGCCAAAGGAGCAAAAGCTTTCGAGTTGGCCACTACCATTATGGAGTTAATGAGGGAGGAAGATAAGTAATAGTTTAGAGTCTTATAGTGCGAGTGTGGGTACAGAAATTAGCAAAGTAGGAAAGTGGAAGAAGAGAAGTAGAGAAAGTGTGGGATAATATTTACATTGCATGGCATTAATATATTTTACATGTATATGTAATACTGGTATTATCGAAGGTTTTTCTTACGGTTCTCCGGTTTTCTTCCTTCCTCAAAAACAAACCTTCCAATTCGATCCTGGAGTTCGTCGAAATACTTAAAGTGGCTGGGTCAGCGCTCATTCGTTACCAGTCTATCGCATGGCCAAAGGCAAAATTTGATTTCCGACTCCGGGAGTACGAAATCAAACCTCCCTCCGAAGGAACCTTTCAGGAATCCATTTCCATCGCTCTTATTTCGAACCTCTAAAACATTTTTTTTTGCAGGAACGTTTAGTTTAGCATTCATTCCAAATGTAGAGTATTTCGTTTTTACATTTTTTGTTTGAAATTCTGATGAATGAAGGCTCTGGAGGAAGGGGAGGTAAACGAGTCGGGGCAGGAAGAAAGAAAACGCCTGCCTTGAGGCAATTGACGAAAAAAATAAATGACCGACACTGGAAAAGCCAACATGCTGCTATATACTTAAGCAAACAAATATTCAAAACCTGGCGGGAGCTAAAGGCCAAGGAACTTTTGGTAGTGACTCGGCCTTCGCGGCCGAGTCACTTCAAGAGTAGTTGATTGAGATTGTTGACTCAAGGAATAACAAAAGTAACGCCAGAAGATAAATAACATTGCCAAAAACCTTTTGCTAAAAAGCAATGTTTTATAAAACGGCAAAATGAAACAAAAGAAAGAGTTTATTTTGCGACTTTTCTGAGCACAAGCCAAAACACACCAAAGCCAAGACAAACTCACCAGCCAAAACACACCAAAGCCAAGACAAAGGACAACCCGAACTCACCTGAAAACGTTTTCCAGAATCAAAACAAGGTAATAAAACATACCTGAAATTTAGCTGAACCTGCTACTATGTCGGCTCTTCAAAAATAATTATTTAGGAAACGGCGAAGTTCGAGCCAAGCTATCTCACAGACTTTATTCCAGCGAAGCATTTATAAACACTTCACGAACGAACCAAGGCTTCACAACAATTATCATGAAAGGAGGCGAATTCCAACTCTCTTTACAAGTCTTTAGCAAGGCAAGGAACGACGACTAAATTTGAAAACCGTCCGTTCAGCGTTCAAGTCAACACGGGACCAAAACCATGTTTCGCAAAATGTTGACGATTTTCACAAGAAATGGCGCCAGATTGTCCTAAGCGATGACAAGTAAACAATCCCTAGTATTACATTTGACGAGGTGAAGAGTTTTTGTACACATTTAGCCGGACTTTCATTGCTGTATTTTCGGATAAATCGAGGTGAATTTCCGTAACTGAATTTTAATTTCTTACACAAAATTTACCCGCTAACATTGAAAGGGTTTCAATCTTACCCTCAACCAATCAGAAATGAGCTCTCATTGAACTGACCAATCAGATACAATGCTACTGTTGCTTGCGAAAGAAACCATTGCGATCGCAGAAGAATTTTGAATATTTATGATATGCTAATTACCTCAAGAGCATACATACTGCGCACGGGCATCAGGTGACCCAGCCCCTTTAAATATAAGCCTCTGGCGTGGGAGACCCAGTAACTGTTTTCTGTATCTTCGACGTAAAATAAACCATTTATTTATTTTTATTATTTACGATGCTCTTACGAGACAGCCGTGATAACTTAAAACATGCATAGCATAGATAAAAAAGCATTTTGGTTCATATTTCCAACAAAAATCAGGAAAATCTGAAGCGCAGTGCATGGAATTTCTAGCTGAGTTGAATACTCCTCGATTAATAGAGGAAGATAGGGAAGCATGTGAAGGCGAAATTGCTATTAAAGAGTGTTATGATAGTATTAACCAAATGGGACCTTCAAAAACTCCAGGAATGGACGGATTGACGAAAGAATTGTATGTTTCTTTATGGTTTGAAATAAGCCACTATTTGGTCAACTGTCTGAACGACGGGTATAGAAATGGTTTGCTCTCTACTTCCCAAAGACAGATTATTTTTATTTTCCTTGAAAAACCTGGAAAAGATCATAGGTATATTGATTCTTGGCGCCTAATTTTAATCAACGTAGATGTTAAAATTTGTAGTAAAGCTTTGAGCAATAGGATGACACCTGTTCTCCCATTTCTTGTATATTTAGATCAGACCGCGTTTGTGAAGGGTAGAAGTATAGAGGAGCCAATATATTAGAATTATTGATGATATCTTGTTTTACGCTAAATCTAAAAATATACCTTCAATTTTATTTGCGGCGGATTTCGAAAAAGCATTCGATTCAATTGAACATTCATTTATAACTGCAGTGCTTAAGAAATTTGGATTTGGTGAGAGTCATTTTTATTAAGTGGGTTAAAGTTTTGTTAGAAGGTAATCAGGGGTGTGTTAACAACAATGGCACAGCTACAAATTTGTTCCCCATGTTGAGGGGAACAAAGCAAGGCGATCCCATTTTACTGTACATTTTTATTTTGGTAATCGAGATTATGGCCTTAAAGATAAGGAATTGTGAGGAGATAGAGGGCATTGAGCTTCCAAATGGATTGAGCCGAAAACTTGTTTTATTTGCAGATGATACTACGTTTTTTCTTAAAAATAGAAGTATTAGATAAACGTAGATTATATTCTTCTTTAAAGATTAATAAAAAAAAACAGAGATAGGGTGGTTTGGGTCAGGCAACGATAGTTATAAAGACTTTAAATTATTTGATTTTGAGGAAAGCGGCCTAAAGATTTTAGGAATTTTTTATTCATATAATAAGAAGTTAATCTATAGTAATAATCTACATCGAGTGTTGTGTAACTTTAAAACAATACTATATATTTGGCGATCACGGATGCTTACGATATATGGAAGAATACAGATTGTTCGTTCATTAGCACTGTCTAAATTGTTGTATGTTTGCTCCAAAATACATGTATCTGAAGATTTTATCAGACTTGTAGAATGTGAGCTAAAGGATTTTATCTGGAATGAAAAAATAAATTTAAAAAATATCAAACATTAATTGGAAGTTACGAAGTAGGGGGTTTGAAAGTTCCAGATTTCTCACTGTTAGTTCAAGCAAACAGAGTAAAATGGGCCTACTCTTTGTTAGGTAGTGAGAAATCCACATGGAAAGATATTCCGTGCTCCTCAGTATTTAGAAAGAATAGGTGGTACGAAGGCTATAAGTGTTAACTTCGATAAGGAGAAAATCCCATTTGATATTCCAGACTTTTATAAATCTATTTTAAAGTGCTGGGCCGAGTGTTGTAAGAAAGATTTAAAAACTATGGATTTGCAGGAGGTTCTTCAAGAAAGTTTGTGGAACAACGTTTACAAAAAACTTATATTTTGAAATTAGAACTTGGCTTGAAACTGTCAATATTAAGTTGCCAGAGTCCAATATAGTAAATATAATTGTAGGTGTAGATGATCAAGTTATAAATTATATAATTTTAGAATATAAAATGTGTCTTTACGAAGCTAGAGAAAAAAAATCCGTCTTTCACTCTTTTTAAGAACTTATTAAGATACTCAGAAAAAATTGAATTAAAAATCGCCAAAAAAAGAAATAAACTCCTTTCACATTATAAGAAATGGAACACAATTCTAATGGCAATAAATATAAGTAATTAGAAAAACGTAGCGTAAATTTGAGTATGTTTCTAGTTTTTAGTTATTTTGTGTAGATGTCTAATTTTGTAAAATTTATTAAAGAAAATAAAAAGGTTGTTAAAGACAAAAACTTCACTTTCTTCTCTGGCATTAGGTGAAATACTTCTTCGGTTGAATCTACCAGGAAACCAAGGTATGGCACCACTTTACTTGGCATCAAGATGGACTTTGATAAGCCTAGAAAATATCCCAAATGTACGAGATGGTATGCTACCACAAATACTGTTGATCGGGCTGCGGCAAACTTTCGTTCATCCTCAGTTCCTAGGTTTTTGTATTCACCTTTATCTAGTGGAATTTGCAATTCGCCATTATGCCTATCATTGATGTATAAGAAGCACGGGATTCCAAGAGATCGTAAGAAGTCAGTGGCCATAAGTCCCGTAGTGTGGTAGATGTAAGGGGAGATCTTCCATCCGAAGGGTTATGTATTATATGTGAAATACCAGCCACCCCATTGGATACCAAAGTACGTCTGGCTATCATCAGTTAGCAGAATGTGGTCATATCCAGACTTACCATCGAGCACCGTCTGATAACTGTCCTTGGATACGTATCGAGGTAAGTCTTTCAAGCTATCAAGCTTAAATGATCGATCCTGAATCCAAAGATTCAAGTATCGGGCGTCGTGACACAAGCGGGGCTTGGTCGGTTCTACCGTGAAGGGAAGTACAATATGCGGGGGTGTACCAAACCAACTCTTCCAACTAATGATATGGCACCAGTCCTCAAACGTTCCACCAGAGTTCGCTTGAAAAACTCCCCAAATGGCTTACATGAAACGTTGTTCTTGAACGCCACAGGAGGGGGCGATCCGAGTCATATTGGCTCCCTCTTAAATGTGCCAGTAAATTGTTGAAAAAATGGGAAGATAGACACTTTATCTCTGATCCACCCAAGGATAGTAGCGCGCGTGTTGTTCCCGAGGGATTCTTTGTCGCAATCTCCTCCCAATAGCCAACATTATTATGCAACTCTCCCGCGCGAAACTGGCTCAGGTCCCGGAAAATTAAATCACCAATGTCACCAATGGTTTCCCCACATTCCACTTTACTTATTATTTGTGTTAGACTACTATTTGCTGTCATCCCTCTGCTGAGAGTGACGGGGTTTCCATGCAGGTCCACCCACCCAGGTCCACCCAAATTACATCCTTTTGTATAATTTTCATTGACATCTGCGTGTAAAATTGTGCATCAATTTCCCAATGCCAAAACATATTTCCCTACAATAGAGAAGAACAGGGTGTTATGGGGGAACAGAAAATCCCGTCAAGTCAGCAGAGAGATAACAGCTCTGACCCAGTATGACCGGGAGGGTTGATTTAGATACCCTTTTATCAGAGCCATTAAAAGTCTGGGACTTCATTTAGGGACCATAAGAAAGATTTCCTTGTCTGCATTTAACATCAGCAGAAATATCGGCGAGTTTCAAGGGCTCTTGCCACACCCCGTTGTGAAAAGTTCGTCATATACAAATTTGCATTGTATTTTCCCCGCCTAATTTTTCGCAACGGTGGTTTCCATGGTAACGGTATCACTCGTGGGTTTAAATAACCAGTTTCTACGATTCTGTAAAGTTTTATGATTTTTACTTGAAAGGTGATCAAGAAAACACGAAGAAAGAATTTTGCCTCGTTTTCATGTTCAAACCAAAAATTTATTGACTCTTTTGCAATTTCTGACATTGCTCAACAGATTAAATTATTCTGTTATTATTCATCATTCTATCTTGGCGGTGAAATTATCGTTTCTATTCTTTCCTTTTGTATCTCTCTTCATTTTATTACATTGGGCTTTAAAATGCCCAGTTTTATTGCAATAAAAACAACGCGGGGGACTAGACTGTAACGGAGCCACGCCCTTGAGGTGACACCCGTCGCTCAAGACCTGTCCGCACGATTTCTCTGGCGGTAACTCTTCTCTACTTTGGCCACTGTGTCGAAAACCTTCTCGTGGTTTTTATCACCAAGAAGGCGGAGAAGTAAGCCACGGAAGCTAGTGCTCGGTTGGTAGGTCGACTTTTCCCCGTGCGGTCTGATATATCAGACGGTAGTATGCTTCTTTATCATCCTTGTGGTCGTGTGAGTAACTGAGTTGAAGTGCTTCAACCATTTCTATAGCTTCATAATTATTGAACTCCGTCAACGGCCTTGAAGCATAGGCCATGAACTTCTTCAGGTGGTTTTCCACAGAAGCTTTTGTCAACGACTCCATCGCCTTTTGAAGTTCTTTGAAATCTCTTTTCAATCGCTATTTCAAGAGAATAATTAAAGACAAAACAGAGAGGACGGCGTCAATTTATGAACTTTCAATATAAGACAACCCCACTGCTAGTTACCATCGACTGGTCAACCATGTTGCATTTAATCATTATTTTAGCCTTGTTTGTAACATTCATCAATACAATACTAGATTAGCTAGCAAAAAGGCATTTTACCTCCCAAAAATAAGAACAAATTATGGCAAATTTAGTATACGCTACACAGGTGTCAAAGTTTGGAACTTAATTGATGAAAACCCCAAATCCAAAAGTCGGAAATATTTTGCAAAGCTTCTCAGAGACTCCTTTATTATGAATTATTGATGAATGTCCCTTTCATTACCATTTTAATTAACTATCAATATTATTAGCTTCCAACCTTCCTATTGCCACCTTAATTTTGTAGTTTTATAATACTTATGTACTGTAGCTCAGTAAGCATTGTTGTTCTTGTCCCCTGACCTATTCGTGTTCCAAATTTTTAACGCTACTTAGCTCGAATAGCCCTCATGGTTAATCTCAGCAGCGTTTACTCCATCTAAGTCTTTTAAAAGTACCATTAGCAGCAGATTATTTTCTTTTCCTATATTTTGTTAGTTTCTGTATTCTTCTTTGTAAATGTAAATGTATGAGTATAAATAAAAGCTTGATTGATTGATCATAAATTCCTGTCAGGACACCATAAAGCCAGATTGATTGTCTCAAATGGTTCAATACAAGATAACTGCGTGCTTATCAAGCAATAATTGTCAGGGCTCAATGACTGATTATCGTCATTCCGTCGTATGCTCATAAATAGTACAAGACAACCAGGTCAGGCTTCATTGTCTCCGATACAAAAAGGCATCAATCATTAGAAATGTTTTGGCTACGTAGCGTATATGACGCTTTACCTAAAGAATGGAGGTCTGAACTAAAAAAACACTCACCACTAGTTTCACGGTTATTCAAAACTTTTGAAATTCACAGTCTGCAATTAAATGTAGGGGATGACGCTATTTTCAAAATAGCGTCATCCCCTACATTTAATTGCAGACTGTGAATTTCAATGAAAAGGTTACTTCTAAAATAGTTTATAACTGTTTAATATCTAAAATCGTTGAAACACCAACGGCAAAGACCCACTTTAATACATATTTTTCAACAATAAATGATTCCATTGATTGGAAAGTTATTTACTCAATTCCTTTCAAATGTGCGCTTGATACTAAAACCGAGAATTTCAATTCAAAATTCTTCACCGTATTGTATTCACCAATTATTTACTTCACAAGATCGAGAACAAACACAACGAGAAAGGAAATAGAAATAAATAGAAACTAAGATAACAAATTACATCTCTTAATTAAAACGTCCAGATTGGCATATGAAAGTCCTTACGGCAATAAAGATAACAGCTACCTTATTTTCGCGCGACTTTAATTTCGCGAATTTGGAATAGAAATATTTCGCGAGACTTAAATTTCGCGATTTTGACGAATCACCGTTTTTCAAGGTAATTAAATTTCGCGAATCAAGTACACTGGTGCTCGTTTTTGTATTTTATTTAACCATAACGGAATAGAAACGCAACAAGCAACTGGCTGAAATGTTCAACAATGTCAGCAACAAGGTAGTAACATCTTCTAAAAGTACACTGATATAAGCAACCGAGGCACTATTTAACTCGATGGCGCTGCCAATTAGCTTTTAGATAAGGATCGCCTCGATGTTTTCAAATGGATCTTCAGGCGATAAGGTTGTCTTCCCTTAAACAAGGTCGGTTAGGGTTAGGTTAGGGTTTAGGGTTAGGGTTAGAATGAAGCCATCATGAAGAGGCTAAAGCAGCTGATCACAGAAACTATAGGGAGCCAAATGCCGATGGCAAATTTGAAGACTGTACTGAGGAATTACAGGAACTAATTCAGCAAGATGAGTCAGACGATGAGGAATAAGGACATGCGTTGAACTGAAATTTGAGCCCTCCTACTCGTATGTAAACTCCTAGCAGACGGAAAACTTAAATAAAGGATTTTATAAAGGTCACTAAATTTCGCGTCTTTAATTTTCGCGGCACCTTTTTTTCGCGGGACTTTAGTTTCGCGATTTTTTTTAAATCGCGAAAATCGCGAAAATTAAGTCTCGCGAAAATAAGTGATAATAAGGTAGATCTGTCAGTCTTTACTTGTTTTGTTGGGGCGTTGATCTAAGAAATTACTGCAAGCTTTAATTCTGGCTCAGTTATGTGACACGAGGCTCGGATTGATATGGATGAATTCACAGGGTCATAGGTTCATTCTTTCAGGCATAATTTATGCCTTTTATTTCATGCTCGAACAAATCTTTTGTTTTCATATCTAGGTGTGTGATGTTTTTGTTTTGTTTTCAGTTTAGATCGGTGATTAAATATTTATGTAATATCCAAATTCTTTCAGTATAATATACAGTATTCTCAAATACAAATTCAGAAGTTAATTAAAAAGGCTTATAACTTCATTATCATCCTGGATAAACTGAACTAGCTAGTAGTTCTCAAACTGGCCGGTACTTTAATATGCCCAGACCTCATAAGTACGGTGGCTTGTTAGGGCCATTAAAAAAACGATTATATTTTTCTCAAATCCCGAGTTATTTTTGAAAATAATAATTATTTTGGCAAAAAAAATAAGAAAAAGTTATTAATCCCGAGTTGCTAATCCGAGTTGCTAATCCCGAGTTCTTAATCCCGAGTTGCTAATCCCGAGTTGCTAATCCCGAGTTCCAAATCCCGAGTTCCAAATCCCGAGTTCCAAATCCCGAGTTCTTAATCCCGAGTTCTTAATCCCGAGTTGCTAATCCCGAGTTGCTAATCCCGAGTTCTTAATCCCGAGTTGCTAATCCCGAGTTCCAAATCCGAGTTCCTTAACTGTACACGAGGTCTTCTTGTCTGCAGCTAGCAAAGACTGTCCACGCCATCACCTACTTCCTAGTTGTACTTTATTTGTACTTGGTACGCTTTAAGCCGTGTTTATCGGTTTTGCCAAGCTATATTCCAAGTATCGAAGGCGTCGCGAATGACGAGCGAGAACTACTTGTTAGAGAATATTTCAATTTAGGTTTATATTACGCCGAAATTCTAGCTTTTCCTTTGCTTGTGCATGGTCTCATTTTAAGTATGCGGCAGATGAAGAGAATACTGAGGGATATGGGACTTCGAAGTGATGTGAATAGTATTATTGATTCCATCATCAAATATCTTTTCGGGATTTCATCCTACATTATTAAAACTTTACAAAAATGTTGATTCATTGAGATGACTGTAGTTATTTTAACGTTAGAGATCACAGTTTGCTAATCTCGAAAATCATCACGTGTGAGTACGGTGTAGAGATAAAATCGCAACGAAGAATATGGAAAAAGTTGCAACCCCAGTAGTCTTTTTGTCTCTTTCCTGAAATATCTTTTAGCTTGTTCTAAAATAAACATATTTGAATTTTTGCTTTCTTAGAGCTTGAAGACTCGGCGCGCTGGATTAGGTTTGAACGAAGACTGAAGCCCATCATATCCTTTAAGAATAATCCTTCATGCTGAACTGAACGTAACGACTTTGCCGATAATTACAACGCTGTCATCGGCGGCGGTCCCAAAAAATATGGGATACCCCGGCATGGGCATCATCTACTTCATTAGCTGGCGGCAGTTTTCCCCTGTGGATCCCTTAAAAAAATTGATATGGCGCCGTTACCAGGAACTGAGGAGGTAATATATTAATATTGTCGTTAAAACTGGCAATATTTGCATCTGATCGATCGGCCGCCATTCTCACTACACGTGGTAAGAAGAATGGACGAAGGGATCGGCCTCGGAATTTGGAACTCGGGATTTGGAACTCGGGATTAGCAACTCGGATTAAGAACTCGGGATTTGGAACTCGGGATTTGGAACTCGGGATTAGCAACTCGGGATTAAGAACTTTTTCTTATTTTTTTGCCCCCAAAAAATATTTTTTTCCCTAAATTGATTTTTTTCCAAAAATAACTCGGGATTTGAGAAAAATATAATCGTTTTTTTAATGGCCCTAACAAGCCACCGTACATAAGCCCTTTCACGTACTCCAACTTTAATTTGAAATTGTGAAAGAACCAATCTCACTTGTTGCCGGCATAGCTATCTTTGACACACACTATCCGGTTAGAAACAAGTTGCATGTAGCGGGATATAGGATTGTGGGTTACCTGTGATTTTTGCTGCTGACAGATGAGCACTCAAGCAAGTCAGTCAGTCGGGTTAACGCCATACCAACTGAATTAAAAGCAAATACAAGTACAGACCTATGACCATGCGAGGTGACGGTTCTTGCCGTGTGAGCTGCGGCTCATTTTGCAGCTCACTATGTCGCCGTCTTCGTTCAGACCTTTTGTTAGTACTCATCATCGCTGGTGCAGTTCTCGGCTTCACTATTGGCGCCATAATCAATGGCCCGATCAACGAAATCATCAGCCCAGAGGAAAAGAAAACCACGATTCTTCTAATAGGCTTCCCTGGCGAGCTCTTCATGAATATGCTCAAGCTGATAATCCTTCCTTTAATTGTAGGAAGCTTGATAAGCGCCTTGTCTTCGCTGGATTCCAAATCCACTGGTAAAATTGGTCGGCGTGTGATTCTGTTCTACATCAGTACTACCGTTTGTGCTGCGATTTTAGGTCTTGTTATGGTGCTGAGTATTCAACCGGGAAGGAACGTTAAAGGTCTGGGCAAGTCGCAGGAAAGGGTAAAATACCGAACTCTCGACTCGTTCTTGGATCTTATGAGGTAATATTTGTGGGATGAGCTAAGTGTTCACATTATGGTGCGCGGGAAGCACGTGGGAGAATGACAATACTTTTCACATGACACAACACCACTATGACGTGACACGCTTTGTACTCTTTTTATCCAAATAAATGTTTGTTTTTACACTTTTACAACATAAAGATGAGGAGCTTTAGATGGGTTCCATGTGTTTAGACCGTACACGACAGAAAATGAATCCTCTGGAATGACAAATTCAAAGGCTATAATTAAATCTCCGTAGACTCTGATTCACTTAAAACTGATGTAGTGCTCTTTAGAAGGCATATTTTCTAAAAAGAGAAATAATTGACTGATGATAAAATGAGGGTATATTTCTAAGATGCGAATAACAGCAGAGGTAATTAGTAATACTCCCTGCGATATGCACTATGCGGTTATAAAATTCCACCGGATCCTATGAATCGTAAACAAACGTGTAATGCGTGTCAGACGACGTAAAACTCTGTCACGTACCACGAATATTGACTGATAAAACAGGTTTCGATAGACAATTAAATCATTAGAAGCACATTCGGATAAGTTCACAATATATTACAGCCCGGGGTTTAGTTGCTTTTGGCCAAATGCGTACAATATCAAGACATATTTCTCGAATCAAATTTCAGTGACCTTTGTTTGGTTTGGAACGAATATGTAAAGAAGGAGTATTTTTGGGTGGCAAGGTTTATTTTGAAGAGCTAACTTTGGCAGTCACAGAACCACTCCGAACTGTTTTGATGACGGAATCCAACAGTTTTTTGTATGGCGCTAATGAATGGATCTAACGAGTGGATGTAAATTATCATCAAAATACAATTATGGAGCTATACCTAATAAATATGTATAATTTAGAAGTAAAGCTAAACTAGATATATTAGTCTAGCGCAATTATATTTTTGATATTTAGAGGATATTACGATACACGGTCGACGACAATAACTAGAGTATATTATGTAACTAGTATACCTAATAGGTAGTGAATGCTGCCGTTCAGTTAAGGAGAAAACCTACAGTATAGCAAATATATTCAGTTACTGGGTGATAAAAATGCCAAGGTGTTAGATGAATATATTTTGTAGTTTTGTGGCTGTATCGTGCGACTGAAGCCTGTTTGAGCTGTGGTGTGTTTTCTCAAAAGTTGTTCCGATTTATTTTCATTTTGTCCCGACATATCAACGATTTACCGATAAATTCCCTGAGCCTATACAAACATGTATTCGA
The DNA here is from genome assembly GCA_030867875.1 of Actinernus sp. WN-2022. Lineage (NCBI taxonomy): Eukaryota > Metazoa > Cnidaria > Anthozoa > Actiniaria > Actinernidae > Actinernus > Actinernus sp. WN-2022. The sequence goes on along the minus strand of JAOWCC010000936.1, from coordinate 37,499,645 downwards.
AATAAATAGGTTCTGCTATTTAATTTTTCTGTGTTGCGCGTCTGGCAAGAGGAAATCCGAAAACCTTCCTCACAGCCTCCGGTATGTACAGACGGCTCAAGTCTTGTAATTTGTGACGTAGTATACGGGGAATAAATTAGTTTTGCCATGCCGTCCCCTACATTGAATAGCAGGCCTAACGGCTTCTAATTGCGGACCATTGTGTTTTCTTTGTGCTAGAGGTGTGATCGTTCTTCCTTGGTATGTGTGACGTACGTTATGGGGAAATTTGCACTGAATTGAGCCGCCACACAATATAGATTTTTCAGCGGAAAATCGAACTTGGAGACTAATTTTCTCCTCATAGACGCGCAACACAGAAAAATAAAATATCAGAACTTATTTCTTTAGAATACATCTTTGTAAAGACGTTGGGTTGATTTTAGGGTTTAGTTCTCCTTTAACCGTAGGCTTTTCTAGAAGATAACAAGAGCCCATCTGGGCTTTCACTCGGGCCACATGAGATTGAAGATGAAATACACTTTCATTTGAAATCCTCTTAGTAATAACCAAAGGGAAGAATTATTAGCAGTCATTTTATGAGTGGCCGGTAGCGTAGCCTGCGTACCGGTAGCGCGGTGACTTTCATTCTCTGCTCCCCTAGTATATATACATGTGTGTAATTTAATATTTTTGTTTTCTCGTATGTAAATTAAAGTAGTTGATCTTTTACTGTAAACACTACTTATTCATGCAACACACGTTTACAATTTAGTCTGCAGGTCCGGTAAAACTGCAGGTTCCAGTCGTAAACAGTCCGAATTTGACCAAAGTGAAACGATCGAGCTGCTCGCGTCCGTAGATATATATTTCTTCGTTTGCACTTTTGACATGATATAATTCTTCAAATGGCACCATTGTTTTATTTCTTATGTTTAATAATACAGTTCTCAGCTGTAAAAAAAATAGAACATTCTATGGAAGATTTCTTGTCCTAAAGTTTGGAAACGTAACACATGCATTTGACGCTAGAAAGTTCAGTACTCGCGGAAGTACGCCAGGTTAATTTACTAGTGGCAGTTTACTAGTTTGCACTATCGGCTGTTATGGAATGGAAACATACTTTCACAGCTTAATATGTATGTCGATTGGTCAGAAGGATATCTTGTTTAAATGCTACGGTCCTTTCGGCATCAGGAAATTTTTAAACGGACGTTTTCGTACAGTACGAAAGTAGAAACGTTCGCTTGTCACGAAAGTGCGTAAACAAACTGTCACAAGCGGTTTCATAGCAGCTCGATGTTTGACTCTCATATAGTCGATGATAACTTATATAGCTTCATATGTACGTCGATTGCTCACAAGGATTTCCTCTTTCAGTTTTTCCCGTTAGTTTGGACATTAGGGATTTATTCTTGGAGATTTCGTACAGTTTAGCGAGGGCCCGCCGTGTGTCGAAAGTAGAAAAGTTCGCTTGAAATTTAATACATCGGAACAAAGAAAAAATAAACGCATGGGTCAAAAGGTGAAATTTTGTTGCATGAAACAAAAACAAAAATAACCGCTTGCATTTTAAGACTCGGTGCTGCCACAGGCAGCCCGAGTAATTAGGCCACATGTTCCACTCCTTAACAGTTCTTGTAATTTTCGTCTTGACTCTAAATTTTTGACTCTGGCACAAAATATGAAGAGGATGTTTGTAAGCCTAATGCACGTTTTTATTATATAACGGCTTTGAATTTGGTTTAGTAATTGGAACTAAACAGTCGCTCGGTAAACAAGTAATGGCAGTTGGATAACTTCATTTAAAAAAATAGTATCTGTGTGTCTCGGTAGTCTGCTGATATTAGTCAAATTAGTGCAAAATTCATTATCTAGGTACCTTATGTTCCGGGTACATTTTGCTATCTTTGGGTCTTTATCAGTGAATTCTTAATTAGGATGAAACTTTAAGCTGAAATATCAATAGAAATTCCAAGAGTTGCAAGGTGCTTATCCATTGTCTCAATCATTAACCCCGTTTCCCCCTGGGACAGAATTCAAATCCCTCGGCAGGCTTTTTAGAATGATGAGATTTTATCAGGTATAAAGGAGCATGGACGTGAGAGATTTGCTTCATCTGATTGGACAAAATGCTCATTAATTATTTTAAGTTATTTTTAGAATGGGTTTCCGCTATTGTTGAGTTGAAATTATTCCTGAGGGAATCAAATCACAAAAGCGTAGCATCCATGTTGTTTAGTGTATCAAAAGTAGCTAATGAGGCATACCGTTGAATCCCGATAACTCGAACCGTCGGTAACTCGAAGCTCGCGCTAACTCGAACCAAAATTGATTTCCCCTGGATTGCGTCATACATTTAATGTAATTTTACCCTCCGTAACTCGACCCCTCGATAACTCGAACGAAGCAATTTTTGTTTCCCTTCAGGTATTTTCTTTATAATTTTACCCTCGAGAACTCGAACCTCGTTTATCAAGATGTAACGAGACAAAACGTACTTCAGAACATTGAATTTATTTTGAAGCAGCATGTATTCTTTGTGTTAACTTCTCTAGTTTCTTGGTTTTAATACGTTACATAAAACGTGTCAGTTCAGTCCTGTGAGAATATTGTACGTGATAAGCAGTGTCAGCAGGAATCAAAGGGAAGCAAAGGATCCATTCAACCAGCTTTCATCAAGCTATTTCTTTAAAATGTCAATAAATTTCTTCTGTCCCTTGAAATGCAGCGTGCACGGCACTTGCATGCCTTCTCCATCGCCACGGTTAATTTCCGGTCATTTGTTCCCATCTCTCGCTAACTCGAACTCCCGCTAACTCGAACTCCCGCTAACTCGAACTCCCGCTAATTCGAACTCCCGCTAACTCGAACCTTTTCTGATTTCCCTTGGAGGTTCGAGTTATCGGGATTCAACTGTATTTTGTTCCGCCACGGTGCAATCTACCAATTGGCGGGGGAAATAATCTAAAAATAGCCCAACTTGTAAAATCGCTGTGACAACTATATAGGAGATATGGACGCTCCTAGTTATGGGCTCCTGACAATAATGAATAAGTATGAATAAATTTTTAGTCTAACGTCCAGTCAGCAAGTGCATGTAAGTCTCTAACTTTTAATATTCCAACTGAGCGCACAGCGTGCTGTGGTCACCAATAAAGCACTGTCATTAGCCAATCACATGCTAGGATGATGTACTGTATACTGTTATTAGCCAATCACATGCTAGGATGATGTACTGTACACTGTTATTAGCCAATCACATGCTAGGATGATGTACTGTACACTGTTATTAGCCAATCACATGCTAGGATGATGTACTGTACACTGTTATTAGCCAATCACATGCTAGGATGATGTACTGTACACTGTCATTAGCCAATCACATGCTAGGATGATATACTGTTGGAATATTAGAAGGAAAGAACGCACGTGGAGCTCATCTGTTAGCCAATGAAGTCGCTCATTCTTAGGATCTTCCATGTGTGGGATACGATTAATATTTTTCAGACATTTTGACAATTTCAAAGACCGTATGCAATAATGGCGATTTCCTAAAAATAGAATGTAGTTCCGTTGTTCAATTTGAATGCTTTCATATTAAAGAGTACACCAAGAGTAGTGACCCTGAGAAGTTTGGTTGTGATAATATAAAATCGTGCTAAGATATTGAGATCTAAATTTACAGAGATTTATATAGCCAGAACTATATGTGGACTGGCTAGCCTCGTTTTCAATATTTTTCTTGTTTTTAAAAGCTAATATCTTTGTAGCAATTTAATTCCCCACTATCAAATTTCTCACTATTTCATACTATGGCGTGTTTTGAGAAATGGTGATATTCGTTTTACCAAATAAGCTAAATGTGGACTGACTAACGTCGTTCTCATGATAATCATCTGAAAGGTGAAATAACATACTTAGCTAATAATGCTCTCTTTATGGATAGGGTTCATTTTAATTTCAGAAACTAATCCCATCTCAATACGCAATTATCTATAGTGTTTATTGTTGGCAATTATAGATGGCGGTGTTTGCTCTTATAGATAAACCCCTCAAAACAACTGACAAGAAAATGTTTGAGTAGCACTTAGAGCTCCAGGTTATTACTATGTTAATCAGCTGATACACTTCTAATGCAATGGAGTACTTAATATATACATCTATTTCAAAAAGGTTGTCCAACGTCAAGCGACATTCTCAGACCAAAATTGATTGTGGATGTAATTGGAAGGCTGGTGAATATATACATTTGTTTTTTGGGTCAAAACAATGGTCTACCGCGAATCGATTTTTACTGGTTATTTCATGGTTTTCTATGGAATACAGGCGAATATTTCACGAGAAATTTTTATTATTTGGTATACAACGATCCGTTACCATATTATCCTATAGAAAACAAATCTACGGGAAGATTTAACACGAAAACAAAAGTACCTTACCGGATGATAGACTGCGATTTTTCTCGCCGGAAAACAAAAGTTTTGAGTGGCGGACGCGTCTGCAGACTAATTATGTATTCAAAATCTAGAATTCTTCTTGGCTGATAAAGAAAGGGCGCGAAAGTTCCTGTATTTTGATTGGCCTGATCTAGCCATGCATGAAATACCGCTCTGTATTTCATCGAAAAACCATGAAATACCGACCTGTATTGCATAGTAAAGCTGAGCTCTGATTGGCTGAAATATACAATTTATAGGATAATTACTGGTTATTTCATGGTTTTCTATGGAATACGGGCGAATATTTCACGAGAAATTTGTATTATTTAGTATACAACGAGCATTTAGGCGAGTTGTATACCAAAATAATATGAATTTCGAGTTAAATTTTCGCCAGTATTCCATAGAAAACGAATATTTCACGAGAAATTTGTATTATTTAGTATACAACGAGCATTTAGGCGAGTTGTATACCAAAATAATATGAATTTCGAGTTAAATTTTCGCCAGTATTACATAGAAAACCATGAAATAACCATATTATCCTATAAATAACAAATTTACCAAAATATTCATCACGAAAACAAAGTAACTTACCGGACGATAGACTGCAAATTTTCTTGCCGGAAAACACAAATTTCGAGTGGCGGCCGCGCACGTCTGCAGACTAATTATGTATTCAAAATGGTGAATTCTTATTGGCTGATAAAGAAAGGGCGCGAAAGTTTTGATTGGCCTGATCTAGCCATGAAATACCGCTCTGTATTTCATCGAAAAACCATGAAATACCGACCTGTATTGCATAGTAAAGCTGGGCTCTGATTGGCTGAAATATACGATTTATAGGATAATCGTTATTACGCCATAGTTTATCCATTTCGCACAGCTGGGCAGTTATAACCACAATCCATTTCGGTATGGGAATGTCGTTTGAGCGGGAAAACTCTTTTTTGAAATAGCTGTATGTGATGGGGTTTGTGACGGCGAAGAAACTGAGAATCCCAGGCTTTCGTTTAGTGCTGGAAAAGTGTTTCGTGTGAATTTTAGAAACACTAATTATGACGAAATGCATTTGAAAAATCGACAAAAGCGATTTTACTACACCTAACTATGGTTCGCGCGTCGTGTGTCTCGTTAGGTGTGTTTCATAGCGTTCCAGTAGTCTTTTCTCGTGAACTTCTTTCCTTATAAGATGTTAAACCGCAGTTACGTGTTTTTAATAAAGTATTTTAAGGCGCATGCAAAGTTCGTATTGCTACAATTACATTTGTAGGCGTAAAATAAAGTTTGCATATTATAAAATGGTTTCTAAACTGGGTTTGCAATTCGGTTGGCCCTTCTAGACTTCCGTAGGTGAGATATTGCATTTCAGTTGACCATAAAAGGCAACTTTTGCCAAGATGTTACACAATCATGGACTCATGCATGCGCGCTGGGCACTGCATATATCCAGCGGTTTCCTTCCCGACCCCTCCCTCTGTAATAATATATATGAAGAGGTATTTTAGTTCATTTATTCCTTCAGCCATATTAAGCTGGCTGTTGTTATTCTCAACACAGGAGCGTCTTTCCAAATAACATCGTTGCAGCCTGCATCACTCAGGTGAGTAACAACAACAACAACAACAACGACGACGACAACAGTCTCCCGGTTAGCTCAGTGGTTAAGCGCCGGTCTGTCGTGCGGGATGTCGCGGGTTCAAACCCCGGCCGTACCACCACTCAGGGTCTTAAAATAACTGAGTAGAAGGTTCCTTAACTCTGACATCTGCAACTAAAAAGTTAGACCTTCGCGTCTTCTCGGATCAGGACGTTAAATCGTAGGCCTCCACTGAGACGTAAACAAATTTCTGGCAGTGACCACCAGTAGTAGTAGCAGCAGCAGTAGTAGAAGTAGATGGTCAACTGAATAAGCTACAGCGTATCCTTAATACATCCGCTAGGCTTGTTTGCAGGGCACCTATAGGCACTCTCATGTAACTGCGCTTTTATGCGCTTATATTTGCACTGGCTCCCAATAACATCACAAGTCAAAGTTTTCTTAATTACGTACTTATAAGGCAATTCATGTATTAGCTCCAGTATATCTCAGTAAGTTAATGAATGTTAAGTCTTCATCTTATAATCTCAGATTATCTAATATTATTACTCGGGCTGCCTGTGGCAGCACCGAGTCTTAAAATGCAAGCCGTTCTTTTTTTTTTTTTTTTTTTTGTTGGGTGTCGCAAAATTTCTGCGCATGCGTTAAAGGTCAACTTCACACCAATCAGATTGCACTGTGCTGGTCACGCAACAATCGCCAGGTTAATTTATTTACATAATTTAATACAGTAAAACAAGATGGCGGAAGACCCGCGAGGAACTTTCTCGGCTCTAATCTCTCAAATGTAAGCCAGTTTAATGTTTTATTTAACTTCACTCGTGCGAAAGCCTTCCAACAGGCTCAGGATATTTCAACTGGCACTATTGTCGGAGCCGAAGGACCGCGTTTTTTACCCAGATGGCCAGTGCTTTTATATACGACACGTACGATGACCTGAAGCCAAATAAATATATATTGGAATCTATAAGCCATCGGCTCGCTGTGCTGCATTTAAAACATCCGAGGAGAACATCTTATTTTGGGTGAAGGCACTTCAAGACCAATGTTATGAGTCTCTTAAAAACTGTCAGAGATTTAAATTTACCGTAAGTTGGATCAGAGAGTATCGAGATCAAGTTATTTCGTTCCAGCGAAGATATTGACCTAGCGGAAACGGTACAAGCTGTCGAAGGATTTTACTTATAATCATCCACGTCTACTTAACAACAGGAATAGTTATGTGCCAAGGCATGGGCAAAGATAGAGTTTCCCAGATTACAGATGAAAGTAGAGAACTTAATGAATGAAGAAACAGAGGTCACACGCGACATGCTTGAGAACATGTTCAACACTTTATGTTATACTAAGAAAACAAAACAAGTTACAGAGCCTGCACGTTCACAAGTCAATGAAAAACCCCAAGAGCCTGTAGTTTTGTATCAACATATCCTCGAAACTCCAAAAGCAACATACACATGAGTCAAATTCAAACCGGAAGAGACGGAATTCTTGAGATTCTTCACGAGGATATTTGTTAGCCCGCAATAAGAACTCTCTCGCTGATTTAATGACCTTGATTTGTAACATGGAGGCTGACCTAACTGTATGCGTAATGAATTCTTACTCTCGTCACATCAAAACGAAACTCAGTCATTTGGAAGACAAATTAGTCCAGCAAGATAATATATACAAGACCGAAATCAAGATGCTGTCATCACATATTATTGACCTAGAAGTTGAAAATGGCGAGTTGAAAGCGGATATGTATAATAAAGCTGAGATCCGACTTTCAAACTTAAAAAAAATAATCAAGAATACAAAAAAGAAGACAATGAAAGACCAAGGTCTCCAGTGTTCCGAGACTACCCAACCTACTAAAGCTGTAGCAACGAATCAGTTTGTTCAAGAGCCATCTTTCTTACATGACAACCCGATCCCTATTCATCAGAATACATTTTCTGTGCTAAATGACGAGAGTTTACAATCACCTGACCGACAACCCACTACTAAAGAAAGGGACCATGAAGTACGGTAGTACGGTTAATTATCGGGTTCAAAACAATGAATATATGCCTGCTCAAATGCAGTGTGTTAGTAGAGTGTTTCTATTAAAAGGTCAACATACGAGAAAAATAAAAATATTAAATTACATATATACTAGGGGAGCAGAGAATGAAAGTCACCGCGCTACCGGCCACTCCTAAAGACTGCTAAATTCAGCCATAGTTAATACTCTATTAACTATGATTCAGCTAATAATTCTTCATTTGGTTATTACTAAGAGGATTTCAAATGAAAGTGTATTTGATCTTCAATCTCATGTGGCCCGAGTGTAAGCCCAGATGGGCTCTTGTTGTTCTTAGTATCCCTACCGTTAGAACCAAGTCAAAACTGGTGGATAGGCCATGCGTTGTTGCCGCACCAAAACTATGGAACTCTCTGCCAATTGAAAGGAACTACGCCTCCTTGACTCTGTTGAGACTAGCGTCAGCTAAAGACTTATTTTGTTACTGGTATATAACCAACTAAAGTCGATTTAGGTATGCTAACCGCCGTAGAAAGCGAGTAGCAGCTGACGTTTCGAGCGCTAGCCCTTCGTCAGAAGCAACCAAACCAACGGAGGTCTAGCGCTCGAAACGTCAGCTGCTACTCGCTCCCCACGGCGGTTAGCATACCTTAATCGACTTTAGTTGATTATACCAGTGTTTATCTTTGCCGCAGAGGCAGACCAACCCTAGTTTTTACAGGAACTAGTTACCTATCGTACTTATTTTTTTAGATATTTTATCCCTTCGAATTGTCAATGTTGTTTTCTTTTTGATTTTATTGTTATACTTATTTTAGATTTTAATAATGTTTTTTAGATAATTTCAGTAGCCTTTTGTTGAACGTTAGTTTTGTGCGGGCAGCGGAATAACGGCAAGTGTAAAGGTACCGGGACTCTCTTCTGACTAACAAGTGGACTGTTAGACTGCGAACAGTCCCTCCTTTTCCCTCCATTGATTGTAATTTGCGAGCGGAGCGAGCGAAGAGAAAATATGGCAGGCGTTCGAGCGGAGCGAGAGGAAGAATGGGGACCAGAAAGAGGAGAAGAAAAGGAGGGACTGCAGACATCACACAGAGGAAATAATTACGCGTTGCTGGAACAACGCAAAATTCCCATTGGCTAACGAGTTTGCAGCGTGTCAACACCTATCAATCACAAACTAGCAGGAGTGGAACTTGAGAGTATCAATCAACACGGCGAGCTCGGTGGCCGTCGAAGCGTGTTTGAAAAGTTCAAACTCATGGCGCCACAAGTTGAATACTTTGGAAACTGCTTACTGGAGGGCGACAGCGAGCGACGAAGTAAAAAAATCAACGTATATCTCATAAATGGCTTGGAGAAAGTCTAGGCGCCTTTGAGTTTGAAACATATGGTTGTTTAGTACCTAACTTCAACTTCTGTTTAATTTCGGCCCTCGTCAAATTCTTCGTCTTTCGGCGGCCACTGCCTTTATTGCTTTTATGAAATCTCAAAATTAACACAAGCACCTTTTACCGGTTGATTCTGAAGATAGATGTTTCATTCATAATTATTTGTAAATTCTAAGCGGCCTGTATTCATGTTTGTTACACGCTGTTTCCTGTTCACGGCATGTTCAAACACCACTGTGCAGTGTCTAGCTTTGGTGTAGGTCACAAGTAACTCTCAATCTAAACCAAAACACAATCTAATTTTAATTTCAAATTGTAACCGGACTTAATTCATGATGTATGGACTTTGTAGATGGCCGTATATTTGTAATTTTTAGATACATATCATGTTATACGCCATACTATACTGGGTATACTCCAGGCGAGTAAATTTGCAGCCGAAACTTGTGGTGACGAAAACATACGTTTGAATCGCTGCGGTGAGTTGACTTCGATTTGTGGAGCACATTTTTTTTTGCCAAGCCAGCATCTAGATACGATTTTAGATCTGCTGCTCTCCTAGCCTTTGTTGCGCACTTTGCACAAACACGGGAGGATGAACCAATCGTTTTCTCGAGCTGAGAATAACCCAGGTTTTGCAAAATTTCTGCAAGTGAAAGCTTCCGGCAACACGCCAGCTTTGCCAGGAATTGAAAATAGATTTTCCGTGGAGACCCGGTTTTCCCAAAAATTACCGTAATAGTTTTTAAAAGAGCAACTGCAAACACGGCAGAAATCGTGATACGAAGATTGGTTTGGTTTTCTGCCTCTTTACTGGAGTCGTCGACAACAAGTTTGCATTTGGCGGTATATTTTGGGACTCAAGTGGAGCAATGTTTATATGTTTACATCGGATTTCACGGAAAGGGGCGGAGCTGAGAATGACGACTTGATGAAAAGGGGTGGGACGGTGCGGGTGGAACAATGGCAACTCGATGAAAGCATGGATCATAAAAATAGAAGGGGGCGGTAATCATTTCTTCTGTGTGATGTCTGCATTCCCCCCTTTTCTTCTCCTCTTTCTCGTCCCCATTCTTCCTCTCGCTCCGCTCGAACGCCTGCCATGGGAAAAGGAGGGACTGTTGGACTGTTGTTTATTGTCACTTGGTGTACAAGCTGGTAAGATACTAAATTTTACAAAGGAAGGTAGCACTATAAGTATGCTCTCCCTAGACTTGTTTTGGTCGGTATGACTTTCCGTTTTGGCAAACAACCTGACTATTAAGAGCTAAACAGACCGAGCATTTCTACCTAATTTAGACATTGTTATAATAACAAATTGATCGGATCCCTGATAATTGATCCAAGTTGCGGGAGGTTTGCCGTGGCCTCGCCACAAAGTTACAGTGTAGTCTCAGCCAACCCCGCAAAGTTTCCACCAAAACATGCCTATACAAAAACTTTATTAGTAATTAGCAATTTGGCTGCACAACGCGATTTATACTATCCTGCTTTCCTATGGAAAGGCTCACGTTACTCGTGCCTAATTTACAACTCAGACATAAAACTAAAATATTTCGACACACAGACTCAGCAGTCATGTAGAAATTGGCATTAACGCTTTGAAGAATTTTCATAACTAGCTACGTTAAATCAAAGCTCTTCCACCACGTAATTTCGACTGCGTAATTAACTATGGTAATAACTTGGCCCAACACGATATCCAGTTCAATGCCAAGCTCTAATTAATTTGCGCCCATCAAAACTTGACCTTCAGACATACTCAAATTTCTGCGGAAACCATAGCTAGATCTTCAGATAATAATGACTGCTCGTCTATTGATCGCTCTACTGCAAACCAAAACTGTTATCATCTTGTTGTGTTACGGGTAACAAGATAGGTACTATGTCTACGTCACAACACTTTTTTACAGTGGTGGTTCTGGGAATAGCTCTATTAGATTGTAATGTAATGCGCATTTGATCATTGGTTATGTAATCTGCGCAATATCAATTAATAGATTAGTAGTAGTGGTAGTGGTAGTGGTAGTGGTAGTGGTAGTAGAGTGATTTTACTAAACCCGTGAAACAAAATCTAACAAAACAAAACGAAGAAATTAACATCTAATAGAATCGTATAGCCAAAGCTGAATCGCACGGTGCATTTGCGAAATCAGACGCTGATTGGCTGAGACGGAGAAGGGGTCTCTTGCGCGCTATTTATAACTTAGCAAAATATCAACAAAAGTACTAAATCTTCAAGTAATTCATCGGACTATGCGATTCAAGGAAAATCACATGCCTGACTCGGTAATTCCACGTTAAATTGCACTCGAAAAACCGATATCGCCCTCGTCGAAGCGACTCAGGCGATATCGGTTTTCTCGTGCAATTTAACGTGGAATTACCTCGTCAGGCATGTGATTTTCCTATAATGTCAAATTGTGTAATCTCTATTTCACGGGTTTTGTGAAATCACTCTAGTAGTAGTAGTGTAATAGTAGTACTAGTACTAGTAGTATTAGTTGCAATACTAGTAGTATAGTACTAGTAGTAGTACTAGTAGTAGTATTTATTATTATTATTAGAAAAGGTCATTAACACATCAAAACTATTAAATCAAAATGAAATTAAAACCAACCTGTTTTTTGTTTCCACAGTACAAAACAAAATACTCCTCGGATCCTGGAAAGTATGACTCTTACAACACCACTCAAAACGTGACGTCATCATATGACATCATCACCGAGGTGTTCAATAATGGGACCCATAATATCACCATGGTAACAAAAACGATCTACGCACCTAGTAAAGTCATTCCGAATGGTACCCAGGGCTCCTCCGGGATGAACATCCTTGGCATAGCTATGTTCTGTGTGGTATTCGGGGTTGTGCTGAGTCGGTTAGGAGAGAAGGGTGAACCTGTCAGAGGGTTCTTCATGGTGCTCAATGACATTGTGATGAAGATTGTTATGATAATCATGTGGTGAGTGACAGAAAACAAAGTAGTGAACATACATAGGTAGGTATAAAGGGATTGGGGGATGCAAGAGATGCAGCCCAGGGCCTGGCTATTCGAAGAAAGGGTAAAGGTGATGTTACACGAGACGACTTTTAACAACGATTTGTAATGAATGTTACACGAGATAACGTTTAGCGCAACATCGATGCAGCAACGGGTATGTTACACGAGACAATTTTTAGCGTAACTTCTAGCTAGCACCTAGGCTCCTACTCCGAAATCCTCGTTTAAAAACATGGCGGACGAGTGAGTCTTTGTTTGTTGACGTAGCCTCGTTTCTGTGGGCGTAGCGAACAGGTTTCTGGGACGACGTTGCGCGAAAAGTCAACGGCGAGGGTGGTAAACGAAGCAACTGCAACAAGATTCGGACAACAATGTTGCAGGTTTTTGAAGGTAATTCCAAAACTTGCAACCTGTTGCCGCAACGAAGGTTGCGTTAAAAATCTTCCAGCGCGCCATGTTACACTATGTTGACTTTTCGCCGTTAAAAATCGTTTCGTGTAACATCACTTAACTTTATCCCTAGAATAGCGCAAAATATGTCATTGTAATCTGCATGCATGTACAGTTTAATCTCGGGTTAGCAATTTAACTCCGGGGTAGCGCTTAACCTTACAAAGACTGACAATGTAGCTTGATACCTAAGGTACGTCCATTTTGTGTTTTGAAATTATTTCCTTCCCCTCCCCTACAGGTTGTCGCCGTTGGGTATCTGTAGCATTGTGGCAGCGAAAGTGGGTGAGATGGGTGACATTCTTGGCACATTGGAGATGGTTGGCCTTTTCATGGTTACGGTAATCTCTACAATTCTTCTGCACGGCCTTGTTGTACTGCCTCTCATGTATTTTGTCATAACGAGAAAGAATCCGTTCAAGTTCATGTTAGGGATGAGTGATGCGCTTGTCACAGCGTTTGGAATAAGTTCCAGGTAGGGTACTTTCTCCAATTGTTACATAGCCATACGTTTTCCAGATACAACACACACACTCATTGGCTGATCCGGGGTCAAAATCCAATGTATCCCGCGTGTGATACAATTTTAATGTATCCCGCCACGTGATCACATCGTGACAGATGATGGCGTGATGTGTCGCTCGCGCCATCTGCTAGCTAAAGGCGGGAAACGAAATATTTTTTACCAAATCCAAGAGAACATAAGTAAGCAGTGTGCGATGATAATTTCTAATAAAATCTATGTTTAGTAACCGGAAGGAGCTGAAGCAAGTGCGAGAACGCACGATAGCAATCTCATGGCGCGAAAATATTGTGCCGGCTACCGGAAGGATGTACTTGGTAAACTGTAAACAAATGAAAATGGTGACTATTGAGATAATGTAACGGGAAGTGGCTTTTTCTTGTATAATGAATTGGCATTAGATCAAAACACTTGCCCAATTTATAGTGAATAAGACTCTTCTGAAGGCTATAAGATCTGAACTACCATCGAGATGGTTCAAGGGCACCCAACGAGTACTTTTTGAAATTCGTTTGATACCAGTTGTGTGCAGCTTATCTAGCCATTTTAAGGCGCCTACTATGTCTTTTGACGTATTCTAGAAAGCTATTAGCTGTTCGGATTTTCTAGGTGGAAATTGCGTCAACTGAAAATACTATGGCAAAATATTCCCGGCCTACGAATTTGTTAGTAGTCTCTAGCCCAAGTAACTTCATGTTGCAAAGTTTTGTGGAGGTACGATTTTTTAGGGGTTCTTTTTTTCCTTTAGGCAATTCTTTTAGGTGACCTCCATTTGCTAAAGGTTTATTCTTTCGGATTTTAGATGTCAGAATTTCTTAGGGAATGAAAATGTGTTCTCGAAAACTTTAGGTGGCCGCTTCACTAAATGATTTATGATAATATGGTTTTTTTTTTCCATTCCAACCAATGTTTTTTTTCCGGATCGTTCTGACTCTATTGATCAGACGAAAACGTACGTATATTTTAGGGGAAAGCTCTTACTCTATTGTCAGGCGAATACGTACGAATATTTTAGGGGAAACCTCTTAGTCTCCCTTTTCTTCTATAATTTTCTAGGGATTGAAAACACATTTTCTAGCCAGTATTTCAGAAAACAATTTTCTAGTGACAATTTTTTCAAATCCGAAAGTTTTAGGCTAACTTACTCTCCCGAACAGCTTTTTAACCGAAAACTTCATTGGGTGCCCCTGATGGTTGAACCCCGAAGAACAACAAAACGATCTCAAGGTTCCTAATGTGTGCACGTGGTGCTCAGGGGAGCCCGCAGTCAAGTTCAGTGTGCGGTTGCTGACGTTGAAGGCTGGTCTTCAGATAACAAGCTCCAACTGAATGCTGATAAGTGTAAAAAACTGTTAATAATAATAATAATAATAATAAAGTCTGTATTTCATGAGGGTAGCACATAATAGTTAAAAACTAACAAACCTGTGGCCCTCTATAGCTAATTAATTATATAAATATACTTATTACAACAGAATATTAACAATATACTGAAATACTTGGATCATAGATGAAAAACTTTAAAAATATATAATTATGATTACCAAAACAATTGTTTAAAATTCAAATTGAAACCCTAACAACAAAATAGTACATGATAAAAAGTTGATAAAATCGAATAAAAATGGTCACACTTAAACTAACAACTATTTAAAAACTGGTCCCTTAAATAACCCGTTCCAATAATGGCTTCTAAATGTAGCATAACATGCAGTTAATATTTCTACTTTCTAAAGATAAACTGTTCCATACTTGGTAAGTTGTTCAGTACCGTAAAAGTACGCCCACCTTCAGTCTTGCGAGTAAACTTTGGACAAACTAAGTTAAAGGGATACCCGAGTGAAAAACACATTTGGGCTCAAAAGCATCTTTCAGATGTACTTTGTTCAGAAAACGTATTAAAATTTGATAAAACTTTTTCAGAGTTGAGAACGACACCCTCAAAGTTGGCCCCGCGAAGACCTGGGCGCCGCCATTTTGTTGACATTAATTCCTGTGACGTTTTTTACGTCACTTCGTCCCACCGGAGTCTTCCGGCTAACTTGTGGCGACTTGTTTTCTTTGTAGAATTTCCACACGCTCGGAATTAGAGTAGATTTTCATCGATATGGCAGAGCAATTTCGTACTAGAACAAAAATATGATGAAGACGATATTGTGAGAGAAGTTCAGAAGACTGGGAGGACGAAGAAAAGCGTGTGGAAGGCGAGAATATCAGACGAACAGCAAAGGCGACTATCCTATGATGTAAAGATTCGCTATGTGTTTTTGTATGGAACTTGTCAGCCTTAAACGCAAGATTAAGGTAGATTATGTCAATATTGATATTGGCATTGCTTTCGAAACTTATGTATTATTGGAGCTATATAATTTGCGTGTATTGACTGCATGGCTTTGTGCAACTGAAACGAAACACCTGAAAAGTTAAAACCTCCCTATAAAAACCGATCATAACTAGCCCAACATAGCAGAATATATGCAATGACACAAGAACGAGACACTCGGAGCAATTTTATTGCAAAAATAATTCCATTCCCTTATTAAATTGTGTGAAAGCATTGGCGCGATCAAGCCCGCGATCAATTGTGCAATTGTGGTGGAACTTGACGCGCGCCCGCTGTTTCACAACACATCAGTTAGGTAAACGAAATTAAAATTATGTGGCTTGCTACACCCTGATTATCTCTCTGGGTCAAATTAAACAAGTTTCGATTGCTATGCCGATATCAATATTGTAATAATCTACCTTTAGTCTTGTGTTTAAGGCTGACAAGTTCCATACAAAAACACACACAGCGAATCTTTATAGCACTAGCTCGGTAGTCCCCTTTTGCTGTTCGTCTGATATTCTCGCCTTCCACATGTTTTTCCTCGTCCTCCCAGTCTTCTGAACTTCTCTCACAATATCGTCTTCATCATATTTTTGTTCTAGTACGAAATTGCTCTGAAATTGTCTTTGAGGGTCTCGTTCTCAACTCTGAAAAAGTTTTATCAAATTTTAATAAATTTTCTGAACAAAGTACATCTGAAAGATGCTTTTGAGCCCAAATGTGTTTTTCACTCGGGTATCCCTTTAAGATTACTGTATCGAGTGTTACGTGTGTGCCGTTCGCTGTTAAGCTTTAGCATGTCCTCGATATAAATAGGCACTTGGTCTTTTAAACGTTTATATGCTAAGCAGCATTTAGCAAATTTAGCTTCTTCATAAAATGGTAACCACTTAAGACTATTAAAAAGTTGGATAATAGGAGCCCAACAGTCGGTGTTCATATTGACTTTCAACAACATAAGCAGCAGCAGGGGGGGCCGGCCGCACTATCTTAGTATTAATTTATTTTCCTTGTTTTTATTACATCAACATCTGGACAACTACAGTGTCGTTCTTCCCCCTGCTGCTGAATACTAAATATTTAGAGCCATTCGTTGTCCATTCGTTGACTCATTCATTGTATTTCAACACCCTATTATCTATAGATGTTGTAATTTAGACAAAAAAAGAATGAAGAGAAACTGACATTTCATCTCTCTTTATTCTTTTTTTGTATTGCTATTTCTAATTACTCCAACTCTTCTAATAAGCACACAACATCATCTCTAGGAATCTTACAGCCCTCCAATTTCACCGTCAACTCATCCACATTATCTCTAGGAATCCTATGGTCCTTCAATTCCACCTTATGGTCCTTCAATTCTGCCAATACATTCGAGAAGCAATCCTTGGTTTTGCATATCAAATCATGGTATTTCTTCTCGCGAATGACACGGCGTTGTGGCCCACCACACCTCGTACAAAGTCCGTAACTAGTACGACAACCACTACCACACTTAGAACATGGAACGAATAAGGCACCCCCTCTTAGTAACTGAAAATTGTGTTGGGCACAGTACTCTGATATTTTAGAACGCTTCCTTACACATTTCGTGTCCTTTCCTTGCATCAACCAAATACAAGTTATTATCTCAGCCATCGTGTGATATACACCTCATACTAGTTTATCTCTAATTGCTGTTTAATGTGATAATAAGTTGGGTCAATAAAACAACTTGTCGGAATTAATTTATACGAAGATTTTCGTAAAGTTAAAATAAAATCTACGTGGGTTTCTTTCGTAGGAGATATCTATTCTTACCCCATTGGACTGCCAAGTTTTGCCATCATCTCCTTTCGGATCTCGGAACGAAGTTCTTCTACATTTTTTGACCCTCTTTCTTCCCTATTTCTTTGTCGTATTTCAAGCTTAAGCGATTCGTATTTCGATTTCTCGCCAATTATACTTCCGAACTCGGCTTCTGAAATGTTACAATCGTCTAGAGCTTTTGAGACTTTGGCTTCCACGGAATTGGCCTTAGCTTTTGCCAACATAACGGTCTTTTCATGCTTCGAGACGCGAACGCCAAGTTTCTTACTAGCGACAGCCATCAAAGACGAAATGACAGCACAAAGGAATCCCACCGATCCTAGAGGAATACCCACAGGTATCCCAATTCCCGTAAATGTTAAACCTAACGCCGTAGCGGATAATGCACCACTCAAGCTACCTGTGGCCACAGCAACCCCGTGAACAATACCACGCACTCGGGCATATTTTTTACGAACGACTTCGTAGTGCTTTGCCTGTTGTTCGAGTTCGGCAAGCGTATCACATACTTTCTTCAGTCTAAAGCTCGATCTATTATCGCTAAGTTCCTTTATAGCTCCTGATGGATAGATATCCGGTGCTGTTGGAAACGTTTGACTGATTGAATCGCCGTCCATCGCATGTTATACATATGATTTACTCAATCTTCAATATGTATCGTATGGGTCGACCACGAAAGTCTATCACATTTCCTTTATCATCACGAATTGTCAGGCGAAGGCTATTTCGTATCGTACCTAGAGCTCGGACTGGAAGTAGGATCGTTGCAGAATACGTTATTTCGTTGAACCAGTTGCCTCGTACTTTTAAGCTAGACATAACGTTTGATCGCTTTCCTTCTAGAAGTGAGAATCTGGAATCCACCACATCGCAGTGGACATACATTGTATGGATATCTTCGATCGCCATATCGTATTTCCCCACTTTTAGTGATATAGCTCCCCCCAACTCTTCATTTTCATCGATACCCAATAGTTCGCAGAGATTTTTACTTAACAGGATTGGTTTCTTTACTTCTAGGATACGACCCTTTTTACTGATTATGGTCGAAATATTTATGATGCCAGCATCAATTGCAGATTTTAATTGATCCACGAGTGAATGCATATTATAAGACCCCGGATCGATTTCGTATGGGATCAGCAGACCACCCTCGACGCCCCACCAGAACGAAGCCTTCTCTTTTAGATTCCAATAGTGACCTCAACTAGCGAACTATTATTGATAAGAATAGGTTGATCGAAGTAGACAGTATGGTCAGCCGATGTGGTGGTGACATTTAAGATAACCATATTAAACATAATTCGATATATACGTATGTATGTATAGCTTCAATACGATGCCATTTGTACAGAAGGACACCCCCGTATGGATTAGGTTCAAGAAGAAATATCCACATGCTGACTATTCTCAATTTACCACTCGAGCATCCGAGTTCGATGGGAAGAGCTTTTCGTATGTCATATTCTTAGACAATGGGGAAGAACGCGTAGCCTACGGCGTGAATGGTTACCACAACAAGCCCGACGTACAAAAACGTATTGATGTCGCACTTGGTAAGGCCTCTAGCTTCCCACAAGAAGATAAAAAGATCGCAACACTGAATGCCGATTTATTCGAGAAGTTCAAGAAAAGATATCCACATGCAGATTTTAACCAGTTCTTTGCAGTTACTGACATAGATGGTCCAGGCAAATATTCGACTAGCATTTTATTTCGAGATGGAGATTCTAGCTATGTGGTTTATGGCGATGATGTCTCCAAGCTATCCGGAGCTATTCGAAAACGTATTAATGATGTGCTTTTGGATGTAAAGAAGGGTTTCCCAAGCGTGCTTTTGCTGGCGAGTGGGGACCATAAAATGCGTCTCCCACCAGAATGGTCATCTGATTTATGGGACGAACAATTCCAGATTCACAAACTTGACATCTACGTCACAGAGAATGAATACTTCGTAGCGAAAGTACCAAACATCTTTGAAGATCTCGTTGTGCTTTATGATGGTGGAGCAGGAGGTGGACCCAAAGGAGGTAATACTGCAGATATCCATAGATGGCTCCGAGGTCCCAATAGTGATTTCTGGCCACAACAGGTCAACTTTGCTTTATACCTAGCCACTGAGGGGTGTGGCATTTCGGTCGATATGTTTAAAGACCTTCCAAAACGTATAGTTTCCATCCTACGGTTCCATATTTACTTCACAACACGTAAAATATTCCAAGAGATGGGTACTTCACTTCCAGGAACCACCACTTGGAATGCTTGGGATAATCCCCACAATAAAGCTATGTACGATAAGCTCTGCAATAAGTTCGGTATTCCAAAAGACACTGATTTTAGATTTCGACAGGGGCGGTTGGGAGGCCTGGGAACTACATCCACGTGGATGATAGGTGATAAAAGATGGAATACGAATCCAACTTGGAACGACGCACGATAACTCGCAGACTTTGAAAGAGGAGACTCCGATGCTGAGCTTGATGCTGGGAGGACACGTATTGAGTACAAAAAAGCAGCCGAGCAGTGGAAGCAATTCATTCCAAAAGTAGGCAACGTACACCCAGGGCTAACATTTGCTGGGCGTCCTAAAATTCGAACTAATTACGGCAAATTTAACTTAAGGTTTCAAGGTGCTGTTATTTGGAATTCCATAAATGAACAAAACAAAGCCCTTAACAAAAAAAGCTTTAAAAAAAACCTAAAAGCAGACTTTATTGACTCCTACCTTAAATAATAATAATATTAATTACAATGATTACTGATGTATAATTTATATATTTCAATAATGATAATTTGATTATTTGACTGTAAATCCTTTCATATATTCTTCTATGTATACAATGTTTGCATATATCACGTTTACCTCTTTTCATTAACCATTAGTCTGCTCTAGATGTCTGTACTTGTACTCATCGTTATCTATGTTTAATTGTCCTCTTTCCGACTGCATATATTTATACAAATTGTCTAATACTTGCGTTACCTAGCTAGATTAGCTTTTTAGTTACTCTAGGTAACCAATGCCTAACCTATTTCAATAACGAACGAATTTAGCTAACTTGTAATCTCCAGGTGTAAATAAAGTTGTTGTTGTTGTTGTTGTTGTTGTTGTTGATCAGAGCATGGAAGCGTATGTGATTTGTGTGTGTAACGCTCAGGTAGAAGTAAAAGGTCCAATACTTGGCAATTCTGGACATGCAAAGTAGGGCCAATATATTTTCCTCAAACTGCTTGAGGACATGATTGCGAATACTGACATTGCAACTAGCGTTAAAAGATTCCAGGATACCATTACGGATACCTTCAGACGTTTAGACTATGCACTCGCCCCGGGAGTCTGGCTTCTACCATCAGATATGGCACTAGACTTCAAAGTTATCGTGGGCTATAACAATAATCTCAAGAGGGTTGGTGATGAGATGAGTATGGGGGTTAATTCTATTAATGGTTCGCACTTAAAATCGTTTACTCCACAAATGGAAGGACCAAGCCAAAAGCGACACCTACCAAAGACAAAGCCCACTACGACGCATGTACCAAATGTAAAGCCCATACCAAAGGAAAAACCTACTAATACACAACATGAAACAAATCTTGCAGTAGTAGCGATCGTTGCAGTTGGTGTAGCATGGATGTTATTTCGTTAACGTTTCTTGTATTCCTCCACTACGAACACTACTACAGCCACTATTAACATCCAAATATGATCTGCCACAACCCCCAATACCTTACTCGCTATATTGAACAAAAGGCTAACAATTGCCCCAATCGCTGCAGGTAGAGAATCCTTCATCTTGTCTGCTACGTCTTTTAACGCTTTGGCAATGCCCTTGGCGACATTAGCCAACTTGGAAAGCATGACACCGATCACAGTACCCGTTGCAGCTATTATCCCAATCACCGTTACCCCATACTTCTTGAAAATAGCTTTGATCCTATCACGAAGCGACATGCGCTCTTTGATTTCCTCTATCTCTTGCTCGACTCCTTGAATCTCTTCTTCGACGGTGTCTACTTGCTCCTGAGCTTCAACTTTTTCCACATCAGTCGAATCAATATCTTTGACAACGGCCTCGGCTACTGCCTTATTCTGTTTGAGGACTTCGACCTTCCCTTATTTTCGTTCTATTACCTTTTCAGCCGGGGGTCCTAGGGCATCTTTTCTGGTCTTTGGTAGCTTAGGGTTGAGGGCAATCTCCTTTCCAGTTTTGAAGAGTAGGTGAGCCTTGGCATTCTTCTGGTTGAGTTTTACCCAGACACTATCATAATCATCTACAGGAGCTGTGAATTTATCGTACTTGACATTGGGGAACCTAGATTTTATCTTTTCATCTGCTCTTTCCATCTGCGTTTCGATAAGTTTACGTTCGACTTCCGCGGGTGTAGGAGTATCGCCTTCGATGAACGATGTCTCTTCCGTGCCTTCGTTGGTCTCACCAGTTTCGTACTGATTTAGCGTTTTCATAGGTAACCACTCAGTAGCGTTTGGGCCAAATACGTATCCATCATCACCACCGCCATCGTCCCCACCTCCTGGAATTAGCTGAGTCTCTTCAGTCGCATCGTCTGGGTCGACTTCTTCCATATTGAACAATAACTACGTATCTTACTATATTCAATATGGTCTCATCGAAGTTAGTTCCTGCACAAACTCACAGAGAGCCACATGGACTCAAAGCTCGACGAATCCTGTTTAGACAAACTTTTGCACCATCATCTGCTAACCCTGGAGAAACACTCTATGCTGCCATTCCAAAACTTGGAGAAAACATCGTCCTAGTTCCTGGTAGTGTTGCACTTTTGGCCGACCTTACATTATCTGGCGGACTTAATACCAATCGCGTAGTATCTAACGTTGGTCGATGTTTAGTCTCTCATCGCATATGTAGAATTGGAACGGAAGTAATAGAAGATCTTGCCCGATCAGATCTCTTACAAATATATACCGATCTATATCTTCCTACTCCAGAGAGAGACTCTCGAATCCAACAAGGTATCCAATCAGAGAATATGAACAAACTTCGATCAAAGACTAATGGAGCTACCTCTTCGACTGAAGAAAAAGCGATACTAGCTGCGTATGGATCGAAATATAGAATCCCGTTAGACGTTGACATTCTAACGCAACATGGAACTCTATATCCACATGCCCTAGAAAACATTATTTCATTTGATTTGGTTCTAGCACCTGCCATCGATATAGTGGTTGGATCAGACGCAGCCCAGGTAGGCACATATAAACTCAGTGACATACAACTAGAATACGAGGTCATTGAGGATGAGAAACTTGCCAGACGAGCAGAGCACGCATATTCTACAGGTGCTGCCTTCCTTTTCAAACACGCTTTACATTTTACTACAGTACCAATTAATCAGGCATCAGATACTTTAGTAGCTACGAATCTAACGGTACCACGAAGATCGCTTACTGGACTACTTTTACTATTTGTAACGCCTCATACTCCAGGTGCTCGAGATAGTGAGTCATTCACCAATCCTGGCATTACTAAGGTAGAAGTAGATGTAAATGGAATTCCGAATTTCTTCTTCCCGTCTGGTATACTTCCACCAGATTTCTTGGAGTCTGTCAATGGATGGTTTGGCACATCTACTGACGTCGACCCGAAAATGACATCTATGACAACTGGCAAGTTTTATAATAATAGATTTGCGATCTTAGTAGATTGTCGAACTGAAAAGGATCCGGATGTTCATGGCGATGGATTGGCACAAATAGGTGGAGGGGAAAATATCAGCATCCGAGTTCACAGGAATGGAGGTAGTGGAACTATTAACATGCACGTCTACGTTTTGTCAGATGCTCAGGTCAAGGAATATCTAGGTGAAAATTTATCTCTTGGAGATATTGCTAGATTAGATGAGAAAGATGTAGAGAGATTACATAGAAGGTACATGGCCGTTCGAGGACAACAAATAACAAAGAGTTTAGTCGATGGCACGATGCGTCTAGCTACTCGCGTAGTTTCACACTTAGTTACTATAGATGACCAGCAAGCACTTATTAAGGAACTACAAGAAAACCAATTAATTCGCAATGAGATCAGTGTTGAGGTTGGTAGGATGTCACTTAAAGCAGGTCGATTCGTTGCTCTAGCTAGTGCCATGATACATGTGGCTGGCCACGTGGTCATTCCACTAAACTATCTACATATTGAAGACGTGAAGATAACCGATATATCTCAAACATCTCCAGCAATATCTCAAATATCTCCAGCAATATCTCAAATATCTCAACAAGATGGTGGAGGCGGACCAGATAACTGCACCTAAAGAAAAGAATCCAAAAAACGTAATCGCCGGACAGGCATCAGCAGCAGCAAGACGACAAAATAAAATAGAATCAGATCGCGAATTGGCACTTGCTAGAGAATTGTTAAATCGCGATGCAACGCGTGAATGTGAAGTGGTGACTAAATCCAACGGATGGTTCGATGAAATTACGATCGCACATGTTGGAATAGGAGTAGCATTAATAGGACTTTACTATCAATACAACAATTCACAACGTGCCAAGAACTGCTGTATGCCAAGTGTTGCCGAACGACAAATAGCACCACCACCACCACCACAACGCACCATGTCAGACATGGAGTAGATGTAATACCATTTGAAGACTAGAACTATGTAGGATATATGTTATGTAAGAAATGGCAGAGAAGAACGAGTTGATGAAAACATTACAAGATGCCGCGACATTAACTGGAATCGCCGCTGGGATTGGGTTCGTATAAAAAAAATAAAAAAAAGAGTCAATGCTAAGCGATCCATCGTCATCGATTATAAATTACGTGAAGTGGACAGCAGTATTGGCTGGTAGTATTTATGCTAAGACATATATTGACGGTCGAAAGAAATAATTCCAAAGAGTCTTTAGATGGCACTCATCGCATTAGCAACGGCACTTGGCGGAGCAATACTAAATGCAACGGCCTTCGTAGGTGGAAGTTATATAGCCAAGGCAATTGCTGGCAACGATCCATCTGCAATAGCTGCTGAGACAAAAAGACATGACCTGGCGATAGAAAAGTATCAGGCAGACTATAGTGCATTCCAGAAGCACCAAGCAATTTTAGCTGACTGGACAAGAGAACGATATGGACAAGTCCCGTGAACTATACAATACTGTAAACGTAGGACTACACCGAATAAGTCGAGAGGACATGAACGAACCTAAATTATCTGATTACTATAAACCTTCTAGCTCGCAGAAGACGGGTGAATTAATATATGTAGGTAGTGGAATGTTTGCTATTGGCTATGTCGCCAGTAAATGGTTATAGATCTACTTAAAAAATTTTTTTTTAAAAATAAGGACTAGTTGATTCGATAAGTCTTCATTCTTTTTTTTTACGTGTTAAAGTTTAGAATGTATATATATATCAATGGATGCTAAACTAAGTTTACGATACTATAGCCCGGGTGGTTATTGGAAAGGACTAGCAGCTATTAAACATCTTTCCAATGCAACTGGTATTTCTGAAGATATAGTTCGGACGTGGTTGGAAAAGCAATCTATATGGCAGATTTATTTGCCAGCACCAAGATATGTGCCACGATCTAAATTCGACGTATCTATACCAAATGAAGTTCACCAAGCCGATTTGATATTCCTACCTCATGATCGACCTGGACGTGGAAGAAAGTTATATAAGTATGCGTTGACGATTGTGGATATCGCTTCAAGATACAAAGAAGCTCAACCATTAGCGACTAAAGAATCTAAAGAGGTCGCTGCGGCATTCGAACGAATCTATAAGAGAAGTCCACTAACATGGCCAAAGTTATTGCAGGTCGATCCTGGTAGAGAATTCATGGGAACGATGTCTTCGCTACTTGATAAACATAAAGTCTCTGTAAGACGTAAAAGAGTCGATATACATCGGGACCAAGCGATAGTTGAACGATTTAATCGTACGTTAGCTGAGAGATTGTTTGGACACCAATATGCCCAAGAGATGGTACTTACTTCACAAGGAAATGACGATAGATCTGTCGAATGGGTAGTTCGTTTACCAATGGTAGTCGAAGCACTGAATAACGAAGTTACACGTTTGACAGGGAAAGAACCATCCACAGCAATTACCAAAGATGGAATAGAATCAAAGCCATCGGAACCTGCACGTGATAGACCGACTGGTATCAAAGAACGAAGACTTCCATTTGGCGTTTTCGTTCGATATCTATATGCTCCTGGTGAATTGGAAGGTGGTCGACGTCGTGCAACCGACCCAATTTGGTCTCTATCCATATGCCAACAAAGACGCGTCGTAATCAGGCTTGATGGGCCAGTCCTTTACTATTTGACGATACCACAAATAACGATGCAACGATCGAAAGTCGTCCCAGACCGCGGTTTCGTTCGCGAAGAGCTCCTTGTCATTCCCAGAGATACCATGTTGCCACCACCTGGTAGTGTTCTCATCCGTTAGTGGTGTCGCTCCTCTTCTTACGTTACATTCGAGACATGTCAATCGAACGTTGTCACGAGTGTGTCCCATAGAGTTATCTAACCTATCGACTGAGAATTGTTGTGGATCCCATGAGGTATAAATCCATAGCAATTCTATATTACATGCATCACAACAGTTGTTTTGAACTTCCTTGAGATGCAAGACATCGCAGATCCTTAAGTTGAAACCTTTAAATCCCTTAGATTCATCAGTACGTTTATAATTCACGAGTTTTCTGCAAATGACTTTTCGAATCTGCTGGTGGAACGATGGTGGATGATCTTGACGTTGTTCTATAGGACAATTAACTCGTCCAAGCTGATCCATACATTCAACTCTTGATACTGCGAGATAGGCGAGATTGGACCACCCAAGATAATCATCAATGATCCATACTTTCTTGGGGTTATGAATTGTGAGACCTTGGCTAGAATGGATCGTCAACGCGTAACCAAGTCGCCAATCGGACTCCTTTTTGGAATAGATATCTTCTGCAGCACTCATAGTTACGTTGACGATATCATTCGACACGAGTGTTTCTTTCTCATCAGTGCCTGGAATGGTTATCGAGATATTTTGTCTACGACTATCTCGAGGATGATATAATAAGGGGACGAAGATATCTGGGAAATGCTCTTTGTGTCGTTGGAATAATAGATTCTGTATGTGATCTCAAACTTTCTGACGACTAGTCAATATGACGTCGCATGGCATCCAAGATAGAATGAATTGGTTCCATTCGAGACGATTAGGTATAGAGCGACGAATCTCTTCACATTGGAACTTATCAGATCGAAGGCGAATTCTCTTTTTCAATGCTTTGAGTTCGTCGTCTTTCGCTCTATAGTCGGTATCTACCTCTTCGTAGTAATTAGCCCGTTCTCGAAGCCAATCATGTGGAGAGTCACCTGCTATTGGAGGAGGTTGTCCATGATCGCCACAACAAATTACTTGGA
Source organism: Actinernus sp. WN-2022 (assembly GCA_030867875.1). Taxonomy (NCBI): domain Eukaryota; kingdom Metazoa; phylum Cnidaria; class Anthozoa; order Actiniaria; family Actinernidae; genus Actinernus; species Actinernus sp. WN-2022. Next base: position 37,472,683 of record JAOWCC010000936.1, on the reverse strand, counting down.
CTCCTTTTTGATTGAGCCATCCAAGGAAGATCTCTAAGATCGCACGAGGCACTGTACAAATTTCATCCCAAATTATAACTTTAGGTATATATTTCTGACCCAACCGATCGGGTGTCCATTCTTTATCTGATATATGAGGTCCAAGAGTGACAGATCCAGGATAATGTAGTGAATCGCCATATTTTCGAGCAACGAATACTATCTCTTCTGGTTCTTCATTGTCTCCATTGATATCGAGTCCGAGATCCATATTGGTATCTCTCGATAAGATGAGATCGTCACCTTGAGTCCAATCCTTTTTCGCTTTCCAAACTTTGATTGATTGATTTCTATACTTTGGCAAAGACTGGAGAGATTCGAGATCATCATCTGTCGCTCGTACTCTTTTGACACCACAATAACGAAAGAAACTATGATAGGTTTGAGATTGGACACCTCTGTCACGCATCTCTTTAGCTAATCGATGGGTCGGAGTGAATACTATGGGATTTCTCGTCCGAAAGAGTTCGATTACTCTCGTAGTTTTGCCACTTCCACCACCGCCATTAAGATAGCAGAGTTGATATCGTGATAATGGGTCTTGATAACATGGCGAAGTACTAAGTGGTAGTTCTTTTTGTTGGATGACGTATTCTGGTTTTGGAAGATAATCTGCGTGATCTTGTGGCATATATAGTTTCTCATCTTTGACACGCCATTGGGCTGGAGCTACTGTTGGAACATAAGGTTCCTCAAGCATACATGAGAGACACCATTCTTCGTTGCACACACACGTTCTTGGAACTACGTATGCTGAAATTCCATCTAACTTGCGAAGTGCATGTTTCTGAATGTATATAGAATCAGTAGCGACGCAAACGGCCTCGTTGGGGACGAAACGTCGTAACATAGAAAGTAGATTTATGTGTGCATAAGCTAACATGCTTGCTCGTAGATGTGTATATTGAGGTTGATTTCCGTCGTAGTATGTGAGGATGTGACCAAGAGGACATTGTTCGGGTGATCCAACTAGAGTTCCACTTTGTATCGTATCTCGTACTAGGAAATCGAGTTCTCCTTGGTCCGTTACCAATCGCCTAGTCAAACGTTTTCCATCAGCCTTGCTACCTTGTGTGAACTTTCCAATAATGGCACATCCTTGGTCACGACTTTCTGGAAGCCAGATCTTAGTTTGCTTTTGGAAGGACACGATAACTTCGCGTACCTTAAGAGTTTGGAGGAATCCTTGGTCTACGAGAAAGGCAAGAAGTTGTGTTGGTGCCCATCCATTCTCTGAGAAACGTTTTCCAAACCAAGAGGGAATGACGGGATGGCATGTGGGATCGAATGACCATTCTTGGATCTCAGCAAATCCAGTCCCAATGTCAATAGGAAGAGGACCATTCACAGATAATCGAGTCATACGATGAGTTGGATGGCCAAATCGTTCGAAGTATGGCTTTGCCTCACCCTTACCTTGAAAACTCGCTGGATAACAAGACTTCATATCGATATTAACAACATCTCTAGTATCGTAGTCCATTGAATTCCATAGGCCACCATTTCCGTGTTCCACACAAGACTTTTGGATATCTTCAAGAAGGTTGGATGGAGTTGGTTTCCAATTATTCTTTTCTTTTGCAATTACACTTGCTGTGTGGTTCTCACCGAAGACCAGATCGGCAAGAGATTCATCACCCAAGTCTTGACATATTAGGCGAAGTCTATCTTGAGTTCGTTGAGTCCTATATGTTCTACCATCTTGTAGTACGAATTGGGTGACGTTGAGTTGCCGACCTTCAGATCCACCTAGCAACCAGACCGCTTTTGGTTCGTTCAAAGTTGCTTGTTGAATGGCTTCCCACACATCACCTTCATATATATGAACAGAACGAGATTGTGGGAAATGTAGATCTTTGGACCAAGCATGACCATTGTGATATAATAGTTCTATACTACTACCACGCTTGCACCGGTATTTACCACTATTGTAGATATCCTCGCCGGCAATGTCACGCAGAATTATAGATCGTCTGAGAATAGTCTCAAGTTTAGACATATCATCGACCGTGGCACCAATGTCGTGGACTCGTTCTTCCCACTTCTGAATCTTCTGACATCTCATAGGAGTTAGACTTTGACCTCTCGCAGAACCTTCGAAATGCTCTATAGCTCTCTGTGCGACGCAATTAAGATCACCAACTCGCATAGGAGATAGATTCGCTAGATCTGGTGCTCTGATTGGATAAAGTCCATAGACCACTGCAGTAACTGGATACGCGTTCTGATAGAATACCTTGTCGATTCCAATTATTGCACCTGTATTAGTATCATGAGAGATCTCCATTACACCGTAGCCCTTCTTTCTCTCGACACGGACCGGATCGAACTTATCATCAACGACCCAATACGTATTTCCATCGTTATGGTACTCTCTAAGGAACTTAATTTTCAAGATGAACTTGCCACCTGAAAGTGCTGCAAGAAGTCGCATCGCTCTCAAACTATCTCCCTGGGGTGTCGCACCATTGCAACTTAGAGTTATTTAATATCGCAACTCTGTATGACAGGCGTCAAGGATTATGTAGCCTGCGTAGCAAGCGTTTCCGTGGATTTTTTCGGAGCGTAGGAAGACTTTTTCGCTATTTGGCCCCGCGAAAAATGGGGCGAGAGCAAAAATTGGAAGGAGGGGGGAGGGGAGGGGAGGAGAGAAGAAGGAAATTCTCAATTTCAGGCGTAAGTGTAGTTTTAACCTCCCGCGCATTTACACCGATCGATTTAAGAAGTCTTTTATTCCAGCCATGTGCAGTCAAATTTTATAGCTTTAAAATATCATTTATGAAAACATAAATATAATCGTGACTAGAGTTCCGCCTCCAGAGAAGAGGACCAAGAGAATTAATCGACATGCAATCGGCCCTTATATATGTACCATGCACAATTCCCTTGATAGTCACATACCAACGAGAGCATATCTTCTCGCTAATTTTCAAAACGGTCATTAAGAAATATAATAAATAGGAAGGGGCCACTGACGCTCCCTTGTACAGTCCCTTTATTAACATCAATCCAATCGCAATTCAGGCCATTTGAGACAACTCTTTGTTTCCTGTTACTAAGGAAGCTCAGATACCAATTTATTATATACGGGTTCAGTGGTGGGAGTTTTAGTTTGGCAGAAAGTAAATTATGCTTGACGGAATCAAAGGCTTTACTAAAGTCCATAGCAAAAAGTCTGACTGCATCGCAGTTAGGGTGGTCTAGGTCCCCAAGGAGTTTGTGTTGTAGCCATAGGAGGGCATCTTAATTTGTATTGTTAAAACTCTTTATTTCATTGGTTTAAACATAAAAATCGTCTAAAAAGTAAAAGAGAAGTATATTTTTCTCTGATTTTATTAAAGTTTGATGAAATGATTTACATGGTGGTTGTATATGTTGTTTATAAAGGAAATCGTATGAGGAACCTTATCAAATGTTTTTCGTAGCTTTTTTGTTCGGCAATTCCTATTGGTTGGTAAAGGATTTCCTCATTAAAAGGGAATGAAACAAGCACTTTCTTCAAAGTTTATTTCCGAATACTCATCACCATCGCCCAGTGTATCTATATTCTACAACACACGAGAATCCTATGTGAGGGAGAATCCTATGCGAGGGAGAATCCCTATGTGAGGGAGGAACCTATGTGAGGGAGGAACCTATGTGAGGGAGAAACCTATGTGAGGGAGAAACCTATGTGAGGGAGAAACCTATGTGAGGGAGAAACCTATGTGAGGGAGACACCTATGTGAGGGAGACACCTATGTGAGGGAGACACCTATGTGAGGGAGAAACCTATGTGAGGGAGAAACCTATGTGAGGGAGAATCATTACTTAAATAGATATTGTCCTCGTGTTCACCTTTCCACACAAAAGCGTTTTCACATGAATGTGAGACTAAATATTCCTAAACAATAGTTATTCAAACTGAACGCCATTTATGTAATGGGTCTATATTCGCATGCAATCTTGGCGCATAACTTCCCAACCTAAAACCTCAATATAACTAATTAGCAATAAGTGATTTTGCATCAATGGCGGCAAAACGCCGGTCTGGCGTGTGGGAGGTCAAGGGTTTAAAACCCTGGCCTGACCAACACTCAGGTCTTCAAATACCTGAGTAGAAAGTGTTGCCTTAGTGAAACAATCTCGTTCTAGAACTGCAGATTGTTCGGCCTATGCTTCTCGTCGACATCAAATGTATCGTTCTTGAAGACTATCAAGAGTTATCAACGCTGCTCTTATTTTACCTTTTTACTTGTAGGGAATCTTCATCTTCATCTTCATCTTCATCTCCAGCTCCCACCTCCTACCTCTCACCTCCGACTTTCCAACTCCCACCTCCGACTTTCTATCTCCCACCTTCCATCTCCCACCTTCGACGTTCCATCTCCCATCTCCGAATTTCCAACTCCCACCTTCATCTCCCATCTTCCATCTCCCACCTCCGACTTTCCAACTCCCACCTCCGACTTTCCATCTCCCACCTCCGACTTTCCATCTCCCACCGCCGACTTTCCATCTCCCACCTTCCATTTCCCATCTCCGACTTTCCATCTCCCACCTTCCATCTCCCACCTCCGATTTTCCACCTCCCACCTTCCATCTCCCACCTTCCATCTCCTACCTCCGACTTTCCATCTCCCACCTTCCATCTCCCACCTCCGACTTTCCACCTCCCACCTTCCATCTCCCACCTTCCATCTCCTACCTCCGACTTTCCATCTCCCACCTTCCATCTCCCACCGCCGACTTTCCAACTCCCACCTTCCATCTAACACCTCAGACTTTCCATCTCCCACCTTCCATCCCATCTCCGACTTTCCAACTTCCACCTTCATCTCCCACCTCCGACTTTCCAACTCCCACCTTCCATCTCCCACCTCCGTCTTTCCAACTCCCACCTTCCATCTCCCACCTCCGACTTTCCATCTCCCACCGCCGACTTTCCATCTCCCACCACCGACTTTCCATCTCCCACCACCGACTTTCCATCTCCCACCACCGACTTTCCAACTCCCACCTTCCATCTCCCACCTCCGACTTTCCATTTCCCATCTCCGACTTTTCAACTCCCACCTTCCATCTCCCACCTTCCATCTTACATTTCACACCTTTAACTTTCCGCCTTCATCTTTATTTTTATTTTGATCACAGCTCCGCCACACTCCCTACGACCATTCGCTGTGCAGAGGAGAATAACCAGATTGACGAGCGCATCGCTAAGTTCGTTCTTCCTCTTGGTGCCACAGTTAACATGGATGGAGGCGCCGTCTTCGAGTCAATCGTGGTGATCTTCATCGCTCAAATGAATGGGGTTCCGCTGACTGCTGCCTTCCTCTTCACTACAGTGTAATTATTTTAATTTATAAGTTTTCGCCACTGTAATGTCGGTAAAATAGGGACGAATTATAAGCTGTATACGGAGGAGAATAGAAATGAATATACGAGTTTTTTGAACTATCACTCGGGATTATTATATGGTTCTGTCACTTCTTGCATTCTATAGCCGGTCAATATATTTCCATATTTGTTTATACTGTAATATATATGGGCAGAGGTACAGGTTTTGAACCTAGTTAATTCCAAGTTCCTGGTCCGGGATTTTCGTAAAAAAGTATGTGATTGTCGAATTCCGTGTTACAATAACTTGGAAATCCGAGTGTTGGAGCTCTGTTGCTCTTATAAAACCAGATCTGGCTCTGGATCCTTTTGACGCACCTACGTTACCTACTATTTATCGTACAAGTGCTTCTCCCTAACTTCTCCTCGATCCCCTGGACAGAGGAAAATAAACGTGAAAAAATAGGCCCATTCTACTCTATGGGAGAGCGCACTCTGACGGCATAAGCCTTTGTGATTTATATCCCAACTATCAATCCATTGAGTATTGAAACAAAAGAGCTCTAGCAATGCGGGTCATTCGATCTAAACTTTGGTACGTTGGCATATCTGAATAACAAAGGTAATGCCGGTTTACAAACAAAGTGCCCTCCAATGAAGTTGTGAGTTGTCTTCGATCGTTTCCAGTAAAATGTTGGCCTATCTATCCCATTAACGTTGTCCTTTCCCTTCCCCTTGAACACTAGCGTGCTCGCCACAGCGATTTCTGTTGGAGCAGCTGGTATTCCCTCTGCTGGGTTCATCTACCCCGTCATTGCTCTACAGGCCGTCAACCTACCCGTAGAAGACCTGGCTCTTATCCTGCCTGTCGAGTGGTTGCTGTAAGTATCACACGTTAATTTCCAAAGGTACTACTAATAGTAGTAGTAGCAACAGTAACAGTATTATAGTAACAGAAAAGAAAAGGGGATTTTTTTTCAAAAGCTTCCAGGGGTTGGGGAGGGGCGGGCGGGGGTTGTAGCTGTTAAATTAAAATGTACTGACAACAACATAATTTCTCCTCCAGCCACCCCCCCCCCCCCCCCTCCACATTTAATGATCGGTCCCTAACCGTGTATAAATAAAGTTATTACTTACTTACTTACTATTTTTAATACTTTAATTTATTACTACTACTGCATTCTGACTACTACCACCATGCATATTACTACTACAACAACAACTGCTTCTTCTACTACTACTACTACTACTACTATAACAAAACAACTACTACTACAACAACTACTACTACTACTACTACAACTACTTCCACTACTACTACTGCTACTACTACTACTAATAATAATTACACTTCTTAGTGCACATCTCAACAAGCCTCAATGCGTTTACAATCGTAGAAACTACAATATAAAACTATAATACAATAATACAATATGTGTAACTACAATGCTATCTACGATGTATCAACCTATGTATACGTACAACACTAAAAATTGAATAAATACTACTATATTACTTCCACTACTACTTCTATACTATTGCTATACTACTGCTATACTACTGCTATACTACTAAAACAACTACTATTACTTCTACTAGTACAACAGCAACTACTACTACAACTACTTCGACTACTGACTATTACTTCTACTATATTACTGCCATACTACTGCTACTAAAACAATAACTACTACTACTTATAGCTTCTACTACTACAACGATGACTACTAATACTATACTACTGTTTATAGTATACTGCTATACTACTACTACAACTACTATACTACAACAATGCAACTTCTACTATTATATACTACTACTACAACTAGTACTACAACTAGTACTTCCTCTATTACTACTACAGCTACTTCTACTAGCACTTCTACTAAATGCTCCTCTCCATTTTTGTTTTCGTGGGGAAGAGGGTGACTGGCTTTCCACGATTTAGTTCCTTCTCTAGCTCTCAGATATATTTTATATAAAAATAATTAAGTCATATCAATAGTTATCTCCTCGAATAGCATCAAACAGCAGGCATGTGTCTTGTGCTAACATCTCCAACAGCGAATCACGCCATTAATATATTTAAAGTCAACTGTTCTCTTATTTCCTAGTGATCGTTTTCGCACTACAGTGAATGTGTGGGGCGATTCTATTGGTGCTGGCATTGTAAACCATTTGTCACGTGACGATCTACTTGCCATCGATGCCGAAACGATCGAGAATGGCGAGGCGAGTCCTACTTTCCAGAGGGATGACGACAGTGTCAAAGATCAGTCTAATCACTGTGACACGACGACCTTTTAAGGGCGTGGAAAAACAAGTTTGAAAAAAGAGAGCTTTAGTTAGTTTTGGTGAAATATATAAATATACCAAGTAGCCGCTTTTGTTCGCTCGAGTTAGAAAATAATAACTAGATTTAACTGATAGGTCCAGCACTAGGTAATATAGCTTTTGCAATTGGTAGATTTGTAGGTAGTCCGATCCAATACAATTTGAAATGGCATTTCAAAAACTCATGAATAATTAATGAGCATTTTGTCCAATCAGATGAAGCAAATCAGTCACGTGCATGCTCCTTTATACCTGATAAAATCTCATCATTCTAAAAAGCCTGCGGAGGGATTTGAATTCTGTCCCAGGGGGAAACGGGGTTAATGATTGAGACAATGGATAAGCACCTTCCAACTCTTGGAATTTCTATTGATGTTACAGCTTTCTCATTGAATTGCTAATTAGGATGAACGTTTTATATAAAGAATACTAATGAACATAAAATTTTATATAAAGTTTTATCGATCCTAATAGTCCAGTTTCGTATTCGAAAATTACCGCTGAATGCAATGAATACAGACGCATGTACGCAGGGTTAGCCTCATTCTAAAGTTAAACATTCATAAATACCAGTGAGAAGATGCAAAACGCGAAACTATAACAATATAGCCCACCTTCTCGCTGGTATTTATGAATGTTTAACTTAAGAATGAGGCTAACCCTGCGTACATGCGTCTGTAGTCATTGCAGTCAGCGGTAATTTTCGAATACGAAACTGGGCTATTGAGAATTCACTGATAAAGACCCAAAGATAGCAAAAAGTACACGGAACTTAAGGTACCTAGATGATACATTTTGCACTAAATTTACTAATATCAGCAGACTACCGAGATACACCGATTAATAATTTTAACATGAAGTTATCCAACTACCATTACTTGTTTACCGAGCAATTTTTAGTTCCAATTATTAAACCAAACTCAAAGCCGTAAAATAATAAAAACGTACATTAAACTTACAAACATCCTCATTCATATTTTGTGCCGGAGTCAAAAATTTAGAGTCTGCCGTCATGTCAGTCACATCGCTTTCCAAGTCTTGAACTTTATCGATGTCAACCACGACACCAAATCCTTCAAGTGCAGGTTATTCTTGCCCTAGCTTGTTCTTTGCCAGACAATGCTTTCAGCATTGCGAAACGCCGCTCCAAACAGCATAAGTATGGTAATTTCTTCATGTCATTCCCTGGAGATGTTCGTAATCACAGGCGGTAATATTTTGCATGGCGTTGCGAATACAAAGGTTCAATCGTTCATAAAGCAACCATTATAAGTTTTTGAAGCCGTTTAATAAACTCGCAGCACGTGATTTATCAGGTCTAAAACTCTCGGGCTGCGCCCTCGAGTTTTAAACCTGATAAAGCACTGCTGCTCGTTTATTAAACAGACTTTTAAAGTAACGTTTATCATTATACTATAGCGATACTTTGTGTTGATAAACATTACGATTGTTATGTTAATATACCAGCCATGATTTCAAAAGGCGCTTTGTGTCAGGAACCAATGGATCTCTGGTTGGCACGTTAATGACAATGGATGACGTGGCAGCAAGTATTGCTGTAGGAGAACGGACTCTGACGTATCAATCAGGATCTGGCGTGGGAGAAGCTCGATCCTCCAACACTCCAGCTTCCCCCCAAACACTCCAGTCTGCCATAACACTCCAGCTTCCCCTCAAACGTTTTGCTAATCGCAAGTAAATTTTGCATTTAAGTATACAATGTAATCGTGTTAACTTTTCATTATTGCTTCCCAAAATGTACGAGATTGTATCTCAGAGCATCTAAGTCTTGTTAATTTTTCAAGAAATCTCTCGAAAGTTCCTCTCTAAACCAAAAATTATAGACAGAACTTTAATAAGCTATTCTTGGGTTGCAATCAATCCCTAGAGATTCAAAAGACAAAGACGTGGCAGCCATGTTGGAGGACGGAACAAAATTTTGTTAATGTCCTCCAACATGGCCGCCGTGACGTCATGTGCAACCCAAGAATTGTAATTATATACCAATCAGAAATCCATTCGCTAGCAAAGGAGATCAAAGCAGTAAATATTGCCAAGAGCCCATATTAACAGGAGCGTTCATCTCCCATACTTGGTGTCAGCACATTCCCAGATCACGTTATTTTTAGAACACCCGAGCTAAATACATCCCTTACGGAAGGCCGGTCAAACGCTGATTTATTTTCACAATGGCGAGGTTTTCTCCTTGTAAGAATATCTATTTTCATAAATCACTAGAAAGTTTGTTTTCCTGGTACATTGTTGCACGACATTACTGATTCTAAAAAATAGCCTGATCTGGGAACACTGGCTCACGAATGCATAACAGATGAACGCTCCTTGGTAATGGCTCCTGAATTTGCTCGTTCAAAGTTTGAGTGAACCCAATTCAGGACACCTAACTTTTCCCTTGAGTAATGTTTTCTTGTTTTTCTGTATCCCAAGAGGAATTTACAAATTTCTCTAATTAATTGGGAAACAAAGCACTATATCCACTGGAGAGCGGTCACATGATCTGAATCGGGGCAACAAATTACAAGCTAAATCGGTCTATTTGGAACAGCCAAAAGTTATCACCGTTTTCATTGCTACCATTCTTCACCCCAGACCCTTCTCTTATTTCTTACTGCGTATGCGCGATGTACTGTGAAATGTGACATGCGCAGAAGATTGAAGCGCGCAAGCTGACTTCCGGTCAAACATCCGGTCTTTGTTCTCGATGTTTGAGGTCCCTAATATTTCTGTTTTCGTTCGGCCTGAACGGAAATCTGTGCTTATCGATTTTTATTTTAGAAGGCCTGCGTAAGAAAAACAAAAGGAGAGTAATTAAAGAAACAATAAACACGGGATTTTACGAGAGGATACTTTTCCACGTCCCGTTGTTACAGCCGTCGTCGTCCTGGGTTACGATAATTAGCCCCGCCCACTTTGTTTGATTGACGGAAATCTAATGCAATGTACACGTCCTGATTGGCGCCATCGCGAAGCAATGAAAACGGTAGTAATGAGTACTTTTTGATTCACGCGAAAGTTTGAAGCTCAGCTATTCACCCTTTTCACCTGGTGGCCATCTTGGATTGAAAGCGAGGCAATGTTTTGTTTTTGCTAGGTTAGCCTCGCACTGAGGTATATCAGAACGAGTTTAGCCTAACAAAAACAAAGGATTGCCTCGCTTTGATTCTAATATGGCCACCATGTGAAAAGAGTGAATTGACTGATTTAGTCTCCCCCAATGTTGTCCCAATAGACCCTCCCACGGATTTTTTGAACTTTTGATATATACGTATAACTGCTGAAACGAGCACCTCGAAGTTAGTCAAAATCCCAAATATGAGAGTTATATATTGAATAGGAGCAAAGATGCAGGCCCGCAAACTCGGAAAAGTTCGGTAAATTTTACAGACGTTTGTATGGAAATTTCGATTGGGGTCACAAACTTGCCCCCCATGCAGTCAAAATTTCCATACAAACGTCTGTAAAAAAATTCCGAGTTTGCGGGCCTTTAACTTTGCTGCTTTTCAAGATATAATTCTCAAATTTGGGATTTTGACTAACTTCGAGGTGCTCTTTTCGGCAGTATCGACGGATTTGCTGTTATACGTATATATCAAACTGAAGTTCAAAAAAACCGTGGAAGGGTCTATTTAGATCATGTAACGTCTCTCCATAGGATTCAGTGTTTTTGTTTTCAAGGTCTACAAGCTAGTGTGTGCATTTTCTCTTGGGATAAAGCCAAACAAAGTCAGGTGATCTGAATTGTGACAACAAAAGGCAAGCTAAATGAGTCCATTGCGATTGTAAATAAATGAAATTAATTAATTGTCATCAAGGTCAAGTAAAGTAATCAGCACCACCCACTCGTTCTCAATATTTTTCTTATGCAAACGTATTAAAATGATGTGATTACATGTATACGTGTCCTGTGTTACCAATAATAATTATAGCAATGGATTAGTTAATAAGTAATGATGCGTGTAAACTATGATACAATCCATTGTTCTGCGGCATTGAGCCTTCCTCACATGGGATTATTGGAAACTCGCCATCTGATTGGCTAGTCAGACGCCATCGATTTAACAATTAGACTGCAGGCTCGAGGTTTCGATAAAAGCCAAAAGCGAGCAAGTCTAATTGTGTTAGTATAACCAAGCCACTGTTCTATCAACAACTTTAAGTTCCCTTTTAATTTTGATCGAGAAAACTGAGTTTTTGTGTTAGTGCGGGTATTCGCACCCAGACATCAAACAGGAGTCTAATGCGCAGCGCGAGGGGGGAAGGGCAAGAGAATGGTTTTTGTTTTATTGTTTGTTTAATGTAGGTATTTGCACAAAACATCAAAAAGGAGTTTAATGCACAACCTGAGGGGTGACGGGCCAGGTGACGGGTCGATGGGAAGGAAAGGGACTGAAACCTTGGATGTTGTGTTAGTGCAGATATGCCCGGACATCGTACAGGAAGGGGGAGGGAAAAGTAATGAGAGGGGGGGGGGGGGGGGGTGGTTAGGTAGGGTAAAATTTGTTGAAGAAACCAAGGTGAAAGGAGGCCATGGGTTGGAAGAGATTAAGGGACAAACGGATTGAAAAAATGCAAGAAATGATACAGGTGAAAGAAATAAAATGTTTTTTTATATAAAGAAAAGGAGCCGGAAGGACTGGATATCCTGTGGTGGTGTGAACACTGGGTACACTATGTGAATTATGAATAAAATAATTGGTGGAGAAATAGTGCAGAAAGAGCCTAGACTAGAGGAAAATAAACAAGAAATGGGTAATTGAAGGAGAAGAAACGTGGTGACAGTGAGCCCGGAGGAAAATAGATAAACGTGTAGGGCTAAACCATGCTAAATACCAAGAGCGCGAAACCGGCGACTAATCGGATAAGCAAACCAGCGTTGACAGATAAAACCTAGATCCCCTCTTGGCGAAATACAGCAAACAAACGAAACACAAGATAAGAAAGTTCAAAATTTGATCCCTTTAGCGGGTGTAAAGAATATTGTAACTGACAGATGTGTTGTAAATGAGAAGCCATAAATAAACCACACACAACCATGAAAACACGTGTATACGAGCCGGCCGTAAGATCCTTCCCACATAAGGGAGGAAGTATGTATGCTATGAACCGGTAAAGGGGTAGTTTGGCTTGGTACGAGATAAATTGAAAGTGCTTTGTGTTATGGTTTTAGTGAAGACGGTTATAAATGGGAAAAATAAAGGGCCCATATAGGAAAATAATGAATGAAGCGATGTGAATGAACAAAGGTATATGTGTAGTTGAACACAAAAGTGAAAATATATTCGTAGTACAACAAAAGGGGAGAATAAATCAATGATGGGTAGCCTGTGTGAAAATGATAGCCTAAGCCTGGGGAGAGGAGGGGCGTTGATGGTATGGGGAGGAATGTGGACCCTGTAACATAAAGAAATGCAAGATATAGGGGGCGGGCCCGTTTAGAAATTTTCGCAATAGGTGAGGTTGTACTTATGTGGGAGAATATATAAGAGAACATTTCGGAAGAAAACGGTCGTATTAATACGAAGAAAGGAGTGGGGAGGGCGAACTATGTGTAGTTAATACGGGAGTCGTAAAATGACGAAGGTAGCTAGCGGTGGATAACAATAAGGCTGCGCTGGGAAGGGGGCATGAATATAATAAATAGATACATAAATAACGGAGATACCAATAAACATAAGGGAATAAGAAAACTTAGATATTGATAGCTAAGGGGATGGGGACCCTAGTGAGCTCATAGGGGATAGAGCAAGTCCAATGTTGGTCCACCAAATCCTGTATAGCAATCTCTTCAGGGGCGGGATGCTATACAGAAAACACTGTAGCTTGGAGGGGAAGCCGAGAAACTGAGGGAATATGTGTGAAGAACCGAGGGGAGTGGTGGAGGGGAGGAAGGGGGATGTGAAGAACGGAAAAAGTGCCGTGGAGAGGGGGAATGCTACAGGGTTTAACGTGTTTCGAAATGCCTGTAGACCGGTCTCAAGCATTCTCGCCCGACACGTGATAGGATGGACATTGGACTGCTCGTTCTGATAACTAAGTGTGGGATCAGGACAGACAAGAAGAAAAACATAATGAATTTGGTTACCTGGAGGCCGGTAGGGGGTGAAAAGTCCCAGTGATTTCGCCAGTTTTCTTGTTGAGTTGCGGACCTTAGCTCGATACATTGTGGGTCAACGTGTAGCAGAGAAAGGGAAGGAAACTCGTGGTAAGGGAAATAAAACTAGCACATGTTAGTATGTGATTGGATGTTGTATTGTAAGGGTGTGGCGGATCCGGCAGTTATCGTTGTGCGTATCGAGTTGAACCATGCTAAATACCGAGAGCGCTACACCGGAGGCAAATCGGAAAGGCAGACAAGCGTTGACAGATATAACCACGATCCTATCTGTGTAAAATACAATGAGCACATGAAATATAAGACCAGAAAGATCACCAAACAGACACCCTTGCGAGTGCAAAGAAAATTGTTGCTGACAGATGTGTAAATTTTGAGAAGCTATCGATAAACCACACACAATTATGTAAACACGTAGGAATTGGGACGAAACGTGATCCCGAGCCGGCTTCTTCCCGTACAAGGGAAGAAGTATGTATGATATTAAGCCGGTAAAGCCGGTTTAGCTGGATACGATAAAAACCAGGTTGTCCGATTGAACGCTACACGGGTAGCCTGTGGTGGATCGTGGGGACCTGGAACGGTCTGAAGAGCGACGGCCATTTTGTAAATTGAAAGGAAGAGGTACGAGGAGATATGAAAACGGGCTGGGTAGTGGAGAAAGGCGAAGGGTTTACAGTGGAACACTCGTAGGAGAGAGGACGGGATGGAAAGATGAGTATGGCTTAGTGGTAATGTGTTGGGAAATGTTCTCCTATGAGTATGAGTGTGTCGTGTGGTTTATTGGTATATACTGTAGTGCGAATGTTTGTGTACATGCACGTGTGTCTTCAGCTGAGGGCTTAGGAGTTCGGTACATGGCATATGCGGCAGTGGAGGTTTCGGATGACAGTGTGTGTGTGGGAATGCTAAATGAAGGTGAGGGTATGTTCCGATTTCATATAGGTGCTGAAGACAAGGTACATATATGGGGGTACTAAGGTATTATGGTGTGTATTTATTGGTGTAGGGGCCAGAAATTTATAAATGTTATGGAGGTGGGTATACAAAACCCTGAGGCCTGAGTAAAAGGGAAAATGTGTTGAAAAGTGGGTGTAATTATGGCACAGTGGCACATTTGGGTTAATGCTGAGTATTCGCAGTGAGTGTAACATGCATGGTAATAAAAATGATCGGAAGTAAGGGGTGGTGGTTTTGTAAAACCCAGGGGGGCTAAATGAAGTGTGGTAGTGTAGTGGATGGAGGTGTGTGATAGTGCAAGGTGTGTGTGCAGTGTGGACTCAGAATTGGAATCATAATAAGGAAAATTATCATTTAATGGTGTACTAAATTCAGGTAGATTTATTGGTAACATGTAGTGTGAGGTGAATTATAATTTGCTAAGTATTGATGGTACTAAGGTGGCCTTGTGGTCTGAATGAACTATTGTAGGTGAAATGATAAATGTTGCTTGGTGTACGGTAACTTGTGACTGGCAGCATGAGGTGAGATCATATCCGGTGGTTGTGAATTATTGGTATGTAGATCAAATTGATATAGTAGTAGACCTGGCTAAAATAGTGGTAGTGGTGGTAGCCAGGGGCTGTGTGACTATATAATGGGAGATGTGCTTATGGCCTACATACAGTATGGTGGCTATAAAGATCTTAGTTGCAATCAGTCATAAATTCTGTGGTATAATTTGTATGTTCATATACATTGTGGTTTGAGAGTCTGTATCCCTATATGTGGATATTGTATTTCAGTGGGTGTGGTTGGCTTCTGGTCTGTTGTAGTTTTTCTAAGGGGAATTAAGTGTTTTCCTTTTTCGAGAGTAGTAGGATTACTATGTGTGGGCCAAGTGTAGAATTACGGTTTATTTTAGTCCAGTAGATGTACATAGCCAATGGTCTGTGCAACTTAGCAGTGGTGTGAAGAGATGTTGTTGTGGTATGTGTACCTCCTAGGCCAGGGAACTTGTGTTATCGATGGAGGTGGAAACTGGTATGGGGCCATGTGTGGAATTGGTGGTGGAGCGGAGTAAGCTTGTATCACGGTTGATGCGAGGGTTGTTGGATTGCTGCTGTGTTCTGGTGTGGGTATCGTCTTCGTTGTTGTTGTGGTCTTTGGAAACATGATGTTGTAGTGTGTATATACTATCCAGCTGGGAACTGTATCATCGGTGGAGGTAAGCGGTGCTGGGGGCTAATATCAGGGTGGTTGCGAAGTGGTCATGCAGAAGCTGAGGTTGGCGGGTTGTGGTGTGTTGGGTGGGTGAGGTCTGGATAGTAGTTGCTGCCGTCCAGTGTAGATTGAGGGGCGCCCAGTTCTGGGGGGCCCTGCCAAGGGGCATAAATGTGGTCTTGAGGGGAGCATGGTCTGTTATCTGCTGGTTGATTGGAGGATGTTTCCCAGGAGGCCCGTGAGTGGTAGCTAGCCATAATTATTCGTGTTGAAAGGGTGAGTAGACCCGGTGGTGGTGTGGTGGAATTGTGTGTGGTAAAGTGTATTGTGGATGTAAGTGGGTGAGGGCTATTGGGGCTCGGTGTTGTTGGAAGTAAAGTTGGTGTGTACTAGTAGGTCCTTGATGTTCTTGTGTCGTTGGTAAGCTGTTACAGGGGGTTTGGGGAATAGTTGGGAGAGGTTGTGGTTTGAGGAGATAATTGGCCAATGAGAGTGTAGTATCTTAGGGACAGACAGTGTGTTACGGTTGTAAGGGATGATGAAAGGGAGTGGTGCGCACCGCGGATGGGAAGTGTTTCTCTCTTTTGTGGGCTTGGGTTGGAGTAGTTGCAATTGGGAGAAATGTGTGGCTTTGTCAAAGGAGTGGGTGATCAATGCATTAGGGTATCCCCTTGCAAGGAGTGTACGTCGTAGTCGGTTGAGCTGGGTGTGTAGGTCATTGTCGTCTGTGATGAGGCGTCGGTACCGCAGTGCTTGGCTATAAATAGTGCCTGTCTTGCAGGACAAGGGGTGGTGGGAGGTAAAGTGCAGGAGGAGTGTGCTGTCAGTTGGTTTGATGTATAAAGTTGATTTGAGGCTGCGGTGGGGAGTCACTAGTATGGAAGTGTCAAGGAAGTTAATCTTGTGTTGTGAGTACTCATGTGTGAATTTGATGGTGGGATGGAGGAGTTGATGTGGTTAAGGAAAGTTAAGAGAGAGGGTTCATTATGTGTCCAAATCATGAAAATATCGTCTATGTAGCGTAACCAGATGGGTGGTGTGAGTCCATTCGGGGGGTCTTTGAGGAGTTTGCATTCTAAGGAGGCCATGAAAAGGTTTGCATACGAGGGTGCCATGCGGGTACCCATGGCTGTACCCTGTGTTTGTAGGTAGTATTTAGCGTCAAAGGAGAAGTAGTTGTGGGAAAGAATGAAGTCCATGAATTGGCGAAAAACATCCAGGGGTGGGCGTTGGTGTGAGGGAATGAGTGACAGGGCTTCTAAAGAGGCTTAATGCCCTCAGAGTTTGGTATGTTTGTGTAGAGAGAGGTCACATCGATAGTGACTAGAAAACACTGTGGGGGAAGGGGGGTAGGTAGGTTGAAAATTGTTTGTAGAAAATGGGTTGTGTCCCTGATGAATGATGGGGTGTTGGGTACTAGTTGTTGGAGGTAGTGGTCCACAAAAATAGAAAGCTTCTCAGTAGGGGAATCGCATCCTGAGATAATGGGGCGGCCAGGGTTGTTGGTTTTGTGAATTTTGGGGAGCATGTAGAAGAGGGGTGTTCTGGGAGGTGAAGTTGGGGTAAGGAACTGGTGGGTTTTCTTGTCAATGATGTTATCTTCGAGGAGAGTGTTGAGGTAGTTGTTGATGTTCTGTGTGAGTTCTGGTATTGGGTTGTGTGTGATTGGGGTATAGTGGTTTGTGTTTAGTAATTGTCGGTGTGCCTCGTCCATGTAGAGATGTGTGGGCCATAGGACAATAGAGCCTCCTTTGTCGGCTTGTTTGATGACAGTGTCGGGAAGGTGTTTGAGTTCTGTGAGGGCAATCTTCTGGGGGGGTGTGAGGTTACAGTGGGTGGATTTAACGGTGTTGTTCTGTGAGGAGGAGAGGTGGGACCAGATCTGTGAAGTATAGAGTCTTAGGGTGTGATCATCTGGGGTGGGTGGATTCCAGTTACTAGGGGTGTGGAAAGGGTGTGGGGGGTTGGTGTTATGACGAAAATGGTGACGAAGGAACATTCTTCTTCGAAAGTGAGTATAGGCAGATTTCAGGGCGATCAGGGGTGTTGGGCGAGGGCTGGGGACGAATTTGAGGCCTTTGTGGAGTATTTGAGTTTGGGGTGGGGTGAGTGGTTTTGTGCCTAAGTTGACAATTGCTTTCTGATGTAATTTGTGTGCCATGCGTTTGAAAGCCTGTTTCTTGCGTTGGTTTTTGGTGTTGTTGTTGTTGCGTCGGTGTGCGCGAGGTAGAAGTACCTTGGGTGAGAAATCGGAGAGTGCGAGTTGGTAGTTTTTTTGATGTGGTAGTTGGGGTTGAGCATGGTGTGGGTGTGTGGTAGTGTTTGTGATGTGGTAGTCATAGGGGTAGATGGGTTGTGTGGAAAAGGGCCTTACAATTCCCATAGCTGTGGTGATAGGGGACATTTAGGTCAAGTAGGCTTGGGATACGGTTGGTGCTCTTGGGTGGTACGGTGTTGTGGAGAGGTGTGTGTGGGTTGGTTTGTTTCATAGGGGCTTGAGGGTTGAAATCGAATAGGCTGGGAATGTTGCTGGTTTTGTAGGTGCTATCACGGGGTGTGGTGGTGTTGTTGAGAGGGGTGGGTGGGGTGGTTCTTTTCAAAGGGACTGGGGAGGGTAATTGTGTGGCCTGTCTCTTTCGGTTGAAGTGGATGAGTGTGTTTGTGTTGTTATCGTGGTGGCTGGAAATAGTGTGTGGTGTGTGCATGTGTGGTGGGGTGTTGTGCGTTATGATAGTGGTTGGAAGCAGTAGGGAGAGTTGTTGTGTGATCGTGGAGAGTTCATGTTGGTGGTGTTGTAGTTTAACTTTCGTTAGCCTGGTGGCAGCATCATGTATTATGTCTGTGTATTGTTTGTGGACATTTGGTGGTGTGGAGTTAGGGATAGGGGCAAGGTGTGCAAGTTCTGGGGGTACCATGTTTAAGTTGAGGTGTTGTGTGAGGCGGTTGATAAAGTGGGAGTGTTCTGTGTGTAATTGGAGAAGTCTGGTGATGGTGGGGTGGTGGGGGTTTGGGCGTGGGTGGTGGGGGTATTTGGAAGGAAAGGTCTCTTGTGGATGGGTGTTGTGAGGGGGGTCTGTGGAGTGTGGCTTGGGGTTGGTTGAGGAGGGCTGAGGAGTGGGTCGCAGATGGTCAGGAGCTTGAGGGGGGCTGGGTAAAAGTGGCTTCTTGTGATTAAGGGAGGTGAGAGGGTTACGTTGAGGGTCAGGGGAGAGGGGTTTGTGCTGGTTTGTGGGGGTTCTGGTGGGAGAGACTTGTGTGGGTTCAGGTAGAAGGGGCTGTTTGTGATAGAGGGCGGTCATTATGTTGGGAGGGGTCCGTGTGGGGTACGGTTCAGGGATGTTAGGTTGAGGAGTGTTGTTGTCTGGTGGTGTGGAAATTGCGTTGACAATATGGTCCATGGGTGGGTAAAGGTGTGGTGAGATTTCAGTGAATGTGTGTGTGGAGTGTGTCTCAACAGTGATATGTGGATGGAGAGTTGGAGTTGGGGAGATAATTTCTTGCTCTGTGAGGTCTATGTCTAGGTCTGGAGAGTCGGGGTTGTACATGTCGAGATCAACATCTAGTAGGTCGCTGTCTGTTGGTGAGGGAGGGTTCATGGTGTTGTCAGAGAAAGGGGTGAATGGAGTAGGGGGGTTGTTAAGGGCTTGGTAGTGGGGGTCAGTTGTGTTCTGGTGAGAGAGGATTATACTTTGAGTGGGTTGATCAGTCGCTGAGAGGAGGGAGGTGGCATTGACAAAAGTGGTGAGGTGTGGGGTTGTGGCTGGATGAATGGTGGATGTATGAGAAGGCAGTGTAGTGGAATCTAGGTGTACTGGTAGATTGTGTTTGGGTCTACTCAGCCCTAACTGAGGTACTCGTAGAGGTGTAGTACCTGTGGAGGGTAGAACGTTTTAAGGATGCAAGTGGAACTTGGCATAGTAGAATATACATGTACGCTGGCACAACAACTATAGCAACAAAAAATAAAATATAACAACAAGAAAAATATGCATGTATGTATGTGTATTATGTGGGGTCTTACAATACAGAGTGGTGTGGGTATCCGGCAAAAACTGTGTGGTGGGGTATGGGAGATGTTGGGAACTGGTGAGTATTGGTAGTGTGTCCTTGATTTGCCACTAGAGAAAGGTTGAAGGGGGTGGAGGGGGCTTGTAGCTGTATGAGGGTGGGAGGGGGTTTGATGTCTAGGGATCTAAGAGATCTTGGATAGCTTTCCCCGTATTGTAATCAAGTTTTTGTGTTAGTGCGGGTATTCGCACCCAGACATCAAACAGGAGTCTAATGCGCAGCGCGAGGGGGGAAGGGCAAGAGAATGGTTTTTTGTTTTATTGTTTGTTTAATGTAGGTATTTGCACAAAACATCAAAAAGGAGTTTAATGCACAACCTGAGGGGTGACGGGCCAGGTGACGGGTCGATGGGAAGGAAAGGGACTGAAACCTTGGATGTTGTGTTAGTGCAGATATGCCCGGACATCGTACAGGAAGGGGGAGGGAAAAGTAATGAGAGGGGGGGGGGGGGGGGGGGTGGTTAGGTAGGGTAAAATTTGTTGAAGAAACAAGGTGAAAGGAGGCCATGGGTTGGAAGAGATTAAGGGACAAACGGATTGAAAAAATGCAAGAAATGATACAGGTGAAAGAAATAAAATGTTTTTTTATATAAAGAAAAGGAGCCGGAAGGACTGGATATCCTGTGGTGGTGTGAACACTGGGTACACTATGTGAATTATGAATAAAATAATTGGTGGAGAAATAGTGCAGAAAGAGCCTAGACTAGAGGAAAATAAACAAGAAATGGGTAATTGAAGGAGAAGAAACGTGGTGACAGTGAGCCCGGAGGAAAATAGATAAACGTGTAGGGCTAAACCATGCTAAATACCAAGAGCGCGAAACCGGCGATTCCAAAAATGTACTAAAGTAAAACGTGCATAAAGCATTATAAATACTTATGTATATTTATTTACTTCCGCGAGTAAACCCCATTTTAAACCCATGAGTAAAAACTCAATTTTAAAGCCACGAGTAAAAAATATCGCGGCGCTATAAAATACAGTGCAAATCCGACCACGCGAAATTAAATAAATTAAGTGCCTTTTTTTTATTGACAACGACTAACGTTTACAGTCTGACGAAGAATTCGGCAAGATATTTACCCGTATATCAAAAATCTTGCGCATTCTCGGGATTAAGCCACTTTTATATGGTTTACCTGCCACGGAAATCTCCAAAATTCAGCGTGAACAAAACGCAAGCAGCAAGGTTAGTAATCCGTGCTAAGCAGAGAGACCATGTTACTCCTATTTTGCGCGATTTGCACTGGCTACCTATTAGAGAGCGTAGTATTTTTAAAATATGTCTGTTAGTTTTTAAGTCGATTCATTCTTGCGCGCCTTCATATATTACTGATCTCATCAAGCCTTATGTTCCTAGCCGGAACCTGCGCTCCTCTACTCTTGGTTTGCTGTCAGTCCCCAAGTCCTTTTCAGCTACTCATGGGGACCGCGCCTTTTCCGTTGCTGGACCAAGCCTCTGGAATGCACTTCAGTTAAGATAAGAAATTCAGAGTCATTATATCATTTTAAGGCGCTCCTTAAGACCACCTGTTTAACTCTTATAGAATAGTTTAATTTCGTGTATGTACATTATATATATATATATCTTCTTAAATTCTTATAGAATAGTTCAATTTCGTGTATTTACATTATATATCTTCTTAAGACCCACCTTTTTAATTCTTATAGAATAGTTTAATTTCGTGTATGTACATTATATCTTTTTATATCATATATATACTTGACATTGTAAATTTGACATATATATTATTAGTTATACTACATTCAAACTTGTAAACGCATTGAGGCATGCATAATGCGTATAAGAACTGTTATTAATAATAATTATTATTATTATCATTATCTAGGGTTAGGTTTAGGTTTAGGAACCTAGTGTTTTTGGGACTGTACTTATTTCGCACTGCCGGGCCGGGGATCGAGAGGCGGAGGTGTGAAGAACACTGAGCACATGGCCATTCTCAAATGTCCCGATTGCTCAGAAATCAAAGTACAGTAGCCGAGAAAATATGGCTATGATAAATATATGGACATTGAGTTTTGTGCATAGATAAGCAGAGTTCTTTCTTTCTCGTACTGTCGAAATAATTCGTCTTAGAACCGCGCGCTTCTGAATATGAATAGCAATGAAGACTTGAATAAGTGACCGAGTTCAGGCAAGAATCTATTATTCCCTTTTTGCGATAATGCCAAATGCGGCAAATAAAAGAAAATAAGTAAACTATCTGAAATTGTTAACTGTCTTTTAGAAAAGTTCTACGCCAAGTTCTACTTACTTGATGTTATTAGAAGCAGCATCCAGTGGATCTGTCACTGCCAATATGATCGATATTATGTAGCCTATTACATGGCCACCGTCCCCAACATAGCCATTTACAGATACATCGAAGTTGGTGACCGCTTCGAACCCGGATGATTTCTGGAATCCTAGTACACCGCCGACAGAGACTAACTTCGAAGAATCGACTTCCACAATTCTGTTTGCTGATGGAGTATTCATTTTGCTATGGACTCTGATAGTACAGTAGGCGCGAATGACTCAAAAAACCGAAATGCACATTGTTAAATGCACGCAAGTTGTCACTCACATGATTTATATTTAGTCAATAAATTTAAAGAACGGCCAAACCCATTTCCTGTGGAATTTGTAACTTCAGGTTCTAAGAATTTTTTTGGCTTGGTGAAGACAATGGATTATTTGATAAGCAACGATATTTATTTCCCGTGAATTTACTTAAACTATGGGGCGCGTTCGATTCACCGTTTTCCGGCATAAAAAATCTGAAAATCTATATTTCATGCAAATTCCGCATTGAAAGCTACAAATGCTTGCTCACGCATCATGACACATGGTACTCAGGTGGCTAAGGTAATATCACTGGTTAGCTCAGTTGGTAGAGCACGGTCTATAGTGCGAGAGGTCATGGGTTCACTGGTTAGCTCAGCCATAGAGCACGGTCTAGAGTGTGGGCGGTCGCGGGTTCGAAACCCAGTGCAAGGGCAGGGACATATATAAGCAGTTTGCCTTGTCTCCTTTCACTTCTAATCAATATGAAGGGAATCGGATGTGAAAGAACCTATTGTACTATTTCGAGAAGGAGAAGGGGATTGACTACAGGAACAATAGCCTGGTATACATTACAATACATTTTATTAGCAGTCCCATATACATAAATGGTATTGCCTACAATAATTACACTTTTTGTTATAACAATTTATTTTACAACTCGTGATAATAATGTATCTCGCCGTTCAGAAGCTTCGTATATGAAATGACTTAACCTTTTACGTATAAATGGGTCAACATTGTTGAAGAAAAAGAGGATCTTGTCTTGTCAATATCTTTCAGTTTAGAGAAGTTGTTACAATATTTACTAATATCATTAAATAATGTTTTTCTCAAGTCAGCATATGAGACAGATGAAAAAGAAATGATTTTCATCTTCTACATCTGTTGATAAACAGCACTCACAGCTTCCTAGTTCTCTTGGTATTTTAGGCTGTGCGTGTCTACCAACTTCTACACGTAAATTATGGTTTCCTATTCGGAATTTAGTTAAATTTCTTCTGTGTTTCATATTTTTAACAAAATCATAACAATTAGAACTATTTGTATCTGTTTTAAATGTTTGAATAAAATGAAGCTTTGTGTATAGTGTAGGTACTAACAAACCGGTGTCACAGGAAATTTGCACCCCTTACGAAAAACTGTTTTAAGTGGTCCCCTTCTAGGTATGCTAACCGTTGGGAGCGAGTAACAGATGACCTTTCGAGCGTTAGCCCTTCGTCAGAGCAAAAGAGGCATGAATGAAGAACTACACCATATATACAAATACTGTAATATTAGTAAATTGTCAATTAATTAATAAATATATATATGCTTGTCGAATCACAAAGGAAAAATATTAATAATTTTGACATCAATAAGATAAGTAATAAAAATTACATCAAATACTTAGGTGTTTTTTATTGATGAGCATGTCAACTGGGAGCTACAAATAACACATGTGACTAGCAAAATATTTATCAACATAGGTATCATTAATAAACTTAGGCATTATATTAATCTACGAATGCTTAAACAGCTTTGCTATACTCTAATTTATCCATATCTTAGTTATGGAATATCAGCCTGGGGTAATACTTACAAAACAAAGTTTTGAAAAAAAACATCACCTTATTATAAACTGCTAGACATACTACAACTTGAAAACATCTACTCTTTAAAGACTAAGGGTGCGTTTACCAATTGTTTTGGGCCATTGCTAAGTAGAATTTAAAACGCTATAAAACTCCAACAATTTGAGTAAAATAATTAATGAATCACTAAGGAACTCCTGGGAGACGGACCTTCTTATTTTGATGAAGTCATCGTATGACGTCATTATTACCTCATCAAGGCAGAAAAATTCAATCAACTCCTGATTTCTTGGGGAGAGTGCTTTCATATTTGCATATATCATTGGTCTGGGTTAGGCACAAAAGGTGTAGCATGCGTTTTACGATATATCAAAAATTGATTGTTTTATAAAAAAAAATCCCATTAATTTTAACAGTTAGATGGTCATAGCTTCCTTGTTTTTATCGTTTTCGCTAAACCCATGCTTGGCTCTGTGCAATGCGACTTCAAGACAATTTTTATGTGAAAAAGGATTGACTTTTCTTTGCTTCACGAACTCAGTTTCATTTTTTGCGGCCGCGTCTGGGTGGTTACAAAGCAATTTTCTTTACATACATGGATTCTCGTGTACCATTGGAATTTGCGAGGGTAAAGCTAAAGGCATTGGACAAGAAAATGAATTCAGTGAAATTGAAACAGAGCTGCATTATCAGACACCTAATTCCAGTGGTTTATTCACGCAAAGAATTCGATTTGCACCATAATCAGTCGCATGTCTAACCGCCTTCCAGTTGTAATAAGCGCCGGTCTGTTGAGCGGGAGGTTGCAGGTTCAACCCCGGCCGGACCAACACTCAGGGTCTTAAAATAACTGAGTAGAAGGTGTTTCCTTTACATAATACAGTATACGGTCAGACCTTCACGTCTTCTCGGATAAAAATCGTAGGACTAGTGTCTCCCGATTAGCTGCAAAGCTAAATACATTGACACTTAAATAAAGTCACTCACTTTTATACTTTACTACGCGTCGAGGAGAAACAACCCGATTCAACTTACGGTAAGCTTACATCATAATCTGATTCAGTTTTCTATCCTATAGCAGTCAAAACCACTGCTAAATATGTCAATTTCAGAGGAAAGTCTTGCTATAATGTGTAATAGCATTCGCACATGTTCGTAATCCTTATAATATTCTCTATTGATCAATAAAGAAATAATTACTAAATTCGGCAAGTAGGCCTAAGGCTTTGTTCGCCCTAAAGGAATGGTCGCAAGTTATTAGGAACTTGCCATCGTCCGTTTCCGTATTTATGTTTAACGTCCGCATTTTTCACAGACATTTACGGGCTTAGAAATAGTTGACGAATTGTTCAAGCAAGCAACAGTGAACGACAATCTACGTTCTACGAAGTGTATCGGTCTTTGCTTCTTTATAGTTAGAAATAGTGTCCAGGGTATCAGAACACTCTGGTATCAGAATATATGAAAACGTTTTGGTCATTATTAACCGATTACTTCCAGTAAAGTCCCTAGTATCGTGACGAGCCGCCCTAAAAATGGAGCAGGTTGTAAAGATTATTTTAAGATTCCCGCCTAATTCGATTATCGGGTCGGTCTTTTGCGGCGGCCTTTCAATTAGTGGTCTATTCACTGGCCCGCTATTCACGCGCTAACATTGCAAAGCGTAAACTAAGGTGAAGGCAAGTGAAGGCAGGTGAAGGCAGGTGAAGGCTGGTGCAGGCTGGTGCAGGCTGGTGCAGGCAGGTGAAGCCTGGTGCAGGCAAGTGCAAGCATGTTAAGCCAGGTGAAGGCAGGTGAAGGCAGGTGAAGGCAGGTGAAGGCAAGTGAAGCCAGGTGAAGGCAAGTGAAGCCAGGTGAAGGCAGGTGAAGCCAAGTGAAGGCAAGTGAAGGCAGGTGCAGGCAGGTGCAGGCAGGTGAAGGCAGGTGAAGCAGGTGAAGGCAAGTGAAGGCAGGTGCAAGCACGTGAAGGCAGGTGAAGCCAGGTGAAGGCAGGTGCAGGCAGGTGCAGGCAAGTGCAAGCACGTGAAGCCAGGTGAAGGCAAGTGAAGCCAGGTGAAGGCAAGTGAAAGCAAGTGAAGGGAGGTGAAGCAGGTGAAGGCAAGTAAAGCCAGGTGAAGGCAAGCGAAGGCAGGTGAAGGCAAGTTAAGGCTGGTGTAGGCAAGTGAAAGCAAGTGAAGGGAGGTGAAGCCAGGTGAAGGCAAGTGAAGCCAGGTGAAGGCAAGTGAAAGCAAGTGAAGGGAGGTGAAGCCAGGTGAAGGCAAGTAAAGCCAGGTGAAGGCAAGCGAAGGCAGGTGAAGGCAGGTGCAGGCAGGTGCAGGCAGGTTAAGGCAAATGAAGGCAGGTGAAGGCAGGTGAAGGCAGGTGAAGGCAGATGAAGTCATGTGCAGGCAGGTTCAGGCAAGTGAAGGCAGGTGCAGGCAGGTGCAGGCAGGTGAAGACAGGTGAAGGCAGGTCAAGGCAAGTGAAGGCAGGTGCAAGTGAAGGCAAGTGAAGGCTGGTGTAGGCAAGTGAAAGCAAGTGAAGGGAGGTGAAGCCAGGTGAAGGCAAGTGAAGTTAAGGCAAATGAAGGCAAATTAAGGCAGGTGAAGGCAGATGAAGTCATGTGCAGGCACATGTGCAGGCAGGTGCACGCAGGTTCAGGGAGGTGCAGGCAGGTGAAGGCAAGTGAAGGCAGGTGAAGGCAGGTGAAGGCAAGTGAAGGCAGGTGAAGGCAGGTGAAGGCAGGTGAAGCCAGGTGAAGGCAGGTGAAGGTAAGTGAAGGCAGATGAAGGCAGATGAAGGCAGGTGAAGCCAGGTGAAGTCAGGTGAAGGCAAGTGAAGGCAGGTGAAGGCAAGTGAAGGCAGGTGAAGCCAGGTGAAGACAAGTGAAAGCAAGTGAAGCCATGTGAAGGCATGTGAAGGCAAGTGAAGCCAGGTGAAGGCAGGTGCTGGCAAGTGAAGGCAAGTGCAGGCAAGTGCAGGCAGGTGAAGCCAGGTGAAGGCAAGTGAAGGCAAGTGAAGGCAAGTGAAGGCAAGTGAAGGCAAGTGAAGGCAAGTGCAGGCAGGTGCAGGCAGGTTAAGGCAAATGAAGGCAAATTAAGGCAGGTGAAGGCAGATGAAGTCATGTGCAGGTAGGTTCAGGCAGGTGCACGCAGGTGCACGCAGGTGAAGGCAGGTGAAGGCAAGTGAAGGCAGGTGAAGGCAGGTGAAGGCAGGTGAAGCCAGGTGAAGGCAGGTGAAGGCAGGTGAAGGCAAGTGAAGGCAGGTGAAGGCAGGTGAAGCCAGGTGAAGTCAGGTGAAGGCAGGTGAAGGCAGGTGAAGGCAGGTGAAGGCAAGTTAAGGCTGGTGTAGGCAAGTGAAAGCAAGTAAAGGGAGGTGAAGCCAGGTGAAGGCAAGTGAAGCCAGGTGAAGGCAGGTGCAGGCAGGTGCAGGCAGGTGAAGGCAAGTGAAGGCAAGTGAAACAAGGTGAAGGCAAGTGAAGCCAGGTGAAGGCAGGTGCTGGCAGGTGCTGGCAGGTGAAGGCAAGTGAAGGCAAGTGAAGGCAAGTGAAGGCAAGTGAAGGCAAGTGAAGGCTGGTGTAGGCAAGTGAAAGCAAGTGAAGGGAGGTGAAGCCAGGTAAAGGCAAGTGAAGCCAGGTGAAGGCAGGTGCAGGCAGGTGCAGGCAGGTTAAGGCAAATGAAGGCAAATTAAGGCAGGTGAAGGCAGATGAAGTCATGTGCAGGTAGGTTCAGGCAGGTGCACGCAGGTTCAGGGAGGTGCAGGCAGGTGAAGGCAGGTGAAGGCAAGTGAAGGCAGGTGAAGGCAGGTGAAGGCAGGTGAAGCCAGGTGAAGGCAGGTGAAGGCAGGTGAAGGCAGGTGAAGGCAGGTGAAGGCAGGTGAAGGCAGGTGAAGCCAGGTGAAGTCAGGTGAAGGCAGGTGAAGGCAGGTGAAGGCAGGTGAAGGCAAGTGAAGGCAAGTGAAGGCAGGTGAAGGCAAGTGAAGGCAGGTGAAGCCAGGTGAAGCCAGGTGAAGCCAAGTGAAAGCAAGTGAAGGCATGTGAAGGCAAGTGAAGCCAGGTGAAGGCAGGTGCTGGCAAGTGAAGGCAAGTGCAGGCAGGTGAAGCCAGGTGAAGGCAAGTGAAGGCAAGTGAAGGCAAGTGAAGCCATGTGAAGGCAAGTGCAGGCAGGTTAAGGCAAATGAAGGCAAATTAAGGCAGGTGAAGGCAGATGAAGTCATGTGCAGGTAGGTTCAGGCAGGTGCACGCAGGTTCAGGGAGGTGCAGGCAGGTGAAGGCAGGTGAAGGCAAGTGAAGGCAGGTGAAGGCAGGTGAAGGCAGGTGAAGCCAGGTGAAGGCAGGTGAAGGCAAGTGAAGGCAAGTGAAGGCAGATGAAGGCAGGTGAAGCCAGGTGAAGTCAGGTGAAGGCAGGTGAAGGCAAGTGAAGGCAGGTGAAGGCAAGTGAAGGCAGGTGAAGCCAGGTGAAGACAAGTGAAAGCAAGTGAAGCCATGTGAAGGCATGTGAAGGCAAGTGAAGCCAGGTGAAGGCAGGTGCTGGCAAGTGAAGGCAAGTGCAGGCAGGTGAAGCCAGGTGAAGGCAAGTGAAGGCAAGTGAAGGCAAGTGAAGGCAAGTGAAGGCAAGTGAAGGCAAGTGCAGGCAGGTGCAGGCAGGTTAAGGCAAATGAAGGCAAATGAAGGCAAATTAAGGCAGGTCAAGGCAGATGAAGTCATGTGCAGGTAGGTTCCGGCAGGTGCAGGCAGGTGCAGGCAGGTGAAGGCAGGTGAAGGCAAGTGAAGGCAGGTGAAGGCAGGTGAAGGCAGGTGAAGCCAGGTGAAGGCAGGTGAAGGCAGGTGAAGGCAGGTGAAGGCAGGTGAAGGCAGGTGAAGCCAGGTGAAGTCAGGTGAAGGCAGGTGAAGGCAGGTGAAGGCAAGTTAAGGCTGGTGTAGGCAAGTGAAAGCAAGTGAAGGGAGGTGAAGCCAGGTGAAGGCAAGTGAAGCCAGGTGAAGGCAAGTGAAGCCAGGTGAAGGCAGGTGCAGGCAGGTGCAGGCAGGTGAAGGCATGTGAAGGCAAGTGAAACAAGGTGAAGGCAAGTGAAGCCAGGTGAAGGCAGGTGCTGGCAGGTGCTGGCAGGTGAAGGCAAGTGAAGGCAAGTGAAGGCAAGTGAAGGCAAGTGAAGGCTGGTGTAGGCAAGTG
This sequence comes from Actinernus sp. WN-2022, assembly GCA_030867875.1. Lineage (NCBI taxonomy): Eukaryota > Metazoa > Cnidaria > Anthozoa > Actiniaria > Actinernidae > Actinernus > Actinernus sp. WN-2022. The sequence continues at coordinate 37,443,344 of JAOWCC010000936.1, read as the reverse complement.
AAAGCAAGTGAAGGGAGGTGAAGCCAGGTGAAGGCAAGTGAAGCCAGGTAAAGGCAAGTGAAGCCAGGTGAAGGCAGGTGCAGGCAGGTGCAGGCAGGTTAAGGCAAATGAAGGCAAATTAAGGCAGGTGAAGGCAGATGAAGTCATGTGCAGGTAGGTTCAGGCAGGTGCACGCAGGTTCAGGGAGGTGCAGGCAGGTGAAGGCAGGTGAAGGCAAGTGAAGGCAGGTGAAGCCAGGTGAAGCCAGGTGAAGCCAGGTGAAGCCAGGTGAAGCCATGTGAAGCCAGGTGAAGGCAAGTGAAGCCAGGTGAAGGCAGGTGAAGGCAGGTGAAGGCAGGTGAAGCCAGGTGAAGGCAGGTGAAGTCAGGTGAAGGCAAGTGAAGGCAGGTACTGGCATGTGAAGGCAAGTGAAGGCAAGTGAAGGCAGGTACTGGCATGTGAAGGCAAGTGAAGGCAAGTGCAGGCAGGTGAAGCCAGGTGAAGGCAAGTGAAAGCAAGTGAAGCCATGTGAAGGCAAGTGCAGGCAGGTACTGGCAGGTACTGGCAGGTGCAGGCAGGTGAAGGCCATTGAAGGCATGTGCAGGCGAATGCAGGTGAGCACACTGATAGCGCATTTCATCGTCACACATGTACAGTACAATTTATCTTTCCATACATTCTCTAGTGAGCGATTCCTGTCTTTAGGAAGTGGTTAGAATTGGCCGTGTGTATTTACGTGTTGGGTTAGGCCTGGGCCCAAGGCAGAAACACGTGACCGTCTCAGAGCACCTCTGTGATTTAGGTCCTAACAGACTTCCTAATCCCTGAAGAAGGGGTCTGTTAATCAGAAATACACGTTTGGCAATCCAATTCTAGTGTAGCCTTAGTGTAAAAGTATTTTCACATAATTTTTACTCTAAATATTCAAGATAAATAAATAAATAAATTAGAAATAAATAAATTGTTGTAAATAAAATGAAAATAAGGGGGGTAGGGGGAACATCATTTAACCAATAATGGTTATAGTTATATACTAGCTTAAGATATATATATTTTATACTCAACATTCAAAGTTCCCATCCCATATCATATCCATGGCATAATCACATTAATCAATTTCATACCACTATTTAAATATATTTCATAATAACCCACTCTTCAAATTAATTAATTATCACTATAATCTACATGTAACACACTGTCACTAGTCTGACACATATAAATACAATACACATAAGATAATAATACACAAAAGAAAGGAATAAGTATGAATTGGTGATGCTTGTCTTATACAAGTAAATATACACATGCCTGGGCCCAAGGCAGAAACACGCGACTATCTCGGAGCTACTCTGAGTTATGTCCTAACAGATTTCCTAACCCCTGATGAAGGAATCTGTTATATATGAAATACACACTGACGATTCTATTAATCATTTTTATTAAACAACATTTTTATTAAACAATTTTATCATAACAATTTTATCATAACATAATCTTAATTAAAATAATTTACATATATATATACAGTAATTTATAAATAATTTATATACAATTAATGCAATTAATGCAATTAATTAGATTAATAGTTGTTATAATTAATAATAACTATATTTTATCTTAATAACTATAATAATTATAGTAGCCATATTTTGTCGTAGTAGTGGCAATCCTATCACCGATCACTTTTCTTATAGATCATTTATGTATAAGTCATTTTTGTATGGGGGTCTAATCAATTCTTTCAATAAATTCTCTCAAAATCGTGAGGTTCAATCGTTTTGAAACCTTAAAAGGTTTAATCATTTCTCTTAGACATTTTTGTTATAAATAAAATAAAAATTCAATCGTCTTGGGGCCTTAGAAACCTTAGAAACAATGGAAACAATGGAAACCGGAGGCATCCAAAGTCAGGACAATGATGACAACCACAATGATAACAGCCTCAATGCCACCTCAGTCACTAGCTCTCAGCCTAGCCCAGATCTTCATACCCCAAGCACAAAAACCCCAGATGCAAGGGTTGACGACAGGGTCGACATAGCCCTAGGCAGACCATGGATAAACAAAATGATGGCGCTGTGTGCACAAAATACTAATCTGGTAAAGGAAGAGGGTGAACTAATAAAAAGGAGAAAGGATATTAACCTAAGACTGGAGCAAATCAAAGAACAAAAATCATACTTAAGCACAAGCATCAAAAATCACAGTGTAAATTGCCCTTTGTAATTTTTATTTGAAATTTCTATTCCAAACAAATTACTGTAATATTTTCTAATGTTTTTCAACATATTTTTCAAAACATCTTTCCTAAAAACTTTTCTAATGTTATAAAACTATCTTAAATTATGTATTGTGACTATATAAGATTTTCTTCAAATGGCAATAAATATATACAATATATATGTAGTAATAGTCTTTTATAAAATATTACAATATCTAATATAGGCCAAAAATACAGCTGAATAAAATTATTAAGACACACAAATGGTTATTACCACAGTTATTTTTACATAAGAAAAGTTCATCTCCTCTATTGGTCCGTCATTCAGTCTACCATCATTCGGTCTATCATCGAGCGGTTGCATCTATTACATCTATGGGTATGCCTATGCCTAAAGCTCCATGATTTTTTATTCCTATAATTATTTTATTTTGTAACCAATACTAATTTTGTTTTTGAAATCAACTCGGGACTAAAAACTTAATACTAACTCAGTAATATGAAAAATATATATAATCAATATAATCGGTACTATTCTATTTCCTTGCCCTGGGGGTCAACTGTTCGAGCGCACCGTATTTATTCAAACACACCTTTTTTATCTTATTTTATTATTCAAGCACGCTCAACTATACTACTGTGGGTATCATCACTGATATCCTCGTCTAGTTGCCATCCTCATCTTCATCAAGTCTCTTCATCCAGTCATATCATCTAATCATATTATCTAATCATAACATCTCATCTGGAAATCTAATCTTCTGACCGTGTCGGTGCGATGCCTCGGTGCCTTCATGTCATGTAGTCTTCTAGCGATGTCATTGTGGTCTTGTCACATCCATGTCATATATAAACAGTCATATAAACCAGTCCTTTCTCTTCTCATCTTCAGCTTTGTTGTACTTCTCATCTATTTTAATTTTTGTTTTATTTCCCATCCTTTAGCTTTGTTGTACTTTCCATCCTTAGGCTTTGTTGTACTTCCCAACTTTGTTGTACTTCCCATCCCAGCTTTGTTGTACTTCCCATCCTTGGACTTTGTTGTGCCTCTTTGACCATATAATTTATCACACCTAACAAATTAATCAATCACCATATTAAAATAATCAATACACTACTTCACTGACCATTATTGGCCATTATTATATAACATCATAACAAATCATATATCATTACATCTAACATCTATCACAAAAAATTACATCTATCATTATATCATAAATTTGCATCTATCATCTATCATTATATCACTCTAGGGATCTATCATCATATCACTATATTATATCATATCGCTATATTCATCATATTAAGTCATGTCGTATCGCCATGATTACATTACATCTTAATATACATATATAATAAAACACAAAAAATAACCAAACCAAATTACAATCACTGTCACTAAAATATACACTATAATGTACACTTAATACACACTAATCTGATAAATATTTTTTACATTTAATACATATAATATACACTAATTGGACATATAAATACAATTAAAATAAGGATGAATTGGCAATGCTTGTCTTATACAAGCACATATACACATATCAATGCTGATCGAGAATCAGACCAAGCGTGCGAGCCTGTTTAAACGTTGGCATGTTTTATTTGACTTTGCTTTGGCATATTTCATTGGGGAGCAGATGTCATGAACTTTCATGTCATGGGGTGGCTTCTAAAGAAGCCGTTGTTTCTCGAAGACAGAGCTCCGATTTATCTTGGTTGTCCTCTGAAGTGAGATTTAGTAAAACTCACTTTCACCTTCTCCACTGGGCCCGAGGGAGTCTTGAGGCGATTTACCGAGCAGCAACTTGATACTAACGGGAGTATCAATGGTAGAGCCACCTCCAACGGTAGTCAAACACTTTAATGTTTAATGCCTTAAATCCTCTCTCAAAAAGAAGAGCAATCCTTTCTCGGCACTTGTCGATACAGACTGGGTTTTCAGATCGGTCCTGAAAGAAGGTGATCAGCTCTTCCGGCAAGTGTTCTTCTGGCTCCCAGGTGTTCTCTGTTGGATGCCACTTGACAAAGTACTCTGCCTTTCCACCGCAAATTCTTTTGGCGATCACGCGCTCCACCTCGTAGGTGCCCTCCAGGACGATGGGCTTGGCCTCTGGTCTGTACTTTCTCTTCACCATCGTCTTCAAATCATCAGAGTGTTCAAATTATTTATAAAAACCAGATGGGTGCCTAGATCGCTTCGACGTGTTAACCGTAGACAACGACAACTACAATTCATACAACTCTCTCGACTGCCTATCTATCGCACAAACAAAAAGCACCCTTACTAACAAAAAGGGTTTGAAAACAATTGAAAGCGCGCTCAAGTGAGTGAACGATAGTAGCACACGAATCATTCCTGTAGTTCAAAGAATTTAAAAATAAAAGTATAAAACGCTAACGCATCATAAACAAATCGCAAGACACATTATTCAAGCTTCAGCTATCAACAGCATGTGCGAGGCTGGGACTTGCACACAAGTTGATATTGACACACAAACTGTACATGACCAGTGTATATGTAGTGGGTAAAATGTATGGTTGTACTTCATGTGCTGGCTTTCTGTTGCCAATATTAGCTATTACATGTAGTTCAAACATGTACATACATGTACACATGCTTTCCATAGTTACGTGTACAGGGGAAAAAGTAAACTTTTTGGGCCTCTTTAGGAATATGTACATGTAGTCCAGGATGTGCATACTGGACATGGCGTTTCAACAGATCCACAGGTTCATGTAAGAATACATAAATCAACAACCATACATGTAGGTGACTGTACCACCGGTAGCCTAAGCTCTATTTGTGTACATCACTTTACATTTTAATGAAATTAACCGGGATCACTAACAAATTGAGAACTGATTGTGTTTCAGGTCAAAAACAAAACAATCCAAATCATGGTTTTAGTTCAACAACGATATTTTAATTTCTATCCAAGATGGCGGTCCCTGGCAAATGCGTTTATAAAGAAAAATAGGCACATTTATCCTTGATTACCACCACTACTTTTTATAAACTATTTTTTTACATCGACATTGCAAACTTCTCGATATTAATTCTTTTTAGTGAAACAAATATTCACTGTGGAATTTCTCTGTCTCCGCTACATGTTTCGTCAGGCAAAGGAGTGCGTATATTGTACATAAATATTATTTGTCTGTATGCATTTGTCTTACAAAAGTTACTCTATTTAGTATTTAGTAGTCAGTTCTCAAACCCTCCTATATCAAACACTTGCATATACATTGTGAGGAAATAAGAGGATTAAATTGGCTTGAACATACATGAACCATACATACCTGTACATGTATATAGATTGCACACCAAACTTAGAAAAAAGGTAGGTCTATGAATGTCCATACTTAATACAAAACTTCTTCAGAAGAATCGTTGTTCTCATTCCAAGTCACGTCAGCTGCTATCGCAACTTTGAATATGGTTACAACTTTCCTTGTCATTTGTTGTGTATATTTTAACTTTTCTGTCTTTAAAATCACTCCAGCATTAGAAAGCAAGATTTTTTGGCAAAACTATATTATGTGCACGAGTCCAAGGTCTGCCATCTTGGATTTTGAGTTTGGGGCCTGGGGCGAGTGTTCATGATAAAATACATTGTATGGTTATTCCCGTGTATAAGCCATATTCCCAACTTTTTCCCTTGCTTTTCTCAAAAATGGTTTAGCATACACGTACGTGGGTATTTACGGTAGGTACATTGTAGATTTCTATAATTTATTCTGTTACAGGTAAGACAGCTCTCCATTACCATGGTTGTGGATGGACCACAAAGAGAGGACCGGGATGGAAGGAAGATGACAAACAATGGGTCCTACTAGTAGATTGGTTCTTCACACAATTACTTGGAGAAGATAAATAGAGTTATCAATATGATTCTACAAAAGGTACTTATGTAGAAGACGACTTTGTTCCTGGATTAAATTACAATCACCAGTTGTGGGAGAAATGCTTTCTTCAAACTGTTGATGCCTTTATAAGTGCAGATGGCGGTGTACCCTGCTCACTATTTTTCAAGGAACCATCACCTACAAAATCATGTCATGATCAGGCACCTAGGTCTGTCAAGTCATCACCCCAATCAGCCAGCCATGTTAAGCTGCAGCATGATCAATCCCCCAAACCTATAAAGTCAAAAAGACCAGGCAAGTAGCAATGAATCCCAACAAAAATCACACAGTTTCGTTAACTCAGCAACGCAAAAGTCTGGAACTGTCAGATCACCAACTCAAGTGCCTGGCTATGCTAATTCTCAATCAGATTCACTGGAAATGATTCGAGGGAAACTTGCCACCAGTAATATCCCTGCTGATCAATACCCCAAACCTGTAAAGTCAAACCATCAGACAAGCAGCAATGAATCTTATCCAAAGTCATCCACTTTTGTTAACTCAGCAACACAAAAGTCTGGCTGTGCTAAATCTCATCTTGATCCACAGCAAATGACTCGGGGGGGGAGCTTGCCACCAGTAATATCCCTGCTGTTTCTAGTATTGCAGATCAAGTGTCACAATAATTTTCTGTGATTTCGTTCCCACTGATCCCCAAACTGTGAAGATTAGACCTTGTCAGTCCCTACTAAATTACTTGTTTTGTGATTCTTCACAACTGCACAATGAAGGTCTCAAGACTTTCAAAAGGTTTTGTTTGTTATTTGTCTGACTTAAAGGCAAAAGTTGAAAGTGAAAAAGTTTGGATGTCATCTGGTGATGGACTTACAGCTCCAGAAGTCTTTGCTATAAGAGATGCATTGTGGGGGGAAAAAGCAAGCAAACCTCTGCTGAGATACCAACAGAAGTCAATAGATGTAGAATCATTTGCTGAAGTATGTCTTGAATGACACATTGACAATTCTACCATTTACATTTGCATAAACAAATATATCAATGAATTCAACAACTCACAAAATGGAACACTGTATCTGCCTCTAGATGCCTGGGACTGGGTGAGATCTAGTGATGAGAATTATTGTGAAGGCCAAGATACCCAAAAAAAAAAAAAAATGTACAATCTTGAACAAGTGTTGATACCACTTCACATGCAAGGCAATCACTGGGGCCTGATTTATATTGGTCATGTGAATGGTGAGCTTCCTTTTGATGATGGTCTAAGAAAAACTCCATCCCAAAGTGTACTGGTATGGGATGCAGTTCAGGGTCTAAAAACCAATAAATCAACTATTGGTGTTCCACAAAAATGTATCAAATTGGCTGTGGACCACATCAGCGAAGCCCTGACAGCAGTCTTTAATCTCTCTCTCGAACAAGGTATTATGCCAGATATCCTTAAAATATCCCGAGTAACCCCAGTAGACAAAGGTGGCGAAATAACGGATCCATCTAACTTTCGCCCCATTCCTACGCTCTCCTCCTTTACACAAATCTTTGAAAAGCTAGTTTACTCACAAATTATAAATTACTTGGAAAAGCATGAAATTCTAAGCAAATTCCAATTTGGCTTTCAGAAGGGTAGATCAGCGGAACAGGCTATAGTGGAAATAACTGATAATCTTAAAAAAGCAATTGATAATAATCTTTTTACGTGCGGGGTATTCCTAGACTTCTCAAAGGCATTTGATACGGTAAACCACAAAATCTTGCTGGAGAAATTAGAGGCGTACGGTATAAGAGGAACCCCTTTACAATGGTTTATTAGCTACCTCTCAAATAGGCAACAATATGTATATTTAAATAATATGGAATCACCAAAACAAACAATGGTATGTGGCATCCCACAGGGAAGCTAACTAGAAAACCTTTGTTTATTTAGCCCCTAGACACCTTTAATACGTATATTGTACCTATTTACTGGAAACCACCAAAGCTGTTGTTGATGACATCAGATATTTATTTCCAAAGTGTCGCCATTTGCAGAAAAGATTCTGGGTCAGCAGAAGACACTTCAATCGTTTTGGGATGCCTTCCCAGTTGGCCCAAGATTGACAGGGCTCAGCCAGTGCTGGGAGTTGTGGTATTGCTGTCATTCTTGCAGCGAGAGATTTTATTGAAAGAGGGCCTTCAGCACAGTGGTCTTTTCAATGTATCTATGATGATATGCCTTACCTAAGAAAGAAACTAATGAGCAACATTCTCAACTGGGGCAAAAGCAGATAGTGTTTCTTACCTGGTGTTCCTAGATACTTGGAAAGGTTGAACTACATCCTTGTAAATATTGAAATATCCCTTACTGCGAATACCTGCAGTTTGGGATGGGGAGTGGGCTTGAGTTATTGTTGCATGTATTGTAAATATTGAAATATCCCTTACTGCTTGGGTAGGCCTTGTGCGAATACCTGCAGTTTGGGATGGGGGTGGGCTTGGGTTATTATTGTTACAGGTATTGTAAATATTGAAATATCCATTACTGCTTGGGTAGGCCTTGTGCGAATACCTGTAGTTTGGGATGGGTTTAGGTTATTATTATCACATTTTATTGCCATGGCCTTAGCTTTTCAAACGGGTGCATTACAGCATCACACGCAAATTGATTAAATATTCGCATACTTACGAGGCAATTTACGAAAGCGCAGCGTCACAGACTAGTTTGGAGAGAATGAGGTTTTTAGCATTTCCTGCCTGGCTAACTGAACTGGCGAACAAAAGGGAACCATTTCAATACAATAACGTTTTTCTTTCCCTATTTTTGGGCCCTTTGATAGCGCTCGAACATTTATCTTAGCCGTGTCACGGTACATTGATTTTCAGTGACAATAACCTTTTAACGTTGAGCCTCTGTTTTAGCATTTTCTCATATCAATAAACTGTGAACGAAATGGAAGGAAAGTCATTGTATTTTACTTGCATTTCTTTATTTTAGAATGATTTTTTGCCAAGTTCCATTTTATTAAGTGGAGACGCTACGAACTGGTATGCGAATATATTAAATACATAATCTGTTTTAAAAACGGTGTTAAGTAAACGGCAACGGAAGTACTAGGAGATATCTAATTCTTACAAACTCCCACAGACCATTAAGGACAGAACCAAACCGGAGAGTTGTGAATAATTTGCTGGACATCTAAAGCAAACGAGTAGCCATATTATCCGTCCGTAGATAATCAAGCGATTCATTTCCAGAAGCATTTGTGTGCGTTTTCATAGGTACTTCTGATGACAGGCTGCAAAAGCGCCTCAAACTTACATGGAAATGGTATTTATAATTAAAAGTGTATTATTTTATATCCATATGAATTAAGCCGATACTGTACGTTTTCAGTTAACAGATGATAATTTTTTTTTAAAGTGGGAGGGCTGTGCAAGTAATGTTTTCTTTAAAATGTCACTTTGCTACGTGAAATCTCATGCATTGCTTTCCAAATTCGTCACTGTTGTACAAGTCTGGCCACCAGATGAGCTCAAGCTCCCTTGTTGACCTTCCTTGGACCGTGCTAATGACCAGCGTACTGCTACACGTAATTATAGTGCCACTTCTGTTATTTGCCCGCTGTTTTGCTGCTTCCAAAGCTGCCAGCGGATCCACAAATCCATCGATGTCCCACTGCATCTCAACCTGGCTATCGCTTCTCCAAATCGCGCTTGTCTTCACCAGCGTGCACCAAGGTTTAGCGAACAATTTCACACACTTTGAAACTTAATCGTTGTGAGTAGTAAACATGTAGGGAAAAGTCCGGACCGGACTCCCCCCCCCCATAATTTATGTATTTTTATGGTAATGAATCGCGGGACAGGGGAGCGGGACCGAGTGTGGTGCAGGCGCCGCAGCGTGCCGGGTACGGGCACACGCGTGCCGGGTACGGGCACAGGGGTCCGCGCACGGTGCTGTAAGCAGGGCGCGGTGTGGGCGGGGCTTCCAAGCCTCCCCCGGACAAGCGAAACCGGAAAAAAGGAGTCGAGCACGGAGCGCGAGAGCTCCGCCCTGCCCGACGGCCAACGCCAACTGAAGGTGGAGGCGCGTTGGCGCGGGTGTATTTGTAGGTTCGGTTGGGCGTTCTTTTCGCGCCCCCTGGCGCGCACCAATCCGAAGCGTTCGTCCTTGACGAGAGTATTTAAAAAAACGAACCGGTCTAGACACCTTCATAAAGACTATTGGAGGAGACGAAGAAGAATGGCGACGACGATGACCCCGGACTCACTCCGCACGCTGTTGAAAGACGCCAGGCTGCTCCACGATTTTCTCGTGGTGCAGAATGGACCCACCAAGAAGATTGGCCCCCGACATATCCTGGGGGTGGGTGGAAATCACGCTGCTGCAGGAGGGCCGGCCGTGCCAGGCGTTGGACACCCTGCTGTACTGCAGCCACGGGACCCTCCTCGTTCCGTACAACGCCGTGGTGGAGGAAGTGCTGGCCTTGGGCCAAAGGGAGGTGCCTGACTGGGACCCAGAAGAAGAAGTCCCGCTCTGCCATGACACACCACGCGGGGGCATCCGGACTTTTGGCCTCGGGTAGGTGTATAAAGAGGAGCACGCGCTTCGGGTCGAACCATACCAGCGATCATGAAGCCCGCTAAGCAGGAGATACCGACAACACCCATGAAACCCCCCAAGAAGAAGAAGACAACACTGAAACCGATACTGCCGAGGACTCCTCGAGCGCGGCACTTGATGTTTTAGTTGACGGGCCTTCCTTTTGCCCCTACCATGTCTTCTTGCAGCTTGACCATCTTGCTGAGTTCTGGCTGGGTCAATTCGGAACGCAACCGTTGGAGCGCCGCGACCATGGCGGTATCGCGCCCTGCTTGGCCCTTGCGGGTTAGGGTCTTGCGGCGCGGCTTCGACCTCTTCTTCCCCTTTTTGGAGGGAGGTTTGGCCGAGGCCCCGGCCCCGGCCCCACCCTGCCCGCCCTCGACTCCTCCACCGGAACCCTCTTGAGGTGTTGGCGGCGACGACGACGGGGGTTGGGCTTGCACCAGTTTTTGGAGCTGCCGGTACTGATGCTCCGGAATCATGGTTAATTTACGGGTATGCTTCATTCTGTCGCTTTGAGGGCTTTGTTGACACCGTACCCCACTCCCGACGAGATGGCCCCGACGGCCGCGGCTTTGGCGATGATGGGGGCCGCGGCAATCAACAGCGGGATGAGCGGAAAGATGCCCCCCTTTTGGGTGATGAGGCGCCGGCGGTGCTTGACCGTGTACCCCCCCGTTGCCAAACTGCCGAAACAGGTGGCGTTTCCGTTTGAACTTTTGAAGCACGTCGGTCGGGAGGTCGAGGTTGCGGTTCAAGACTTTGAGCGCCAACTCGCTGACGGTGTCGATTTGATCGTCGCTCGCTTCTCGGATGAGTCTTTTAAGAGTACTGACCACCCGCTTTTTGGCCGACCCTTGCTGAGTGCCTTGGAGGTCCCGGAGCCAGGGGGTGTGGCGGTCGAGGCGGGTCAGCCCGAGCATCAGGTCTTCGTTGTTGAGGGTCGTCCCACCGTCCCCCATCGGGGGGGCACCCCCGTCGGGGATGAAAATCGAACCCCCTTGTTGAAAGACGACCGCTCCCCCCCCCCGCTTTGATAGCGGCGGAGGGCTTGCAGCAGGGCTTGCTGTGACGCGTTTTGATGCCCCTGACGTTCCAGGTCCTCGGGCGCGGTGTAGATCAACCCACCGTCTTGAGCCATGCTGGGTTTTTTTCCTTCTCTCTTTTTTCTTGACCTCGGGACCGCCGCCCCTCGAGTTTTTTTTATGCGTACCGAGGGGGTCGGCGGCGGCGGCGTGGGACGCGCACACGCCCCGCACCACCGCCGTGCCCGAGCTGTTGCAGCAGGCGCCGGCGGGTGTCCCGCACGAGCGTGTACGTGGCGTTGGGCCCGGTGACGGCTCAGGACGCCGGGGTGCGTCGAGGGTCCACCAACGTTGGGTTGCGTTGGGCGGTGGGAAGTCGGGTCGTCTGCGTGGCAAAGCGGGTGGCGGGTCCAGCGGCTCGTAGGTGATGGGAACGTCGGGGTCGTTGGGTAGGATGTTGGTGCGCAAGGCGGGCAAAGCCCGCCCCGAGCGCGGGTGCATGTCCAAGAACAGGTACCCGTTGGGGCGTTTCTGGGCGTCTTACAGGGCCTCCAAAAAGAATGGCACGCGCCCGGGAAGGATCTGCTGGGCCAGCAACCGCGGACGGAGCTGGTCGCGCAGGTTTTTAAACAAGACGATGTAGTGCACGTTTTGAGAAATGGTCGACGCCAGACTCCCTTTGGGAAACAGGCATTGCGTCAGGTAGATCACCGTCAGGTTGTGGTGGTGGGAGCCGCGCGTGAACAGGCTGGCCACAAAGGCGTCCTTGCTGCAGGTGGCCATGAGGTCGTCCAAGACGACGATCCCCGGCCGACCGTCAAACCGTTCGTACAAGTCGGCGGGGACGCCTTCCACAAACTCGATGTCGGTCCCCAAATCGCGGCGCCAGGCGGGGGTCTCGAAGGCCGGTTGGTGAATACCGTAGCACACAACGATCTTCTGGGGCGAGGGTTTCATCATCGTGTGACGGTGTTGCAGCAACGCTCGGGTAAAATACGTCTTGCCCGATTGCGGCGGTCCCGTCACCATGATGGCGCTAGGGGTGCGTAACTGTACCGTGACCTTCCCGCCCTCTTTCCCCCCCTCCTCACTGCTGCTTTCTTCTTCTTCTTCGTCTTCTTCTTCTTCATCGTCAGGGGGGCGTTCACGCTTCAAAGCGTGCCCCCTTTTGGGCGTCGGGCGGCGGGTATATGAGGCGGTGGGCGGGGGCAGTGGTGCGGCGGGGGTCCGCGGTGGTGACGGGCGCGGACGGCGAAGAGGCATCGGAGCAAGAGGATGAGGAGCCGTCGGCAGATGGTGGTGGTGGTGGTGATGCTCGACTGGGGCTCCATGAAGGGATGGCGGGTAGCGCGGCGGCTCCCGGGATCTCCGTTTTTATCTGTTCGGGGATCGCGCCGTTGGCGATGGTGGCGGTGGGGAACGTCGTCAACGGCGGCGACGTGGTCAGCACGTACCGGTACCCCTGGTTCTCGGGGGCCAATTTTGAACGGTTGCTCCCCCGAACCCAGCGTCGACCTGACCGCCACCGAGGACGAGGCCAGCGACGTGGAGGAGGAGGAGCACAACTATACGATCGACCATACCCTCCTCGACGCCCCGGGCTCACCGACCGGCGCCTACGTTCCTCCCTCACCGGTCCACACACCACCCGGGTCACCCCAACCTGGCCCCAGCCGTGGAGGGCCTCACCGCGCCACCCCTCCCGTCATGGTTGATGGAGAATGACAGCGACAGTGACGACGACATCCCCCTGTCCAGACTGGTCAGCTGTACCCGCCCAACCCACCACCACATCCCCACGACCCCCACTTCCACCCCTGCCGACACCAGCGACAGCGACGAACTCCCCCAAATGATCGAGTACGCCCCACCCCCCAAGCGCCGTCGCCTTCACACCGCCATCGACCTGACGGGTGGCGACGACACAGACACCTCCTCCACAGACACAGACTGACACCATATGTAAAATAGCACTTTTTTATTATTCATTTAAAACTTGTATAATTAAAGCTACATTAAAAAGTCTTTTAACGTTTTTTGTCTTGTCTTTGGCTTTAGTAAAAAAGTAAAGTAAAGCAACTTTATTTAACGTCGGTAACTCGTGACAGTACAGTGAGACTGATAAACTAGAGGCCGACGGGAGACCTACGATTTTACGTCTTTATCCGAGAAGACGTGAAGGTCTAACCATTTGCAGTTGTTTCACAAAAGCAGCACCTTCTACTCAGTTATTTTAAGACCCTGAGTGTTGGTCCGGCCGGGGTTTGAACCCGCGACGTGCTTCCTCTGGTACTTCTTCCCCTTGCCCTCCCCCTTCCTGCGCTTCTTGCGGGGCGGTTCGCTGTCCTCCTCACTCTCCTCCGACTCGTCGCCCTCCGACGAACAGCTGCCCGAGTCCGGACCGTGCGTGGCTCGCCCAATAAACTTGAAGGCGTTGCACTTCCTGTTGGGGAGCGGGGCCGCGCACGACATGTACGGGCGCCCGTAATTATTTTCCAATTTGCTGACGCGGACCGCTTGATACAGCCCGTGCTTCTTGCACTTGGGAACGACCTCCTTAAACGTGAACGTCGCCCCTCCATACTTGTGCGCCAAGGCCGCCATCACCAGAGGCACGTCGCTCATCGGCATCGACAAATTGCACCCGCGGTTCTTCACCTTCCCCTTGGCCTTGAACTCCACCTGCGTACCGCACTTGGCCATCGTGACCCCCTCGTCGTTGTCGTACGTTCTGCACACCTCCCCACAAAAGCACTGCACCCCACCGCTTCGGACATCTCGAGGGGTGGGTGGAGAAGCCATACCAGAAATAAAAAAGAAATGATAATGTCTTTTGCCGTCGTTGTTGTTACCGTCTTTCTACCCCAAGTCAGTATGCCTCAGGAGTCGTAAACCTCTATGTTTTATAGCCTACTGGTTGCCCGTCCTCCCCAAAAATCACATCCCGGCTCAGTGACGGCCAATCATCTATTCCCGCGTCCATCTCGTAATCAGGCGAGATGGTCTCGCGCACTGTCTGTTGCTGTAGGTGGTAGCAGGTCCGACGGTCGCGATCCGGGTGCCGGACTTCCACTTCGTAAAGCACGCCCTGGTCCGGTAACTTGTCCGGTACCTGACTCCAGTCGACCTTGCGTATCTCGTGCACGTGCGAGTGCATCTGCCGCCATTTGTACCGGTGCTTCAGCAGAAACGTCTCCAGTACATCCAGCCCCTCCCAGCCCCCCACCGTCAGCACCGTCACTTGAGGCCCGTGCCCAATCCGTGCCGCTGGTCGCGAGGTCGTAAGGGACCCGTTTCCACTCATTCTCTGCGAAGCCATCGTCCCCATGTTCCCCGTCGTCCGTCGTGGGCGCTTCTTTTATCCGCATCAAAACCGGGGTGCCGGTGGGGGGAGCATCCTCCTCGTCCTCCGTCTCCTCACTCATCGCGTCACTCATCTCTTCTTCTTTCTCTTCCGCGTCACCCCACGTGTCCGGGTCCACCGTCGACCACGGGCTCCCGCACTTTTCCAAGCGTTTTCGTCCGCCCCCGCCCACACTTCCGCCGCCATGAGTATGGTCCGCACCTCCTCGTGCACCCCATGGGCCCCCCGGACAGCGTTGACCGAATACTGCACGTTCGCCTCCTCCGCCGACATCCACACGAACTTGCACACCTTGCGGATCATGACCCCATACCCCGGCCACAGGCAATCCACCCGTCTCCAATACGCTCTCGCCACCTGCTGGCATTCCACGCTGCCCATGGGGATCGGGACCTGCAGCGGGGTTCCGGGCAGCGTCGGGATCTTTTGGCCGTAGGCCACCATGCTCTGTAAATTCATCGTGTCGTCACACCGCTAACGTCCCCGTACGAATGGAATCACGTTGTCCGCGATCCCCTTAAATGCATGCTTGCCCAACATCTTGGCAGCCGTCCCAAACCCTGGTGCCGGGCCCGACAACAGCATGCTCATCAGATCGCCCGTCTGCGCCAGCGGTTTAATCATGCGGCGGTTCCCTGGGCGGTACGCCCCACCCTCTTGCTGCTTTTTCTTCAACCTGTTACCCAACCGTTTGACCGCATTGATCAGCATGAAGGGTATAAACCCTCCTGTCTAGGCCACCGGTTTCCTCCTTCCACGCCCCTTTTTCCGTCGGGGGGGTGCCGTTCTTCTCTGCCTACGACGCCGTGCCATTGGACCCGCACCGGTTAACACTTTCTCACCCTGGGAACTTTTTTATGTTTTTTTTTATAGCTTTGGCACCCTGAGGTCCGGCTTCACGGGTCCCGATCTGAACCGCCCAAGGGGTCATGGCGTAGGGGAGCGTCTTCCTCTCGTGGGGCGGGTAAAACAACGTCCAGCCTTGAGGCCAATCGCGGGGGAGCCGGCCCTGTTGTATATACCGTCGACGGTAAGACACCGCCGTGACGTACTCACGCCGGAACCGCCCCCGCGTGGAAGTCAGCCCCACCGGCCGCAGGGCCCGGCGGGGTGTCCAGCCCCGGCGCCCCCACTGCTTCTCTTCCTGCACCCAACTCCGCAGCAGCATCCGCTGGGCGATCCACTCACGTTCCATGCCTTTTTTTTCCCTTTCTGGGTTCCCCACCCCACTAGACCAATGTTTTTTTCCTTTATACTTTGCGCCCTGAGGTCCGGCTTTCACGGGCCCCACCCGATCTGATCCTCCCCGGGAAAGATCCTGAACACCTTCCAAGGGTAGACCCTGTGCCTGCTCGTGTCCGGCTTCACGCAGGCGTGGTGCCGCCAAGGCCTCATGCTGGGGGGGACTGTCTTCCTTTCGTAAGGCGTGTAAAACGCTTGCCACCGTTGAGGCCGTCCGGGCCACAGCCTCCCCTTCCGCACGCACACCATGCGGTTCCAAACATGCCACGAGCGTCGGGGGTGTCCCCACGTGGAGTGCACCCCCGCCTCCCGCATCGCCTCCCAGTGCGTCCACCACTGGCGTCGCTGCGTCCTCTCTTCCCGCGCCCACCCCCGCAGCAACGTCTGCCGGGCCTTCCACTCGCGCGCCTCGACTCTCCGGCGCCCGCACGCCTCGTCGCCACGCCCCTCCAACGAATTACCGGTCTGGCGTCCCATGCTTCACTGTCTCCCCCACGCTCCAGTACGGTTTATATTTATACACATTTCTTTTTCACATAAACTCCATCTTGTAAGGGACGGCGTTTGTAAGGGGGACGGTATACCCCGAGGCCACGCACAGCTTGTAGACGATGCGTACGTACTCCCCGTAATACGTCCCCTCGCAATCGCTGATCTAATTGCACATTGGCTAATTGCTTGTCGCTCGGACGACCAGTTTTCACCTTGGGATCCATGTTCACAGAGTGATTTAAACTATGAAGTGTCGATGAAAACTACCAATTTCATGCATGAGAAAAATAATTGCTGAACATATAGTCGCTACTAAAACCGAAATTGGATACGTTTAGTTTGCCGGCCTTAGCTCAACCAGCACATACTTCTTATATTTTTTAAACGAAAACTGAGAATTATGGAAGTCATCCAGACAGGGGACAGGATCAGGAGTAATGAAGGTTTTGATCTTGTTGACTGAAGGCAGGTATCCAAGGCTGATGAATGTAGCGATGTTAAAAAACCTCCAATGAGAGAACCACTGTCAAGGGGAAAGCAAATGGTGGAGGCCGCGAGAAAAAAACAATCCAGACGCTCGAATCATAAGCACTAAAGTGGAAGATGCTAAGCTAGACGAACCCGATGCTAAACGCCAGAAGATTTGTAAAGAAGTTCCAAAGCACAGCACGGCCACGGTAGAATGTGCTTCAATAAGAGATACATCCAAAGTTCCTCAAGAAAGCACAAGATGGTAGGTCTATTGGCGAGGGAACTTATGGCACATGCTTTGCAGTAACGTATATAAATTGGATTGAACCGCGAACTGGTCTATACTTTTCCCTGCCTGTTCACAGGCCTTAGAAGCAGATATCCTTTGAAAGACTGAAAGCTGAAGCTCAACAAGAAGCGTTGACGATTTTGAAGTTGGGAGATCACTCAGGGGTCCCAATGCTTTTGGGACTGTGCACTAAAGCTCCACTGGTAATGATTGTTACACAGTTTCATGGTGAGGGCGATAACAGTTTGACCGTTTTAAAGCTGTTAAAAAGGACTGCTTATCAAAGAGTAATGGGTGGAGGTTTTGAATGGAATCGCAGATGCTTTGCAACACATTCTTGCATTGCGATTTGAAAGGGAAAAACGTTGTTTGGAAAAGAGGAATGGTAAATATGCTCAAGTCATCATTGATTTTGGTTTGAGCATCAAGATTACGGATGCGAGAGTTCCAAAACCCAAACCACGTTATATTCAAGGAAATTATAAAGCCTCGTACATTGCAATTGAACTTGTAGCTGGCGAAGGGAAGCCATCAATGAGCAGCGATGCTTACTCGTTTGCAAAGCTAGTGGAGTATGTGTACTCAAAAAGTGGTTTTGAAGTAAACAGCGTGGTGTCAAAGGCTGTTACGGTACACGAAGCTCAAGAGCGACCAACATTAGCTATAAAAAGTAGTTTACAATAAACTTTGACAACTGAGTACTTGCAGATCGGAAGCTCCCTGTTGTTTAAACTAAACGCGCTAATAATTGTATTACTGTAGCGCACTCATTTATAATTAGACGAGATTAAATATGCATTCCTTTGGGTCGCAAGGTAAGTCCTCAAGTTACCAAATGGAGACTTTGAATGTTCTGAAAATGGAGTACGCTCCTCATGCCTCAAGTGCTGTATGAGATGTCTACAGTATTATTTCGAGAAAGAATAAGAAATCAACACCTTTTAAGTTCCTTGCCTTTTGTTGCTATCGTTCTTTGCTAAAAAAAATACTACATTTTGCAGATTTAAACTTGAATGAAAGATTTTGAGTGGTAAACACGTGCTAGCCTTTTTCTCTCTGAGTCATTGAAGGGTAAAAAATAAAGTTCTGCCACTCGATTGTGACTACACATGCACGACGCACAAACAGTAGCATGTCTAGTACTATATAGTGAAAACTACCTAACTCCATCATGTATCGAGTTCCATATACCTATATACGTATTTTGTGTGTATCAATTCCTTCAGGGGAATACGAGGCAAGAAAGGTGTTTTGGGGGAAGGAACGTACAGTTCTGTTTTTGTACAACAATACAGAGCCAAACCCCACCCATGGGTTTTTCTTGGAGAAGGCTCTGGAAGATGAAGGCCTCCAAAAAGCCTTGACCAAGCTCAGGAATCTGCAACCAATGGTATTGGAGTTGCTGTAGGTACAATGATGCCTGCTTGGTCTTCCTTCGATGGTATTGGAGTTGCTGTAGGTACAACGGCTGCTTGGTCTTCTTCCACATCCTCCGCAACCGAGGCACCCCAATGCCATAGTCTTTTGCTGCTTCTTTTTGCGGCCTTTTTCCTCGAACGTTTTGGATCTCGAGAATTTCGTCTTCTGAGAGATTTCGTTTTGGTGGGATTTGGGGCATCCTATATCTTGCAAATGTAGAAAGTTCCATTGGAACTGGTACGGACCCGAGTCCAAAAAGATTCGAAGATATACAGGTACCAGATCCGTTCCAGATCCTCGGAGATACCTGGGTACCAGATTCCTTCCAGATCCAGAATCCTGGGAGATATCCGGGTACCAGATGCGACCCGAGTCCCGCACTTGGGCGACTGGCAAGAACTTGGGCAAGAACATGTCTAGGTACTTTATAAATACTTGCCTAGGTACTTGTCTACTTTGGGGACAACTTTCCTATTGCTCTAAGTCTTTTAGATCTTCGCACTTTCTCTATCTGTTTTGAAAGAGGACCTTTATCTTTCTCTTCATTTCAGTCGACATAGCTAAACATTGTTCCGAGTCTGCAGTCGTCTGAGGTATTAGGTTTAAGATCCACGAAAAGGTATCCATAAGGACGTTGAACAGCTGTTTTAAATTTTTGAATAAATTGTTCTGTTTTAATGTGGATAAATGCAATTTAGACAAAGTTAAAATTGAGGCATTGCTGGTCAGCGGTCTCACCCTTAACTGTGGGGGCATCCCCTAAGCTTAACAGGGGCTTGGTGTGCTCAACGTTGCGGATCTATTCCTCGCTGCGTTACGCAAATTTGTTCCCGCCCATTGGTATAGTTCTATTCCACTGACTAGGTTGGTCAGTGTGACAGGTGTCAGGTGATGGACTGTGGTAGGAGTTACCATGGTTACCTCATTGTCGTGTGTGGAGATGCCCATCCAGCATGACTATCTCTAGGCACCTAATCCCAAGCTCATCTTATGCCGATGAGTTTAACCGGGGTACATCTGCTTTCCCAAAGCTAGCATTTGTAGTTTATCTCGAAGGGTTTTTAAAGAGCACAAGATAGTGAGTGTTCAAACTCAGTGATTTTCCCTTGATAAAACAGTTTCTGTAAAATAAATATCACACCAAGGTTTCGATGGTGAGATCGTTTGGTGAATAAATTCATGATTCTCTTATCCCTTGAAGTCTCTGACATTTGATCATCTATCACAATCATATTCGTGACGTCTGAGTTGAAATACCAATCCTCATCAAGTTTTTGTGGTATTCCTTTAACAAACTCTATTCCTTGCACAGATTGCATCATTTTGTCAATGTGAATAACACCATACTATGACGTTTTTTTGCGTGTTCAACGAGGATTTGTACCCAGATTTTTTCCAGATCTTCTATTTACGTTAAAAATGGAAGACGGATAACAAACCCATACAAATGCTAATAAATATTTCACAGAGCTTGGGATCCATTATTACTTTCAACTTCAACCAACCCGCAGTTACATTATGTTTTTAGTGAGACTATTCTAGGCGGGGGTAAAAGGTTAGTTACAATATGGTGAGAAAGAAAACTAAACACAGCATTTACACACATATTGATGAGCTCTGTCACGCAACGCTCTGAGCTTCCTAGTGACCATGGGCTCCGAGCGTTGTGTGACAGAGGTGACAATGACTGTGAAGGAGACTATCTGTTATTGAAATGCCACCTGCAAATGCTTCGGAACTTCGATTAATCTTACAACAAATCAAGGAACTGGGAGCTAAAATCGACTGAAGCAGTCGGACAGAGTTGGTGGAAGAGGCAACGGTAATTAACGATAGCCTTAAGATGCCTGAAGGAAATAATTTTCCACATAAAGGCCTTTCTTTAATATATTCGACCCAGCACTGTATTTCGCCATATCACTAACCGCGGGCGAAAAGTTAAATGCGCCAGGATACGTGTTAGTTCCCGTGATTTAATTAGGCGCAAGTGAATTAAGATCGACATAACGGTTCGACGTTTGCTGCCACGTCGGCCCTAAGTCGATCTTCTACCGAACCTATTTTTTAATAGGATCGGCGCGACTTCAGATCGACGTTTGCCATAGGCCTAAAAGTCTTGTGGTCTGAAATGGGACAAAAAACAGGCAAGCTGACTAGGTCTACTGATTCACTAATTCGCGTGATCATTTATATGTAATAGAATGGATCTTTTTCAGGAATGCAATCACATGGTTGTACTCGATGGCAAACAAATCTTAATTCATATAGCGATGTTTCGTGTGTCGTCATCTATTGTCATTAATGTGCCAACCAGAGATCCACTGGTTCCTAACACAAAGCAGGCTTCACAAATCATGGTTGATACATTAGCATAACAATAATATTGCAATGTTTATCAATACGATATATTTAAAGGCACTTGTATGACATTGGTAGTGTTATTAGCAAAACCTGTTTGTAAATGCTATTAATTTCCACCTGCAATAGATTGTCAATCTTTCTAAAACAGCGTTTTAAATATAGCTTGCCATCCATGGCAAAGTCTTTCCCGCCATATGGAGATCACAAGTTCAATTCACTCGTTAACAATGTATTATACCAGCACATGAGTGTTTCCTGCAAAAGCCCTACATGTATTACAACTGTCTCTGAACCTAACTTGCTAAAAAATATTACAGTATTAATTGAGATATTTGTGTGTATTTTTATAGAAAACAATTCATTTTAGCAGGAATTACCCACCCATACCTTAACATTTTTAGGACTCAAATGTGTCAATGCTTTTCGAATTTCAGTAGGATTCATGGACTGACTGATATTATTATTTCTAACTTCACTGTCTAAACACAGGTGCTATTGTAGCATACATGTAGATGTAACTTTTCCTGTAGCTAATAGCTATATAGCCTGATTTTCAGACGGTACGAGGTCGTCCGCTCACTTCCTCCCCCTCCCCGTCTGATGGACTTCATAGACTTTCATGTTCCTGACGTCAAAATTTGAACCAATCAGAGCGAACTTTACACTTTTGGCAAAGTCTGGAATTTATGGAATGTGCTCGCATACTTTTCTAAATGGCGTTGGGGAAGGACTTGAGCAGTGTGTCGACCAAAGTTGTAAAGTTTTCAGGATTTCGAAGCTATATCCAGAGCAGAAGGAAGCATTGGAATCGTTCATTCATCGAAACGAAGTGTTTGTAAATCTACGTACGGGCTTTGGTAAATCACTAATCTTCGGCTCCGATTACAAATCTCATGCATTCGATCTGAAACATTCTCCTAGGTTTTTGGCTTTTAGAAGACCAAATCTTTCAAAGAATATTATGATTTTTCTGCAGGAGTGAACACACATACTAAGTATGTTATGGAAAAGGTTTCATGGCACTTGGGTGAATATTTTTGTTTTCAGAATTATGAACACACTCCGTAAGCTCATGTACGGCAGGCTCATGTACGGCAATGGCATCTAAACTTTGCACAAAAAGTCTGGTTAAGACAATCTCTGATACCAAAAAACTACACTGGGACAACTTTAGGGTCTCGTGTGACCGGGTGTGACTAATCGGCATACATATCAAGCTTCAAAACGTTTTAAAAATAAAAGTAAAAGCGTAAAAGTTCTAAGATCACAGTCATCGCTTTACGGCATCACTCACAGGAATCGAGGCTGATATTTCTTGTATGCATTCTCATACACTGTCCTGCAAATACTGCACGCAAACTTCAGTTTAAAACGTTCCTGCTCTCCAAAGAACCAGAGCAGCTCAAACAGAATACCATTCTGAGAAATCGACAGAAGTTTGAAGCTGTAGAATGTTTTTTCCAGTGCATGAAAGCTGATAGATACAACTAGTAAAAGCCGCCACTGTAAGACTGTTCTACACTTCACGCTTCAAGGTTGATGACGTCAGGAACATGAAAGTCTATGAAGTCCATCAGACGGGGAGGGGGAGGGGGAGGAAGTGAGCGGACGACCTCGTACCGTCTGAAAATCAGGCTAATAGCTATATCCCTTGTGAATATTTACGGTGTGTCGTTCTAAATGTGAAATAAAGTCATCAGGTTTATTTTCGATCACTGGGGTCGCCACGAATATTATCGATATTTCAAAGTACTCCTGACGCTAATACCGAGAGGATGTACTGAAGCTGATCCAATGTCAATATAGTCGTAAACTGGACATGATCCGAACTGAGAAATCGGGCCATTTACTATATATTTTAAGCCATTACTTTTGAAAGAAAAGAATAAACACGACACTACTACAACTACAAGCTTACATTAATGTCGATGCCACGTGCGTTTAGGACTTTCGCAAAATGTACGAAATTTCCCTCCAAAGTCCGTAAAACTTTTGTCAGCCCTAGAAAAACTCAACATCTTGGCATTTCAGTCGAAGAAACTTTTGGTTCTAGCAAAATAATAGCTACGAATGGTCCAACTTTTCTCGCATTTCAAACTCACAGGTATCAGAAAAGTTTTGCGAAACGTCACGCGCCAGAACGAGGTTATTTTTTCAAAATGGCAAAAAAGATACACGAGCACAACAAAATTCTCGAATTCTCTTGCCTGTGAGACACAGGGAACCCAACGGACACCAGATTAGGATGGCGTTCTCCTTCGTCGAACGCAATAATAATGAATATAGCTCAATTAGTGGAAATATCGTATCTGATATAAGTGACCATTTTACTAAGACAAGCGCATTAATTACATAAAGAGATCCAACTCTAATGATACAACTTTAGAGTGCAAACAATATAAGCGTGAAATAGCACTAAATTATGTTATTTCTATTGTTTTCCTATGTTTCATTACATCTATTTAGCACTAATTAGTCAGTACTGTTTCACGCTTATAGTCTGCATTCTACTACAGTACATGGGGTAATGAAGCTTATGTTTGACATTTGTTTTGTAAGAAGTCATATCTTTATGGTTCATTTGTTGAACGAAATAAAAGTTTCTGAATGGATTTATCTGAAGTAGTCTTGAAATGAAGGGGGTTTAGACGAAATGTCCCCATACAAACAGGTCAATGCATTTTCAAGGAGTGCACAGACTAGATACATTTTCCCAACATTGCTCATGCCAATGTTTAGATTTTTCTTGAAATCCAAAAAAATAAAATCATTTATGACATAATATATATAATAGAGCATTTATATAGCGCCAAGCTCCAATAATTGTCCGTGGCGCTTTACAATATTACAAGTTAATAACTAAATATGACTAAAAAATATTTACAGTTAGCTAAAATAATTTAAAAGGAAAGTAATAATAAGAATAACTATAAGGCAGGGGTCGCACTAGGCGAGATCGTGTTTACATAAGTCGCGATTCTGTCATCACTCGACGTAAAACTAGTGCGACCCCTAGTTGCTAAAATTTGGCAGAACACACAAACCTGTTGTTTTAGCCATTAAGCTGTCAAATTAATGGAGTAGTCAAAGGTATCCATGTCTTGTTGCACAATTCAGTACGGCGGGAAATCACGGTTCATGTTACACCGCTCTGAAAGCAGCAAGCTTCAAACATGGATAGACAAAGTTCTTTTCCCGGAGCTCTGTTCTACTATGATAATCAGTTCAACCCGCAAAGTTCAGCTCCCGGATACGGCATGCATCAGATGAATCCATACCCTGCGTATCATGGAGCAGACATGCATTTTTACCGGCAGACACCTATGCAACAACAAAATCAAACCGAACAGCAACAGCAAAATCAACCTGACTCCCCTGCTTCAAGCGCATCAAGCCAAAATGAAGCTTCGCTGCTGGCTGAATCCTCGCGGGCTGCCTCTGGAAGCAAGCAAAAGCGCGGGGAATACGACACGTGGACCCAGCAACAGCAAAAGCGCTTGGTTGAGTTGTGGGCTGAAAAGCACGAGTGGGTAGAGAGCAAAGAGGCAAGAAAAGCGTGGAGGAAGATATGCGACGAGCTCAATACCCGTTTAAGCGACACAAACAAAACAGTTGAGAAGTGCACGAAGAAGATGAAGTATTTGATAGAGAAGTACAAGACGGCAAACGAGTGGAACCGCAAGCAGTCGGGGGGATCGCGAAAGAAAAGAATTTTTTACGATGAAATCGATGCAGTGCTTGGGTGTCGAGATATCGTCACATTGACTCACGTATCTGAGGCGGGATCGAGTGCAAGCTCATCGGCTGCACTGAACACCTCAAGCAGCAGCTCTGCCAGTGCCGATGGTCGTGATGACGACAATACCAGTCGCCGATCAGAAGCCATCAAGATCGAAGAGGCAAAGAAGGGCCAGAGAAAAGAGAGGAAAAAGGCGCGCAAAAGGCCTTACACGTGTGACGATGAGGACGAAAACTACGAGTACAGCGAGAGTCTCAAATGCTTCAAAGAAACAGGAGAAAAGCTGGGCAATTTTAGGGACAATTTCTCCCAAATGCAGCAACAGCAGATGACTCAGTTTATGGCTAAAACTCAGACACTTCATCCCCTCCAAAGTAAGACACTACTACAGAATAAACTCTAACACATAACTTTATTTCAGTACAATGCCAGATGGCATACGTATATGCATTGAACACTTAAGAACTTCATTGCCGATGCGGGTATACTACATGTTAAGTGCATGTGCATCCAAGTTTATATTTTTTAGTTTTTTTTCTATGCCGGGTTCATAGCGAGGCTGAGAACATGTTAATATATGCATGATTAATGAAATGAGTACATCGAGCTATGAAATAAATTCTTTTAAAATATCACGAATATCTTCACCGTCTCTGACTACATCGTCATTGTTATTATCGGCGTCATCATGATTCCCTCCACCGTTGTCGTCCCAGTTGTCTCTCATTTTAATGCAGAAATTGTGTAGGACTGCGCATGCAATGGCTATTTTGACCAAAAATGCAAGGTCGCTATCGAGGCGCTTTGACAAAATTCTCTAGCGTGATTTGAGGCAACCAAACGCACACTCAATTTTCACCCTAGCGCTATAAAGCTCCTTGTTGAATTTTATCTCTAGTCTGTCTCTTGTTGCCTCAGGGAAAGGTTTTTGGAGCCATGGTGATATTGGGTATGCACTATTGACTACAGGGACAGTAAGGATATCTCCTCGCTCTGCTCTGTTGAATATGGTAGTGTTTCGCAGCATTCTTGAGTCATGCATGCTGCCTGGAAAGCCAGCAGAGAAATCTAAAAAAATTAGATTCCCGTCAGCCACAGCCTGGATACTAAAGTCATGCTGTTAATATCGGCTGAAGTAATCAACAGCACTCTCTGTCGGTGCATTTATGCATATGTGCGTACCATCGATAGCTCCAACAATGTTTGGAAGTTGCGAAAGGTTCTCAAACGTTGCTATAGAAACTACAGTTTCTGCCAACGTTTCTGGGAAGTGAATATATTCATTTTTGAGACATCTTGGACAGCTTCGATAACCGTAGATTTTCCAACATTCATAGCGGGTCCAATACTCACATACGAGTTCCCATGTGCTAGCCTGAAAAGTGCAATAGCCAGTACCTTTTCTGGTGGAATACATTGCCTGAATCGTGTGTCTTCTCTAGTGATGCGGTATCCCAGAATTCGTACAAGGGCCTGAAAATTATCCCTGTTCGTGCGAAGTTGTCGTCTAAAGAAATCGCCCGGAATATTACGGCCATGGTAATGGATCTCAAACCATGATTCTACAGGCCGTGGAAGGGTCCATGACCATGGCCGATTACGCAAACGGCGCAAGTTTCGTACTCTGCGTCTCCTTAAGGCCATAGCCATCCTAAAACAGGCTTGCTGATATTGCACGACTATTATCAATAGCGCAGCAGCCTGTTGTTGAGCTTGGAATTGATAATTCAGGAGAAAACCCAACGCGACAAAAATTATATGGTTGAGATTCATTTTCCCAAACTCGTCACTCATGAGATCATGCATTATGGCAAGGTCGCCACTCGAGAACTCATGAGATTGACAACCTGTCATAAGAAGGTATTTTTGGAAGTCTAAATGCGACCTTCAAGAAAAATTGGACTGCCACAAAAAAAAAATCCCCATTTTCGGGGTATATAAACAAGACCTCACTTAGTGCGACCCCTACCTAAGTTAAAAGCTTCTTGAAATAGATGTGTTTTCAGTCTAGACTTAAACAAACTAACTGAAGTCGATTCCCTGATATTAGTCGGTAGCTTATTCCAAAGTCTGGGTCCGGCGACTGAATACGCTCTATCTCCATACGTCTTTAGGTTGGCAGTGGGTTCATTCAGTAATTTCTTCGAAGATGATCTTAGACAGCGTGAAGAGGTCTTATAACTAATCAATTCCCTGATGTAATGTGGCACGAGTCCATTCAAAGCCTTATAAGTCAATAACAGTACTTTAAAAACAATTCTAAAATGTACAGGGAGCCAATGTAACTTGACTAGTATGGGTTTGATATGATCATGCTTTCTAGATGAAGTAATGATGCGGGCAGCCGAATTCTGAACGTGCTGTAGCCTATCAACAAGATAGTTAGGGAGACCATGAAGCAAAGCATTGCAATTATCTAGCCTAGAGGATACAAATGCATGCACCATTATCTCAGCAGTCTCCTGGGTCAAGTATTTCCTTATCTTAGCTAAGTTACTAATATAAAAATATGAGCATTTACATATCTTTTTGACATGCTCCTTAAGATCAAAACATTGGTCAAATATAACTCCTAAATTACGAGCTTTTTCACTCGGCTTAACCTCCTCCTCGCCAACTTGAATAAAATTAATATAGGGGCGTGGACGGTTCTTTGAGCTAATAAGTACGAGTTCAGACTTATCCTGGTTTAATTTTAGTTTGTTACGTAGTATCCGATGTCTCTTAGGCATAGCTCCATAGCCACTCTTGCAGAACCTAGATCATCCTGGCAGCTAGTTTTGTATTACAAGTACAATTGCGTGTCATCTGCATATAAATGAAAAAGGTATACCATGGTTTCTAGCTATATCGCCAAGAGGACTTGTGTAGAGGGAATATATAAGGGGGTTCCAGCACTGGGCCTTGTGGAACGCCATATGGCAGATCTCTCACGGAAGACACACTGCCATTGACAGCAACAAATTGAACCATTTGAGGGCTGTACCTCTCACTCCAAATCGACTGTCCAACCTTGATAACAAGATTCCATGGTCCACAGTATCGAAAGCCGCTGACAAGTCAAGCAAAATTAGAAGAACAGGTCGATTATTATCGATGGCAGTCAATATATCATTCTGCACTCTTACAAGTGCAGTCTCCGTGCTGTGATAGAGTTTATAGGCAGACTGGAACACTTCGAGCAACTCGCACTTGTTATTAGTTAGGTGATCAATCATTTGTGATGCCACAGCCTTTTCAGTGACTTTAGAGATGAGGTATAGATTTAACACAGGACGGAAATTTTAAAATTTCTCAAAGTCCGCACCATTTTTTTTAGTAGTGGACTCATCATAGCTGTCTTGAATCTCCGAGGTATATGGCCAGACTGGAGAGACAGATTGACGATACAGGTTATAACTGGCACAAGTAGATGCCTGCATTGCTTAAATACAGAAGATGGAATCGGATCCAGTGCGCATGACTTCGAGCACCGGCCATCCACATATCCAGATACTTCATTTTCGTGAACAGCATTAAATTCGGTGGGTAGATCCATTGGAGACATGTCGCCTTCAATATCCAACGAAACTGTACGGTAGAAGTCTCTATCATTACCTTGAATGTTGTTAAGTTCACTGCGAATCTTCAAGATCTTATTCGTAAAGAAATCAGCAAATGAGTCTGCGAAACTGCGAGACTCCAAAAAGTCACAGAACTCATCTCTGTATTGTGTTATTATGCCATGGGGGTGTAATGAAGCTTATGTTTTACATTTGTTTTGTAAGAAGTCATATCTTTATGGTTCATTTGTTGAACGAAATAAAAGTTCTTGACTGGATTTATCTGAAGTATAGTCTTGCAATGAAGGGGGTTTAGACGAAATGTCCCCATACAAACAGGTCAATGCATTTTCAAGGAGTGCACAGACTAGATACATTTTCTAACATTGCTCGATTTTTCTTGAAAATCTGATTATCGTTAGCGGTATCCACTAGCAGTAGTAGTAATAATAATAAAATCATCATCATCATCATCATCATATTCCAAAAATTTAAACTCATTTATGACATCCCCCAAAAGTCATAGAACTCATCTCTGTATTGTATTTTCCCATCATTGGGATGCTTGGAGGTGCACTCGCAAAGGGTAAGCCGGGTCGCCATACACACACATAGAATGACCACCTGGGGAAAATAAATTCTGCTCAAGTTCATGGAGAGGGTTGGAATATCCTGTTTTCGCATTCTGAACTTTGCTAAACGCTCTGCTTCGGCCATGGTTGGCAGGTCAAATCGTGCGTGCTAACTGTACGGAAATTCTGGGTTCTCGGTTTCCCACAGAACCAATAATTCTTCGTCAGAAATAAATTTGCTGTCATATGATAGGAGCAGCAAGTCTCGTATTTCGCAAAAGGACATTCTTTCGCAGATTTCCACCTTACATTTCGCATGAAGTTGCCGTCTCAAAACATTTCTTTGCTTAACATTTGTATTTTGGCGGTAGGGACGGCGCTCTCGACCCAGGCTCCTACAGTTGGGAGGTGGGAGGAAGTGAGCGGACGACCTCGACAGTCTGAAAATCAGGCTACAAAACACCCGACTAAATATTTTTATCACAGCCCAACTAAGGACAAAAAGAAAAAGGTGTAAAACATGTTTGTGTATTACGAACATTATTTCAGAATCTAGAAACAGTTCCTCAAGGAAGCGCGCGTTATATAAGTGTACCAGGCTGTTCGCTAGTGAGGCAAAGAAGAGAACACCAAACAGGAAATAACTAGTGTATTAAAGTACACGATTTATATTTTTCAGAAGGATTTTAGTATAATCTACAGTGTCACTAAATTCCACATTTCTTTTTATAAATATTTCTTTAACGATTTAGCATGACGACAGAGTTGAAATTCTTGTAAAACTCCAGGGGGGGGGGGGTACTCCCTTATATGGCCTAAACAGGGGGACGTGCACTGGACAGGGTACGGTTTTTGGCCTCTGTCCTGAACAGGGTATATAATTTCATTAGAGTCTGTCCTAAACAGGGTCTGAACCTGTCCTAACCAGGGTATTGATTGCACGATTATCCTCATCTCACCGGTCTTTAACAAGTCATCAGACACTCCACAAGATCATTGTCATCCAATCATTGCAATTGCCAATAAAACACAATTGTGTAAAACAAGAGTCTGTATTTTGTCATTTGTCTTAAACATGGTCCTAAACTAGAGGGTGATGGTAGGTATTTGGAGTTTTTCTGTCCTAAACAGGGTCAGGGTTTCAACCCTATACCCAAACATGGGTCCAGTACCCCCTGGGGTAAAACTGTTGAACAATGGCCGTGGGAGCTTAGATTTTACAATCTTCATGAGTCACGAATCCAAGCCCAGAACCGGAAATTCCAGGAACGTTGTGCCTTGCTCCTGAGAATAAAATTTAATGTTACAGATGAAGGGAATGCATCACTTCATATGCCTTGGACGAAACCTATGTCTAGACAGACATGTTCTCAACATTGCCATTCGCTGTAGGTGAAATTAGGGTGGATCCTCTAGACGTTTCAATGGCCAGCTACAGCAAGACAGATTATTTTGTGGGAGCATGGCTATTTGGGGAAAGGAAGAGTTATTAAAAATAAAATTCCGTTTAGGCAAAATTCCCTGACTTTTCCCTGACCTGTGACAACCCTATGTCACGAATGTGTCACGTTTTGTCACAAATGGTGATATTTATGGGCTAACGCTTGTTTTTTTGTATATGGATTGGTATAATAAATTTATATACAGTGGAACCCCGATATAATGAACCCCGTTATATAACGAAACTCACGGTGTAACGAACCTATTTCTTCAGCCCTGATTAAAACCCCAGTATAATGAAATTCCCGATGCGAATGATATTTTGAGACCTGGCCAATCGTGAAATTAACCCCGATATAACGAATAATTGTGTCATTCATTAAGCATGCCTCAACTTGGATAATTATAAAACAATGTCCACAGTCAGTTTATGGTATTTTCAAACCTACTATGTCTGCTTAATACAGCCATATATGGTCTTGATCGAATCACTTTATCTTTTATCAGTTCTTTGAGTTTGTTACAAAACCCGATATAACCAACCATTTAACGTTTTTGCTGGAAAATCGTTTTATCAGGGTTACGTTTATAACGAGCCCCCGATATATCGTGGTTCCACTGTAGTCTGATGGGGGGAAAGTTGATAGACATACAGGTATATATATTTTTATTTGGAGTCGTATGCAAATTGTACATCGACAGTAATCCAAGTAACCATAAATTCTTGACATTGGTGTTATGTCATGCAATGTAGTAATATATGCATTATTATATAGCATATTTCTCACTTTGCTCATACAGTAGGACATTAATAAATTACCATATTGTTTTTATTTGGGGAAGTCATAAGGATAGTGTACGTTCCCTTCACATGGGATTCCATCAGGGTGCCACTCGGGAGGAGATTGCTGTGCATATTAATTGAAGAGCAGCATCAATTCTGGTGACCTGTATAATGCCATTGCAATGATAATTTCCTTGAGGAATAAATCCTCGGTAGAAGGGATCAAAGCCATTACCGAGCAATAAATTGCCTTGATTTCTGAGCATCTTCAAGGAGCAATTCCCAATGTGTTTCTGTATTATCCAATTGCCTTGTGGCTTACCAGAAATATTAGTTTAATAACAATAACAAACACTTAAATAGTGTATATACATAAATGATATATGCGCTTACAATAATTTGACAAATAGCGCTAAACGATAAAGATACGTAAGGCTGAGATAGAAAGTACAAGTGTGGCCAGTTGACCCGGTCAAAAAAGGTAGCTCTTTAGTTTAGAAATTCGAGTTACACCAAAAAGCTGCAAAAACTACAACCGATTGCCATGAAGAGACTGTATACAGAACACCTCAGGCACTTGGTAAAGCTGTTAACAAAGTCAAGTCTCGCCTACCAAAAAGCCTACGAAAAAGGAAAGCAGTAGTCATTAAATTGGTATCGGCCACAGGGATCCATCTTCAAAAGAAGACAAGCTCTGATGGAAACAAGGGTCTCTCCCTTGAAACCCTGGAAAAATTAAGTCATTTTATATTCTTGATTCTGTGTCCAGGCATTCTCCTGGGGGAAAAAAGGACTTTGTCATCACGAGAGTACAAGGAAAGAAAGAATACATCCAAAAACGACACTTGCTCTACTCACTGAGGGAAACACATGCCCTCTTCCTACAAGAAAATCCTCCTAACAAAGTTGGTTTAAGCAAATTCTGCTCCCTATGTCCAGTAAATGTTCTACTTTCCTCGGACATCCCAAGAAATGTATGCCTCTGTCAGCACTATGAAAACATTAAGCTCATCTGCGATTGCCTGGGCAAAGTGATCCCAAAATTTCTCTTTTACTCGGGGGATTTTGTTGAAAATGCTGTGTACAATTCTAAGTCAGAAGAGTGCATGATGGGAAGGTGTGGTAACTGTCCAAAATGGATAGAAAATGTCATAGAGGGATGTGATTGTGAAGTGATTGAAAGCCAAGTCACGTGGAATCAGTGGGAGCGAATAGACGTCGCTATACCAAAAGGGAAGAAGAGAAAGGCGAAGGTGGTCAAAAAAATGAAGAAGATGTGTAAGGAGGATACTGTGAGGGATGTGCTCACCTCCCGTCAGAAAAAGCTCCCTTCTTTTCTGGAGCATGTGTTTATAAAGAGGCAGCAATCAAGCTATTTTGAGGAGAGACTCGGCAATTTGAAAAAGGATGAGGCAGTTGTCCAAGTGGATTATGCTGAGAATGATACTTGCCAATTTTAGGATGAGATCCAGTCAGCATATTGGAATCAAGAACAGGTAACACTGTTCACAGTTGCTGTGTGGACCATAAGTTCTAATGGTGATAAAATCTGTGAATCACATGTCATTGTGTCTGATGAGCTGGTCCATGATAAAAAAAGCAGTGGCAGTGTGTATGACTATTGTGATTGACAGATTTGTAAAGGAGAAGCATGGTGATGTAAAGAGAGTCTGTTTTCTCAGATGGTCCCAGCTCACAGTTCAAAAACAGATATATCGTGAATTTCCGTCATTATCTCAACAACAAAGTAAGCATTCAGTGGAATTACTTTGCTACTTCGCATGGAAAAGGGGCTGTGGACGGAATTAGAGGAACAATCAAACGCATGGTATGGAATGCAGTCAAATCACGAAAAGCACCAGCAAGTGATGTTGACGAGGCAGACAGTGATGATGACAAGCTGGGAAGTGAAATGCCTGGCCCTAACAGCTTCATTTGCAATATCTAAGAAGGCGTGCCTGATGAGTTATGTAACTCATTCAAACAATCAGTTTCATTACAGCTTCCTCATTACGTAACAACTCAAGTAGATGCATGTGTGTCTGGTCTGATTCCTTTTTGTGGCAGCAGTCTGATTGATGAGTGATATACAAAGGCTTGATAGGTAACCCATAAATCCCCAGAGCAAAACTGGTTGTCAAACTTTGTCATAGATGACTACCTTAAGCTCATAAAATTGGCATGCGCTGACAAAGGGATTGAGGTCCAGACCATTAGGTGGGAAATATTTGAAAAAGGAAGCATTTCAGCACTTGTTCAAGAAAATGTTTCTTCCAGATTATTGAATCAAGATCTGATTTTTATTCCTTGTAATCCACTTCAATCCACCCATGTTTTAGCACTGGATAGCCTTGCAGGGGACATTTTGAAACCCACAATCAAAACACGACTGGAGAAGATGGGTGCAGTCCTGGCTGGTGTTAATCCCACTCTCCAAATAGATGGATGGAATTTTTCTACAACAGCAAAGGGGATCTCCCACAGCAGGATAATTTCTATGACTGTGGGGTCTACACCTGCATGTATGCAAGGTGCCTGGCTGAACTGGGGTCAATGGTGGATAAAGCATCTTCTCGAAGTCAGGAAACATGTTGCTGAGCCTGCACAGGGGAGGTTTAATGGAAGTACCTGAGGATGAAATTGCAGTGGAGGAGTATTATGCTGTTCACTATGTGAAGACGTATTACATTGGGCGAGCTCTGAGCACCTCAAAAAGTAATCTTGTTAAAGTCAAATTTTTGCACAGTGCTGGAGCTGACAGGTTTAATTGGCCTAAAAGGGATTATATTGATGAGGTCCACATCTCAAGCATATTCTATGGTCCAGTCATTCTTGATCAGTGTGGCCCCATTCACTCTCCCTAAACAACATGAGATTGAGAAGATTTATAATACAATCCACTGAACAGTAATGACAGGCAGCATTCAAAACATGAACTGATGTGTAGATCATCGTATTTGCCAGAACATTGAGATTGTTATCGTTTCTATGGCTTTTGTTTATATTATATATTAAACTTTTCAACTAACAGAAAGATGATGGTTAATTGAACAGAAACATAACTTGACTATTTTTCTAATTTGTAATTGAACAAAAAACAATTTTGTTGTCATCGTTTGAAGTATATGGAAAAAGGTAATGTCCGCAACGGAATGTAAATATTTTCTAGTGAATTTTTTTTAGCTAAATTTATGTTCATGCTAATTTAAAAGGGCAGCAACAATATTGTATGCAAAAGGCTAGAAGTTTTCGAGAAAAAAATTAAAAAAGTCATTTTTTGTTGCGGACATGGGTAAAGTATAAAGCTTTATATATCAGAGGAGAGCTGATGTAGAGGAAATTTACTATTGCCAAAATAATGTATAGGGCTTATTGTGTACATGTTTCCAAGCACACTTAATTTTTTATTTCCAGTCCTGGATTATGAACATTTTATATCAACACTCTGAATGCCCCTGAAAATTAACCCAAACAATGACACGTTAAATGGCCTACTGCAGAGTGGGCGTGGCCAGTATTGTGAAACAAACTATGATTTACGATAATCCAATATATTACCAATATTAAAATATGGATATCACTAGGAAATGGTGCATTTTGAAATTCTCATTTTTTCTATGCCTCATGTGGAACTGCCCTCTGCATTATTAAACTAAAATTATCGCAAAGCTTTTTAAAAATACGTAAGGATTAGCTAAAACATTGCCATTCAGATGTCAGTAGTGATTTAACTAAGTTCAAAAGGTGCAATAGACCGCCATATGATTGAAAAAGGCCCAAAAAGGCAAAAAGCAGGACTTTCTACACTTCTGATATAGGGTAGGGGGTCACTTCTTTTAAATAATTCTCTTTCCAAGAAAGAAGCTAAGGGCTCAGTTTTCGCCGTGTAATTCAATATCAGTTGAACTAGCTATACAATAATAATTTATATAAAGACTATATTACGCATATATTACGTATATAATCTCTTTATAAAACATAATAGATTTTTTAGAAGTGATTTTATGAATTTGATTGATATGTCGACCAATTGCATGATAACGGGTAAAAATCCTGCAGATATTTGTAATTATTATTTTCGTACGATAATTATCTTCACAATTTTACTGGATCTCAATCGAGTTTGTCCATATTAATTTTGTGTTGGGGTAACTAATGTAAACTAGATTGAGACTGTAGCCCACGTATTTCGTTCAATATCCGTTGTTTAACATTGTTATTGTAGGTACAAGTAATCACTGTGGGAAAGACAGATAGGGGGTGCCATGCCTCATCGTCCAGCCTTCCTTCTGTGAAGGAAAAACACTGTACAACAGTACAGCTGTGCACTCCATTTTGAAGAAGCAAAAGAAGGGGAACAGTCAATGCAGAACGATTGACGGGAAAAAACGTGAGGGTGACCTATGTGCACCAATCTTTATTCGACAAAAAAGATCTAAGGACTGTCCTGAAAGGTAAAACCAAGATATAAATTACCACTGTTTTCATTGCTACGCGATAGTGCTAGACCGGTTAAAGTCGTGATGTGTATTTCGCTTTCGTCAATCAAACGTAGAGTCTTGTCTCATATAAAAGCTTCAAATGCATAACATCTAGACTTAATTTAAAATAGGTGGTACATGCACGTTTGATCGACGGAAGCAAACTTCACGTTGCGACTTTAGTCTAGCACCATCGCGTAGCAACGAAAATAGTAGTAAATATTTGGAGTAGGATGTACTCGGAATACAACCAAGGTGTCTTGACCGGCCAGACCAACGCTCGGGGTTGGCTGAGTGAGTGCAGTGCAGTTCAAGCATAATTTGCAGTGCAAAAATAACGATAATGGATATCGTTCGTCATTCTTGACTCCCTTAAGTGGTTGTTGCTGGTCACGTGGGTTTGTGGTGCAAAGCGTGATACACTTACTCGTGTAGCAGATGACCACATAGTGGAACACTTACTCGTGTAGCAGATGACCACATAGTGGAGAGTGCTCTCCTTACAGCTAAGTTCAACAGGTATCTTATTTTACAGTATTCTATTTGTGATGTATTCCTAATTACAATGATGTAATAAGTACGAACAATGCATTATTTTCTGTACATCTTTGTTTCGAAGTATGGGCTTGTTTTTTTTATTATACAATTTGATATACTTGTTGGACAATCTGAACACAAACTTTGCAGTTTAAAAGTCCACATATATCCTTTTTGAAAAACATTATTGGCTTGCTCCTAAAGATCCGCGTAATGTGAACTTCCAACCCCCTCTTATCTGGTTGTAATTGAATCTATTTAATTGAATTTAAGCACTAACGTTGAGCCATAAAATTTCGATTTGATATTTTATCAGATATGAAAGCGGAACTTACAGTGGAGGCAGATGCAGTGACTAGAGCTCTCCCTTAGACATCAACTTGATTGTGCAACAGTTTGCAAAGGAGCTGTCAGAAAACAGTGTTGTCACAGGTGCTTACAGTGCTGGCCCTTATGTGAATCAAAGTTCCAACCAGAGTGAAGCAAATATCTGTTAGCATGATGAGTGACCCCAAATAGCTCTGACGAGTCGGGAGAAATTTCAGAAAAAGAAAAACTCGAAGAAAGCAGTTTTACTTGACCCAAGTCACTTAACTCTTTCACGCCGGTACACGTCATTTGACGTATTTTACTGGTTACTTTCTTTGATGATTTCAGTCTTGCTAAGTTGAAAGAGCAAGGCCCTGAGATTGCCACACAATATAATGTCTAGATAAATTATCCTACTGAACTGCATTTAGGCATCATTCCATCTAAATCCTCCTTCTTTTACAGTAGTTAACTACAGTTTACATTATTTCATTTCAGAAAAAAAAGACTAAAATGTAACTTACAGAAAAAATTGTTCTCAGATTCTAACTTTTCTTACAAAAATGCACGTTTCACATCAAATATAGGCTTTCAAGTTTCATCTAACCTCACTTTCTGTCCCTGAACACTGAAACTTGCCCAGCACCAAGCCACCATTCCATAAGCACTTCAGAGCGAGCTAAATTCAACCACTCTGACCGCAAAGCGTGTCGGAAAATCCAATCAACCAGCGGCATGGTCCTCCCCCATCTTCATTCTTCAAAATATATACGAAGTCTAAAGTCATTTCGACCTAATAGCTTCATATTGGAATCAATGGCAAATAAATGTTGTCCAATATTCCCAAAAAGCTATGATAGGTGGTTCCAGACATCCATTTATAAAGCCCACGTCAAGATGACTGAAGAGCTCGTGGTCCATTCCTACGAGCAAGACACAAGGCTCTGTCTAAGTCAAAACGCCAGGCACAGACTAGGTTCTTTGAGAAAGTGCTGATTGAAGCTCTCATCAGACGTAATGTCCTCCAGCACTCTATATATGGTGAAAAATGTTTCACAATGGCCGTCTAAAAACCTTGAGCCCCCAGTATTATAGGTCAGTTGAAAATTCCATGGTAACGGTGACTATAGTTTACTTAGGGGGGTTCTTTCTGGTATAGAAATAGCTAAGAATTGGTACCAAAAACTTGGGGCTGAAAGGCTTCAAATGGCCAAGCGGCCTAAAGTGTGCTTAAGAGAGGGTCCATGTGAAAACCATGCAGACGAGTCTACAGTGCACCTCTCCGATTTCCTTTAAACTTGGCACACATTTATATCTTAACTAGCTAATGTCCCATGTGAAATAGTTTGGCTGAAATGTAAAAGGCCTTTGAGATATGACAATCAAACTGTTTGACCCCCTGAAATGCTCAAAATCAGAGCAAAATATACCTTATGTTGTAACATGTCGCAATCGCAAATGATTTTAAGTAGAAAGATAATATTTTTACCTGCTTTAGTACTAAGTCCCGTCAGTATATTAAAACCAAAATAAACTAATTTTATTTATATTTTGTCGCTTCTGTCGAATTTTTATTTAACGCTACTTTAATAGGTCTTTTTAAAACCCGATAAATGCTGTCTGGCAATGGCCGTTTGCAGAGTTGCGGCCTTCTTTTCTTTGAATTTAGAAATATTCCTAGATTGACTTACAATAGATCTTTGCATCTGGTAAAAAAAATCTCTGTAAAGTTAATGCTGGGTTAGAGATTACGCACTCTCAAAATCCGCAATGTTCAGTTATTAAACAAACGACGATATGGCGACACGGCGATTTTTTTCCGATTAAAATCGAAAATACGGTGAACTTCACAGATTTTCTGCCAATAATTGCTTTAAGAATTCGAATGCACATTCATTTTCAATATTATTTTAGTTTTGAAGGGTGACCAAGTCCATCACCCGATATGCAGATGTCTAAAGTGACTGAATTATTGTCGAGTTTGACGGAGTCAAAGCTGAAAAATAGGTACTCATAGTTTATGGCAGTATCTTCGTTTAAAATTGTTTGATTGGATCAAAGACAATGAATTTTCTTTGAATATGATATATAGAGGATTTCAAACTACGCTACGCTTTAAATACAGCTTCTAATCCGGCGAGTCACTCTGAATTTTGCGAGCCTCTGTAGCGGAGTGAATGAGTGACAAGTAGAAATGCACGTACAGTCGTATTTAGGTTCTTCAGCCGATTCTCTATTCAAGTTTTTAGTTTTTATTCTGTAAAGAAACGATGTTTTCTTTTCATAATAAAAAAAAACCTAATGGTTTCGTTTTCTTGGAAGCCCTTTATTATATGCTCATCGAATAGTTGGCCAAGTTAGAACCGTTTAGATTCATCAACGGGAAGCCATTCTGATGTCGTTACTACCTTGTTACGGACTCAATTTGTTTCAATCTTGTGCATAATATTCTGTTCGTTCCGTTGAAATACCAAAATGTGTGTATAATCCATGAAATCAAATGTGGCATCACCGAAATAGATGAAATCACTTCAGTGATATAATGATATCTCAAGAATTGCGTGACAGGAACTGCGTGTAACGTCTGCACGTGTATTTCCCGCCCTATCCACGAGATGGATTTGGACTTGATCAAGTGCTCATTTTGTGTATATTCAACGAGGGAATGTGGCATATCTTCTCGGCGTTACCAGGGAAAAACAACTATATTACCGTTGAAGGCATGTCCCGACCCCCTTACTAAGAATTGTATGAAATGCCTTGGCACTTGGCGCGGATGTTGTTGATGGCGCGTGTCAAGTAAAATTATCATAAAATCTATAAATATTTTCACCTGTACTGTACTGTCTAGACAGGGTATTTTATTCATTTTTGATTTTAGGTAATGCACTAGTCAAAGTAACCCCCCCCCCCCCCCCCCCCCCTCCTCCCCCAACCCGGGACAGGGTGGGAGGGGGAGGTGGGGGTTGATTTAGACTAGTGCATAATGGCTCACTCTCTGCTTAAAGCTGCCTGTGATACACTTGTATGCGATTTGTTACTGTCGTCCTCGTATCTCTCTATAGCGGAGCTCGTTGCATAAAAAACAAAGAAAATCAATATGGAAAACAAAAGATAAAAGAACAACCCACACAAGTGAAAAAAAAATCACGCCGCGAGCCTCGCCCGCTCGCAGACGTAAAGGTCGTAAAGGTCGGTCCTGATATCCTGTTCCCCGCGGACACCGGACATCCTACAGCTGAGAAACTACAACCTCGTACACAAAGAATAACGTATTTCTTTACAGTTTTAAGGTAATAGACCAGTTCGCGGTTTATTATAATTCCGACATTTTGAAAGGGTTGTAAACATGGCGCGAAATACAGTGTTTGTATGGGAATCCGATGACAAATAAAATCCGTAAAATCGAATTTCTGAAATATTCTTCAGATACAAACTTAAGATACCAGGTAAAAGATTAATTGATCGAAATTTGAGGTATGTAGCTGTGCTGGGAAGCATGCAATCGTGGATTTAGTTTTCCATACATTTGTCTGTAAAAACGAGTCAAAGTCCGCGGGAAAATTTGCGCAAAAAAAATCAATCTTCCAGAAAGGAAAACATTTTTCTGAAGCATTTCAAAGACATTTTTTTGTTTCGATGAGGCAAAATTTGCTTCCGCAACAATGTTTTCACATTGGCTATGGAGGAAAACAATGTTTACTAGGCTCCAGTGACACACAGCATATGTGTTTCTTAGCAACACAAATCCAGACCCCACCGGCAAGACAATTTGACACAGTGCGCATTCGTTAGTTTTTTTTCGGCAACAACGTTTCCTCGTATATCCACCCGTGCAGCAAAACATTTGTATGCTTCCTGCTCGTTCAATTAGCCACCCAGGCAACATTAAGAGAAACAGAGAAGCGCAGTGTTCGCGCCTACGCCTTTTCGATCCCTCGTGCCTCGATCGGATGATCACGTAAAATGGCGGTCCCGTCTCACGCAATCTCGTTCTCATAACCCGCGATCTTTTGGCCAGTATCTTGGCGCTGGTCAAATGATCGCGGGCTCTGGGAACGAGATTGCATCTCACGACGCTCGTATTCATCAGCAGCTGTGTATCACAGGACGCTAAGGAACCACTTTGGACGTTAAACAAATATCTGGCAGTGACCACCCTCAGTGCTTGTTGGTCAGCCGCATTAATGGGAAGATAACTAACATAACTACTCATGCTTGTAAACTGCGTGGCTTACCGTGTGTCTGAACTAGCCTCCTCCGCAGGCAGATGAGATGCCTGCGGAGGAGGCTATGTCTGAACAAGCGCCCCGCACATACATGTATATGTAAATCCAGCGTAATTCAGGTCTGGATAAAGTCTGTCACGATCCACACAATATGTTTCATCGTTCACCCAGATGTTTTCTGAACCCTTTTCTAAGATAGTTTGTAGCAATAGCAACATACGTCAGACATTTCTGAACTTCGCTTTCCAGGATGGCACTGCGCTCCAGTTCGGCACCGACACAGCTGATTTGGCCATCCCAATAAAATGCAAATACGTAGAGAGCTAGGAAAAGAGGTGTACTTGAAAGTATGTTCTTCAATATATTTTTTTAAACTTTTCCCAAAAATTGGGTCAATGTCAAGCTTTGTATTTTTGTTAACTTTTCCCAAAAAAATTGGGTCGGTCTGGCGATTGGAAACGGAACATTTTATTGGGATGGCCGTATGTGGGTCGTGTGAATATACAGGATATATGCACGGGATGTTAGAAATCATTTATAATTCATTGTTGTGACCTTGTGTATGAATGTATGCAAACATTTGACCCCATAACAGTTACATATATCAGGTGCATCATGGGTAATTTTAACCTATAATCAGCTTGAAAAAAATAAAGTTGTGCAAACAAAATTATGGAGATGTATTAAGTAGTGCATTATGATTATTTTCAGTTCTGTTTCATGAGATTCATAAATATTTCAATATAAATTACCCACTCTGGTATATATGTTGGGCACCACAGACGAAATGATAAAACACCGGATCTCCTAGCGTGTAGGGATCTGATCAGCAATATATATATATATAAATAGACAAGAAAGGAAAGGCTGATTCAACGGTCGAGTTTTTTCTTCCAATATTCCACATGGAATGTACACATATGTGTTCGGGCTACCTGTGGTGCACAACAGCAGACTGGGTTCTAGTCCTAAATAAAATGGCGGATGCTACAAAGCCATCTGTTTAAACTATAATGGGTAAATGTTCTGTGTAAAATCGACAAGAAGATAATTATCGTAAGTTGTGGCTTCGAGACCATGACAGAGCTGGGGAGGAGAGCACAAATAAGGCTAGAATCAGGTATGCATTTATCGCTGATTCATCCTTCGTATTACTAATTTCTCTTATTTTGAAGTTGATTGTTAATTAGTTGTTGTTTATTGCAAAACCATAGGCATAAGTGACAAATAAATTTATCACCCAGTTATTTTAGGGCTATGTTTCTCATTCCTGTCCGTTATTTGTCCCGTTATTCTGCACACGATACAGATTGCATCTGGCGTTGATTGTTTATTTACGTTGGACCCGGGCGTTGGGAGTATGTTACTTTGGCCTCACTGCTCCTAAGCTGAATAAACTTTACAAACTTTTTAGTCCCCAGTTGTATTTCCAAATGACTGATCTACAAAATAATAACTCTCTCATCTTCTACAATTTCGCCGCATCGATAGTATTCGAATGTCATTTTACCCTAAAATTTGACTTTTTGAAAAATAATTTCGGAAGTCACTTGTACATGAAAGCCTTACTCCTTGAATACTGAATATTTATTGGCACTTATATCATAATTAAATTGCAATTGGTCGTGTTTATGCTGTAGAAACGTTTTGTGTATATAGCTTATATGGTTTGTTCAAAAATATTCTGTAAACATGACTAAAAATACATAGTGGAAATACCCCTCAAACCGAGGCAGTTCGTACTGACCCCCATATCTCTTACAGTTTTTGGAATTTTTCCAAAATATTCTACCAAGTCTAATGCCAGGCCAATAGTAACATATGTGCAAAATATGAACAAAATCTGAGATGTACCATGTAGACTCATTTTTTCAGGGTGCATGGTTTTCACATGGATGCCCTCTTAAAGGGCTAAAATACCGAAAAATGCTTTTAAAAATTACAGTAAAGCGTAAAAAAGGTGGACACAGATGAAATTTGGAGAGATCTTAGATCTTAGGTTTAGCTTTAAAATTCTTCACAAATATCATGTATTTTTTCCCCAATATTATAAGTTATATTATAACAGCGTTACAGCTGGCAGCGCGACTATGGTGACTATGAACAGTGCATGTCATTACATTTCAAAAAAGAAGAACGAAACACGTATACGCTAATATGTCCGAAACACAAATATAAGGGAACACTTCAAGGAAAGATTAACAGCTCTGGTATCCGCCCGTCATGTACTTGAGGGTGAGCATACATTTTACCTCTCTCCAGACTTTACCAAAACGCTTGAGGAATTCTTCATGTGTTACGTGCAGGTCAGTACTTCCATATGGCAGAGTTTCTATCATTACAAGAGGGTAAACTGTATAGACCTTCCATGTCGCGTCTTTCTCAGTAGATTGAGTCAGCAGGAAACGATTTTTATGCAAAAGCATTAAAGTCGATAAACCCTGAATGCATTGCATCTGGTGTCTACATGGATGATATCGTCGGCTTCTGGTTACCTTCTGAGGACTTACATATTGGTCAGGTTATTAGAATTATAAGATCACCTTCTTTAAAATCCCATTACCCTGTTTTTGAATGGAGATCTGACGCCGAGAACAAAGCTGCCGAAAAAGCGTCAGTTTGTGTACGCTTGCTTCACTTCCAAAAGTAATCATCTTTTGAATGGGAGTTGTCTACCGCTGCTAATTTCCAATGGTGTAATGCCAAGTCAATCTTGAAAGTTGTTAAAAAGGGAGAAACAGTTTCCGAATGGCCAATTCTTGTGGATTTGTCAGCGATTATACAGCAGATCCCCAAACTAACAGATATGGATAAAGAGATTATCAATATCAATAGATTAATTTATATAGATTGATATTGAATTTAATCGATCATCGCCTTCATCGATTGGTAACGCCCGGTATCATAACAAGAATACACAATTCATCATCGAGAAATCTTGAACAAGTTATCGATTTTATCTCTTTTACCGGAACTTGACAGTTTTCGTCACGTCCACGAGTCACGGGTAAAGTATTTGACCTCAAGTC
This sequence comes from Actinernus sp. WN-2022, assembly GCA_030867875.1. Classification (NCBI taxonomy): domain Eukaryota; kingdom Metazoa; phylum Cnidaria; class Anthozoa; order Actiniaria; family Actinernidae; genus Actinernus; species Actinernus sp. WN-2022. The sequence continues at coordinate 37,399,361 of JAOWCC010000936.1, read as the reverse complement.
TTAGATAGGGTGTAATATTTAGGTTGTAATCTAATACAGGGTATAGCATTTTCTAAATTTACTGTCATAAACAGGGTCAGGTATTGAGGCTTTTCACATTGCTATATTTACGCATAACCCTTAGCCAGCTATCATTTTTCCTTAAACTAGGAAGGTTGAAATTATTTCCCTCAAAAGAAAAAAATCCGGTTTTTCCTTAATGATTTTATTGACATTCAAAACCGTACATCAGCCCTAAAAATGTGAGCACACGAGGAACCTGGGCCGAGCTGTTCTGTGACGTAGCTTAAGGACCGCTCTTGTTATCTTCACCAATTCCGTTAAATTTTAGGGCTGTTTTCGGAGGTAATAACTAATAATAATGTCAGACTGCAGTTCAGGTAGTAGTTCTGACTCGGAAGGCAGTGAAAATGATTCAGAATGTAACTATATTCCTTATGCTACGTCATCAGCCGACTGGTTATCCCTTCATGTAGACAGGAATTACTACCAAATTGTATTGTATATCGTGTTCTATTGTATTGTGTATTTCGTTCTATTGTTTTGTATTGTGTTAATTCTATTGTATTTTGATAGCAATTCCTGTGTTGCCTACATGAAGGGACCACCAGCCAACTCGTCCCAAGACCTTTTTATAATTATGAAATTATCCCACAGGGAGCCAAAATGAAAGATTTTTCGCTAACTTTGAGGAGCTGTAAAAAAAATACCAATTGAAAGATTGGACGTTTTTTGCAAAATAATGTCCTGTGAGGCAAGCACCTTCGGAAAAAACATTTTCGCTCAATATGTTGTAAACATTATATGAAAGCAATACTTATTTTTTAAGTTGAGTACAATTTCAAATTTTTTTCCCCCTCTGAACACCACAAAAGTCACAAAGGATCCTGGGGAACGAGTTTGTTATTTGTGACGTCACACGGTTTGCACGCAAGTGTGATACTCTCTGTTTACAGTGATTCGACCAGCAAATACTCGTAAAAAGCATGTCAGACAATGAAAGCTTTACAACGTGCAGCTCGTCAGCTAGTACAGATATATCAGGCAGTGAGCAAGAGGGGACGCAGGAAACCTGGAGCAGTGGAAACTCGAGTGGCGACGAAGAGTTCGAGGTACTACTGGGGGATTTCGAACCCTACCAAGACGAACCACTCGGTAAATCGAGCGATGAAGAGCAAGACAACGAGGCAGATGAAGATGGGTTGACACCGGCTATTCTGGCAGCTCGTTATGAAGAGACAGTACCCGTGAATTCTTGGTAAGCCTAGCCTAATGGACCTAATGGCCTTTGAGCTTTTGCCATTTCATTCATCATAAGTCATAACCAACTTGTACTCTTTTACATGTAGGTGTAAGTGCGAACACTGCAGTGATGATTCTATGGAGGACGCCTTGGAGTTTCGTTGTTGTAGAGAGGTTCAACAAGCTATCGGAAAACTTACATTTGATGGGAGTATTGAACGGCTTTCCTGCATAACAGAACACGCAGACTACAGCGCATTAACACACAGGGCTGTGCTGACCCAAATAGGTCCGCTGCTGAAGGACCGCAATGGCCGTGGCTATCGTTGTCGTGTTGGCCAGTCGGAAAATGGGTAACCTTTGTCAACAATTCATGTTATACATGTACCTATCTAGGTATAAGGCTAAATTTGAGTTAAGTAGTGTTCGATTATAGGCCTACAAGCATATTAAATATGAGACATGCAGCCAAGAGTCAAATATAAACAAAGAAAATTGTGAATCGGTTGGGTCTATATGAATCAGCAAACGGCAAATCAAAACATAACATTTTGTATTTAATGAATTGTTCTATTTTTAAATAAAAATATATAGAATAACCAGGGCCGCATTTTGTGAAACCAAGAACTTTATTAATTATGATGTGTATCAGAACGATCAATAGAGCATTCTATTATCACCTTATGCATATAGCATACATAAAGTCAGATTGAGCTTTGGAATATTAATTACCGTTTGTGTGTAATCGTGTGTACACTTTTTCCTAATTTCCTGACAGATACAGCAGAGCTGTTGCTTACCGATGGGTGATCAGGTGGATCTGTGGGTATATGGGCTAGGTAAACACAAGACCACTGCCAGCCTGTATTTACAGGGAAATCAGGCAAATATTTCCATCACAACAAAATAAGGGCTAGAAAACAACCCAACAAAGAGAGTAAAATGAATCAGCCTAATTTTGACAGTAATTATTTGTATTAGTTTTAAATAATGTCATCTGGTGTACAAGCATTCCTCCATAACCTTATAAGCCCTGTCCTCTTTAGCAGCATAAACATAAACGCATTATGTTGTAGTGAGGTCAGCCACAACATAAGCGTCATTTTGCTGTTTTTTGGTGGACAAAAGCGTTGGGTTGACTTATTTAGTTCACGACAACTCACCGCAACCACGTTAACTAGTGCATAACTTGAAAATTCAAATCAGATCTGCGCTGGAATTCCCTGGAGAGATGTATGAAAACAAGGAGTGGTTACTCTATTTTTCTGTATTTGTGTTGTCTACAGAGTTGAATAGATTTATTCTTATCCTATGGGACAAGTCAGTAATCAAAACCACTATTGTTCATTGCTCCATTGTACTTTTCCAATTCACAAGTAAAAGCGGCTCGCCATTGTAAATGCCCATACAGATCGTCCGCTAATATTTTATCTATAACTTAGAAATCAGCCCTGAGATTGCTATAACTGATACTATGACATTTTTAAAGTTGATGGCCCAGCTGTTGCTTTTGAGGTTGGACAGCAGAAAGGTGGCAACTACTTCTGCTCAACCTGTGGTATGCATGCTTGTCCAGGGATATGAGCTCGACCACGTTTTCATATGCAAGTGTACAACATTAACAGAACGCCAGAGCCTCATCCTGGTAGGGCCTTCAGGAAGACAGAGGCCTATCAAGATGAATCCAAAGCCATTCCAAGGGATGAAAAAAAGTTGAAAGTAAAGTTGAGGGGAAGGAAACTCCTTTTTAGCAATGATAAAAATAAATCTGATTTTGAGAAAGAATTGCAAAACGCAAAACGTTTAGGAAATTTCCACTGGGGAGTGCAAATTAACGGGGAGTGCAAATTTCCTAGGACACCGGTTAATTGTTATAGACACAAAAGAAAGTAGGTTATGCTTAGGGCTCATTTACATGGTGCTAGAGTAACCCTAACGTCTTAAAGGTCCTCTAGTTTCATATGAAGCAAACCTGTTTTGAGGTAAGATAGGCACTTTAACGGTGATTTAACTAGGTGTTTTGTGAAACTTTTATATTGATGTGAATCTCAAGGCATCTACAAATATATTTTCAGGCAATGTTTCGTCACGTGTGAAGAATTTGGCATGGCAAAGGGGGTTTCGCAATGCAGTAAACAGAACGTTTCCTTCAAAGGGTGGGGTACTGTGGGAAGTATTACTGATAAACAGCTCTGCAAGTACCTCATGAAGATCACGGAGGAATATTTCTCAAGGAGTAGTACAAAAACGAAGAAGGCTGCCTTAATATCTGGAAGACAACGTTTATGTCCTTGGAGATGGACAGGTGATTTATTTAGAAAGTTAAAATAGCAGGGTGATTTGAAGATCTACTTTGAGAAAGGAAGGTCATGTCTGGGCTAGCATGCCCATGGGCTTGATGAGTTCAGTGTTGATTGCTCAATTAAAATGGAACATACATTTAGCAAGGTGCGCATAATATAGATTAATTGTGTAATATCTGATTCGTCCTCACCTTGGAATGGCAAATTATTTGAAGTGAAACTCAAAACATTTTGTTCACAAGAAATTAACCTGAGTACCTGCAGGTGTAAAAAGCAGGGAATAACCAGCGAGTACACCTGGGGGTTAACATTGCAGGGGAATGGTGGTTTTGTTGAGGATGGGAAAAAGGAAATATTGAGATTGAATTTTGATTAAAACCCCTTAACATTTACATGTAGAATTAAATATGAACCTTTCGAGCTGTCCTAGTGATTTTAAGTAAGCCATAACTGCAGTGATTTATGTTTTCATGTTTCCAGCTTGATTCATTTGGCGGAGTATTGCCAAATGATGAACAACAATTTGTATGGATGCCACCCGACATGAATGGCATGCACATTGCTTCGAGTAATGCTGCCCTTAAAGAGTATATGAAGGCGACACCCAGTCACAATTGATGTTCCACTTACTCCATTCTGCTGGCCCTCATTCCTGTCATGCGGTAAGAAGTTCATGGGTGACAACTTCAACCAATTTGTTATGCCGCTTGCTGGTGGGATATCAGCGTTCCATTACGAGAAGGTCCTAGACGTTGTTGGTACGTTCCATGATCATTGCTGCTGCAGCAATCGAGCCAGAAGGGAACAAGCAGTGCAGTAGTACTAATTAAAATAATGGGCAGATTTGTTTGCTTTATTGCCAGAACAGTGCATTGTGGCTATATGCGCAATGACACTAAAACAACACTCTTGTTCTTTATTTAAGAATATTTGGCATTGCACTGTATGAGGGGCCAAACAAGTCAAAAGTCTTGCCGGTTGAATTTATTTATATGATGTTTGAATTTATTTATATGACGTTTGAATTTATTTATAAGGTCTTTGAATTTATTTATATGACGTTTGAATTTATTTATATGACGTTTGAATTTATTTGTATGACGTTTGAATTTATTTTTATGGTCTTTGAATTTATTTATATGACGTTTTAATTTATTTATATGGTCTTTGAATTTATTTATATGACGTTTTAATTTATTTTTCGGTGTTACCTTGATTAATTTTTACGGTCTTTGAATTTATTTATATGACGTTTGAATTTATTTATATGGTCTTTGAAATTGAATTTATTTATATGACGTTTGAATTAGTTTTTATGGTCTTGCGCGCCCAACAGGCTTCAGATACAGCTGTCTTACGTCTTAGCGTAGGAGCATGCGTTACAAGGGGTGATGCAATGGCGGACGAAGCACGACGAAATCTTTCTCGTTTAACAAGAGCGTGCAACGAGGCATTAGATGCCATTCTTCAGAAGAATTCTTCAGAATTCTTCAGAAGTGAGAAGCATCGAGTTGGATTTGGTTCAAGTTCACTGAATACAAGTGTGTCCAGTGTGGGAAATGAAATTGCCAGTTGTTTTCCATCGCAGCGCCTAGACCTCAATTTTAATCTGAACTATAGCTTCGCGATCTGGACCTAACCCTTCAAAATGTGGCAGACCATCTACATTTATTACTGGACAACGCTTACGCATCGAGTCCAGGAGCACGATAGCACTGACGATAGCACGATAGTGCACAAAGATCTAGTAATAATACCTGACCCTGAAACAATTGTTGTTCCAACGCATTCCAGTCGTATAAAACTTGAAAAAAAGAGGTTTAGTGGTTCACGAGTTCCCGTTTAATTGGGCTTGGAGTTTAGTGGAATTGCTGCGATTAGCAATCCGAAAGCAGCTACCAAAACAAGGTATGCTTTTCGAATTTGCAAAGGTAAGGGATGATGGATCCTGGACTGATCTACTTGGGTACCATATCTTGCAATCGTTTATAATATATACGAATATAACAATATCAGTATAACCCATAGAAAGTGTGCTGTGATTGGTTGAAGGTTTGTATGGAAAAATGACATGAATTGTTATTATTAATGCCATTTGATTCGTTATAATTCATTTTCTTCATACAAACCTAAAAGTGTAACCCAAACATATCCATTTTCGAGACCAAATCATTCATAGAACGACTAACTACACCTGTACTACTTAGAGTTTAATTTTTGATCCAAATTCACAATTGGATTAACAAAATTCATTCTGACAGATCCAAGAGCATGTGACTGTGTGAGTTAGGATAATTTTATGGGTTATAATATTTTTATATTCGTATTATAAACGATTACAAGATATAGTACCCAAGTAGATCCAGGATCCATCATCCTTGCCTTTGCAAATTCGAAAAGCATATCTTGTTTTGGTAGCTGCTTTCGGATTGCTAATCGCGGCAATAGCCCACTTCCGCGATATACTTCACTTGTCACGCACAAAGGATTCAATACGAGGCTCCGTGCTAAATTAAATTTATTCTTTTCTCTGTGAAAAGAATTAATTTAATTTAACACGGGGCCTCGTATTGAAACCTTTGTGCGTGACAAGTAAAGCATATCGCGGAAGTGGGCTATTCCACTGGACTCCAAGACCGATTAAACGGGAACTCGTGAACCACTAAACCTCTTTTTTCAAGTCTTATACGACTGGAATGCGTTGGAACAACACTTGTTTCAGGGTCAGGTATTATTACTAGATCTTTATGCACTATCGTACTCGATGTGCACTATCGTGCTATCGTGCTCCTGGACTCGATACGTAAGCGTTGTCCAGTAATAAATGTAGATGTAGATGGTCTGCCACATGTTGAAGGGTTAGGTCCCGATCGCGAAGCTAGCAATTTCATTTCCCACACTGGACACACTTGTATTCAGTGAACTTGAACCAAATCCAACTCGATGCTTCTCACTTCTGAAGAATTAATAGAGCTTATGGCATCTATTAACGCCTCATTGCACGCTCTTGTTAAACGAGAAAGATTTTCTCGTGTTCCTTCGGCCGCCATTACATCATCCCCTGTATCTGAAGCCTGTTGGGCGCGCAAGGCATCATGTAATGAAAATTCAAAGACCATAAAAACTAATTCAAACGTCATATAAATAAATTCAATTGCAAAGACCATATAAATAAATTCAAACGTCATATAAATAAATTCAAAGACCATAAAAATTAATCAAGGTATCACCGAAAAATAAATTAAAACGTCATATACTAGTAAATTCAAAGACCATATAAATAAATTAAAACGTCATATAAATAAATTCAAAGACCATAAAAATTAATTCAAACATCATATAAATAAATTCGAACGTCATATAAATAAATTAAATTACCATATAAATAAATTCAAACGTCATATAAATAAATTCAAACGTCATATAAATAAATTCAAACGTCATATAAATAAATTCAACCGGCAAGACTTTTGACTTGTTTGGCCCCTCATAGCACTGTATGCATGTTGTGGTTTAAAAAAAATTTGGTTCAAAATTTTCAAACCAGTTCAATTTTTTTAAACAAGTTCAAAAGTGTTTTTTTCCAAGATTCTAAAAAGGGATTTTTCAATTTTTGGGGATTCATAAAAAAAGTTGTTGGGGGAATTTAAAAAGAAGAAAAAAGTTCAGCCACCCCTCCCCTGAGAAAAAAAATTTTCGACCCTCTCCCCTCCTTCTCACCGTTCCCCCTCCCTAACTCCTTTTTCCTTCTCTATCCCCCACAACCAACTACGTAATTCACTCATTAATTACACATCATTACTACTCACTTTTTTTTCACTTTTTCGTTCACCGCCGGTAGTGGGACTCGAACCTGCAACCCTTCGGCTTGGAAGAATGCCTTGGAAGACCAGAGCTTTACCAACTGTACCACAGAGGCTTGCGTTGGAGTTCCAGTCACGTTTTTGGATGAATATAGCTTTTTTTAACCGAGAGGGGACTAGTAACTAATTTCCATATTAAATGTTATTCACGCAAGCGCACTACTAACAAAGTCGGACTTGGGAAAACCTCGCTGAGTTGCACGATTAGAAGAGGGGAAACTGTGAACAAACCGACTTTTATAGAGTTAAAACCCAACTAAAAGAAAACCAGATAATAGGATTTCACCTCACTTAATATTTAGAAGAAAATTTATATGGAAGAGTGAAGCGATATCTGTCAAAAGCGATGAAAGAGAATCTCAGACTTGACAAGAAAATTATGGAAGTAAGTTTATAAATCAGCTTCTATAAATAACCTGACAGCAAAGAAATTGTGTAGGAAGGATTGCTTTAGATCTATAGAATTATAAAGCGCAGGGAGGACAAGAAAAAACTGCCAAAAATGGCCGTGAATAAAATCATTCTCAGGCAGGTATTACAGGTATAAAACTCAAAAAGTTATCAGCTGTCAGTGTCAGTTTTGTTACATAATTTGTACCGTTCTCAGGCCCAACAATATCCGATTAAAAGCATAGTAATATCAGTTCACCGGCAAGCACCAGTCCCTAACATTGGTAATAACTTGTGGATCTTATGGATTTTCGGAACTGTCTGTATAATTACGTGAACAAAACATGAGTGAACTGTACACCTGACTACACGATTATTTACCTGCACGAGACTTCTTTTTCATATTTAAGTCTTAAGTAGGATAAAGTCAAAGAGTAACAAAAGCCTTATTGGAATTGGGGCAACTGCAGAATACCCTACCCAAGCACTGTATGTGCTTCTTCGATGGTCCTGTGAACTAATACAAACCCTACACCTACATTTAAAAACACTCTAACCGTCAACAAACGGGGTGCTCACTAAGTTAGGTTCTGAACAACACAGAAAATAATGCTTCTTCGATGTCCCTGTGAACTAATACAAACCCTACCCCTTCATTTAAAAACACCCTAACCGTCAACAAAGGGTGCTCACTAAGTTAGGGGTTTTTAGAGCTATAGTCACTAAATTCAGATCACTGAACACAGATAAATAATGATTCTTCAATGGTCCTGTAAGCTAATCCAAACCCTACCCTTACATTTAAAAACACCCTAACCGTCAACAACGGGTGATCACTAATTTAGGGTTTTTAGAGCTATAGTCACTAAAATGTAGATCACTGAACAACACAGAAAAATGCTTCTTCGATGGTCCTGTGAACTAATACAAACCCTAACCCTACATTTAAAAACACTCTAACCGTCAACGAAGGGTGGTCACTAAGTTAGGGTGTTTAGAGCTACAAATCACTAACACAGACTACAATCCTCCTTCAATAATCATGTGAACAATTCTAAACCCAAATCCAACATTTAAAATAACCGTAACATCAGTTAACATAACATCCCTTTTAGAATCTTAAAAAGAAACCACATTTACAAAAATATTTTGAACTGGTTTTTAAAAAAATTGAACCAAACATTTTTTAAACAAAACATGTTTTAACCACGACACATACATTGTATTTCCACTACTGTTTATCCTATAACTTTCTTTTTTACGGATCGTGTGCTAAATTACTAGCAACTTTGTTATGTTCTCTTAAGCAATTACTGTCAGGACTGTATGCTTTATAGCGTGATTTATTTTTTCTGATTTTCCATTTTTATGTTAATTTGCTTTTACTGTGGGATGTGGGCCCAGGATTTGTATCTTAAAATTTCTTACGCTTGATAGCTTGAATTGTTTGTTACAATATTTTTGACGCGCATTGTGTTTCCTGTTGTCTACTTCATAGTTTTCAACAAAAGCATGCATTATTACAATTTTTGAATATTGATGTTTACTTTGTGAGCAGTATTCATCTGTTTAGTTTGTTTTGCGGTTTTCCTCCGTTTTAATGAGTTGTGCACATTAGGTGGTGTGATATTCATTTTGAAGAAACATATTTTTCGCTATTCATTCCCAAGAGTAAGACCGATCAGTTTCGATCGAGTTGAACAAGGCCAATTGCTAGAACTGGTAATCTTACCTGCCCTTTTGAGATGCTTAAGAGGTACGCCACCATGGCTAAAGAAGCCGATATTACTTCTAAAGTGTTTGCGTTTAGATCACTTATAGCACACAAAAACATTACATATTCTCTCCGCTCAGGTTCCAAGCTTTCTTATTCTAGGGCCAGAGAAGTTTTGCTCCAAAAGTTCAGGATGCTTGGTCTGGATACATTCCGTCTTGGTCTCCATTCCCTAAGAATTGGTGGGGCTACTGCAGCTGCCAACTATGATCTGCCTGACCGCGTTATCAAAAAGCATGGGCGGTGGAAAACAGAGAGGATCAAAGACATTTATTGCAGAGAATACATTTAACACCAGTTATTGGTTACACTTAATTTAGACATTTAGCTTAGTTTTTGTTAATTTAATCGAATCTGTTTTCACTCGGTCATTTACGGTTACGGGTTTAGCCACATTTTTAATCTTCTCCCACGCTTTGTATTCTTGATGCGTGCTGCACGGCTACCCTCCACATCATTGTGTTCTCATTGCTTATAAATAGAAATGTTTTCTATTCGGCTGAACGAAGTGAAAGACAATATAAATGTATTTCTTTTAGCTGCTAATGAGGGGCTTTGTACGCCTCGGTCCCTTGGGTCCCATAGAGCATACTTAAACCACTCCTTGAAGTAGTTCACGCCACTTGACGCCTTCCAGCTAACCCTCGAGTTCAGTTTGGGTTTGTTTTCCCGTTGTCGTAATACTCATCAGTTTCTCTGGATTTTTTATGGGCGTCAAATAGGTTTTTTCAAACTCTTAACCTCCAGCAGTTTACCGGGCAGGCATGCACTGGGTTGGAGAACACGTTTCCAGGTTTTTTCCTGCAGCAAGGCGGGTAAATTTTTCCCTGGTTTTTCGTGTCCGGCAGTCAGTACTTAGTTATTTTACCTTTTTATGTTACTTTACAGACCATTCTTTATATTAATGTTATCAGTGATACACGTGTGCGTACACTGTATTCACCCTAGTAATAGCTTGTAACTAGACCATTCTTATATTAATAAATGCGTGCTGGACGGCTACCCTCCACATCATTGTGTTCTCATTGCTTATAAATAGAAATGTTTTCTATTCGGCTGAACGAAGTGAAAGAGAATAGAAGTAAACTATTTAGTTAAACTGGCTTCCTGGTATGTTTAACCCATATGGTTATTTCGGGTAACCAATACCCTCATTATTTAATAATCACATCTGATTTTTTTCTTGTAACAGTAAGGGTACAAATAAAAGATTGACTTACAGTGTGTCTACCACCCGCTAGTGTTATCGTTTGCCTTGTTTTCAAATAAATAAAGTTGAAAAATGATGCATGTGCACGATCCGTAATAGCCTGTCAACAGGCTCTCTTGGGGGACTGGGGAAGAGAAACTCATTTGTGGCATAGTCTGTGATATTATTCAGATCACAGTTGGCTAGTTACAAAATTCTGTACATTGAAATCTTGACATGTCCCTGAGAGAATAACTAGAATGATACATTGTATTTTCTGATTTTGTAACAGGGTGAAGAAAGAACAGCAGATGAAGGCCGTATAAAGAAGGAAATTGTAAGTAAATCTTATGTGTAAATAATAAAATTGTACAGTAGCTACACCTCTCTCCAAAGAGAGACATTGAGATACGATTTGAGTAGAAAAAAGTCATTCTGTCATAACATCCTGGTAGTATTGCTGATTGGTTGATTTAGCCTGCTTGCAGGCTTTGGTTGATTTGGGATTTCTGTCGTGGGAGAGGGTAAGAAAGAGAGCCTGCAACAAGACCCTGACAGTCTGTGATTTTGAAATTTGCCCTCATGTCGTCAAATCCCATTGCAAGTTACACTTTTCACAAAGTATTTTAAAATCAAAAGTTTTTTGGAGATTCTGTTGTAAATGTATCCTAGCATTGAACCCCTTGTATTTCTACTGCATGTTTGATAATAAAATCCAGATAAAAAGAGTGAAAACAGCAGAAAATGGTCAAATTTCCCTCTGTGCGCTACTTATACCATAATACATTAACCATTTTCGAACAAAATGTGTGTGGCCCTTAAACTAGATTCAACCAATCGGATTGGAGAACTATTCTCGTTCATGGGAATTTCAAAAACACAGGGTCTTGTCACAGGCTCTCTTTTCTCTTTCTCCCTCTCTCCCACCACAGGAACCCCAAATCAACTAGTGCCTGCAAGCACCAAAATAACTGGGACTTCATGTATGATGCAGTAACATATGCCCTAATATTATGGTGTTTATAGTTACCTTGCATTATTATTTAATAATAATAAATTGCTTCATTTTTATGTAATCAGTTGTGGAATTTTTTTACTAGAATCTCATACATCCCTCTTTGGGATAGAGAGCCATCTGTTTTTTGCAGGCTAGGCAATCGCCAGTTCTATTGAATAATGTCAATATAAATAAGTATTTGATGTAGACACAAAACAAAAATGGTGTCGATCTGTATTAATATTTTGTTGCCTACGAAGGGCATCTTTGTCAGCTCATACTTCCTTTTTTTCCAGCTACACAATGGATTTGATCTGCTCTTGATAAATGCAAATCCAAAGTCCCCTGAGAAGTTTGCACTTAAGGTGCTGACTAAGCTCTTCTCGGATGAAGAATTGAGCACAGGAATCTTGCTGCCATCAACAAGATCAAAAAGACTCTTACTCAACGAAGAAAAAGTACACAAGTTATTCGGTGAGTAACATATAATGCTGTGTTGAGTTTGCTAGAAAGATTGTATACTTTGATTGCATTTACTTTTTCTTGTAAAAAAAAAAAGGCAGATAAGCCGCACTTGCAGATAAGCCACACCCTGAGTTTAGAAGCTCAAATTTTGAGGGGAAATTTTGGAAGGGAAATCAAGAAATCTGCATCACCTTCCTTGCCCCGTCGCACTTTCAACAAGGTTACTCCGTAGTTTACCCATAATTTTAAATCTGAAAGTGTTTAAACAAGTAACAAACAAGAAACAGACAACACAAACGGCTCTTTTAGGAGCCACCAAGCTTGCGAAAGTGATGATTAGTGTTTCCTTTCTTTTTTGTTTTGTGTAGTTTTAATCAGTCAGACTGTTTTTTAAAAACGTTGATTTATTGAACTTTTATAGATGTTCTCGCAGATAAGCTGCACCCCCGATTTTCAACGAAAATTTTGGGTAAAATAGGTGCGGCTTATCTGCCACTGTTTATGGTACATTAGGGTGGTGGCAGAGTGGCTATAAAAAAGGCCCAGTGGTGTGATATTGTGCATTGGGGTTAACTTGCAAGGGCACTGTAAGAGCTGATGCAAGTCAGAGAAGCATGCATGCAGATATACTATTATAATAGTTTATTATGACAAGGGAGTGTAATTTTCAACCCCTATTTTATTTTTGCAGAGGTTCTCAGAGTCAAATATGGTAGTGAGTCAAAAATTGCTAAGATTCACCAATCGATAGTGGAGACCTGCAACCAGAAGTGTCGTGATGTATATACACAAATGTAGGACATTGAAGAGGAGGTCGGACACAAACTGATACTTGAAAGTATTTAAAAAAGGTTGTCTTGTGCATGCTGCTGTCTAGTACACGTGTATATTACATTTTATAATATTTTATTGGCATTCAAGTCAAAAGCAGTACGAGGGGAGTCACTATTTTCAAGTATGTTTTGGGGGTTTGCTGAATCTGGTATTTTAATGCATGTGCAACTTGCATGAGGCAATCTTTGAAATAGACATACATCACTAGACCTGCAACAAAACTTTCCATGATATAATACAATTAATACGTATCATGTTCAACTCATGATTTCAGTAGTCTAGACTGGATGACAAGTTAGCATTTTGTGTCCACCATCTTGTATATATATATATTTGGTGCAAACACTATTCAGCATTGCTTTTTCTCATCAGTTCTGAAAATCGGCATGCATTAGGACTACAAAGTGGGGAGTGTCAGAGCACTAATAGGAACTTTGTAGGATTGGGTCACATGTTTGGATACCACTTAAGAACGTAAATTAAGTGGAGACCTGCAACCAGAAGTATCACGATTCACTGATCATTTTGTTTACTTTTGAGACGCCAATATAACATGGTATTGGCGTCTCAGAATACCAGCCTCTGATTGGCTCTTGCGCGAGCCCTTGCAGTTACATGGGTTCCAGGTCAAGTTCAAAAGTCGTTTGTTCAACAGCAAGATTTCTACAATTTCACCTTCAAAACACTGTAAATTACAAGATATGAATTATTTAATCCTAAAGGTAAGGTTGGCATTGTAGTTTCCGTCAGAAATCTAACACTCTTATCCGCTAAAAGTACAATTTTCACAATTTTTGAAGAGATTTCAAAACACGTCGCGAAAGTTTTCTACACTCAAGCCGTGAAACCGTTGCCATAGATATACTAGGCGCCTTTTGAGAATTGAAATTACGATCGGCATAAGTTTGGTGGTTCATTATCTTCTTTCTTTTAACAATTCACGACTTAATTGTTGAATCGTGATACAAAACTAATTGCGATTTTGAGACGCCGATACCGAATTATATTGCCGACTCCGCCCAATACGGAATATATTTTCTCCCAACTGGCCGGCAATATAATTCGGTATCGGCGTCTCAAAATCTCAATTAGTTTATAGTGTTGTGATGTCTATAGGACATTGAATAGGAGGTCGGACACAAACTGAGTAAAATCTTTTAAATTGCACACTTGTAGGACTTGAAAGTATTAAAAAAAAAGGTTGTCTCATGCATTCTGCTGTCTAGTACACATGTATATTACATTTTATTGGCATTCAAGTCAAAAGCAGTATAAAGGTAATCGCTATTTTCAAGCATGTTTTGGGGGTTTGCTGGATCTGGTATTTTAATGCATGTACAAGTCTAGCCTGGATGACAAGTTAGCATTTTGTATCCACCATCTTGTATTATATATTTGGTGCAAACACTGTTCAGCATTGCTTTTTCTCATTAGTTCTGAAAATTGGAAAGCATTAATTAGGACTACAAAGTATTACTACTGATGATGTCAGGGCACTAATAGGAATTTTGTAGGATTGGATCATATGTTTGGATACTACTTGCAATTGAGAACGTAAATTAAGCTACCCAGAATCATGGTCTGAATACTGTAATTTTTCTGTGCAGTCAGACATTGCTGTTTTATTCACTTCAAAGGCCATTCCAGGTATAATGTATAAAGTTATTTCTTCAAAGTTATTATCTGCCTTTTGATTCATGGGAATCACACAGTATCATGTGATCCAATCTTTGTATTAAAGAAAATAGTTTTCCATGTTTGTTAATGTATATATTGTGGTCCATTACATGGTGCAAAGAGAGTACAGTAGTCCATACTGGAGATGATTTTGAGTAAATTACGTCTTATATTACAACAAATCATTCAATGGTGATAGATTATATAGGCCTTTATGGGAATCAAGCAGTTTTTAAATTAGAAGAATACTTATATATATTACATCTTGTGGTTATCTGCAACATTAAAGACATTTCATAAGATTGTTTTTACATCATATTTATTTCAAATTGAAAACAAAATGTTAAATTCATTATTTGCAATTATTACTTCAATAAATGATTATTGCCAAATGAATCTGTCGTATAATTTTATTGCAATATATTTGAAAGGAGGGGTATAAACAGAGTCCACTATTGGCTTAGTATATTTGACAGACAAGATCTGGGTAAGGTTTGGTTATAATTTGTGAAATGAAAATAAGATTGAGCAAGGATATTGACTAGGTCAGCCAAACTTGTTATGATATATATTGGATCTGGCACGATTTTGCTACTCTAAATTCCAATTCGATCTGTGGATTAGCCAGGACCTGGCTTTGATCAGCCCCCATGGTTGTTTAAAAAATTCGATCCGAGTATAGAAATTCAGAGTGGCGGAATCTTGTAGGGATCTGCCGGGATCCTGCCAAGATCTGCCGGGATCCTGCCAAGATCTGCCGGGATCCTGCCAAGATCTGCCGGGATCCTGCCAAGATCTGCCGGGATCCTGCCAAGATCTGCCGGGATCCTGCCAAGATCTTCCGGGGTCCTGCCAAGATCTGGCGGGATCTTGCCAAGATCTTACTTAAAACCATGCATGATCCTGCAGGATCTTGGCCAAGATCTTGGCAAGATTTGAAGCAAGATCAGGTAAGATCTTTGCAAGACCTTGGCAAGATCTTAACCAAGATTCTCAACCTGGGAAGTCCTAACATGGTGACTTCTGTCTGAATTTCGTCAAATGTGTAAAGGCAAAAGGGTTTTTATTTGTGATGTCATCACCTATAATGCTGCATGTTATACCTACGCTTCACAGGATCATGACCAGCGCCAATGGCTGTTGGCGAAACAGGAAGTGGGAAGTCCACCTCCTTGAAGCTGGTGCAGCATCTTCTGGGGGGTACTTTTTTATCACAGTCATCGGGAGAGTCAGTCTCCCTTGAACCGATAAAAAGTACCTTTCCTGTTTATTGGGATGACCCTGCACATGCAAACACTTTGAAGAAGGTGCTTGTATCAACCTTTCAAGAAGGTGGGAAGCAAACTAAGGCAGGAGGGCAGGAGGGAACGAGGTTCCAAGGGCAACCTTTCTGTTAACTGTCAACTTCACCTTGGCCGATGACATGAGGTTTGTTGAAACTTTAATTTGTATATACATGTATATTTAACAACAACAAAATGGTAATATTATTATTAAAAGCCTGTTAGATTATCAGTTGAATTTGGCACAATGGATACCAGACTCGATTAGTTTTTTCTTCTAAGCTACTTCTGGTATCCCAATACTCGAACTATGGTAATTATATTTATTAAGACTTGCTAACACATACATGTACATGTACTGCACCCTTAAAACCCCAATCTGGAGCTGGACATGCAGGTTACAATGTAGGTACAAATTAGAATTCAGACCACAATAAAAATCAGACTGGACAATGCAGGTTGCAAAACAATAAACACAGAATTTTCCTCATTAGGATATTTAGATAATAAAGTACAATTTAAAATGTACTTAGCTAAAAGCTTTGAATAAAATATTTTAATGCACAATTTTTAAATGAACAATTGAAGACAATAACAATGAAAAAAGAAAAACAATCGGAAATCAACATATTGTTTACAGTTGATTGATCGTTTTTGCCCCATATCCTTTGAAAGAACGACCCCTATTGCATATGATAGAATAATAAGCAATTCTGACATAACAGACTTCTTTGACGCCAAGCCTGACATACATGTAGTTCTTCTAGCCAACCAGATGTGCCTCCCCTCCGTTATTCAGATGGAGAAAGGTTTAAACGAGTGCAACCTGGAAGGACATGCATGTTTCTTCAGGTCACGACTCTAAGCCCTACCAAGCAGCCTTGCGAGTATCTACAGTATGTATAGATATTTAATTAATAAACACTGATCACTTTAGGTAAGGTACAAAAAAAGCAGCTATAAGATCACACAACAAAATGCAGACAACATGCTAAGCCACCAACCTTCAATGTAACATTCACACAACCCACTAAGTATAATCATGAAAATGTATTCGTTCCTTTGAAAATGTGAATTGATGGTGAGATTTCAAATAAATAACATTTTAATAGCCTCCATTTACAATCTGGAATGGGCATATACAAATAAATTATACAAATTGAATACTTTCTCGATCTGTGGAGATATGTTCTTTAGATGAAGTGAAACTATCTCTTGAAGCATGAAATATCCAGAAAATTCTCTAGGCCCTTTTCAAATATAATCAACCATGTCATGACGAGTTATAGAGTTATATTTAAATATTAATGTACATACATTGTATCTATCTATTAATTTTTAACAGATAATCGACCTTGTCAATGATGATTCCATACTGAGTAAAGATGACTTTGACAGGTACCTGGTATCAAAGCTGTTACCATATATCAGGACCTTCTATGGTAATATGCAAACAGTGCCAAGTGCTCCAAAGGATATAGATGAGCTTATGAAAGACCTGGTCACGATTGTAGAGAAGGATAGGCCTCCTTCCATTGAAGAGGTAATGAAATGTTGATGTCATAAAATGAAACTATTTAGGGGTGTCTGGAAAACCTGAATAGCAGTTCAAATAGTGGTGAATAGTACATACGAAATCACCTGTCATTGACACCTTACACAAGAGATTATACCCGTACGAAATGAGCAATGCTGTTGCAGCGCTGCAGAAACACTTCAGGCAGCGCTGTGAACGCACTACAAACTGGCTGGCTACAGCAGCTGCGAATTGTGGCTGCCGAAAACAGCGCCAAGCAGCTATTTGGCATCGCAATGACAGCGGTTCTGTTGCGGTACTAGAAACACGAAAAGTGCACTAAAATGCTGCACAATGATGCAGAAAGGCAAAGGCTGCAAACATTACAAAAATGCGTAAACATAGCAGTGATTTAGGAGTGATTTAGCAGCGCGAACAGCGTTCTGCAGCGGTAATTTGAGACATGTACTAGATGGGGTACGTATGTGAAACGCTGCATGAGCGCTACAGATAGGCTGCACAAATTACAAAAATACATATTCATTACAGTAGAAAAATTATAATAACGTTTATTTTTAGCAAGCCATCTGCAATGTTGTTTTGCGTTTGTAGCCACTCTTGCAATCACTGACTTTATTATATTCCGGCGTGTTAAAAACGTATCTTGCCTACGATATGTCTTAGCTTGTCCCCCAGAAAAAGAAGAGCAGTTCTTGAAGTGTGTGATCAGTCAGTGAAGAAAAGAAAAGTAGAAGGCATTGACAGGAAGAGAAGATCAGTGTTCTCCCTAAAGTAACCAAAACCGCAGAAGATTGCTTAAGTGCAACTGTCTGCAGTTTGGATAATGTTAAATGCATAAGCAGGGATTGTTCACTGTGAGTTTGACAAGCCTGTTGATGTTTTTTTTTTAAGTTGTGATGAGAACCAACCACTCTCATACTACCAGTGGGATACAAGTGATGGAAGAGTGAGCAAGATCAAGGTAGATTGCACTGTAGCTGATGCAAAGGAAGATCTGTTCTCGGTTTTTGGAACCACTGATCAAAAACTAGCTCTAGTTTTGGAAATAGTACATGAAGAGCCGTCAGCGAGCTAGCCGTGCTTATGTAGCATGGACACTACCGACGTCGGAATTTCCTTCATTAACACTTTTTCATTAAGGGAAAAATGTAATTTACCGGAAAAATATATTTAAAAAACTAAATTTGGGCAAAGCCGATATGTGACCACATTAGATGGCGCCCTGGGCCGGGTTGTTCAAAGCCCGATTAGTGTTAATCCAGGGTTAATTACCATGACAACCAATAGGTTTTGTGCAGAGTTAATCCAGGATTAACACTAATCGGGCTTTGAACAACCCGGCCCTGGTTGTCATGAAATAGAGGTTACTTCATGCCTCATGGGAAGTGCGTGCGTACGATTTTTCTTCACGAGTTGTGATGTATTGTAAAACGAACGAGCGAGTCTTATAATACGACACAACGAGTGAATAAAAATCGTACAAGCACTTTCCATGAGGATTTTTTTTATTTCATAGGTGCTGAGATTAAAGAAGATTCACAAATTGTCGCTTTTTGGCAACCACTGAAGTGTTAAAGCAAAAATTAGCATATTCTTGTAGAAAAAGTAAAGTAAGGTTATATATTTTTTTGCCTTGACTGTAGCTATTTCCTATGCCGTTAACAATTTGTTCAATTTAATCAAACTTGTTGCTCGGCGCAAACTATTAAATGTGGTGTACCTCAGAGGCTATTTTAGGTCCCCCTTTTTTATTCTGTATATTAATGATCTTCCCAATGCCTCACAATTGACAGTCTTTGCTTTTTGCAGATGACACTAGCATTTTTTATTCTCATTCAGATCCCAACCTTTTAGAGCTCGTACTAAACGAGGCATTGTATAATTTTGACGTTTGGATGAAACGCAATAAGCTCTCCGTTAATATCAAGAAAACTAATTACATAATTTTTAAAGCAAGACAGAAGAAAATTACCAACAAATTTTCCCTTTTACCTTGGTAATCACTTACTCAAACAAGAAAATGTAATAAAAATTTTAGGTGTGTACATGTATATCGATGACCACCTTACTTGGAAACAGCACATCAGTCATGTTTGCAAAAAAAATTCAAAGTCAGTTGGTATAATATATAGGTCTCCCTTTTATTTATCTGCTAAAACATGCGCTCTCTGTTTGCAAAGTTTATCTGACATCCAATTTTCGTCAGTTTTCGTACTATTTCTTAATTAGCCCAACGCTCAGGGTTTTATAATCAATATATAGCAGAAATATAACGTTTTCCTTGTTTTGGTATATTCATATCATAAACTTTCAAAAAACTCAGACATATGATAAAATTACAAAATGTTTGGTTTGAGCCAGTCCGTATGAGAAAAACCGGACTATACAGAAGGCAATTAGGGCAATCACGATTGCAATGAGATATGGACCGGAAAATTAATTACACATATTTTGTTTATGCCTTGTTTTCTAGGTATCGTGCAACATCATCATGGCAGATATGTAACCAAATGAACCTGTTGGTTTTAAGGTACTGTATGTTTGAAATTGCACCTTATACTTAAGCTTTGGGGTAGTTTTCTTTAATTGTCCAGGTTTTAATGAATACATATTATGTATTGTATGTATATCTCGACTTTTGATTGGCATGGGATGAAAGTTGTTAAAAAACAAGCATTACTATGATCACCAAATTGTGACTGTTGATAGACATAATTACTAATGCCGGATTTTTGTTATTATTATTTTAATTACACAGGTAACATTAAGGGAGGTTGCTGATCATGTCATGAGTAGCAAAGGGGAAAAGATGACAAAAAAGGAGACGTTTTGGAACAAATTCAGGGAAGGAAATCCAATGATAACCGATCAACAACGAGATATCTTTTTTTGCTTTCTTTGGTGTCGCTGTTTTGAAAGGTACATGTACATGTGGTATAAGAAAAGTAAACGTCATAAAAAAAGATGGGGAAAAAATTGGATACAAGGGTATCATGGTAATGAATAGCACTGAATTTCAGCTCGATGCGATTCAATCTTGGGCAAACCATTCACTAATGGCGGATATTCCTACAGATATCCTTTTAAAAGAACAACTGTGGATTGAGTTTACAAAGCATATTAATATCAAAGGCAATGACAAAGAAAGAGCACGTTTTTTCTCATTATTCAGAGAGCACGTTCTTGGAAATGGAGTGTTTGCTAACGTGATTACAAGGAAGAAGAGGCTGAGTTGCATAAAATTTAGCCAGTCTCCACCAGATGCCAATGAATTGGTAACCGAGGAATATCAGAGTGAACAAAATGTTTCTCAAGTTGGTGAGGTTTCTCAAGTCGGTGAAGATCTTGAGCATCAACCGGAAACTCTGACTTCCTCAGTCAGTGACAGTGTAGGAAATGAAGACATGGCACCGATAAAAGGGTTAAAGAAAGAGGTTCTCTGCAACAACAATGTTGGGCAGGAATTAGAGCCATTGGGTTTTTCTTCTCCAAGGACTACGATCTTGAGCGGGAATATGAGCCAGTAGATGATACTGGCTCTTTCAATGATTATGAGTTCGATCATTACGAAGAGATGGAAATAACACGAGAAAAAGAGAAAAACGATGCTCTCCAGGATGCTGGAGAGTCGAGGAGGCTAATCAGTTGATACCCCCCTTATGGATGACGACGAGATTAAGATTACCCGAAATAGAGGGGTAAAACGAAACATTCCACGACAACACGATGCCCTTGACAATTCCTCTCTCAACGAGTACGAAGCAGATGTTGGGATGGCCAAGAAGAAACGAAAAAGAATGAATGCCATCGATGAGTCCTTGTATTCCTCTCTCGGTGGTAGTGGCGAGAAGAAAAAGATGACACCCAAAAAAGGGGAAAAAAGAAGTATTTGGGAAAATAATGATGATTCCCATGTAGTAGAAGGTGATGAAGGTTTAGACAAGCAGATTTTTTTCGATCGTTACCAAAAGCGCATAAATGCCTTGGCATTTGCCATCAAAACCAAAGATGTTTCAAAAGTATCTCACCGATGTTTTTCCATCAAATGATAATTTCAATAATCAAAGGCAAGAAATCCAAGTTTGCTGTAGCACAACACCATCACACCATGATGCAATAAAATACAATCCCTTGTAGCTTCATCATTTCCCCCAATTACAGTTGGTAAGCTTGCTGCGTCCAGTTGCGATATCACTTTTCTTGGTGACACCTTTCCTCAGTTTAGCCATCAAAGTAAAGGGAATTTCAAATGTGAAATATGCATCCCCTATCAAAAGTGGGCGAAGGGTAAAGAGGTTAGATGGCACAGCCATCCTCAGGTTTTCTGGGTTGGTGCAGACAAGCGAACACGCCTGTTCAGACTATCACAAAGAAGCTGTAGACTTCTTTAAGGCAACGGAAGATAGCACAGCACCATCACTGAAACACCCCAAACCTGAAGCCAGTTCTACCAAATTTCATGGCCAGCAGCAAATCAACAAATTCTTCATTCGTTTAAACGGGAAAGACAGCCAGATCGTTCACGACGGGACAGAAGGAAACGGTTAAATGCCGTTATCTCTGCGATCTGGAGGTCGTGCCACAATTCTCCCCAGACCGCGAAATAAGGCGTACCACGGCAAAGACGCTATTCAATCAACAGCTGGCCTCAGGTGACATTTCCTGTTTCAAAAGAGATGAAGGTAACAAGCTTTGTTGCCAGTACCAATTTTGGAGGAATACGCATCCACTCGACTCGAAGAATCTCTTAGAGAAGGCAAGCAGAACAGTGAAGTCAATGTACGTTCCTATGGTACATACGATAAATGTAAATGGAGAGATAAAGAGGGATAAAGAGATAAGGAGGGATAAAGAGATAAGGAGGGATAAAGAGTTTGAATCCTCCTTATGAAGAATATGCAAGTTCTCGTGGTGACCATCCTTATACATGTACTAATTGTGCAGCTCAGTATAGGGACCTGAAGGATGTGTTAAGGCACTGGGATAAGGGAAGTTTAAGTGGAATGACTGACAGACTTGGCTTTAGAGGCATGAATAAGCGATACTCAAAGAGGGATGAAGTCGAGGCTGCACTTCAACAGGAGGTCAAGAAGAGAAAGGAAGTTGAAAAGCAGGTAAAAGAACTGGTGAAAGTGAAGCTTTCGGAAAAAGAATGGGAAAATTGTTTGATGGACTCTTGTTTGAATGGCGACGAGGAAAAGCTAGTGGTTGATTTAATTCGTTTGTTCAAAATGGGGGTATCCAAAGTGAAACCAGTTCAACTTATGGTTTTAAGGAATCTAACTTCAAAGCTGTTGAAAAAGAACAACAATCACTATGTTGATTTGCAGTCTCTTCAAAAACGAGCTTGGGAGTACCAATTATGCTCTGCTTGCACAGATATTTGGTTTGGCGTGCGAGACAACAGCTGCATTACATGCTAAAGTAATCAGATGCTGGTATGAATCTTCAGGTACTGGACAAAGTAGCAAATATTTTTAAAGGGCTTCCAGTAAACGAGTCAAGTCATGGGGCAAGAAGCTTAAGATATCTTCAGCCCCAAATAACTAACGAAGGAGAACTGCTTCTGTTAGGCAAGGCATGGGACCCAGATGTTCAACAATGGTCTGAGGAAAAAACTTCCCATTCCACGCAAAAATATAAATATGGGTGATCTTGATGACTAAACTGCACTGAAAAGGATGATCGACGATCTGATTGAAAAAGATATGTTTGCAAAGAATGTGTCAATTCATAAATTCACCGCTCCAGCATCGTTAGAGAAGCCTTCTCTGATCTATTGCATTTGGCCCACTAGAGATAAAGGTTACAGGGCTATCCATCTCCTAAAATACTCGGAGTACCTGAGAAAATTATGCTTCTACAAAAAGCCAGGAAAAGCACGGAATCACCAATTAACCTAATGACGTTCTCTACAGATTCTGCGGGATTTTCGCTATCAGCTGCTGTCAAATTAATGACTCCTGTGCAATACGAGGTTACAGATGGAGTTCTCTTTCTTTCACTTTCAAAAGTGGTAGGCTCTGATGCCTTATATTGTGTAATATGTAAGCTATGTAAGATACCCCGAATCCCTATCTCTATTCTTGGTTCGTTTTTGTCAACTTTTTTTTCTTGTTCTTTCCTTACTAGATGTGTAAAACTAATTATTTTTAGGTGATATTGCTTTTTTTTCTGCTTTCTTGTTTGTATCACAGTGTATAATGTAACTTGTAATTCAACTCAAATGCGAATAAAAAAAGTTTTTTTAAATCTTCATCCAGACTCTCACAAGATCTTCGAAATGGGCTACATCCCACGAGAGGATGTTGTTGGCAAAGATAACCCAGACGAGGAACTGTCGGATGCATGTTCAGAAGAAGAGGAACAGGATCCCTTTCCAGAGGACTTTTATGAGGTTGAAAGTATCCTTGACAGACGCCTGGCTAAAGACAGCC
Organism: Actinernus sp. WN-2022; assembly: GCA_030867875.1. Lineage (NCBI taxonomy): Eukaryota > Metazoa > Cnidaria > Anthozoa > Actiniaria > Actinernidae > Actinernus > Actinernus sp. WN-2022. The sequence goes on along the minus strand of JAOWCC010000936.1, from coordinate 37,375,370 downwards.
TAACTCTTGAATACAAAGCGAGATTCAAAGGTTTTGGACCAACCGATGACATGTGGTTGCCTGCGTCTCGTTTTAATCGCGTAATAAATTTTGAGTCCAAATCAAAGTATGGGAGGCATAGAAGGCACAACGTAGATCCAGAAAATGAACAGCAATGCAAGCCGAAAACAAAGGAAATGAAATGCAGATGAGACAAAACAGGAACATTGCGCACGATGAAGTAGAACGTCTCCGAAAAAAAAAAAAATGGAAAACGTGAACAGCAAAAAGACAAATAAAGAGGAGCCCAAATTGCCAGCCAAACGGGTTAAAGCTGAAACAAATTCAAATAAGAGAAAACATAGGCCACGAAAACATGAATTATCTAAATCACAGAAGGCAAGCTTGTGTCGGTCTAAATTGAGAAGTGGTGTTGATTGTTCGGGCATTTCAATGGCTAGTGCGAAGGAAGATGACCCATCAGACACCACAGATTCCAGTGAAGGGACATCCCCTACCTTAAAAGAAAGAAGACCTGTAAACGATTTTACCTCCGACAGTGATATTGATTATTCAATACGCTATACCAGAAAGACCAGGTGGTCGATGGCGCGTATCACATCTGATGGGGAAGTTGAACAAACAAGTGAAACATCGACAGCATGCTCTCTCTCAAAACGATGCCCATTGAGCTGTCTGAAGACGAAGCTTCCCAAGAAACAACAGATACAATCTCCTTAGACATTTTAAAGGGCAATGGCCACTTTAATACAAGTAGGAGCCTTTACTCAGTTTTGCGTACCAATGACAAACCCAAAATTGACCAAGTTTGTTACAATCCGTGATGTAGATATGAACCTACACCCTCTGCAGCTCAAGGAAATCCCTTCGCTGAACGTGATCAATAAGTGTGAACGAAATGCGGAATGGAAGTAAAAGTGTTGTAAGCTTCGATCGTTATGGGTCTCCAGGGATATCCAGGGAATCAGGGCAATAATGCAGTACCACCGCATTAAGGAAATAAAGGAAGAGGTGCCGTTTGAGGAAAACTGGATTACCACATGCTTTTGCAGGCCGTGATTGTACTGAGAGAGAACAAGTGGAGACTGCACTTCTCGACAATACCATAAATGGGAAGCTATTTAAAGTACATCGCTTTGGAAGCGAAATAACTTCACAGGAACTTGCAACGTTGTGTGGAGAGAGATCTTTCAGATGAAACTATCAATATAATTTTGAAGCACTACTGTTTAAGGGCACATGAGATTGATATGAAAACCTATTCATTGGCTTCCTCATCATTTCTTACGGCTGAAAACTTACCTGAAACGGTGGTCGAAAACTTAGTAAAACAGAACTGCACTGGCATTGAATTTAAAGAGGTAAAGACCATTCTTTTGCCAGTTCACATGCATAACCACTGGGGACGTGTCGTGCAATTTGACGATGGACACCATTTGCCGATACCGAAAAGTCTAATAAAAGTGTCAAGATGCATTTTGAATGTCCTGCACCAAATTACGGGACTAGAAATTCTACAGTCAGAAAAATGGAGTTTTCAAAGATTCAGAGACCCAATGCCTGATCAATGTGTGCATGTCTTTCTGTACACTGCGACTTGGAATACTCGCAGAATGCATTTAAATTCCCCAAATGTTTTTTGCTTAATTTATAGTGTTAATAGCCTTAATTTCAGCCGTCTCGAGAGGAACGTGGTATTGGTAGCCCAATTCGAAAACAAATTAGCAAAAAAATGTGCATAAGAGCCGCTAGCAGGCTAGAAACGAACCACAGGAGACGGCTGAAATTAAGGCTAAAGCGTTTTAAAACGTATCAAAGCTGGGCTCCACAGATTACAATTAGTCGAGACTTGCCATTTTGATGTCGTTGTAATGTTGATTTCTGTCTAGCACTGCGCGAGTCAAAGTGATCGAAGATGAAGTGCCATCACCGAGATTGTGGTTCGATAGCTTTTCTTGGAATAAGAAGATGATAGCGCTGTCTACAGAATAAATTCATGGGCGTTATAAACATGGATTGGAACAAACTTAAATGATACTTCATACATTTACATGTAGGTCGAATTATCAGAACAATTAAGAAGGCTGCAGTGACCCAAAGTGCTGTCACCACTTTGTCGCTCGCTTTTACGAGTCAGGGGAGAGTGGATGATAAGATCGTAGGTTATACTGTATATATTGTATTTCAATTAAAGCCATGGAGAGAAAATATTCAGTGCCTTTGTGTACGGCAAAAACCAAACGGTGTGACTCAACTACATGTACAAATGCCAAAAGCCATACGTTGCCTCAACTACATACGGTAAAAGCCATACAGTGGCTAAACCACATACAGTAAAAGCCGTACGGTGGGTCAACCATATACAGTAAAAGCCATACGGTGGGTCAACCATATACAGTAAAAGCCATATGGTGGGTCAACCACATGCAGTAAAAGCCATATGGTGGCTCTACAACATACGGTAAAAGGTATAAGGTGGTAGAAGGTATGGAGTTTACCGAACGGAAATTAGCACATGTGGTAACCGTATATTCGTTTTACCGAATCACGTACGGTACCGCATACGGTTGAAAAAACTTTTGTAAGGGACTGTTACCATGTACATGTCGTTTCTCTTATGTGTGAGAATTTCTTTTAATAATTTAGTGTTGTTCTTATTTAAGGACGCACATAATTTGGAGCCAGGTTCTGTTGTGCCGTCCCTCATCGTGTAACTTTTTGTAAATCGTATAAACTATGTGGTTAGTTTGTTCCTTACTCATGATGAAAGCTACATGTAAATATATAATATAGTATGTACTCATCCTTGTGACTGTGCTTCAATCCCTTGCGGCGGAACTCGCACAATCTGCAATGTTTATATACAGTTAGAGTGCTGGTCTAAATTTTGAGCTGCCGCAGGTGAATCCTTTTTCAGTTTTTAATCTTAATTGCTGGGACAATTAGTACTTTCTATTTTATAAATGCTAGTTTAAACATGTTATTTAAAAGCCTGCTTACTGTGAAACCCATGCATGAAAACGATTCCTGGCTGGGAAACCCATGCATGAAAACAATAACAATTCCTGGCTGGGAAACCCATACATGTATGTAAAGTACAACACTATGTATTTTACACAGTTTTGCATAATTTAGAGAAAATGTCTCGTTGGGTACTTCTGACGAGTAAGGGATCGGGATCGAGTAGTAAAATGTTGATCTGATTAAAAAATAAACTACAACACCATCAAGCGAGGTCACACCGGAATTAAATGTAGTAAGTTTACCAAGATTGAGGAATAACATTTGCCATGATTTGAAATATCCATAAAATAGGATAATCGAATGTGGTTACAGGGGGCACTTGTCAGAATTATACCAAGCTTCAGATTAGGGACACGGGACACAGGGACGTGATATTAGGAACTGACAGTATTTTTGATATTTTTTATGAATATCCACTGAGCACTTTTGCTTGGCGATTGCCACTATAAACAGCGAAAGGTGATTAGGGTAACATCAACAACACATTTTTCGCAAAATAGCGATTAGAAATAATTGGAATGGGTGATTTGTTTTTGCTTGAAAGGGTGATTAAGATTGCTTGCAATAGTGGAAATTCTGCCGCAAAAGCGATCACCTTCGTCCTAGTTTTAAAGTGATCGCCTTGATAAATTATAAGCACTAGTTACGTTATTAACTCATCACAAAGTGAATTATAGAAGCACATAAGTCAAAGTCAAATGTTGCTTGTTACAGTTTCTTCAGTTGATCCAAATAACTAGAAGCCCGTCGAGACGAGGCGAGTATCCATGACATATTAAACTCTCGGAGTCTTTCAACTAACCGGTTGGTCTGCTTCTTTCCCCAGTCACCAGTAAATTGCCTTTCTTTTTCTGGCAAAACTTTAACGCCTAAACAGGTCTCGCTTGGCCGCTCGCATAAACATCTGTTTGGAACAAAGCTACAGAACTTGCACAACTCTTTTAATTATCTTTCATAATGTTTAAAATCCTGTGAAACTCCGTATTGTCACTATTAAATTAGAAATGCAGACGGCACTCTTTTCTTTCGCCAATATTTACCTCTTCTGGCAGAGGAAGGCTGCATTTACTCGACATGTATACGCAGGAAGCAAGCGAGGGAGATTGAGAGCCTCAACTGAATGAAAGAAGGTAAACAAACAAGCTCCAAAATAGTCTGATTGGACAATTTTGACAGTGTGCATATTTTAACTAGGCAGTTGGAAGCGAAATGCCTGTAGAATCTGTTTTGAAACTTGTTTACAAAGCGATTTGAACATAACCGTGAGATATGTTCATTTTATCTTAAGCCACCCTGTTGTTTCACTCTTGTTAATTGAGAGAACTACCCAATACTCTTGTTAGTATCTCGAATTCTAGAACACCTAGAATTTCGAAGATATCTCATTTGAAAGCGATATGCCTGTAGAATACAACGTACATGTATGTTTTGAAACTTAAAAAGCGATTTCAACATAACCGTGAGATATCCAGTTTCATTTATCTTAAGCCGCCGTGGTTTGAAAGTTGCTGCTTAGAGATTTTTCACTCTTGTTAGTTGAGAAAACTACCCAATACTCTTGTCAGTATCAGATTTTTCCAAGCTGCATGAGATTTGTTTGTATGTTCCTTGAATGAGGAGCATTTTGCCGCGACAGACTCTAATTCGAAAGTCTTCGGGAAGTTTCCTATTGGGTAGCCACAGGCAGTTTATAACCCGACATTTAAATAAACCTAACCATCTCCAATAGTAAAACACAGGTATAAAACGATGAGAGAAAGTAGTACCCTACCAGGGTAAAACGTCCGAAAAGTTGCACTCAGGACTTAGGGAATAATAAAACTGTTTTGGCGTAATAAGAGCAAACAAAACTTATTTGGAATTCAATCTCTCTTTTGCCAGAAAGGCACACTTAATACGCCGACAAAATCGTTGGTGGCTTTTCAGTATGATGAAGGCAATTATTTCAACAGACAACACCAATTGTGAATTCTCAACAACGGCGATTCTTATTCTCAAGTGAGGCTAAACTTTTAGCAGGCTTTTTGCCGTTTTCGATAAAGGCGAACGCTGTGTGACAAAGTTTTAGGCTGGACGGTAAGATCACAGTCATTATTTTAATATTTATATGCAGGAACCGATAGGAATACGAGATGCATGCATGAAATAAGCTAAAAATGTTTAAAAATTAACTGGTCAAGTCCACTCACTGTGGATATATTCCAGTAAGAACAAAATACCAAAACTCTACTGAATAGCAACTTTAAGTTTTAATTTATCACAATTATTGTAACTTGTACTCAGAAGTAAAAACTTTGCTTTCTTTTACGAGCATACATTTCTGATGTAATTTAACACATTTTATCACAACACTCACAACTTGCAGATCTTGGTGCTCTCTATGCAAAATTTTGAGCTACACTTTTGATTCATTCCTAGGCATATAGGGTTACTAGTAATTCTATAGCACTATTTGTGATTATGGGATGTCACATCTTATGCTATCTTAGGCTGGTAGATTATATTTCAGTTCTTAACATTCAGGTACGTTTATCCTGCACGCTGTATTAGCACGCAATAATTATCTTAACGAACTTATTCAGGGTAGCCGAGCAACAGGTACGTCCCCCTTGCTCGGGTGGATTACATGACGCTGTATCAGGGAAATCCCTCCACTCAACCTCGAAGTAAACCCTGACCGGGAGTTACGTGAAATTCGTGTGCTATCCCCAGGTCTGAACAGCGACCAGCTTGATTCATCCACCCTCAGTGGATTCATTACGGGCAATCGTGAAGTGCCAGAAGTGAGAACGAACGTCTAGTTCGACTGGCAGAGGTTGAACATTTACAGCAAGAGTTGGAATGGTTAACTATCGACAATGCCGCTCTATGTGATACGCACCCAACTTGTGTCGGAAAGCACAAGGGCAGATCGAGAGTGAGGCCAGAGAACAGAGCAGACTAACATCACTGCCAGGAGCTGCTACGAGCTGACCAGGTGTTAGGTCGACTGGGGATCCTCTCCGAGTTCGAGTGGCAGCAACTCGTCTGAAGCCGAGCAGGACACCTCGAGGGATCGGCAAGTCAGGAAAACACGAGGTAAGCTGAGATCGGGGAAAACAGCATGTTTGACCAGCCGTGTGATAAGACCGCAGTTATGGCCCCACAGTTACATTGTACCTTAGCCTTTCTTACGTTAGTAAGGACACTTTGTATGATGACTTGACATTACCCAAATTTGCAGTGGGTTACTCAGCCATTCTGGACCTGCAGAGCTGGGGGAAATCGAGCGAAGTGCACGCATAAAGCATTTTACAAGTTTAATGTACCTGGCTACACAACATGAATGGTCAACCGTTTGGGAGTTTCGCCCTGCTGTACTCTTCGAAATCGAGTGTGGCCGATGTCAATGGGGTGATTCGTTCCAGCAGTTGGAATCTTAAGTATTACATAGAGCATTTACTACTGTCACCGAGGCACTGGAGCACCTAAGTGTTCAAAGGTTTTCTTTGTAGCGATTTCCAGCGGAGGAAGTGTGCGGGCTATCAAGGTTCCTCTGAGTTGACTGGTACATGTACCTCGTCTACGGGAGCACAGGCTAGTCAGTGACTGCCTAGAGCCGTCGTTTACCGAACTAGTACCTGACGATGCTTAGCCTCCGTTTTAGTTTTAGTGCAAACTGTGACAATGATTACTTGACTCGTTATGACGAGTTTCAGAGTTCCCGAGGCTGCGATGCGATATTAGATGGTCCAGACAGTAATGATGTTTACTCGCCTCCTTTTACACTTTCTGACGAAGTTTAGAATTCCTGCAGCTGTGATGTGATTTTGGATTGTTTGGGCAGTAACAATGTTTACTCTCCACCTTGGACACTTTCTGATGAAGTTCAGAATACAAGGCCAAAAATTCAAGAGAAAAGAAGGAAAGTGGTGGAGGAGGAGAACCAACAGAAACTGAGAACCTTTTGGAAGAGTTGATATAAATGGCAGAAAACATAGAAAAGAAAGTCAAAGCTAATGAGAAGAAGGAATTGAATGCGCAAGAAAAAAAAGAAGGATGACACCTTGTGCGAGACACCGCAATGGAGTGGTTTGGGGAAACAAGGAAGAGAGTTGCAAATAATGAATCAGACGGAACAAAGAAAGATAATGTAAGGAGAAGGTCTGCATCAGATACTATCGAATGGCTTTGGGAAAAGGGAGCTGCAGATATGAAACTATGGGAGGATGAGATGAAGCAGGAAAGAGACGAATTAGAGCTGTTGAGAAAACAGGAACACACTTCCCAGCATAAATGCATTAAGACACCAACTTGTTTACGGACATTCTTACAAACATTACTAATGTGGGTTTTAAAATTCAATTGTTCATCTGTTGTTACTCCCAGTATTAAACTTAATTTCGGTCGAAGTGTCAACCTTGTTCATTATAACGACATCAATCCCTTTGTTCTTATTTAAGGATCCTATGGTTAAAGTCTGGTATTTATGTGTAGTAGATTCTCCTGGTGCCAGCTGGATATATTGTCACCTTCCCTGTTCAGTACTGTTTCAACCTCTTGTATAGAGTTGATAATAGTATAAAGCTGATGGTCATCGGCACCCAGGAGACTTCCATACGATAGGGAATTAAAATCACAGGTTTGGTATTGCTTAGGGTGTTAAAGCGAAAAAGCTTACATTTGTAGTCAACACAGGATCTTTTAGGGGTGCATGTTTGCACTACGCTTATTTAAAAAAAACTGATAAAAAAATGTCTGCACCAGCACTGTATTATAGGCAGACAAGATCTAGATGCAGCTTTGCAACTGACATCGGCAAACATCAGGGATGCTGAGGAGTAAACAAGACTGCAGAGTGGGGGCAATCTGCGAAAAGGTCCCCATTTACGATGCTATAAACATGTGAGAATGTTCTGGCTGGCCTGCAAGGACACACTCCATCCTCCCGTCCACCAGTGCCTGAACTAGCTGTTCCGGCTGGACAGATTAGCTTATCACGCCTGGTGGAACATCCAGTGAGTGAGGTGCAAACCTCAACGGGGGGCAGCGGCTACAGTCCAAGGATCTGTGGTTGCTGCCCCCCAGGTGAGGTGGGTAGCACAATTGGGGTCTCTCCTCCCTCATGCAGGCCAGGGCATCTTTTCACCTCGGTGTCTGTCCCTATTGATGCACGGGTGCCAGAGAAAATCAAAACAAAGTTCTGGATGCATGAATGTATCGACTTTGGTATTTTACTCAATTCTGCACCGATATCCTAGGGTTACCACCTTCCAGTAAACAGTTCAGAGAATTCCAGCTCTCCCATTCTTAGTTTAGAACTACTTCACGAACCGTGTCACATTAACACCATAGACTAGTTTCCAAGTGTTTGTGGGGATCTACACCACTAAGTTTCCTGGGACGGCATCAGCCCTTATGAAATATGCAGAAGTGGTTTGAGACTTGGCAGCTTGGGAGCGGGTTGGCATTTCTATGATGAAAATGTTCGATACATTTACAGGCCAAGACCTCATTGCCAAACAATGGGAGCAGCAATGACCGTTCCACACGAAATACACAGTATGTCCCCAGGGGCTTTTGCTGGCGCTTTCATAAGGGGTTAAATTGTGGGGGGTGCTCTTTTAAGCACGATTGCTTCAAGTGTGGGGCCAAGCACACTGCTAGTAAGTGTACTTTTCGTGCCCCCACCACCAAACCAAACACCTCAGCTGCCACCTTTCGGGCTCCCAACCCCAGTAAAGGCAAATAACCTAGCTAGCCTTCTTCAAGGCTATTCCATCCAAGCTGCGCATTTCCTCATACAGGGCTTTAATATACATGTATATTATTTGTGGTCGTTATCAATGTTGCAAAAGTGTAGCTGCATACCTGCGATATTTCAAGCAAGGCTACCGGCCTACATCAGACTTCAGTCATAATTAAACTCCTATATAAAGGTGGATTTTTTTTTTACCAAAACACCTGGATATTTTCGAACACTGTGTGGTTCAATTTTTGCTTTTTGAAGAGCATAATATTTAGTTATTTTACTTTCATAATCCAAAGAGAACAGAATTTTTTTTTGTTGCATTTTTATTTAATCAAACTGTTGTACATTTATCTATGTATACGTTCTATACTTTATGTGCGTGCATCCTGGTTCTTAGGTAGCACGCGCATTGGCTTAATTTCGGTTGATTTTACAGCTAGTTTCTAAGTGCGTACTCAGCAGCATCGTTATTACGAATGAACACAGTAGGTTCTTTTATGACGTATGTAACGGTTTTCTGTCATTCGCCCTGAAGAAGGATGCTGTACGCGGCCGAAATATAGGTGGTTTACATTTAAAATCGTTTAAACTCTCATTTGTGTCGAATTTTAAAAAAAGATCTATATATTATAGGTCAGCAGCCCTACAACAAGATCTGATGAGCAAGAAAGAACAATGGTAAATTGTTATTTATGCATCTTTTATTTGACATATGTTTATGAAACCATCGATTTTCTGCATGCCCATAGGAACCAGAGCAAATATTTACCAAAATATGTCCCTTGTAGCAGTTTGTTGTATTATCATGACCAAGCTTTTTTTAATTTTCTACCATAAGCATTTTAATTGCTTTGATGGAAGCAAATCTTCCTACGATAAAGTTGAAAAAGCTTGTTCTTTATAACAACAAAAACCACTGGAAAGCACTCATAAAATGAATGGGCTCACCGTAAAAGTCTGCAGAATTGTATCCATTTTTTACCAGAGAAATGTTGCTACACTCAAAGGTTATTGAACTTTGTATAACTTTCCCTGCTATCACATCCACGCCTTCCGTCTATTAAACCTTAACTAGCAAACATTCCTTTCTATTATCCATATTTTTAAGTATACCAATGCATTCTTTGTTTTTCACAGATGTACAATGGCATTGACCATTCCAGCGCACCCAAAGGATGCCTCAAAGTATGAGCTGAAATTATTAGGCCACCTTTTCACAGCAGAAGAACTCCAAAATGGCATCCTCTTTGCGTCCTCCAGATCAAAGGAGGACAAATCTCAACGCTGAAAGGGTTGCCCTCCTGTTTGGTAAGTCTGATTTAAATGAATGAATATGTGAATGATAAACATACAATCATTACCAGTCGCTTTTGTTTAGAGTTTGAAAACAAAAGCGATTGCAAAGGTGTACTCATACTTTGACCACACAAAATTTTATCATAAATGTCACCATATTCGTCAGAACTTACCAAAATAAAACAGGGATTATACACTTAATCTCCGAGGGGACATCTATTTTTACCCTTAGTTGAAGATTATAAGTTGGGCAAATTGAGGAGAAAATAGTTTTCATTTCATAGCAATTGTACAACTGATAGTACAATAAAAAGTTGTTCATAATTTATACTACCATTTGCAAGCAAGCAAAGGTCTCATTTGGTGTGTCGACAGTGAAGGCTGGGCTTTTTACACCAAGAAGGAAATGTTCCTTTTGCAAGAGTTTTGACTTTACGTTGGCCAAAATCACTCCTATGAATAATTTTGTTAGCTGAACTTTCCATGTTTTACCAATATTATTACATAACTAGTTTTCTGCACAAAATATATTAGTTTGGATAACAAAACCTATGGACGGGACAAGTCAATTAACCTTTAACATTTTGCAGTTACAAGTCCAGGCACTTGGAAAAGGTAGTAAAAAGCAGTTCTCAGTTATGATGGTAACAATTATTATTAAACTCTTCAAACTTCTGTTTTCCTTTTTAGATGCACTCAGAGCCAAATATGGGAAAGAGAAGAAACATAAATATTACCAGTTGATTGTAGACACATGCAATCAGAAATGTAGAGATTCGTCACGATGTAGCAAGAAATCGTAATTATGTACCACCAATGCGCTGCTTCATCATTCCGAAGTTGAGAAAGGAGACAGAGTGAAAAAAAATACCTCATTACAAAATTAACATCATTACAAAATTGGCAAAGAAAGATCATACTAAGATTAGTATGTTTATCAAGTTTGAGGAAATTGGTTTGATAATAAGTGTGGTGAGATTTCCAACAACGGAAAAATAACAATGTATGGCAAGTTCTTTCTTATTTTTGTGAATTTCATAAGCTTGCTATTAAGTTCGTATTTATCCAAACATTCTCAAACTCGGTAAACTTGCTAATTTTAGTGAGACCTTTCTTGTGAGAGGGTTTGCTTCTTAATCAAATTCGTCTTTTGTTCACTCGGTTCCAGTTCCTTCCTCAACTTCGGAATGGCTATAGTCAGTATTTGCATATTGTAAGGCTATATTTAGTGAAAAAAGTAATACTGTTCCAGTTAAAAGAAATTCAATAATTTTTTACATTTTTAAGGCGTTGCAAATAAAGACTTTTTGCAACATTGAGTCTTGCATTTTAAAATTATTATGTATATAGTTTCTTAATTCTGTGAGTTGGTTCTAAGTCTACATCCCAGTTAGAGGCTAGTGTCGTTGCAAATTTGAGATATGGCTAAATTCCTTAGCTTCATTGAGAAAAAAAAAACAATTTAAGTGGTCCGGTAATCTTGAAGAACTCAAATCCTTTTGGAAAACCGAATTAGAACAAGGTGAAGATACACTAGTACTGAAACTGCACTTACTAGAGTACACAATGTTGTTCTCCGAGCACTAGATGGTCAGCAATCTGTTATACTTCTCTTATTGGACTTATCGGCTGCATTCGATACGGTGGATCACCAAATTTTGTTAAAAAGAATGGCTAACCGATTTGGTGTGATTGATGATGTGCTTGCTTGGTTTGCATCATACTTGTCAGAGAGAAAGCAGTTCGTCAGTGTGTCTGGTGGCGTTTCAACGCAACACGACTTACTATTTGGACTTCCCCAGCGCTCCGTGCTCGGGCCCATGCTCTTTTTACTATATACAGCACCCCTCGCAGACATAATCCGCAATCATGGAATGGGTTTTCATTTTTATGCAGACCACACCCAAATTTATATTTCGTTCAGGTCCTCAGAGGCAGACTTGGCTAGGGCCAAAGTAGAAGCGTGCACCCAGGATATTGACCAGTGGATGTCACAGAATATGCTTAAAATGAATAGGGACAAAACTGAACTTATGATTCTAAATGCGCGACATCATCCCCTACCCCCTATAACTTCCGTTTCTATCTGTGGCGAGGTTATTGAACCCTCTTGCCACCGCTAAGAATATTGGTGCACACTTCGACTCAGCCATGTCGATGGAGTGCCAGGTCAATGAAATCTGTAAATCACCATTTTTTCATCTACGAAACATATGGGCGAATACGAAAATATGTATCAGTGCACTCGGCTGAGATACTAGTGCATGCCTTTATTACATCACGGCTGGATTTCTGCAATTCATTACTCTGTGGACTGCCAACACAATTGATCCAGAAACTTCAGAGTGTCCAAAATTCAGCAGCCAGATTAATATGTATGACAAACAAGTACGACAATATTACACCCGTTTTAAAGGAGCTACATTGGTTGCCAATAGAATATAGGATCAGTTTTAAGATATTATTACTTACATATAAGTGCCTGAATGACACAGCCCCTATTTATCTGAAATATCTAGTCCGTCCTTATGTACCGAAACGGCAACTAAGATCTGCCTCTAAGAACCTCTTAGAATTTGCACCATATAACCTGAAAGGGTATGGCTATAGAGCCTTCTCTGTGTCCGCACCTAGGCTCTGGAACTCACTACCGGACTTTATAAGAGATCGCCAAACAGTTGAAAGCTTTAAAATACATGTTAAGACTTATCTTTTTAGACAGGCATATTTTTAATTAAAAAAAAAAAATCCATATTTATTTTTATATTATATGTAAAGCGCTAATGGACTGTAGGGAATTGGCGCTATATAAATATGTATTATTATTATTATTATTATTATTATTATTATTATTATTATTATCGGAAAACTCTAACGGCACGTGTTCGGTGCTGAAATTACGGTCAACTTTTATACTCGAACAAAAACCATACAGATACAATGAGCATCCAAACTTGACTACGAAACGAAACTTAAAGAGATTATTACTTCTAGTTCCACTGGCAGAAATTCTAAGCAGTGACAGTGAGGACCAGGACGACGAAATAGATGTAGATTGCAAAAGCGACAATGACGGGCAAGGAACCAGCCAAGACGCGAAAAGTGACGAAATTAAACAGATCTGGGAAGCGATCGGAAGCCTTCAGCAAAATATGGCGGCCCCAACCAGACCGAAACCATGCATCCAAGCTAGAACAAGAGCTGCGTTCAACAAAAGCGAGAGTAAAGGAATTGCACGAAAGAAAATGCCAGCTTGCTGGAAGTTATTTATTTGCTCTCAAAGACATTATCCGAGCCTGCAACGAAGAAATCTGCATCAAATGATACTGACGAGCCCGCAACGAAGGAACCTGTACAAAACAGTGACGAGGGCTGGACTACTGTAGGACAAAAGAAGAAAAAGAAAGGCACTCGACGCGGCCAACAACAAACCAACACCAAATCCAACGTCGACACCTACTGTGGTAATCGCCGGAGACTCCATAATAAAGTTCATCAATTGCCGAAAGCTAGCTATCACCTAGCTGTCGGACGTTTGTGAAGTCCTTCCCTGGTGCTACTATTGAAGATATGGGCGACTTTATCAAACTGTCCCTTCGAATATCAAAACCACAGGAAATTATCCTACACATCGGTAACAACAATATCATAAGAATGAAGAAAATGAAGAAAATGAATATAACAAAATAAACACACCAATAATTACTCAAACACAAATGGCCTTTCAATTGCTTATTTGTGTTTAGAAAAAGACGCACCATGGGAGGAAATTGAGAAGGTTGCCAAGCAATACTCTAGACATTACGACTTAATTAATTAATTAAGTATTGTTCTGCCAACCTTTTGTTTTACTCTTAATGTTCTTTATGATTGGTTTTGGCATAATACAAAAGAAAACCCACGAACTTTGAAATACACAATTTCATTGAATTGCATTTCGGGCTAACTTTTTAAACTTCTATTGCTTTTGTTTTTGTGACCTGCCTCCTTTCTTTGATTCTTCCTGTTTAAAGCACCTCCTATTTATAACGTGTGATTCAAACGCTTAATTTATTATTGTCGTTTAACGCTGATACTAGGTTTGGCTAGACTAACTACAAAATAAACTTCCTCGAACCTGAGAATCTACCCGCTTCATGGAGAAAGGTTCTGATCGTTTCACACTTTCATGAGTTGAATTAAACTCTGCCGTTTGGGTGTGAACAAAATAAAGTTCCTCGAGAATCGGCCCACAGGTTGATCTCTATTCATGTTGGCTAAGAATCCACGAGGATCGAGAGCTTAGACGTCAATCATCTGTCACTCGCAGCCTTTCGCTTGAGTAACTCCAGGTAGTCCTTAGTCTGATCTGTCAATTCATTATTTTGTTTAACATGCGTTAAATATTCATCGACCCGAGAAAACTCGGGTGTCACATGACTCGTTCATTGTTTACTTACTTTCCATTTTAGACCAAATATGTTTTGTCATGCATAAATGCAGTCATAGGAATAGGCTGTTCAGCAGAAACGACCAGATGGCCATACATTTAGTTTTAAAGTGCATATGAAGCAAAAATTAAGCTACATAATTTTTAAATGCTTTCGAAATGATGAATAATGACATTTTCAGTTTGTCAACATCTTATCTCGTTTCAGAGATATTCAGGTTTTTTGTAATATGCAAATGACCTATGACGTCATGTTGGTTGCACAGCCTGGAGACAAATCACAAAATAAAGAACATCTCTGCAAATATTGAGTAAAACCTATTGAATCTTTGCACATGTATGGCACTATGGAAAGTACACATCATTGTGCAAATTATGGTGTTGCCATGGAAACATTCATGGCCCCAGGCACCTTTCACCTTGAACGTAAAATTCCAATTTCTTTCCTTGTTATAAAAAAATAGGTTGCTTAAACTAGTATAGAACTTTATTTTGATAGGGTAACTCCTTCAGCTAATTACAACTTAACTGTTATCAACGGAGGCCCTATACACAACTACTACATCAATGATCAATATTCAAATAAACAAAATATACAAAAATCAAATTATACAGTTTACAATTATACAAATTTAAAACAAAAAAGGAGATATGAATAATCAAAATAATAATAAAAAAGAAACTAATTAATTTACAGACTTTGATTGTATATGATACAGCCATGATAATAAAACGACTTCATGCTGCATTCTAATTTAACACTAGGGACATGTAGGTGATTGCTTCGCCTTGTCAACCTGGCCACAATATCTCTATTAAAGGTAAAATAGTTGTTAAAAAATTGAGGAACACGCCCCTGAAGGCAACGCTTTACTAACTTCAAGACATGCTTCTCACGCCGTAACTCGAGAGTGTCGTATCGAAGATATTCAATTGCGTCATCACTACTTGAAGTTCTCATAATTATACGGGCAGCACGCCTCTGAAGCCTCTATACTATCTGCATTAACCCTGCCACAACAGCCCCAGACTTGATCACAATAGTCAAGGACTGGTACAATGAAAGACTTATATATAACATTTGCAGTATGCATGCTGACGTTGTTCCTCACCCGACTTAGCATGCCTAATCGTTTCCCTGCCTTACTGACTAGGTACTTTACATGGGCACTAAAGGTCAAGGCCTCGTCAAGTACGATGCCAAGATACCGAAACTCCGAAACACGCTTAATGATGTGCCC
The DNA here is from genome assembly GCA_030867875.1 of Actinernus sp. WN-2022. Classification (NCBI taxonomy): domain Eukaryota; kingdom Metazoa; phylum Cnidaria; class Anthozoa; order Actiniaria; family Actinernidae; genus Actinernus; species Actinernus sp. WN-2022. Next base: position 37,359,649 of record JAOWCC010000936.1, on the reverse strand, counting down.
TTGTACACTTACGGAAAAATTACAAACAGTAGATAAACGAGCGCTGGTTCCAAAAAGTACACATTCTGTCTTTCCCTTATGCAAAAACATGTTATTATCAAGAATCCAGTCATTAACTAAATTCAGGTCCTTGGTAAGTGTCTTTCCAATTTCATCGGCATCTCTTGCTGAGTAGTAGAGAACGGTATCATCAGCATACAGCTATCGAGGACAGAGGGGAGATCGTTAACGAATAGTACAAATAACAACGGTCCAAGTATGGAGCCTTGAGGAACTCCGGAAGAGATATCGCATGGATCTGTTCCATAACCCACAACCTACCCACATACAATGCCTACATTGTTCCAAATCTTATTTTGGATCCACACCAAAAAAATGTGTTTGACAAAGGAGAAATTAGGGAAGTTTGTGTTATACAGTCCCTGTCAAAAGTTTTTCACACCGTACGAACCACATGTGGTAGCATGTGGCACATGTGCCACATGTGTTTACCACTTTCGGTAAAATGAATGTGGCGAAATGTGGCGAAGCGAAATCGGTAACTGAACCACTTTCGTTAAAACACAATCGGTGACCGAACCACTTTCGTTAAAACACAATCGGTGACCGAACCACTTTCGTTAAAACACAATCGGTGACCGAACCACTTTCAGTAAAACGAAATCGGTGACTCTACCACCTTCGGTAAAACGAATTCGGTGATTCGACCACCTTCGGTAAAATGAATTCGGATAGTCATCATGTTATGTAAATATGGCGCTACGTACGTGATCAATTCTAGTTTAGTTGTAGCAAAGTTCGGCGTTTTTATTCATCTGATAAACTTTACAGATTTCTGTACTTTCATACTTTAATCTATCCCTCAATCCCTTCACGATTCTTTAAAAGTCGTTGCGTACGCTGTATGTTTTCAATTCAACAGATTCAAGAGCTTTTCGGTGCTTACATGTGCTTTCAGCCGTGGAAACTAATTGTCTGGTTTTTGACACAACAAGAATGTCGCGAACTTCGCGGAACATGTGATCTTATTGCAGAATGCAGAGTTAAATAATGCGGGAAAGTTTCTCAACTTTTAATACTGGCAAGTGATAAACGTCTACCAAATAGAATATTCTGGAATTCTTTTTATTTAACGTGGGATCCATCATTTTGCTCAAATTGCTCGAACAGAAGTGTGACATTTTTGAATAATCAATGAGCTCTGACAGCAGTGTTTGTTTTGCTTTGAGATCACACCAAAAATTATCTTGATATCTTCCTACTGAATCAAATGCTTTCAAAGTTTTGTATTTTATTTACGGTCTGAACAGTTTTCACCTAATGCGAAAACTGGTTTGAGTCCATTCTGTCAAATAAAAACACCCAGGTGAATACATTTTGGATATTTTAATTCGTTATTGGTTATTTTGCCGTGAGATCGCACCGAATCTTCTTGAGTTTCAATTTCAGCTTTTTTACTTAATCACTTCGTCAATTTGTGATTGGCATTGCGGTTTATAATTGCTGTGAGACCGGACTGCAGCGATTGGTCTGATGTCAGATGTGAAACAAACAAGTCTCAGGTCCTCGATCGATCAAACATGGGACCTGTCAAAACTCAGACTGACAGGTTCACGCGTGACTGATTGCAATTGCACAATCTTGATATTTTAATTTCGAAAACATGCCTTTCCAGAATCCGCAAACATTTGCAATGCTTTTGGTCGGAACCTTGAACAACGCAGGAATCTCTCGTAAATGTTAAACTACGGAAGCTAAAGTTCGTTTGTTGATTATTGCTTACTGGCGGGGCCCGCTTTAAAAGTTTGCCGCTAGATTATGAACGAACGGCGGTTGTTAGTTTGTGGCGTAAGTTTAAGGTTATATATTCACAGCAGTTCCTTTTTTTTCCAGTACAGTTTATCAGTGAGGTTATCAGAAGAAATAGGAAGGAGAGAAATGCTCTTAGCCACTTCGCGGCTTTCTCGGTACAAATCACGATCAAAACAAAGTTTTTCGATGATCGCACCAGGACACAGACCTGACGCTTCGCCGACAATTTGATATATCGTTTCAAATAAGACAAAACGAGATATCATTTTTGAAATCTAAACTTCAGCATTTTCAGTTTTAACGTTGTAAAAATCACTTTAGTCGCAAGCAGTGAACTACATGTACAAGTAACAACTTGTAGACTGTCTTGACCTGCAATGTTTGGTGAAGCGAAATCGGTGACTGAACCACTTTCGGTAAACGAAATCGGTGACTGAACCACTTTCGTTAAAACACAATCGGTAACCGAACCACTTTCGTTAAAACACAATCGGTGACCGAACCACTTTCGTTAAAACACAATCGGTGACCGAACCACTTTCAGTAAAACGAAATCGGTGACTCTACCACTTTCAGTAAAACGAATTCGGTCTTAAAACGAATGGAGTTTACCGAACGAAATCTACCACATGTGGTTACCGAATCTTCGTTTTACCGAAGCACATACGGTACCGTATACGGTTGAAAAACTTTTGACAGGGACTGTATGTAGAGGAAGCCTGGGGCCAGAGTGTTTCCAGGGCAACAATATAATTCGTGACAGAAAGTATGGGGCGCCGTTTTGGACATTATTACGAACAGTATAAATTGATCCGTAACTTTAAATATTCATGGAAACCTTTTTATTCCGTGTAGTTAGATTTCGTTTTTAATGCCAAACGTAAAAAAACATGCTAAACTTTTTTTCGTTCACTTAATTTTGTTGTACAACCATGGCAAACTTAAAACAAACGTGCTAACTAAACTATGACACGTATTCGGAACACAATACAAATATACGTGGTCTTTCTCAAATATACATGCTAAACTTTTCATTCCGTATGGTATGATGCACTGCACGCTTCACATGCAAATACACTAGTACCTAGGTCTCGCGCGGCTATCTCGCCTCGTGACATTTCTTGTGCTGTGGCTTCTTCAAGATGGCTGATCGTCCAGAGAATTTCAGATAAGCACTAAGTAACATTGCCCGCCAAGCCAGATTGCTGCTGGATAATTATAATGATAGGAATATACCGCCAATCGAGCAGAGGCTTATAGTCCAGTCAATCTATGAATTTTTATAGGTCAGGATCAAACAAATTGCAACAGAATTTTTCTCAACGTCATGCTGTCGAGGATGGTCCACTAAATAACATACTAAGAATTCCCCAAAATTCGTTCGGTGGAACTTGCTGAAACTTTGCGTTGAAAATTTGACATTTTACCACAGGGAGCCCGAGCCTAGTAAAATACAAAAAATAAGAAACAATATTTCTGATCATTGTTTCTCGCTGTAAAAGGGTTAGATTATTCAAAAAACACAAATTCCTGTTATATTGCATCGGGAAAAAAAATTATGCAAGTTTCGTCCCTTTTCTAAAAAAAAATTCACATTTTTATCCACAGGGAGCCCAAGTCGGGTCAAATAATGTAACAAGTTGTTCACATGGTGTTGACTTGAGTCAACCAAAACAGTATGTACATGTAGTTTTTGAATTAAAAGCTATTAAGTTCGGACAAATTTTAAAAAATCCAGTCTGTTCCAGGCTTTTCTCCTATTTCACAAGGAATACCTACATGTAGCACTTTTTCTAGTACTACATTGTCTGCAAGTTAACAGGGAAGTTTACAGATGATTACACTGGTTATTTTATACTTATTACTTCTCCTGGGGCAATGTTTAGTGAAAAGGTAAGTTTGCTTTTGCTTTAAACACATTTTTCATTAATAAATACAATCATTTTTTTCTTTTAGCTAGATTTTACAATTTGTAAACGTCTTTGATGTTTCAGCGGGAAATTTGGTTTGACAAGTGAATCAGTAACAGATTAAACTTAAATACCAATTTCATTTTTTAAAGCAATTCTGGTCTATCAGATTTTTGATTTTTGATTTTTGTATGCGGTACTTGCTTATCAAGTTTAGTTTTATCAGAGAGTGTAGGTGAAAGGATAATGGACAATCGCTGCATCTGTGCTGAAGGTTTTGACAATGGCAAGCCTACATCAGTATTGACTCAGAAGGGTACTGGCAGTATCAATCGTGTTAGCAGATTACAAGGTGACACCATTAATAGTGTTCAAGCTGTTAACAGAGTTCATAAAAAATGCCGTCTGGAGCTCATTAGGCCAAGTAAAGCAAATTCTAAACCCAGTATAGTAGAATCTGAGGCCGCTATAAGTCGCCGTTCAATCAAGCCAAAATTAAACTCGAAAGAGCATTGCTTTTTCTGTGGCCAATCTGCGAAATATGATGGCAAAAAGAAAGGATTTGATGTAATTTCTGTGAGAAGATATGCAAAGAGAGGGGTGATGAATGGTCGGAAATTGTGTTAGGTCGACTAGAGTATGTGCAGGATCTTTATGCTGCAGACGCTGTATATCATCAGGCATGCAGCATTAACTTTTGCACTGGTAAACAAGTCCCAAGACAGCACTGCAATGACGCGGGCAATGACAAGGGCATAAAACGACTAAAGTAAGAACGGCCAGTCGACACAGCGAAGACTACAGCGTTTTTAAAGGTTGTGCAATACCTCGAGGAAAACGATGAAGAGCAAATAACAATAGGAGATCTAACAAAGAAGATGGAAGAGTACCTTGAGGGTACTGAAGAACAGGCATATAGCACCATGTACGTGAAAGCAAAATTACAAGAACATCTTGGAGACAAAATTGTGATCACTACCTAATGTAGTTACTTTTCAGCGCACAGCTAGAACTAGAACTGTTACATATACAAAAAATCCGCCTTCAGAGAAGCCAAACAAGGACAGCATAGTATATAAAGATTTTGTGCTGCTTCCCTCTTCCTGCACAAAAGCTATGCCGACACAATGAGGAAGATCTTGGAGCAAAGATGAGGGAGCTGTTCCCTGACTTCCAGGGTTCAATTTCGTCAAGTCCTGCTATGGACAAATAGTTACACCAAAGCTTTTTAACTGATGTGAGTTTCTCTGCTGCATGCATACTTGGCATTTCCGGCCAGGGCAGTACTGAGCAAGATCTCACATGGTCCCAGAAGTAAGCAACAATGAAAGTCCACCTCCAAGTCCAGACCACAAGAGCTCACCACTACTATCCCCATCTGTTGTTATTGTGGATGACAAAACAACCGCTGGTCCCTCCACTAGTTGCTGGCCAGTTAAGGGATATGTTTCCCGACAAAGATATCTCTACCCTACGGGAAGCCTGGTCACTTCATGGGACCGTCAGTGGGGCAGCCCTTTTGCTCTCACTGTTTGAGACTAGATAACGTTGATGAGATCAGTACTGATGCAGCCTTCCTTCTCCCCTTCCAAGAAAGGAAAAACGGACTTGCAATCCATTTTGCAAGATATTTAGAAAAGAAAAAAAGAAAAATTGACGAAGACAATATCCTATAATCGATCGGCAGTACATTCCTATTGTTATAATTATCCAGCAGCAATCTGGCTTGGCAGGCGATGTTGCTTAGTGCTTCTCTGAAATTTTCTGGACGATTAGCCATCTTGAAGCAGCCACAGAACAAGAAAGATCACGAGGCGAGATAGCCGCACGAGACCTAGGTACTAGTGTATTTGCATGTGAATCGCATGGTGCATCATACCATATGGATATTTAAAGTTATGGATCTATTTATTCTGTTCGTAATAATGTCCAAAACGTCGCCCCATATATAAGATCATCACAGATACACCAAAGTTCCTTCTGATTTTATGTTGATTGAAGGCCTGTTGCCCTCTGGTCGTCATATGACTCATAAGAGGAGTGGTGAAGTCCTTTTGACTTTAGAGGTACATTTAGCTCACAAATGTCCAAATGTAAAACTACTTAAATGCTTAACCGAATATGAAATCATAGATTTAAAACATTGCAAGGGGTTCCAGATAATTCATCTGATACATGTGTCTGGAAGTCAGACCTTTAAATATCCCAAAAATACTAGTATAAGAAAGTTTAGCCCTATTCTCTCAAACAAGAGGCTGTGTGCAAGATGGCGGACCATGGACTCAGGCTCATACAGTTTCGTCTGAAAATCTGACTTTCTTGTACGTTTAAATGAATGAAGTTCCTTAAATATGTTGTTAGTTAATGGGAAACAGCAAAAGAAAAATTCTGATGATTTAACGACAGCAGATTAAAATATACACAAGAAAGGACAAGTAAAGTTGTAACCAATTCGTTGTCGCGATACAACGATCTCTTCTGAAGAAGCTTTGCTTCAATTAGGAGCAGTTATGAACTTGAACACAAGACCACTCTTACTGAAGTTTGTGGTGCGGCTTATACACAAGGTTATTCCTTAAACCTTTTGGGGAAAACAGGCTTCTGTTTGTCAGGCTGAAGTTTGGGTTAAGGCTTGCAAGTGATAAATGTGGTATAGCAGATTAATCTGGAATTTAAGCAAATGTCAAATTACATGTAAGGCCAGAATTTGTCTGAGAAAATATACCAACACAAGATCAGTGATAATATGGTGAACATGAATCAGTCACCAATGCGGTTATTTCCGCCATGCCCTCCCACATCGTTTCACATGGTTCAAGGCATGGTTTTCAGTGAATAACACAAGAGGCCTGATACCAAGTAAACCTTTCAGAAGGCTTTTTTTTAGTTCCTTTGAACCTCCTCCCAGTGATACAGCATTCAGATTTGCACTGTAGCAATAATAATATATAATATTATGACTTATAGAGCGCCTATACAAAATTGCTCTAAGCACTTTACAATGTGAATTCAATCTAAATCTAGTCTTAATTTAAATCTAAAAACTATAAAAACTTTACATGCATAATTATATGATAATTAAAAAATAAACTGTGTAATTAAAAAGCATGAAGAAATATATACATAAGTCATGAAAACGAAAGACGAAATAAATGTGTCTTTACCTTTGACTTACTGTAAACATAGGTATACTGGCAATACATTGTACATGTAGCTTTGCATGTATTATTTTACTGGCAGTACAATAGTTTTATTTACCCACCCATTTACACAAAAAATAAGGCAGCAGTCACGATTATGTTTTATGTAGTATGCTACCATCTACTAGATTTAGCCTGTAGCCTGCATACATATAGTGGCACCAAGGGAGGAGAAAAAGGTAGACTACCACTACTACAACTACTTACATGTATAAACATTTTTTGAGTATCCATGTATTTAGCATGGTATTGCTAATCGGGATAACTCTCTATACCGGGTATGTATATTTGACTATAACCACTACACTCAAGGGTGGTCACTGCCATACATTTGTTTGTGTTCTCGGTGTGGGCCTACGACAACAAATTGATGATACCCAAATTTTTTTCAAATTTTGAAGATATCCAAAAAAATATTTTTGTTGTTGTTTGAGACCATAATCTGTCTTTATTAACCCTTTCACCCCCAAACACGACATTTGTTGTCTTTTACTGGTTACTTGCTTTGAGGATTTCAGTCTGGCTAAGTTGAAAGAGCAAGGCCCTGAAATTGCCACACGACATAATGTATAGACAAATGATCCTACTGAACTGCATTTAGGCATGTTAAAATTTAATCATTTCATCTAAATTCTCCTTCTTTGCAGAAGTTAACTACAGTTTACATTATTTCATTTCAGAAAAAAGAATAAAATCACACTAACAGAAAGAAATAGTTCTCCTCAGATTCTAAATTTTCTTACAAAAATGCATGTTTCACAACAAATACAGGCTCTCAAGTTTCCACTAACCTCACTTTCTGTCCCTGAACACTGAAACTTGCCCAGCACCAAGCCACCATTCCAAAAGCACTTCAGAGCAAGCTAAATTCAACCACTCTGACCGCAAAGCATGCTGGGAAATCCAATCGACCAGCGGTATAACTCTCCCCCATCTTCATTCTTCAAAATATATACATAAGTCTAAAGCCATTTCGACCTACATGTAATAGCTTCATATAGGAATCAATGGCAAGTAAATGTCCAATATTCCAAAAAGCTATGATAAGTGGCTCCAGACCCCCATTTATAAAGCCCACGCTAAAGTGACAGAAGACATCCTGGCCCATTCACGAGTAGGAAATGAGGCCCTTTCTCCATCACAATAAAACTGCCACAGACTCGGTTCTTTGATAAAGTGCTGATTGAAGCTCTCGTCAGACTTACTGATGTCCTCCAGCACTCTATAAATGGTGAAAAAGGCTTTAAAAAGCCTTAAATTCTCAGTATTCCTCCAAACAAACTTCCCCCCAGCTCCCAAGTAAGCCGCAACTGCTTTCAAAATAGCTGTCTAAAAAATTTGAGCCATTGGTAACAATGACTACAGTTTACTTAGGGGAGGAGGGTTCTTTTTGGTCTACAAATAGCTAAAAATCAGTTCCAAAGACTCAGGGCTGAAAGGGTTAAACATAGCATATTCTTTCAAAAATTATTCCCTATGTAGTTGTTTGGTTGCTAGGGGCAATGCTTTTGTTTGGTGTCTTTTCTCATGCTAAAACCACCCCAGAAACGCTAAAAAAACTTTTTCTTAATTGGACTGCCTGTGTTATGCATTACCAACGAAGCCTGAACCGAGACTCATTCCCATGTTGTACATATGTATTATTCACAGCAGTACTCACTAGCAGACCAAAGTTCATCAGTTTAAAAACATAATTCTTCTGTACTTCTTACGTTTCATTTCAACTTCAATATGCCTAAACAACATTCTATAAGGCATCCAAAGAAGAGATTCTCAGGAAATCGGTATACGAATTCAGAGAAAATAGGAGAGAAAGAGCCAGAGAAACACGAAGAGAAACATGTGTCGCAACAAGCTTCGACTTTGAAAAGGTCGATTTCCTCTCAGAAACTCTTCCCACAGCCAGATTCTGATGATCTAAAGCCATCCCCAGTTGGAAACAGAGAGTTAAATGATGTTTATGTTACAGGGTACCAGTTATGAGATAAGGATATTATAAGCAGTGCATTTTCTTTGCTAAGGTGCCCCGATTATGGCCACCTCAGTGTCATTCTAATGAAGCATCGCTTGAATAGGAAGGGATGCGCTTCAAATCATCGACTGCTACATGTATGTGAAAAATGCAGATCGAAGCATGAGTTTTTTACGTCGAAAAGGCAAACGAAAAGTTTTGAAGTAAATTGATGTCTTGTTTATTCAATGAGATCATTGGGTAAAGGACACTCTACACTCGTGAATATGCCACCACCCCCTACTGCAAGGGCCTATGAAAAAAACTCCAGAACAATAACAAAGCATATTAAAAGCATTGCCAAGGAATGCATGATAAATGCTGGAAAGGAAATAAGAAATACCAAAGGTACAGAAGAGGATGAAATGGTTGATTGTGGGGTATCCTGTGATGGCACATGGCAGAGAAGGGGCTATTCCTCAAATAATGGATGTCACTGTGATATCAATTGAAACAGGAAAAGTATTGGATACTGAAGCACTGACATTGCAGTGCAAACAATGCCAGCTTCATGCCCATCTTGATAAGGAGAGTGAGGAATACACTATGTGAAGGGCAGACCCTCTATGGAGCCTGAAGTTACTGAGTGTATCTTTAGGCGATCAGTTGAAACACACAAACTGAGATACTCAGAGCTTTATGGAGATGGCAATAACAAAAGCTATAAACAAATACAAAACATTTATAAAAATGATGGAATCACAGTTGTGAAAAAAGAATGTATTGGACATGTTCAAAAACAGTTGGCACGGCACTCAGAAAAATGAAAAAAGAAACCCCTGGCCTTGGGGGTAAAGGAAAATTGACCGATGGAATGATAGACAAACTACAAAACTATTATGGTATTGCCATTAGGTCTAATGTGGGAAACCTTGATGCTATGAAAAAAGCAGTACATGCAAGTTTATTTCACTGTGCATCAAATAAAGAGCAACCTCTGCATGACCACTGTCCCACAGGAACCTCTAGCTGGTGTGACTACCAGCAAGGTGTAGCTGATGGGAATAGAAAATCATATATACACTGTACATGGTGCTGGATTACCTACATCGATTATACATAAGATTAAGCCAATCTACCAGAGGCTCAGTGATGCAGACCTTCTTGAAAAGTGTTTACATGGAAAAACGCAAAATCAAAATGAATGCCTAAATGGCATGATATGGCAGCATACCCCAAAGGAAGTTTTTGTTGGCAGAGACTTATTAGAGCTTGGCACGTATGATGCTGTTGCCCATTTCAACATGGGATCAAGAACTGTTCTAGAACTGTATAAGGCATTAAACATTGTTAGTGGGAAGTATACTGAGGAAGGATGCAACGTTCTTGATATTGACCGTGTTTGTGTTGCTGAGTGGAAGGAAAGAGATGTAAAAAGAGGAGAAGGTTTCTGAGAGGTCTAAAGAAGAGGAAAGATGACAAGAAAATACAAGCGGAGAGAACAACCTACATGTATGCTGCAGGAGGCTTTTACAATGTAGTTCAATTGAACTGTTTTGAACTTGTTATTTGAAAAGAAAAATCTACATGTATAGTTCAACTTTAAGTCTATTTTTCTCACAATGTATTATTTACCACACTTCTGTGGGGCTTAACAATTCTGTATTAATAACTATATAAGATAATGCAGTAAAATTGGGTGTCACCCTACTTTAATAGTGTGTTTATGATATGATCTAAAAAAATGTTAATAATAAATATGTTCATATTTATTGGACATTTTTATAATGGACGTGGACTGAAATCAGCCTTTCCATAAGTGATGAAGATAATTTAAAAGAAAATTATAATATTATATATTATACATCTATAATATAATTTTATAATTTAATAATTTATATAGCGTTTAATTTATAAAAAGATATTCTAAAGCGCTTTACGTGAACTATGATTATAATAAATATAAAAATGTTAAGCTTTAGAAAAAAAAGACATTCTTGAGTTAAATGTATCTAAAATAAAATATTTCAATGTTAATAACAGTGTACCAGTATATATATCTAGACTAACATTTAAAAGCAATTCTGAAAAAAATGAGTTTTGAGATTGGACTTAAAAGTGTCAACAGAACCACTCTTGCGGACAGTCAGCGGAAGAGCATTCCAGACCTTAGGAGCAGAATAAACAAAGGCGCGATCACCAAAAGTATTGCACCTCGTCCGGAGGACCTCTAGGAGGAGCTGATCATCATAAGTGCGGAGGGCATAGCGCCCCTGAGTCTTAACTCACACCAGTTCAGTCAGATAAAGCGGAGCCATGCCTTTGAGAGCTTTGTAAAGCAAGAGAGCGATCTTGAATTGGATTCGGAATTGCACTGGTAACCAGTGTAGTAGCATCAGAGACGGCGTGATATGCGCAAACCGAGGCACGTGACACGTAATACGCGCAGCTTCATTTAACACTCGCTGTAATCGATCAATCTGTTATTGCGGAATGCCATACAATAATGAGTTGGAATAGTCAAGATGAGAAGTCACAAATGCATGAATCAGAGTGTTGGTTGATTCCTCAGATAAAAATTTCCTGATTTGCCGTATGTTATACAGACCTCGAAACGCTTTGCTACACACCTTACCGACGTGTACTTTCATACATGTAGTCATAGAGCCATCAAACCACGCCCCCAAGTTACGCACGGAGCTAGCTGGCTTGATTTCGGAGGCACCTACATGTACATGGATGTTGTCAATGTTGACCTTGCATAATTGTTGTCGAGATCCAATAATTAGAAACTCAGTCTTGTTGTCATTTAGCATGAGTTGATGACTGGCCATCCATAATTGAATGTCAGTGATACAAGCCTCCATAGCTCTTACAGCCCCATCCTGCAACGCACAGGAACCAGGGCGAAATGACATGTACAGCTGCGTATCGTCAGCATAGCCCTGAACAGATGGAAATGTCTCTTGACAATGTGAAATAGGCGAGAAGCATACATTATAAAGAGTATAGGACCAAGACAGCTTCCTTGAGGAACTCCACTAGAGAGATCAAAGTCCCTAGACTGTTTCTGGTTGATGAAAACGCGCTGTTTCCTGGCAGCCAGAAAAGATGTGAGCCAGCAGAGAGCTTTGTCGGTAATTCCAAAATCATTCTCCAGAATGTTTCCCATGATGCCGTGATCAATGGTGTTGAACGCCGCGCTAAGGTCCAATAGAACCAGGAGAGTGACTTCCTGTCTATCCATGTTCATTAGAACATCATTGTGAACTCTGTGTAATGCAGTTTCAGTTGAATGATACTGTCGGTATGATGACTGGTTGGTTGGGAGAGGAGCATTTTCATTACAATGTCCAAGAAGCTGTGGAATGACTGCCCTCTCTGCCGTTTTTGATACAAAAGGCAGGTTACTCACAGGTCGAAAACTATTGAAGACAAGCTCCAGTCCCAACTTCTTGAGCAGTGGAACAATGAGCGCAAGCTTCCAGTTCTCAGGAACACAACCACTATCCAACGACGAGTTAATCATCTGCATAATAATTGGAACGAGTTCATGAGTACACTTCTTCACTAGCCAGGTAGGGATCGGATCGAGGTAACAACTGGCATTAGATGCAGACATATAAAACATTTAAACTAATTTGAGTTTCATATGATTTATAGTTCTCGAGCTAGAATCGTTGGCGTAAATACAAATAAAATACATGTAGGCTTTTGGGGGCATGGATAACAATAGATGAAAAAAATCCAAATAATTTGCCTTACCTACATGTACATGTAGTATAAACATATTACAGTAAAAACACATTGTTTCAAACCTTAGAGTGCCATATGGCACTATTACTGGTTACTTGATTTCAGGGTTTGAATCTGACTAAGTTCAAAGAGCAATGCCCTGAGATTCCCACACACCTTAATGTATAGACAAATGATCCTATTGAACTTAGGCATATTAAAAATGAACAATTTCATCTAAATCCTCCTTTCTTTGCATAAGTTAACTATAGTTGACATTATTTCACTTCAGAAAATGGAACTAAAATGACAGTTACAGAAAAAAATATTTCTCCTCAGATTATAAATTTTCTCACAAAATGCATATTTCACATAAAATTTAGAGTTTCATGTTTGCCCTAACCTAAACCCTAACCTCACTTTCCATCTCCCAACACCTAAACTTGCCCAGAACCAAGCCATTCTGTCCACAAGCACTTCACAGCAAGCTAAATTCATCCATAATGACTGCAAAGCATGCCGTAAAATCCTACCAAACAGCGACATGGCCCTTTCCCCATCTTCATTCTTCAAAATACAGTATATACTAAGTCTAAAGCCATTTCGACCTAATAGCTTCATATTGGAATCAATGGCAAGTAAATATTGTCCAATATTCCAAAAAAGCTATGATAGGTGGCTCCAGACACCCATTTATAAAAGCCCATGCTAAAGTGACAGAAGAAGTCCTAGCCCATTCACGAGTGGGAAATGAAGCTCGTTCTCTATCACAATTACACTGGCACAGACTCGTTTCTTTGAGAAAGTGCTGATTAAGCTCTCATCAGACTTAATGATGTCCTCCAGCACTCTATAAATGGAGAAAAAGGCTTTAAAAAGCCTTAAATTCTGTATTCCCCCAAACAAACTTCCCTCCAGCTCCGTAGAGATCTGATGTCAACATATCCAAAATGGCTGACAAAAAACTTTGAGCCCCCAGTATTATAGGTCAGCGGAAAATTCCATGGTAACAGTGACTACAGTTTTCTTAGGGGGGAGGGTTTGTTGCAGTCTAGAATGAGCCAAAAATCAGTTAAAAGCCCTTGGGGCTTAAAGGGTTAACATCCTGATCCAAGAAGACATGAAGGTCTAACCATTTGCAGAACAAAAGCAGCACCTTCTCAGAGTTATTTTAAGAACACGAGTGGTCAGGTACAGCCAGGGTTTGAACCCACTACCTCCTGACAACAGACAGACACTTAACCACTGAGCTTACCGAGATGTGCTTAAGCTAACCATGAGACTACCATCTCTCTGTTGTCAGCCAAACTTTCCGAGTTCAGAAAAAAATAATCCTATTGTAATGAAATTATAAATACACAAATTATTTTATATAGACATGTAACTTTCAAAGTGAGATAAGTTAAGTTACAAATAATAGGCTAACTGAGCCCAAATGTTTCAGAAATAAACATGCAATTTCCACTCTGTTTTTGGAGCGTTGGGAGCATCTGTCTTCAGTCTGAAAAGAACCTCATACTAGTATTGAGTTCTTGTAGATCCACTTGTGCAGAAAGATCAATAATTATTTCGTTCCAGAATATTTAAAGGGAGAAAGTGCTGAAGCTGGCCTACTGTCAGATCCAAGAACTGAGAAATCGGGTCATTTTCTACTTTACTTTTTGAAGCCATTTATACTTTTAAGAGGAAGAATAAATAACCACACTGCAAGCTGGTGTGTTTACTTACAAAATAGCTGTTATCACAGGAAGAACATGCCAATTCCCAACTTGGGTCAAACCTAGGGAAGTCCTGGGTCTAGTCTGGATTTTCAACTTGGGAAATATTTAATACCCAGCTTTGTAAAAATAGAACGAAATCCCAACATTGGATGAAATTGGGAAATGTACAATTCGTTATTACGTCTGCAGGAAAATGGTCAGCAATTTCACCCATCAGCTCTCATGAAAACGAGGCTATCAGGTAAACCATTTCAAATGGTAGAGAGATAGTCACGCTGAATGGCGATCACCGATGCCCCAAACGATTATTTTCTAAAGAAAAGCAAGAATAAATGTAAAGCGGTGTCTGTCCTTGGCCACTGGAGTGATTTGACGGAATTGTTTTACAAGCCTTGTCTTCAGAAGTTTCTTGGGTCCGTAAAGTCAACAACTCACACGAGTAACTCCTCTTCGCATTCAGCCTTATCAAATTGGTTAGTCCATCCTTAGGGCACTCAGCATCTTACAATTGCTACTGGTGCATCGAATCAAGCGACAGGAATGATAAAGCAGAGTAAAACAAGGATATTTCAAAGAACATTGATATTTCACTCAAACAAGCTCAAAGTTGAAACAGCCTCAAATGAGTCACTGACCCAATAAGATGGGTGAAACCACTGACCGTTTCATGGCATTTGGCTCAGCCATAATGACAGCTATTTATGTCAGTTTATACAAGCCGGGTATCCTTTTGTAAAATGTGAGAATTTTCCATCCAAAGCCCATAAAACTCCTGTCAGCCCTAGAAAAACTTAACATCTTGGTATTTCAGTCGAAGAAACCTTTGGTTTCAGCAAAATAATGGTTAACCCTTCCCTGCCAAGGACGTACTGTACATCCTAAAAGTGATCGCTCAAAGACCCAGGACATACAATTTATACATACGTCACAATTTATACATACGTCCTCAAAACAACAACATATCACTGTCTGGTCGCTGGAATAAATCCACTGTGGTGGCTGAGGTCTGATACTTATAATAAAGACTGCTGACATGTGTTTGCCTCATATCCCAGACATCACTGCTCTTTACACTTTGAATTTCAAAATGGCATCACAAGAATGCTGTTATTCAGCAGAAGCAGTTCTCAATGAGGTTTTCGTAGATCATGACTGAGAATATTATGATGAAAGTACACTGTAGTTCTAGTAGTAGGAATCAGAGTATGTTATGTAATTTACATGTATGTTGTGTATTACCACTGACTGTCAGGAGCATGTGGGCATATCATCATACGTCAGCCATCTTGGATTGTGCGAACTTTCACGTATGATAAATGGTGTCAGAAAACGGGATTTAAGAGCACAAAATAGATTGAAGAACAAAAAAAAAAACTCAAAAATGGTGGATGGATACTCAACCATGTATAACTACTGGACGGCAATGAACTGGAATGCAACCAATTTATGCAAAGAATGGGAACGATTTTACCAGCATTGCAAGCTTATTTTTGGCTGGCCACTGAGCAAATGCAGAGAAAGAAAAAATATGCAACCTGATGAATTTCATTGGCAACAAAGGCTGAGAAACATACCTGACCTTCCAGTGGGGTTACCATTGAATTAGCAGATGGCACAGAAAAAAAGTGAAAAGGTACTTCTCGAAAAAGTTGTGGGAGAATTTGAAGCTTGACTCGAGTCAAAGAAAAATTCCATCATGGCAGCCTTCCAGTTTGATCGAAGGAGTCAAAAACCTGGAGAAACCTCTGATGATTTTGTAACATATCTGAATCTACTGGCCCAAGGTTTGGCCCTCATCGATGTTGATCAGAAATGCAATTGCATGTAAATTGCTGATTGAAAGAGTTCAACAGTGCTGTCTTGAGAAAGAAGCAAATCTCACTCTGGAAATGGGCATACAGATTGGTCAAGTAGCTTAAGCTACTGAGGCTGGTATGAAAGTAAACACAGGCAAAGACCCAAAAGTGAATATAAATAAAGTATCATCAAGTGCAGTAAAATAAGGTACATGTAGGTGACCAAGTCGCAGGAAAAAAACCTGCAGCAAATACACCAGAAAAGTGTGACAGGTGTGGATATAGATTTCACAAGGAACAGGAGAAATGTCCAGCAAAACACGAAAAATGCAGAAAGTGTGGAAAAGTGGGACATTTTAGCAAGGTGTGTTTAACGAAAGCACACGAAAACACAGACTCCAACAATGAAACAGAGAAGTACATGAATGACTTAAACTCCCTTCGTATAGCCACTTTGGATAATGAAAACGAAGAAAGCTGTGATAGCTGGTGGGAGGCTGTCCAAGTTGGTAATGGCACATTAGCCCTTTCGCCCCTGATGGCACTCTCCGATTTCTGTCACTAAAATCCTGGTAGTGCCATATGGCACGCTTCAACCTCTGAGTTTCAACCAATCATATTTCAGCCTTAACAATAGCTAGAAAGGTCTTTTGTGTATCAGCCAATAGGAGGAGAGATGCACTTTCATTTGGTATTCAACACTAGAGCAGTTGTCATACAAACTTCATTCACATTTTCCCTTCCAAAGTCTTGATATTTATATTTTGCTGATGGATTCCTCTTCTGAAGAGGAAGAGGTTTTAGGTTGAAGACCTGAAGCCTAATGCACAGGAAATTCTAATTGTGAACAAGAGCCAAGAAAATGCGAAATGTAAAATAGTACAGCAGTTGACAATTTGTCATTTAATTTTTTTATTCCATATATACAATACCGGTACATTAAGAAAAGTAAAACTTTTTTTTTATTGCAATTCTTGATAAATTGTTGTGAAAGTTCAGTATAACAGTCAATCGCAGTGGGCTAATGGCTGCAATCTAGTCACTTACAAACATTACAACTTACATCCACGATGTCCATTGATTGTAGAATCAAACTGAAATTAAGTTCATATTTTTGAAAACATTAATATGTGTACAATACACTTTTTTACTATCAACTTGTCCTAAAATGGCTGGTTATTGATATACAGTATGTATTACCTGAAATATATAGCATACTCAAAAGTGATTAAATTTGGTGCAATCACTATAGGGAATTAGGGGAGTCATGGGGCTGGGCCCTATACGGGTGAAAGGGTTAAGGTGCCAGTTGGACACTGGGGCAAGTGCCAGTGTAATAAGCATCAAGCACCTGGAAAGTGTTGCACCTATGAGACAAGGAGCAGACTAGTCTCGTACAGTAATCAACAGATTATACCAGGAAGATACATCACACTGCCTGTGAACTACATGTACATGTACAAGGATATAAAGTGTAATGTGAAATTTTACATCATTGACAGCACCCAGAAACCAGTATTGCCTGGCAAAGCTTGCAAGGATCTTCATCTGGTTCAAAGAGTGCATGGACTGGCACATCGTGGCATTGTAAAGTCCAAATCCAGAGCAAGGGAGACATTGGCCTGGTTTGAGTGCTCAAATTGAAGAAAACGTGAGCAACTGTCCAGCTTGCCAGGTATTTGCACCCGCCCAACCGAGTGAACCTCTGATCCCTAGTACAGTTCCATAACTCCCATGAGAGGAACCTGCTTCAGACATATTCAGCTTTAAAGGTAAACATTATATGCTTTCCATAGACTACTACTCTTTAGAAGTACATAGAAGTAACTGAGCTACAATGTAAGTGATTTGTCAGCCTTTAGCACAATTGAAGCTCTAAAAGGTCACTTTGAGATACATGGGATCCCATAGACGTTCAACCGATTGTGGGACCCAGTACACAAATGCTTAATTTGAAAGCTTTGCTAAAGAATACAGCTTTGATCATGTCTTGATTAGCCCAAAGCACTCGCAAGCAAATGGGGAAGCAGAAGCAGCTGTAAAAACAGTAAAGACACTTTGGAGAAAAAATTATGACAAGCACATACATGTAGCAGCTGTTTCATTACAGAGCTACAAGCACATACATGTAGCTCCTTGCGGGAGCACATACATGTAGCTCTGTTTTCTTACCTCCTAGATTACGTCCAAAATTTCTGACTTGGTCATAGTGTCTCATGCCTTACGGACAAGAGCAGCGACTCTGTCTCTATTGGCAAAAGTTATATTATATACATCCTTTCTAAAACGTTTCTTAATTCTGAAATTTGTACATATGTGTACAAATACCATGTGTGAACTGCATGTGTGTGTTTATACCCTGTTGTACATGTATATGTATATATATCATTTTTAATTGTATTCTTTCATACACGACCACATCAGCAATTGTGCTGCATTTAAACAAATCATGTTTAAATAAAGGTTTTTTGTATTGTATTGTATTGTATTGTACAGGACAACACCATTGCCAGTCATAGACTTGTCACCATCCCAGCTGAGCATGGGAAAGTTGCCAACCACCCTGCCGAAGGCACGTAAACTACTTGAACCAGAGGTGGATAACACGAAAGAGGTACAGGGAATGCACCATGTCAAGGATAAACAAAAGGTTTACCATGATCAGCATGGAACAAAGGAGCTACAACCCCTGAAACCAGGAGATTCCGTACAAATCAAACCTGAGCCTGGATACAAAGAGTTGAGACCAGGAACTGTTGTGAAACATCATACATTGTAGTTCTCCGAGATTGTACATGTATGTGGTTGACACACGAGGTAATAAGATCAGGTGCAACAAATAATTTTAGATGTTACATTACATTCTTCTGCTAGTGAGGCATTGTACCAACTTGGTTGGGCCACTCTTAATAAGAGCTGATTGTACCATCATTAATGGAAGCTTAGATTTTGAATTTGATGTCAAATGTAATAGAGAAATCCATTCTTACAATACGAGACAGAACAACAACATTCATTTGCTTTAGTGAAATGCAACTGGGGCCAAGATTTGTATATAGTATTTTTAAGGACTGGAACAATTAGTAACATTCGGGAGATGTCTACTCTATCATATTTTAAATTTAAGGCTAGAGACTATTTTTAATTACCGTTGGTAGCTTTTAAATCTTAATGTATTTTTAACTTCCCTATCTTGCATTTTTATTTTTATTTCACATTTTTATCATATTATTTCTGTTTTTCATTAATTGTAACATCTTTATTTTCTTAGGACCTCTCTGAAAACCACTCTAGTGATGAGAGCTTCCTGAATAATGATAATAATGATTAAAATAATGATAATTTTTTTAAATAATAAAAAAATTAAAAAAATTAAAACAGAGTTGGCACGGGGGAAACCTCACCTCACAGCATCCCTCCAAACGACGCAAAGTCAACCCAGAGGAATACCGAACAATCAGAAACAGACTAGCCAATCTCCAGACGAGACGAGCGAAAGCCAAAAAGTCTGTAATGACTCTCAGAGAATTTTGTGTCCAAATCCAACTGCCCTGTGGGGCTCCAGTACCGGCCACATCCACACCTGAGAACAGACCCTGGTTTTCAAGAAAAGGTGAAAGAAATCTGTACCAAGGCACAGAATGACCTTCTGAACTTAATGGTTACGCAACAGGACAAGAACATAGCCCAAGACAATGAGGCCATTTCAAACCTCGAGTCCAAAAATTAGCTAAAAGACCTCTACGAGGTACAACCATCCCTGTTAAAACAAACTCAGAAGAAGGTCAAGGATGCCACCCGGTTGACAGCCGCCAGACAAGTCCACCACAGGAAGCCCGAAGCGGCCAATCTACGGACTATTCATGCAAAATTTGATGAACTCAAAAAACTTGTAAATTCCATTAAAATGGACAATAAAACAAGAGTTGAAAACTATACTGGTGTCAACTTCACTCATTACATGCGCTCACGCCCGGCGCGACCATTATGCCGAAGCAACAAAAAACGTTCTAAACGCCACCTAAACCTCAAAAGCATTGTGACAAGCAAGAGTAGAGCTCAAAACGAAGCATATATCCACAATGTTTCAAGTCAAACTCTATCCGATAATGAGGTTAGTTTACTAGCGAAAGGGTTAAAATTTATTCCTACGGAAGCAGTACCCACTCAACCTGCTAAATCCTTATTAAAGGATTTTGATGAGTTCGCACGCCGAAGCCGCTACACCCATTCTATGTAAAATCGAACTGGAAAGCCCCAGTTCAACCATCAGTAGCGCTCGAACAGTAACTTGACGATACACAGGAAGAATTAGCCAACATTGAAACTTGTCCAGTCATAGACAACCTTAGTCTAAAAGAACGACAAGCCTTAGTAAGCCTAAAGAACAACAAAGAACTCATACTCAAAAAAGCAGACAAAGGTACTACAACAGTCATTATGGATACCACAACGAAAATAGAAGAGGCCAAATGTCAAATTTTACCGACCTCTAGAAAAACCTATGGTATCCGAAAAAAAAAATTTGAGTTCGTAAAATAGTCAACAGGCTATTTTTACACGGACACATTGACAAAATGACACACAAATGGCCCAACGTAGGAGCAAACTCTACCCGCATCCCAGAATTCTATACGCTGACTAAAATACACAAGAAAATACCAGTGGGTAGACCTATTATATCTGGAAGTGGTGGTCCAACAGAACACATATCATCCTTTGTAGACTCTCTTTTGCAACCTATAGCAAAAAGTCAAGAGTCCTACATTAAAGACACTAAAGATTTTATCAACTTTATCGAGAAAACACGAGTTCCGGATTCAGCTGTTCTAGCTAGCCTCGATGTTAGTTCCCTCTACACTAACATTCCTCAGAACGAGGGAATCAACACAATCTGCCTAAACTACGAGGATTTTTATGGCTCTAAACTCCCAATTCCAACCACGGAATTAAGGGAACTTATGAGACTAATCCTAGAAGAGAATTCATTCTCCTTTAACGGCAGCCATTATTTACAAACACACGGTGTAGCTATGGGGACCAAAATGGCAGTTGCTTTCGCCAATGTGTTTTTGTCACATATTGAAAAGCAACTCCTAAACGCTAGCCCTTACAAACCACTGATCTGGAAACGATTTATCGATGACATCTTTACAGTGTGGACAATTAACATAAGCGAAGTTCAAAATTTTGTCAACTTCGCCAACTCATTCCACAACACAATTAAATTCACTTGTGAATTGTCATCGCAACGAACTACCTTTCTCGACACTGAAATTTACAAAAGACCAAGATTCGTTGCCGAGCAAATACTCGATGTTGAGACACATTTCAAGCCTACTGAAACCTTTCAGTACACATTTCTCCTCCTGCCACCCTTTCAACTGTAAGAAAGGATTCATAAAAGGAGAAGCCCTCAGATTACTGAGAACCAACTCTACCGAGGAGGTTTTTGACAAAAACATGCGAGATTTTGAAAGCCGCCTTCTCAAAAGAGGGTATCCTTATGATCTCGTCAAAAAAACTTTGTCAGAAGTTACATTTCCTCTCAGAGAATCAGCGCTTGAAACTAAACAACACAAAACGAAAGAAATTTTACCTTTCGTTACAACCTACATGTACAATCCGGCAACACAGAATCTGAAAAGAGTTCTAATGAAGCACTGGCATGTCATCAAAAGTCAACCCAGGCTTGCTAACATATTTAAAGATGAACCTCTAATCTCCTATCGAAAGGAAAAATCACTCAAGGACACACTAGTCCACGCCAAAATCCCTAATCGTTAGAGATTATGAATCGGTTTTACAAAACAATATCGATAAGCAGACGGTGAGGACTTCGCAACTTTATTAAACCGAGATTGGTATTGTTATTAGCAATGTTACCTGTAATTCCTATATTCTTGAGTGTGTGTACCGTGCCCAGGAGCAGCAGAGCAAAAGACAGCAGTATGACGTCAGGTTGGAGTTAGGGAAGCTTCAACGGCTTCAACAGTCGTAAGTGCCAAGGAAACCACACAAATGTATTCATACTGATGGCTGAAAGGAGTGTGTGTTCTGTAAAAACACTGAAACCAGAAATCGCTGTGAACAATGTGATGTTGCACTACATTGTATGTGAAGAACCCAGATTCCGAGCTTTCCACACTGAAGTTTGAACATCCGATTATGCTCTAATTATTTTTAGATAAATCCTTGTAGAAACTCTTTGTGATTCTTCAGGATTATAAGTAATACTTACAATATACGAATAGAGTTTGCCAACTTATATGTATATGACGTTATATTTTTATTGTAAACTCTACGTTTTGGTCTGTTTATCATACAAGTACATGTACACCAATTTGAAGCTTGGTTCAAATAATGGTGGCAAATTTGAATTTTCAATTAATCACAAGATAACATGCAAATTTATGACCTATTACAGAAATCTTTCCTTCAAATAAAAGAATATTTTAACTTTATTTCTGTGTAGTTAGTTCTGCATATTACAGTCCCATATTCTACTGAGCATGTGTTTTTAATTTGGGTGAAATGTTTGGTTGGACCTCTTAATTACTTAGGCCTCACGGGCCCCAGTAGTGAAAGGGTTAAGATCGTTTATGATTACCGTAAAGACCCGTAGAAAAGCTGCACCTTTTTACCCAACATTTTCATTCAAAATCGGGAGTGCAGCTTATCTACGGGAACACCTATGTAGAAAGGAGACCCAACATTAACATATATTTACATATCATGAACCTGTATGAAGCTTTTATTATGCGATGGTGCGTATATTAAAATCAGGTTCAAATCGCATCCGATCGTGTAATATAGCAATTTAAGCATAATCATTGGGGAAAAAAACACTCAATTTGAAAGAATTAAAGCAAAAACTCTTATTAGACCTAAATGTACCTTAGACCTAATATATTAGAATTTCGTTAATATCTAAATGTGATCAAGCTTATTTACCTTCAAAAACACGCTGATTCGCAGCGCTTGTCAAAGCATGCATCTAAACAACCAGGCATTCTACGCAATTTTACACGTGGGAGATTGGCACTAGTTAATGAAAATCCAAGATGGCGGACCTCAGACCTACTTGTACAAGTATAGTTTCGCCAGAAAACCTTTCTTGCTCTAGCGATTAAAGGAAAGCGGTTCCTTGGAATTGTTGTTAGTTAATGGGGGAATAAAAGCAGGAGAATTCTGGAGTGATTTAAAGACTGCAGGTTAAAATATACACAAGAAATGACAAGGCAAGTTGAACCATATTCAATCGAATTAAAGTTGCGATTATGTATTTATGACAATCTGATGAAGTTTTGCTTCAAGTACGAGCATTTATGAACTCCAACCAAAGATTATTCTTTTTTTTTAAGAAGTTTGGCATCGAGTACAAGCATTTATGAACTCGGACAAAAGATTTTCACATTTTTTTGGGGTGCGGCTTATCTATGGGTGCGGCTTATCTACGGGTCTTTACAGTATTTTTCTTGTTGTTTTCAAAGAATATTGGCACGAAATAGACAAACTGAAAGATATTAAGATATATTTGGAACAGGAAAACGGACAAAAAATTGTGATGCAACAGCTGGGAATCGAACCAGAGGTCAACGGCTTGGCCCCTGAGAGAAAATGGAAATCTTGAGTTTTGTACTATTATCAGCATTTTCACATACAAGAATCATCACGATCTACGTAAAATTTAAATTCATAAAATGTAAAGCAAACGTAAATAAGGTCAAAGAGTGTCACTCAGTCAAATCGACTCACACCCCTTTTACACATGGCTCTTCAAACGTTCTGGATGATGTTTACTAACATTAACTGTTATGTGAAAAGTGCTTGAGTTAGTCAATCTCTCAAATCAAAATGCTGAGGTGCTAAGTTTTGGATATGTTGATAATATGACAACTTGCAGCATGTCATTGCACAAACAACTTCTTACCGAAGTGTTCTGGATATTTTATCCAGTTCTTGAACCTAAATATTTCTCCAGGAATCGTTGGATTTTAGTCTTTCAAGAAGCACAAAAGTCAAATTACATTAAAGAATGAGACTCAAACTGATCAAACTTTACAAAATGTGAACATTAACAGAACCACAATATTAATTAAACACAGATTGTGAAGAGCCCTTTTTGATTTACTATAAATAGTGGGTCAGGAATGTTACAAGAAAAACAACATTAAAAAAAGGTTATTGGGGCTCATTTTGGGGGTCTTACTCAAAATAAAATCTGAAAAAGCTCACTTACAAGCCACAACCGGACTTCAGATGAAAAAAATTACCATTTAGTCAAAATGAAAGCACAAAATACCGTGGGGCTTATATGCAGTCAAATATGGTAACATCATACATGTACATGTATGGACTGATTAGAAACAGATTGATTAGTAGTCAAAACAAGAGTTCTTCTAACTTGAAAAAAGCTAACAACAGAATGTACATGTACATACGTACATTTACAAAGCTATTTGAACTGATTTCATTTTATTTTTTTCGAGTTTAGCTTCTATATTTGATTTCCTAAATTTCCCACCAGACAGTTCTGGGGCGCTTTCCATTCAACCAAAACGACCAGTTAGAAGTTTCAAAATTTTCGAATGGAACAGGATTTTTCGAATTAGACAAACCGGTCGGAATAAATACGCGTTACATTCCCAGAAACTACCCGGTTATTAGTAGCCTCGATTTCAATTCTCAAAACTGGCAAATCACAGCAAATCTAAACTGGGAATTTTGAATGCAACAGAAAATTTTGGTCGAACCGGAATTTTCAGAAAAAGAAGATCCGAAACTTCGAACCAGAAATTTTACTGTTGCATTTGATTTCTGACCGGAATTTTCGGTTTTTTTTGTTGAATGGAAAGCGCCCCTGGTGCTAGTGGTTCTTGGATTCTGAGAACTAAATTCTGGTTGACCATGTGGTTGGAATGGAATGTCTGGCTGGTGTAAGCAGCCATTAGTGGGGCTAGTGTAATTGCATGATGACCCTAAGAATGGCTGTGAAGGAGACTAACATGCGAGGAGACTAACATGCGAGGAAATACATTAAATCATATTGCGGTTGTTTATTCGCATCCAAGTTCAGAATTTCAGTGTTTAAACTGACTTCAGAATAAACTTCTCGATGTGCAGTCCACTAACATGGCCATGTGTGTATTTTAACTCTAGAACTTTATAAAACTTGTTCAAAATTACTAATTATAAGACTAGTTTACAGCTACGGCTACTTGAATATACAGTGGTATTTTTTTTTAAGTACTAGGTAATTATTTTAAAGATCCTAAAAAGGGAACTTGTGTTTACTAAGGTTAGGCTTATTTTGGGTTAGGGCAGGGTTTTCAATAGAAGCCGGCAGCCGACGAATCTCGCCGGGTATTTTACATGAAATCGCCGCCTACTTTGATTGAAAAATTCCCAAAAAATTAGATATTTGCGCCAATGGCGCTCGATGTTCGCCGCCTACTCTTCAAGTTTTGCCACTTACATGTACTTCAAATGTTATTGAAAACACTGTAGGGTTACAAATGTAGTTCACAGGACCATTAAAGAAGCATTACTTTTCTGTGTTGTTCAGTGAATAATCTACATGTAGCCCTAAAAAGGCTAATTTGGTTATTAGACCTAAAAAACTAAATTAGTGAGCACTTGGGTTTACTGAAGTTAGTTTTTCTATGTTGGGTTAGGGCTTTGATTGTGTTTAAGGAATGAGTTTGCTTGGAGTGGAGTGTTAACTGGCATTAATAAATCTGCTTGTTAGTAGCCCTAACATTTGGCATGGAAACGATAAAGTGAAATAGAAATGTTGATCACTTTTGGAGTTATTGCTGTGTAGTTCTCGATCATTTATCAGTCTTTTCACATCCTCTGTGAGCAATAACTCTTTCATGAGAGAACAAGAGAATAGTAGGGTGCCATATTACATGTATCTCACCCTTGCTCCATGGTTTTTTTCCTCCGGTTTTCCTCCCTCCACAAAAACAAACATGCTAAATTCCAATTCAATCTGTGGATTAGCTGGTTGCTGACTATGGTTGTTTCAGGTCCCGTTAGAAATTCAGAGTTTTTTGAGCCACTTCTTTGTTGCCAGGAGTTAGAAGTTTGTTATTTGCATACTTCCATTTTCTTCTAGTCAGTGTTTTATTCCAATTGGAAAGCTGAGTCTAACGAGCATGAGGGGTTACTTCAAGATCCTCTGCACTTGTTACATGTACTTTGAGATACTGTTTAGCTCTTTCCTAGAAGTTTTCTTCTAGATACATGTACAATGCTGAGGTGATTCGCTTTTCTTTTGCCTTTATTTTAGCTTGGTGACAAGTTTTGAGTGCATCCTTGAGGACACACTTTGATGAGAAATAGTCTTTTGAAATTTTTATGCGTAAAAGATGCAGGGGTAACAAAATCACTGAATTTCGTATTCCCCTTTTTTCTAAAGACTGTTTTAAATATATATTTTTTTCCAGGACTATCAAGCAGTGGAATACCTTACTTAAAGTGCCTATCACCCTTTTGCAATTTTGATAGCTTATGAACCTCCAAAAGGTTTTGAGTACTTCTGTGAAGAAAGTTTTGGTTTAAAGTGAATACTTTATGTTCTACGCCTGTTTGAAATCGTGTAAATGTGACCTTTCCTGACCCATGACCGCGTAAGTTAAAGCCTGGGTCGAAACCTGGGTAGACGTCATCTCGACGTCATATAATTAATTCGGCTTTGCAATCATTCGAAGAAATACTTCAAAAACTCATGAATAATTAATGAGCATTTTGTCCAATCAGATGAAGCAAATCAGTCACGTGCATGCTCCTTTATACCTGATAAAATCTCATCATTCTAAAAGGCCCACGGAGGGATTTGAATTCTGTCCCAGGAGGAAACTGGGTTAATGATTGAGACAATGGAATTTATATTAATGTTTCAGCTTTCTCATTGAATTGCTAATTAGGATGAACATTTTATATAAAGAATACTAATGAACATGAAATTTTATATAAAGTTTCATCCTAATTAAGAATTCACTGATAAAGACCCAAAGATAGCAAAAAGTACACGAAACATAAGGTACCTAGATAATAAATTTTGCACTAAATTTACTGATATCAGCAGACTACCGAGATACACAGATAATATTTTTAAAATGAAGTTATCCAACTTGTTTACCGAGCCACTGTTTAGTTCCAATTATTAAACCAAACTCAAAGCCGTAAAATAATAAAAACATGCAGTAAACTTACATATTTTGTGCCGGAGTCAAAAATTTAGAGTCTACCGTCATGTCAGTCACATCGCTTTCCAAGTCTTGAACTTTATCGAGGTAAACCACGACACCAAATCCTTCAAGTGCAGGTACTTCTTGCATTGCGAAACGCCGCTTCAAACAACATAGTATGGTAATTTCTTCATGTCATTCCCTTGAGATGTTTGTAATTGCAGGCGGTGATTACTCGAATATTTTGCATGGCGTTGTGAATACAAAGGTTCAATGGTTCATTAAGTAACCATTCCCTTGAGATGTGCGTCTTTCTTTCATTGCATTCTTAAAGCATTTTTGAAGCCGTTTAAAACACTCACAGCACGTGTTTTATCAAGTCTAAAAATTCTCTGGCTTCGCCCTCGAATTTTTAAACTTGATAAAACACTGCTGTTCGTGTTTTAAACAGTACTTAAAGTGCCACTATGATCAAATTTGAACAAATTGATATTTCTGCATATTTTTGAAGTACAGGTACTTAATAATAATCCTGCCATACCTTTTCCCGAAATTCCGGCGGGAAGTCAGATTTTTAAACCCATCTTTCTTGCACTCGAATGTCCGCCATTGCTTGGATTAGATTTGAACGAGTAAACAAAGAAAGACTGGGTCGAGACCGGAACTGACGTCATCCAATGAAACCAACCTAGTAATGACTGCAAGGTTATAGAATCAAAAATGTTTTGAGGCCGTGTTAAAACGGAAGATCGACTTAATTGTAAATGAAAGGATGCCTTCT
This sequence comes from Actinernus sp. WN-2022, assembly GCA_030867875.1. Lineage (NCBI taxonomy): Eukaryota > Metazoa > Cnidaria > Anthozoa > Actiniaria > Actinernidae > Actinernus > Actinernus sp. WN-2022. The sequence goes on along the minus strand of JAOWCC010000936.1, from coordinate 37,331,545 downwards.
AGTCGATGTGTTGTGCAGGGTTGCAGCAATAGGTCAAACCCGAAGGCTGGAATATCTCTACACAACAGCCCAGTTGATAAGAATGAACAAGCGAAGTGGAAACATTTTGTGTGTACACATCGTAAAAATTTCAATCCAGAGGGTCGATTTATCATTTGTTCAGCGCATTTCTCGGAAGCTTGCTTCTCGAGATACCAGCACTCTGGGAGTGCCATGCGTCGCCTTCAACCTGGATCTGTCCCAAGGGTTTGGACGGCTACATGCACATCTTCTAGCACCGTTTCTGCAGAAACCATGATTTCTGAAAGGACTGTAAGGGTTCGTCGTAAGGTGTGTATAAATATACGTTCAGTGATATAGTAGTGTTTCACATATACTATATTCTTAAAGGAGAACTGAAGCCTAAAATCAACTTTAGCTCAATGAGTAGATTTAAACATGAAGACTCATACCAAAATTTATTTTACTGTGTTGCGTCAAAGGAAAGAAAATCTGCAAATCTTCCTCCCAACTGCCGCTATGTACGGCTCAAATCCTGTAATCTGACGTACGATACAGGAAATAAATTAGTTTTGTCATGTTGTTTTCGGCTTTGGATAGATAGACTAACGACTCATAATTGCGACTATTGTGCTTTCCTTGTACTGGAGAACAATATGGGGGAAAATTCACTGAATTGAGCCACAACACAAACTAGCTTTATCAGCGGACAATCGGCTATTTTTCGACCTTCAAAATGTATTTCCTCTTTTTAGACGTGCGCCACAAAGAAATAAAATAGCAGAACGTTTTCTCTTGAATACAAGTTTGTATAGTCTTCGGATTGATTTAGGGTTCAGTTCTCCTTTAATTGAGGTTTTCATCCTGCTAATTCTTTTTATACTTGTTGTGTGTGAGGGGGTCGTGGTACCAAAGGAACAAACTGTGTATTTTTACTATATATAATTTATAGAACATTTTATGCCTGCGATATGCGTTCTGGTAAATGTGTAACCTGCGGAAAAAGAGGGCCAAAAGTAAATGTCATTAAAAAGTAATACATGATTATTTGAAGGAATATAAATGAACAGTCACTAAAAGTAAGTTTTTCCAGCGACCGAAGTATCGACGTGCGTCTAAAATGTTTCGTTTTCCTCTACTAGTTGTGGATTGACAATTTTCACGAGAAAGGCAAGAAACTGATAAACGTACACGTAGAGTTCAGAAAAGAGGTGTAGTTAAAAAATATATTCTTCAACCTTTATTTTTTTAACTTTTCAAAACAATGGGTCGTTGGGATGTTCCTTGGAGCTACGTTTTTTTATTAGGCCATATGTACTGTATAAGCTATAAACTGTCAAATAAGGGTAGTGATAATTTGTGATACATGTATGCATTAATTGAAATGCTCTTTTTTCAAAAGCCAGAACATAACATTTCCTTGTGAAGCGGTTTTGCTTCTTGTACAGACAGTCATCTTTATTTCTCTATATTTTTTTGTATAGATGGTTAATGAATTGATGTCTAAAAACAACACCCAAAGTGGAGGAGATCCAATGCTTGATAGCCTTAGTACATCAGCAACTGCAGAATCAAAAAGTCAGGGGAGAAATGAGACTCCAGTGCCTGCAGAGGGGGAATATGATCATCAAAAACCTGATATTGCTATGGAAAACAGAGGTGAGCACAACTGTCAATTAACTGATCATACTTAATGCAGGTAGCTGGTATTCATGTAGTATATATCTATGAAATGCATTCAAACTTGTTTTTAGGATGACCCATCTCTGGCACCAGATTCACTTGGGCTTCCTATGTTGGCCTCCTCAAGTGAATTACCGGTACATGTACAAGGACCTCTTAAACTGGCTGAACCTCACCTGGAAGAAACCTCAAGCCAACTGGTAAATATAACGTTTTTAATATTGACTCGTTCACCGCAGACTGTTGCCATGCAAACAGCACATAACTACAAACAACAAATATCAAAATGTAGTGGTTAACTTTACGTTTTCTGCAAAGAATAAGAGTTTTGCTGGATACTAAACCATTTCCACCAGGAACTAATTAATAAACAATATATGATCTGAATACTGGGATAAAATTGCCTTCAAAAATGAAAGATTTACTGACAATAGATAGTATTTTCAGTAACATTCCTGCCAATTTATTGCAGTTGTGCCCTTAGTAGTTATTCAGCACTGTAAATATTGTTTTTGACAGCTACTCAAACAGACTGTAGCCTAATTGAAACCAGTTATCAATTGCAAGAAGAGTGTGATGAACAGGAGGTAGTACATGTAACAAAATTCCAAGACAGACCCCTGTACTAAAAAAGGTTTTATTTCCAAACTTGTTTATGCTAGAGAAGAAAGTTAAAACCACAAAAATACTACAATGTAGAATTAGGATAGGTACATGTACAGTACACACTTTTACACTGTAGGTCCAATTGTTCAAAGGGTGACTAATGCTTATATCCACTAAGTAAATGCCTATCCAGTAGATAAAATATGCTACTAAGTTTGTTTAATGATTATTTGCAGAATTATAAAGTAGTGGCACTTTAATATGTTGACTAAAATGACTTTTTTCTTTACTAACAACTCGAAAACTGTGTATATTTTCTATGCATCGATGTTGTTGTGATAAAAAGGCGGCATGGAGAATAATGCATTGAGATGACGTCTACCCAGGTTTCGACCCAGGCTTTTACTTACGCGGTCATGGGTCAGGAAAGGTCACATTTACACGATTTCAAACAAGCGTAGAACATAAAGTATTCACTTTAAACCAAAACTTTCTTCACAGAAGTACTCAAAACGTTTCGGAGGTTCATAAGCTATCAAAATTGAAAAAGGGTGATAGGCACTTTAAAGAGACAGTAGAAAGCATAAACCTAACTATCTTTACATTAAATATCTGTAAAGTAACTTACATTGTAGCCTGGACCTGACTATCCCAACCATGCACCTCTGCATAATTGAATTGTTGTTTACGTTTTTTACTCATTAGCATATATCAAACTTCAAGAGACATACATTGGAACAAACCGAAAGAGATTGTCACACCGAAAAATTGAGAGTGATATGATAAATGTATTTTGCGGAATGAGCATTTAAAAATCTCAAAATTTACAAAGAATTTATGGCTGTCAGCAACTCTTGCCCCTCCCCCCGGGCCATTTTACAGTTTTGAAAAGTCAAATTATCTTTCAACTGATGTAGTCTGTTTGTTTGTAGCTTGAAACAAAAATGTAAATAATGACATCAGCAAGGATTCGCCTATAAGCTATACTCCATTTGGAGTGAGCGGAATATAAATTAGAATTAGATAAACGTCTAAATTATTTAGTAAATTATTAACGGCGAAATGAAATTCGAGCATCAAATAGGTCAAGACGAACGCTACTGTTAAAACGACCGCTAAACTTCTTTGACGACAACAAAGGTAAAAAGAACGCCACTAGACTAGACTCTGATCATTCCTGGTGTATTTATGAGTTCTAATTTTATGAAAAACGGCAGTTCCTTAGCAAAAAGCCAAACTTTGTATTCCTCAACTCTGACAGACGGCGTTGGTACGGCGTTGCTCGGCCTATTTCATAGTATTTGCTTGCAAAGTCAAAAGACCAATTTGTCGAATTAAAGTTTCGCAATACACGACAAAAAGCTACAGATAAGTAAGGAAACTATATTTTACATACCTTTAAGTGAGCTCTATGCGGGTTTCCCGGCTCGGAAGCCAAGAAAAGTTGAGAAACCTTGCAGCAAAATATGATCCGAACGCTTCACAACTTGCTGACCTCGACTGCACGTGTGCGACACAGTCAGAGAACTGAATTCTGATTGGCCATGCGGTTGGAATAGAATGTCTTGTGTTGGGCTAGCTGTGGCGAACTTTGTAAAACGCAGACTAGTAAAACGCAGACTAGTAAAACGCGGACTATAGTCCAGTTAATCTGTGGTTTGAGTTCAAACTAATTGCAACAGAATTTATTTCACTTTTAAAAGAAGGTTTAAGGTGACCTTAGTAACATACTAAAAATCCCCAAAAATCCCTTCGGTGGAACATTCCGAAACTTAGCGATAAACATTTCAAACTTTACCAAAGGGTACCCGCGTCGAGTAGAATCAAATAAACTGTAAAAATTAACTAAAATGCGTCCCTTTTCACAGTTTTCATGTTCAACACCTAAAGAATAATAGAAGTCATGTTAAAGATATTTGGAACAACGTTTTACAGCCGAAAAATAAGGCAAATTGCCGCGTCGAGAGTTTTTCACTTTTTTACAGAATCAAAATTAAACACTTTCTCTTTGTGATTTTGTTTCGTTTTTCAATTTATAAGCCCTATCAAGGAGTAAAATCGATAAATAGACGAGTGAGTGCATTTCAAGAAATCTCTTTTGCGCATTTTGCGCATTTTGCGCATTAGGTCGTAAGTTATCCACGGTGATTTTTTGCCCCTAATTCTTTTTATTTTCAGCGGCGCGTGTTTGTTAATAATTTCCATTAGATTATCTTTCCAAATTTGCCACACAGCATTTGGGTCCTCATGCAATGCGACGCCTTCCCAGTCTATTTGTTGTAGATCATCTAGGAATTTAGCTTTACTGAAGTTTTTAAATTGTCTAGTTTCAATCGTTTTATGAACATCAGTGCGTGGGCTGCTAATTTTGCGCGTTGCATATATTAACGAGTGATCACTCCTCAAAGAGTCCAATCTGTCATCTGACCCTCCTCCAAAAAGACACACGAGTGCCTTTTCTCCTGCCTTGATGATGTCCTCCCGTGTAGAATTAGGATTCAAAAATACGCCAGCTTGTTGAAAGAAGATGTTATTCTCTTCTACCTTCTTTAGAGCCATCGCTTTGCCGATTCCGTGCACTCGCGATGTTGTGTCACAGCCGAGTTTTGCATGGACAAACAAGATATTTGTACATACCTTACTACCCAGGGCGCTCTTTGCTTTCTTGATGGTCCACACTCTCCTCGTTTGTGTCCTCTTTCTTGGCTCTGGGGTGAAGAACACGTCGTGGGCATCAAGGTTTACATGGTAGAAAAGAAGAATCAAGACAGCTGTGTCGTCACCAACCATTGCAGTAATGCTAGTTCTGGCTGACTCTATTACCGTCTGCACGATGAGAACATCTGCATCTCCTGCAGCATGGAGAACTGTACAGCCAGCATCCTGGAGGTTGTTGGCGAGAAGGTTGATAAGCCTTTGCTTGTTCATTGTGTTGGCTAGAAATTCTTGCTTCGTAGAATTTAAAACCATGCTAGTTTCAAAGTTTACTGCTGGTGCGTGTACCCCTGTTCGTCTTTGGTGCGTGTAATCTTTCGTCGATGGTCCAATTTCATACCCATCGAAGACGATTGTAGCCTTGTCGTATCTTCGGGATATGTACTCTACATAAAGGCGCAAAATGGTTTCATACGTAGTAGCGCCACGTGGCCACGCTATCCGGTGAAGGAGAGCGCCTCCATCCAGAACGTAATGGATCCTCCCTGTCGGTAGTGCAGTGTGATGCTCCTTTGTCTTCGTCCAAAGTGCGTCAGCTAACGCGGGCTTGTTCGCCTGCTTTGGTAGAAGGGATGACTCGAACAATGCAGGAGGGTAGCTGCACATTTCATATTTGAACTGCTCCTGGGGACTATCGTATCTTCCTGACGTAGCAACAATGCTGAGTCTCTGGAAAAACAGTTGCGGGTCCACTTGAACACTTCCCCCAGAAAACGTCACAGCTGACTTTGATGCGAGTGTCACGGTCTAATCTTTCCGTAAGAATTGTGGAACCTAATTCCTTGGCCTTGTCTGCATTCACGATGTCATCCGCAACAACTCCAGACGCAATGCTACGCAGAGAGGGGTCTGCACTAAACGGATTTCGCGCAGTAAGATACGTCGTTAGTGTTTGCAAGTCTCTGTAGTCACGTTGTTGTCTTGCGGTTGTCGAATCTTTGTGCTGCTCACTGGTGAGATAGTTAACCCCTGTCAAGCTCTGCATTGCATTGTTGACCTCTGCGCATGCAGGCATAGTCAGCAGCCAAACTAGCCGCTGTGTCTCTCCCATCCCTCTTCCTCACGTCAGCCCACCACTTGTCTTGAGTTGAGACTACGCATCAGGACCTGCTCGATAGTAAGGTCTATTGAGAGGCCAGCCCAGTAGTGCTCGGTTCTTCGGAAAACATGGAGTCCATCTTGAAAACTTTGATACACGTCTGGATGCTTGTCTTTCAGATCTCCCATAATCTGAAGATAAATGTGTGCTGATTTTGTGTACAAGTTGTGTCTTGCGATGGCAAAGAACGGCAGCATGTCGTACACTGCTTGAAGATGTAGATCCCAATTACCCGTTCTCTCAGCCTTGATGAATCGACGAAGTATATCAACCATCTCCATGTAATTGTATCCAGAGGACTGCCGTGCGCTGGTTCTGCATCACATCTTTTTTTCTCTTAAGTTTCTCCGATAATGTCGTGAGAATGTCCGCCGAGCATGCTTCATCTACTTCGACTTCGCCATTAATCACCTTCTTTTAAAGCTCCCCTGCTTGCCCCAAGTCTTTATCCACGGGACGCACCTCTCGTGTCACTGCCTTCTTATACTAATTCTTCCTCTTGATCGGTGCGCGATTGTCCAGTGGTAACGGATTCACTTGGTAGATTGAATGTTTCACTTACCAACAAGGAATTCAGGGCTGCATCCACAAGAAAATGTCCTCTGATAGCTCGTGCAAGAGCTTTACCGCTTAGCATATGCCCGACTGCATTCTTAGCATATACCAGTTCAAGAACGTCTTCCAAACCAGAACCCGCCATGATATGACCTATACAGCCGAGGAAGCTCATCTCGATATGCAAGCCTCCTAATTTGTGGCTCATTCAAAGTAATCATCAGGGCCTTCCACCAGAGGGGCTGATCGAAAGTGATGATGGGTGTTACGCTGTAGCGACTTGCTTGATCGGCAATGAATCCAAGAGTTGAATATATACAGGTCATATCACCTGGGTCCATGTCTATCATGGGCAAGAAGAGCACAGACGGCTTTCCAGGGTGGTTACCGTGTTTGAATACCATTTGCATCGTTCATGACCAAGCAGGCCGCGGAGATCGGATCAGTGGTTGTGTCAGCTTATATAAAAGATCTAAATTTGAAGTTTAGTCCTGTATCTTTAGATCCTTCAGTTCTTTGTAGAGCAATGCGGGCATATCTTCAGCTGGCCCTTTGTAATAGCGAATATCGATTATACCTGCGGCAGCGATTTCTTCTGATCTTTGGTAATAGATTTCTTCGGGACTGGTCTACTAGATATCGTACCAGGGGTAACGGTTGCGATAATCCCCATACCATGAAACGTCCCCAAGCCGTCCAAAGTTCTAAAGTTGTGATCAACATTATCGGCAACGTGTTGGATGAAACTACCTGGCGTATATCCTGGAATACCAGTACCATGGGTAACCGCGGCAAAGTTCTGAACGGTAGAATAGGACGAGCAGAACCCGTGCGAGTACAATGTATCGATAAGAAATTTAGATGAAAAGTGATGGTGCATCTGCACCCCGAGGCCTAGCTGCAATGGCGCCAAGATTACTCTTGGCCTTGTTCCTTGTATTATTGCTTGCGCAATTGTAAGAAGTGACCTCTAAAATAACCTCAGAAGATTCGGAACGAAGTCCATATAGATGACATATCCTCACTATACTTGGATAGTTTTCGCCCGCAATATCTAAGCAGTGTCTAAGTTCTTAATGTCGCTCTTAACCAGCTGCGCCGCTGTCTTGACGATTCTCACCTTCTCAGCGTCGAAGTCGTCCTGCTTGGGTGTGCAATAGAACTAATTTATTATAGATGCTGCGGATCTCTTAAATGTTACTACGTTAGCTTTGTTCCTGATGGTAGTTACAATGATTTTGTCACCGAAATGCTCTTGAAGGTTTATGTATACCGCGCTGTATACCTCGTCTTCTGATCCCTCCAGGTATTCGTTCATCTTATCGCACAGGTCATTAACAGTAACCACTTCCTCATCACTAGAAACTGAAAGCAAAAACGGATAATACAGACTGCTCGAATTTCTTGTGTGTGTTGAGGTTTTCCCGCGCTTTCATAATCTTCTAACGCCTGTGAAGTTCTGGCACGTGTGTCTGGTTTGTCTAGACACTGAAAACAACATACACTATTAAGGGGTGGACCATTAGAAATCCTGGGAGGGGGGGTGGGTAGTCCCAAAAAAATATTCGTGTAAGGCTAAATGTCCCCAAAAAAAAAATCCTGCAAAGCTCTAAGGCACACAAAAAAATTCTTGCAAAGGAACCGATGCATTGTTCAATTTTTGTTTTGAAAAAAATACTAGTAATTCAGTTTTGCCAATTCAAAATATAGATCTAAAGATTACCCAAACAGTCTGTGTAACTGATTTTCACGTATTTCCAGATGAAAACAACCTCCCCAACCTTCACAAAATTAGTTTAGTCATGGAAATATCAACTGGCCTTAATTACTGAAGCCTCAAATTATTCGTCTAAGCAGTTTTTGCAACCGCGTTTAACGTCAGGTTTCATTGAGTAAACTTCAATGTCCACATTCTCAAAGATTACAGAGTCTGTGCCAGTAATTTCGAGCACATAGAAATATTTTCATGTATTGTCTTGTGCAAAACATCAATGAAATCTTGGGTATGCATTTTTGATTTGGCCTGAATCGGAGCCAAGCAATGAAAGACCGGGACTATATGCATTCTAAGGCGATCAAATTAAATTCCTCACATCACTGGGCTCGTTACAAAAAAACTGCGGCTCAAAGTAAATAAACAAGTCAAGGAATGTAAAGCAAATTACTATGAAGATCTGATTAGACAAAACAAAGAAATTCAGGTGCTCTATGGAAAACTACAAATGATTGACTTGTCATAATAAGATCTAATAATGGCTCTCAGCCGACCTTTATCCAATCTGAATCTGATGGAGTACAGTTAACAGAGCCAGCGTCGATCGATCAGACCAGTTTCAATCTCTGGTCGGCGCCATTGACATCATTACTCCAGCCAGGACAAATAACAGTGAAATTGTCTTTCGCTTTTCGAACATTTCCGAGAGCTTTGTTTTTAAATAATTAAGAGGTTTGAAAACAAACAAAGCTATTGGTTTAGACCGAATCAGCTCGAGGCTACTAGTGACTCGTCTGTGTGTATGACTCCTGACCCGCAGTTTTAACCAAACTGTTTAATCGTTCTCTGGACTCAAGTATTTTCCCAGCCATCTGAAAACAAGGAAAAGTTACCGCCCTGTTTAAATCCGGCGATCGCTCTGATTTTAACAATTACAGGCCTATCACAATTATGTTCTACCTGCTGTAAGTAAGATTCTTGAAAGGGCTGTACATCGACAACTCTACGGCTATCTCTCGTAAGAGAAAATCCTCACACCTAATCAGTTTGGCTTCCGCCCGAGGTTATCTACTGAAATTGGCTTAGCACACGTCACTGACAACATTCTACAACACATGGACAATGGCAAGGTGACTGGTGCAGTTATTCTTAGACCTGTCCAAGGCTTTTGTGACTGTGGACCACAACCTTTTGCTGACAAAGCTCAAGGCCATTGGTGCTTGCAGTGAAGTTGTAAATTGGTTTACCTCCTACCTTGATAACCGACACCAGATATCTGCAATAGGCGACTGAGTCTCAGTCCTTTTCGTGCTCAGTGGGAGTTGGCGTGCCACAGGGAGTATTCTCGGTCCTCTCTTGTTCTTGGTTTACGTAAATGATCTTCCTATTACTGTATATCATTGCCAAGTGACCATGTATACGCTGATGACACCGTGATATACTGTAGCCGTCCTTCTATCAATGACATCGAACATTGCTTAAATCACGGATGACTTGGCAAAATTGGCCTCTTGGTTTCGTATACATCGTCTGACTTTGAATACTTCTAAATCTAAGTTTATGTTAACAGGTAGTCCACATAAACTGAAATCTTGCTCTAGCATCGATGTCAGACCATGTACGCTGATGACACCGTGATATACTGTAGCCGTCCTTCTATCAATGATATCGAACATTGCTTAAATCACGGATGACTTGGCAAAATTGGCCTCTTGGTTTCGTATACATCGTCTGACTTTGAATACTTCTAAATCTAAGTTTATGTTAACAGGTAGTCCACATAAACTGAAATCTTGCTCTAGCATCGATGTCATTATACACAACGTGCCCCTCGAACGCTCTGACAATATCAAGAACCTCGGTATTATAATTAATAAGCATATGACTTCGCATGACCTGGTAGAGGCCTTATCTATTAAAGTAAACCCAAGGATTGGTCTGGTCAAGCGTATCAGGCACTTATTGCCCCTCGAGACACGCCTTACTTTGTATAATAGTTTAGTATGTCCACTTTTTGACTACCGCTGATGCAATATGGGGTGACAAATACAATTCAACCCTCATAGACGATCTTCAGATTTTGCAAAATAAGGCGGCCAAGATAATTCTTGAATTTACCTGGTTAAAGTTCTTCAGCACAAGCCTTGTCAAATCTCGATTGGCCTACTCGTTCCAAACGTCGTCTTGTACATCGTCATATTTTAATATATGTTAATGGGCTCATTCATTATGAATTTAATATCTTAAAGAACAGTGACATTCACATGTATAATACAAGAAGAAAGAACGATTTTAGACTTCCAATAATCAAGCTTAATTATGGCAAACAACATTTATTGTACCAAGGTTTTAGTGAATGGAATACTTTAGATAATTCGTTGCGGGAAATCAAATCCCTAACTCTTTTTAAACGAAATGTCAAAAGACATGTTTTTGAATGGCCTCATAAATTTTAGCTCTAGTCACTCTATAAATGTATTTTTAGCCTAGTTTTTAACTCTAGATTATTAATGTATTTTTATTTGTGTTTCTTATTTATGTTATGCAGGGCTCTATTGAAAAGCTCTTCGGAGACAGATTCTCTGCTATAAATAACATTATTATTATAATATTATGATTGTATTCACAGGCTATAAATCTATATAGGATGTACACTGAAAAATCGTGCAGAGCTATCGCCGGCTTAAAAAAATTTTTCTTGCAGAACTCGCACTGCTAAAAACAATTTCGTGCACAAAAAGTTTTCCACCCCCCCCCCCCCCCCCCCTCCCAGGATTTCTAATGGTCCACCCCTAAGTTGCTCAAGCCTTGGAGAAAATATTTATTGCAATTACAATTCCTATTGTGATAACACTGAAAATGGAAGAAAAGTACTTTCACCCGCACCATTCGATAAGCACTAGGACATTTGAACTCATTCCTTAAGGACTAGCCCCCAAGTTGTACACTCATTGATATATTCATAGCTTTTAGTAATTTATTATTGTTATTTAGCGGTACTGGCATTTTCAGACTTTCAAAACTCGAAAACGTTAAAAAAAATCGCATGAAAAAATGTGGATTTAGTAACAAATTCTCGACGCGGGTACCCTGTAGTATGCAACAAAAGGCAATTCGTCTTATTTTTCGGCTGTAAAACGTTGTTCCAAATATTACTTAACATGCATTCTATTTATTTATAGGTATTTAACATGAAAACTGTGAAAAAGGACGTATTTTAGTTACTTTTTACCGTTTATTTGATTTTACTCGACGCGGGTACCCTGTGGTAAACGTTTGAAATGTTTGTCGCTAAATTTCGGAATGTTCCACCGAAGGGATTTTTGGGAATTGTTAGTATGTTACCAAGGTCACCTCAAACCTTCATTTAGCAGTGAAATAAATTATGTTGCAATTAGTTTGAACTGGAACCTAAAATTTTCGTAGATTGACTGGACTACTAGGGAAACCTGCATGTTCCATGGGACCGGGATTTTCCCTCTTTAATATCTACAAAGAGCGTAGTGGGTTTTTTTTTTCATCCTGTGGTTGCTCTATACATAATTTCCCTTCAAAATTATTTTACAAACTCCTTCCTTCTGGCTAAGCGATTCCTAGGTTGGACGTATGTGCCTGTGAATCATTAATGATCCTTAGGTTGAAAGCTTAGTTCGGAAGTTATGGGCTTTCCCGTCCCGAACCCGAAATAGATTAAAATCCCTGGGAAAACTCACGGTACCACAAAAACCCAAAGTCGTCTGCGTTTCCAGCGTGGTTATCCTGATGGTGTAGTGGTTAACGCATCGCACTAGTGTACCGAGGCCGTGGGTTCGAATCCCACTCAGGGCTTATATATTTTCTCTTTCACCTTTATTCTGATTATTTATATTAGGGATGGGTTTCTTCTCTCTATATACTTAATATATATTTAAAATAAGCTCGTATCCATTCGGATCCTTCTGGCTAAGCAATTCCTAGGTTGGACGTATGTGCCTGTGAATCATTAATGATCCTTAGGTTGAAAGCTTAGTTCGGAAGTTATGGGCTTTCCCGTCCCGAGCCCGAAAGAGATTAAAATGCCTGGGAAAACTCACGGTACCACAAAAACCCAAAGTCGTCTGCGTTTCCAGCGTGGTTGTCCTGATGGTGTAGTGTTAACGCATCGGACTAGTGTACCGAGGCCGTGGGTTCGAATCCCACTCAGGGCTTATATATTTTCTCTTTCACCTTTATTCTGATTATTTATATTAGGGACGGGTTTCTTCTCTCTATATACTTAATATATATATATACAGCCGCGTGCAAAAATTCTGACCCCCCTCACCATATATAAATATATATAAAAAATGTATCAAACATTATGGGATACCTCTTCCTATATTTTTTTCTGAAGCCCTTGATGATAGGCAACTTGAAAAAAATATCAGCAATGACATCCCATAATGTTAGATATATGTTTGATATATATTTATATATGGTAAGGGGGTCAGAATTTTTGCAAACGGCTGTATATATATATATATATATATATATATATACAGTCGTTGCCGTTAATGTTGTCCTAGATATATCCACATATTGATGTATAGCCTTTGTTCAGTTCGCACCTTTTACATAAAGAACGGTAATCAGCCGTGAACGCACCCTTTGTATTTGGTCACAAAGAGCCACGGTGGTCTAATGGTTAACGCTCTTGCTTACCAGCTAAAAGCCCCGAGTTCAAGTCTCAGTATCGGCATCGTATCTTTTTTCTTTTTTCTCGTCCCTTTTTGCAGTTTCTTTTTTGATATTGGATAAGAACGAACGATGTAGCTAAAATAATACTGTCAACATGAAACGGTCTCAAATTTTCCCAGACTTTCGAAGTAGATAATTATACCAGCACTGACTGAGTACGCCCAAATTACGCTATTTTCGTTTAGAACGGTATAGTGATTCTGTTGATGGTTGTGGGTTTGAATAAGCGTAATTTGTTTTTCTTACACTGTGCCGGGTTTACATGTATATACCAGAAACAGTTTTGAAAATACTAGATACCCACTGATTCAAAGTATTGTATCTTTGTTTAGAAGTAGGAAGCGATTTTAGCAAGTGTTTTGAATTTCATTCGTACTGATTTTCTGAACTTAGGCAGACTGAGCGCGCGACCTCATTCTTTTTTCCGAGATTTCGAAAACATCGGCCGCGAGACACGGAGAGGACAGTTTTGAAAATATCCGGCAGTCCAGAAATTAGCCAGAATTCTCTTTGAAACCCTAGTAATGCTTGCATAAGTTAACGAAGCTTTTTTCTTTGTGAGGGAAAAGAACTCACATGGAATTATAGCCGTGTACTCGGCGTAAGATTTACGAGTGTTTGACAAACGATAACAAACTTTTGAAGCTACGCCATGGACGATGTCGATGATCAAAATACTACATTCCCTGCGGCAGTCGAAGCTTTTGCAAAAGAAATGTTTGAACATCCCTTAATAAAATAGATGTGGATGATAGGTGTCCTACTGAGGCATTTCAAAGGTTAAAAAGAACTCCGTTCTTGTTGTCACGTTTGAAATAAAAGCTTTTAAGGGGATGCAGTCAGAAAAAAAGGGGAAAAAGAAATGAAAAAAATCGTCGCAGTACCAAAAATGTCGATTCTGAGACTTGAATTCGGGGCTTCGAACTGGTAAGCAAGAGTGTTAACCATTAGACCACCATGGCTCTTTGTGACCAAATACAAAGGGCGCGTTCACGGCTGATTACCGTTCTTTATGTAAAAGGTGCGAACTGAACAAAGGCTATAAATCAATATGTGGATATGTCTAGGACAACATTAACGGCAACGACTGTATATATATATATATATATATATATAATGTGAATGAAATAAAGGTAGTAGTCCAACGATGAGCTTCTAGTAGAAGGATCCAATACGGGATTCTACACTCTGCTTCGGTATTTAGACTTGAATAATAGTTTTAAGGTGAAGACAGATAACTTCTTACTAATCCTTTAATTAAAAAACGTTTCGGCCGTTCGGCCTTCTTCAGTTAAAATTCGTTTTAAAAAGTTAAAAAGTTAAAATGTACAAAAGTGTAGGTAGTTTTATATACTAACTGAATTATAAGAATTTACATAATATAAATAAAGTTCGACACGTAGAGAACTCTTGGGATTAAACATAACAATTTAAGATATTTCTAATCTCTGAGAACGTGATTATGCATAGTAAAAGTTAGACATGTAAACAGCTCTTGAGATTAAGAATAATAGACTAATAACTATTTTAGTGAAACATCTTAATCTTTTAGCAATGCCAGTGCTTAAAGAGATATTTCCTCCTAAGTCTCTGCTGCCAGCATATAGGAGAACAAAGAATCTCAAAGAAATTTTAGAAATTTTAAATTTTACCTTAAAACTATTATTCAAGTCTCTCTCTCTCTCTCTCTCTCTCTCTCTATATATATATATATCTACCATGTTTTCACAAAAGGAGCCTTAGAACCTAACACCCCCTTTTGTGAAAACATGGTAGAAAGCTTTAAAGTGCCCCTACGATCAAATTTTGACATATCAATGTTTTTGCATATTCATAAAGTAGAGTTCATATATTATTACCAGTTCAAATTGTTTTTCGATACAACGACAGGAAGTCTTATTTTTTTAGCTCCGAATATTGAATCTACACGTCCGCCATTACTGGAAGCCGTGCCCTTTGTTCAGCTTTAAACAAAGGTTTATTCACCGGAAATGATGTCATACACTTAACGCTCGCCTGCAGAACACAACGCCTGGAGGCATATTTCTACTAAAAATGTCTTCACGTACATAAGAAGAAAGTTATATTTATCTTTGCGAGGTTGGCTACTTTTTTATGCACGCTATTTCGCGCCACGAGGTTGTCGTGTTAAGTGTATGACATCACTTCCGGTGAATAAACCTTTGTTTAAAGCTGAACAAAGGGCACGGCTTCCAGCAATGGCGGACAGGATTTTACCGGTAAACTCTCCTAAAATTTGTGGTTTAAGATGCCCATTTGGGAATATTTTTTACTATTTCGGATATTTCTAATACTGATTGACCTATAGACACTGAAAAAGTGGCAAATCGAAATGGTAAATTTTCGTCGTAGTGGCACTTTAAAAGCCAGTTACTTGAGTTTTTGCCGTTTTCTTGAAAGGGCAAATGGCAGTTTAAGACTTTTCTGGCCTTTCTATCTCATAATTGATCTCTAGGTATTTAATGTGGCTTTAACTCTTAACCGTCCGAGCCTGTAAATATAAGACGCATTAGTCCGATACTAGAAAAAATATTGCATCACATCTAGACATGCTACAACAGAACGACGATGTTGCGATATTATGCGAAGGGATGAATGGCTTCAAAGTCAGAGCTATAACATGGATCGCTCGACTCTTTCACTATGGAGAAAAGCTCATTTGTTTTGGCGATCGTATTGTTTCTTTGATTTTCACGAATTTTAAGAAGCTAACAATCGGCTCAAAACACTCTTCCCATTCGCACTTGAAATCAAAAGCAAACACAAAATCACCACTCAGTCGTTACAGTACCTTCTTTAATCTTTCGAATCACCAGGTTTGTTTGCACAAAACACACCAAGCGACTGTGAACCGCGCTATTCTTGTCACTGTATTTCATTTCTATACTCCGCAAATGCCGGCACAAAAAAACGTAAAACACATGATATGTATAAAACACGCAAAGACTCCGTGGAGTGTGACAGTGCCGGATGCCTGCTGGACAACAGCAAACGGTTTCTTTAATTAACTTCGTTAACTACAAATCATTAAATTGTACTTCAAAAACTCATGAATAATTAATGAGCATTTTGTCCAATCAGATGAAGCAAATCAGTCACGTGCATGCTCCTTTATACCTGATAAAATCTCATCATTCTAAAAGGCCCGCGGAGGGATTTGAATTCTGTCCCAGAGGGAAACGGGGTTAATGATTGAGACAATGGAATTTCTATTGATGTTTCAGCTTTCTCACTGAATTGCTAATTAGGATGAACGTTTTATATAAAGAATATTAATGAACATGAAATTTTATATAAAGTTTCATCCTAATTAAGAATTCACTGATAAAGACCCAAAGATAGCAAAAAGTACACGGAACATAAGGTACCTAGATAATAAATTTTGCACTAAATTTACTAATATCAGCAGACTACCGAGATACACAGATAATATTTTTAAAATGAAGTTATCCAACTACCATTACTTGTTTACCGAGCCACTGTTTAGTTCCAGTTATTAAACCAGACTCAAAGCCGTAAAATTATAAAAACGTGCATTAAACTTACATATTTTGTGCCGGAGTCAAAAATTTAGAGTCTGCCGTCATGTCAGTCACATCGCTTTCCAAGTCTTGAACTTTATCGAGGTAAACCACGACACCAAATCCTTCAAGTGCAGATTCTTCTTGCATTGCGAAATGTCGCTTCAAACAACATAGTACGGTAATTTCTTCATGTCATTCCCTTGAGATGTTCGTAATTGCAGGCGGTGATTACTCGAATGTTTTGCATGGCGTTGTGAATACAAAGGTTCAATGGTTCATTAAGTAACCATTCCCTTGAGATGTGCGTCTTTCTTTCATTGCATTCTTAAAGCGTTTTTGAAGCCGTTTAAAACACTCACAGCACGTGTTTTATCAAGTCTAAAAATTCTCGGGCTTCGCCCTCAAATTTTTAAACTTGATAAAACACTGCTGTTCGTGTTTTAAACAGTACTTAAAACTAATTATATTACAAAATCATAATATTTAACGTGACATAAAGGAATGCAGCAAACATTCCAAAAACCATATATCCATCCTAAAAGGATGGTTGAACAACCAATAACATAATCACCTGAGAATAACAAATTATCATGCTAAAATCAAATACCGAAAATCTGAAAAGTAATAGCACAACAACGTCTAAAGAAAATTGTATACGTTGCCCGGTACGAAAAACCATCGTAAAAAACCACGTCTTGCTCCGTGGAAAAACTTCTGGAAACGTACTCCTCGACAGAATGCAATCGTACAAGGCTCCGAGGGCTAAAGCCAAAACAAAAAAACTTTAAGTTTGGATTACTATGTGCTGTCCAACAAGCGAGAGGCAGACAATAAGAGATTCTGCCCTTATATACATAAGGTGTGCATATTCAATGCTAGAAATACAAAGGAAGACTAATGAGTTATCACTTAAAGTGACAAAATAGCTACGAGCCGAAACGAAGACACTTTCCGACTACACGTTGTTACGTCGGAAAGCATCTATTCTCTTCACCACGTTCTTCTGTATCCACCTCCAATTGCATGCTGGGTAATGGACAAATATTCCACAAGGGTTCCCCCCCTCTGGGACTCCGGTAGGTTTTTTTTAAGAAGTATTTTACCCCTACAACCAAGAGCGGTGATTTGGACTCAAGCCGTTGCTTTAAAGTGACAAAAACACATCCTAATAGGTTGAGCAGGGGTAAAAGACTGCCAACTGCAGGATTTCAAGGATTTCATTGAAGAATGTTTTCCTGTGTCTGAAAGCACAAACACAACGGAAAACCCTGTGAAATCCCCTCACAAGGCCTACTAAAAGCAAACCAAGTACTTTTCAGCCGTCCTCAGACTTAATGATGTCCTCAAGCTCTCTGACAGTGGCATTTTTCTCCAAAATTAGAGCACATTTCATTGGAAACCCTACAGAAGTTGCAATACCTACCGTCGACCAGTTCGTAGAATTCGCCCGAATGGCATTGTGGAGAAAGTTTGAGCCCTCGGCTTAAAAAGTCAGCAGTATTTAACTACCCCGGGCTAGCCACACAGCGGTCAAACGTCTGCGCGTGCGTATTAGTCTGGTATTTCCCGCGCAAATTTACCTTAAAACATATTACAGTGAACTTCTACCCCCAAAAGTTAAGAAAAATACGTGAAAGTTAAGCTTTTTACTTTCACAGTCGACGGGAAATTGAACAAACTTCAAACTCTGAGTTTACCCCCCAAAAAATCGTAATTTACCAAAGAAGTTCTCATGGTTTGCAAGCGGGTTTGTGAACAGTGACGGCCGCCGGCTCGCTTTGAATTTGTTTTTGAATAGGTTGTTGTTGCAAGACTTTTGACGCATGGGGTAAACTCACAGTTTGAAGTTTGTTCAATTTCTCGTCGACTGTGAAAATAAAAAGCTTAACTTTCACGTATTTTTCTTAACTTTTGGGGGTAGAAGTTCACTGTAATAGGTTTTAAGGTAAATTTGCGCGGGAAATTCGCGCGGCCGCCCACCAGACTCACCGTAATACGCACGCGCAGACGTTTGACCGCTGTGTGGGGCTAGGCAAACTTCAACTGAGGGGGAAGGTTGAGTTAGCACTCAGGATTTCACCAATTCAGCTCACACACGATCGGACGACAAAGAGTTAAAAGCCAGTAACTCACTTTTCAACGTTTTCATCCATAAAATGCGCTTTTTTCCACAGACCTAGTGGAAAATGTACGTCTTCCACTGAGCAAATCGTTGCGCCATACGCCAGGTAAAGTTAGTTATTCACGAAAATGTTTGAACTAGTCCTCCACAACTCCTATACTAAATTACGTGGTTGAGCGTGGTTGATTTAAAAGATTTAAGTCGCAAAACATTCCGGCTTTTTTATCCAGTGTAAGTTAGTTGTTAGTTACTGAAGAAAACCTTCCTACGTATTATTTGGGCCGCGTCAGGCAAAAAGGGCCCGGACGACATTCAAGTTAAATAATTCCTACAACGATGTTCCTAATAACAGGTTGAAGATTGTATTGTAATCTTGACGAGGAGCGCTACATTTCATTCATAACAATAAATGTCAGTTTCAAGAAATTGACGACAAAAATCAGAGGTGAAATTTATGTGATTTTGATGCAAGGGCCCGATCACAAATATGACCACAAAAATTTGGAATCATGTTATGATTTTGATGATTTTGATGTATGACATTCATTTATACCTGCTGGCATTAAAGAGTGAAAAATAAATAAGATGAACCAGATGAACACTTTTTGGCCAAAAAATGTCTTTTCTGCAGCCGTTCTGCTCCCCGTAGCTCATAATATGATTTTAGAAATAGTACAAGTTACACCTTGAAACAATCGTCTGATGATAGGCAATCATTTGCGTCTGCTAAAATTGTGATCACACCCTTGTGTAAAAATATCGTAAATTTCGTCTTCGATTTCATGAAATCAACACTACTTATTATATAGTAGCACAATGTGGCGCTCGCGATGCATATTGTAATCGCACCACAAGTATAAAAAACATGGTACATTTCAAAATACATTTACATATTATGTCGTCCGGGCCCTTTTTGCCTGACGCGGCCCATTTATTATTGAACGCTTTTACTTTGTAATACTAATTGTTGAATGGTCTTGCCTGATGTGCATGACTTCATACCAGTTGTGTTGTGATTCCAATTTGTACATATCGAACTTTGTTCAAAACGTTTCCCAAACTTACTGTTCACTAGCATTCACTATCTGATACTTTTACCCAATATTTTATAATGAAAGCCTAAGGGGAAAAAAGGAAAACAATATGCAGTAAATTACGCTTGGTTTGAGTTAATAGGCAAGTTTTGTTTGCGCGTGCACGGTGTTGACCCAGTCATTGCGCTATTTTGAGAAAAGTGCGTACCATTAGCCACAGATTTAGTATGAACTTAAGACTGAATAAACAAAAAGCTTATTTGTCCGCTCATTTGTCCATGTATTTAATTAAAAGTCAATCAGATGGTTTCCAAAAAGCTCAATTTGGACTCGCCCTACGCTCTCGTGCAAAAAGCACGACCAAACTTCTAGAATTAAACGCTCAAATCCAGATGAAACGCAACCTTCCTGTAAACTGATACTGTATTTATCCAATTTGTGTCTCTCTCCTGTATGCCTTCTGCCAAACTATTCTGGAACTCGAGTATTCTTGCTTCCGAATCTTCGCGTTTTCTATATCTCCGAGCCGCGGGTCTTAGCAACTGGCGACACCAGCGAACCACAGGGAATTTAATTTATTCTGTATATACGGACACGTGACAGTTATTGACTTTTCTGTAAGACAACCTTTCCTGGATCGACTGTATATGTAGTATGTCGAGGACTAGTATGCCGAGGTATAAAGGTGAAAGAGAAAATATGTGCCCTGAGTGGGATTTGAACCCACGGCCTCGGCATACTAGTCCGCTGTGTTACCACTACACCATCAGGACCAACCACGCTGGCAACGCAGCCATGCAGTTGATGGTGTCATTGTGGAACGTAACCGTGAGTACTCCGAGCATTTTCTCTTTCTGGGTCGAGATGGGAAAGCCTATAACTTTAAACTAGCTTTCAACCTGACGATCATACTGATTCACAGGCGGACAGACAAAGCTGATCTAGGCCAACTTAGGAATCACTAGGTTTAAAGGATCCCGAAGGATTCAGGCTTATTTAATAAACACATATAAACTGTATAAAGAAGAAACCCATCTCTATATATAAATAATCAGAATAAAGGTGAAAGAGAAAATATGTGCCCTGAGTGGGATTTGAACACACGGCCTCTGCATACTAGTCCGCTGTGTTACCACTACACCATCAGATATATATAAAGAATTGAAGTTCTTGAATACATGATACAATTGATATAGTGGTGAGGAGGCCTCAGGAAACCATCAGGCTTGTAGCGAGGAGGCTTCCTCGAGATAGTATGAAAAGTTAAATAAAAGGACAGCGTAGGCGCGTCATGACCGATTCAGTGTGTAACAACAGAAAAAAAACTATCTTTGTAGAAAATTGAACAGTCCTTTTTTGAAGCAAGTTAGGGTAGTGGAATTTGTAACAGAAGAGGGCAGCGAGTTCCATACTTTTGGGCCTTGGTATAAAATAGTAAATTGCTTAATATTGGTACGACATGCATGAGGTCGATAATTAGATGCCAATCTGGTGTTATAGTTGTGCATTTGATCATTTGTTGTAAATAAATGGTGAAAAGACTGAGGCAACAGTTGATGGTGGTATGAGAACATAAATTTACCGGTTTGAAATGAGTTAAGTTTAAAGATGTCAAGTATATTCAAACGGGTGAATAAAGGAGCAGTATGCGCCCGAAATTCAGAATTGGTCAGGGCCCGCACAGCGCGTTTCTGCAAAAGAAATATCCTGTTCAGGTTTGTAACATAAGTTGAGGACCATACTGTGTTGCAGTAACTTAGGTAAGGGTAAATTAAAGTGTAACATAGAGAAAGTTTAGTTTTAGTGGATAAGTAAAATCGTGACCTATAAATTATTCCAACAGACTTAGATACCTTTTTACATACATAGCTAATGTAATCCTTCCATGGCAGACTTTCGTCGATATATACTCCTAGAAATTTGGCTTTTTGGGCAATTGGTTATTGAATAAAAGAGTCACATTAGCGTTGATGGTCTTTTGTTTTGATTTAAAAATTACATAGTTAGGCTTCTTAATATTAACAGATAATTTATTACTTTTCATCCAGGTGTCAATATGTTGCAGCTCGTCATTTAACACAGAAACTAACTGGTTAGCATCTGAATGAGAATAGAATACGCTGGTATCATCAGCAAAAAGCAAAGATTTTGACAATTTTGCAGCATTTGGCAGGTCATTTATATATAAAATAAAATAAACAATGGCCCCAGGACGGAACTTGGGCACACCACATTTTACTGTTTGGCTGGCGGAACAGACATCGTTAAACTGTACAAATTGTTTGCGATCTGAGAAGTAGCTTTTGATCCACTGTAAGGCCAAACCACGAATGCCGTAGTGTTCTAGTTTGGAAAACAAAATGTGATGGTCAAGGGTATCGAAAGCTTTTGAGAGATCTAAAAAAAACGCCAACAGTAATTTCGTTACGGTCAATGGAAGATGCAATTTTGTTGATGAGATGAATGAGTGAAAGTGAGGTCGAATGATTTTTACGGAATCCAAAATTGGAGACAATTCAAAATTTCAAGACGTTCGAAAAATTCAATCAAACGGTTGTGCATGACCTTTTCGAAACAATTAGAGAAACAAGGTAGAAGAGAAATAGGTCGGTAATTAGTAAAAAGATGCGGATCATCAGCTTTAAAAATTGGGATAAGTTTGGCAATTTTTAATTTTTCAGGAAAAATTCCTTGTGTTAACGAAAGATTGATAATAAACTTTAAGGGTTGTGAAATGAGATGAAAATATTTTTTTAATAACATGCATGGGACATTATGCATGCGTGGAGACATTATCATATCCAGGGGCTTTCCCTGGTTTGAACAGCTTACAGGTTTCTTCTAATTCAGCTACATTGGTAGGCTTTAGGATGAAGATTCGTTGGCATTGTTGGCTAAAAAGGAGCGGAAAGAATGTCTAACCGTAGGAATTTTACTGGCTAAATTAGGCCCAATATTAGTGAAATACTTGCAGAATTTGTCAGCAATAACAGTTGGGTCGGATATTTCTTTATCATCGCAATCGAAGGATGAAGGCAGCGAGGTCTTTTTTCTACAATTGTTAATAACTTCGTTTATTAGTTTCCAAGTTTCTTTGAGGTCATTTTGTTGCCGTTCAAATCTGTTGTCATAGTAGTCACACCTGGCGGTTCTGATTAGGTGATTGAGTTTGTTCTTGTAAGTCTTGCGTGGGCTGATGGTGATCATAATGAGCAAATCTAGATTATAGTCACCCATTACATAACAATGTTTGTTGTCTTTGGAGATTTTGGAAAGAACACCATTGAATTTTTCTAAGAATAACATGACGTTTTGATTGGGCGGCCGGTAGACAGCCCCAACAATTAGGTTTTTCCCGTGAGGAACAGAAATTTCAACAAACAGGGACTCGATGACGTCAGGATCTGAAAAATTACATTCAGAACAGAGCTTATACTCGAGATTATTACTCGGGCTGCCTGTGGCAGCACCGAGTCTTAAAATGCAAGCGGTTATTATTATTTTTTGTTGGGTGCAACAAAATGTGACTTTTGACCCATTTATTAAATTTCAGCACCAATCAGATCGCACTGTGCTGGTCACGTAACACTCGCCAGGTTAATTTCTGGTCATAATTTAATACAGTAAATCAAGATGGTGGAGGGCCCGCAAGCAAATTTCTCTCTAATTAGGAGTCCCATCTCTCAAATGTAAGCAGTTTAATGTTTTATTTAACTTCACTCGTGCGAAAGCCTTCCAACAGACTCAGGATATTGCAACTGGCGCTCTTTTTGGAGCCGAAGGACCGCGTTTTTTACCCAGATGGCCTGTGATTTTATATACGACATGACGCCGGACCTGAAGGACTCAAAGATCCACACATATCGAATTGGAATTTAGCGTTTTCCTTTCTGCTGAAACCAAGGCTTCTTCGATAGAAAGGGCAAGATGTTGTGTTTTTCTAGGAGGACAAAATATTTCTCGTTTAAGCTTCTCTTTCGCCACGGCTTTGTTATTTGAATCTCTGTGGGTTGGTATACTCAAATAACTGCACAATACCATACAACTGAATAAGAAGTCTTTAACGAAGCCGAACTCAACTCAAAAGCAAAGCTGAGAGTGAAAGTGAAACTGAACAGTGTCATGAATTAAGGTACGGTGAGGTTGAAATCATTGCGTGTTTATATCTGCATTTCTTTGTCGATTTGTTGACCTCGTGGCGCTGATAGATTTTGCCATCGGACGGTATTCTTGTTTGATGTACGTTTCGTAGGTTTTATGCCACATTTCATTTTACTCTCGGTCATAATACATACCAGCGCAAACACCGTGATATAAAATTATTTTGAGCGTGTTTTTGGCTGTCAGAAATACCCCGGAGAAATAAACACTCGCACAGAATAATTTATGATGAGCGAAGCAATATTCAACTCTCAAGGTCAACTTAAACAAGAATCCTCTCACGGCCGAGGTTTTGGTTCGAGAAATTAAAGGCTTCCAACAGTTCCCTTTATAGTTCTGTAATATAATGAGCAGACCAGTTTTGCGAAGGAGGGTATATAACCAACAGGCATTTCAGTTAATAAATACCAATATGGACGCGAGCTGCGATAAAGAGCCGCAGGGTAGAATGAACAGTAGAGAAATATATCATGTGATAGCTCCATCATAGGTGGACAGGATACAACTTATAATATGGGACAAATATAAACACACATTTGAGACACTCATTTATTAGTACTCTGAACCTGGAGAACAGCAGACTAAATTGTAAGCGTGCGGTACATGAATAAGTAGAGGTCAACTTCTTTAATTTACATACACGAGAAATATATATACTAGGGGAGCAGAGAATGCATGTCACCGCGCTACCGGCCACTCCTAAAGACTGCTAAATTCAGCTAATAATTCTTCCATTCGGTTATTACTAAAAGGATTTCAAATGAAAGTGTATTTCATCTTCAATCTCATGTGGCCCGAGTGAAAGCCCAGATGGGCTCTTGTCTTGTAAATAAAGGCCTGTTCCGCCGCCAATTTTGGTAGAACGGTGGTTAGAAAGAAACTGATATCCAGGTATATTGACTAAATCTGATGTTTGATCATTTAACCATGTTTCCGACACTCCGATTACGTAGAATGGGTTATGTAGATTACCCAACATGAATTCGAATTTGTCAAAGTTACCGAGTAGACTACGCGCATTCAGATGTAACAAAGAGAAACTAGAATTGATGGTCTCGGTATGCAAGTTGATATCATCCTCCACCATGTAGTTGCTGGTAGGAGGGCGATTGGAAAGATTAGTATCTGGATCAAGAAGGCTCGAAAGAATAGATGCAAGTTCTAGCTTTATTCTTTCCGTTCTTTAATTTATAGTTTGAATATGAAGAAGAAGAACCAGTGAATTATATCATGATGACTCATTCACTTCGGCCGGAGCTGACTGCGTACTGATACATGCATCGTTTACTTGGCTTCTCGAAAAAAAAAACTAAACTGTCCTGTGTAGTATAAAGAACGTTTTATTTGACTACATACAGACACAGCTATTTATTGCTGCCGCAGCGAGCGAGCCTGAAGCGAGCGAGCAAGGCAGCAGTTATAATCTGTAAGCGAGTCCAAATCTCGATTTCTTTTTTTTACCACAATGCATCACTTCTATTGTCTTTTTTTACCACACTGCTTTGCAGGCATCTGATCGTCACGCGACATTACACGAGGTGGAATCTGCATTGTTTGAGCTAACTCTTTAATGCCTTTCTGTGTACGCAATCTTTGTGTAATCATGAATTTGTTGAAGTGTAGACGTGTAGGCGAACTCTTTCTAACTCTGTGTGAACTATCAGTTTCCAAAGAGCAAGATCTCTCCTGTTATCAAGATGGTGAGCAGCAAATAATTTTCTTCTATTGGCTTTGATAAAGTCAAAACATTTACAACTACATTCTTGTTGATTTCCGGTATTTAAGCAGTTTGTTGTGCCGGGAATCTTAAGAAAATGTCGGGAATTGGTAGGCTCAGCGAATTTACCGGGAGATCGTTGATATGTCGGGACAAAATGAAAATAAATAGCGACAACTTTTGAGTTATACACACCACAGCTCAAACAGGATTCAGTCACACGATAGCCCCGAAAATACAAAATATATTCATCTAACACCTTGGCATTTTTATCACCCAGTAATCTATTTTTCCTGCCAAACTGCTACTGTAGGTTCTCTTCTAATACACTTCCTTAACTGAGTGTAGCAGCATTCACTACCTGTTAGGTATACTAGTTTATTTATTAGTCGGGCCAGCGTAGGCTGGGTCCGAGTAAAGTTTCGCAAGTGTTTATTTTTATTATTTTCTGTGTCGAGCTTTCGCGCCGTCAACCAATCACATTGCATATTCTACACGTGGCCGCCATGTCATGTGACATGGCTCACGGCGAATATTTTTTCAGCCTTGAGTAAACGATGTGAAGCGAGGACGGTCGGAGGAGTGAAGGCTTTGGTCCAATAAGAGTTAATAAAGGCAATGATCCACGGAAACCGAAAGAAAATGCCTGTACTACTGCTGCATCTAAGTGCCATAGGATTGCAGTGTTGCGTTGTTGATATTGTTGAAACGGTGTTCCTTGTCATCACGCACTGTGAGGAGGTCAAATGAGGGATTTTGATCGTTTGCAATGTTGGCTGCTTACCGCCAAGTCCTCTCCTGAAATACTTTTGAGATTATACAACTGGGATGTCTTGACTAAACCAGTCAATCCAATGCGAGCTTTACTAAGACGTGAACAGTGATTGACCATTGTCTTTGAACGCGAACGGAAATCAGAACTGGTGAGGTTGAAATTGTGTTTATATACGCACACAAATCTTACTTGTCCCTATTTTTAAAATTTATGAAGTGTAATGGTGATTGTAATTCGAACTGGAAATGAAATCGTCCGTAAATTGAACTGTATGTGACTTTATAGAGACCAAGAAGAAAAAGTTAAAATCGTCAAAAGAATAACAGAACTCGGAAGATAGAATTGACCACGAATTATACCCATAAACAGAACTGGATATGTCTTACAAACCGAGAATGCCGTATTAACATTTAATTGGATCTGTCAAAAGAATAGCAGGATTTGTCGTGGAAAGCCGTAACTATAAACCGAACTGTCATAAAACTAGAACTAGAGAGTATAAATTATGGCTCTGCCCACAGTATTCTTCGCAGTAGCCTGAAAATCAGGCTACCTTCGCAGCCGTTTATATTTATGTCGTTACACAGTTTTTTGTTTGCCGACGATTGATACGCACGGGCTTCAAACTCCGGCTTTGTGTTCTTATTTTGCTGAACTGCACAGAATACCTTGAAATAACCGTTCTATAAATCTACCTTAATTTATCCTAAAAAAAGCTTTGATTTATACCCTCGAAGAAGGAAATGCATTTAATTTTCACCACTTCGCCTTCCCTTGCCGTTAACAATAGGAAATGGACAATCTGAAATCTACAATGTCTACCGTCGACTCGTTTTTCTCGGCCAATGGAAATCGAGATACCGTGGCGCATGTAATCGTTTCGTGGGCAGAGGTTTCTCTCGGCGGCAGGAAAGGGGTCGGGTGGAACTTCTCCAAACGAACGATAGTATTGGCCTACGCAACAATAGAAAACACCCTAACCCATTAGAAAGTGCAGTACGAAAACCATAGAAGTATAGTATTATGGGTGCAATCAGAATACAGGTCTCGAGAGGTTCCATGCTACTCGGAGGAAAGGCAAAGAGATGAGAAACCTCTGCTCGCAGGGTAGGAGGGCCACACATTTCTCTGTGTATACTAGTTAGTGTTACGCTCTTTAAATAGTTATTTTTCAAGCATGCATGAAATCAACGCACAATATTTTATTAAACATTAGGGACCAGTAAATAAAATTTGGGGCATTAAAAAAAATATCTCAACCCCCTCCCCCCTGCTAATTTCTGACCAGTCCCTTCAGCGACAACTCTTATGAAACCTCAATTTAATTATCATTAAAACTTTGTAATTACAAGCTCCCGTAAGGGACCGTGATCACCTTTGGTGGGTTTAAAGAATTGAAAGAAGGTGGAAAATAGCATTTACAAACAGGTTTTGTTAATAACACTACCGATCTCATACAAGTGCCTTTAAATATATGAATTAAGATTTGTTTGCTATCTAGTACAACCATGTGATTGCAATGTAAATTATCACAAACATGAGTAGTGAATCAATCAGGCCTGCTCCCCTAGCACAAACCATGTATGATACAAAAATATCCTAGAACTCTATGTATTATTAAAGGTGGCCCGAGTTAAGGCCACTCAGGGCCTCTTGTTTATTATGCATTGAAGAAAAAAACTACAGCTGTTTTGAGCGGCACTTAAGAAAATATTAAATATTCAAAATTAGTCTCGGTTCGATATTTTTATCGGCGAAGCTAATATAGTATCCAACAGCTTTAATTCTAAATTACGTGGTTGGTTACGACTAAATTACGTGGTAGCATGAGTGTGGTTGATTTCAAAGATTTAAACATCGCAAAATATTCCGGCTTTCAATGTTTATACTGTTTGATAGTTTTAAATCTAAATAAACAAAACGATTATCGTGCTAATGCCCAATACGACAACAAGAAAAGTTATGGGGGGGATGGGGAATTCCCAAAATAAATTCATACAAGGAAAACAAATATATATTCATGCACAGCCAGCAACACAGAACAAAAATTCCTATATACCTAGAACTTCCTAACCGACCAGATGTAATTTCCAAAGTCCTGACAATAATCTAAGTTTTCTGGCGTGAACTTCTCGGCAACAGCTCGTGCTAGTTTTTGCCACCTCCACACTTTCCGTCGTCCATATCGTTTTTCAACGCTCGTTGGATTGCTGATCTCGATGTACCACCAGCAACATCTCATTCACGGTCTATCAGTCTTAAAAATCGGATGAAATGAACTGAATATCATGTGCACATGCTTAGTTCCCCCGGCGCAGCTTTCAACGCTTGTGTTTCCAGTTTCACAAAGTTTTTCCAAATTTTTAGAATCAAGTCATATTTCAGGCTGTTATACTTCATATTAATACAAAATGAAAGGCTGATTGTACGGTTAGGGAAACATATATAATTATTGGTAACCGTACGATCAGCCTTTCATGTTGTATTAGTATTCGTATATATTTGCTGATTAGATCCCATCCAAGGTGGCCGGTTCTTGCACTTCGTCCGAATTGGTCCTTGCATCTAGTATTTTACATTGTTATGACTTCAGTCTGCTTTTTCTGGGCAATTTGTGAAAATCTACCGGGGAAGTATCCTGTGATAAATTTACCTCCTTGTTTGACAATATCCTGGATAACATTCCTACGCAAGTCCTCATGCATGCAATGATTTCCGCGTTCATTTAACCTTCCACTGTTGCTGAACGACGCCATTTTACAGTGACCGCCGTTAGGAATTTAAGGAATGTGACAAAGAAAATGGGCGGGGCACTGATACCTAAATTCGGTCCCATTCCACAGTTCGGTGATTTTCATAGTATCTTTACACCATAAAAAAAAAACATGTACGACAATAGATTATTAAAAGTGACGAGAAAACTTGTTTGTTTATTTACTCCCACATTATTGAACTACAGCACAATATAATACACTCACTAATTAATTTAGGTAGCATTGTCACTAAAAACTACAAACACAGTAGTAACGCTAACTTGCTGATTTTCTCCGTTGTCTTTTGCTAAATTCTTTGACATTATTTATCTTTAATTTTGGTGAAATTGATACAAACTACTGTTAGAAGTGCAGAACCATACATTATTATTATAACTATGAAGAAGCAAAGACCGATACAACGTAGAATTTTGAAATTAGTGGTACAATATTTCGGCTGGCCACACCAGCCTTCTTCAGGTACAATGAAGAAAATTTACATTGGCGTGTATTTTTGAACGTGATACTGAGCTGTCATAAAACAGATTACAATATGATAGACCGTGAAAAAATATTAAGAAGGTGAAAACAGATATCTAGTATGACTCTTCCCTGATTTTAAGGCCATAAGGTTCGAGTGTTCTCGCCTGTGCGATTAAAAACGCATAAAAACGATTAAAGAAATGCTTTAGTTTGTACTTTCAGGGAACCCTACAAATTAGGGTTTCTTACACCGAGAAAATACCGATTCATTCGACGACTTCGTAGCTCATTGGGGACGCTTACACGTCCAGCTGTCATCTTAGAACTTAAAAGGGAAAGCTTTTTAGAGGTTTCGTTTATATGGACGGATGTATCTATACAATCAACGAATAAAAGCCTTGAGTTTTGGAAAATTACGCTTTTGTGTCATGTTAACTGTATGGCGGTCCATCTTGAAATGATTCGTTTTCGGGGGCCCGACGGTTGATAATATAGCTTACATGCAATGCATGACGAGAATATGGTAATATCCTCCTTTCATATTCACGATGGTATTCCAACACCGTTCAGCAGTCAGATATTTACACATACCGTACTCATCCAAAACTTGTTCTCATTTCTACTAAACAATGTCTTGTTTTAGTTGTTAGCGTCATTTCCTGGTGGTGAAATAACAATAACTGTTTTTTTCCTATTACAGCAATACTTCCAACAAACAATCCCATTCAACATCTTCTTGTACTCTCGCCTGAACACTCTGTTACCAACTCCATATATGATTGGGTTGATCATGCTCGAGATGCAGGCCATGAATGTAGTCATTAAGTAGACCTGGCGTGGAAGTTGTGGCTCGCGGTCCTTACTGTCAATCGCTGCTGTAATACCGATAGGAATCCAACAACAGAAAAAACCCAGAAACACAGCAACCATGAGCTTTGTGATCTTGGTTTCTCGCACGTGGGAACGAAGTTCGTCTGGGTTGTTCTGTTGTACTGCAAATACCTTGTTTGTTTGGGAAACCTTTCTGAACACCACAGCATAACAAAATGTCACGGTAGCAAAAGAAGACCATAGAATTGCATTTAGAATGAATCTCGTGTAGGGAATGCTGACGCGTTGAAAACATATGGCTTTTCCTGGGTGAAAAGTATAACCATCAAAAAATAGTGGAGGTGTCGCTACTACGATTAGCGATACCAGCCATGGGATGAGAGTAAAGAGCAAGTTGCGGCGAGGTTTGAAGATGTGTTGGTATTTCGCCGATTCGACGACGCAGAAGTAACGATTCACAGCAATCAGTGCCATGGTTTGTATAGACGCCAGGGCCACTGTAATACTACAAAATCCCAGGCTTACACATACGGCTTGGCTTGAAATTCCCCTCCCGCGAATGAGAGTTGTCAAAGTAAGCGGCATACCTAGCAGAGCTACCAGAATGTCAGTAAAAGCTAAAGAGACGACGAACATGTTGGTTATGGTGCGAAGCCTCGAGTTTCTCCACACGGCGAAGAGGACCAAAGTATTACCGAAAAGTGCCACGCAGATCACCAACAACATCACGGTGCATTCTGAAACTATCGTTGCCTGGACAAGAGCTCTCGGGCTAACCTCTCCATATCGTATGTTGACCTGGTGGATGTCCTGGTTGGTTTAGATGTCTTCTCAGTTTCGTGCTTAGCAGCTAACTCTGTACGGCACAGTTCATGGTTGAAGTAAAACCACTCGCTTTTATCTCACCAGGAGCCAATCACGCTTCAGCTTAACTGGCTATTTGTGGCTACAACTTTGGAAGTTAATTGATGATGAACTGTTGATAAATCTGACATCTGCTGAATGGTTGCACTGTGTCTTCTATAATCATTTCTTTAAACTTGCTGGTGTCTAATGACTAGGAAACAGCAAAAAGTTTCTCTTTTTCGCGGAATTTTGAAATTTGAAAGCGTTAAATTAATATGCTTTTTACCCATATCTCTCAGTACTCAGTTCATAATAACGATTGATTGGTATCAAGATGTGTTTACAATCTAACTGGTTTGAACAGTTAAATATCTAATTCAGCACTTTCCTGTCTCAACTATAGGCTGACTATGCATTGCCATTCGATAAAATATTTGATTACTTTTTCGTTATTTTAGATCATGCAACAAAAATCTGCCTTTCCCGTTGTTCGTTTGATTTTGTTTACTCAGAGAGTCTTTCGCGAACTCCAGTTCGAGTTTCATATCAAGTTTTATTACATGACAGCATAGTTAACAGAGGAGACTCCTCTATTAACTATGATGACAGTCAGTAGTAAACTGGCAATAATCGTAAAAGTGATATAACAAACTGAGTCCAGTGGGGATTGCATTGTTGTCAATACAAAAATTATATATTCCGTGAGAAGGAAGAAGGGAACTCCCATATAAAAGTGACGCGGATGATGTTCGTACCCTTTAGGGGATAAAATTCGTGGTTTGGTACCGCTTAGGGTGTTTAAATCTAAATTAGATTTAAACTAAGTTAGATTATCCCGGTACCTTTTAGGGTATTAAGCAGAAAAACAAATGACAGGAACTGCTTGTCAGTTAATGTTTTGTTATAGAATATAGGGGCGAGCATGAATTCAAGCCACACCCACAAATCGAAATTCTGGTACTTTTTAGGGTTTCCTTTCAAAATTTCCGACGATCATTCCCGTCATTTTTATATTTATTTTCTCTGATTTAAGCTTTTTTGCCTCCTGACGCATAGGTGTAACACAGTACTTCTAAAATAGACAGTACTATCTTGAGCAAATTTGTTTGATTGTGACTGACTTGGTTTCACAGGCTTTTAAATATATTTTGGTGACTTTTTGCTTATCTTTAAACTGAATTAGCAGTGAAATTGCTCACCCGGTGGTTTTCATGTAATATAAAGTAAATTACATGGCTGCTTGGAGAATTTATCTTCTCCTGTTTAATAACTTGATAATTCACTTACGAGTTATCAAGCTAAACACGAGAAGATAAATTTCCTATCTTCCATTTATTTGCTCATCGTTGAAAGAAAATGTTGACCGGTACAGCAGTAAAACTTGAAGTTCACTGCCAAAGTCATTTTAATAAATAGAACTCTATATACATGTTTCAGGCAGAATGAGTGGGTATTCATAAGTCATACGAATATTACGGCAAGAGACCTTAACAGACGGAGGCGGGTTACATCTGTTGACTGATAATATTGTTAAGCCGTGAGCTTAAGTGATTTCCCAATTCAAAATGTCGGCCCCCATTAATAGAGCCTCGTCTAGTTACCTCCGGTGATTCTAGCAGCTAGAACAATGTTTCTCCTAATGTGTACAGAGAAAATTATTTATGTATCTGTTTATTTGATCGGTAAAGCTATTTGCATATAACCGATATAAATTAAAAAATACATAAATAAGTAAATCGATTAACAACTAAATATAAGCTTATTGCAGCTAATGGCAACAATATAGAAATTAAGTAGTATTAGGCCAGAAAAGACATGATTTTCTTGCTAAAGCTTTCGGGGCTTTTTCTATTCACTACATGCTCTGGGAGCTTATTCCAGGCAGGAATAGTACGGGAGAAAAGAGTACTTAAAGACATCAGTACGCACAAAGAAGTGATTGTAATTTTTAGAGTGCTTCCGCCGTGTAACTCCGGTAGATAGAGCGGCATACTGAGTTGGCTCAATGGCGTTGAGGTCAATGGTGGCTTTATGAAAAAAGCGTAGGCGGAGGGACTCGCGCCGTTTAGAAAGAGGGGCCATTTCAGGTCAGATAACATGGAGCTGACACTGGACTCCCTCGAGTAGTCCCGGTACACGAACCGTGCCGTACGTCTTTTCACCTTTTCCAACTGGTTTATATTACGCTGAGTATAAGGATCCCATGCTGAGCATGCGTACTCCATCATGGGGCGAACAAGAGTAAGATAAAGCCTAGCCTTAACCTCATGAGTAGAATGATAGAGATTCCTTGAGCTGAAATTCAGCGTCTTGCTTGCCTTACTTGACACATGCATGGTCACGGTGATTATTGGAACAAAGATCTGAGGACAGATAACTCCATTTCTTGGCCCATAATGATAGGGTATCAAGGTCAGTTTAAAGCACTTCAGGAGAGTGTGCAGAAGACAGCTGGAGATATATAATGCAGTCATCAGCAAAAAGACGGATCTGAGAGGAGGTACCTTGAGGGAGGTCATCAATGAACAAAAGGAAGAGTAGGAGTCCAAGTACGGAACATGTGGTACACCGGATGTTACTGTACACATTTCGGAGTGGTCGCCATCGACCACTGTCACTTGAGCGCGGTTTGTTAGAAATCCCTTTATCCAGGATAAAGTTCTGCCCTTTTTGCAATAGATAGAGAGTTTGGCAAATAACCTATGGTGCGGGACAGAGTCAAATGCCTTAGAAAAGTCAAGCAGTTTTCAGCTTGGTCATGTGAAGTTAGAATTAGCTGTTACTCGCACGAGAAGCCTTTCCTGAATCCGTGCTGTAAATAGGATAATAATGAGTGCTTACTCTAAGTGGCCCATAATATTTAAGAAAATTATATGCTCTAGTGTTTTGCAGAGAACACAAGTTAGAGATATAGACCTGTAGTTTCTGGGGTCTGAACGAGAGCCCTTCTTAAAAACTGGGGAGACAAGGGTGTGTTTCCATTCAAGTGGCAAATCGCCCCCCTCCAGGGACTGCTGTTAAATAAGCCTGCCGGAGTACAGGAAACTCCGCTGGAAATCTTCAAAAGGTGGAGGCGGATCTGGTCCGGACCAGATGCCTTTGATGGGTTGAGATTTGTCAAGAGACTAGCTAGCAATGCCCTCTGTAGTAACTGTGATGTTACCCATAGTGGGAACACTACTTAACCCCATAGTGGGAAAAGTACTGAAATCTTCATTTGTAAAGGCTGATCTAAAGTAATTATTCAAGATATTTGCCTTACCTAACTCTATTATAAAATGTGTTATTTACTTTGATAGGTGGAACTACGATTCTGTCTTGTCGCTGGGACTTTACGTATTTCCAAACTTTCTTGGGGTTTTCTCTTAGATTGTCAAACATGCAGTACAGAGGAAATATGATTATTTCTAGCTTGGTTGATAGCTGCTTTAATTTTATGTTTAAATTCCGTGAATGTTTTCCATGTCTCAAGAGTATTCTTACTTTTAGCTAGATTGTAGAGACGCTGCTTTTTCCTCACCATCGCCTAAGTTTTCTATTGAACCATGGATGAGAATGTGTGTGTTTGTGGATGAGAATTTATTTTAAAAATACAGTAAAATAGTTATTAATACTGACGGGGCCCAGTTTTCGTCTACCTAAACCTGATGTCTTTAATATAGCTGCTCTCAACATAAAGTCTATTTCAGCATATTGATGAGCTTCGCATCCAAATGGCCACTGAACTACTTGATATATTAATTATTAATGAGACTCGTTTGGATCAGATTAGTGACGAATCCGAGTTATATATACTGAATGGCTACATAGTTGTTACAAGGCATAGAAACAAACAAGGCGGTGGAGTTGTGAACTACATATACGCGACTCCATTGATCAGGTCAACTACACAGCTAAGGCATGTTTTACGACAGAATAACCTAGCTAGCCAGAGAGTCTCTCTACTGGATTAAGATACTGAAAGAAAACTGAAGAAACCCTCATTGAGCTTGATAACCACGTACAAGAACAATTCTGCCGGTAAGATGTTTTTAGTGTATACCCGAATGCTGTACTCGTTTTCTGGCTGAAGAAATAAACTAAAGGGGACCTTTTTAAAGACGTTTATCGACTCGTAATAATTAATTTACATTGTATTGAACGGAACTGCGTCGAACAAACAGGAATTTTAGCTTTATATTGTACTGCATCAGCTAAGTTTTCCCTTATCCGAGTCTGAGATGTAGTTTGAGTCTTGTCATATGACTATATCGTATATTTAGTTTAGTTTAGGTGTTCTAGTGGAAATTGTGAGCGCAATAAGTTGGAAGATTGGAAACCATACGATAAATAGTACTCGGCGTTAACAGAGCGGACATGGAGGAGTTTGTGCTTTGTACTAGCTGTCTAGATCTAGTGTGCGAAAACTGCATACAGTACCGTCGAGCTAAACTTGCCAGTAAAACTACTTCGGTCCGACATGTAGTTTGAGACTTGTCATTTAACTATATCGTATATTTAGTTCAATAGTTTAGGTGTTCAAGTGGAAACTGAGTGAGCGAATTAACTTGGAAGACAAATTGCAAAACATATGAAATCTGGACTCCGGACTTTTTTGGTATCTGCTCCTATTTTATGGAACTCGTTACTACTGGAAATGAGGTCTATTGATTCTCTTAGTTCTTTTAATTCTAGTGTTAAAATTATTATTATTATTCAATTTTCCTTTTGGTATAGAATAGGGAATTACTTGTAAAACGATACGTTACAGTATCTGTATTATTGCATATCATTTTTAATACTTGTTGTATTGTAAAGCGCTATGGGACTTTAGGGCATAGCGCTACATAAATCGATTATTATTATTATATATGAACTTATATTTATGCGGCCGTTGATAAACAAACTCATAACGGTTAAGCAAACTCGTAAGGTTTTCTCAACTGGCAATGTGCTGTTTTTAATCGCCATGTTGTGGCACTCGATCTCTTCAGCGATCAACAGTTTAGTTCGAAGCTATGCTTCAAATAAGGTACCCTAGCATAGTTGTTTTGTTAGCACAAGTATAACACAAGTAGCCCGAAAATAACAGAGGGCATATATGTTGCACTTATTGTTACTTAAGTCTTAACTTAACTTTAAGCCTTCATCATTTATCTATTTAATATTTTTATATGACTTGTATATTCTCTGTATGTGTACTATGTGTTAATATATTTATTGTACTTATTATATTTTATTTCAATAATTATATTTAAGTCTTTTTCTTTTCTTGTATATTCACTTTGTAACTCTGTAATCATAAGTCTACATACTGTTTTTGTTATATTAGATTTCGTAGAAATCAGGCTCTATTGTTCTTAAGTTCTATACATGTATGTAACCAAATCAACTTGCTATCCAACCATTTACGGCAGTGAACTCGAAAGCTTGTGCTCCTTTGTGTAACTAAACTATTCTACTATAACTATTGCTTAATTTGACACTTAATTTGTAATTCTTTGTTAAACAGTGTAAATGAATTGTAAAACAAAAGTAGGTAATCTCAGAATTTGTTGGTTGAAACAAAATCCTACCAGCAGACATTAGCTGTGTGTGTACTACCAAATAGCGATGTGACTGTACGAGAGAACTTCTACAAACAAATATCACCTGCAACGATTCATGGGCGCACACGGGGTCACAGTAACGCAATCGGCTGCTTTTGCAGCTTCACGCGGCATTTACACAGGTAACCCGAAACAACTAAGACGATAACAGAATTTGTTTTTAATTGTAAATGTTGGTTAATTAAATGATGAAATGCTTGCTAGTGTAGTCGTGTTCGCTCGGGTGGAGTTCTAAATCAGATCCTCGTAGTAATTTCATGCAATTTGTTTTCGGCTGGTACCGCACTGCTACACAGGTAACCCGAAACAACTAAGACGATATTATAATATTTTTTTGTTAATTAAATTATGAACCGCTGTGCACTCGTGTTGACTCGCGTCTTGACTCATGTGGAGTTTTAGATCAGATGATCATAGTATTTGGATCGGAGTATTTTTGGGCTACCTGTGTTATCCTAGGGTAGCCTGGCTTACTTGAAGTCGCTCGTGTTCTACTTGTGTTCACTCGTGTTCTGACTCGTGTGGAGTTTTATATGAGATCGACTGTGTGTGCGTACTTTCGCATCTGATTGTGCGTTGTAATGTGCCAAACTTCTTAGGTATATGAGATCATCCGCGTTACAAAAGATACGCCGGAGTTCAAGCTGCGTGCAGCTTCTTGTTTATTATTACTCCGGCGCTGCTATGGCAGCGGCCGGAGTCTTAAAATGCAGTGTGTGTCTTTTTTGTTGTTTTTATTTTTGTTCTGTCCTGTAATTTTTTTTATCAGTTTTGACCTTTGCCGCTAACAATGTGGGTCGGAGACGCTGTGATCGAGCGATAAAACAGGAGGCATGCGCATTAAATTTATAGATTTCGTTTACACTGTTTACATCACATAATATCATTACCGTATAATTACCACTGTGAGAATGTGAAATGAGCAACATGTGAGACTTGGAGGCGCTACAGTTCTTTTTAACTACTTTTTAATCTTCTTATTCTTGTAAAGGAACTGTTATAGACCCAAAAATACACGAACAACGTAATACATTCATCTGCGCTGTCCGAACAGATCTAAAAACGTAAGCGAAATACAATCTCAGTTTAGATATAAAAGGTATCGAATTATAATCTCAGGTTAGATTCCGTCAGGCGTGCTCAGATAACAAAGGTCAAAGCTCTTGTTGAGCAGTACATCTACGAGAACTGTGGTTTCGTTTGTAAATATTTTGATTCTCTTCTACGCGTTTTGTATGCTTCACTCGGGATGTATACATAACATTTTTTTAACAGCTAGCGTGCCGAATTATGTTATTACGTGTTGATATTTTTGGGGTATATGTCTGGTTGCCGCTAATAAAAATATTAGATAAATCAGGGACTGGTCGGAAAAATCACACACAGTGTTTTATTCGCATGTTTTTAACATTTGGAAGACAAATTAAACCAATGTTTTCTAATGAATTATCGGAATTTCTTAAAAGTCTTAGTTGACCGGGCATTAGTATTTTAAATTAGGCTCCTGATACTACCGAGTATCAATGGGTGGACGAAATAAAGGAAAACATTTTTTTCTCAAAGCCCATATATCCGAGAAAATGGTTGGTATATATAGTAATCAAAAGGTAGAACTTATGATCTATTAAACTGTATAAGATCAATACATAGGGTGTGAAGATACAATGCATGGCATGGGTGACTAGTTCCTGTAAACTAGTGTAGGTCTGCGTCGGCGGGGAAGATAAGTAAGTAGCATATTTTTGTTCTGTCCTGTAAAAAATTTGATCAGTTCTGACCTTTGCCGCTAACAATGTAGAAAATATAGAGCTTCTCCGTAGAAAATATAGAGCTTCTCCGTAGAAAATATAGACGGCTTCTCCGTAGAAAATATAGAGCTGCTCCGTGCGACCTCTATAAAGTGTTTGGGCTTCCTGTGGTTTCCAGTCCTTTCCGTGATGCAAAATGGCGGCAACGACGGCATGCAACCTTTTGTACTCCCGTCAAGGGCACCCAACGAGTACTTTTTGAAATTCGTTTGAAATCAGTTGTATGCAGCTCATCTAGCCATTTTAAGGCGCCTACTATGTCTTTTGACGTATTCTAGAAAGCTATTAGCTGTTCGGATTTTGTAGGTTGAAATCGCGTCAACCGAAAATACTATGGCAAAATATTCCCGGCCTACGAATGTTAGTAGCCCAGAACATAAACAAGAATTTTCTAGCTCAAGTAACTTCATGTTGCAAAGTTTTGTGGAGGTACGAATTTTTTAGGGATTCTTTTTCCTTTAGGCAATTCTTTTAGGTGACCTCCATTTGCTAAAGGTTTATGCTTTCGGATTTTAGATGTCAGAATTTCTTAGGGAATGAAAATGTGTTCTCGAAAACTTTAGGTGGCCGCTTCACTAAATGATTTGTGATAATATGTTTTTGTTTTTTTCATTCCAACCAATTTTTGTTTAGGATCGTTCTGACTCTATTGATCAGACGAATTGGGACGTACGAATATTTTTAGGGGAAACCTTTTAGTCTCCCTTTTCTTCTATAATTTTCTAGGGATTTAAAAAAAATTTTTAGCCAGTATTTCATAACAAAATTATCTAGAATTTTTTTTTTTAAATCCGAAAGTTTTAGGCTAACTTACAGCTTTTTAACCGAAAACTTCGTTTGTGTGGGGATGAATGAATTATTCTCTGCAAAAAAATGGAATGCACTCAATGTTCGTTGGAACTGCCTGGATCGTCATGCAAGTTTTGCCCAAGTTGTGGCTGCGAAGTCAGCTACCTGAGTAAGTACGTTACAATAGAAGTAGAACGATAAAAAGTTAAGCTTAATGTTGCTAAAGGTCTGCCGAAGAAAAACCTGGTTCCATTATAGCTGCATGCCGCCTGTAAAAACTTAAATGTATAAATGACAATCCTGTCTCTTGTCGCTCGTCCGTGACACCTTTTTTTGAAATAGGTGTAATGTACAAGAACTGAGGGCTTAGTTGCAGAATACCCCCTCCACTCAAAAGATCGCTTGACAACTGCGCTAAATTCTCCACTTTGTGAATAAAAGAAGAGAATAAAAAGAGAATAAAAAGAGAATAAAAAATAGAATAAATAAAAGTAAAATAAAATACTTCAAATCGGTTGGAATTAAACGATGGCGAGTAGGCCTGTCCCGATTGCGCTGGGCACTTTTTGAGCACTTTTTCGATCTTGGAGCACTATCTTACATTTTGAGCTCCCTTGAGCACTTTTTCGCAATTTGGGCAATATTTGAGCACTTTTTTCGGATTTGGGGCAAGTTTCTAGAAAACATTTTGTCTTTTTGAAC
Organism: Actinernus sp. WN-2022; assembly: GCA_030867875.1. Classification (NCBI taxonomy): domain Eukaryota; kingdom Metazoa; phylum Cnidaria; class Anthozoa; order Actiniaria; family Actinernidae; genus Actinernus; species Actinernus sp. WN-2022. Next base: position 37,291,303 of record JAOWCC010000936.1, on the reverse strand, counting down.
ACTTTTCAGCAAATCTGTTATTTTGTGATCGTGAAATTGAATAATTAGTAATGCTGTAGAGAAAAGAAAGACTGTTGTCATGGAAATGCACGTGCGCTTGTCCTTTTTAGCATGGGAACAGTAGATTCTGATTGGCTCATGCATGATTTGCAGACTCTGGCGCTTTTTGTGTATGTCCGGGGCTGTACACTGTACACTGTTTCGAATCTGTTAAACATTTGTCAGCATTCCGAAACTGTGAAGTGACACGGCTGAGAACGTTAGCCTGCGTCTCTTGTGTTCGATGGTAAAGCAACTTGAAACTTATGATGTCATGCTTCAAACTCCTAGTATAAAAGCTTTGTTAAGTTCGAAAAATATTGTTGTTCTATTTCTTTCAACATTTCTTAACATGAAAGGTTAATTTGGTCAGTAAAACTAGGCATATTTATGAAAAGCTTAAATTTAATTGTTCAGAATGGAAAGCACTATTTAAAAAAAATTGAGCACATTTTTGCAATTTTGAGCACTTTTTGAGCACTTTTTTGGCCTTTTTCCGAACACTTTTCTTGATTTTTTCCAGCGCAATCGGGACAGGCCTAATGGCGAGGAGCATTGTAAATTATTTTAATATATAATTATCGATGAAATACCAGTGTATATTTCTTTCTAAAAAGTGATATCTTCACACGTGAAGATACCGTAGAATCCCGGTTATAAGCCCTGGGCTTATACAACTTCGTAAGGGTTTTGGGTAGTTTTTAGGTGGTTTCGGTTTTGGCTTATAACCGGGAGGGCTTATAACCGGGGGGGGCTTATAACCGGGGGGGCTTATAACCGGGATTCTACGGTATCACTTTTGAAAATATGACTGGCTTTCAAAGATTTCTAGCCTTTTTAGTAAGACTAAGAGATTGAAATTAGTATGTCATCGATAATCATATATTAAACAGAACATTACATGGCCGCTTGGAGATACGAATTTTATCTTCTCTTGTTGATGAAAAATCTTACTTCTATTCTCTTTCACTTCGTTCAGCCGAATAGAAAACGTTTCTATTTATAAGCAATGAGAACACAATGATGTGGAGGGTAGCCGCCCAGCACGCATTTATTAATATAAGAATGGTCTAGTTACAAGCTATTACTAGGGTGAACACTGTGTACGCACACGTATATCAGGGATAACAGTAATATAAAGAATGGTCTGTAAAGTATCATAAAAAGGTAAAATAACTAAGTACTATTTTAGTGGGAAGGCTGCCGGACACGAAAAACCAGGGAAACAATTCACCCGCCTTGTTGCAGGAAAACACCTGGAAACGTGTTCTCCAACCCAGTGCATGCTTGCCCGGAAAAACTCCTGGAGGTTAAGAGTTGGAAAAAACCTATTAGACGCCCATAAAAAATCCAGAGAAACTGATGAGTATTATGACAACGGGAAAACGAACCCGAGAGCACAACTGAACTCGAGGGTTGCTGGAACGCGTCAAGTGGCGTGAACTACGTCAAGGAGTGGTTTAAGTATGCTCTATGGGACCCAAGGGACCGAGGCGTACAAAGCCCCTCATTAGCAGCTAAAAGAAATACATTCATTCGCTGCGCTCATCATTCTCGTTCCCAGTGCCTCCTCAACTAACTGAAAAATCAGAGGCTCTGGTAAGACACGAAACATGCTCTAATTTGATTGGCTAGCCAAATCGGCTGCGCGATGAAGAAAACATTGAACAGGTGCGGCGCACAGCGCTTTTCTTCCGGTTCACTTAGTGGATAAATCACTTCCGTTGTAAACATAACAAGTAAAGTAAGGCATTTTTTGAAGTGTTCTTTCAATGAAAGTAAAATAATCAAAAGAATAAACATTCATATGTGAAAATAATAAAGAATGAAGTGATGTGCCTTTAAAAAGAACATGATTAAACAGATTAATTAATTAAGAAACATTCGTATATGTAATGTATGGTGGCAAAAGCCGAAAGGTAATTAAACTCTCCCTTCGATCGACTATAACCCAATAATGGCGGATATTACGCCAAAAAGGCAGTAAAAAAGCTTTTCGATCGAAATACATGCATTTGCTGCAACGCCGTAATATTGGATAAGAATCACCCAGTGATTTTAACCAGCGACCTAAGGAAAAGTTTGGGTTCTTATCTAAGCCATCCGTTCATTTTCTGGGAAGAATCCTACCCTACAAAAATATGCTGTCCGTACAAACGCTCTCTTGAAACTGCCGAAAAATTCCGTGAGATGGTTCAGCAATCGCATGAACATCAAACCGCGGCGATCCAAAATTCCAAGCTAAAACGAGGTCGAAAGCAAAATTATAGCTCTCCTAGTAATCCACCATCAAAACGACCAAGAGAAACACATTCCGCGCCGAGTGCAAGCGCTATAGCCCTTGCTAACCTACAACAGGTACATAGGCCTATTCTTCCTCGACCATCAGCCCTGCAGTCTAATCCAGCAGCTGAAAATCAGCATGTTCTGTGCACTCCTCGATAATTGCGTTGAGAGGAGATATGACGACCACGATTGAGTTGGATGATCCTTGAAGAGCATTAAACTCAAACGGTAAACTTTGGTAAATTAACGATTTACCATAACCGGTCGGAAGGACACAGAAACAATCCTTCTTATCGATACTAATTACCCGAATAGCTTCCAATTGTTAATTTTTTAAAGAAAACTGTATTTTAAGCTTTGCAAGGGCGAACTGGATAGCTTCCATGAAGTCCGCCATTGCTTTAGTTAGCAAATCGGAAATGAGTTCTAAGAGCATGCGCAGTTTCAATGTCCTAGAATCTAGGACATCCGGTTTCGTGTCTTACCAGAGCCTCTGATTTTTCAGTTAGTTGAGGAGGCACTGGGAACGAGAATGTGCGCTCACTCGTAAGATATTTTATCAGCACTCGAAGATAAAATCCGTATCTATGCGATACGCGTCATGCAGTCTCACAACGCTGTTGTCTTTGTTGAGGTCGAACCAATGGCGATATGGGTTATGGCTGAACTTTTAGAGATGTATATTACATTTAAATAACAATAATTTCAAGTAATAATTGGCACCGACTTACCTGATGAAAGCTTAGTCCCACAATTAAAGCAACAATTCGCTGCAACTGAGGTCTGTTTTGCCCCACAAGACTGGCAAAACACGTTCATTTTGGTTCGAGTAAGCAGACACAAGGAAGGCCAAAGGAGGTCTATTTTGGCGGGAAACCTTCCACTCTGTCGCGTCACCGCACGTGGTAACTAGCCTAGTTTCCATGCTTTTTTAAGTATTAAGCTAGAAGCATCATTTCTACGCGGAGTGCACGGAGTTTTATCACCATAAAATTTAGAAAATGTCGTTCACAAGTAGATAGTAAATAGCCAAGTATCCGAACTACGGTATGCTGATATGATATCAAGAGCGATGTACAACTGACTCGCCGTCATTTTGCATCACGGAAAGGACTGAAAACGAGTTCATTAGCACAGGAAGCCGAAACACTATTTATAGAGGTCGCCGGTTTCTGCGAAGCAGCTCTATTGCTACGGAGAAGCTCTATATTTTCTACGGAGAAGTTCTATATTTTCTACGGAGAGGCTCTATATTTTCTACGGAGAGGCTCTATATTTTCTACGCAACAACTCTACTTCAGAGAAGCTCTATTTCTACGGAGAAGCTCTACTTCTACGCAACAGCCCTATTTCTACGGAGAAGCTCTACTTCTACCCAACAGCCCTATTTTTACGGAGTAGCTCTACTTCTACGGAAATGTTTCCCTTTTGTACAGAGAAATGTTATATTTGTACGGAGCAGGCGTTGTTTTCCTTGGAGATCTGGTGTCCCCAATGAGCCACCGTATACAATAGATGCATTTCATCCCGTAGATTCTGTTACTTGGTTCACTGACTAATCTTCAGCCAAATTATCCACTGCTCTTATTTTGACGAGATAATGGTTTGATGTAGCAAACATATCACAATTCGTATTTGTTCTTTGGTGCTAAACAATAGCGTACCTCGTTTTGTCACAGGCAGCCCAATCTATGGGTTTGTGCATAGAAATAGCAGATATGTATGGGGTTTTATAAATCCTTTCAAATTGCCGTACAATGGAGGACAATGTACAAATAAACGTACCTTTTCGCTTCCATATTGTTTCCTTTGTGTTGTTTCTTGTCTTGAAACCATTTTAGGCTGTTTTGGGGAGTATAAAACATCATACATATCTTCTATTTTTATGCATAAACCCATAGATTGGGCTGCCTGTGGTTTTGTTTGCTATCCGTGCTCTGTGCATTGTTTATGATGTGGAGTGATTCAAAGCGAGATAACTTGTTCAGTACACATCTGAATTGATAAGCTCTCGTCAGCATTTGGCTCTGATTTAGCCGAATGAGCGGATGAGCTATTTCATAAATGTTTCTCTCAATTAGAATATCGATTGAAGCTATTGTGCTGGTAAAGAAACTGGACTCATAACCTCAGATACAATTACAGAGCGAGAGTTGCCATATAAAAAAACAATTTCACACCGGAAACATTATTTCCGGTCCAGTGGTTCGAGACGTGCTATGAAATTCTCGTTTCATTCAAAATCTAGTTGAAATAGATTTATTTACGCAGCAATACTACAAAAAATAACCGTTTCACAGTAGTATTAACAAGCAACAATCAGCTATCGACTTATATTGCATCGTTATCAATCCAGCTGACCACATTTTCAAAAAACAGAAAGCGGAACCAAAACCCTACCCTGGTGCCAGAGGTTCTAGGTTTTGGTTCTAGGTTTTGTCTAGGTTAGGTTAAGGCGCGAAGCGCCGTCATCGAGGAGCGAAGCGACGATAGGGAGAGAAGAGAACCTCTGGTCAAATCCGTTGAGAATCGCACTTCCATGCGTTTAGTTTGAAATCGAGGCGAGTCAAACCGGTTTTGCGGCCTATAACCCGTCAAACTGTGACGACCAATGTTTTGATTTCACACACAAACAATTGCACGTGGCGCTGTGAAGCATGAAACGACAACTGTAGTGTGGTTCTTTATATGGCTACTCTGGACAGTGAAAAAAGTGCCTCGTGCTAGAATTTGCTGTCGTGCTGTAGACCGTTTCTTCACGGGGACGACTTGAAATATCGGCGACTTGCCGGCAACCTGTCGGAAGCACAGCGAAGACGTCTTTACGTTTTATAAACTCGTACAGTGCCTCTTCTTGTTTTGTCTTCAATTTAGTAATCTCCGGAAACTTTGTAGCCAACGTAAACTTCACAGCGTCCCCAAAAATACTCAAAAACTCTTGAGTCACGGTTGGAAGTAAAACCACATACAGTTGTCGTAAAACCGGTTTGAAGTGGTAGGCCAATGACAATTGCTGTTGTATCAAGCACTCACGGTCGCGCTTGGTAATGAGTAGATAAGCCAATCGGAGACGAGGTTCAAAATCTGAACCTAGCTTCTCCATGGAAGTGGGATTCTCAACGGATTTGACCAGAGGTTCTCTTCTCTCCCTCTCGTCGCTTCGCGCCTTAACCCAACCTAGAAAAAAACCTAGAACCTCTGGCAACCAGGGTACCAAAACCCTGGAGTGGAACCAAAATGGCACGATTTGTCAAAAATTCTAGGGATTTGGTTCCTGGCGGAACCAGGACCCTAGGGATTTGGTTCCGGTCGGAACCAAATCGGGTAGGAACCAAAACCCTGTTACAGCGGCACAGTAAAAAAGCTAAAGTACGGAATTAGACTTTGATTGTTATACCCAGGCCCTATCTCGCATCTATTGACCTCACACTTGGCCACAATGTCCATGGATAATCGATCTTCCATATTCCCGAAGTAGATAAGCAAGCGATTCATTTAATGATAACATTTTGGGAGACGTTTTGGTGACCTTATTAAAATTCTCCTACTCGCAATCAATCGCATTAAAATGCATCGAGATCGGACAACAGAAAGACACAGAGACTGATCAATACAAAAGAAAACTGTGTAAAGAACCGTATAGATTATATACTAATAACAGCGATCGCTAGTAAAGCGCGTAGGTTACACACAAAAAGTCAGTTGTCAACTGATTGCGCATTGGATTGTAGAGCTATTTCTGAGTACGTCCTGGCGGCGGCGAATGGGTATTTCCAGAAGTCCATGGTATTTAGTTTCATTTATACATTATCAGTCCACGCTGATAATGGTGTATGCCACGCTGATAATGGTGTATGCCACGCTGATAATGGTATATGCCATGCTGATAATGGTATATGCCACGCTGATAATGGTGTATGCCACGCTAATAATGGTGTATGCCACGCTGATATTGGTGTATTCCATGCTGATAATGGTGTATTCCACGCTGATAATGGTGTATGCCTAAGCAGACATTTGTCTCGTTTCGTTTCTCATACACACCGTAAACGGGTACCAGATACTATTTTCGTACTTATATAATTTCTAAAAAAAATTAACAACCCGTTACCCGCGTCTTAGACCCTGCCGTATTATAAGCGGTATTGGTACCAAAGTGTTCTTCCAGTTGCCTAGCCGCGACGTTTCTTTGCTTTTTCTTTATCTCACAGTTTGGCGATGAAGACGAACGTAGACGCTTTTGTGTTTTGGCGCCAACAAACGGTCACAAACAAGTTTTCTCTGCAAGTAGACTTATTTGCTGTTCCCATCATGTCAATGAATGAATCTAAGTATTCATTGTCGTCTAAATATTTAAAGGATTACAGCTCACTTCCCTGTTGACTCGGAAATCTCTGAGCATTTCGTCCAACAAGAGAGTCAATTGATAAAGGTTCCACCTCCTCACTAAAAAGAAACAACTTTATCCACCTCTCCTGTGGTCCCATGATCTTAAATTCGTATCTTTCCATTCCCCCCTCGAATGCTAGATGCATTTCAGGAATGTGACAAAGCAAGTGGGCGGGGCAGTGATACCTAAATTCGGTCCCAACCACAGTTCGGTGATTTTCGTAGTATCTTTACGATTATTAAAAGTGACGAGAAACTGGTTTGTTTGTTTTCTTATTTATTTACTCCCACATTACTGAACTATAGTACAATATCACACACTTATTACTTAATTTAGGTAACATTGTCACTAGAAACTAAAAACAAAGTAGCAACGCTAACTTGTACTTGCTGATTTTCTGCGTTGTCTTTTGCTAAATTCTTTGACATTATTTATCTTTAATTTTGGTGAAATTGATACAAACTACTGTTAGAAGTGTATAACCATACATTATTATTATCTACTGAATGTAATTATATTACGATCTTTCAATGAGAGAAGAAATTATTTTAAGAAGTTATGAAAGGCTTTCCGTACAAACGACTTCCGACTAAATAGCTTGGTTTCTATATGTAATCGATATATTGTGTACACGATTCGGTAAGTTATCATCCGCAAATTCATCATTAGCCAATCAGAAGCTAGATATATTTACTGGTTATTTCGTAGTTTTCTATAGAATACGGGAGAATATTTCGCGAGAAATTTATATTATTAGGAATGTCGAGTTGTATACGAAAACAGGAGCCCAAAACCAGGAGCGTCCATCCCGCATACTAGACCTATGTCACAGCGTTTTCACAAGTTAGGTTATTTTTAGAACGGTTCCCGCTATTGTTGAGTTGCAATTATTCCTAAGGGAATAAATCACGAAAGCGTAGCAGCCATGTTTATTGGTATAACAAAAGTAGCTAATGAGGCATCTTTTGTTCCGCTACGGTGCAATCCACTAATTGGCGGGGGAAATAATCTAAAAATAGCCCAACTTGTAAAAACGCTATGACAACTATATAGGAGACATGTTCGCTCCTAGTTATGGGCTCCTGACGAAAATAATATATATATATATATTTGGAGTAAATTTGTTCGCCTGTATTCCATAAGAAAACCATGAAATAACCATATTATCCTATAGGTAAGAATGTATATATCTATTTTAACTTCGCCATTATGAAAAACATTCTTTGAAATGTTCTTTTAAGCGTCAGGTGATTATGTATTCAAATTCCTAGATGCTAATTGGCCGAAAAAGAAATAGCATAGTCTGGATATTCTACGATATCAGAGCCATTTTTAAATAAAAAAACATTTAGATTGTTCATTTTTTTTATATCAAAGCAAAACAAACATTACCAAATAAAAAAAAACACTGATTGGTTGCGGTATTGTAATTGAAATCGTATAACTAGGAAACAGGGAATCAGCAAGTGAGTTTTCCCGCCACAACACAATGGCCGTGTCGCACGCGTCTTCTGACGGAGCAGGTTTGGCTAATGACGAATTTGTATAGGTAATCGTAAACTTTGAAAACACAAGTGAAATGTATCATTAATTTTACGAGGACTCATGCGATTACTTGTTTATAATATAGAGGAAAACAAAACCTAACAAAACAAAACGATGAAAAACCTAGTCAAACTGATGCCTTGTCATTACATTCGCTTCACGTATTCTCGACAGGAAAACAGTGTTTCAAATTAAATTATGGCTTCATTACTATCTATTTGCTCTTACAGAGGTTTAAAGCGGAAACGAGAAACTTCTGAACTTAGTTTGTCAGGCAAACAAGTATACTCGAGCGGAAGGCAGACTAAAATTCTCGACAATCTTTTACAGCGCGAAGCCTGTTGCGAGGCAACTTATCGCCAAATCAAAAGTTAGAAATTTGGCTCCGAATTAAGAAAAAACTTCTCCTTGATTAGCCAATCAGATTAAAGAAATTTTGCCCTCTATGTTATAGGGGGATGATAAAAATCAACGTCTTGCCAAATACGAACCATGGCGAGACCACACGAGCCCTTATATTTCGCTGAATCAAACCAAAATTGTCCGATTACATATAAGAATCGTGACAGTGATGTGTGCTATAATCGGCTGAAATTACGGGTCAGGATAACAACATCGGAGCCGCTCAGAAGTTAAATTCTTCACATATTTTATCACCTTCCCAGCGTCGCTTGCGTTAATTTATGCATAACGAGTCTCCTCAGAACAGTTATCGCACGTATTCGCTAGCCGAGTTGGAGATGGATTTTCTTCTTTTCAAGTTATCCTATGGTAAGTACCGAGACGCAGTTTTCTTCTTAAAGTGCCAATTAAACGATAAAAATCGTTCTCTTTTAATTTAATTTAATTAAATTCTAGGTTTCTCTTAGTCATTTTGTGCAATTAAAAATCAATATGGAGAGCGCAAACACATTTTTTTTCGTATCGAAGTCACGCGGAATTTGCCAAAATCAGGCGACGATTTTTATGCCGTTAAAGATATGGCAATCACATGCGTGACGTCGCTGGGTCTGCGCATTTATATTCGTCTCCATAAATACTACAAAAGAAGTGCATTTTTGACCAATTTCCAATTTAAATATTCTGTTACTTTGAGAACATTTAAGATGGCCATATCTTTCCAATAGAAGCCTTGCAGTCGGCCATATTTTTACTTTTGTGAATATAAATGTGGCAGACCCAGTAACGCCAGGCATGTCATTAGCATATCTCTTTAACGGTATAAAAAATGTCGCCTGATTTTGTCAATGAAAACGCGCCATTTTATTAACTTGAACGATCGAAGTTACATACATATCACCTCATACTTTTACTATCGCGGTATCAGTATCAGTGTAAACATACTTTAAATTCGAAAAGCATCTACCTGACATACGTATTTCACGGTACCTTCTGCATAAAAGACTACCGCGCCGGTGACCAAAGGCTTTGAATAGACCAGTAGCTCGCGGTACATTTTGAAAGGGGTGCAAACATGGCCCGAAATACATGTTTGCACCCATTTCAAAATGTCGTAATTAACCGCGAAATGGTCTATTACTACACTGTTGGGAAACAGCACGATTCACTTCGTAGCTTATTCAGTCGGGGACGGACTTTTTTCTAATTAGGTTCAGTACATGAAAAGTTCGACGTTTGAATAGGGCCTTAGAACTTAAAAGGGGAAGCTTTTTAGGGGTTTCGTTGATATGGACGGATGTATCTATACAATAAACGAATAAAAGCCTTGAGTTTTGGAAAATTCCGCTTTGGTGTCATGTTAACTGTATGGCGGTCTATCTTGAAATGATTCGTTTGCGGGGGCCCAGCGGTTGATAATATAGTTTACACGTAATGCATGACGGGAAGATGGTGATATCCTCCTTTCATATTCACGATGGTATTCCAACACCGTTCAGCAGTCAGATATTTACACATACCGTACTCATCCAAAACTTGTTCTCAGATCTACTAAACAAAGTCTTGTTTTAATTCTTAGCGTGATTTATTGGTGCTGAAATAGCAATAACTGGGTTTTTCGTCTTACAGCAATAATCCCAACTAACAATAATCTTGACCATCTTCTTGTACTCTCGTCTGAATGCTCTGTTACCAACTCCATATATGATTGGGTTGATCATGCTCGAGATGTAGGCCATGATTGTAGTCATTAAGTAGACCTGCCGTGGAAGTTGTGGCTCGTTGGCCATATTTTCGATCGCTCTTGAAATGCCGATAGGGATCCAGCAACAGAAAAAAACCCAGAAACACAGCAACCATGAGCTTTGTGATCTTGGTTTCTCGCACGTGGACACGAAGCTGATCTGAGTTGTTCTGTTGTACTGCAAACACCTTGTGTGTTTGGGACACTTTTCTGACCACCGCAGCATAACAAAAATGTCACGATGGCAAAACAAGACCATAGAATTGCATTCAGAATGAACCTCGTATAGGGAAGGTGGATATCGGTGAAAACACTTGGCTTTTCCTGGGTGAAAATTATAACCATCAAAAAATAGTGGAGGTGTAGCTACTACGGTTAGCGATACCAGCCATGGGATGAGAGTAAATAGCAAGGTGCGGCGAGGTTTGAAGATGTGTTGGTATTTCGCCGATTTGACGACGCAGAAGTAACATACGACTCACAGCAATCAGTGCCATGGTTTGTATAGACGTCAGGCCCACTGTAATAATACAAAATCCCAGGCTTACACACAAGGCTTGGCTTGAAATCCCACTCCCGCGAATTAGAGTTGTCAAAGTAAACGGCATGCCTAGCAGAGCTACCAGAATGTCAGTAATAGCTAAAGAGACGACGAACATGTTGTTTATGGTGCGAAGACTTGAGTTTCTCCACACGGCAAAGAGGACCAAAGTATTCCCGACAAGTGCCACGCACATCACCAACAACGTCCTGGTGGATTCTTAAACTATCGTTGCCAAATTCCTGGACAAGAGCTCTCGAGCTAACCTCTCCATATCGTATGTTGACCTGGTGGGTTTCCTGGTTGGTTTTGATGTCTTCTCAGTTTCGTGGTTGGAGTAAAACCACTCACGTTTATTTAACCAGGAGCCAATCACGCTTCAACTTAACTGGCTATTTGTGGCTACAACATTGTAAGTTAATTGATGGTGAACTGTTGAGAAATCTGGCAGCAGCTGAATGGTTGCGCTGTGTGTTCTATAATAATCACCTTACGTTCAAATTTCCAGCTTTATTTAAACTTGTTGGTGTCTAATGACTAGGAAACAGCATGTTTTTTCTCTTTTTCGCGGAATTTTGATATTTGATAGCGTCAACTTAATAGGCTTTTCACACAGATTTCTACTCAGGTCGTAATAACGATTGATTGATGTAAAGATGTATTTACAATCCATCTGGTTTGAACCGTTAAATATCTAATTCAAGCGCTTTCCTATCTCAACTTTTGCCACCCGATAAAATATTTGATTACTTTTTCGTTATTTTACATCACGCAACAAAAATCTGCCTTTGCCCAAAACAAACATATGGGATTGATATGGGTATGACATGGGATGTACATGGGTCTGGTATGGGAACTATATGGGTTTGAGTTTTTGTTACATGGGATAAATATGGGTTTACCTACCATTCAGAAACCAAATATGGGAAAAGTAAGGGTTAAAAATGATATTATATGGAAATACATGGGCAGCACATCCCATATGAAACCCATATATGGAAAGCATATGGGAAACAGATCCCATATGAAACCCATATGTATGGAAATTGTATGGGCAGACAGGATAATAACCATACGGTTCCCATGATATGGCACAGATATGGGAACAAGGTGGAATTTGTATGGGCGAAACATAGAACACATAGGTAGAGGTCCATACTATTCCCATCATCTGGTAAATACATGGAAAGTATATGGGGGATGCATGGGCTAAAATGGTTCTTTATTCGCGTAGATCCAATATGAAACCCATATACATGGGAATTATATGGGCAGAGACTGTAACAACCCATACGATTCCCATGATATGGCACAGATATGGGTACAAGGTGGAAGTTGTATGGGCGAAACATGGTACACATAGGTAGAGGCCCATACTATTCCCATCATCTGGTAAATACATGGGAAGTATATGGGGGATGCATGGGCTAAAATGGTTCTTTATTTGCGTAGATCCCATATGAAACCCATATACATGGGAATTATATGGGCAGAGACTGTAGCAACCCATACGACCCCCATGATATGGCAAAGATATGGGCAGTAGTTGGATTTGGATGGGCAAAATGAAGACACACAGAGACCACACAGACATGAACCTATACCTTTTCCAGCATCTGGGATACACGTGGGAAACATTTGGGAGATGCATGGACAAATGTTTCATTGCTCGTATTACTGATCCCATATTAAACCCATATGTATGGGAATTATATGGGCAGAGACGATAATAGCCCACACGATCCCCGTGATATGGCAAGGATATGGGCAGTAGATGGGATTTGTATGGGCAAAAATAAGGCAAATTAACAGGAATATGCGTATCACTTTCATTGTTTAGATTAATAAGACTGCATGGACTATGCTTTAAGATTTCACTAAGGCACATGGGAAATATAAATTTAAAGCTCTCGCGTCACTGAAAAACGCGCGAGCAGTAAACCTTCACAAGGAAAAATCATCACCGGTTCAAGAGTTTCAATAGAAAAGCACTGTAATCCTTCTTTCTGCTCATATTTAAGTTTCCATTGATGGTTTCATTTTCTTTGTACACGCAAGCAAAATCAAACGTAAACAAAACAAAACGTCATCTTAGCGGAGTCACAAAATCGTAATTGGACAAAATGAATCTTTAGATGAAAGCCGCAGATAAACTTGCATTTTACATCGCCAATCAAAAGTTTAACTTGCGAAACAGTAACAACGATAGTCCCTGGTTCTAGTCTGACTATTTGTTGTTCTTGGATTCAAATAAATGCACAGAGAAATTTGCATTTTAAAAACATACTATTTATGTTAAGAACATACTATTAAACATACTATTTACGTTAAGAACAGCTATATTAAAGCCTTTAGGTTTAGGTAGATGAAAATTGGGTCTCGTCAGTACCATCAGTATACTGTAAATAATTCATGTAGATCAAAGTATCAAGTAGTCCAGTGGTCATTTGGATGCGAAGCTCATCAATATGTTTAAACATACTATTTATATTAAGAACAGCTATATTAAAGCCCTTAGGTTTAGGTAGATTAAAACTGGGCTCCGTCAGTATCATCAGTATTAATAACTATTATACTGTAAATTACATTAGGAGAAACGTTGTTTAAGCTGCTAGAATCACCGGAGGTAACTAAAGGAGGCTCAATCAATGGGAGTTATGAATTCAATCAATCAATTAGTTTATTTCATCACCAATTAATGATATTTACATTAAAGCAGCAATTACAATAGAAGTGACGAGGAGTCTGACTTATATATTGTAGACCCTATTTAGTTCATAATGATCATATAATAAGTATAATGTAACATGAAAAAATAATACAATGTATATAATAATGAATACGACGTCCAAGGCCTACGGCAAGCTGACACAACGTAGGATTTTATGTTGAATATTACAATATTTCGGCTGGCCAAACCAGCCTTCTTCAGGTATTAGATGTTACAAGTGAAGAGCTCTAAGGTAAGAAGATCTATAAATGTGGTAAATTTTGCAATAGAAATTGCGGAAACGGGAAGTGACGTAGACCAAAACTTGAAGTAGCAAAATAGTATAAGAGATAAGCACTATGTTTCGTCACGTATATTCATACCATATGGTTCTAGAGTTTTAGCTTTATCTATAAGGTGCGCTTTTCTGGCTTTACGTATTGTGTCTCTTGAGGGAGGGTTGTCCAATACTCTGAAAACATTTATGTATAGCATTGTATTGTATTATATCGACATAACAATAGTTTAACAATACAATACAATAGTAGAACAAAATACAAAAGAATGCTATGCATAAATTTGTCAGAGTATTGGACAAGTCTCTTGAGGAGGATATTATTTCTAGAGGGATAAGTTGCATGTCGGTGTAAGAGTGGTCTAGAAAGAAATTGTTCAGATACAGTAGTAGGTTTAGATTTAATGTTAGGCTTGTCTACTGTTCGTCTGTGTTCGTTAAATCCGTCTTTGAGACGTCGCTTAGTTTCACCTATGTATTGCAAATGGCAACGATTACAGAGTACATTGTATCATGTATATGACGTTTTTAGTATTACAGGTTATGTGTGAATTAATAAAGCGAGACTCGCCAATTTTGTCATTTTTCATCCGCCACAAAAGAAGATACAGAATCAGTATTTTAATCTTTCTATAAACAACAAGCAACTTAAGAGGGATTTCTGTATCAAATATCTTGGTATTTTAATTGATTCTAACCTAAGTTGGAAAAAACAAGTTGAATGCATTGCAAAAAAAATCAGAAGAAGTATTGGTATCCTCTCTAAACTTCGTCACTATATAAAACCAAACATTCTCTTGAGTTTGTACTATGCCTTAATATATCCTTTTTTGATTTACGGAATAATTATATGGGGAAATACTTACAAGACCACTCTTTAGCCAATTTTTATTTTGCAAAAAAAAGCAATGCGAATAATAACCTTCTCTAAATTTGATCATCACTCCAGTCCCTTGTTTAAAGCTCTTGAGGTTATAAAATGTTTTGATCTTATAATCCTTCATATAACAATCTTTATGTACAAATATCACAATCTACTGCTACCATCTGTCTTCCTTTCTTTCTTTACCAAAATAAATAAAATCCACAACTATAATACAAGACTTGCTGCAAAACAATCTTATTATCTTACAAAAGCAAGAACAAATTATGGAATATTTAACATAAGATTTCAAAGCCCATCAATATGGAATTCCATTGACGAAGAGGTGAAATCCTCCTCTTCATTGTCTCTATTTAAAAAGAAAATGAAACATCACTTTATTCAAGATTATTAGTCCTCTGTACATCGCTTCTCTTCAAATAATCTCTTCTTTCGAATAATATTGCTGTTTTGCAACACATATCTTTATTACTTTACATGAATATTATATTAGTCTACTGGTAGTTTAAGTGTATTTTCTCCACCTTATAGTGTGTGAATGTGTGTATCTTTGTGTGTCCCCGACCTTAACATGTAACATCGCTTCAGTAAACTGGCTGCCTGGCATTTTTAACTCTTAAGGTTATTTCGGGTAGCCAGTACCCCTAGCATTGTATTATCTTTTTTTTTTGTAATTTGATTGTAAGTTATTGGGGTAAATAAAGGATTGTTGTTGTTGTTGTTGTTGTTGTTGTTGTTGAATGAAATGTGTATTAATTGAGGCAGTTAGTAATGTAATTATGGGACAAGTTGCACAATCTTGTCCGCAGCGAAAGGAGCCTGGCGCCCGGGGGGAGGGGGGTGGTTCTTACATGAAAAATGGGTATGTATGTGAGGCCAATAGGCTCAAACTCTGACCCTGTTTGACCCAAAATCCGAGCTGGGGGAAAACCCTGATTGCCCCTTCTTTAAATAAAAACAAATATGCCCTGTGAAATACATTGTTCACC
Organism: Actinernus sp. WN-2022; assembly: GCA_030867875.1. Classification (NCBI taxonomy): domain Eukaryota; kingdom Metazoa; phylum Cnidaria; class Anthozoa; order Actiniaria; family Actinernidae; genus Actinernus; species Actinernus sp. WN-2022. The sequence continues at coordinate 37,275,482 of JAOWCC010000936.1, read as the reverse complement.
TGAAAAGGAATTAAATTCAAATGCTGACCCTGATCTTCAAAAATAGTTATTTAGGAAACGGTGAAGTTCGAGCCAAACTATCTCACTGACTTTATTCCAGCGAAGCATTTATAGACACTTCATGAACCAAGGCTTCACAACAATTATCATGAAAGGAGGCGAATTTCAACTCTTTTTACAAGTATTTAGAACTCCAAACGATGGAAGTTTTCCGTTCAGCAAGGCAAGGAACGACGACCAAATTTGAAAACCGTCCGTTCAGCACTCAAGTCAACGCGAGATCAAAACCATGTTTCGCAAAATGTTGAAAATTTTCACAAGAAATGGCGCCAGATTGTCCTATTAAAGCGATGACGATGACAAGTAAACAATCCCTAGTATGACATTATTTTGACGAGTTGAAGAGTTTTTGTTGTTTATTCGGATAAATCGAGGTGAACTTCCGTAACTTCATTTTACTTTCTTAATACACCAAAATCTACCTAACATTGGAAGGGTTTCAATCTTACCCTCAGCCAATCAGAAATGACCTCTCATTCAACTGCCCAATCAGACACAATGTTACTGTTGCTTGCGAAATAAATCATTGCAGTGGTACACTGATGTATTGTACAAAAAAAGAACTGAAGCACAGCTTTGTTCAGCAAAAGCCAAATAATAAAACATTTATTGACCAAGCTTGTTCGGTCCGGATAAGGGGATGTTGGTCTCGTTCTTTTTCGTGTGTGTATGCACCTCGCCCTTCGCGCTCGGTCCATACACACACAAAACAGAACTCGACCAATATCCTCCCATCCGGACCTTACGCTTGGTCAATAACCTCTATATACATGTACTAAAAACCTCATGTACATGATACAATGTAATCGTTGCCATTTGCAATACATAGGTGAAACTAAGCGACGCCTCAAAGACAGATTTAACGAACACAGACGGACAGTAGACACGCCTAACATTAAATCTAAACCTACTACTGTATCTGAACATTTTCTTTCTAGACCTAACCACTCTTAAACCGACATACAATCTATCCCTCTAGAAATAATATACTCCTCAAGAGACACAATACGTAAAGTCAGAGAAGCGCACCCTATAGATAAAGCTAAAACTCTAGAATCATATGGTATGAATATACGTGACGAAACATAGTGCTTATCTCTTATACTATTTTGCTACTTCAAGTTTTGGTCTACGTCACTTCCCGTTTCCGCAATTAAAGATCTTCTTACCTTAGAGCTGTTCACTTATGGTTTGGCCAGCCGAAATATTGTAATATTCAACATATAATCCTACGTTGTGTCAGCTTTGCCGCAGTCCTTGGACTTCGTATTCATTTTCATTTTGGCTGATTAGATCTGACTTAGATCCAACGTAGCAACCAGCAGGATTTTCGTCCACGGTTCTTTGCCGTTTCTCAAGTTTATATAATAATGTTGGGAAGTAGAACACTGCAATGAAATTATTAAATACAAAAATCATGCAAAAATCAATTGCTACCATTTAGAAAAAGTAATTCGATTTTTACAGATTTTTATAAAATAATTTATTGATTTGCATTGTTTAGCTAACAAATTGGGAAAGGTGCTTAACAATATTATCAGTCATAAGTGAGTTACATGAAGGCAACATATGTAACCGCCTCTGTTAATATCTTTTGTCGTAATATTCGTATGACTAATGAAACCCCACTCATTCTGCCAGCAAAATTTCTTTAGAGTTCAAGTTTTACTGCTGCACCGGTCAACATTTTTTTCTAACGTTGAGCAAATACATGGAAGATACGGAATTAATCTTCTCATGAGTGAGTTATCAAGTTATTAAGCACTTTTTATTACATGAAAACCACCTGGTGAACAATTTCACTTGTAATTCAGTTTAAAGATAAGCAAAAAATCACCAAAATGTATTTACAAGTCTGTCAAACCAAGTCAACATTAATCAAATTTGCTCAAGATGTACTTTCTATTTTAAAAGTACTGTATTACATCTATTAGATGAGTTAGGAGGGAACCAACTCAAATCAGACAAAATAGATTATTTTTGGTCTGTGGAGTGATATCCTACATGTGTTGATAACAAATAAATCCCCACTGGACGCAGTATGTAATATCATTTGTACGATTAGAGCCAGCTTACTACTGACTGTCATGTAATAAAACTTGATATGAAACTCGAACTGGATTTCGCGAAAGTCCCTCTAGATCTGAGTAAACAAAATCAAACGAACAATGGCAAAGGCAGAGTTTTGTTGCATGATCTTAAATAACGAAAAAGTAATAACATATTGTATTGAGTGGCAATAGTTGAGATAGGAAACTGCTTGAATTAAAGATTTAACTGATAAAACCAGATGTGTTGTAAACACATCTTTATAGCAATCAATCACTATTACGAACTAAGCAGAGATCTGGGTGAAAAGCATATTAATTTGACGCTATCAAATATCAAAATTCCGCCAAAAAATAAAAAAACCATGCTGTGTCCTAGACACCAACAAGTTTTTTTTAAAAGCTGGAATATTTGAACGTAAAGTGATTATTATAGAACACACAGTGAAACCATGCAGCAGCTGCCAGATTGGCTGCTGGTGAGATAAAAGCGAGTGGTTTTACTCCAACCATGAACTGTGCGGGACAGCGTTAGCTGCTAAGCACGAAGGTGAGAAGACATCAAAACCAACCAGGAAATCCACCAGGTCAACATACGATATGGAGAGGTTAGCCCGAGAGCTCTTGTCCAGGAATTTAGCAACGATAGTTTTAGAATCCACCATGACGTTGTTGGTGATGTGCGTGGCACTTGTCGGGAATATTTTGGTCCTCTTCGCCTTGTGGAGAAACTCAAGTCTTCGCACCATAACCAACATGTTCGTCGTGTCTTTAGCTATTACTGACATTCTGGTAGCTCTGCTAGGCATGCCGTTTACTTTGACACCTCTCATTCGCGGGAGGGAGATTTCAAACCAAGCCATGTGTGTAAGCCTGGGATTTTGTATTATTACAGTGGGCCTGACGTCTATACAAACCCTGGCACTGATTGCTGTGAGTCGTTTCTTCTGCGTCGTCAAATCGGCAAAATACCAACAAATCTTCAAACCTCGACGCACCTTGCTCTTTACTCTCATCCCATGGCTGGTATCGCTAACCGTAGGAACAACACCTCCACTATTTTTTTATGGTTATCATTTTCACCCAGGAAAAGCCATATGTTTTTCCGACGTCAGCATTCCCTACGCGAGGTTCATTCTGAATGCAATTCTATGGTCTTGTTTTGCCACCGTGACATTTTGTTATGCCATGGTGTTCAGAAAGGTTTCCCAAACAAACAAGGTATTTGCCGTACAACAGAACAACCCAGACGAACTTCGTTCCCACGTACGAGAAACCAAGATCACAAAGCTCATGGTTGTTGTGTTTCTGGGTTTTCAGTTCTGTTGTTGGATTCCTATCGGTATTACAGCAGCGATTGGCAGTAAGGACCGCGAGCCACAACTTCCACGCCAGGTCTACTTAATGACTACATTCATGGCCTGCATCTCGAGCATGATCAACCCAATCATATATGGAGTTGGTAACAGAGCATTCAGGCGAGAGTACAAGAAGATGTTGAAGGGGATTGTTTGTTGGAAGTAGTGCTGTAAGACGAAAAACCCAGTTATTGCTAATTCATCACCACCAAGAAATGACGCTAACAACTAAAACAAGACGTGGTTTAGTATATCTGGGAACATGTTTTGGATGAGTACGATATTATTTTGTAAATATCTCACTGCTGAACGGTGTTGGAATAAAGGAGGATATTACCATCTTCACGTCATGCATTGCGTGTAAACTATTATTATCAACCGCTGGAGGCCATTTCAAGATGGACCGCCATACAGTTAACATGACACGAAAGCGGAATTTTTCAAAACTCAAGGCTTTTATTCGTTTATTGTATAGATACAGGCGTCCATATAAACGAAACCTCTAAAAAGATTCCCCTTTTAAGTTCTAAGATAACAGCTGGACGTGTATAGGAGTCCCCAATGAGCTACGAAGTCGTCAAATGAATGGTACTGTTTCTTAACAGTGTAGCGCTGTGAAAGCCAAGGCCTACAGTTCTTGGAGTAGAGGCCGTAGTTATTGAAGTAGAGGCAAAGGTTCCTAGTCCGGTTCGTGAAAATGACAGTAATCGTTGAAATATCAGCTTACTTTCGGAAAATAGTTTCTATGTAACTTTAAGCTTCGCTAAATTTCAATGTGCATACAAAATACGAATATCAATAACAAAGAAATACCTCAAACGTGCTCAAACTGTTGTCTAAATGAATATAGTTTTATTTACGTCTTTTATGCAGAAGGTACCGCCGTGAAATAGTATGTCATGTAGGTACTATTGACAATATAATTAAGAAAGCCTCTAAGCGATTATATTTTATGTTACAATTGAAACGTGCCAACCAGTTCCAGCCAGCGAGTTCGTTAAGTTTAAGGTTACTTGCATTCAGTCTGTCCTCCTTTACGCTTGCCAAGTTTTCCACTACAGTCTACCTGAATATCTAACCACTCCCTTGAACGTATACAGAAACGAGATCTTCGTATTATCCATGGACACGATCTATCTTATTTAGAATTACTCCATTTATGTGGACTAAATAGTCTTAATTGAGCGCAGATCAGAACTTTGTAGCAAAATTTTCCGAAAAATTATGTCACATCCTCAAGGCAACGTATATAACTTACTACCTCATAATTTAACTCGTCCGTCTGTCACTGTAAGAAATGTCAAACCATTCTACCCGCCTATCTGTAAAACCGTAATCGGTACAGGAATTCATTCATTATATCTGGAGCTCTCGAATATAACAACGCAAACCTAACAAGACTTGCAGATGGTTTCTGAGTACTCAGAGCTTAGCCTTCCTTTTTGAATTGCTAGTTTATTAGAGAATAGCACTGTTAAAAAAACATTCAGCGGTGTATATCAAATCACAATTAAGTTATTATTTATTTATATATTTTGTATATAAAGTGTGTTTAGCACTGATTGTGATACGTTAGATAGTAAAAGCATGAGGTGTTATGTATGTAACTTCGATTGTTGAAGTTCACAAAATGGCGCGTTTTCAACGCTGACCATGATTTCACGTCCTTATCCGAGAAGACGTGAAGGTCTAACCATTTGCAGTTGTTTCACAAAGGCAGCATCTTCTACTCAGTTATTTTAAGAGCCTGAGTGTTGGTCCGGCCGGGGTTTGAACCCGCGACCTCCCGCTCAACAGACCGGAGCTTAACAACTGAGCTAACCGGGAGGCGGTGTGAAAAGACTAATTTAGATATACAGTTTGAATAGCTATACGATGTTAATTACAATACTGCAATCAATCCGTGTTTGCTTTGATATAAAAAGACACAATCTAAACGTATTTTCTTTCAAAATGACCCAGCTGATATCGTAGTGACCGTCATACTCGTAGAATTTCGGACATTATCCTATAAATATTATATTTCAGCCAATCAGAGCTCAGAATTTATGAAGATGAAAAGATGAAGCCACTCAACATACAGAACATTTCGCGTTATTTCTGTTTCGGCCAATCAGCATCTAGAAATTTGAATACATAATTATCTGACACTCACGACCGTTGACTTCAAAGAAAATTTCAAAGGAAGTTTTTCATAATGGCCATACCTAATAATATAAATTTCTCGTGCAATATTCGCCCGTATTCCATAAAAAAAACACGAAATAACCAGTAAATAGCTCTGGCTTCTGATTGGCTAATGATGAATTTGTGGATGATAACTTACCGAACCGAAATTTATCGATTACATATAGAAACCAAGCTATTTAAAAAGCCTCTAACCCTTCTTGCAATTTTTATACCTATGAACCTTTGAAAGGTTTTGAGTACTTATGGAAGAAAATGTTGGTTTAAAAAGAATACCCTTTGTTCTAAGCTTGTTTGAAATGGTAAGAAATTGACCTTTCCTGACCCATGACCGCGTAAGTAAAATCCTGGATCGATTCCCGGGTAGTCGTCATCTAATTAATTCGACTTTGCAATAATTTGAATAAATACTTAGCATTTTGTATAAAATGACTTTTTTCTTCACTAACAACTCACAAACTGTTTATTTTCTCTATAAATCAATGTTCTTGTGACAGAAAGGCGCCATGGAGGATAATGCATTAATGAGATGACGTCTACTCGGGAATCAGTCATGGGTCAGGAAAGGTAAAATTTTCACCATTTCAAACAAGCGTAGAACATAGAGTATTCACTGTAAACCAAAATGTTCTTGGCAGAAGTATTTAAGACCTTTCAAAAGTTCATAGGCATAAAAATTGCAAGAAGGATTAGAAGCACTTTAATCGGAAGTCGTTTGTATGGAAAGCCTTTCATAACTTCTTAAAATAATCATTTTATTCTGTCATTGAAATCGGGATGGTAAATTAAAAGTAGTAGGAGTCTCCTCAAAGATCGTAATATTCAAAGTCATTTGAATAATATATATTATGCATGCAAGGTATTGTTAACGTATAAGCCACCCTCTGATTGGCCAAGAAGGTGTATATAAGCCACACCTGGCTTGGAGTAGTTCCGTTGCGCAAGAAAAGTAACAGAAAACAGTTTCGCAGAACAGAATTCTGCCAAACAAGTCACCGAACACAGATTGACAGAGAATTGCTGACCAAGACATTGCACCACCGACAGCGGAAGCAGTACAGAAAGCAGTGAATCAGGTTGACCCGCCGGCCGCTCCAGCATTAGCTGCACCAATTCCATTTGCTCCACCGCCAACCATTCCGAATGAAGAACCCAGGGCCGCCGAACCAGATATCGTAGCGCCTCGGCAAGTAGCGGTTGACGTGGGTGTTTTTTGTTCATTCCGGTCATTGTTCATTCACTGTCAGTATATTCCCGGCATATTTTGGTTTGTTAAATATTTGTAAGCCTAGAGTTTTTGACACGTATATATTTGTAGGTTCTACCCTCAATATCCTAATTTTGCCGTCAGTTTGGGTAATATGCAATACTTTAGTGCATCATTTCCCTCAATAGCCTATATATTTATACAACACAGACGTTTTAATACTTGTGAGAAATATTTTGTAAAACACGTTTACATTTTATGGAGTAACTTATTATTCATAACTAATTGGCATGGTTCCGCTCCGTTTCTCGGGGTGAGTCTCTAGCCGTATATCAGGCAGTACTTCAGTCATGCCACGCGGCCGAGATAGTTACAAGGTTTGGTGCCGGTATTTGTTATTTTCCTGGTTCGGGTATTTTTTGTTTCTGTATATTCAGTATTGGAACCGTTTTCAAAACAGTAAGTTATATATATATTTATTTATTCTTAGCGGTATGGTTGGACACTTAGCTATCAGTACAGTATCTTGTTTTTATTTTGGATTTTTCGGCGTAGAGAGGTGGCTTCGAGCTTTTATTTCAGTGGATAATAAGCGCTGAGTTTTGTTGGGTTTCGGACCCGTGGGGGGAGAGTTTATTGTAGACAAAAAGTGTTATATTATAGACACCTCTATGTGGCTTAGGGCCTTTATTCAGAGAGGACAGGAGCTGAACTCTGGTGGGTTTCGGACCCGTGTAGAGTTTTATTCTAGACGCCTCTATGTGGCTTAGGGCCGTTATTCAGAGAGGACAGGAGCTGAACTCTGGTGGGTTTCGGACCCGTGTAGAGAGTTTTATTCTAGACGCCTCTATGTGGCTTCGGGCCGTTATTCAGAGAGGACGGCCATCGAAGGTGACTTTAGGTCTGATTCTAGAGAAGATAAATGCTAAAATATGTCGGGGTTTGGACTGTCTATATACAAGGTATCTTTTTAGGTCCGGCAGCCGGACGACCCCCTGACGTTAATAAATGAAATGATCGCACAGTTGGAGGCAAGCAAAAATCGTCAATCAGTAGATGCGATCTTGACACACCTCAGAAGACTACTGAACAACACGGGTCACAACTTTAATAAAGACGAAGCTTTGGATCTCCTGATGGACTTGAAGGCAGCATCAGCTAATGAAAATCACAAGAATTTTGCGCATTTGCAAGCGATCTTCAACACATTGAAGACAAGATATCGGTTCCTCCAGAGCAGTTTAAGAAATACATGTACCTTTCATGCAGCCCTTATTGGGTATAAATATCATATCAGGAAAAAGTTCTAGATATCATGGTAAAAGTAGACAAAAGCCTCAAGGGGACCTCAAGTTAGACAGAGAACTTGGAAACCGCCAGTTGGGTGAGTTTGTCGTATGCTGCCCCCAGCCACACAGTGCAACGGTTTGGCCAAAGACAATTGCAACAGGATTCGAGACAGAGACGTTGTTATTATTGCAATCAATTCGGCCATACGCAGTATAGATGATTTAAAAAAATGAGAGATCTGGGCAAGCTGGACCACCCTGATGCCAAACGAGCCTTGAGTGCTTGATTTAGGAAACGTGTATTATATTGTTTTGACTGTATTGAAAGTGTTTATGTACTAGTGAAAGAAATGGAGAGAAGTGATTAAAATATATTTAAGGTGCTATCAGGAGATATTTACTGGTTATTTCATGGTTTTCTATGGAATACCGGCGAATATTTCACGAGAATTTTTTATTATTTGGTATACAACGAGCCTTTAGGCGAGTTGTATACCAAAATAATATGAATTTCGAGTGAAATTTTCGCCAGTATTCCATAGTAAACCATGAAATAACCATATTATCCTATAAATAACAATTTACGAAAAGATTTATCACGAAAACAAAGTAACTTACCGGACGATAGACTGCAAATTTTCTCGCCGGAATTGGAAAACACAAATTTCGAGTGGCAACCGCGCGCGTCTGCAGACTAATTATGTATTCAAAATGGTGATTTTTTTTATTGGCCGGTAAAGAAAGGGCGCGAAATTTCCTGCATTTTGATTGGCCTTGATCTAGCCATGAAATACCGCTCTGTATTTCATAGAAAAACCATGAAATATCGCCCTGTATTGCATAGCAAACATGAGCTCTGATTGGCTGAAATAAAATATTTATAGGATAATACTACATACCCAACTGTTATACTTCTCAGGATATCCTAACCATTTTACAAAGTGGTCAATACTCCTGGTGCTATATATAACACGGAGCATTCAATGGTGGTTATATATATCTTTGGTTATTTGTAATTGTTGGTGTAGTAAATAAAGTTCAGTATCTCGGTTAGGAGCAGCTACCCGCACGGGCACATCGTCTCATCGAGTGTCACGTGTACTATCCGTTTCCGGAAGTGAGGGCAGCTGTTTCCTGACTGGGTCTCTCGTCCGCTCCAATGCATAATAATGGCGGGGTTTTCCCTATTGCTAGTTTAGTACGAGTTCTATAATTGCGCTTTTATCATATTCCACTGAACCCTAGCTCCTAAGAGGGCGAAATTATCAAGAGTATACAAGAGTCCCCCCTGGGAAGTGAAGCTTCATTTCGATCCAGTACATGCTCAACAGGAGCATCAACAGAAACAACTTCGATGGGTAAGGATGGACGGGAGCCCAAGTCAGGAAGCAGTTGTTACGCGGGAGCATGTGTTAGAGGGTCCGAAGCCCCCACTACTCAATTTGCGGGGTTTTCGAGATCCGCAATCTTTTATGGTCGGGAAATACACAAACATGTCAAGATTTGGTAGTACGTATTTATGGCTCATCAGTATAGGAATAAGATACTTAGATGGATACGGGAAGGGATAGAAGTAAAGGAATTTGCTACCCATTGTCAAGGATGCAAAAAATGGGAACAGCAAAACAGTGTTTTCCCTCCTCCAACGATTTTGCAAAATTTGCAAAACTGTAAACACTTCACAGAATTTATCTCGGACGCAATCGTGGAAACTGAATAACAGGGGCTGTTAGGGTCTGGGTAAAGTAGGTACCACGGAACCGCCTTGTACGGTTCTACCCCTCACAGTCGAACCGTCAAAGCCCCGTTTTATGTCTAGATGCGCGTTTCCTCAATGCTTGGATGAAGGATTGTCACTTTTCCTTGGACAAATTGAGGGATGTCAGGACGCATGTATATAAGGCATCACACATAGTATAATTGTCGATAATCACTTTGGTTAAGTAAATAGCATTGAACCTGACCTACATAGTGGTAAAACTGGTTTAGGGCGTGAACGGGGGAACCGGGGGGAGGAAATAAGGTTTGGGAGAGTAGGGTGCGTTTTGGAAGTGTAGTTAGGATTATGAAACAGAACACGCATGGGAAAGCCAGCGAAACCCGAGTGTTATCCCATATCTTAATACAACTAACAATAACGGCAGGAATAATATAATACCATTCAAAGTCATTTGAATAATATATATTATGCATGCAAGGTATTATTAACGTATAAGCCACCCTCTGATTGGCCAAGAAGGTGTATATAAGCCACACCTGGCTTGGAGTAGTTCCGTTGCGCAAGAAAAGTAACAGAAAACAGTTCTGCAGCCCGCCCGTCCCGCCCAATTCATCTGTGTTCGGTGACCAGTCTACATCCTAGGCGTCAGTTTTTTGTTTTTTGTTCCTGGCCACATGTTAGGCCGCGATACAGACACGATCGGTATATACACGAGAACTCGGGAAAGAAAAATAAATAAACCCAGTGACGCCACAAAAACGACACTCCGCGTCGCTTTTGCTACACCGGAGTGTTATCCCATATCTTAATACAACTAACAATAACGACAGGAATAATATAATACTATAATTACATTCAGTAGACAACGGAGAAAATCAGGAAGTTAGCGTTACTACTGTTTTTGTAGTTTTTAGTGACAATGCTACCTAAATTAATTAATAAGTGTATTATATTGTATTGTAGTTCAGCAATGTGTGAGTAAAACAAATTTAACAAACAAACCAGTTTTCTCGTCACTTTTAATAATCTATTGTCGATACATGTGTTTGTTATGGTGTATAGATACTACGAAAATCACCGAACTGTGGAATGGGACCGAATTTAGGTATCACTGACCCGTCACATTCCTTAAATTTCTAACGGCGGTCATTGTAAAATGGCGTCCTTCGGCAACAGTGGAAGGTTAAATGAATGCGGTACAGTCTTGCATGAGGACTTGCGTAGGAATCTTATCCAGGATATTATCGAACAAGGTGACTTTATCACAGTATAATTCCTCGGTAGATTTTCACAAATTGCCCAGAAAAACAGACTGAAATATGACTCGGTTCTAAACATTTGGAAAAACTTTTGTTGAACTGGAAACAGAAGCGTTGAAAGTCGCGCCGCGCCAACGAAGCACATGATATTCAGTTCATCCAATTTCTGAAGACTGATAGACCGTCAATAAGATGTTGGTGGCGGTACATCGAGATCAGCAATCCAACGAGCGTTGTAAAACGATATGGACGACGGAAAGTAGACGTGCAATAAACTAACACGACCTGTTGGCTCTTGCCAGAAAACCTAGATTATTGTCATTACGTCGGCAAGACATTTCGTTGACAGATATCCAGTCAACAAGTCTTAGCAATGGTAACTCTCTTCCACTTCCTCCTTCGTATCTGTATTATCAACTATATATATATATATATATATATATATACTGTATATATACAGTCAATGCCAAAAAGGTTGTCCAGCAGAACATAATATAATACTTTAATATCCATTGTTTTGGCCTATTGTCTTGGTCTAGACAATAGCCCAAAACAATGGATATTATAGTATTATATTATGTTCTGCTGGACAACCTTTTTGGCATTGACTGTATATATATATATATATATATATATATATACGTGTTAATACGAAAGGAGTCTACTGTTCTTTTTGTGTTAACGTGCCACAAATTGGGTAACCTAAATTTCTAAGTGGTGCCATTTCTCGAGCTTTTAACGGATTTCAATGCACTACACGGCAAAACAACGTTCTCTTCCTGTAGATTAAGATTTGCAGCTAGATTAAGATTGTAGATTAAGATTAACCTAATCCTAAACCCTATCTCTCAAACTAAGAAATTATGGGATAGATCTCAGCGCATTATGGATCGACAGACGAGAAACATCAGAGACTGTCATTTGCTCTTTAAATAAAAGACTGGAAAGTGCGTTATTACCTCTTAAAGCGAACAAGCCCACAAGAATACTTGTGTAACCTAAATTTATAAGTAGCGCCACTTCTCGAGCTTTTAATGGCTTTCAACGCACTACACGGCAAACAACGTTCGCTTCCTGTAGATTAAGATTAGCAGCGCGATTTTCTACGTATTTTGATCAGAAATACCCGAAAATGGCTTTTTCCTAACCTAACCCTAAACTCTAGCTCTCAAATAAAGAAATTATGGGATAGATCTCAGACAAAGTGTTTAGGGGATCGAAAGCCCAGAAAAGTCGGAGACGGTCATTTGCTCTTTAAATAAAAGACTTGAAAGTGTCTTCCTGTGTAAGGCTATTTTTGTGTTGAGCGTGCCTCATGTGTATTTGAGTAGAATACAGGAGATCTAAATTCTCCCGAATAATTTCCCGACATCCGGCAAATTAGGATAAATTTAGTTTAATTTAGTTTTCAAGACTTCGAAAGTACATTATTTTGTTCTAGGGCATAGGAGAACCATCTTTTATTTGTTTTATTTAAAAAATATGAAATTCGATCTACGCGGAAAGAAATGTTCGAGCGTGCTTATAAGAAAATCAAGCACGCTGAGTAGCCAATGAAATTTTATCATTAACAAGAAGCTAAACACGTTGCATGGCACTACAAGAAGCTGCACGCAGCTTGAACTCCGGCGTATCTTTTTTAACGCGGATGATCTCATATACCTGCGTGTTTGACACATTACAACGCACAATCAGATACGAAAGTACGCACACAGTCGATCTCATATAAAACTCCACACGAGTCAGAACACGAGTGAATACAAGTAGAACATGAGCGACTTCAAGTAAGCCAGGCTACCCTAGGATAACACAGGTAGCCCAAAAATACTAGGATCCAAATACTATGACCATCTGATCTAAAACTCTACATGAGTCTGAACACGAGTGAACACGAGTGCACAGCGGTTCATAATTTAATTAACCAAAAAAAAAAATTGTTCTATCGTCTTAGTTATTTCGGGTTACCTGTGTATCAGTGTGGTACCAGCCCAAAACAAATTGCATCCAAATACTATGAGGATCTGATCTAGAACTCCACACGAGTGAACACGAGTACACTGGCTAGCGTTTCATCATTAATTTTCAATTAACCAACATTTACAATTCTGTTATCGTCTTAGTTGTTTCGGGTTACCTGTGTAAATGCCGCGCCAAGCTGCAAAAGCAGCCGATTGCGTTACTACCTGTAACCCCGCGTGCGCCCATGAATCGTTGCAGGTGAGCAATGTTTTGATTAGCCTGATATTGTACCCAAGCTCAGTCATAGTAATACGCACACAGCTAATGTCTGCTGGTTGGATTTTTTTTACAACCAAAAAAATCTGAGATTATCTATTTTTGTTTTACAATACAATTCAGTTTTTATTTTACACTGTTTAACAAAGAATTACAAATAATGTGACAAATTAAGCAATAGTTATAGTAGAATAGCTTACAAGAAAAATAAAAGTTGAACAAGTAACGGCAGTCAAAGGAGCACAAGTTTCGAGTTGACTGCCGTAAATGGTTGGATAGCAAGTAGATTTGGTTACATATATGTACATGTATAGAACGTACGAACAATAGAGCCTGATTTCTACGAAATCTAATAGAACAAAAACAGTATGTAGACTTATGATTACAGAGTTACAAAGTGAATATACAAGAAAAGAAAAAGACTTACTTATTATTTTATTTTATTCCAATAATTTTAATTGTCTTTTCCTTTTTCTTTAAATATATACATATTAATATATTAACACATAGTACACATACAGTGAATATACAAGTCATATAAAAATATTAAATGGATAAATGATGAAGGCCTAAAGTTAAGTTAAGACTTAAGTAACAATAAGTGCAAAATATATGCCCTCTGTTTTTTCGGGCTACCTGTGTTATCCTTGTGCAAACAAAAGAACTATGAAACTGTTGATTGCTGAAGAGATCGAGTGCCACTACATGGCAATTAAAAACAGCAAATTGCCAGTTGAGAAAACCTGCTTAACCGTTATGAGTTTGTTTATCAACGGCCGCATAAATAAAAGTCTGATATTACCTCAATGATTCAAACTCAAAGAGTCGTCTGTATCAAAAAGATTATTGAACAATCGCCATCGTCTTGGAAAACCATCTTAAATTATTATTTAAAGAATGTAGGCAGTAAACTGTTATTTCATTGTAATTTTGAATACTCTAGACTGTCTTTGGATCTACCTAAATACTATAAAGAATGTCTAGCAGCTTGGTCAGATTTAAATAATTATATTCCAAGTAGACTAGATGACATTGTTAACCAACTTATTTGGAACAATAAATTTATAGGTATAGACAAGAAATCTGTATTTAACAAAAAAAAAAAAACATTTTTTTGAAAGGGGTTTGTAAGATTGGGGATTTATATGACAAAAGGACTTGAAACTTAAAGGAAATATTCCGATTTTTAACGCATTAGAAAAGTTTTATTTACGAGGTATTTATGACGCTCTGCCTAATAAATGGAAATCAGAGCTTAAGAATCATTCAACTTTGATATTTAGTTTGTTAGAACAGTATATCTCTAAATGCGGGCGATAGTCTAATCTTGCTCAGTAAAACTACTTCTAAAAAGATTTATCAAAGTTTTATTATCCACATTTATAGAAAATATGAACATTGCCATGTGAAAGAGCATGTGGACATTAGTGAACTTGTGAAAGTTGAGTGCTGTAGCTTAAAAAGCAATGAAGTTACAGCCAGTTGAAATTAGAGAGATTTGTATGAGAAAAACAACGGACGCCTTTCTAGCCACGCTTTCATGTTTTTCTGCATTAGAAATGCTCGTAGCTCAGCAGCAATTCTCCACATTGCTCTAAAACTCAAAACTATTACTAGTTTTAATGTGATCTTTCATGTGGTAACATTGGTTTCCTTCTACAGATTTATCTTCCACATTATGCAAATTAGGAGGCGGCCATTATGAAAGTCGTGTATAATATTTGATTCGAGATTCTGGGCTTCGAATTTTTCCAGTATAGATTCAAAGTTTTGAAATAAATCGGTCGTCGAATGAATGTCGCTGTTTCCCAATAGTGTAGCGGTGTGAAATACAAGGCTTCCCAACTATCCAAACTTCTTACCTCTGTTGCACTTATTATTAGTAATTGGCAAACTTGCACGGACAAATTTAAGTTAAGAACTTTACTGTTTGGAGACTCCAGCCTATCACTAGCACAAGACGAACGTATTTTTAAGGCAGTCGAAATCTTTCTAATGGTCAAATCGTTTTTTTTTCTGATTTGGCCTTGCAACTCGCCTTCTGTATTGTCATTTTCTAGCCTATTAATCTTTTTGTGTTGTTTCAATTTAAGTCTTGTAATGATCATGTATGTATGTAGCTTAGTTCCTCCTTTCGTTTCCAGTAGTTATTAGTAAATAAATGTTGTGTAAGCTCCCTAGATGAGCTCCAGGAGCAAACTAAATAAAATTCATATATGTTAAAAAATATATCATAAGGCCTTCGGTCACCGGCGGTAGTTATCGCCGGATCGACAGTTATTGAAAGGTTATTGAAAGGCAAATGTTTCCAGTCCGGTTCCTGAAAATGACATTAATCGTTGAAATGATATAAACTTACTTTCGGCAAATAGTATGTTTAGCGCTGATTGTGATACGTTAGATAGTAAAAGCATGAGGTGATATACATGTAACTTCGATCGTTGAAGTTCACAAAATGGTGCGTTTTCAACGTTGATTATTTTGCCGAAAACGTGGAGTCAATTGTGTCATACTTAATCTTTGGCTATTCATTAGCTGAATTTTGATGATATTGTCGTTTTGACTCTACGAGTTTAACTTCCAAAGAATATATTCACAACTAGTCACGCGTGACATGCAAAATATAAAACTATACAAATTTTGTCATTTTAAGTCAAAGAACAAAACTGTGTCTCGGTACTTACCATAGGATAACTTGAAAAGAAGAAAATCCATCTCCAAATCGGCTAGCGAATACGTGGGAGTATCACGATTCACTGATCATTTTGTCAGTTTACTTTTGAGACGCCAATATAACAGTCATGGTATTGGCGTCTCATAATACCAGCCTCTGACTGGCTCTTGCGCGAGCCCTTGCAGTTACATGGGTTCCCGGTCAAGTTCAAAAGTCGTTTGTTCAACAGCATTTATTGAGCGCGTCGCGGCAAGATTTCTACAATTTCACATTGAAATCGTTGTAAATTACAAGATAAGAAGTCTTCAATCCTAAATGTAAGGTTGGTATTGTAGTTTCGTCAGAAATCAAACACTCTTATCCGCTAAAAGTATAATTTTCAAAGTAGTAAAATTGCAAAAGTCGTTCAAATCAAGCCTCAAATAAATGAAAAAGCCAAAAAAACACTTCATTTAAAATTAGACAACCCTTAAATTCGAAGTCACTTATCCTTTTTGAAACTGATGTTTATTTGACAAGAATTGATGTAAAACACGTCGCCAAAGTTTTATAGCGTGACTCCGCCCAATACCAGGAGCCCATTACCAGGAGCGTACCTATGTGATGGGTAGCGCCCACAGCACAGTAGACGATGTGGCTATTTATAGTAGCGAAGTTCAGGTATGCGATTACGTTGTCTTTTGTTCTCTTGCGTTTTAGTATTTTTAGCAGTTTGAACCGTGTTAATTACAATTTTTCAGTGCATCCTGATTGGTTAAAAGTGACGGCCTTTGTTTCTTCTCGCGGGAAACACAAAGCTAAAAATAGCTACATCATCTGTTCTGCTGTTGGACAGACCTAATGTGGGAGATGCACGCTCCTGGTAATGGGCTCCTGCTCCCAACTGGCCGACAATATAATTTGGTATCGGCGTCTCAAAATAGCAATTGGTTTATATAACTGTTCTGATGAGACTCGTTATGCATAAAATAATGCAATTTAACTTCCGAGCGATTCCCCATAGTATCCCAAGTTCCATAGTATCCCAGTATGCATTGCGTTTTGCCTTATATTATCGTTTCTCGCGTGACATCGTCACTTGCTTTCATCTAGCAGCCTGTGCACATCGCGTATCGATCCGTCAGGCGTCATGGAGGAATGCTTCAGGACGAGAAAACGGCAAAGGTATAGTCTCTTTTAAAGGAGTGTGACCTGATTTATATAACCTGTATTTCGTCAGAGAAATTGTCGATATGTCTGCCATCACTTTCGTGTATCGAACTCTGTTGTAGAGCTGTCTATTTGGGTTTTATTGAAGAGTTTCTGTCGATGGCAAAGAAAATTGTGGACAATATTTTCAGACTTTATAGCGAGTCCTGTTCTTGTTCGTTTCAAATCAAGTTGAAGTTGCGATATTAAGGTAAGACTTCTGAATGCATTCAACAGTTTGTTGACTTTTTGACAGGGAGGGGTGGTTTAGCTCAGTGTACTTGTATTAAATTGTAATGCAATGGCAGGATTCACGTACATTAAAGGAGTTAATGTATGTGTAATGGTGTAATGTTTTTATTTGCAGTTAACTTATTTTAAACACATATGGAAACACCTAGCAGTAAATTAAAATTGAAACGAATTGATCCAATAAACAAGTATTCATTCAGTCTTCCTTTTCGAGCTGAGTTTACGTTCGTGAGCTAGAGCCATTCCTGAAAAAATCCAGGCAGCTTGAAGAATTCACCGGCGACGAGTGAAATGAAGCTTAAATAATAAAGGTCACGATTTGAAAAACAAAAACAAAGCAGAACTAGAGATATAGGAATCTCTGTAAAACAAGCATTAATCCAGTGGCAGTCAATTTATTTTATTTTAATAACTTTATGCACAACAAAATTTAGTTTTAGAAATTCATCTCGAAGCCAGCATGCATCATACGCTATTCAAGACAAAGAGTACGCTCGATTAAATTATTTGACACTATTGTCGTTGATCGTCCTTTCAAATATTACTTGGAAACTTCACAAATCCTAGGTGTTGGCGGCTCCTAAAATGAAAATGATATTTAGTGATGTGGGCGCAAATCTTTCGCGCAAATTTTGTGAACAATGTCTTAATTTCGCACGTTGTTGCCAACAAAATGACCACAATCCAAGGCCCCAGAAAAGGCACAAAATATGGAGAACTTTGTAGAACTTTTAGGTAAATGATTATTGAATAGCTTAAACCGTTAGGATATTCCCAAATAAATAAAATACTTGTATCAAAATTTTACAACAAGCAGTATTGTTGAAGGGGTCAAAAACAATGATATTTATAGTTACATTTATATTGAATGTTACCCAATAAACAGCCAACAGCATTAATAATGATTTTTGAAAAGAATACAAGAGTAGTCACGGAGTGATCTCTTCTGTTATAAACAAATACATCACGGATTTCCGGTCTATCGCCGCCATATTGGAAATACTAGGCGCGCAAATAGGTATGGTATACTATGGAATTCCCCTCTGGTCCTGACTCGTAATTTCAGCCGATTATAGCACACATCACTGTCGCGATGTTTAGATGTAATCCAACAATTTTGGTTCGATTCGGCGAAATATAAGGACTCGTGAGGTCTCGCCATGGTTCGTATTTTATCATCCCAAATTCCTCATTGGCCAAATCTGCAAGACGCGTGCGACACGGCCATTGTGTTGTGGCGGAAAAACTCACTTGCAATTCGATTCACTATGTTCTAGTTATACGATTTTAATTACAATATCGCAATCAATCCTCGCTTTTTTTAAATCAGTAACGTTTGTTTTGCTTTGATATTAAAAAAACACAATCTAAACGTATTTTTATTTATTTCAGAATGACCCTGATACCGTAGAATATCCAGACAGTGTCTTCATACTAGTAGAATATCTTACATTATCCTATAAATGTTATATTTCTGACCCCGCTACATGGTACTGGAGTAATACAACAGATGGGACTGGTGAAATACAGCGATGTATTTACGGGAGAACCTGGAACACTAGCAGGTGAACAACACCTGTTGACCCAGCAGTGCTGTCAACCGTGTCGCCATCCCGACGAGTGCAGTTTGTGGTTAAACCAAAGCTCAGAGCTAGAGAGACTGACGGACATCGGTGTCCTGATGCCCATTGATGAGCCCACGGGTTGGGTCAGCAACCTGGTCATTGCTACGAAGGAGTCCGGAGACATTCGGCTGTGCATAGATCCAAAACAGCTGAACAGCGCAATGAAGCGAGAACGATATCCACTATCTGTGATCGAGGATGTCCTTACTGACTTATCCAAATCCAAGGACTTCACCAAGGTTGACGCACGCAAGGATATTGGCCCGTCCAGCTGGACAGCGAGTCCAGCAAACTCACAACATTCGACACGCCATTCGGGAGGTACCGATGGAACCGAATGCCATTCGGCATCAGTGTGATGTCAGAGATCTTTTAAAAGAGACTCAACCAGGCGTTAGATCGGCTGGACGGCCTGCTTACCGTCCATGATGACATGGTTGTGTATGGCTTTGGCGAGACTGAGGAAGGAGCAAAGGCAGATCACAACGCGAAGCTGAAAGAGTTTCTGCAACGTTGCAGAGAGAAAGGAATCAAGCTTAACAAGAAAAAGCTGAAGCTTCAATGCAAAGAGATTCTACATATCGGGTACTTGATAACGGTTGAAGCCGGACCCAGAGTAGATTGGAGCGGTGCAGACGACAGTGTCAAACCAGTTAGGAGATTTTGCGAGTTTGCAAATTACCTCGAAAGGTTCCTGCCACACCTTTCTGACGTCATGGAGCCGCTACAGCAGCTAGCTCACAAAGAAGCACAGTGGCAGTGGAAGCACGAGTACGATGCCGTCTTCGAGAAGATCAAATGGATGGTCACCACAGCACCTCTACTGAAGTACTACAGTCCAGATAAGGAGCTGCCCGTGCAGTGCGACGCGAGTGAGAAGGGACTAGGCGCAGCCCTGATGCAGGGGGGACAGCCCGTAGCATTTGCAAGCCGTGCGCCAACAGACCCTGAGACTAGATATGCTCAGATCAAGAACGTAATGCTGGCGGTAGTGTTTGCACCACAGAAGTTCCACCAATACGTGTATGGGACGAACTATTACAGTAGAAAGTGACCACAAGCCACTGACAGCGATCGCGAAGAAACCGCTGCGAAGTGCGCCAAAGAGACTACAAGGCATGCTGTTGAAAATGCAGAAATACGATGCCAACAATCATCATCTACAAGCCTGGACCAGAGATGTATCTCGCAGACATATTGAGCAAAGCGTACCTGGCCAGCAGCAACAACACCCAAGGGGAGTTCGAGAAAGTAAACGCGGTCAAGTTTCTACCGATGACAACAGAGAAACTTCAACAGATCCGACAGAGCCCTGATGCTGACGACGTTCTATAACTGCTAAAGACCACAATTCAGCGAGGATGGCCTGAGGATAAGCTGAACCTACCAGCGGTACTATCACCATACTTCTGCTACAGAGATGAGCTGGCAGTCTATGATGGGCTTGTTTTCAAAGGCGAACGTCTGGTCATCACAAAGCGCATGCGGAAGCTGATGCATAACCCGCTCATAGGAGTAAACGGATGTCTGCGGAGGGTAAGATAATGCCTGTTCTGGCCCAGGATGACGGCAGAGTTGAAAACCACACATCTCGCTATGTGAAATATGCAACAAGTTTGTGGCGAAGAACCAATAAAAGGAGACTCTGATGAGTCATGAACTGACGGACAGACCACGGGAGAAAGTTGGAGTAGATATATACACAATCTTCGATAAGGATTATCTAGTGGTAGTGGACTACTTCTCCAACTTCTGGGAGATTGACCGTCTACCAGACACAAAGGCTAGCTCATGTATCAGGATACTGAAGAAACACTTTGCTAGACAAGGAATACCGGATGTAGTCGTCAGTGATAACGGACTCCATTTCACATCAGAGACGTTTGCCGTATTTGCTATGTGGAGTGGAGTTTCGAGTACCGGACTAGCAGTCCTGGTCACCAGCAGGCCAACGGGAGAGCCGAGGCTGCGGTCAAGATGGCCAAGAGGCTAATACGCAAAGCAGAGGAAATCGAAAATGACCCGTACCTGGCGATTCTGGCACAGAGAAACACGCCAACCGAGGAAATGGTCTCCAGTCCAGCTCAGAGACTGCTGGGACGGTGCTGCAAGACCCTTCTACCGACAACCGCTGAGCTACTGAAGCCACAGACACTCCACAACAACAGAGTAAACAAGTAGGCAAGGGCCAAACAAGAACACTACTACAATAAATGTGCCAGAGACCTTCCTGCCCTGGAAGAAGGCGATGTGGTGCGAATGAGGCCTTTTCGTCTTGGATAGAAGGCCTGAGACCAAACGATTGTCACAAAGAGGCACGACGAGCGGTTTTATGAGGTGGAGACAACAATTGGGAACTACCGACGCAACAGGGTCGACCTGAAGAAGACAGCAGAGCTACCCAAAATACCTACTGCTAATCCAGAGCTATACGGGCGACCGATAACCCCGAAGCCCAATGCGAACCTGGAGGGAGCCCCAGCAGTGATGGGGAACCCAACGCGGGACCCAACGGTTAACACCGAGTGCAGGAGAGATACAAGGCCTAACGTATGTTAATCTACGGCCTAAGATGTTAACTAGGGAACCTGTGTATCAGTTAAGGACTATGTTAAAGAACTGAAGTGAACAAGGGGTCACATATGGACATTATTTAGTAGCTGGCCTGAAGAGCTAAGAACTGAATAGACTCTCTCCAAGTATTTCTATAGATACTCCAACATGAAAAAAAAATACATTTTGTTATGTTAGTATTTCCTCATTTCCAAAGGAAGGGAGATGTTGCGCAATGACGTATGACATGTTTGTCGCGTGTCGATTAACCAATGATTGTAAGAGAGTAATGTGTAAATAGAGCTAGTCAGTCGCTCTGAGATCCCAATCGAATGCTGAGCTACTAAACTGGAGAATAACATAACAGTGAGCTCATCCAGAAATACTTTCACACTTCGTGGGCTTGTCCAGTTTCCGGAAATCGAATTCCCTTTTGTTCCCCTAATCTTTTTACGGGATTAACATGGTGTTCAGTATGATCCGGCTGCTCTTTCAGTGTGACTACAAAAGCTTCATCATACTCAACTAAAAACTGTTGTATTTAACTCCTGTGGGACACTTTGCCGTGGCAAATCCGTTCCAACTTTCTAAGGTTAATGTTCACGATCAACTAGTTGGGGATCTTGTTTTCAGTTGTAGTTTTTCGCAAGTACTTACACTTAGATTAGAGGGGTTCTTGGCAGGTCCGCCTGGACTTTCGCTGAGAATGTATCAACACACGCGGTGTAGCTTTCCTGCTTTGACTTGAATTCACTCTCTACGTGCCTACTTCAACTTAGATTTTGCGGCCTTGACGGATCTGACTGAACAGTATTATGGTATTTCTCCTCCTTCGGATGCATGCCTCTTTATTTCCTTACAAATCGTTGACAACAGAGCACACCGCTTTGTTATGACCAGCCGTGTGACAGTTTGAGCACAACGGCGAGTGGCTTGAAGTTGTTTTCGAGTTCCGATAGCTCATGTTGTTTACTCGCCGCAACTTTCTCTTGATCACCTTTTTCTTTTGCAAGTAGGAGTTTCATAATCCATATTACAAGTGGTGAGTCTAAAACGCGGGTAGCGGGTAGGTTAAGTTGAAGTATTTTAGAAAAATAAACAATTTTGTCTGGCACCCGTTTACAGTGTTTATGAAAAAAAAAAAAAAGATTAAATATACATCATTATCCTGACCAGTGATACAGGGACGGCGCAGCCTAGTTACTTCTCAGTCAGTTTAAGACTATAGTTTGGTCATACCGTATCAACGACAATTTTTAGCCCCCCCCCCCCTATTTTTTCAGCCCCCCTACTTCGTTCCGCCGTCCCTGTGATAATCATGATCGTAAATGGAATGTGTGGCTGCGGTAAGCAGGGTGGGGTGGCTAGCGTTACGTGACGACCCCGACTAAGAACGACTCTGAAGGGGCTACAATCATGGACAAAAATGTTGGGACAGTCACGGCGTCAAAATTTATTGTTATATATAAATAAAAATACTGGACGCAAAGTTAACACAGCTGCAGCTTCCCAAACCCGTAAATTAACTTCAAGATTGAACGTGCTCCTATAACGACATTGAAGGGGGAGCGGTTTTAATTAAAAGGACAGTTTCTTTAAAGCGACCAGTGTCCCAAATCGTTTTGTACAAGATTGTACAAGATGGCGGCACAGTAAAAAAGCTAAAATTCGAATTTCGACTTATTATACCCGGCCCTTTCTCGCATCTATTGACCTCACACTTGGCCACAATAATCGACTTTCCATATTCCCGAAGTAGATATTATTCATTTAATGATAACATTTTGGGAGACGTTTTGGTGACCTAATTAAACTAAAATGCATCGATATCGGACACCAGAAAGACACAGAGACTGATCAATACAAAAGAAAAGGTGCAAAGAACCATATAGATTATATACTAGTCAGAGTGGTCGCTGTGCAGCGCGTAAGTTACACAGTTGTGAACTGATGGTGGCGAATGGGTATTTCCAGAAGTCCATGGTATTTCGTTTCATTTACACATAATCAGTCCACGTTGATAATGGTGTCTTTTGCTAAGTTCTTTGACATTATTTATCTTTATAATATAAACACTAGGAAGATCCTAAGAACGCGCGATTTCACTGGATACTAGGCGTGCACCATGTTTTTATAGTGCACGCATAGCTACCAATCAAATTGCAATTTTTTTATGGTGCACGGCTGGAAAAATCAAAACAAACCCACAGCCTTTTCCTTTTTCCGAATTTTGTGCCGCTGAAACATGCACCGAAAAGTCATGGAAGTCTGTAAAGAAACTGAAGTTTTCGAAGAAAACTCCGACTGTCCTGTTGTCGAACCGGTGAAAAGCCGTTTTGCCAAATTAGACGAACAAGAATTAAACAAACTTGTATCAAATTCGTACGCGAAGTCGACGAAATCAAACACTAAATGGGTTGTAAAGACTTTTGAAGGTAAGAAAGCCAACGCTTTATGAATTATTCATGAAGTACTTCGAAGAAGTACTTCGTACTGAGTTCTTGCGGCCAGCCGGAGTCGAAGATCTTTGAAGTCTTGTTCTGGCCTTTTGCCTGCCACAGCTCTTTGATCTTCATTATAAGCAATTTCGTAGCCAGATCAAGGTCGTAGAATTAAAGGGGTACCATCGCCTTTTACTATCGACTGCTGTCCCAAAGACGACTTGACCTTACGAAGTTGCCCGCCAAAACCTGAAATTCATGCGCCTATTTCGGCGGTAAATCGAATATTAACTATTATTCTAATTCGCAGCAGGGAACTACACAAGGCGAACGGCGTCCTGCCGATGACAGATCAGGCGATTTATTTTTCACTGCTTGAACACTCTTAAAACCACAAGGTGTGAGTGTTGACGAGATTTGCGGTTTACAAAATGAATTAATCCTGACATCCAGCAGCGCATTCCTGAAGCGGGTTAAGCTCGTCATGTTAAACTTGCTGGTGTCTAATGACTTAGCCTGCTTACAGGCTCTCAGTTTTTTTCGGAAATATTAGTAGTATAGTAACTAGCGGTTCTGGCACACATTCCTGAAATTCCTCAAATTCCTAAGACCAATTAGTAAAATTGTTGCATTTTCGTTGTTTTTTCATCTAATGGACTATCCTCACTTCGTTCGGGGTCCATTAGATGAAAAAAACAACGAAAATGCAACAATTTTACTAATTGGTCTTAGGAATTTGAGGAATTTCAGGAATGTGTGCCAGAACACGCTAGTTAGTATTCTACTATAGTTCATTTATTGTATTTATACATTATATTAAATGATCGGTTTCTACAGCTTTTTTCCGGATTGGAGCAGTTTTGTTGTACTATTTATTTCATTGAACTTTTTACATTTTAACACCTATTAAAGGAATGATTAGTTTACAGTATATCCATCCGTGGTACTGCATATGTTAACATTTATTCGAACACTTGGTTTATAGTGAATTTATTGTATTCTAACACCCTATTAGAGGAGTGTTGTTAATAAGGTATTATATCATGGCTGAGCATACACTAACATTCGTTCGAGTACGTCCTTTAAAGAACTACTTACGTGGATGGAAGATGGATATTCCTGATGACAATCCTATGGGAGCGGATCCAGCCGTTTTCCTTGCTGATGTACGTAAACAAACTACCGAAAAGTTTAAGGAAGAACTACGAAACCACAATACCTTTAAGGCCCAATTAGCTTTAAACATAACTTTCGTACTCGATAAACCTGATGGTTACGTATATGAGACAGCTACCTTTTATAGCAAACAATCTGTTTTGATAAATGATGCTGGGATCCGTGGTGTAATAGTAGATGCACATGCTCAGATACACAACCAAATTGAGAAGTGGATCAGTCGTGGATCGAATTGGGCCATAGATAGAGTCAATATTCTATGGTTAAACATTGCTAAATATCAACCACTACGTGGAGGTTCATATTTACCACTACCTGAAGAAATAGCGAATAAGAAAGCTGTGATCAATGTAAACAACAAAGACGATCACTGTGCACTTTGGTCGATATGTGCAGCAATGTTTCCAGTTAAAACAAATCCTCAGAGGATATCGAAGTATCAAATAGATAAGGTGAAATCCAGTGGGGTGGACTCACCAACACCAATCTCACAAATACCACTTTTGGAGAAGCAAAACAACATTTCTATTAATGTATATGGTTGGGACCCAAAGGAAAAGTGCTTAATCATATATCATATCTCAAAGAAGACTTTTTCGAAGCATATACATCTACTACTAATAGAAGACCCAAAGAGCGGTAAACAACACTATTGCTGGATAAAGGACTTCAACAAACTCCTATTCGATCAGACAAAGTACGAACATAGGAAACACTTCTGTGAACGATGTCTACATGGATATTCCAATGAAGCTCTTCTTACAAAGCACATTACAGAGTGTAACGGCACCGATGACAGAGCCATACGCATTGAAATGCCTACCAATAAGAACGACAAAGTTTCGTTTCAGAATGTACACAAACAGCTTAAAGTACCGTACATTATCTATGCAGATCTCGAGGCATTGACCACTAAGATCGAAGGACCTGCTCAAGGCCCAAAGAAGAGTAACACGCTTAAAACAGAGGAACACATTCCTTGTGGATTTTGCTATATAGTCGTACGTTCCGATGGTCATAGCGAACCACCAGTACTATATAGAGGCAGGGATACTATTGAACGTTTTCTACGATGTATACAAAAGGAAGAGGCGAAGATCAAAGCCCAAAAGGCTAAACCACTATGTATGTCATGGAAAGACTATGAGGCTTACAATAACGCAACGATTTGTCATATCTGTCAGAAGCCCTTGGTTGGTAAAGATAGAGTACGTGATCATTGTCACATCACAGGCGAGTTTCGAGGTGCCGCACACAATACCTGTAATCTAAAACTACGTACTTTTCCTACCATCCCAGTCGTATTCCATAATCTTCGTGGATATGATGCTCACCTAATAATGCAATCCATATCCATAACATTAGGTAAGATATCTTGTATTCCAAACAATATGGAGAAATATATTTCATTCTCACTTGGTAACCTAAGATTCATTGATAGCTTTCAATTTCTACCATCATCTCTTAGTACATTGGTATCAAGTTCAGAATCAGACACATTCCAACAAATTGTAAAATATACATCTAATCAAGAGAAAGCCAATCTATTAACTCGTAAAGGAGTATATCCATATGAGTACATGGATTCGTGGGATAGATTTGCAGAGACTTCTCTACCACCGAAAGATGCGTTCTATAGTAAACTAACTCTAGAGGACATATCCGATGAAGATTACGAACATGCAATAAAAGTTTGGAACGTATTTGATTGTAAGACATTAGGTGATTATCATGATCTTTATCTACAAACTGATGTACTTCTTCTAGCAGATGTGTTCGAGGACTTTCGTACAACATGTATGCAAAACTATGGATTAGATCCCGCACATTATTATACGAGTCCAGGACTTTCATGGGACGCTTTATTAAAGAAAACAGGAGTGGAACTTGAACTATTAACTGACTACGACATGTATTTATTCATTGAGAAAGGTCTACGCGGTGGTATATCCATGGTATCACAGCGTTATGCCAAAGCAAATAACCAAAGTATACCGGATTTTGATCCCAATAAGCCAAATAGCCACATACTCTATCTTGACGCCAATAATCTGTATGGTTGGGCCATGAGTCAATATCTACCAACAGGAGGATTTGAGTGGTATACACCAACAGAAGAACAAATAACCAATCACGCAATGGATTCAGATAAGGGTTATATCCTTGAAGTCGATCTCGAATATCCTCGAGAACTTCACGATACGCACAACGACTATCCACTAGCTCCCGAGAGAATTCAGGTGAATAAAGATTTGTTCTCAGAGTATCAGATCAATCTATTTGAGGAACTATATAAAGGTAATGGATCTTTGAAAGTAGAAAAACTTGTACCTAATCTATATAACAAAGAACGATATGTGCTACACTACCGCAACCTACAACTGTATCTATCTCTTGGTATGCGCTTGAAAAAGATCCACAGGGCATTACGATTCGACCAATCACCATGGATGGAACCATATATACAAATGAATACGGAGTTACGAAAACAAGCGAAGAGCATCTTCAAGCAGGATCTATACAAACTGATGAACAATAGCGTATTTGGAAAAACAATGGAGAACCTACGTAAGCGTATAGATATCCAATTAGTGCGCGCATCAGAAGGAAACAAGCTACAACGTCTATTGAATAAACCTAGTTATGCTCGATCCACAATTTTCGATGATGATCTTGCCGCGGTACATAACTACAAAAGTAGGCTATTGCTAAACCGCCCCATATATGTTGGAATGTCAATTCTAGATCTATCAAAGCATCTGATGTATGACTTCTACTACAACGAGCTCAAGAAGCAATATGGACAATGCTGTAATCTACTTTATACCGATACCGATAGCCTACTACTACACATTAAAACTGAAGATATCTATACAGACATGGCAACTCATAAACATCTATATGATACTAGTAACTACAGCAAAGACCATTCGCTGTATAGTATCGACAACAAAAAAGTACTTGGTAAAATGAAAGACGAATGTGGAGGTATTCCAATAGCCGAATATGTTGGACTACGATCGAAGCTCTATTCTATATTGAAAGTAGGTGGTGGCGAGATTCGTAGAGCTAAAGGTACCAAGAAGTCAGTAGAGAAACATCGTATTCGTCATGATCAATATAAAGAGTGCTTGATGGATAAGAAAGTATTCAAACATGGAATGAATATGCTTCGAAGTGAAGGTCATAAGATGTATGGTATGCATATGAACAAAGTATCTCTATCACCATTCGATAGTAAGAGATGGATTTCAGCAAACGGAATAGATACAATAGCCTACGGTCATGGAGACGTTTTTCCAGAGGATGAAGAATTAGATGGTTTTATTAGCAATATACTATCAAACGTAGTTGATACACTATCATACAACAGTAAAAACGTCATTACAGAGGATGAAGATATAGACGACTTTATTTGTAAGTTGCTTCTATCTTAGAATACCTTTTGGTGGTAGTTCTGTATCTGGTGGTATCACTTGTATCTCTTCACGAACAAACCCTCGCTTTGGTGCATCTTTTCCTAAATAGTATAGAACTGGTTGATTTGATGATACCACATTTCGAGAAATATAGTATGTCTGTAAACTCCATACAGGATCAGTCGCTCGTTTAGTTCCACCTTCCAATTCTCCAGATGCATAGAGATATCGAACTAAAACGTCAAATGGTAGTCGCTTTTCATCCAATCCAATAGTTCGAGAATATATAGGAGTCTTTATGTTTACTTGTTGTGTCTCTATAGAATTCGAAGGTTCCTTACCTGTTAGTCGAGTAACTTCATTGTTCATAGCCTTGATAACATCAGGAAGCCTCAATACCCATTCTCTACTACGCGCATCCGATCCTTCAGATGTAAGTACCATCTCTTTTGCATATTGATATCCAAATAATCTTTCAGCTATTGTTCTATTTGCTCGCTCGACAAAACTTTGTGCTCTATGATGACCGGCTTCACCTCGTTGAACTTTCGTACCGTGTAGTTCTAATGTTTCAGACATACGTCCCATGAATTCTCTACCAGGATCAACTTGCAATGTTTTTGGCCATTCTAGTGGACTACGTTTGTAGATTCGATCAAATGCTGCAGACACTTCACCACTATCTTTCGATGCTAAAGGTTCAGCCTCTTTATATCTAGAAGCTACATCAATTACCACCAAAGCATACTTATATAGTTTCCTTCCACGTCCAGGTCGATCGTGAGGTAGAAAGATCAAATCAGCTTGATGAACTTCATTAGGTTTCGATACGGTCCAATGTGGTCGTGGAATATAGTGGGGTGGTGATAGATATATTTGCCACATGGCTTGTTTCTCTAACCAACCCTTAGCTACATCTTCCGATACCTTTGCAGCCACCGATAACTTACTAATTGCAGCATAACCTTTCCAATAGCCCATAGGACCATAGAAGATATTCGCAAGTTTAGCATCCATTATATATCTATGTATTCTAACCTTCAACAAGAAGAAAAAAAAAAGAAAAAAAGGAATAAGAACTTATCTAACCAACTAGTTCTTATTCTTTTTTTCTCGTCAATTGTAAAAATTCTCGTTTTTTAAAAGGCATATCGACTAATAGCGTATCCAGTGACTAGCATTCCACCACCAACATAGATCAACTCACCAGTTTTCTGTGCGTTAGATGGTCGATAGTAGTCAGAGGAACGAGGTTCTTTCATTGATTCGAGTCGTTTCAGTGTCTGACGTAACTTATCGGATTGTATGAAAGCTCGGTTACTATAGAGTTGATTATTATAAGAATCGCGTTCAGCAACTTCCTGTTTATGCGCCCAATCGGACAATGTTTTACGTTCTTCGATATATGCCTCCCTATCCTTATCGAATTTTTCCATTGCCCTATCATGTCTCTTTCGTTCTATATTAGCAGTTTCATCTTTCCCACCAAACATCCTAGCAAGCACCCCACCACCAGTAAATGCCGTTGCATTCAAAACTGCTCCGAAAATAGACATTCCAATAGCTGCTAACGTCACCATTATGGTACGATCTTTTGTTTCTCGAGATATTGTTTTGCATATATGCTACCAGCTATTACTACAGTCCACTTCACGTAATTTATGATAGAAGTGGAAGGATCACTAAGCATAGATTCCTTAGTAGCCTTTTTTACGATCAAACCAATACCAGTAGCTATTCCAGTTATCATAGCAGCATCGGTCGCTATTTTCTTCAATTCTTTATCCATCCTAATATATATCGTATATCTCTAGTCTTTAATTGTTACTCCATATCTGGTACCGTAGTCTTTATCGGACTCGCGGGTCGTATCGTACTAACGTTCTTAGAAGTGTCATCTCTATATCTTCTGTATTGATAGTATACACCAACTAATGCAGCACCCGTACCAATAACTGCGATAGTAGTATTGATAGGCACATTTTTCATCCAACTTTCATCTACGTCTATTTCTTTAGATAATTCACTTTCACGTGTAATCTCTCTCTTTTGAGCCGCTCTAGCAAGTTTATTACTTAGTGCTAATGCTTTCCCAGCAGCAACCCTCTTTGGATCTTTTACTTTAGTTGGTGTTGTTTTCGGTGGATTCGCAGTTATCTGATCCGTCTGTTCCTCCATCTTGATTTGATATAGTAGTTACTTGCGAAGGTTCAATAGGTGTACCAGGAATGACTATGTGATCAGCTACGTTGAACAAGACACTAGCTAGAGCTACAAATCGACCGTGTTTAAGTGCTAATCGACCAGCCGCCATAGATATCTGATGGCGGGCTAATTGGTTTTCTTGTAGATCCTTAAACAGTGCTTGTTGGTTGTCTAGTGTAGCTACGTATGAGACTGCGCGAGTAACTTGACGTAGTACACCATCTACTAAGTGTACTGTTATTTGATTTGCTACTACGGCCTGGTATCTACTATGTAAACGTTTTACGTCCTTCTCAGATAGTTTAGTTATGTCCGTTAGGGAGAAATTCTGTCCTAGACATTCTTTCGTTTTACCTAATACGGCTAAGGTCTTAAGTTCTTCCCGCCATTCTTCGATATCCTCCAATTCGGTTGAAAATTCCAATTTGGGTGGTGGACCTGTTAAATCCTCACCTTCCAGTTCTTTGGTGTATTCATCCATGATAATATGTTATAGGTGCGGGTATCTCTAACACTACTGCAAAAGGATGTCGCAAACAGAAACATATGCGAGCAAACTTATGAGATCGAAGTATCATTCGTAATTCATTACATTCTTGTGAGCCTCCGTAATCGTCAAATATCCTCTTTCCATCTATAACCGATGCAGTATGAAATGCTACTACGATAGCTACGTTCTCACGAAATGGTTTACATATACTCGTTAATTGTTGGGATAGTACCCAAATAGATAGTCCTATATGTCGGGCAGAGAATGCTAAATCTACTAGTTTGTCAGTTCTTCGTTTTACATCTTTTGATGCGGCACAATCATCTAGAATCAATAATGTATTGGTACCTGACCAAAAGGTTGCACAAATATTTAATGTGGTATCGATAGCATCCTGAGATGGTGATATGACATAAAAATGCGTATCTCGATTAGCAAATCCATGATATGTCTTGTTGTGGGCATACGTAGGACAAATCAGTACTATGTAATCGAACTTACCACGAAATGGTCCACGAAGTTGTTCTATGAGAAATGCAGTCTTTCCGCAATTCGTTGGACCTACTATGAGTGAGTTGAATGGGATGTGTTCTACCAAGGAATCCATCAGTATGTTATACTATCTAAAGATCTGTTCAATATCATGAGCTGAGCATCTGCGAGAACGTAGATGTGCATGTTAACGCTTCCACTTCCTTTTGCAGTTCTATGTATGCGAATGTCTATATCTTTTCCACCACCAGTTTGTGCCAAGCCATCACCATGAACGGTGGAATCTTTTGCTGTACGACAATCGACTAGGATGGCAAATCTGTTATTGTAAAATTTGGTAGGAGTCATAGAGGTATCGGATGTACCAAACCATCCTTTTGTTGACTCCCAAAAATCTGGTGTTAACATACCTCCTGGAAAGAATCTATTTGGAACTCCATTTACGTCTATCTCTACCTTTGAAATATCAGGATTTACGAATGCTTCACTATCTCGTGAACCGGCGGTGTGAGGATCTACGAATAGAAGAAGTAATCCAGCGAATGATCGTCGTGGAACATTGACATTCTGAGATATCAAAGTTTCTACTGCCTTGGTGATAGTTACCGTCTTAAAGTGAACTGCGTGATCGTATAGGAATGCAGTACCATTTTCATATGCGTGAAATGCTTTCCTAGCTAGCGTTTCATTCTTGATTGCTTCGTATTCTAACTGGATGTTGGTAAGCTTGTACGTACCTATCTTTGTCGAATCTGATCCAACGATTATATGGATAGAGTGGGCTAGAGTTAATTCGAATGAAATAGTGTCTTCTAATGCATGTGGATATAGAACTCCATGTTGTGTAAGAATATCAACGTCTAACGGAATTCTATATTTTGAACTATATGCAGGTAACAATGCATTCTCACCAACCTCTGAAGTACCTGCATCACCAGCCTTAGATCGTAGCTTATTTGTGTTATCTGATTGGATACCTTGTTGTACTCTCGATTCTCTCTCTTGTGTAGATAGATAGATATCGGAATATGTTTGTAATAGATCCGATCGGGCAATGTCTTCTACTATTTCAGCTCCTATCTTACAAACTCGATGCATAACTAAGCAACGTCCAACATTTGCAACGACTCGATTATTAACATGTCCACCAGACAATACGATATCACCCAATAATGCCAAACTACCAGGTACTAATACGATATCTTCTCCCATCGTTGGAACTTCCACATAGAGCGTCTCACCTGGATTAGCAGATGATGGAGTGAAAGTTTTTCTATATAATGTTCGTTGAGCTTTGAGTGCGAGTTGCGCTCTTAGTGCTTCCTTAGGAATTAACTTCGACGATATCATGTTGAATATACCACGATATATAGTTATGTTTAACATGGAAGATAGAGTCGACGTCGATGTGAGACATGGGGATAGTACCGACAGATACGGAGAACAAGATGAAGAAAACCGACGAGAACCAGATGAAGAAGACCGACAACGAGAACGAGAATCAAATGAAAGATACGTGGCTTACTTATTGAGTGGCAATCAAGATGAAGCTGGGGGTAGTGAGACAATTACCATGGATATTTTGCATGACTACGCTATAGAAGGTGACCCACTTCGAGGATTCACATTCGAACAAACGATTCGAGATTCGGCAAAAGAAATGCTGGTTGACATAGTAAAGGAGCAATATCCGGATGCTGGTGTTCGGCATAATATAGAAATCTCCTTAGTAGATGGAAACATCACCGTTCGTGAACTTGGAAGCAAAGAACCCTTTAAACGTCTATTCGTCGGTAATGATGGTGATAGGAAGTTACGCGTGAAGATGAGGAAAGCTCTCAAAGATGCTTTAGGTCCAAATAATGAAGAGGCTGCTAATGAAGTAATATTTGCAGAACGACAACTCGCCGATCGGGAAGCAAATAACGAATCTATTCTTGAAGACTCCGAATCGACTGACGCTCAGAAAGAAATAGCTAAGATAGAATTAACATTTATCCATAAGGCAAGAGAATTACTTGAACGTCAAGAAGAAGCCATACTAGAACGTATATCGCTACGTGAAAGGGTTAAATACATTTTCAGAAAGTATGGAATGACTGTTCTTGCGGTGACAACTGCTATTGGTGTTATCGTTAGTGTAATAGTTTCCCAGTTATCGAGATCCGTACCGAAACCAGTAAAAGATGGTATCGACAAAGTGGCAGATACAGTAAAGAAGGGATTAAAAACTACAGGTGATTTGTTAAAGGAAATGGGAAAGAAACTTGGACAGATACTACCTGGAATGATTGGATCAATTGCGAATTTCATATTTACTATGGCCGGTAAAGCTCTAGGAGTATTAGCAGAGAACGTTTGGTTATTCATAGTAGCTATAGTGGTGATCGCAATAGAGCAATACAAACGACGTTAACGAAATAACACCCACGCAATTCCAGCTCCTGCAATAGATACTATCGCTAGATTGATCCCATGTCGTGGAGTAGGATTCTGTAAGATACTATGTGAAACTCGTTGTGGAGCTTGTCGTGGTAATTGTTGTGGAACTTGATGTGGTAATTGTTTCTTTTGTTTCTTCCCTTTCATATCTGGTGGGGGCTTGGTTTCGAGAACATCTGTATTAATATCGTTTTTCCCTAACACCATACCTTCTGTGGCGTTCGGGATTGGATTTTTATAACCATCCTTCTTGCTGAGGTAGTACTCAAGATTGCTTGGTAGTAATCGTACCCCTATGGCTATTGCTAGGTCTAATCTCTTATGTGTGTGTAGTATAGCTGTAAGATAGTTTTTATAGCTTACCACTAAACTGTTTTCGAGAATAGCGTCTTCGACTAATCTCTTAAATTTTTCTTTGACGTTGAAACTATCTATGATGGATTGGTTAAGATCATTCTGAGCAGCTAGAACGCAATATCCAAAAGCTTCGACGGATCGATTCAATCTACCTAATCCAGCATTAGTTAAACCCTTTCCGATTGGTGGTGTAAACCAATTATATTGTTTTCCTTCATGTTCATCGTTCCGAATGAATGCCACAAGATCACCCTGATCCTTCTTACCTCCTTGGTCTGCAAATAAATTATTGTGATTTGGCCAATTATCTGCTTCTTTATCGTAACCTCTGACTACGTGGACGTTTTCGAAATCATCATACAAAAGGAATACATCTCCTAATCCGTCATTCCTACCTCCGTGCCATCGGAAATCTGGTGTTCGAGATATACCAAATTCGATGCATAATTTCTCAAGAGCTGATTCGCTATAGGGGTTAGCCATTTGCTTGAAAGCAGAGTAACCAGGTAGAGGAACCCCATGAGCACCACCAAGTTCATGTAGAATTCTTCGTATTGTGAAATAAACGTGAAATCGTAGTAGTCCTTGAACAATAGGAGGATACGTTTTGAAAGTAGGATCAAACAATGACACTCCACATCCAGAAGTCGCACACCACGTTGCGAAATTCAATTGTTGAGACCAATATTTAAAATCTGGACCCGATAACCAATGGTGGGACTCCTTTGCTGTCATATGCTTTACGACAGTCTCTTTGAATATGTTCGGAACGCCTGCTTTGAACTTTTTCTTAGGTGTGACATATATCCATAGATTAGTTAAATCTATATCTTGTGCTTTTTCAGTAGGTGGGACCGCCGTAATAGGATATTTCACACTTTTATCTAGTGTTAACGTATGTGGAAAACCCTTATGCACATCCCACAATGCGTTATCGATGTGTTTTTGAATGGTGGTAGGTAGCTTAGAGACATCGTCACCATAAACCACATAACCATTATTCCCATCTCGAAACCAAATACTAGTCGAATATTTGCCAGGGCCGTCTATATCCGTTGATACGTAGAACTGGTGAAAATCTGCATGTGGGTATCTTTTCTTGAACTTCGCTAATAGATCGGCATTCAATGATGCGACCTTCTTATCTTCCTCAGCTATTCTCTCTCTATCTCTACTAGCTATTCTCTCAGCCTTTGACCGTAAATTAGCATTCCGTGTTGGGGTCTCATCATCTCTCTCGTCGTCTCCACCCTCATAATGATAGCTGAAATTACCTCCGTGCCTCCTCATGTTAAAGCTAATTATGTATGTAGTTCATACCTTTAACACATAATGGTTATATTAAATGTCACCACCACATCGTCTGACCATACGGTCTACTTCGATAACCCTATTCTTATCAATAATATTTCGCTAGTTGAGGTCACTATTAGTCATAATTGGTGGAACCTAGCTGAGAAGGGGGGTTTTAAGTGGATTACCCCCAATAGTTTGACGTTTCCATACGAAATTAAGGCGGGACATTATAAAATAGAAAATTTGATAACCTACTTAGATCCCGCAGTTGAGGCTGGTTACTTGGAATTCATAGACTATCCATTTAGGAAATATTGGGTTATGAAGGTCAAGAAACCAATCAAATTCACTAAGAATGTCTGCGATTTGTTTGGTATCGAAGTAAATGAAGATGTGACAGATTATGCGACTATCGATAAAGGAAAATACGTCCTGGTGCCAAAAGATATTAATCACATATCTATCTACTGTGATGTGGTGGATTCAGATTTCTCACTTCTTGATGGGAAGCCATCTAAAATCCTACATACTTTAAAAACGACATCACACGTTTTTGGTGAAACAACTTACTTTCCACCAACCCTCATACCCATTCGAGCCCTAGGAACGATACGGAACTACATTCGCCTCACAGTTTGCAATGAGAAAGGCAATCTCATAGACTTCAACAAGCAGCCTATACGTTTCGTATTGAAGCTTGAGTAAATCATATGTATATACAATGGATGGTGATTCGATTCAACCGTTTCCAACAGCACCAGATATCTATCCATCGGGAGCTATAAAGGAACTTAGCGATATAAATGGATCGAGTTTTAGACTGCAAAAAGTCTGTGATACACTTGCTGAGCTAGAACAACAAGCAAAGCACTACGAAGTTGTTCGCAAAAAATATGCTCGAGCGCGTGGTATCGTTCATGGGATTGCTGTGGCCACAGGTAGCCTGAGTGGCGTTTTATCAGCTTTTGCGTTAGGTTCATCATTTACGGGTGTTGGGATACCTGTGGGTATTTCATTAGGATCAGCGGGGTTCCTGTGTGCAGCCATATCGGCTTCGATGGCTGTTGTTAGTAAGAGACTTGGCGTTCACATCTCGAAGCATGAAAAGACTGTTATGTTAGCAAAAGCTAAGGCGAATTCCGTGGAAGTTAAAGTCTCAAAAGCTCTAGCCGATTGTAACATTTCAGAAGCCGAGTTCGGAAGCGTTATTGATGAGAAAAGGAAATATGAGACGCTTAAACTAGAAATACGGCAAAAAAACAGGCAAGAAGGTGGATTAAAAAACGTAGAAGAACTTCGATCCGAAATCCGAAAGGAGATGAGAGCAAAACTTGGCGGTCTAATGGGGTAAGAATAAATATCTCCTTCGAAAGAAACCGGCATGGATTTCATTTTAACTTTGATAAAAACAACTGCTCTTAATTCGTATAAATTACCGTGTTGTTTTGGCTCATATGCTAATTTCGAGACAATTTCGAGACAACAAGAAAGAGGATCAAAAAAACGTAGAACAACTTCGAGCCGAGATCCGAAAGGAGATGAGAGCAAAACTTGGTAGTCTAGTGGGGGTAAGAATAAATATCTCCTTCAAAAGAAACCAGCATGGATTTCATTTCAACTTTGATAAAAACAACTGCTCTTAATTCGTATAAATTACCGTGTTGTTTTGGTTCATATGCTAATTTCGAGACAACGCGTGGGTGACGCTAATTAACATACGTCAACTGCTTAAAACATAAGTACGATATTTTATCACTGAATATTTCGTCTAGCACACATAGCCCAACGGGTTTGTCGCTGGGACTTGTGATCGAGATGGGAGCCGTTCACGAGTTCTGGTGTTCAAACCTTGGCGGACTATGTGTGGTAGATCGGCTTGTGTTGGGTAAGAAGCTCCCAGCCCAACACAAGTCGTAGCGCGTCTGCCGATGTGGCAGAAGTTAAAGTAATACAGTAGAAATCAGCGGCCAGAGTACAAGATACCTGTGTGAGAACCAAATGTGGTCAGAAGCTGAACTAGAACGAATACATGAAAAGCCGGGCCCGGCAAGAATAAAAACCTCTCTAGGAACAAAAATGAGAAAGAAGGAAAAAGGTGAAAGTGGGTTCCTAGAGAGGTTCTGGTGAGACCAGTTTTGGTACTTTGGTTTTTTTCATTATTTAACTTTTTTCTTCTTACT
The DNA here is from genome assembly GCA_030867875.1 of Actinernus sp. WN-2022. Classification (NCBI taxonomy): domain Eukaryota; kingdom Metazoa; phylum Cnidaria; class Anthozoa; order Actiniaria; family Actinernidae; genus Actinernus; species Actinernus sp. WN-2022. The sequence continues at coordinate 37,237,329 of JAOWCC010000936.1, read as the reverse complement.
GTCTTAGACTAAATTCTTGAATGAGTACATATCGACGGATGTCGTTCTCATGAATTAGCCGTTTTGGTTAAATAGGAAATGAGTCGTTAAACTTTTGGTTAAGTAATCGCACATATGTTATTCGAGGTAATTAAACCTTATCACTACTTAGACCGTGTCTCGTATAGATGGGCTCAAAGTGGGAATTGTAAGCAATCAACTCATTGATAAAACGCACCCTTATGTATACCACACCGTTTAACAACGTTGATAAGAGACATACGAGATCCCGAACGATGTAATACCTCGTAACTCGCTCCAACGACTTTAGTTCTAAGCATGGAACTGGTACCTATATTGTTTTCTATTGCCTTATGAACAATCTCATAGACTATTTGTTGGACATTCTTAGGTACTCCTTGGGGGTCGAGCTTAGCAAAAGTCGTTGTAATGTGAGGAGCTATTCGATCGGTATTTAAATCTATATCGATATTATCGTCATCACGTAGAGAACGTATAAAGACCTCTCCACGACATATGCTTTTATTGCTTAGTTGCATAAAACTAGCGACCTCTCCTTTAGATCTAATGAACCCACATTGTATACATGCTTGATAAAGTATAGCAGCTAAAATAGTTCGTTTCGCATAGCTACGTTTGATACAAACTTTCTGTACTTGAATGAATGCATCGGCTACGATTACTAATACATTTATGGGAAACGAGAGGGCGTAATTTTGTTTATAAATAGTATCGTATGCCTGTAGTTCTCGCATAATCGTTAATAGTTGCAATTCTTCGTTATCGCTTTGCTTTGGGATTGTGCGGTCCAGATCATGTTGATACCTAAAGCTATCAGGCCCTACTATGCGTAACCTAGTAGTAAGATTGGTAGTTGTTTCTTCACATGATTCAGTCTCGGAAATAAGACCACAGGCGGGACATATGAATTCCGCTCCTTGCATTTCCATCGGGCATAGACATTCGGAACATGTTTCACCAGTGTTAATATGCGACAATGGTTTGATATGCGACAATGGTTTGATATGTAGGCTTGCACAAATTTCTGGACCAAGTAATCTGATAATATCATCCATACTAGTTGTATACCATATGCCTGTCAATTGTCTAATTGTTCGTTTGTTTAAAAAAAAAGAGAAAAAAATGAAGAGAGGTCGTATAACAATTTCTCTTCATTTTTTCTTTTTTTTTTTCGTATTGTGATTTCTACTTATCCTCCGATCCTACCACATTTAGATCTTTCTCACTGATGGAGAGGTCATCCAATGCATTATCGAGATCGTGAATGTCCACCACATTTCGATCTTTTTCCGATTCCACTACATTTAGATCTTTCTCCGATTCTACTACATTTGAACACGTGATATTCGCTGACTCGTTAGCTCGCTTCTTATCAAGGTTCTTCTTATTGCGAATGGTACGGCGTTGAGGTGCACCACATTTTGCACAAAGTTCGTGATTAGTACGACAGCCTAGACCACACGTCAAACATGGAACGAATATAGCACATCCTCTTCCTATCTGGAAGTTATGTTGAGAGCAATACTCTGACACCTTCGAACACTTCCTTATACATTTCGTGGTCTTTCCTCGCATCAACCAATCACAAGTTCTCGTCTCAATCATCGTGTAATATACCTATATACGTTATATGTCTAATTGGTATCTTAGTTGTGACGTCTACGTTGAGGTTCTTCAATCACACGCGGTTGTCTAATCTGTGTGGTATTAATACGTACTAAGATAACAACATACGTTAATATCGTGAAGTAGAGAATGTACGTTAGTACCATTGGTGGATATGCTGTAAACTAATCATTCCTTTAATAGGTGTTAAAATGTAAAAATACAATGAAAAAATAGCACAACAAAACTGCTCCAATCCGGAAAAGCTGTAGAAACCGGAGCTGTGCTCAAGTTTGGATCTTTAGGTGCAAGAATGCCTAGGGACAATTTGGACGTTGCGAGAGATCCTATGTGGCAGCATAAGAATTTATGTAGTAATCTAGTAGGGCGTTTTCGTCCTCTATGGTGAGCTGGGAGCGCTTAATGAGCCACTCAATGATACATTTAGCGGTATTAAGATGATCGTTGCTACGGGCGCATAGTAGAGCATGATGAACGTATTTATGCTCCATAGTTATCTGAAAGCGTTGAATGAGCCACTTAATGGTATTGAGATGGGCATTCCTACAGGCATCTAGTATAGCAAACCCGACGGCTTTATCCTCTTTGGTGAACTGGAAGTGTTTAGTGAGACACTTAACGATATCAAGACGGTCATCCTTACAGGCAGCGCATAGAACGTAATCGGTGTGTCCATCCATTTTATCGAACCATAAGTGCTTAATGAGCCACTTAATAACGTTAAGATTACCATATTCACTGGCGTAGACAAGAGGAAAGCTATCATAGATGTAGTTTGCGGAAATACCGAAAGTCCTATCCAAATTGTCTCGATCGTTGTCGTTATGAGTAGACCTAAGACCGAAAGTGAGTACTCGTTTACGGAACTCTTGGTCTATGTTTTTGTAGCGTACGAGAGATGTGGCACCGTTTAGGTGTTTCGATGTCCTTGCGATGCTTGCGAATGATTCTGGGCCTGCATGCTCTACTATCTTGACTAAGATTTCTATGGGAAGGCACGATATGCTATCCATAGTGAAAGAGATCGATATACTGCATAGTAATCCCTTCTCTAATAGGGTGTTAAAATGTAAAAAATACAACAAAAAAAGTACGACAAAACTGCTCCAATCCGGAAAAAAGCTGTAGAAATCGATCATTTAATATAATGTATAAATACAATAAATGAACTATAGTAGAATACTAACTAGCGTGTTCTGGCACACATTCCTGAAATTCCTCAAATTCCTAAGACCAATTAGTAAAATTGTTGCATTTTCGTTGTTTTTTTCATCTAATGGACCCCGAACGAAGTGAGGATAGTCCATTAGATGAAAAAAACAACGAAAATGCAACAATTTTACTAATTGGTCTTAGGAATTTGAGGAATTTCAGGAATGTGTGCCAGAACACGCTAGTTAGTATTCTACTATAGTTCATTTATTGTATTTATACATTATATTAAATGATCGGTTTCTACAGCTTTTTTCCGGATTGGAGCAGTTTTGTTGTACTATTTATTTCATTGAATTTTTTACATTTTAACACCTATTAAAGGAATGATTAGTTTACAGTATATCCATCCGTGGTACTGCATATGTTAACATTTATTCGAACACTTGGTTTATAGTGAATTTATTGTATTCTAACACCCTATTAGAGGAGTGTTGTTAATAAGGTATTATATCATGGCTGAGCATACACTAACATTCGTTCGAGTACGTCCTTTAAAGAACTACTTACGTGGATGGAAGATGGATATTCCTGATGACAATCCTATGGGAGCGGATCCAGCCGTTTTCCTTGCTGATGTACGTAAACAAACTGCCAGAACCGCTAGTTACTATACTACTATATTAGTTTTCAGGTTGGGTGGAATAGTTGGGTTACCTGTGGGCCGAGCGAGGCCCGGACCCGAGCGAGGCGGAGGCGAGTGCGTCGGGCTCGGCCCACAGGTAACCCAAGCCCGACCCGAAAACTAACATTTCCGAAAAAAACCGAGAGCCTGTAAGCAGGCTACTAATGACTAGGAAATAGCATGTTTTTATCTTATTCGCGGAATTTTGATGTTTGAAAGCGTCAAATTAATATGCTTTACAACCAGGTTTTTACTCAGTTCATAATAACGATTGATTGGTATCCAGAGGGGTTTACAATCCATCTGGTTTGATCAGTTAAATCTCCAATTCAAGCAGTTTCCTGTCTCAACTTTTGCCACTCGATACAATATTTGATTACTTTTTCGTTATTTAGGATCATGCAACAAAACTCTGCCTTTGCCGTTGTTCGTTTGATTTTGTTTACTCAAAGGGACTTTCGCGAACTCCAGTTCGAGTTTCCTATCAAGTTTTATTACATGGCAGTCAACTACTTAGTAAACTGGCTATAATGGTAAAAATGATATCACACACTGCGTCCAGTGGGGATATAGAGATTACTTCATGTAATACCATGATCCCCTCCGTTTTCTTTGTTTGTTCAGAGACATTTTTAAATCCTCAAAATTCCCTCATCAGCATGCATACTTGTTCTAATTTTCGCTCATTGACATACAAGAGGGAAAATTAGAAAAGCTTCCCGCTGATGAGGGAACATTAAATTTCAAAATTTAAAACCGGACTAATTTCCCGAAATGTCTTGCTATCACTTTGTAATACTATTATCACCGAGGAACGGAACAAATGTCTGAGAAGTTTAGTTCTCTGCCTAAACTAAAGACGTCGCAGTTGAGTTGCTTTCGAAAACGTTTTGTTATTAATATTCATTGATCGCCATTGATTGAATGCGTGTTGTTTTTGAGAATAATAACACTAAAATAAAATGTAATTATGTGGTTGACTAAATTTAGAGATTAAATGTCTTTGAACAAACAAAGAAAACCGCGAGGGGATCATGGTATTACATGAAGTAATCTCTATATCCCACTGGACGCAGTGTGTGATATCATTTTTACCATTATAGCCAGTTTACTATTGACTGTCATGTAATAAAACTTTATATGAAACTCGAACTGGAGTTCGCGAAAGTCCCTCTGAGTAAACAAAATCAAACGAACAAAGGCAAAGGCAGAATTTTGTTGCATGATCCTAAATAACGAAAAAGTAATCAAATATTTTATCGAGTGGCAATAGTTGAGACAGGAAACTGCTTGAATTAGAGATTTAACTGATCAAACCAGATGGATTGTAAAGACATCTTGATATCAATCAAGCGTTATTATGAACTGAGTAAAAATTTGGGTGAAAAGCATATTAATTTTTAGCCTGCGTTGCGGCTCTGGAGTATCTGGAGCTCTGGAGCAGTGGGCCTGACGTCTATACAAACCATGGCACTGATTGCTGTGAGTCGTTATTTCTGCGTCGTGGAATTGGCAAAATACCAACAAATCTTCAAACCTCGCCGCACCTTGCTCTTTACTCCCATCCCATGGCTGCTATTGCCGGGAAACAGTTGTTGCATATTAAACAGGATGCGCCTTTTGCACACCATAGTCGAGTTTATAAGTGGTTTTACGCGATCAATTACTAATTAAAATCTTATCTATCACTAGCATTTGTTCAATTAGTTGTGTTTACGTATGGGGTATGTTGGGGCTTGAAAGAGTCCATTGTTTAGCAATCCTAAGTAAAATAAGCATTCAGAGAGCATTAGATGGATCATGTGTACTGTACGCAATGTCGGTCGACGGTCGGCCGATAAGCGGTCGAGAGTCGACCGAATGTTGACCGCTACTCGGGCGACACTTGACTACTCTGTATGTCGGCCGACATGGTTGATAATGCACCGACTGTCGGCCGATTGATCACCGACACTATCGTCAGTTTACCGACAGTCGGCCGAGGTATTGGTGACCGTGACATTTTCAGCCAACGTACATGTATATGTTCAAAGGTTGTAGAGGCCACAACTATTAATGTTTTCGTTCAAAACTAACATTTGTAAACTTAAGATAGCATAAACTAGCGCCTCTTTATTGTCCCACTGAAGCGCCTCTGCATACTACTCCCATTGGAGTGCGCAGAGTATATCTTACAAGTAGAACCGAGCCCTAAAGTAAACATTTGATGCTTATTAATAAATCGCGAAAGTAGCGACTCCAATATTTTCAAACTATTATTTTATGTCGAATACTAGGAGCCGTCGCCGGGGGCTAACGTTTAAGTATCGACGAATACACGTGTATTAGTCCCGAACGTCAGATTTTGACCCATTTATACGAATCGTTCGCGGCTTAGTTAAGCGGCGCGGCTAACTTCCTCTCGTATGTTCCTACCCTATTCCAGGTTCAAGGCGAAATCTCTCCTTCATGATCACATTAAAAAAGAAAAGGTGCCCTGTTCCAGACCAAAACGGTGCGATCGGAAGTAAAAAATACAGTAACAATACAAAACCCAAATCACTACAATCAGAATCCCAAAAAGTGATCGGTATCACTTACAACAATGTCGTTTACCAGAGATATTAAACGGTGCATTTGACGGGATTTCATGAGTCACAAAAAGAGATTTCATTGTATAAAGGAACGTTTTATACCGCAACAGAAAGGAATATCCTACTTAAACTGAATTACATTCAATACAGTAAACGTTCCAGATAAAATATTTAAAAACGAGTCACTGTTTATTTCAGTGAAAACAGTATTCAGAATCAGTTCAGTTATAACTTAACATCTCACCGAGACCCTAAAGATATATGACCGACACCTTACCGATATACCACCGACCCACTATCGGCCGACAGATAAACAGCACTTAGTCATACTATAGCTTTATGCTTTTATGAAAGTCTTATGCTTTTATGACACAATTAAGCGCCCTTTACCGGTTGTTTCTGAAGTTAGATGTTTCATTCATAATTATTATGATAAATTATAACCGGCCTATATTCGTGTTTGTTACACGCTAGTATCCACTGAGTTGTAGTTTTTCGCACGTACTTACACTTAGATTAGAGGGGTTCTTGGCAGGTCCGCCTGGACTTTCGCTGAGAATGTATCAACACACGCGGTGTAGCTTTCCTGCTTTGACTTGAATTCACTCTACGTGCCTGCTTCAACTTAGATTTTGCGGCCTTGACGGATCAGACTGAACAGTATTATGGTATTTCAGTCTCCTTCTTCGGATGCATGCCTCTTTATTTCCTTACAAATCGTTGACAACAGAGCACACCGCTTTGTTATGACCAGCCGTGTGACAGTTTGAGCACAACGGCACAACGACGAGTGGCTTGAAGTTGTTTTCGAGTTCCGATAGCTCATGTTGTTTACTCGCCGCAACTTTCTCTTGATCACCTTTTTCTTTTGCATGTTTCTTGAAACATTTTGCAGTAGGAGTTTGATAATTCATATTATAAGCGGCGGGTCTAAAACGCGGATAACGGGTAGGTTAAGTTGAATTATTGTAGAAAACTAAACAGTTTTGTCTGGCACCCGTTTACAGTGTTTATGAAAAAAAAACGAGAAAATATACAGCAGTATATTGACCAGTAATAATCCTGATCGTAAATGACTGACTGTCCCGCACTTCTGTGGTCAACCCGAAAACTATGCTCCTTTGACCACTACACACCAATCTATTAACCAATCTATCAACTGTCACTTTCTAAAATGACCTTATATCCTATTCATTGTACAATTAATTCTTATATTTGTATGTAAAATAGATCAGTATGCAAATAAACAAAAAACAAACTGAAAACTGAAATGGAATGTGTGGCTGCGGTGAGCAGCCGTTAGTGGGGGGGGGGGGGGGGGGGCAAGCGTTACGTGACGACACCACTATGAACGGCTCTGAAGGAGCTACAATTATGGACAAAACTGTTGGGACAGTCGACTAAAATTACTACTAGAAGTAATCATAGATTATTAAAGTGCGTTCGATATAATGTTTTTGGCTACAACAAACATAACCGGCCTTTGGAGACTGAAAGATTGCTTAAAGTGCCCCTCGACCCAATTTGTTTTACTTTTTATTCAAAAAGTAGATGTAATTTTGGGTAGTTCTGTGAAAAAAAAAATGAATTCCTGCGAATCCTCGATTTTTTATGAGCCTTTCAATTCGCCAAAAAGCCGTGAGCATTGGCGCGCGTCCGAACTAAGGGCCGAGTGTAGCCTGGGACTTGTGACGTAAGATGGAGAACACGCTTGTTTGATAGCATTGAAAAGTGAACTGGAAGTGGTTATAGTGGTGTTATATGCCATAAAGGTAAATCGAGAAAAAGGTCTAAAAGGCCCAAAAGATGTATCGTAGGGGGCTGCAGCAACGGTTCAGAGCCCAAACTAGGTATTGGTCTCCACAAAATTCCGTTTTGGGGGGATGAACGACCATTATCTAGAAAAAGAAGAAAAAAGTGGATTAAATTCGTGCGATCGAAACGTGACAAGTGGGAGCCAACAGCATCCTCGGTTATATGTTCGAAACACTTCGCCCAAGATGCTTTCGAACGTCGGTACATAGCCTTGATAGATAAGGAGAAGCCACTGCTTCCATGGCTGAGAAGGGATGAATTTGGAGTGTGCGCTTACCCAACCGTTCAAGCCAGAAACGCTGATCCCGACCCAAGTCACAGACAGAAAGAATCAAGAGAATGGTGAGTGTTGTTGCTGTTGTATTTGGTCAGTTATGCTCGTTCTTTCCTTTATTATCCACTGTTTATAAACCAAGTCGTAACGAATTTATTTATTGTTATAGACATTGAAATCAGCCGTTAGAAAATTAAAAGAAGTGAAGACAAATCGTCAGGACGGTCCAGCTCGAAGCGAAAGTTCTACACCTGTCACAAGTGTCACTGAGTGTTCCGATGAAACTTCGCAAAGCCTAAGGGACAAAAAACTGCCGGAGTCTGAATCTACAGAAAGAGCAGCACCTGACACGGATTGTTTACCCGATTTTGTAAATACTTTCAACCAATTTGTTTCACTTTCTACGATGCTAACAAAGTTGAAAGATCTTCGTGGTGGGGTAGTGATTGCAGGAGACGGCAGACATGACAGCATGGGCCACAGTGCCAAATTCGGTGCTTATACCATCTTGACAAGATTCTTGTGCTGTACGATTCCAATGATAATTCATTTTGCACTTATTCAGGTACATTATAATTATTATAAGATAATCAATTACAGTAGGAAGTATTGATTTATAATATCAACATGCATTGTCATGGCTTTTGTAATGATTGGGTTTCTCTGTGAATTCAACTTCTTTTGTGTAGCAGAACTACATGTAAATGCAGCAACTCTTTATAACATGTTCCCCCAAACTACTCAATGTTAAGTTGTCTTCACATGTTTTTATTGTGATATGTACTTTCAAGTTTCTTTTAAACCTACAGTATGTATATATATATATATATATATATATATATATATACAGTCGATGCCAAAAAGGTTGTCCAGCAGAACATAATATAATACTATAATATCCATTGTTTTGGGCTATTGTCTAGGCCAAAACAATGGATATTAAAGTATTATATTATGTTCTGCTAGACAACCTTTTTGGCATTGACTGTATATATATTAATATATATATAATTTCTTCTATATCGATCACACAAAAAATTAATACAACAATGCTACTAACAAGTTATCTTTATTTTATAGAGAAACCAAGCTGGAAACAGCCCTGCAATGGAGTTTATGGGTTTTCAACAATGCATGGAATTCTTGATTGGATATGGGATTCTGATCACAACATTTATATCAGATTGGCATGTCACGATTGCATGTCATATGAGGAAAGTTCTGACAAACATAGTGCATTATTTTGACATATGGCATCTGAAGAAAAGTAAGTCAGAGTATTTGTTTGGTAATCCCTTTATATTTCTTTTAGTACTTTTTCACATAGCATCAGATGTTGATGTTGTCTACATGTGTAGCCCTGGCAGAAAAAAAGATTGCATACATGTTTTTTAACTGACTCTCTTGAATGGAACCTGAACCAAAGTACTAAAATTTGGCATCTTGATCATGAACTGAGTTTTCTCAATTCAAGAACAATGGCTAGACAATTCAGATAATTTATGCATGAATTGGTTCCTGACTCATGCTTTTTCTTCTCCAGTATCTCAGGTTAGGGTGCAGAAACCAAGAACGGAGTCAGGAACTAAAGCAAGACCCGTCTGTTCCTTATGCAAAAAGCCCATGAAGGGGCATAACAATGTGCCTGATTGTCCAAGAAATAGGAAATGTTAGAAACGTTACAGTTCACTTTGTCACTCAGCAGGAACTCAGCATTTAGAAACATCTCTTTTAATGAGCTTTTCCTTGCTAAGTACATGTACTTTTTCTCAGTGAAGAAATCTAATTGTGCAAAATTGGAGTGCCATCTTCATTTGTTTTTATGTGACTGTTTATTATAAATTCTAGGGAACTTTTACAGCTACTGGTATGTACACGTAACAAGATTCTGACTCTGTTATACAAGGTTTCTGACATTATTGTAACAAATAGCGAGATGAATTATATTTTTGGAAGCAGGGACAATAGTGTAAATGGCCCTCCAGTTTGGATTGGTTTCTACAACACTGCCTGTATAGGAGGATCTTTGTTTGTATTTGCCTACTAATGCTTAGCATGAACGTATGTTTGGCATAAATGACACAACAATTTACAAACAATGGCTGCCATCAATCGAAGGAGCATGGCAAACTTAGTAATCACTGAGCATTTGAGCATGATAAGGAATGTATGACAACAGGTGTGGAAACGTTTGCCACACAGTTCTTTGCTAATTTTACAGTTTTGGAAAACCCATTTCTCCAAGAATATTCAACAAATCAGGCTAATATTTTCGTTTATTACTAAGTGTGACATGCACATTCATTTTATGGTGTCCATTTGTAGTTTGTTGTTTATAAAATTTATAAATACTAACGAAGCAAAATGTAAACAATAACATCAGCAAAGATAACCCTATTTGTCTGATAATGTCAAAAGTTGATAAACCATGTGTGTTGAATTTGATTTTTATAACTTGCATTGTTTGATAACAAACGTTTTGTAATGTAAAGTGAAATGACTAATGATGTAACTAAAGTGAATATACATGTATTACATTCAGAATGCCATTGTAAGAGTTAGCAATTGGAGCCTGGGTTGTCAAGTAGAAATTTAAACAGGATGCAGGCAACACAACATAAAAAGAAAATACAATCGGGAAAAGAGAGCTGGCTACTTTTAGCCTGATAGCGAGCAGAAATCTGCTGGTCACTGGCTTCTTCTGACAACCATGGTTTGTATTGTGGCCATGTAATGTGCTGTTTTAATAATATAATTATCAATGAAATGCCAGACTTTACATACATATATGTATTGATGCATTTTTCATGAGTTATTGAACAGACTTAAGTTCAAAACTGATGTCTTCATGTGTGCACTTTTTTTGCAAAACATAAAAAGTGGTATTTCATTGTTAATTATACATGTATTTTAAAACGCTGTAAACCCCAAGTCTCACAATGTCATTATGGTGATTATTGAGGTAAGTGTGACTGAATTTGCTTATGGGAGCACTAATACACCAGTCATTTGAAACCCCCTCCCTCTTGGGCACAACAGGACAAGGTGGGGACTTTCACTTCATAGTTGTCACCCTTTCATTCTCCGTTTTTGATAATAAAATTCTATAATTACATTTTAACTCATGGATGTATAAAGTGCAGGAAGGAGTTATTCAAGTTATTGAAAATGGATATTTGTCCACATTTTCTGCTCATGGTCTGAAAGTGTGTATATTAATTTCAAATTAAAATAGCCTGGGAACTATAGGTCATGTTCTCAAGAAGCTTAGCTTGTTAGGAATTAATTTCAGGGATAATGCCATTCATTTTTGGCCAGGGAGTAAAAAAACTGTATTTGCATTTGGTGGGGCAGAAACAGGGTTTCACTTGACTGGTGTACAACCCAAGCTATTCTACTGTAGATTGTCAAATATAAGAATCCTCCCCAATATTAGGCCTCGTCTTGATCAAATCCTGTAAATTCTTCTTCTGCTTGTGCTGAAAATACACTTCGAATGGCTGTATAAGCACATGCAGGCAAGGGAATCCTCTTATTTCCAAGAAATCCGTAAACTAATCTGGATAACTCCCGATATGAAATACTGCGTAAGAACCTGCAGATGTGGTGTAAAAAAATAAAATGTCACTTACTGAACAGTTATTTACACATTTCTATTCAGTTTGCACACACTGCTTAGCGTTTCACACCAACAGAAGTCCAACTGTGGTACTTGAGCTTCTAAGACAAGCCCATCGCCCATTTAGTGATTAGTATTCTTTTCAATAATAATAATAATAATAATAATAATAATAATAACCTTTGTTAAAGTGTCTAGCTGAAATAGCAGTTATACAACCACTAAGTGGGGACACTAACATAAATAAATAATATAATTATTTTTTCTAAACCATGAAGGTCTAAACTTAGGAAAATTTGGATGACAACGAATAATAATTGGCTGAAACGTGGGTGTATTTTGCAGAATGCCATTCTCAAACAGACTCTTATAAAACATAACCCAAAAATGTAACTTTCATTCTTTTATCGATTACAGTACTGTGAACTCTATCACTAGTCAATATGGCAATATGACAGGTTTTGGGTAGTTTGTATGATAATGAATGGTGGTTTGTTATGGCTAAATTTGTATGTATTGTATATATTTTTAGTCATTAAATGGTAATCAACAAATAAAGACATTCTGCACGGGTCCGCAAAATACACCCACCGACGACTGAACGAGTAATATGGACGTTAACTCTCCTCTGATTCCGTTTGTCGGTACCTCTTCTTCTCTTTGGTTTTGTATTTATCAGCTGCTAAGCGAAGACTCCATTTCTGCATACACGTAAGCATAGTCTCGGGTGGAAGATCCTGCAACACGATTTCACTAGACATTGCTTCCAAGCATCCGTCCAGTTCTCTGCAACAGTAACACTCGCTGAGATTCTGTAAGGACTCTCGTTCGCAGTTTCCACAGCTGCACCTAAGTAAAGAAGTATCGATCAAAACCAAAAATGCAAAGGAATTAGTATGCAGATTGAGCAACAAAAATACGAAGGGATCAAGTTTAGTTTACGAATGGTTTTCACTTACCATTCACCGACTCGTTCTGTACCATGAAGTCGTTTTGTTAGCCTTTCCTCTAGCTCTCTTGTTTCCTGCATTTCTTTCTCGTACTGTGCTACCCAGTCAGCGTCGGCTATTGGAGCGTCAGCACATGATATGCATTTGCCATTTCGTCTTCATCAGAATCGCTATCGGCTTCGGGTACGTACGACGCTTGGACTTCAACTTCGACGAAGTTTTCTTTCTCTGAGCCTGAATACACAGAACTGTATTCGACTTCAGAATCCGAATTGCTTCCCTCGGTCGCAGACAGTTTTTATGTGAAATTTGGGGTCGTTTAGTCGGTTTTGACAGGCTTGTTTCGATGGAGTGATTCAGAAAGTAACTAAAATAGTCTAAACTAATATACGTCAGAATTATTCTACATAAGTCAGACATCCTTTACTAAACATAAGACTGAGCAACATGGTAAAGGGAACGAAAAAAAACCCTTCTAGTGATAAAGCTGCTACACGAGATGAAGACAACGAAGACGACCTTGACAATATCTGGCAAAAGCTTGAAGGAAAGCTCAATGAATGGGTACAAAATACCCTCCCAGCTTTAGTGAAGAACATTATTAAATCGGTCTCTGAAGTAATTATCAAGAAACAAGTAGATGAGTATGTTTCATCAGAAAGCTTCCAATTATCAGTTACGGAAAGTATTGGCTTTGACATCGGCGAACTGCAGACCAATGTAGACACATTGAGAAATCAAGTCAGCTCACTAAAGACCGAGATGAAAACCCTTGCTAAAGATAATGATAATCTGGAACAATATACAAGAAGGACAAATCTTAGGATATTCGGTATACCTGAAACCACTAACCAAGAATCTACCGACGAAATTGTGATCTCGTTCCTCGGTCATGAACTCGATATACAGATAACCTCTGATGACATCAGCAGATCCCATCGCATCGGAAAAAGATCTGAGAATCCTCGCCCTATCATAATTCGTTTTACGAAACACAATACTAAGGTCATGATTCTTAGAAAAAGGCATCTACTAAAAGAAAACAGGCGACCATATGCCATGAAAGAAGACCTTACTATGGCAAGGCGAGGTATTGTTAAATATCTAAATGACAACTGCCGCGAAAAAGTCGACAAAGTGTGGACCATCGATGGGGTTGTGCATTTCAGACCTAAAGGGAACACTTCTAAAATAATCAGGTGCACTACTTTAGAAGACTGCTCGAATGAAATTGATAAATGTTAATTACTTTTACACTAGATATATAATTTATAGAACTTTCGGGCCTTATACTTGAATGTATCTAAATCTGTCCGAAATTATATCACAATTAACTCATTATGTTCATATAAGCCTGTATAAGACTAGATATGCTAGGCTCCAAAGCTGTGCTAATTAAGCTCCTTATATAACTTTTTTTTCCTATTTAAATTCAATTTCCTATTTAGGCTAATTTCTAGATATCTAAATAACTTATTGTCCTATATAGTTATCTAATTCATATTTATTAATTTTTCATGGTTAAAAACCCATGTTCTATATGTTGTTTTGCTGTACACAATAATCACCGTGCAATATTTTGTGACAACTGTAAACTATGGACACATCTCAAATGTACAAAACTTTCTCTTAAGGATTACAAATTACTTTCTGAAAATGATGAATCATGGTTCTGTCGTGTCTGTTTAGCTAACATATTTCCATTTAATCACTATGAAGATGACACTGACTTCTATTTTGCTATTTATGACCTCCAATCTATGTTTCATTCAAACTTTGACATATCATCCATTAAACATAATTTTTTTAATCCTTTCTTAGAAGATCTTGAAACTCATCACTTACTTCTTAACCCTGATATTGACCCAGATACCAACATATTTTCTGATAATGCTAATATACTCTCAAACTGTGCTTACTTAACTTCTAAAGAATTTAATAACTTTCCTCTAGGTTCATCTTCTGAAACGTTCTCTCTTTTTCACTTAAATATTAGAAGCTTAAAGAAACACATAGAAGACTTAAGTGACTATCTATCAACACTAAATATATCTTTTTCTGCAATTGGCATAACTGAAACTTGGCTTGATGAATCTACCTATGATTCTTATAATCTCTCTGGATTTAACTTCATTTCATGTTCTCGTAAACATAAACAAGGAGGTGGTGTTGGTCTATATATAAACTCTAAATATGATTTTAAAATTCGGGCTGACCTACAGTCTAAAGATACTAGTACTTGTGAATCAGTATTTGTAGAAATTATCCAGCCTAATGATAAAAATATTATAGTTGGATGTATTTATAAAGCACCCGATGTAAAAATTAATGACTTCATTGATAGTATTAACCCACCATTAACAAAAATTAGTTTTGAAAATAAAATTTCTTACATTATGGGTGACTTCAATATCAACATTCTCAATAATGATACCCATAATCCTACCAGTGATTTTTTAAATATTATGTCCACTAATAGCTTCTTCCCCCTGATATCTAAACCTACTAGAATTACTACTTACTCAGCCACTCTTATCGATAACATTTTTACTAATAATCTAGATCATCAGATCATTAGTGGTTTGTTCTATACTGATATATCCGATCACCTTCCTA
The DNA here is from genome assembly GCA_030867875.1 of Actinernus sp. WN-2022. Taxonomy (NCBI): domain Eukaryota; kingdom Metazoa; phylum Cnidaria; class Anthozoa; order Actiniaria; family Actinernidae; genus Actinernus; species Actinernus sp. WN-2022. Next base: position 37,221,998 of record JAOWCC010000936.1, on the reverse strand, counting down.
TATTTCAAATAACAAATCTTAAGCTCTCTGCTATATCTCATCCAAGACAAATTTATACTCGTATTTTTTCTACGTCTAATATAGGTAAATTTCGATCAAGACTAACCAACACTGATTGGAGTTTCATTTATAATACACCTTCTCCAAATGACTCATACGACTTATTTCTAAATTTCTTAAACCCTATTTATAACTCTTGTTTTCCATTAAAAACTATTAAACACCACATCAACAATCATTCTAAACCATGGTTCACACCTGGCTTAATGAACTCATGCAGAAGGAAAAATTCCCTGTACAAGATTGCTTTAACTCAGCCAACTCTTGAGAATAATAAAAAGTATAAGACATTTCGTAATAAATACAACTCCTTAATAAAGATAGCAAGGAAAAAATATTTCCATGACAAATTTTCTTCTATTAATTCCTCCTTAAAAAAAACTTGGTCTCTTATTAAATCTGTAATCTCTAAAAAGCAATCTAATAATAAACCAACAATCATGAAAGACTCAAACGGTCAATATTCTGACCCTGTACAAATTGCAACTAAGTTTAATGATTTTTTCTCTAATGTTGGTCCATCCTTATCTAAGAACATTCATACACCTCATTTAAGTCACACTAAATTCATGTCAGGTGACTATGCTAATAGCATTTTTTTTTCTCCAACAACAACCAATGAAATTATCACATTAGTGACTTCCCTAAAAAATAGCCATAGTGAAGGCTGGGATGGAATCAGTATTATACCTATCAAAGCAACAATTGATTTACTTGCATCTCCTCTTTCCTTTATTAGTAACTTATCACTTTCTAATGGTATATTTCCAGATAAACTTAAAATTGCTAAAGTCATTCCAATCTATAAAGCTGACAATGTTTCTACATTTTCTAACTATAGGCCTATCTCTATTCTGCCATGTTTCTCTAAAATTTTAGAAAAAGTTGTTTCTAATAGAATCTCAAATTTCTTTACTAAATATAACATTTTAAATGACCACCAATATGGCTTTAGGCAACATCACTCTACAGCAATGGCTATTCTTGAACTTATTGATCACATATTTCAAGGCCTAGAGAACAATGAGTTTACAATAGGAATTTTTGTAGACCTAAAAAAGGCTTTTGATACTGTCAATCACACAATATTACTGAGTAAGCTGGAGTTTTATGGAGTCAGAGGTTTACCTTTAGCTTGGATGAAAAGTTATCTAAATAATAGACAGCAATATGTTGAAATTGATAATTCTAAATCCCCCCTAAATACTATTAGTTGTGGAGTACCACAGGGCTCCATACTGGGACCACTTCTCTTTTTGATATATATCAATGACTTGTTTCATTGCTCTAAATATCTTTCGTTCATTCTTTTTGCCGACGACACTAATATATTTTTTAGCCACAAAGACATAAATACACTTCTTGATATTTTAAACACTGAACTTATTCATTTTGTCTCCTGGTTAAATTCTAATAAATTAACTCTTCACCCTGACAAAACTAAATTTATATTTTTCCATCCTGCAAGAAAAAAGGTCAATCTAGATAATATCAAAGTCTATGTAAATGGTAAGTCAATTAAACGGACAGAAAATTCTAAGTTTCTAGGTATTATAATTAATCAGAACCTTTCCTGGACACCTCACATTCAGACTATAACTTCTAAGATTTCCAGAGCCATTGGTGTTATTAATAAATCTCGTCAATTCTTCTCTTGTGATACTCTGCGCATTCTGTATAATTCTCTTGTATTACCTTATCTACAATATGGAAACCTTATATGGGCATCAACTTATCCTACACATATTCACCCTATTTTTCTCCTACAGAAGAAAGTAGTCAGAATTATTACCCACTCATCCTCACGTGCCCACTCACAACCATTATTCAATAAGCTCAAAGTGTTATCTGTTTCAAATATCTACAAGCTTCAGATCTCATGCTTCATTTTCTCCCATATTAATAAACTATTACCTGTTCCATTGTCCTCCCTATTCAAATTCAATCAGGATTACCATCAACACTATACAAGACACCGGTCTGACATGCATCACCACTTTTTCAAATACAAATACTCTATTAGATCCCAAGGACCCAACATATGGAATGAGATTCCCTTATCCCTTCGTGAATCACTACAACCATACAACCATAAAATGAAATTAAAGACATACTTCCTTTCTCACTGATTTAATTTATATATTACCTTTTCCTTAATTTACATAATGTGTATTTATAACCTCACTCGATTATTGTTACTCCCAGTTTTTGAAGTGATTAGATTATTTATGTAGTATTTCTGTTAAATTGTGCACATGTACTGTAATTTAGTTTAGCTGTGTAATTTAGTTTAGCCTGATATAATTCCTATTTATACATTCTTCTCTCGAATGTTTTTTGTTTTTTTTCCTCTTTTTTTGTCCTCTCAGTCTGCAGTGTAAGAACATTTGATCTAGACAACATACTTTATTATTGTAATTGTACGATTTGTTGACCCTTGTCAAATAAGCCACTGGCTTCGACTTTACATCTATCTATTGTAAACATAAAATATATATAGCTCAATAAATGTTCAAAAATAAAAAAAATTTTAAACTAATGACCTCAATCCATTGTATTTTTTCATGCTACTCCTGTTATTTACGTTTTCGAATCAGTGTGAAATAAATTGTCTTGTCCTGTGTTGTCTTGTCTTGTCATAATGCTCAGTCGTCGGTCCGGCCGGGGTTTGAACCCGCGACCTCCCGCACAACAGACCGGCGCTTTAGCTTAACCACTGAGCTAACCGGGAGGCGGTATTCTCTAGTCCCTCCCAAGAGCTTTTACTACTACAATAAAATCCCGTACGTTTCCATTGTGACATCACAAGAGGAATCAATCCCGCAATTCGGGTAGCATTTATTCTAGTTTAATGGCCCGGTTCCTGAAAGCCCGATTAGCGCTAATCCAGAGTTAATTACCATGACAACTAATATGTTTTGTTGAGAGTTAATCCAACCTCTGCCTTCAGCAAATAGATTTGATACTACTGGCTTTACTCTTCCAACGATTTCCCTCGATGCTGTTGAGAAGTTGCTTAATTCAGTCAGCGCATCTAAAGCCTGCGGTCCTGATAATATACCCAACTGGATTCTCAACGACTTTTCTCATATTTTGGCCTTACCTGTGTGCGCGATCATTAATTCTTCACTTAAAGATGAACAATTACCTTATATCTGGAAGTGCGCCAATATAACACCCCTACCAAAAAACTCCTCGATTGACGATATTAATAAAGATCTCAGACCTATTTCCTTAACGCCTACTGTCTCTAAGATTGCTGAAGAGTTCGTGGTTAGTAAACATGTCAAGCCAGCAGTTCTCAACCACATCCGTCCTAATCAGTATGGCTGTATCCCCAAATCTTCGACCACTCACGCTCTTGTCAGCCTTATACACAACTGGTCAAAGGCAACCGACGGAACAGGTGCAGACGTGAGGGTGCTATGTTTAGATTACAAGAAAGCCTTTGATCTAATCGATCACACCACCCTCGTAACCAAACTATCAAACTACGGTATCAATCCCTTCATCGTCAATTGGATTTGCGATTTCATAAGTAACAGGTCACAAAGGGTTAAACTTGCTAACGATTGTTACTCAGAGTGGATATCAGTACCGGCCGGTGTTCCACAAGGGACTAAACTGGGACCATGGTTATTTCTAGCTATGATAGATGATCTTGATGTTGTTTCAGCTGATGGCGTCATCAAATATGTTGACGACACAACTGTCTATGAGGTAGTCAAAAAGGGATCGCTAAGCTCCACGCAGTCACTAGTTGATGTAGTATCAGACTGGTCCAAAATAAATAAATTCCAACTTCACCCTAAGAAGTGTAAAGAAATGAGAATATATTTTTCACGTTCTCCCGCTTCGTATAACGATCTGGTTATAGATACGAACGTTGTTGAAATTGTAGATTTTGTAAAACTTCTAGGAGTGACATTACAAAGCAATTTGAAATGGAATTTGCACATAGATAGTATTGTAAAGAGAGCTTCTAAAAGACTCTATTTTTTGTCTCAATTGAAACGTGCAAATGTACCACCTGAAGACCTTATTAGGTTTTATACTGCTTGTATTCAGTCGATTACTTTATATGCTTGCCAGGTTTTTCATTATGGACTTCCTGAGTATTTGAATACTGCCTAGGAACGCATCCAAAAACGTGCTATGAAGATCATCTATGGTTATGACATTTCTTATTCCTTAGCACTCGAGTTATCGGGTTTAAGCAAACTCTCAGAAAGGAGATTACAACTTTGTGACAGCTTTTTCCGCAAAATCTTAGCTCACCCTCAAGGTCAGTTATATGCCTTAGTTCCACATAACATTAATTTAATTAGATCTTTAAGATATGTTAGGCCTTTTACTTTGCCCTTATGTAAGACGAACCGGTTCAAAAACTCTTTTATAATATCCAGCGCCGAACGTTATAATTCCCTCTGTTAGCAAGGAATTAAGTATAATGTAGTTAATAGTTCATTAGTATCAAATAAGTAGTTGCATACATTGCACATATATTTCATATTCTATATTTATTTTTTATATTTACTATATTTTAGAACATGTGTAAACCTTAGTAATTCAGTTTTTTAACTGCAATCAAGGTATCGAAATAAACGATCTTATCTTAGGATTAGCACTAATCGGGCTTTCAGGAACCGGGCCAAGTATATCAGAAATAGAATTTGGGACATAAAGAGTTCATGTTGTTTTATGGCGCTACTTCACTTTAAAGAAAACTCATCGGGTGACCAAATTTTAACCCTTATACTTCATTAAGCCAGATACCAAAATTACCGGCAAGAAGAGCAGCTAAATACATATTTGATTGCCTTACACTGGACCAGTTCGCGGTTAATTCCGACATTTTGAAAGGGTCCTCTTCAATTGAACCGACCGTTCGTTACGCCTGATCTTGAGTTAACGATGTTTGCTAAAGCCAAAAGCCTATTCTGTCACTGTTCGGTTTTCGAAAAGATTTAGCGCGTAGTCAATTGTTTTACTGCTCACGATAGTCATCACTGGGCAGCAATTTGACCGAACAATCCTGTTGCCATTTCATCGTTTCAGAATTTTTTTGTTTTTGAGTGCCAGTGCTATTTATGTGTTTTTTTAGTTCCACTTTCACTTTCCAACAGGATTTGTTTTGAATTCAACAGGCTTCGCACGGCTGCTTAGATCTGAGTCAAGACGGCAAGGCAATTCGTTTCGTCCTTAATTGCTCGTTTGACTTCTACAGCAAACGAAAACATGAGAAACATCTCATTTTAAAGCTGAAGATATTCAAAATCCGTTTTGACATCTGTTTATGACGCGCCAGAGCTTTCTACGCTGTTCTGTTAGTTTTCATTTTCACTTTTCAAACGCTGGTTCGGGAGAGTAAGTTAGCCTAAAACTTTCGGATTGGAAAACAATTTCCCTGGAAAATTTGTTTTCAATCCCTAGAAAATTATAGAAGAAAAGGGAGACTAAAAGGTTTCCCCTAAAATATTCGTACGTCCCAATTCGTCTGATCAATAGAGTCAGAACGCTCCGAAAAAACAAATATTGGTTGGAATGAAAAAAACACCACATATTATCACAAATCATTTAGTGAAGCGGCCACCTAAAGTTTTCGAGAACACATTTTCATTCGCTAAGAAATTCTGACACCTAAAAGAATTGCCTAAAGGAAAAAAGAACCCCTAAAAAATTCGTACCTCCAGAAAATTCTTGTTTATGTTCTAGGCTACTAACAAATTCGTAGGCCGGAAATATTTTGCCATAGTATTTTCGGTTGACGCGATTTCCACCTAGAAAATCCGAACAGTTAATAGCTTTCTAGAATACGTAAAAAGACATAATAGGCGCCTTAAAATGGCTAGATGAGCTGCATACAACTGGTTTCAAACGAATTTCAAAAAGTACTCGTTGGGTGCCCTTGACTTCTAGTGCACACAGAAACACGAAAAAGGTCTCATTTTAAAGTTGAAGGTTTACAAAATCTGGTGGAACATTTGTTTATGATGCGAAATCGAGTTTTACGATGTTCTGTTAGTTTTACAGCGCAGTCATTTTTCCAGCGCAAAAAAACAATTAAAATTACAATCACAAAGGCTGTGTGACTCGTCAATTTCAATGCTTCATTAGCCGGCGTGCGCTCTATTGTCTATAGGGGAGGAGCTTAGAAGTCAAGAGATGCCTCGCGGGAAATTTGGCAAGCGAATTTGAGTTTCCAATGTGTTCTAGAAAATTTGATTTCGATAATACTAATATCTGTCAGAATAAGACGAAAAAGCGGCAACGAGTTACTAAGATATCGAACTAACTTTTGCCGTGGGTACCTAAGAAATAAAGTAATTATTCGAAGAGAAAATCGACCTCAAATTCAACCATTCGTCGTTTTCCAGTCTGGCAGCTTCGAAAAATCCCAAATTTGAAGGCAAAACCGATAATGCTTATATTCACGCAAATAATTTAATATTGGGTGCAAATACTTAATTTATATCTCTTCTACAAAAGCCCATGGGTACCTAACTCTTATGAAGGTTATTTTCTGCGTAAATGAGTGAAATCGTAACCTCACTGAAGCGTTTTGGCCCATTTTCTCTGTTATTTGCTTCACGTATCATTGCGTAGCTTTTGAATTTAGCGCTGTTGTTCTTAGAAATGTTCCGAATGTGTTGCGGCATTCTGGGCGATGTGCCAAATATTTTCTGTAAAATCGAATTCTGAAATATTCACTGTCTGCAAACTTAAGATACCAGGTAAAAGATGAACTATAAATCAAAATTTGAAGGATGAGGCTGTGCTGAAAAGCATGCAATCGTGTTTTCAGGTTTCGATACATTGTTTGTAAATTTTCCCGCGGACTTTGACTCGTTGTTACAGACAAATGTATGGAAAACTGAAAACATGATTGCACGCGCTCCCCAGCACAGCTACATCCCTCAAGTTTTGATCAGTTAATCTTTTACCTGTTATCTAGATCTTAAGTTTGCAGACAGTGAATATTTCAGAAATCCGATTTACGGAAATTATTTGGCATCGGATTCCCATACGAACACTGTATTTCGCGCCCTTTCAAAATGTCAGAATTAACTGGTCTATTAGATCCCGGCCGTCCCTTCATGTAGGACAACACGAATTGCTACCAAATTGCATTCTATTGTATTGTATTGTGTTGCGTTCTATTGTTGTATTGAATTGTATTGTGTTGTATTCTATTGTATTTTTGGTAAAAATTCGTGTCGTCCTACATAAAGGGATTGCCTAGATCCCGCATTAAACTAACTTGCCACCTGTTTCCACAATAAATTAATGTAATTTACACTAATGTACATTACCCTATAACAAGACAGACGCATCTACTTAGTCGTTATTTCTTTATTGGATATAACACTGATGTAAACATTAATGTCTACAAAGTGCCAATAAACCTCTTTCTGTCTGCCTGTCTGTCTTTAGTAAAGAATTGGCCGCCTCCTAATATGCATAATTTGGAAAATTAACCTGTAGAGGGAAATCAATGCTACCACATGAAAGATCATATTAAAACTAGTAATTGCTTTGAGTTTTAGAGCAATATGGACAATTGCTGTTGAGCTATGAGCATTTCTAATGAAGAAATATCAATGTTCATGATGCTTTCTATATGGATTAAACGCGCTGGGTTTCATAACCATTTCACTCTATTTAATAACTATGGTTTGGCCAAGCTGTCAATTAGCAGAGATGGCGTTGATCCATTGGGGCGTATTAGCAAAGAACAATAGGGCTGTTAGTAGTACACCGCGCATGGAATTAGCCTCATCTCATTAAAGGGGAGGTGAATAAATTATCTTCAGATGACGTCACGGTTCTATTGTCTTGGACTTATGAATAAAATGGGAGTGAATACATAATTAGGATACATAAATTAGGGGGTGAATAAATTATCTATGACCTCATCCACAGAAATAGTAGATCATAAGATTCCACTACACTATATGAACAATAGATAATGAGATCCCACGGCACTTTATTCATGAGCCCCAGCCAATAGATAATTTATTCACGCCCTAATTTAAGTACCTCGTCACTAATTTATGCCACAGCACTTTGTTCATGCGGAAAGACAATAGATACATGACGTCATCTGAATTAATAAGAACACCTTAAAAATTATATATTCACCCCCTAATTATGTATTCACCTCCATTTTATTCATGAGTCCATAGAACCGTGACATTGAAGATAATTTAATCACCTCCCCTTTAATGAGATCCACCCCCAAAGAAGAGGCTAATTCCATGCGCCCTATACTACTGGTGTTGCAATGCGTTCTTTTTCTTCTCACCCATGTCTTCCCCCCCCCCAAAAAAAAAAATTTGAACGCCTGGCTACGTAGGCTAGGGGTCGGGGGGCATGATATCTCCCGGAAAATGTTGAAATCTAGGACTCCTGAATGGTATTTCCTGCAGTTTGAGACCACTTTGGAGCAAAGTAAAACAGAAAGTAAAACAGGTAGATCTCAACATATCATTCCTGTGTTAATAGACCTTCATTGGCTTCCATTTCAATGTAGTATAATTTTCAAGATCCTCTAGCATTGCTATTTTTTAAGAAGTCTCTTAAAACGTACCTTTTTCTAAATTTGTTAGGAGTAAATCTTTATTTTTTTGTAGATTACGTTTTACAACTTAAAAATGTAAATACAAATTTCGTGTCCCCTCCCCCTCTAGTGATCTGAAAAACGAGTGCGCTCCCATTTTGCTAGCCCCCCCCCCTCTGGCATAAATAATGACCGATCCCTTAGTTTATTTATAATATTTATATTTATATTGTTTATTTATAGTCTTGTTTTTATTATCGTGAAGCGCCATGGACAGTTTGGGATTTGTGCGCTATTTTAATACAATTTGTCATGCAAGACTGATGGTTTCAATGGCACTACATTACATCGAACAGAGGCGTAGCGTGCCCTACGCATATACGCACGAGCGTACACTTTGAGACGAACATTCCCTGTTTGGCCTTGTAATTTCTTTTACGAGAGGGGGCCCTCAAAACCGGTAGCTACTGCACTTGTGCGTACAACTTGAAAATGCCTAGCTACGCCCCTGTCGAAGTGAGGCGTTCGGGACAATACTAATAGCGAGACTTTATCACAATCAATGCCACTTTGTAATTTTGACTTAATATGTATTTCCTTATTTATTAATTCATTCATTCATTAAGTCCTTTGTTTATATATTTAACTGGGTTGTCTATAACAAGAGGCCTATTTCACAAGGTAGTTACTTAGACCGCGTTTTATGGGGAGATTTATTCCCGCTATTCCGAAAGTAGAATACCTCAAAATCCTGTGCAAATCCCTATTCACAATGCTCGAATATGAAACACGAAGTGTAAAATAAGAAATCATGCCTAATAAACATGTGCTGCACATATCAAAGGGTACTGTAACCACTTGGAAGAGTGATAAATACCAGTCCGAGCACTCCTGCTCCGCTCAGTTCATATTGATCAGCGCCAAGGAGAGCAATGGAACGGCCCACCCCTCACCCTGGAACGGCCCATCCTCTCGCGGGAAATTCGTGTGGAGTGCACTAGCGCTTGTTCCATCTCTTCTTAAAGTGCTTGATCAACTCTTCCCATATCTTATTACAATGAGCGTAAGTTATGAATGTTGTGAAATATATAATACTATTCCAATATTGATGTGAAAAGTAGTCGCTGTCTTTTAGTACGTCCCTTAGAATTTTTTTTTTTTGATTGATAATGTAAATAAATTTGGTTTCTCGGTGTATTTCTTTTTTGGAATAATCGGAATATGTCAGTCCCCAAAAACGCGCCCTTAATGAAATAAACCTCAACTGCAAGTGACTGGAAATGATAGAGTCTCTGAACAAAAGGAAAGTGGAATTGCACTCTTGTGTCTTAGTTTATATGTTTGCCTCTTTCCCGCCATTTTGGTTCATGTGTCGAAAGTAATGCAAGCTAATAAATGTGTCATTAATCCAGGCATCATTTAGGGTACATTCGTTTGGGTATTCCGAAATATTCATTTTTATTCACGCTTATTCCAGAATAAGAATAGTGTTGTTAATGTGTCTACAGGAGCAGAATACACAGAATGCATTCCAAGTATTCCAGAATACAAATAGCTCCCAAATGAACGCTTACACGTATTATTCCAGCTATTCCTATTCCAGTACGTTCTTACCAAATACTATTTTTTTTATATTTAGTGATACGCAACATTAGAAAGCTACAGTACCGTTGATTTTAGCGTTCGCCTGCTCATAATTTGTTTCTCGCATGTGTTGTACACCATATAAAAAAATCTAAAATAATAACTCTATACTGTAAATAACAACTTACATTCTCAAAGTAGGGAATGGAATTGTTGAAATGCGCCAAATTTAACTCAACCATTCGAGAACACGCACATCTTACCAGTTTACTCCAAAGTTTTTAAAACCTGCAATGGTTGATGATGGAGAGATGGAAATGAAGAAATCGAAATATTTTAAATGAAACCAAAAGAAAAAGGTTATTTCCACAAGAGGTAAGGAATATTCTATCCAGGAATGTTTATCAGCAGTGTAACCTGTATGCCATGCCTAGAAGGTGTAAATTAAAGTCTTTATCTTAAAGTGGCTACATGTAAATGAAGGAATGCCTCACTTCTTTCCATGTCCGCGTTACCGCGTTTACTCTATCATAGAATTTTGTATCATCTAAAATAATAATCAATAGTTCAGAAGACATCAATCTATAATTACGGCGAATACTAGAAAGATAAAGTTTAGTTTGCTTTGGACTCACCTTATCTTCGTACGACAATTGCAAATAGCTTTTAATTATTCAGCAGTTTCACAAAATCAATTCGAGAAAAGTACTTTGAAATCCAATTCCTCAGTCCTGGAGTTTTCAAACATAGAAGAGATCTTCAAATTGCAGCTCTATTTGTACAAGGAAAAATGGTGAAATAAAGCGAGTGTCACAAATTCAGGTCGATTTGATTCCTGCAGTGTCAATGTTAATTATTCACCTTCAAAATTGGTTGTGAGCTGAATACAATGCAGTCTGATAAAACTGAGATAGTTTGTAAAACATCGAATGTTTTATTAATAACACACAACACTTTCTCATACCCTCAAATTGAAGCACCTGTCGCATGTCTTGGTAACATTTAACATTATTGTTGAAAGGTAACTTTGTTTTCCTAAATCATCTTTAAGTTGAGTGTCTGCTGGTCTGTTGCTTCACGACCATGTTGGTTGATATTTAACAAAAAATACCTCATTATTGTAGCTACTTCATCATTGTTCAGACTTTCAATAACATTTCCTAAAACGAAACTGCATGCTGTCAATCAAATTGGCCTCCGACAATGAGCCGTCCTAGTGTTACAAACCCAGGACACGAAAATAACACGTAGATATCCTCTGTTCTCTTCAGTGACAGTGTATTGGCAACAGCGCTTGTACTGGCTTGATTTTAAGATTTAAAACCTCATTACCGCGATTTTAAAGTGCAATCCGCCATCTTTTTCTAAACGGTGGACTAGGCCGGGATGGGTCTATTGATGGCACCTGAAGCTGCCGTATTTCTGAAACAGAGTTATGGAAGGCAGAATCGGCACCTACCTCGACTGTTAAGTCTATACCAATTAAACTTTCCATAATTTCTTCTCTGAATCGACACAGGCCTTACTGAGGGAAATTCCCCATTAGTAAGAGTACTTCCTTAAAACCGACCGCGTTTTAAACATCATTTCGGGTGCCTTCCAATTTTGCGACAAGTGTTAAATAGGATACTTAAACTGTTGCAAAGATAAGAGTTTGAAAATTGCCTGATCATTTATAACTTACTTGAGTAGTTAGTATGTCATACATCATACAATCAATGCCACTTTGTAATATGGACTTAATATGTATTTCCTTATTAATTTATTAATTCCTTTGTTTATATATTTAATTTGGTTGTCTATAACAAGATGCCTGCAGTATTTCACAAGGTAGTTTCTTAGACCGCGTTTTGGGGGGGATTTATTCCCGCTATTCCGAAAGTAGAATACCTCGAAATCCTGTACAAATCGCTATTCACAATGCTCGAATATGAAACACGAAGTGTAACATAAGAAATAATGCCTAATAAACATGTGCTACACATATCAACGGGTACTGTAACCACTTGGAAGAGTGATAAATACCAGTCCGAGCACTCCCGCTCCGCTCAGTTCATATTGATCAGCGCCAAGGAGAGCAATGGAAAGGCCCATACTCCGACACTGGAACGGCCCACCCTCCAACCCTGGAACGGCCCATCCTCCCACCCTGGAACGGCCCACCCTCCCACCCTGGAACGGCCCATCCTCCCACCCTGGAACGGCCCATCCCGCCCACCCTGGAACGGCCCACCCTCCCAACCTGGAACGGCACATCCTCTCGCGAGAGATTCGCGTGGAGTGCACTAGCGCTTGTTCCATCTCTTCTTAAAGTGCTTGATCAACTCTTCCCCATATCTTATTGTGTCGAAAGTAATGCAAGCTAATGAATGTGTCATCAATCCAGGCATCATTTAGGGTACATTCGTTTGGGTATTCCGAAATATTCATTTTTATTCACGCTTATTCCAGAATAAGAATATTGTTGTTAATGTGTCTACAGGAGCAGAATACACAGAATGCATTCCAAGTATTCCAGAATACAAATAGCTCCCAAATGAACGCTTACACGTATTATTCCAGCTATTCCTATTCCAGTACGTATATTTTTTCTATTTAGTGATACGCAACATTAGAAAGCTACCGTTGATTTTAGCGTTCGCCTGCTCATAATTTGTTTCTCGCATGTGTTGTACACCATATAAAAAAATCTAAAATAATAACTCTATACTGTAAATAACAACTTACATTCTCAAAGTAGGAAATGAGATTGTTGAAATGCGCCAAATTTAACTCAACCATTCCAGAACACGCACATCTTACCAGATTACTCCAAAGTTTTGAAAACCTGCAATGGTTGATGATGGAGATATGGAAATGAAGAAATCGAAATATTTTAAATGAAACCAAAATAAAAAGGTTATTTCCACAAGAGGTAAGGAATATTCCGGCTTCCAGGAATGTTTATAAGCAGTGTAACCTGTATGCCATGCTTAGAAGGTGTTAGTCTTTATCTTAAAGTGGCTACATGTAAATGAAGGAATGCCTCACTTCTTTCCATGTCCGCGTTACCGCGTTTACTCTATCATAGAATTTTGTATCATCTAAAATAATAATCAATAGTTCAGAAGACATCAATCTATAATTACGGCGAATACTAGAAAGATAAAGTTTAGTTTGCTTTGGACTCACCTTATCTTCGTACGACAATTGCAAATAGCTTTTAATTATTCAGCAGTTTCACAAAATCAATTCGAGAAAAGTACTTTGAAATCCAATTCCTCAGTCCTGGAGTTTTCAAACATAGAAGAGATCTTCAAATTGCAGCTCTATTTGGATATTTCTACAAGGAAAAATGGTGAAATAAAGCGAGTGTCACAAATTCAGGTCGATTTGATTCCTGCAGTGTCAATGTTAATTATTCACCTTCAAAATTGGTTGTGAGCTGAATACAATGCAGTCTGATAAAACTGAGATAGTTTGTAAAACATCGAATGTTTTATTAATAACACACAACACTTTCTCATACCCTCAAACTGAAGCACCTGTCGCATGTCTTGGTAACATTTAAGTATACATAGTATAAAAACTTGTACCAAATTCGAAAAAGAAAACTTATTATTGTTGAAAGGCAACTTTGTTTTCCTAAATCATCATTAAGTTGAGTGTCTGCTGGTCTGTTGCTTCACGACCATGTTGGTTGATATTTAACAAAAAATACCTCATTATTGTAGCTACTTCATCATTGTTCAGACTTTCAATAACATTTCCTAAAACGAAACTGCATGCTGTCAATCAAATTGGCCTCCGACAATGAGCCGTTCTAGTGTTACAAACCCAGGACACGAAAATAACACGTAGCTATCCTCTGTTCTCTTCAGTGACAGTGTATTGGCAACAGCGCTTGTACTGGCTTGATTTTAAGATTTAAAACCTCTTTACCGCGATTTTAAAGTGCAATCCGCTATCTTTTTCTAAACGGTGGACTAGGCCGGGATGGGTCTATTGATGGCAACTGAAGCTGCCGTATTTCTGAAACAGAGTTATGGAAGGCAGAATCGGCACCTACCTCGACTGTTAAGTCTATACCAATTAAACTTTCTATAATCTCTTTTACAATCAACACAGGTTACTGTTACTAATTAAGAATTCACTGATAAAGACCCAAAGATAGCAAAAAGTACACGGAACATAAGGTACCTAGATAATAAATTTTGCACTAAAGTTACTAATATCAGCAGACTACCGAGATACACAGATAATATTTTGAAAATGAAGTTATCCAACTACCATTACTTGTTTACCGAGCCACTGTTTAGTTTAATTATTAAAACCAAACTGAAAGCCGTAAAATAATAAAAACATGCATTAAACTTACATATTTTGTGCCGGAGCCAAAAATTTAGAGTCTGCCGTCATGTCAGTCACATCGCTTTCCAAGTCTTGAACTTTATCGAGGTAAACTACGACACCAACTCCTTCAAGTGCAGGTTATTCTGGGATTCCGAAACGCCGCTTCAAACAACATAGTATGGTAATTTCTTCATGTCATTCCCTTGAGATATTCGTAATTGCCGGCGGTGATTACTCAAATATTTTGCATGGCGTTGTGAATACAAAGGTTCAATGGTTCATTAAGTAACCATTCCCTTGAGATGTGCGACTTTCTTTCATTGCATTCTTGAAGCGTTTTTGAAGCCGTTTAAAACACTCACAGCACGTGTTTTATCAAGTCTAAAAATTCTTAAAACACTGCTGTTCGTGTTTTAAACAGTACATAATAAACGGACTTTTTTCAGGAATGCGATCACATGGTTGTACTAGATGGCAAACAAATTTTAATTCATGTAGCGATATTTTGTGTGTTATCATCTATTGCCATGTGTCATCATCTATTGTCATGTGCCAACCAGAGATCTACTGGTTCCTAACACAAAGCAGGCTTTACAAATCATGGTTGGTACATTAGCATAACAATAATATTGCAATGTTTATCAATACCAAACATTGCTATATTTAAAGGCACTTGTATGACATTGGTAGTGTTATTAGCAAAACCTGTTTGTAAATGTTATTTTCCACCTGCAATCGATTGTCGATCTTTCTAAAACAGCGTTTTTAAATATAGCTTGCCATCCACCATCCATGGCAAAGTCTTTCCCGCCATGGCTATCACAAGTTCAATTCATTCGTTAACAATGTATTATACCAGCACATGACTGTTTCCTGCAAAAGGCCTACATGTATTACAACTGCTCCCAGTAATTATAATACATCAACTTCACATAACACCGTCTCTCTCTCTCTGAATTTCTAACGAGACCTGAAACAACCATGGGGGCTGATCAAAGCCAGGTCCCGGCTAATCCACAGATTGAATTGGAATTTAGCGTGTTGGTTTTTGCGGAGGGAGGAAAACCGGAGAACCCGGAGAAAAACCATCGGAGCAAGGGCGAGATACCAACGAACTCAACTCACATATGCGCCGCGTCCGGGATTCGGACATGGGCCATAGAGATGAGAGGCGAAGCGCTTAACCACTGCGCCACCCGAGCTCACCACCTGAACTTAACTTGCTCAAAAATATTTCAATATTAATAATTATTGAGATTTTTTTTTTGTATTTTTATAGAAAAGAATTCTTTTAGCAGGATTTACCGACCCATACTTTTCAACATTTTTAGAACTCGATGCTTTTCGAATTTCAGTAGGATTCACTTCACTGTCTAAACACAGGTGCTATTGTAGCATACATGTACATGTAACTTTTCCTTTAGCTAATAGCTCTATCCCTTGTGAATATTTAGGGATGTGTCGTTCTAAATGTGAAATAAAGTCATCGGAGTTTTTTTCGATCACTGGGGTCGCCACGAATATTATCGATATTTCAAAGTACTCCTGACGCTAATACCGAGAGGATGTACTGAAGCTGGCCTCAGATCCAATGTCAATATAGTCGTAAACTGGACATGATCCGAACTCGGGCCATTTACTATATATTTTAAGCCATTACTTTTAAAAGGAACGAAATAATAAACACGACACTATTAAATCAACAAGCTGGTAAAGTTTACTTACATTAAAGTCGATGCCACGTGCGTCTACGACTTTCGCAAAATGTACGAAATTTCCCTCCAAAGTCCGTAAAACTTTTGTCAGCCCTAGAAAAACTCAACATCTTGGCATTTCAGTCGAAGAAACTTTTGGTTCTAGCAAAATAATTGCTACGAATGGTCCAACTTTTCTCGCGTTTCAAACTCTCCGTATGAAAAGTTTTGCGAAAAGTCACGCGCCAGAACGAGGTTAATTTATTCAAAATGGCGAAAAAAAAGATACACGACCACAACAAAATTCTCGATTTCTCTTTCCTGTGAGACACAGGGAACTCAACGGACACCAGATGAGGATGGCGTTCTCCTTCGTCGAACGCAATTATATGAAAATAAAAATACTGGACGCAAAGTTAACACAGCTGAAGCTTCCCAAACCGGTGAATTAACTTCCAGATTGAACGTGTTCCATTAACAACATTGATGGGGGAGGGGTTTAATGAAAAGGACAGTCTCTAAAAGGGACCAGTGCCCCAAATCATTTTGTCCAAGATTGTAGTTTCATGGCGGCACAGTAAAATAGCTTCTATTGACCTCACACTTGGCCACAATAATCGATCTTCCATATTCCCGAAGTAGATAAGCAAGCGATTCAAGCGATTCATTTAATCTCCTACTCGCAGTCGATCGCATTAAAATGCATCGAGATTGGACAACAGAAAGACACAGAAACTGATCAATACAAAAGAAAAGGTGCAAAGAACCGTATAGATTATATACTAGTAAAAGTGGTCGCTAGTACAACGCGCAAGTTACACAGTTGTCAACTGATTGCGCATTGGATTGTAGAGCTATTTATGTGTATGTCCTAGCGGCGGCGAATGGGTATTTCCAGAAGTCCATGGTATTTCGTTTCATCTACACACATTCAGTCCACGCTGATAATGGTGTATGCCACGCTGATAATGGTG
Organism: Actinernus sp. WN-2022; assembly: GCA_030867875.1. NCBI lineage: Eukaryota > Metazoa > Cnidaria > Anthozoa > Actiniaria > Actinernidae > Actinernus > Actinernus sp. WN-2022. The sequence goes on along the minus strand of JAOWCC010000936.1, from coordinate 37,204,794 downwards.
TATGCCTAAGCAGACATTTGTCTCGTTTCTTTACTCATACACACCGTAAACGGGTACCAGATACTATTTTCGTACTTCTATAATTTCTAAAAAAAATTACCTACCAGTTACCCGCGTTTTAGACCCGCCGTATTATAAGCGGTATTGGTACCAAAGTGTTCTTCCAGTTTCATAGCCGCGAAGTTTCTTTGCTTTTTCTTTATCTCACAGTTTGGCGATGAAGACGAACGTAGACGCTTTTGTGTTTTGGCGCCAACACTGAAACGGTCTCATTTGCTGTTCCCATTATGTCAATGAATGAATCTAAATCATCATTGTCGTCTAAATATTTAAAGGATTACAGCTCACTTCCCTGTTGCGGAGACTCGTACATCTCCGAGCAATTCGTCCAACAAGAGAGTCAATTGATAAAGGTTTCACCTCCTCACTAAAAAGAAACAACTTTATCCACCTCTCGTATGGTCCCATGATCTTAAATTCGTATCTTTCCATTCCCCCCTCGAAAGCTAGATGCATTTCAGGAATGTGTCAAAGAAAGTGGGCGGGGCAGAGATACCTAAATTCGGTTCCATTCCACAGTTCGGTGATTTTCGTAGTATCTTTACGATTATTAAAAGTGACAAGAAACTGGTTTATTTGTTTGCTTATTTATTTACTCCCACATTACTGAACTGCACTACACTATCATACACATATTAATTAATTTAGGTAACATTGTCACTAGAAACTAAAAACTACAAACAAAGTAGTAACGCTAACTTGCTGATTTTCTCCGTTGGCTTTTGCTAAATTCTTTGACATTATTCATCTTTAATCACCGACGTCTACCACTATTTCTACTACTTTTAATTTACCATCCCGATTTCAATGAGAGAAGAAATTATTTTAAGAAGTTATGAAAGGCTTTCCGTACAAACGACTTCCGATTAAATAGCTTGGTTCTATATGTAATTGATACATTTTGTACACGATTCGGTAAGTTATCATCCGCAAATTCATCATTAGCCAATAAGAAGCCCGGCCAGAGCTATTTACTGGTTATTTCGTAGTTTTCTATAGAATATGGACGAATATTACACGAGAAATTTATATTGTTAGGAATGTCGAGTTGTATACGAAAACAGGAGCCCATAACCAGAAGCATCCATCCGGTATACTAGGCCTATGTCACAGCGTTTTTACAAGTTAGGTTATTTTTAGAACGATTCCCGCTAATGTTGAGTTGCAATTATTCCTAAGGGAATAAATCACGAAAGCGTAGCAACCATGTTTATTGGTAAAACGGAAGTAGCTAATGATGCATCTTTTGTTCCGCCACGATGCAATCCACTAATTGGCGGGGAAAATAATCTAAAAATAGCCCAACTTGTAAAAACTATATAGGAGCAGGAGCCCATTACCAGGAGCGTACTTACATGTATGTAATGGGTAGCGCCCACAGCACAGTAGACGATGTAGCTATTTATAGTCGCGAAGTTCTGGTATGTGATTACGTTGTCTTTTGTTCTCTTGCGCTTTAGTATATTTAGCAGTTTGAACCGTGTTAATTACAATTTTTCAGTGCATCCTGATTGGTTAAAAGTGACGGCCTTTGTTTCTTCTCGCGGGAAACATAAAGCTCAAAATAGCTGCATCATCTTTTCGGCTGTTGGACAGATCTAATCTGGGAGATGCACGCTCCTGGTAATGGGCTCCTGATTGTGCAACATATCCTCGCTCTACAATTACCAATAATCAGTAATTGGCTTTTGCTCTTCAATTATCAATTATCGCTAATTCTGGAACGCAAATTAAACAATAACATTCTTAAAACCAGTCAAGGATAAAGATAAACAATTGTCCAAATCCGAACGGCGGTAGACGCGCTTAGCCGGCGTAGTGGTCGTGATGCCTGCATTACCAAGCACAACACGCAAACAATTACGAGTTCGAGCCCGAGTAGGAGCGCTCAAAAAAAATTATCTCTCGTTTACCTTCTCTTCTTGTTTACCTGTGAACCCTAGCTCTAGGTGAGTGAGAACCCGTCGTTTACCCGTGAACTCGTCCGATGGTTAGGGTTCGGTTTATGGTTCGGGTTAGGATTTGTCGTAGAATTACCAATAATCGGTATTTCAAGCGTGTTTGCCATTTATTGATTATTGGTAATTGTAGAGCGAGGATGCGTTTGATTGTGACATGGTCGCTCCTAGTTATGGGCTCCTGACGAAAATAATATATATTGGGAGTAAATTTGTTCGCCTGTATTCCATAAGAAAACCATGAAATAACCATATTATCCTATAGGTAAGAATGTGTATATCTATTTTAACCGGCTTCGCCATTATGAAAAACGTTTTTTTTACATCATTATTTTATTACATCGTTTAAACAAACGAGGCTTACACACATATTACAAACACTAATTACATTTTAGGAGGAAAACGGAGCATATCTATAGTTGTTTTTTAATTTGACTTAGATTAATCTGGGAGTTATTTTTCCCCAGATGTATGGAAATTTTGTCATTTTTTTCTGCTATATATATTTTCAATGTAATGGTAGTGTTTCATTTTCGTTATAAATTCATCTAAGGTGAGCCTTTTTTTCTATATGGTCTAGCCCTATATAACATAAGTTTATAAATATAGATAGTAAAATTAACTAAAGTAATATCTTTTCCTCGGTCGACTCCCTAGTATAACATTACAGGCATTTATAGGATTGCGTTATTGTAATTGAAATCGTATAACTAGCAAACAGGGAATTGCAAGTGAGTGCTTCTGACGGAGCAGATTTGGCTAATGACGAATTTGTATAGGTAATCGCATGGGACCGAGTAAAATTAATGATAAATTTCACTTGTGTTTCCAAAGTTTGCAAAATTGTCCGAGTCGCAAACCTTGAAATCACAAGTGAAATTTTACGAGGACTCATGCGATTACTTGTTTATAATATAGAGGAAAGTCATTGAAAAGTCATTGAAAACAAAACCTACGACTACGTGTGCTCGATGAAAAACCTAGTCAAACTGATGTCTTGTCATTCCCTGCTAGCAGAGGTCTCTCTCTGTCTTGGTAAAATGGAAGGCGAGGGAGAGAACTCTGCCGACATCCGACGCTTGCCGTCCACATTCATGGACGAGTCAAACCAGTTTCGGAAACACGTTTTACCGGAAATAGCTGTACGCGTCAATTGTTTGTTACAGTTGTTTCGTGCGCTCATAAGTACACGTGAGAGCGCGTCACTTGTTGCCAAGGAAACTAAACGCATGCGCGACAGAGAAAGCGTCGGATGTCGGCAGAGGTCTCTCCCTCGCCTTCCATTTTACCAAGACAGACAGAGACCTCTGCTAGCAGGGAAGTCTTGTCATTACATTCGCTTCACGTATTCTCGACAGGAAAACAGTGTTTCAAATTAAATTATGGCTTGATTACTATCTATTTGCTCTTACAGAGGTTTAAAGCGGAAACGAGAAACTTCTGAACTTAGTTTGTCAGGCAAACAAGCTCAAACTCACTCAGTCACTGTCAAAAGATCAATTAACTTTGCACTCATTTTCTCTTGCTTTGCAGTGACAAAATTGACGACAATTAAGCTAAATACCACAGTATTCACTTCAAAAATCCTTCAGAAAAAGTTGTAAAATAACTCTTAACAGATTAGTGGACTCACCTATAAACTATTTGCTGTCATTAAATGCTTGAGAAATCCTTATTTCTTCGCTTTTTGGAGCACAAGTACACTCGAGCTGAAGGCAGACTAAAATTCTCGACAAACTTCTACAGCGCGAAGCCTGTTGCTAGGCAACTTATTGACCAACCAAAAGTTAGAAATTTGGCTCCGAATTAAAAAAAACATCTCTTTGTTTAGCCAATCTGATAAAAATCAACGAACCATGGCGAGACCACACGAACCCTTATATTTCGCCGAATCAAACCAAAATTGTCCGATTACGTATAAGAATCGTGACAGTGATGTGTGCTATAATCGACTGAAATTACGGGTCAGGATGACAACATGGGAATCGCTCAGAAGTTAAATTCTTCATATACTGTTACCACCTTCCCAGCGTCCCTTGCGTTAATGTTCCATAACGAGTCTCATCAGAACAGTTGACACACGTATTCGCTAGCCGAGTTGGAGATGGATTTTTTTCTTTTTATGTTATCCTATGGTAAGTTCCGAGACGCAGTTTTGTTCTTTGACTTAAAGTTACAATGAAATGAAAAAATCGATCCCGTTTTTATTTTCTTAAATTCTAGGTTTCTCTTAGTTACTTTGTGCAATTAATAATCAATATGGAGAGCGCGAGCATAATTATTTTTCGTATCGAAGTCAGACGGAATTGCCAAAATCAGGCGACAGTTTTTATGCCATTAAAGATATGACTAGTTATACCGACCATAGTTAATAGAGTGGAATGGTTAGGAAACTCAGGGACCTTCTTTGTTATAGGTCTTTGTTAGCTTTTTTCGACCACTACCGTGCACAAAACGCAATAGAAATTCCAACATGTTAGTCAATCAGCCAATAGAAACGTGTGAGTTCAGTCGTTCAGGGAACGCTAATGAACTATGATCGTGCACAATCTTTTGTCTTACCCCCTTCCAACCTAAATCGCAGCGCCTTTGTTAGCCCTTTTGAAGTTTGCCGGGTTTCCTAACCATTCCACTCTATTAACTATGGTTATACCTATCGGTAAAGTGCCAACGAGAATAACTGCAGGTCAATGTTTCATATCAGTTGTCTGTAATTTAATTGTTTTATTCATAACTTGGGAAACTGTGTACAATCCTCATTAACTGGCCCTAATTTTGTTACATTCATTAATAATAAGTTTTTGCAATACTTCGATCCTTTAACGTAATCCACATACATTCCCTATAAAATCAAATAAAACGTTATGTGTGGGCTCCCTGTGATAGAACACGCAAGTTCAAATAGAACACGCCGGTTCAAATACTCGCTGGTTTGATTGTGAATACTCCACTCCAGGTATCAGTACCCAGGTTTTTTTATAACACAAAACAAAACAAAGAGGATAACAAGCATAAAATACTCACGGCCTTCTATCACAATGTCTCTATCAATTCCAACCCCGCCCATCTCCCCACTCCCCCCGGGCAAGATGGGGTATTTGACAACCTATCTGTCCCTGGGGTGGGGCATTTGTTTTACGTCAGCACGGGCCCGGGGTATTTGTCAAAAAATAACCACACCCTCCGCTATATTTGTTTTTGCTTTGCTCAACTGATCAACACGTGCTTGGCGTTAGCAATTTCCCTGTTTCGGGGTGAAGTCTGCAGTTTGTTGGGAACTGGCTAGTGAGTGTGAGATTGGGGGCACTTACGAAAGTGTTTGAAGGTGAGTAGTGCATTACTTTAATAAAGAAAAGCGGTGAAATGTGACTTTGAAACGGCGAAGAATATACTTGCCTCTGGGTGGGGCATTTGCGGTGTTATTGGAAAGAAATGACAAAATCCCGACAAATGCCGGTTTGGGGGGGGGGGGGGGGGGGGGCATGGGCGGGCTTGGAATTGATAGAGACACAAGTCCAATACGAAGACACTCCAACACCGCAATCAGTTGACTTTGAGGCATGCAGAAAAAATACTGATTACGTCAGTAAAATTACTGGCAAAACTCAACTTGTGCTCTGATTGGCTAAACAACCGTAAACCACGTGAAATGCACGCGGTGCACGTGATTTTATTGTGACGTAAATCTTCCCATCATTACACATTTTACAGTGCTTCTGTCTGTCTCTATCTTCTGCTGCCTCGCCAGCCTTCTGTCTTCAGAATAATTGGCAATAATCACATGCATGACGTCACTGGGTTCGTCCCATAAATACTACAAAATAAGTGCATTTTTGACCAATTTTCAATAATTGTATTACTTTCAGAACATTGAAGATGGCCATAATTTTTCTAACAGAAGCCTTGCAGTCGGCCATATTTTTACTTTTGTGAATATAAATGTGCAGACCCAGTGACGTCACACATATCTCTTTAACCGCCTGATTTTGTCAATTATGCCTGACATCGATTCGAAATAAAATTATGTTCGTTATCTCCAAATTGATTTCGAATTGCACAAAAAGCTAAAGGAAGCCTGTAATTTAATGAAATAAAATAAAAAACGGGGTCGATTTTCTCATTTCATTGGAACTTTAGAAGGACTAAATTTATATAGTTTTATTTTTGTATGTCACGCGTGACTGTTTACAGACTTAGCTATTGTGTGTTATGAATTTATTCTTTGGAAGTAAAACTCGTAGAGTCAAAAGGACAATATCATCAAAATTCAGCTAATGAATAGCCGTATAAGACGATTGTATCCAACGGTTGATAGTTCAGTGGCGTCTACGAATAGCAGTTTCAGCGGTATTGACCCGAACGCCTCAGTTGGATGTAATAGCCCACTTCCAAGATATGCCTCACTTCCTACATACAAAGGAATCAATACGAGGCTCCGTGCATAATGCTTAGTCGTTTATGACAAGACTACAGCACTTCTGTAGTTTGTCACGAACTGAGCATTATGCACGGAGCCTCGTATTGATTCCTTTGTACGTAGGCAGTGAGGCATATCTCGGAAGTGGGCTATTTAGCGCTATTCAAACTGTGTATCTAATTTAGTCGTGATTGTTTAAGAGGTGTCGGTATCATGCAAGAATGATGGTTTCATTGGCGCTTCAGTACATCGAAGTAATGCGTTCGGGTCAATACCTCTGAAACTGATATTCGTAGACGCAACTGTAATATGACTACGTTTTCAGCAAAAAATGCAACGTTGAAAACGCGCCATTTTGTGAACTTCAACGATCGAAGTTACATACATATCATCTCATGCTTTTACTATCGTACGTATTACAATCAGTGCTAAACATACCTTAAATTCAAGAAGCATCTACCTGACATACGTATTTCACGGGACCTTCTGCATAAAAGACGTAGATAAAACCATATTCATTTAGACGGTAGTTCGAGCACGTTTGAGGTGTTTGGTTGTTATTTATATTCGTATTTTATATGCACAATGATATTTAGGGAAGCCGTTAAACATAAAGTTACATAGAAACTTTTTGCCGAAAGTAAGCTTATATGATTTCAACGATTACTGTCATTTTCAGGAACTGGAGTGGGAACCTTTGCCTCTACTTCAATAACTGACGATCGATAACTACCGCGCCGGTGACCAATGGCTTTGAATATAGACCAGTATAGCTCGCGGTTAATTCCGACATTTTGAAAGGGGTGCAAACATGGCGCGAATTAAAGTGTTTCTATGGAATCCGATGCCAAATACTTTCCGTAAATCGAATTTCTGAAATATTCACTGAAATATTCACAAATGTCAAATATCCTTTGTTTCAATTGCATAAAAAGTTCGACGTTTGAATCGGACCTAAGATGACAGCTGGAAAAAATAATATGAGCGTCCCCAACTGAATGAGCTACGAAGTCGTCGAATGAATCGTGCTGTTTCTCGACAGTGCAGTAATTAACAAGTTCTCGGCTAATTCCGAAATTTTGAAAGGGGTGCAAACATGGCGCGAAATACAGTGTTTGTATGGAATCCGATGCCAAATATTTTCTGTAAATCGAATTTCTGAAATATTCACTGTCTGCAAACTTAAGATACCAGGTAAAAGATTAACTATTTATTTATTATTTATTACAGTTTTCTCCATAAATGAAATAACAAACAAATAATATATACACTAAATAAAGAGTGGAGAGGGAAACATCCAAAAAGCGCCCTTGACACCATACAAGGGATGCTCCCCAGTAACTACAATATAATATGAGAAAAATCCATAAAATAAATAATATATAATATAAAACTATCTAAAATTCTAAAATATATCAAAAAGTTGACTTTATATACTAAATATAAAACTAAGTATTACTAAGAAATGACATAACTTTGTGCTTAAAACTAGAAATACTAATAGCTTCTTTTATATCATTTGGTAGACTGTTCCATTCATTGATAATGCGGATAAAATAGCTATATTTAAAACTATTAGTTCTACTATACATACTGACAAGGTCAAGAGAGTCATTTTTTCTTAAATTATAACCTACGTTACGATCTTTACAGAATAAAAGCTTATCAGAAATATCTATGTTATAATGCCCATTAATTAAATTATATAAAAATACTACATCCCTTGTAAATCTCCTATTAGATAGACTTTGTAAACTTAATTTACTTAATCTAGTATTATAATCTTCACCAGACTTTAGGTGATAAAAAATGTGATCAAAATGTGAGGGATGTAGCAGTGCTGGGAAGCGTGCAATCGTGTTTTCAGTTTTCCAACATGCACGCCTCTCAACACAGCTACATCCTTCAAATTTTGCGCCATGTTTGCACTCCTTTTAAAATGTCGGAATTAACCGCGAATTGGTCTATTACTACACTGTTGGGAAACAGCACGATTCATTCGACGATTTCGTAGCTCATTCAGTTGGGGACTGAAATTTTTCTAACTAGGTTCGGCACATGACTGAAAAGTTCGACGTTTGAATCGGGCCTTGGAACTTAAAAGGGGAAGCTTTTTAGGGGTTTTGTTTATAGGGACGGAAGTACAGTGTATCTCTACAATAAACGAATAAAACAAATAAAAGCCTTGAGTTTTGGAAAATTACTAAAAAGACACAGGCAAGTCAATGCCCCAGTGCGATGCTGCTCTCTCTATGTACACTAAGACTAAATAAAACATGTGACTTAAAAGACTAGAGGCCCTTCCTAATTTATAAACAGCTAAAAGGACACAGGCAAGTCAATGCCCCAGTGCGATGCTGCTCTCTATATGTACACAAAGACTTTGAAATTATAAATAAAACATGTGACATAAATACTAGAGGCCCTTCCTAATTTATAAGTAGCTAAAAAGACACAGGCAAGTCAATGCCCTAGTGCGATGCTGCTCTCTATATGTACACTAAGACTAAATAAAACATGTGACTTAAAATACTAGAGGCCCTTCCTAATTTATAAGCAGCTTAAGACACAGGCAAGTCAATGCCCTAGTGCGATGCTGCTCTCTATATGTACACTAAGACTAAATAAAACGTGACTTAAAATACTAGAGGCCCTTCCTAATTTATAAGCAGGTAAACAGACTGACAGGCAAGTCAATGCCCCAGTGTGATGCTGCTTTCTATATAAACTAAGACTCTATATTATATAATACTAGAGCCTTATAGAAGCCCTTCGCCCCCTGCTGCTCCTGCATGGTTCCCGCCATAAACGATTGAGTAAAGCCTAAAACATCTCCGAGACTCGATCGTATTTCGTTTGTCACATGCCTCTTCCTGGGGTGTTAACTAGGTGGCGTTTCGCGGCTGATGATTGAATAACTCATACGTACTTTCTCCCGCGGTAGAATTTTAGAATTCTCTTGGTCTTTGGCGTCTTGTCCTGCCCTAGATTGGCTCACTAAAGCTTGGTAATTTCCCGGATCGTAATTTTGACCAATGCAACGATTTCCTTGAAAGTTTGGCTTATCAGCAATCCTCCTCCAGTGAGGCCAAACAAGGTAACGACGTAAACTTCTGGACAGCGCGAGGTTTTTGCCCGAAACCAGTCTTCGGGTACACACTCCCTATTTTCCCGCCACCAACACGCCGCATTTACAGAGCGAATTTCGTCCTTGAGATGTCCAAAAGACGTATTCTTCAGAAATACAGACACTCTTCCCCACAGACACTACTTGATAGGGCAAACCAGTGCTTTTCAGCTGCATGGGAGCGAAGCTGGAGTGGGAGATTATACATCTCGTCTCAAATGAGCTCAATTTGCCGCTGAAATGCTTTTTCCTGACCTCTGGCAAGGCATTAACAAACATCTTATTACAATTATATAAAAGTTTAATTACCAGTTACCAATTTGTTGAGAGATAGGTAAACCACAACGGCACATTCACAATCACGCTGTGCTCGTGTCGATAGTTGTCGATGAAAGATTTTGCTCTATAATCTAATTGTCTGCTGACGTCATACGAGTCGAGCTAAGCTCCTCATGGTGTCATGTTAACTGTATGGCGGTCCATCTTGAAATGATTCGTTTGCGGGGGCCCAACGGTTGATAATATAGTTTACACGCAATGCATGACGGGGAGATGGTAATATCCTCCTTTCGTATTCACGATGGTATTCCAACACCGTTCAGCAGTGAGATATTTACACATACCGTACTCATCTAAAACATGTTCTCATATCCCCTAACCAAAGTCTTGTTTTAGTTCTCAGCGTGATTTCTTGGTGGTGCAATAGCAATAACTGGGTTTTTCGTCTTACAGCAATACTTCCAACAAACAATCCCCTTCAACATCTTCTTGTACTCTCGCCTGAATGCTCTGTTACCAACTCCATATGTGATTGGGTTGATCATGCTGGAGCTGTAGGCCACGAATGTAGTCATTAAGTATACCTGGCGTGGAAGTTGTGGCTCGTTGTCCATATTGTCGATCCCTAATACAATGCCGATAGGAATCCAGCAACAGAAAAAACCCAGAAACACAACAAGCATCAGCTTTGTGATCTTGGTTTCTCGCACGTGGGCACGATGCTGATCTGAGTTGTTCTGTTGTACTGCAAACACCCTGATTGTTTGGGACACTTTTCTGAACACCGCAGCATAACAAAATGTCACGATGGCAAAACAAGACCATACAATTGCAGTCAGAATGAACCTCGAGTAGGGTCCCGAGTTGGGTATGCTGTTGTTGGGAAAACACATGGTTTTTCCTGGGTGAAAACTATAACCATCAAAAAATAGTGGAGGTGTTGCTCCTACGGTTAGCGACACCAGCCATGGGATGAGTGTAAAGAGCAAGGTGCGGCGAGGTTTGAAGATTTGTTGGTATTTCGCCGATTTGACGACGCAGAAGTAACGACTCACAGCAATCAGTGCCATGGTTTGTATAGACGTCAGACCCACTGTAATAATACAAAATCCCAGGCTTACACACAAGGCTTGGCTTGAAATCGCCCTCCCGCAAATTAGAGCTGTCAAAGTAAACGGCATGCCTAGCAGAGCTACCAGAATGTCAGCAATAGCTAAAGATATGACGAACATGTTGGTTATGGTGCGAAGACTAGAGTTTCTCCACACGGCGAAGAGGACCAAAGTATTACCGCCAAGTGCCACACACATCACCAACAACGTCATGGTAGATTCTAATACTATCGTTGCCAAATTCCTGGACAGGAGCTCTCGGGCTAACCTCTCCATATCGTATGTTGGTGGGTTTTCTGGTTGGTTTCGATGTATTCTCAGTTTCGTGCTTAGCAGCTAACGGCGCAGTTCATGGTTAGAGTAAACCCACTCGCTTTTATTTCACCAGGAGCCAATCACGCTTCAGCTTAACTGGATATTTGTGGCTACAACTTTGTAAGTTAATTGATGATGAACTGTTGATAAATCTGGCAGCTGCTGAATGGTTGCACTGTGTGTTCTATAATAATCACTGTACGTTCAAATATTCCAGCTTTCTTTAAACTTGCTGCTGTCTAATGACTAGGAAACAGCATGTTTTTCTCTTATTCGCGGAATTTTGATATTTGAAAGCGACAAATTAATATACTTTACAACCAGGTTTTTACTCAGTTCATAATAACGATTGATTGGTATCCAGATGGGTTTACAATCCATCTGGTTTGGTCAGTTAAATCTCTAATTCAAGCAGTTTCCTGTCTCAACTATTTCCACTCGATACAATACTTGATTACTTTTTCGTTATTTAGGATCATGCAACAAAACTCTGCCTTTGCCGTTGTTCGTTTGATTTTGTTTACTCAAAGGGACTTTCGCGAACTCCAGTTCGAGTTTCCTATCAAGTTTTATAACATGACAGTCAACTACTTAGTAAACTGGCTATAATGGTAAAAATGATATCACACACTGCGTCCAGTGGGGATATAGAGATTACTTCATGTAATACCATGATCCCCTCCGTTTTCTTTGTTTGTTCAAGAAAATTAAAATCTCTAAATTCCCTCATCAGCATGCATACTTGTTCTAATTTTCCCTCATTGACATTCAATAGGAAGAATTAGAAGGGCATGCATGCTGATGAGGGCAGAGGCAGGATTTGGGGAAGTTTTACAGACCCTTCCGAGGCTCGGGGGAAAATTTAATCACTAATTTCCCGAAATGTCATGCTATCACTTTGTAATACTATTATCACCGAAGAACGGAACATATCTCTGAGAAGTTTAGTTTTCTCTGCCTAAACTAAAGACGTCGCAGTTGAGTTTCTTTCGAAAACGTTTTGTTATTAATATTCATTGAGCGCCATTGATTGAATGACCCTGGCTTCCACTTGGGACAAGCGTGTTGTTTTTGAGAAGAATAACACTAAAATATAATGTAATTATGTGGTTGACTAAATATTAAAAGCGCATGCATGGAGTTTAATTACAGCACGTTTATGTATAGGTTAGATAATGAACGCGAGTGGTTTATGGCATTTAGAATGTCTCGCGTTCATTGTCTAACCTCTTTAGAATATGGTCACACCCACGAAGGAATTCATACAAGAAAAATCCTTACTAGTATTCTCTAAGTACTTACAGCAAGAAAAATAAATCCTTATTAATATTCTCTAAGTACTTAGAGCATAATAATTTAGTTTCTATGGGATTAAGAGCGAGCAAATGCTGGATTGGCTGAGTGGGTGTGACCATATTCCATGTGCCAAGGGACAGTCCAATATTCCCTCATCAGCATGCATACCCTTCTAATTTTCCCTCTAGCATGTCAATGAGAGAAAATTAGAACAAGTATGCATGCTGATGAGGAAATTTAGCGATTAAATGTCCCTGAACAAACAAAGAAAACGGAGGGGATCATGGTATTACACGAAGTAATCTCTATATCCCCACTGGACGCAGTGTGTGATATCATTTGTACGATTAGAGCCAGTTTACTACTGACTGTCATGTAATAAAACTTGATACGAAACTCGAACTGGAATTCGCGACATTCCCTCTGAATAAACAAAATCAAACGGACAACGGCGCAGGCAGAGTTTTGTTGCATGATCTAAAACAACGAAAAAGTAATCAAATATTTTATCGAGTGGCAACAGTTGAGACAGGAAACTGCTTGAATTTGAGATTTAACTGATCAAACCAGATGGATTGTAAACACATCTTTATAGAGCGGGTTTCAATTGAGAGTCGGAAGTATTTTGGTTTTGCGTTTACTAAGCTCTCCTATTGGCTGAGAAAGTAAACCAACCAATCAGAATCAAAAGTAAAACCAAACGCAAATTGCTTTTGGTTTTGCTTTGGTTTGTCATTGGCTTACAGGGAAGCCATTTATGAGTTACTTGTGATTACTCGCTCCTATGATTGGCTGGCTGTGGGTAGTTTGCGTTTGGTTTTACTACACTCAACTGAAAACCGCTCTACCAATCAATCGTCATTATGAACTGAGTAGAAACCTGGTTGTAAAGCATATTAATTTGACGCTTTCAAATATCAAAATTCCGCGAAAAAGATAAAAAAGACATGCTCTTTCCTAGTCATTAGACACCAACAAGTTTAAATAAAGCTGGAATATTTGAACATAAAGTGATTGTCATAGAACACAGAATGCAACCATTCAGCAGCTGCCAGATTTATCAACAGTTCATCATTAATTAACTTCCAAAGTTGTAGCCACAAATAGCCAGTTAAGCTGAAGCGTGATTGGCTCCTGGTGAGATAAAAGCGAGTGCCGGGTATTACTCCAACCATGAACTGTGCCGTTAGCTGCTAAGCACGCAACTAAGAAGACATCAAAACCAACCAGGAAATCCACCAGGTCAACATACGATATGGAGAGGTGAGCCCGAGAGCTCTTGTCCAGGAATTTGGCAACGATAGTATTAGAATCCACCATGACGTTGTTGGTGATGTGCGTGGCACTCGTCGGTAATACTTTGGTCCTCTTCGCCGTGTGGAGAAACTCAAGTCTTCGCACCATAAACAACATGTTCGTCGTCTCTTTAGCTTTTACTGACATTCTGGTAGCTCTGCTAGGCATGCCGTTTACTTAGGTAGCTCTCAATCGTGGGAGGGGGATTTCAAGCCAAGCCTTGTGTGTAAACCTGGGATTTTGTTATTAAAATCACTTATTTCACGGTATTGCTAACAGCATAACGCTGATTTACATAGAATCCGTGGCTAAAAATACATCCGTAGTATATAATTATAAGTAATTCCTAATACTATATATTTAATTATGTACTTATATACTCGTATAAACAATAATATATAAAATAGTAGTAACAATAACAAATACAAAAGTAAAGTAACGTATAGTAAAAAATAGTCTAAAAGTCAATTTAAGAGAGAGGCAGTCGCAATGTTGTTCTTAAAAGAAACGAACGACCTAGTTTCGCGTAATTCAGCTGGAAGCTGGTTCCAGAGCTTTGCTCCATTGTAGGAGATGCTCTTTTTCGCAAACTCAGTTTTGGGGAGGGGCAAGCAGAGTTTGGTATCTGCCCCCCTCAGGTTGTAGTCTGTTCTGCTTCCAACTGTTTTGAATAATTCGGTGACTGGTCGGTGCACAGTTATTTTGGATTTTGTGCATCAAGACAGCCTTGCGTTTATCCCTCCGTTCATCAAGTCTATCCCAATCTAGTATGTCAAGGAGTAGACTGGAGCTCGTTTTATAATCAGCCCTTAGAATAAGTCTAGCAGCCCTATTTTGAAATTTTTGAAGTTTATCACAGAGGACCCTCCCACAGGTATCCCAGACCTCACAGCAGTAATCCATGAGAGTTTGAATAGGTGAATTATATATTTATATATTTGGGACACAAATCGGCGGATCCTCTTTAACGCTCCTAGACCCGATACAACCTTTTTAGTGGTCTATGTGGTCAGACCAACTTAAATTTTCGTCAACAACTACCCCTACCGTTTTGCTTTTACTGACACTCTTAATATTTTTATCTTCAAATTCTATTATGGGCTCCTCGTCCAGATTCGATAAACGCTGACGCGAGCCGATCATCATGTATTCTGTTTTGGCCACGTTTAAGTGGAGCTTATTTGCTTTGAGCCAGTTGTTTATCTTGAGCAATTCGGTATTTGCTCTGACAACAACATCAATAACATCTGCTCCACTAAACGTGATGCTGGTGTCATCAGCAAACATACAGGGTGTTGACGTTTCGAGGCAATTTGGTAAGTCGTTTATGTAGACGAGAAACAACAATGGGCCAAGTATCGATCCTTGTTGAACACCACAGGTAATCAAACGCTCAGTGGATTGAATGTTCTCCACCGAGCATGTCTGGTATCTATTTGAAAGGTAGGAGTTTAACAGACCAAGTGACCATTGTTAATTCCGTACAATTTCAGCTTCTCTAGCAATAATTCATGGTTGACCGTATCGAAGGCCTTTTTCAGATCTAAAAATATTACAATATTAAAAAGACCTCGATCCATATTGATCAACCACGAGTTCGTAGAGTTTAGAAGAGCTGTCATTGTATAGTGAAGTTTACGAAAACCAAATTGCTTATTCGATAGAAGGTTCTGTGAAGAGAGATAGCTATATAGTTGATCATACAGAATCCGCTCAAATACTTTGCTAACGACCGGCAGAACAGATATTGGCCGATAGTTATCCATATCATTTTTGGCGCCGCCCTTGGATAAAGGTGTAACGCGCGCTTTTTTCCAGTCTGCCGGAAATACACCTGAGTCAATTATGACGTTAAATAGGAAACAAAGATATTCCGAGACAACTGGCGCAGCGGCTTTAAGAATTTTCGCTGGAATACCATCAATACCTGTTGCTTTCTTGGAAGACAGTTTCTCGATTTGTTTGATAACTGTTGACAGATTTGTAAATGCAAAATCGAACCTGCAAGAGTCTGGCTTGATATACTCTCTAAAATCTAGCGAATCGTTTGTTAAACTTTGTGAGAGTCTAGGACCAATCTCTGCAAAATGTGCATTGAATTCTTCTGCAATTTTTGCCGGGGATGAGATCGATTCGTTGTTACATTTTATCTCTGTTATAGTTTTATGTTGAGACTGCCGTCCATTAGGTTATTGACTGTCTTCCAAGTGGCTTTAGGGTCGCTTTTGTTTTTTTCAATCTCATTGTTATAATATTCTTGCTTCGCTTGCTTCAGTGTTGCATTAACCTTGTTCCTTAGGCGAGTGTATTCAAACCAGAAATCTCTGTTTTTTGTTATTGCATACTTTCGTTTCATTTTATCGCGTGCATACATCAATTCCTTTATGTCTTTAGTGACCCAAGGCAAATTGTGAGAACGCACTCTTTTTGTTCTAATAGGAGCGTGCTTGTCAACGACCTGCATTAACATTAATTTCCAAGCCGACCAAATCTGATTGGAATTTTCCAGTAAAAACAAGTCATCCCATTGTTGGCACCGAAGGTCGTTTAGAAATTTTAGCGTATTAAACAATTTAAAACTTCTTGATTTGATCACTTTGATATACTTTTTACCCAAAGAGTTTAGTTTTCTCACACCAAAGATTAAGCTGTGATCGCTGATTCCAAGATGAACAACTCCGGAAGCAACAATTCTCTCCGGATCACTAGTTATTAGAACATCTAGTAGCGATGAACAAGATTCCGTGATTCGAGTAGGCTGATCTATGAGTTGACTTAATTGAAGCAGATCGCAGAGAGACTTCAGCCGTTTACTATTCGGGTCGCTAAAATTAAGCCAATTGGAATTCAGGTCGCCTAATATATACATCTCTTTGTTCTCGTTACCGATGTTAGTAATAAGTAGTTCCATCTTCGAGAAATATTCTATAGATGAGTCTATAAATAGATGTTATTATAAATGGTTTGGAATTTGGCTTTTGAATTTCCACGCAAACAGCCTCCAGATCCGGTGGTACAAGGTCGGCTCAATTTATATAATTAATTGATGTTCTTAAATATATACCGACACCACCGCCAGATCTAGCTTCCTCCGCAGGCATCTCTATTTTTTGAAGAAATCAGATTATGGGCTCCCTGTGGCAGGTGCACGATTTTTAAATCTGATTTCTTCGAAAATTAGAGATGCCTGCGGAGGAGGCTACGCCAGATCTGGTGCGATCACAACGAACCAACTCATATCCATTTATGTTCATTTCTTGACTGCATGGACACAGATGAATCGAGTCTAGTTTCGTTTAGTGCTAGTAGGTCTAAGGGCTGATCTAATAGTAACATTTTGAGCTCATGAATATGTTTGGGAAGGCTAACTATATTTAGTAAGGCCATCTTGAAACCCTTAGTTTTAGAAATAAGCCCCAAATTCGAATCTATATTATCGTTCGTACGATTGAGATTACCTCTCCCCTCAATGGCTTCAGATCAAATGGACCTAATATACGTATTCATATTTACAGCCAACTGAGATAGCCCTTTGCCATTGAGATGTAGGCCTCTGGAATTTAAGCAACTCTCGTCTATATTACTAGCGTGAGAAATAACTGTCCAGTTACGAGATTTACAGAATGATCGTAGTGTATGGTTAACTATTTTAGCCTTAGAGTTAAGCTCTTTGCTGTCAGATCTACAGATTATTTCAGACAATGCAATATGACAATCCGGTAGATTTTGTTCAATGTTAGAGCACAAATCAACGATCTTATCCGCCACTTGTTTTGGCGTTTCAGAACGTAAGTTATTAGTACCTACGTGTAATATAATATCATGTGGTACTTCCCTTATTGTAGGCTTCATATAATCTCTCATGTCATCTGTCGTTGATCCAGGAAAGTCTCGAACTGTTACTTTGACATCAGCGTTCGACATCCGCCAATTATCGAGCTTGGAAACCATTGAATCACCAAGTATGACAACGGTCCTCGAGCTCCGTTGATCTCTGGCATTGGGCTGCGTGCCTGGCTGACTAACTGGCCTTGATTCATTGGTGCTACTTCGTTCACGACTCTTTTTCCTCTTCTTCGCTTGTTGGCCTTTATTATTCTTGTTTTTGACAGTCTGCCATGTTTGACTTCTGTTTCGAGCGTCCGGAGCGGGTTGATGTGAAATTACTGCTTCGCTTTCAGCCGGACCCACGGTGGAATTTTCGGAACGTATCTGTTGATTGCTCAAGCCATTCAATTCCTTAGACATTAGTTGAATCGCCAGTCTGTAAGAATCTCTTTCTTCTTCGACCCTCGTTAGTTGTTGTTTTAAGCGGCTTACTGTTGATTTCAAGGTGTGGTTATCTTCGTGAAGTTCTGCCAACGTCAAAGATTGCTCAGGCTCTGAAGTTCTTTTTAGGGTTTCCCACATTTTAGCAATCTCGCGCTTAATAATAGCCAGATCATCTAGTCGGCTTTGAGGGCTGCGAGCAGTTCTAATTGCTCTCTTCCATACTCCTCCCATGTGTGACGCTGCCGGAGGATTGAATGTCCAGCGCACTTCACGTTGGAGAAGATATTCATGAATCTCGTTCTGGTTCCATTCGGCGATCGCTTGTCGTAGTTCTTTCTCGCCACTAGTGAAGTTCCCACCATTGTCTGAACTCGTTTCCTCTGGCTGTCCTCGTCTAGCTATGAATCGTCTCAGCGCATTGATGAGTGTCCATGCTGTGGATTACTTCAATGTGGACTGCTCGAATCGTCAAGCAGGTAAACAGCACTCCGTACCTCTTCACTAAGCTTCGACCCCGCTTAATCTGAAAGGGTACAAAACAATCGACTCCCACAAAGGTGAAAGGAGGCTTGTCTGGCGTCACACGATCAACCGGCAGATCCGCCATCTTCTGTGGGCCTGGTTTTTGCTGTCTTCTTCTGCAATTGAAACAGCACTTCAGGTTTCGGCGAACACTGACTCTCGCTTTGATGATCCAAAATCTCTCACGTAATTGTGCCAATACATACTCTTGTCCAGAGTGTCCAGATTCATGATGGTAATGTCTAACAATCAAGTCCACGACGTGGTGTCGCTTAGGAAGAATGACTGGATGCTTTGCGTCGTCTTCAAGCGGAGCACGCTTCAGCCTTCCACCAACTCTCAGTAGACCGTCAATTAGAACAAGGTCCAAACTGCAAATGGAACTCGATTTCTTCACAGATTGCTGCCTTGCAGATTTGCAATCAGCGTCAGTCTTCGCATTTTCCAAGTCTTCAATTTCTATTTTGAAGGACTGGTGTTGGACGTGCTTCAGTATGCAGTGCTCTGCATTCCTTATCTCTTCTAGCTTGATCCTTCCTGTGGGGGACAGCTGCACCTTATTGCTTGCACTATTTCGCCGTACTTCAGCTAGAAGCCATGACTTGTACCTAAGTATCCACGCTACAGCTTTTTTCAGCTTGTCCCAGGAGGAATATCGGAGCATGAACCTTTCCATGGTGTTCGGCGCTTCCTCGATAACTGCAACGTGAACTCTTGCTTGATGTCCGGATCATCAGTGAACAATTCTCCCAAGGTATATCAGGTCGTTTGGGCCAAGATTGTTCGTCAAGCCACAGGAATTCTGGACCCTTGAGCCATCTCTCATTCGTCAGCAATGCATCGGCAGACCCCGGGAAGCGTCATCGGCCGGGTTTTGTTTGGTGTCTACATGCCTCCATTTGTCTGGCGACGAACCGTCATAGATAATGCCAAGTCTGTTCGCGACGAAAGTGTGGAAACGTTTGCTGTCGTTCTCTATATAACGGAGTACCGCAGTGCTATCCGACCAGAAGAATGAGTCGTCAATATGCATATCGAGCTCCCTGCGACATATCTTGTCGAGCCTAACTGCTACTGTCGCTGCAGAGAGTTCAAGTCGAGGTATGGTCATTTGCTTCAGAGGAGCCATGTGAGACTTCCCTATGACAATAGAGCAATGAATCCGTCCCTCTACGTTGATCATCCTGAGATAGGACACGGCACCATAGCCGAGTTCCGATGCGTCAGCAAAGTGATGCAGCTGCGCATTTACTACTTCTCCAAAATCGGATGGCTTGTAACATCACTCGATGGTGAGTCCTTCCAACTTCTTCAAGTCGACCAGCCAGTGATGCCACCTGTTCAGGTATTCGTCGGGAATATCATCATCCCAACCAAGCTTGCTTCTGCATAACTCTTGAAGGAGCACCTTAGCGGGTAGGATGAATGGTGAAGCAAAGCCTAGAGGATCGTAGACAGAAGAAACGATACTCAGTAGCCCTCTCCGCGTTGCAGGTTTGTCCTTGGTTCCGATATTGAACGTGAATTTGTCACTTTCGACGTTCCAGCGAACACCGAGTGCTCTTTCCGTTGGCAACGCATCAGCATGGAGATCTAGATCTTTGACTCCCTTGGCTCGCTCTGACACCGGAATGGTTTCTAAGACCTTGCGACTATTGCTCACCCACTTTGTGAGATGGAAGCCACCACGAGCCAACAGCTGTGAGAGTTGATCGACTAACTTGACTGCATCCTTTTCAGTCTTTAATGATTTTAGGCAGTCGTCGACGTAAAAATTGTTCTTCACTGTTTCAACCGTCCCTTTATCGAAATAGCAACTATTATTGTCAGCCGTTCTCAGCAAGCCGAAATTAGCACAACTAGGCGACCATATTCCACCAAACAAATGTGCTACCATTTGGTACTCTTCCGGCTGACGATTTAGGTCATTATCTGGGAACCACAGAAAGCGCAGGGCATCAGCATCCTCAGGATTGACTCTGACTTGATGGTACATAGATTCCACGTCGGACATTAAAGCGATTGGTTCTTCTCTAAATCTAATTAAAACACCGACAAGCTTGTTGGTGAGATCAGGACCCCGTAATACTGGGTCGTTCAACGAAGAGCCTCGATATTTAGCGGCGCAATCAAACACTACTCTTAGCTTCTCCGGTTTTTGCGGATGAATCACAGCATGATGCGGTAGATACCAAACTTTGCCGTCATCTCACTTCGCGTTTTCGTCAGGTACCTTTCTTGCGTAGCCCTTGTCAATGGGATCACCGATTGTGTCGGCATACTTTCGCTGCATTTCTGAGTTGTTGCTCAGCTTCCTCTTCAGCAGTCTTAAGCGGTGTTCTGCTAACGGTTTATTGTTTGATAAACCGGGTGGATCGTCGACCCATGGGATTGCAATCTCGTAATGTCCATTTCTGAAACGGACGGACTCTTCGTATATCCTCTGTGCTCGTTGCTCTTTACGAGACATTGCAGTTTCGTTATCAGATATTGATTCGCTAAACTCCAGGTTCATGTATTTGCTAAACTGCTCTGTCAACATATCGTCAGTGCGTACAAAGTTCACATAAATACTACGAGATCCTCCATATCTACCGAGTGGTTCATTGAGGGTCCAACCGAACTTCGTCCTAGCTGCATATGATCCACCGGCGACTTGATTCCGTATCTCGTCTGGCTCCAAGGCGCTGAAACATCTTCTCCAATCAAACGTTCAACACCTCCAGGGATTCGTTCAGGAAGCTTGATACCTCAAAGGTGAGGCCACTCAGGGGTGTTAAGGCATGGGTCTCCAATATGGCCGCCACAAATCAAGAGGGGGTGGTCTATCTCTTTGTGCTTGTGAGATATATTCTTGACACTTTGACATATTTGATAAAGTCACAACCTTAACACATTTTTGTGACAGTTTCCATGGAAACGTGTAATGTGACCTTTGAACTTTAATTTTAAGGAAAATTGGGAAAAGCCTCCTGGAGGTCGGTAAAAGTTGTTGATATAATAGATATTTTCATGCCAATGAATCAATGTTAGGGCACACTTCGGTGCTCCAATTTGAAAAGTTGGTTATCATTGGAATGTCTGTTAATTCGGTGGAAATTTGAGGATATCAAATTTCACAATTGCCTTAAATTGCCTTCCCCTTAAAATAACCAACTTTTCAAATTGGAGCAGGAACGTGTGCACTAACCTTGATTCACTTGCATGAAAATATCCACTATATTAACAACTTTTACCGACCTCCAGGAGGCTTTTCCCAATTTTCTTTAAAATTAGAGTTCAAAGGTCACATAACACGTTTCCATGGAAACTTCCACAACAAGGTATCAAGGTTGTGACTTTATGGAATCTGTAAAAGTGCAAAGACTATATCTAACAAGCACGAAGAGATAGACCACCCCCTCTTGATTTGCGGCGGCCATATTGAAATAGTTTGAGACCCATGCCTTAATGCCCCTGAGCACCTGTCTGCGTCTTCTTGCATGGCTATTCCATCTTGCGCAATGTACAGGGAGTGCTTAGATAACACCTCAGGCAGCTCAATCATTACTTCTTCGTCTATATCCATGATCTCGAGGCTGACCTTCGATGACAGAGTTAGACTGTTTTCTTTCTCAATTGTTGTTAAGGATACGCGAACTTGCGACCCCTCGGCACCAAGTTCATTCATGAGTTTCTCGGAGCACCATGTGGAAGTGGATCCACTGTCAAGTAAGGCGTAGGTCTTCACGATCTTTTTCTTGCCTCTAGCCTTAACCTTGACTGGAACAATTGGCATCGCCTTGTACTCGTACCCGGCCCCGGTCTCATCTCTTTTACTAAAGACTCCGACAAATCCGTTCTGAGCTCTAACAGTGGCTTCTTCGCGATTCGCGCCTGAGCTTGAGCCAGCACGTGTGTCATTCCGTTGTTCCTGGGTTTTCCGCATTCTTTCAAAGTTTGCAGACAGTGCCTGATAAAGGCATTCAAGATGCTTACGGTTCAACTGACAATTCGAAGACTTGCAACCCTTGGGACCCTTACATCCGCCAGCAAAATGGGTAGAAGAAAGACAATTTTCGCACAGCTTTCTTTCGCGCACAAAGCCAAGCTTCTCAAAACTGTTCTTAGCTTTGAAATCTGCACAGTCCTCTAATCTGTGATTACGCTCACATAAGAAGCACTTTAACTTAGTGACGCCGTTTGCATTTGTAGGAGAAGAAACGGAAGAATCCGCTGCAGGAATGTTTTCCTTACTGGGCGTGTGGCTTGTGTTGATACTAAAGTTATGCCTTCGCGATGTCACTGAAGGGCTTGATCCCTGCGCCAGACATGTAACCTGGGTCAGAAATTGTTTCTCTTTCCCTCGTAGGGCGTGCACACTTAGCACTACTGCTTACCACTTTACATCACATTGATCCCTTCTTGGCCTTTCCCTTCATCTTATCTTCGTTGTCTGCGTACAGATCCATAATGCTGCCGAACATTGGATCATTCTTTTCTTTTGCGACACCTCTGATCGGTTTTCTCATGACTTCAATGTTTGGATCTCTACCTTCGTTGCGTATCTTTTGAACGTTCGTTTTCCATTTTGACTTCACGAATCCGGGAACTCTAGCCATTATCCGCACTAATCTGTCCTCATTGTTAACTTGGTTCAATCTCCCGGCAACCCTTAGCATCGTCTCGCAATTCTCTAAGTCATGAGACAGGTCGTGCAAGACCTCGCGATCGCTACCCTTAATGACTGGACCTTCTGATACCTTACAAATCCAAGCATTTGTCACCACGTAAGCGTCACCAAATCTCTCATTCAACAATTTCTTAGCCTTCAAATATCCCTCCTCGGCACTCATCATAGCACAGCTCTTGATGACTTCCTTTGCCTTTCCAGTGCACAGCTGGATAAGGAGCTGCAGCCTTTCACAACTATTCTCCGTACACCCTTCTCCGTTTGTCTCAAACGTTTCCATAAATATGAGAAAGTTCAGTGGATTTCCGTCGAAGCTCATAATCTCTGCTTTAGATAGCCGCTGAGCTTTAAGCTGTCGTTCAGCTTGTTCTTGAACCCTTTGAATCGACTTCAAAACCTCCGAAATCTCTTCTTTCGGCAACATATCTGGATGAGCGGCATCTCCCTTATTTTGACTCTGACTCCAAGTTGGTGCATTGGGATTTAGAGGAGTATTAGGAGTAGAACTATTGCACGGTTGTCTGACCATCAAAAACCGTAGCCGTCGAGGGGAAATTCCAGGGGTTCGGTGATACCTTTCAGTGGAGCTGTGGTTGTCACAACAGTAGTGGGTGAACTAGCACTCGGGAGCTGCATGTTGCAAAGTGTTGTTGCTGGCGCCAGCACTGACGCTTCTCTCTTATGAACTAAACTCGCAACACTATTTACCAAACTTTCTCGCTCACTGTATTCAAGTTCCTCGTAGATGTGTTCCTCAGCCTGTGCCTTAGCTATTTCCGTAGATGTGTTCCTCAGCCTGTGCCTTAGCTATTTCCGTTTTCAGCTTTAGCCGAACTTCTTATTGGTCCAGTTGAAGCTTTTGTCGCGCCAATGCTAGCTGTTCTGTCTGCAGCTTCCGCCTCAAGCGAAGCTCTTTTAACCGCGACTTTAACACGGGCGTCAGCAACTGAACTATGCTTACTTGATCCACTGCCCTTCGACCTTGTACTGATACTCGAACCTACTCTCGACCCAATCCTTCTCTTCGAACTGGTCTGAAAACTAAGTTGACTGACCGAATCTGACGGCATCACATTGTCTACGTGTAATTCCGGGTTTTCTCTCAACCATAACTTGATTTTCTCGTTTAAATCTGAAAACTTCTTATTTACGCCTTCAAAATAACCACGAGAATCTCTTTTCTCTTCCTTGCAACTCAATAACCCGTGATAAGTTTCATGCACTTGTCTAAACTTCATCATTGTATTTCTCAATTGTCCCTCTTTTTGTCTGATGTTAATAACGTTTTCACTTTCCTCCATTAACTGTCTTATTTCATTCATCTTTCTCGTTAGAGCCGCCTTCACTCCCCTTCTACTCTTCTTTATTCTCTTCTTTATTCTTCGCGCAGTATGTCATCGTAGCTCGTCGTGGCGCTTCGGTCAGTCCGACGCGAGCTCGGGCTGCATTCGGCGGGCGAGTTTTCCATGAAGTTTGTTCAAGGTCACCTTAACCTCGACAAGTCCCGGCAATGGAGTCGCTTTTCGAACGAGATGTGGCTACTGTTTTATTAATCACTTCAATAATATGAGCACCACTTGGCGAAACACAAAATTACGACAATTACAAGGATCAATAACGGTTCATACACGCGAGAGATCATGACCGATTAGACTTAGCTTGTGTCCACAAGTTCCTTGGTCGCTATTACAATGCATTCAGTTTCAGTCCTAATTAATCAATAACGGTTCATACACGCGAGAGATCATGACCGATTAGACTTAGCTTGTGTCCACAAGTTCCTTGGTCGCTATTACAATGCATTCAGTTTCAGTCCTAACCTCACGGTTATGACGAAATGTCAAGCTTAAACATAGTTCTAATATTGCTCTAATATGAATTGTACTCACGAAAAGCGTTGAGATCCTAGATCAAAAAACAAACGGGGAAAACGCTTCCAACACGCTACACGGCCTCGTGTCTCCCCAGAATCCTGTCACTCAATCGAAAACTAATCGATAATTTATCGTTACGAAAATACGCCGACGCAGCGGCGAAGCACGAATAAAACAACAAAGCTAAACATTTGTCCTCAACACATTGCAGTAATGTTGTAATTACTTTCTTTTCCTCGCTTAAATAGTCTTTTATTTTTTGCGCGTTTTGGCATGCTCTGCTGTCAATTTGACACTCGTGTAGCCGCAAGTTTGCATTCTGGCTTCTCAAATACGGAGTTGTGTAGTACGATGGTTTTTAATTAGTGTTCAATTTCTTCGCTTTATAGTCTTTCATTTTGCACGTTTTGGTATGTTTTCGGCCGTGAGTTTGGCACATGTGTTGCCGTGAGTTTGCGTGCTGGCCTCATAAATACAGATTTGTACAGTGCCGTAATGTTCTGATTCGTTTTTCTATTCTTCGCTTTAGTATTTTATTTTTCCACGTTTTGGCATGCTCTGCCGTGAGTTTGGTACTTGTGTTGCCATATCTTTTCCTTTTGGATTTTATCTATATATTTGCTTTGACATATGGGCACCACTGTTATGCACTAACATAATGTTCGGAAGTTGATAGATGGTCGTTATACGGGCTTGCCTCACGGTCACGGATTCCTACGATATTATTTATGTTCCTCGGTTAGTTCTTTCTCCTGGTCGTTCGACTTGTTATTTCTTTGCACACTATCTTTTAGTATGGGTGTTTCGTGAGTTTAGCATGGGTACCTGTTTCTTGAGTACAAGCGTGTTTTTGTGGAGCATTGTTTCAATTTACATCAGTTAGCTTTCTCTGTTCCATTATAACTCTATTTGTAGTGCACGTTGTATGTGTAGTTACGACCATTTCGTGCCCGTGCTTAACTTACCATAAGGAGTTTGGGGCTAAGTGTTATTGTCATCATACGTTTAGCATGTAGTTTGCCATGAACCTATTGTTGCTCACGCATTTTCTCTCACTTAACGCTTATGCAGGTTTATATTACGCCATTGGTATTACTAGTTGTTCGCCTTTCATGATTTAGTTTTTATTCCCCATTCATCCGGTACATTTGGCATCAGTTGCCAGAGTAATTCGCGCACACGTTCTCCATTTGTGCCGTGCTGTTTTTATTCGATGGGTTAGTCTTTATGTTCTATTTGTTTTATTTAATTCATTTCGGGGGTATACGTATTGTAGCGTTTATGCTGTCTAGTACCCCTCCGCCGACCACACCTTTCCCCATCACCTCTCCACCCCTCCCCCACCCCGCCCTATTCCCCATGGCAGCGTGAAAGGGATACTTATTCCCTAGTCGGATTACTGACGCTCCGGCTGCCATCCCCTGGGTTTCCCGCGTCCCCACATTCAACTGCAATTAACCCGGCTTGCCTCTGGCCGCTATTCTGGTCGTGCTCCCCAGGGGATGGCACCCTCTCTCCCTTCCCCTTCCCAGTTTCCAACCTTACTCCCTGCCGGTTTGTCCGTCTTTTACTCTGGATGGTGTCGCCACTGTATTGAACTACAGAATCGACCTGCTATTCGCACCAGTCCCTTCCAGAGCGAGTATATATAAGAACTCCACCAAGGTTCGTCGCACAGTTCGCGTCAGGATCACTATCGCCTCTAGTACCGGGATGATCTTCCTCCACTATTGCGTTCGATCATTCCCTTTCGCTCCCCTTCCTTTCGACCGAGTTCAGGTTTTCCGTCCCTTCCCCCCTCCCTATTGCTAATTCTGCTCTCCTTCTACCTGAACTCGGGCAACAATACCCATTCTTATTGCACGAGCATAAAGGGAATGATGCGAATAGGATACTATTTTCGTAGTTTTATAGTTTATAAAAACATCACCTACCCGTTACCCGCGTCTTAGACCCGCCGTATTATAAGCGGTATTGGTACCAAAGTGTTCTTCCAGTTTCCAAGCCGCGAAGTTGTATTGCTTTTTCTTTATCTCACAGTTTGGCGAAGCCAACGGTCGTGAGTGTCAGGTAATTATGTATTCAAATTTCTATATGGCGATTGGCCGAAAATGAAATAACGCGAAGTATGGATATTTAACAATTATTGACCGAAGTGGTGAATAGTGGAGGATATTTACCGAGCCACCTCGGCGAGGTAAATATCCACCACTATTCACCAACACTGAGAACTTATATGCAAAACAACTCCAGCCATTTCAGTCAACTAAACAAGTAAACAAATTAAACAAAGTAGTAATAAACTGCAGGTCTACATAACCTAAACAAAAATAAAACAACAAACTATAGATTATGTCCTAAGCAAGTGTACTTACTTGAGGCGGATTTATTCTTTAGTATAAGTAAGGCAAAGACATATTTCGCCGTTACTTAATTAACGGCTGAATTTTTGTTCAGTATAAGGCCATTACCTAATAGCGGATTTTTGGTTCAGTATAAAGTAAAAGCAAAAAACATAATCCGCCGTTACCTGGATATTTGGTTCGGTATAAAGCAAAATATATAATCCGCCGTTAATTAACCTAAACGGCGGTTTTTTTCGTTCAGCATAAGGCTAAGTCTAAATCTGTTGTATTCTACAATATAATGGGATGAAATGAATAAAGTTGAAAGCGCTGAAAAGTTATTATTTTCAGTAACTGCTGAATTTTTGTCAAGTATAAATTAATCCCGCAGTTGTAGCAGGAAGGGTTTTGTGTGATTGAAATTCCTTGCTTTGTTTTATTTCACCTTATATGGTTACATGGTTTCGAAGTAACCAGAGTTTTCGTTCACTGGCCGATTTATAGGAGAATTTGTGTGATAAAAGTTACCTCCGCCACAGGAAATCATGGGCA
Source organism: Actinernus sp. WN-2022 (assembly GCA_030867875.1). Classification (NCBI taxonomy): domain Eukaryota; kingdom Metazoa; phylum Cnidaria; class Anthozoa; order Actiniaria; family Actinernidae; genus Actinernus; species Actinernus sp. WN-2022. The sequence continues at coordinate 37,176,697 of JAOWCC010000936.1, read as the reverse complement.
AGTCAAGTTAGCACGTCACCGTGAGTATTCATCTCATCCAGTCCTGCATAGCCTGCGTCGCATCCGAACTGAACCTCGCCGGCTTAACCAAGGTTCAGTTCGGGTGCGACGCAGGCTACATAAGAGTTCTTAGAGCATTTTAATTGTTCATATAATAAACACAGTACTTTTAAAATAGATAGAGGATATGACACGGTGGTTTGAAGATATGAAGTTTATACTCTCGAGGATAAACTTCATATCTTCGCACCGCAGTGTCATATCCTCTATCTATTTGAAAAGTGCTGCGTTACAAACTCAAATCAGACAAAGTAGATTATTTTTGGTCTGTGGAGTGATATGTTACACTGATGTATTGCTAACAATGAAATCCCCACTGCCACTGGACGCAGTGTGTGATATCATTTGAACGATTAGAGCCAGTTTACTACTGACTGTCATGTAATAAAACTTGATACGAGACTCGAACTGGAGTTCGCGAAAGTACCTCTGAGTAAACAAAATCAAACGAACAACGGCAAAGGCAGAGTTTTGTTGCATGATCTAAAATAACGAAAACGCCGGGCGAAAACCTAATCAAATATTTTATCGAGTGGCAATGCATAGTCCGTTATAGTTGAGACAGGAAACTGCTTGAATTAGAGATTTAACTGATCAAACCAGATGGATTGTAAACACATATTTATCAATCAATCGTTATTATGAACTGAGTAGAAATCTGGGTGAAAAGCATACATTGTATTAATTTGACACTTTCAAATATTAAAACTCCGCGAAAAAGAGAAAAAAAACCACATGCTGTTTCCTAGACATTAGACACCAACCAGTTTAAATAAAGCTGGAATATTTGAACGTACAGTGATTATTATAGAACACACAGTGCAACCATTCAGCAGCTGCCAGATTTATCAACAGTTCATCATCAATTAACTTACAAAGTTGTAGCCACAAATAGCCAGTTAAGCTGTAGCGTGATTGGCTCCTGGTGAGATAAAAGCGAGTGCCGGGTATTACTCCAACCATGAACTGTGCGGGACAGCGGTAGCTGCTAAGCACGAAACTGAGGAGACATCTAAACCAACCAGAAAATCCACCAACATACGATATGGAGAGATTAGCCCGAGAGCTCTTGTCCAGGAATTTGGCAACGATAGTATTAGAATCCACCATGACGTTGTTGGTGATGTGCGTGGCACTCGTCGGTAATATTTTGGTCCTCTTCGCCGTGTGGAGAAACTCAAGTCTTCGCACCATAAACAACATGTTCGTCGTCTCTTTAGCTATTACTGACATTCTGGTAGCTCTGCTAGGCATGCCGTTTACTTTGACAACTCTCATTCGCGGGAGGGCGATTTCAAGTCAAGCTCTGTGTGCAAGCCTGGGATTTTGTATTATTACAGTGGGCCTGACGTCTGTACAAACCATGTCACTGATTGCTGTGAGTCGTTTCTTCTGCGTCGTCAAATCGGCGAAATACCAACAAATCTTCAAGCCTCGCCGCACCTTGCTCTTTACTCTCGTCCCATGGCTGGTATCGCTAACCGTAGGAGCAACACCTACACTATTTTTTGATGGTTACCAGTTTCACCCAGGAAAAACCATGTGTTTTCACAACAACAACATTCCCTACATGAAGTTCATTCTGACTGCAAATATATGGTCTTGTTTTGCCACCGTGACATTTTGTTATTCTGCGGTGTTCAGAAAGGTTTCCCAAACAAACAAGGTCTTTGCAGTACAACAGAACAACTCAGATCAGCTTCGTGCCCACGTGCGTGAAACCAAGACCACAAAGCTCATGGTTGCTGTCTTTCTGGGTTTTTTCTGTTGCTGGATTCCTATCGGTATTGCATTAGGGATCGATAGCATGGACAAGGAGCCACAACTTCCACGACAGGTCTACTTAATGTCTGTAATCTTGGGCTTCATCTCGAGCATGATCAACCCAATCATATATGGAGTTGGTAACAGAGCGTTCAGGCGAGAGTACAAGAAGATGTTGAAGGGGATTGTTTGTTGGAAGTATTGCTGTAAGACGAAAAACCCAGTTATTGCTATTTCATCACCAAGAAATCACGCCAACAACTAAAACAACACATTGTTTAGTAGATCTGAGAACATGTTTTGGATGAGTACGGTATGTGTAAATATCTGACTGCTGAACGGTGTTGGAATACCATCGTGAACACGAAAGGAGGATATTACCATCGTCCCGTGATGTATTGCGTGTAAACTTGGGCCCCCGCAAACGAATCATTTCAAGATGGACGGGCATACAGTTAACACGACACCAAAGCGTAATTTTCCCAAACTCAAGGCTTTTATTCGTTTATTGTATACGGATACTTCCGTTCATATAAACGAAACGCCTAAAAAACTTCCCCTTTTAAGTTCTAAGATGACAGCTGGACGTGTAGGCGTTCCCAATGAGCTATGAATGCGTCAAATGAATGGTGCTGTTTCTCAACAGTCTTGCGCTGTGAAAGCCAAGGCCTTCGGTCACTGGCCATAATTATTGACCGGTAGTTATTAAAGTGGAGGCAAAGGTTCCAGTCCGGTTCCTGAAAATGACACTAATCGTTGAAATATCAGCTTACTTTCGGAAAATAGTTTCTATGTAACTTTAAGGGCCCATTGACATATTTAAATCGGCCGTTGCTAGGGAAAGTTTGCAGCCTCGTAAAACTAGGAAAATTAAAGGGTGGGCAATAATTATTGTCAAGGTGACTCCTAGGGTAAAGTATTGTAGTCTGATGACGTTATCAAGTGACGTCATCAAAATCAGAAAATTTCTAAACTCTCCAACGATTTTTGATCTACTATTAATTTATGAATATTTTCCGAACCTATGTTTAAGGTGCATAAAACAGAGCATGCGTTTGCCATTACAACAAAAATTGAAGACTTTACAACACTTTTCAGTAACTTTGGCATTTATTGTCGGTTTCCAAAATCCATGCTCGAATTTGTGGAGAACGTGGTCAACAACATTTTAACGGGAAAAAGTTTGGTGTTTAGTGAAAGCGCGCAAAATGTTTAGGATATTTAGGAACCGGAAGTGCAGAAATTAACGCATGCGCAAAAGTGCCTGTTTTGTGGTCGTAATAGTCGCAGAACTGTTGTGGCAGTAAAGTCGAATAGGATGTGCATGTTCTCCTATTTCATCCGACAATGGCTAGTTTTGGGGCTTGGCTGAATACTCCGGTCTGCAATAAACTAGCTTGATTGCCTGCAATGAGCTCCGGACTGTGTGGAGCACATACCAGGAACCCATTTCGCGGCAAACCGAAGAGCCAATAGAAATCAAGCTAAAATTAGACCGAGATTCGACAACTTTCACTTGAAGTTGAATCTCGTGGCGTTCACAACAAACACGCCAAACCGCCAAAGTATTCTTGAAATAGTACGTATAGACTAGTAATACATAGGGCATAGCCCTCGACATTGTTCATGGCACTCCGATCTATAAACAACGTCTAAAATAATCACTTAGCTTAGAAATATTACTTAGAGAATCCTTCGTTGTCATTGCAAGAAAGTCAAGAAATATAATATATAAAGTGGTAAACTGTAGTGCTAAGTGTGCACGTCCTACGAAGGAAAGAGAAAAAAATCTCTGACCCAAGTGGGACTCGAACCCAACGACCTCCAGGTTACATGTCTGGCGCTCTACCAACTGAGCTATCAAGTCAGATGAGAGCAATCGTGGGTATTGGTGCGTTATATGGGGTCACGGCGATTATATATGTATATGTAGTTATGATATTGAATCATGTTTGCCGCGTAGCACTAGTAAGTGTAAAGAATGTAATATATAAAGTGGTAAACTGTAGTGCTAGGTGTGCACGCCCTACGAGGGAAAGAGAAAAAATCTCTGACCCAAGTGGGACTCGAACCCAACGACCTCCAGGTTGCATGTCTGGCGCTCTACCAACTGAGCTATCAAGTCAGATGAGAGCAATCGTGGGTATTGGTGCGTTATATGGGGTCACGGCGATTATATATGTATATGTAGTTATGATATTGAATCATGTTTGCCGCGTAGCACTAGTAAGTGTAAAGAATGTAATATATAAAGTGGTAAACTGTAGTGCTAAGTGTGCACGCCCTACGAGGGAAAGAGAAAAAATCTCTGACCCAAGTGGGACTCGAACCCAACGACCTCCAGGTTACATGTCTGGCGCTCTACCAACTGAGCTGCAAGAAATACCCTGTTTCCAGAGGTTTTCTAGATAGAACAGCCACGGAGAAAGAGCCAAGTACTTTAAATGTCAGTCACTTGCCCAACAGTCAAGTTTGCTAAGAACAACGTGCCCAAAGTGTAAGCCAATTTTTTTTTCTAGCTGGCTGCACATTCACATATTATTAAACCAAACTTTACCGAGAGGTTATCTTAAAAATGTAATTAATTTGCATGTTTTTGACTCAGATTTAATTGTAGAATGGTCTCAGGAATTCATTGATAATAACTATCATTCATAAAAAAAAAGGCTGTTCTATCTCAAGAAAACCTCTGGGACCAGGGTATGCAAGAAATAGTATGGAAGATAAATACAGAATGCAACTTGCTCAGAGCCTGTATTACTAGGCTATACCTACTATTTCAAGAATACTTTGGCGGTTTGGCGTGTTTGCCGTGGTTTCGATTTGAATTTATAAACTGTCACACAAAACACACGAATTTTCATTTTAAAAATATAACAACAACAAATTTTACTTATTTTAGACATCAGTATTCTATTAACTGATCTGCATTTTGTATTCTGGCGCATCCAGCGCAACTGAATAAATATTTAGCACTGGAACCACGCTGTGTTTACAAAAAACAATAGTCCTGGCCTGATGTAATCTTGTGGGCTTTAAAAGTGAGCAAAGTGCACTGGAATTTTTTTCAAACGAGTCTCACATCTCTGAATATCACATGGTGGAAAAGAAGGGAAATGTAACACAGAATTACAGGCTAGACAGCTGCAATTTATTGAATATATTTCCGTTCATGTGCGTAACATTTATCGTTTGCTAGCTCCGAAGCTTTGTGGAGCACACAAAATGACAAAATGATACGAGATATTGTTATTTTAATCTGGCGTGTGTACCTTTTTCTGCCGAATAAATCTTCATTTAATTAAAGCACAGGCAGCCCAAGCTCTGTATTTGCATGTGTGACTATTATTTCACAAAATGCTCAGATAAAGAAAATAAACTTACCTTAAGAGTTTGTTGTTGTCCTGTTGTTTCTCTGGGGTCTAGAAATGGCGGTTATGGGGCATTTCTCTCACTTTGGGTTTTTCTCTCTTCTCTGTCTAAAAGAAAGGAAAGGCTGCACACTCCAATTCAAACCACGAGGCACTTGAGGCCGAATTTTCGCACGAAAACCCATCCGATAGGCGTAATTTCCTCCGTCAGGTGAAAGGTAGATAGTTTTTCTTACCCCAGAAGTTTACAGACTTGAGAAATCATTATCCTAACTCTTCGAAATGAACTCATTTCTTTGAAAAAGCCCTCTCATTCTTCGTCAGAAACTACGTGTTTGCTGCTATTCGGTCATGACCGTGGCAAAATTCCTCTTTCCGCCAGAGGGACAGTCAATAAATTGCCAGATACGTTACTCTCTCCCCACGGGGTCTAACGTGCCGCCTATTGTACTGAGTAGCCAATCGCGTGGCTACAATTTCAAACAAGTTGACAACGCTTGACGACGGCTAGTTCCCAAAGATCACGGGCTCAGAACTTATACATTATATACCTTATTTTAGTGCAATGATATAAAATCCTGTGAAAGTATCGACCACTACAGTTTTAATAGATTAACGTACTTTGTATGCGATCATTTTAATAAAAAAAATACCTTAAAATAGAGTAAAAGATAATAAAAATCAAACTGAGAAAGGAGAAAAACATTTTTTTTTAAATGTTACTGGCTTGTGTGGAATCGAACTCCTAATAGTTGGATTCGAGGCGCGCGCTCTAAACCACTTTACCATAGAGCCGATTCACTTGTAGGCAAGTTTCAAAATAAGGTATATAATGTATAAGTTCTGAGCCCGTGATCTTTGGGAACTAGAACTAGCCGTCGTCAAGCGTTGTCAACTTGTTTGAAATTGTAGCCACGCGATTGGCTACTCAGTACAATAGGCGGCAGGTTTATTTTCTTTATCTGAGAATTTTGTGAAATAATAGTCACACAGTGCAAATACAGAGCTTGGGCTGCCTGTGATTAAAGTGGAGATCTCAACTATAAATACTACTAATTTTAAGCCGGCAGTTAGTAGAAAATAAATATCTGCGGAGAACTGAAACTGAAATGAGAACTGAATGCAAATCGCGAATTCGATAAAGTGAAATAATTAATGTCAAAATTTCATTCTTTAAAATCGTAAGTGTTGATAATATTTTCCCATAGCGATGTTTCGTGTGTCGTCATCTATTGTCATTAATGTGCCAACCAGAGATCCATTGGTTCCTAACACAAAGCGGGCTTTACAAATCATGGTGGGTACATTAGCATAACAATTGCAATGTTTATCAACACGAAACATCGCTATAGGAACTGTATTAAGTTTGGTTTTGAAAGTAGAGTTTTAAAATCCCACATTTATATTTTTCATTGAACACAATAATTCTAATTAACGTTCTGAAAAAAGTGATTTTGCATGCACGTAATATCATTGTGTTATATCAGTGCAGAGAACTAGAGCTAAGTTTTGAGAACTCTTTCTTTGTTGCTGACCGGACTGAACTCTATCAAGGAACATTTGTTAGCTTGTTTATTCGTAACCGTACCACCCCCATAGAAACATTAGTCCCCCTTTGTTAGTATTCGGGATTCCTATGTAATAGGTACCTGTTCCACGAGCGATGTTGAGCCAGAAGCTCACATGTATGTATGTATGCAGGGTCGGTGAGAAGTGTGAAATAAAGTTGAATTATCTTATCCATCGGGTGTCAACCACCAGTCTTTCGAACTCCTATCGTCGTCTTCCACATTGTTGTTAAACTAAATCGCCGAAGTTCCTTGAAAAAGTAGATAGACTATACCATTATTTTGTTATATAACAAGGAGAACCATCTTTTATTTGTTTTATAATATACACTTCAATGTAGACGAAGGAAATAAAACTATCTTTAGAACCCGCGTAAAAATCTAAAAGCAAACTGACGACAGCGAAAACCCTATTTTAATGTACTTGACTTGTTTACAACGTTTTTCGTCGCTGATTGGTTCAATTGTGACAGCTTGACATTGACGATCTGAAAGCTCGTTTCTTATTGGATGAAGTAATCTGCTAAGAATAGAACGTGTCAATCGATAACAGTGAAAGACAGAAATTGCAAGAACCGGCAAATGAAATGGGTTGTAATATTGCCATCTGGTCAAAACTGTTGCAGGAAACAAAGTGCTTTCTTTTTACAAATTCTGGTCAGCACAGGAGAGGTTTATCTGCACATTGTGATAGTGAAAGGCGTTGAAAATGCCTGATGGAAAAGTATTCACAGAGAAAGCGTTAGCGAATTAGAGGCAGTGCCAGTAGAGTTGGACACGTGAGTTGAGGATTGCCGACTATTTTCTACAACTGCATAGCTGAAACTGATTACTGATTCTGTGGTCTGAAGAAGGATATTTTCTTTATCCCAAGGAACAGTGTTGTAACTGCTGCTCTCATGGCCGTGTTGCGTAGCTTTTGAGGCTCTCTTCGTTGGCATGGCCAATCTACTCCTTTGAAATTCTGCCAGTTCTGGGTTCTCTGCAAGTTTTATCGCCCGTTATTCATTCAGGAAAATTCAGGAACCTCTCAAACGAATTTCTACATGAAACCAGAGAAATCCCATTGTATTCTTTGCAATTCACAGTTCAGGTTTCAACATAAAGCAGGCTTATTACAGTTATCGTCGAGTTATTGGTGAGTCATGTCTTGTTGTTGTGTTCTCAATTTCCTCTCGTTTTAATAATACACCAGGCTGTTACTTAAATTCAATATTTTTTTATATCAAACTCTCAATGAGTAACACTGTATTAGAATGTGGACATTGCTTTTCTCAACTTCAAACGTTTTAGCATGCCAGTTTGTGGTCGCTTTGAGCTTTAGTGTTCGAAGCCGATGCTAAATTCTCTCGCTGATCATTTTCTTTTAGTTTTGGGAAGCGACTTTTATTTTCCTCTTCATCAACACACCTTAACAACTCAAAGTCGGACATGTTTTCTTCCCAGTCTATGAAATTATCTCCGTTAGCTATATAAACTTGATTTTTTTCTTGAGCGTGCATTTATAACAAAATCAAGCACGCTGAGCATCCAATCAAATCGCACGTTCTTAGGGTGATCCCATAATTTATATTATAAATATAAATCAAGAGCCCATAACCAAGAGAGTCCACATCTCTTATATAGATGCTACGGCGTTTTCCCAAGTTGGGCTATTTTGAGATTATTTTTGCCGCCAATTAGTGGGTTACACCCGTGGCGGAACAAAAGATGCCTCATTAGCTTCTTTTGCTATACCCACAACACTTCTGCTACGCTTTTGTGATTATATTCCCTTAGGAATGATTGCAACCCAATAATAGCGGGAAACCGTTCTAAAAATAACCTAACTTGTGAAAATGCCGTAGCATAGACTGAGGTAGTATGGGAGATTCTCGCTCTTGTTTAGGGGCTCTTGTATCTATACACTCGTTTGCAAAAACACTACTCTGTACAGATATATAGATAGGTAGATACCTTTTGTATTCCCATCAAATGTCCGATGACAGCCGGCGAGGGCTTACAATAAGATCAACAACAATAGACCATTAGTTACAACAAGTAACGTGTAGCGTAATAAATGCTTACTACCGGGCAACGTGTTGAAGAGAGTAAGTTATTGACTTCAACTGAAATTTTTCCGTCAATGCGTTCAGAATGAGGGCAAAAAGTACGAGTTTCGTAAATTTTGGTGCGTACGTAGCATTTGTACAAGTTTTTTTTACGCTGCGCGTTAACGAACTTTGTGCTCGGCTATTATTCAACGTGAATAGAGTGCACAAGTTTGCTGATTAAAAGTTAACGAGCCGTAAATGCGCCTATGTACATACTTTACAAAGCGCTGAGATGGCCGAGTGGAATACGCATTTGCTTTTCAAACTAAAGGTACCGAGACAACCCGTTTACTGGATTTAAAAAAAATTCCTGTAAGAAACTATCAGATTTCCTTCATTTCTTTATTTTATTCTTTTTGTTGTTGTTTAGTTTCTGACGTGTAACACACACACAAAAATAACATTTTAAAGTGTTTTATACGAACAAAAATTCGCAAAGAGAAATAGAGGCTAAGAAAACGGTGTTGTCAAATGTTCTTGCCAGTTAGGTATCAGTTTTTCGTAAAAAACGGGGTTGCGATGGCTATTGCGGACTGCCACGCTCTTTTGCGAGTTTGATTAACACGTTAAGTGTTTTCACTTAATTTTCGAGTTTGAAAATTAGACCACTTATTTTATTCAAGTGAACATTTCATGTAACAAAGTATACACACATAAATGGCCCCTGCACGTCTTGCTAGCTGACGTTTAATAAACCCATGAAAACCAGATTCTCTATGTCGGGAGTTATGAGGAACAATTCATCGTTAGAACGCAGCCAAGATTTACTATTCAATGCAATTGTTAAGCCGATATTTGAATATTGTTGTACAGTTAGGGGCAACACCTCCAATGAACAATTATTAAGAATACTAAGTACAAAAACGTTGCGTTAGACTGACTCTAGATGCAGGCTTTAATGATAGGTCAGTAGAAATTATTAACAAGCTGCACTGGATTCCTATTGACGATCTCGTGCGCGTGAAGAAGCTGTGTATGATGTTTAAGATTGTTAGTGGAAAGTGCCCGGAGTACTTTAAAAGACACTCACAATCACTGCACTAGAGCCTCGTCTAACCTTGGGCTAGTCGTACCTAAATGCCGAACGAATTCAGGGCTTCGCACATTTCATGCGAGCGGCACTCGATTATGAATGCCATTAGTAGCGATGCGAAAAACATTTCCCAACTAAGTAATTTTAAGAAACATTTATTCAACAACATTTTATCCAATAACTTCAAACATAAACATTTTAACATTACAAAAACATTTTAATTCAGTATTAAGTCTACTTTGAGGACAAATTATAAATTATCTTTAACAATTAATATTATTTATCTAGTTTCTATATTGTAATTCTTATCTAGTTTTAGTTTTTATAACGAGTCGCAATGTAAACTACTGGGTCACCAGTAATCGTGTTTCTTACCCAATAAAGTATATTATTATTATTATTACTGATCTATCGGTTTCTACAGTTGAGCCGGTTATAATTGTTGTGGCGTTTCTTATGCTACAGTTTTACGGCCGCAATAGATAAATTTGATAAACGAAATAAGCGCTCCCTCTCAAATAAGCTTCCCCCTCGAATTAGCGCCCCCTCTGAGGTAAAAAATATAATTAAGCACCTGGGCGCTATTTCGAGATTTAGAGTTTATATATGTAATCAGAAAAGGCTTGGCTATGATAATCTTGTACTATTATTCATAAAATGCATAAAATACTAAAAGGAAACTAAATCTCGGCACGAGAAATTAGATTTGCGGCTGAATAAAAAATAAATGACGAAAATAATTCGTATAAACAATTGATTGGGACAGAATATGAATCCATAAATATGTCAAATATGGCTGCAATATATTCAAGTTTGAATATGCAACGTTTAAATAAATTCCGCCCAGTGAGCGAGTGTCTCATTATATGTCTTGTACTGCTGGATCACAAAAAGGTGAGAGTTTCCTCAGGCTATTTCCCGTAAGCGCTTTCGTCAGATCTCGCGTACATCCGGAACAGATAAGAGCGCGCTAAGTGTGCATAACATAACATAACGCGAACACCCGTCGAGAAACAGCGCTATTGCGATGTATTATGGACTGTTTCGCATTCTAGACTAGACGAATAACAAAGCTGCCGATTTTTTTATGCGATGCGTCCCTTGTCTATCGAAATCAAACTTGCCTATCGCAAAAGAGGTCGTCCAAAACGAGCGTGGCAGTCTGCAATAGCCATCGCAACCCCTTTTTTACGAAAAACTGATAGCAAACTGGCAAGAACATTTGACAACACCGTTTCTTAGCCTCTATTTCTCTTTGCGACTTTTTGTTCGTATAAAACACTTTAAAATGTTATTTTTGTGTGTGTGTTACACGTCAGAAACTAAACAACAACAAAAAGAATAAAATAAAGGAATGAAGGAAATCTGATAGATTTCTTATAGGATTTTTTTTTAATCCAGCAAACGGGTTGTCTCGGTACCTTTAGCTTGAAAAGCAAATGCGTATTCCACTCGGCCATCTCAGCGCTTTGTAAATTATGTACATAGGTGCATTTACGGCTCGTTAACTTTTAATCAGCAAACTTGTGCACTCTATTCACGTCGAATACTAGCTGAGCACAAAGTTCGTTAACGCGCAGCGTAAAAAAACTTGTACAAATGCTACGTACGCACCAAAATTTACAAAACTCGTACTTTTTGCCCTCATTCTGAACGCATCGACGGAAAAATTCAGTTGAAGTCAATAACTTACTCTCTTCAACACGTTGCCCGGTAGTAAGCATTTATTACGCTACATGTTACTAGTTGTAACTAATGGTCTATTGTTGTTAATCTTAATGTAAGCCCTCGCCGGCTGTCACCGGACATTTGATGGGAATACAAAAGGTACCTATCTATCTATATATCTGTACAGTGCAGTGTTTTTTGCAAACGAGTGTATATATACAAAACTATATATATATAGTATGCCGAGGCCGTGGCTTCAAATCCCACTCAGGATACATATTTTCTCTTTCACCTTGATTATGATATATATAATTAGAATAAAGTTGAAAGAGAAAAATATGCCCTGAATGGGATTCGAACCCACGGCCTCGGTATACTAGTCCGATGTGTTAACCACTACACCATCAGGACGACCACGCTGGCAACGAAGCCGACTTATTGGTTTTTGTGGTACCGTGAGTTTTCCCAGGCTTTTTCTCTTTCGGGTTCGGGATGGGAAAGCCCATAACTTCTCAACTAAGCTTTCAACCTAAGGATCATTATTGATTCACAGGCACATACGTCCAACCTAGGAATTGCTTAGCCAGAAGGATCCGAATGGATACGAGCTTATTTTAAATATATTTCAAGTCCTCATTAATTATTCACGAGGTATTCAGCCAATCCAATGGTCTGATTTTAATCCCTTGAGGACACTGGATACCTGGTCTAGTCCTCCTAGCAGTAACTGGAAAAGTTTCTAGTTACTGGAACAAGTTGTTCCAGTAACTGGAAATTTTTCCAGTTACTACGAATAAATTATTGAAAAACATCATGGCATGCATAATTACTCTTTTATTGATCAGATTAAACAATTTCCTTTCAAATTCCATTCATTATCATTATGAGGTGGATACACCTCTTTTACTAAGTTAGATTATCATCCAAGTGCATTAATTTTATTTGTCTTTGATTCCTCCCGAATAATTAATGAGGAGTTGAAGTCGTTCAAAGTCCTCCAATTTCGGACTGGACGGGGATTTCAAGTCCTTGCAATTAGTTCCAGTCCTCGGCTGCGCCTCGGACTGGAACAAATTGCGCGGACTTGAAATCCCCGTCCAGTCCTCATTGTCGGACTTTAAACATTACATTAAGTATATAGAGAGAAGAAACCCATCCCTAATATTAATAATCAGAATAAAGGTGAAAGAGAAAAATATGCCCTGAATGGGATTCGAACCCACGGCCTCGGTATACTAGTCCGATGTGTTAACCACTACACCATCAGGACGACCACACTGGCAACGCAGCCGACTTATTGGTTTTTGTGGTACCGTGAGTTTTCCCAGGCTTTTTCTCTTTCGGGTTCGGGTTCGGTTCGGGTTCGGTACCACAAAAACCAATAAGTCGGCTTCTTCATTACCATATTAAAACCGACAAATATATACTTCAGATATATTTCTTATCATATCATTGTGGTAAAAACACATTTTTCAGATGTTTTGGGGGTCAGGCCAATCAAAAAATATATTTTGGACAACATCCCAAAATTGTTGATATTAACATTATTCCACAAAAAGGTACTTACAGTATATACTTATATTTGATAATAGAGATACCAAGAAGGAAGTGGAAGAGAGTTATCTCGCGAATATCTATCTTGTAAAGCAGTCAGATTATTCTCTATGGACTTCTCTAAAGCCTTCGATAAATTTAAACACAGTATCTTATTCGGCAAGCTAAAAATACTACCACTGCATCCTGTCATTATAAATTTGTATATTAGCTTACTTAGCGACCGTAAGCAAAGGGTTATCTCTAATGGCATGATATGTGAATGGGTATCCATAAACCGGGAAACGATTCAAGGAAGCGTCAGTGGGCCACTCCTTTTTGCATATTCCTTAATGATCTAGATATCAAAGATAGAGAAAGAAACGTTATTACTAAATATGCAGACGACTCTAATATTCTAGTCCCAGTAAACGAGAACAGTAACAACGTGGTTAGTGATAACTCTGTGAGCCTTGTCCAGTCCTTTTTACAGTGGACCGTATGTCTTGTAATGCAAGTAAATGCAAAGAGATTTATGTTCACTAAGAAGGGTTCTAATGATAAACATCTTGTAGTAGCTGATATACCGCAATGTAACAAGTTAAAAATCTTAGGAGTGACGTTTCAGTCAGATTGCAGGTTTGCAGAACACGTCAGGGAAAAACTTCATCAGGCAAATAAATGTCTTTACGTTATCAGGTGTTTGAGGAAAGAAGGCTACAGCCAGAGGGAGATAGATCACTAGTTTTTATCCATAGTCTTGCCTAAGATAACTTATGCTATCTATGCAACACTTCCTAGACAGATGCTTTAAAAGGAAATATACTTCTATGTGTCAGGGCATAGTTAATAGAGTGGAATGGTTATGAAACCCAGCGACCTTCTTTGTTATATGTCTTTGTTAGCTTTTTTCAACCACTACCCTGCACAAAACACAATAGAAATTCCAATGTGTTAATCAATCAGCCAATAGAAACGTGTGAGTTCAGTCGTTCAGGGGACGCTAATGAACTATGACCCTGCACAATCTTTTGTCTTGCCCCCTTCCAACATAAATCGCAGCGCCTTTGTTAGCCCCTTTGAAGTTTGCCGGGTTTCATAACCATTCCACTCTATTAACTATGGTCAGGGTTGCTCAGTAGAAAAGAGCGATCTAAATATATTTAAAGGTGTGCGCTGTACAGAATGGCATCCACTTCGGGTGATAATAGCAAAGGAGAAGCCTTACAAACACAGTATGCGACGCAAAGGGGCACATAGGCCTAAAGTAAACACTGACAGATTTAAGTTAATAGATTAATATTTAAATATAACTTAGCCACAATCACTTAAAACCACAATCACATGTAATCCACAACTAACTTTTTTTTTTATCACTGTAAGTTGTCACAAATGAAATATATGTTTTCATTTGGTAATAAAGACATTATTATTATTATTATTATACCTAAATCCGGTCCCATTCCACATTCCATTCCACAGTTCGGTGATTTTCGTAGTATCTTTACACCATAAAAAACACATGTATCGACAATAGATTATTAAAAGTGACGAGAAAACTGGTTTGTTTGTTTATTTTTTACTCCCACATTACTGAACCACAGTACCATATAATACACTTAATTAACTTAGGTAGCATTGTCACTAGAAACTACAAACACAGTAGTAACGCTAACTTGCTGATTTTCTCCCTTGTCTTTTGCTAAATTCTTTGACATTATTTATCTTTTATTTTGGTGGAATTGATAAATGAAACTACTGTTAGAAGTGTATAAACATACATTATTATTATCTACTGAATGTAATTATATTACGATCTTTGAGAAGACACCTACTACTTTTAATTTACCATCCCGATTTCAATGACAGAAGAAATTATTTTAACAAGTTATGAAAGGCTTTCTTTCCGTACGAACGACTTCCCATAAAATGGTTTGGTTTCTATATGTAATCGGTAACTTATCATCCACAAATTCGCCATTAACCAACCAGAAGCCAGATCTATTTACTGGTGATTTCGTGGTTTTCTATGTAATACGGACCAATATTTAACGAGAAACTTTTATTATTAGGAATGGTGAGTTGTATACCAAAATACTATATATACTAGTAAATTCGTTCGTCTGTATTCCATCAGAAAACCATGAAATAACCATATAATCTTGTAAGTAAGAAATGGGTATATCTATTTTAACTTCAGAAAGACAGGGCAGATTTGAAGCCATTATGAAAAACTTTCTTTGCAATTTTCTTTGAAGCCAACGGTCGTCAGTGTCAGGTAATTATGTATTCAAATTCCTAGATGCTGATTGGCCGAAACATAAATAGCCCGAAATGTTCTGTATTTTGATTGGCTTCATCTTGTTGTATTTCATATAAATTCTGAGTTCTGATTGGCTAAAACATAATATTTATAGGATTATTTAACAATTATTCACTGAAGTCGAAGTGACTATTGGTGAATATGGCGTGTGATTACCGTCAAAATTACACTTTTGATTCTGTAGAACGCATTGAATTTAGCAGTGAATCCAGTTTGATGCAACTTTGAATTCTATGGTGGTACTTTGAATTTCCTGCGTCTTGGTTTTCGGCTGCATCTCGAATTTTCGGATATTATTTGAATTTTCGGATACACTGGTGAACTTCAGGAAACATTGAATTTTCGGATATACTTCGAATTTTCGAGTACAGTTTGAGTTTTCCTATACATCTCGAATTTTCGGATACATAAGTAAACTTTCGGAGACACTTTGAATTTTCCGATATACCTTGAATTTTCGGATACACTTGGAATTTTCGGATACATTTGGAATTTTCGAATACATTTGGAATTTTAGGATACACTTGGAATTTTCGGATACATTTGGAATTTTCGGATACATTTGGAATTTTCGGATACACTTGGAATTTTCAGATGCACTGAATTTTCGGATTCGAGTGAGCCTGGTAACTAGACAGGCCTCGCCGACAAAGCGAAGTTATTTATTTCCCGCCAATACGATTCAAGATGGCGGACGCCGAGGAACTGCATTCTGTTAGGAATGTACGAGAGATTTTGCTCAACATTATTCGTGAACTTGGATCAGGCAGTCTTGATCCGAACACAGTAGATGCTCTGCATTTCAGGCTAGATTGGCTGCTTAGTATAATCGTTAGCCTTCTTGATGTCTATGAAATTAATGAGCAAGGTTATGAGAGCACGCGAATGTCTTGCTACTAATGTTGGACATCATGATCTTGCGTCTTTGCCCGAATCTGTCTACACGGGACAGCGTGGGCGCCCAAAATATGCCATACCAAGGGAACAACTTGATTTTCTTCTCGAGAAATGTCTCTCTGTCGTTGATATTGCGTCTTTGCTAGGTATTAGTGTCCGAACTGTTGAACGACGATTATGTGAGTTTGGGTTGAACGTGAGATCAACTTATTCGTGTATAGATAAAGACGAACTTGACAGAATGATACAAAACATTATAAGAGAGTTCCCAAACACTGGACATCGGCGATTGACTGGATTCCTGTTAAGCAGAGGGTTGAGAATTCAACAGTGTAGAATAAGTGAGAATAAGAGAGGCAATGCGGAGGGTCAATCCACCCGGGGTCCTCCTGAGGTCGCTCGAACTTCGAACAATCCATAGAAGGCGATATCGAGTCTATGGACCCTTAGCACCGTGGCACATCGATGGGAGTCATAAGCTAATAAGGTAACATTATCAACTTTTTTATTTACTCTTAGATGGTAATTTTAATATATAATTTATCATAAGGTATAGCGATACTTTGTGTTGATAAACGTTACAATTGTTATGCTAATGTCCAACCATGATTTCAAAAGGCCGCTTTGTGTCAGGAACCAATGGATCTCTGGTTGGCACATTAATAACAATGGATGACGTGGCAGTAAGTATTGCTATTATCATATTTTTTGGGTAATATATGCCATATGTGTGCAACCTCCTCACCTGTAATGACTGATAAATTCTACACATGAGAAGAGCGGGGAAAACCTGGGCTTCAGCAAAAATGCAAGCCGATTACTAGAAATCATGGACATTTTGCAACTGCAATATCACTGGACAACAGGGTTACACAGAAGGGAAATAACACCTTGTATGAATATATTTTCTTCTACTAATATTGAAAGAATAATCCACCAACGAAAAAAAGCGGTTTGACCATGATAAAAATATTATTTGAAACTCCACCACTGGATGGGAAGGCGAGCTTGTTTCGTTTTCTTGATCTAACATTGCTTCTAAACAGCGGTAATACCTTTAATTAAGCTGACAAAAATGTTGGACAAGATCCTTCGAGTGCCCTATTTTTTTTATCTAAAACCGTGGATTTTTTTGCAGAATTTGGAACCAAAATGGTGGCTTGTAGCCAAAATTTAGAACTTTTCGGATCTGTTTTCATGGAACTAAACTACAATATAGAGCCTTAAAAACTGGCGTTTTTAAAGCCTCATGGTTAGGGAGTGGTCATTATTTATGAGGTAGCAAATGGGGGATGCCAGTATCAAAAACTTTTTGAACCCCCCTCATAGGCCCAGGTAAACGTTTTGTGCCTCCCAGTAGCACAAGCCTAAACTTTTTTGACCCCCCCCCCTCCTTTCACCTCTACTTACCCAGTTTTTGGAACTGAATTTTAGCTATTTCTAAACCAAAAAGAACCCTCCCCCCTAAGTAAACTGTAGTCATTGTTACCATGGAATTTTCAACTGACCTATAATACTGGGGGCTCAAAGTTTTTAGACAGCCATTTTGAAAGCAGTTGCGGATTACTAGGGAGCTGGCGGAAAGTTTGTTTGGAGGAATACTGAGAATTTAACAGATTTAAGGCTTTTTTCACCATTTACAGAGTGCTGGAGGACATCATTAAGTCTGATGAGAGCTTCAATCAGCACTTTCTCAAAGAACCGAGTCTGTGCCAGTGCTATTGTGATGGAGGAAGAGCCTCATTTCCCACTCGTGAATGGGCCAGAACGTCTTCTGTCACTTTAGCGTGGGCTTCATAAATGGGGGTCTCGAGCCACCTATCATAGCTTTTTGGAGTATTGGACAACATTTACTTGCCATTGATTCCAATATGAAGCTATTAGGTCGAAATGGCTTTAGACTTAGTAAATATTTTGAAGAATGAAAATGGGGGAAGAGGCATGTCGCTGTTTGGTAGGATTTCCCGGCATGCTTTGCGGTCATTATGGATGAATTTAGCTTGCTGTGAAGTGCTTGTGGACAGAATGGCTTGGTTCTGGGCAAGTTTAGGTGTTGGGAGACAGAAAGTGAGGTTAGTGCAAACATGAAACTCTAAATGTCATGTGAAATACGCATTTTTGAGAGAAAATTTAGAATCTGAGGAGAAAAGTGCCATTTCAGCTATTTTTTCTGAAATGAAATAATGTTAACTGAAGTTAACGTATGCAAAGAAAGGTGGATTTAGATGAAAGTATTCAATTTTAATATGCCTAAATGCAGTTCAGTAGGATCATTTGTCTATACATTATGTTGTGTGGCAATCTCAGGACCTTGCTCTTTGAACTTAGCAGGACTGAATTCCTCAAAGCAAGTAACCAGTAAAATATGTCAAATGATGTGTACCGGTGTGAAAGGGTTAACCTCTTTCGGTTGAGGTTGGAATGCAATGACACACCAATTTTTATACCAGCTGAGCTACTATTTACAGTACTTTATACAAATTTCATGCATATACACCAATAGTAACTGAAATGCAGTATAGTCTAATGTTATAAACAATGCATTTCATGTTGTAATAAGAATACTAGACATTATAGATACTGTAAGATTCCAATTTTTTTAAACTAACAAGAAGCTGTAACCAGCATGATGCAATATACAGAATGATGACATGTATGTGACATGCGTAAGCAGTGGTGTCATAAACAAGAAGCTTGTTTAAATGTTGCATAATGTCAACTTCGTTCCCTGGGGTCTTTACGCGCCTAATCAAAGATGGCGTCGAAAGTACCCCTGGTACAGGCTGGTTGGATTAGGCCAATGATTGGCCAGACGTTTCGCGCGCGCTGATTGGAGAATTCCGAATAGCGCGTACATTTTTGATTTGAAAAATAAACTGGTGATGTCGTCTTTCACATTGCGCGTTCAAAATTCGTTGAAAACAAAAACAGATTCATCAGAACTTAGCGTTTTTGCCTTTTATAACACACACTTCGTAACTGGGTACAAGTAGAATGATGTTAGGTTGGAATTCAGTGGGATCAAACTTCAACCGCTAACCGTTCTTCAGCGATGATGAATCCAAGATGGCGGATGCTCCTCAAAATAGGGTCACATGACCAGCCTGTACTAGGGGTACTTTCGACGCCATCTTTGATTAGGCGCGTAAAGACCCCTGGGAACGAGGTTGGCATAATGTAAGGACAACTGCTATCACATTAACCCTTTCCCTGCTGGACATGTTTGGCTCAGTTGGTGAAATTCTGAGTGCTAACTCAACCCTCAGTTCAGGTTTGGCTAGCCCAGGGTAGTTAAATACTTCTGACTTTTTAAGTTGATGGTAGGTATCGCTTACTTTTGTAGGGTTTCCAATGAAATGTGCTCTAATTTTGGAGAAAAATGCCACTGTCAGAGCTAGAGTACCTCATTAAGTCTGAGGACGGCTGAAAAGTACTTGGTTTGCTTCTAGTAGGCTTTGTGAGGGGATTTTACAGGGTTTTTCTGTTGTGTTTGCGCTTTCAGACACAAGAAAGAATTCTTCAATGAAATCCTTGAGGAGGAGTCCCAGAGAGGGGGACCTTTTTGTTGATTAACCAGCATGTAATTGGAGGTCGGAGCAGGAAAATGTGGTCGAGTGAAATGCAGTGTAAACATTGGCGTGGTTCACAGTCGCTTGGTATGTTTTGTGCAAACAAACCTGCTGGTTGGAAAGATTAAACAAGGTACTGTAACAACTGAGTGGTGAGTTTGTATTTGCTTTCAAGTGCGAATGGGAAGGTTTGGTTGAGCCGATTTTCAGCTCCTCAAAATTCGTGAAAATCGAAGAAATGAACAACGATCTCCAAAAGAAATGCGTTTTTCTCCAAAGTGGGAGAGTGAAGCGATTCCCATTATAGCTGTGGCTTCGAAGTCATTCATCCCTTGAAATAATATCACAATATCGTATTTCCAGCATGTCTAGGTTTGATGCAATAATTTTCTCCAGGTACATGCTTCATATTGGGCGGTTATGGGCAGTGCAGGAGGGAAAGGGTTAACCTTCAACCCAGGGTATTATGCATGTTGTTGGATGTAAGAAAAACTGCTATTATGAGTATGTTGGATCCAGTGTCTCCAATTGGGTAGGTCTGATGTCTATAGGGAAAACCAGGAGCCCATTACCAGGAGCGTTCCTATGCCATGGGCTAGGGGCCCAGCACAAGAGTAGATGTGGCTATATTTAGAATTGCTGGTTTTCACTTAACGTCATAGCCGCCATGTTGGTGCCCTTACACAATAGATTCCTAGTTAGCTTCTTTTGTTGGGGCACCAACATGGCCTTTGTCATTTGAATCTCTGGGGATTGAGTGAAAACCAGCAATTCGAATTCCCGCGTTGAAAGTGAGAAGAATGATAATGAATAATAATGAGAAGTGACGTTAGCTATCAGATTGGCTAAGACAACATGACCTTTGTTTATTTCGCGCGAAATGCAATTCTAAATATAGCCACATATACTCCTGTGCTGGGAACAGACCCATTGGGGAAGATGGACGCTCCTGGTAATGGGCTCCTGGAAAAACTAATAAGAATGAGGAAACGTTACCTCATTCTCAGGAACGAGTAAGGTCACCACTTTCAGGGGGTCATTAGTTTGGAACTCCACGGTATTGAAATTAATAATATCAGTGAAATATGGATAAAAACAAACTTTTTGGACCCCTCTCCTTGTTATTCAAACTTTGTTGACCCCTCTAAAAAGGTGGACGAAACTTTTCAAGCCTACCCCCTACTATTTGCCAACCCCCTCCCCCTACTCATAAATAACGACCACTCCCTGAGAGGAAGAAAAGTGGAAGAATACCTTTTGGACTTTGAAATTGGCTATCGAATGCTACGTGGATGTTTTGGATGTACTACTGGGCAATTTACAAGGAAGATATGGCAGCCTGTTGTGATTTTTGGCTAAAACAGTGCATCAGTACGTCTTGACTGAAGAAAACATTAATGGACGAATCCAGTTTAGAAGTGTTGGTTTCTATGAGCCTCAAGTATGAAACTACAAGAGTACCTTAGCAAAATATAACCTAGATCTAAGGCTACAAAACGTTTTTTTGTTTCACTTCCATACATTTCTTTGTACA
Organism: Actinernus sp. WN-2022; assembly: GCA_030867875.1. Classification (NCBI taxonomy): domain Eukaryota; kingdom Metazoa; phylum Cnidaria; class Anthozoa; order Actiniaria; family Actinernidae; genus Actinernus; species Actinernus sp. WN-2022. The sequence continues at coordinate 37,155,284 of JAOWCC010000936.1, read as the reverse complement.
TGTCGGTAATTTTTAAAGGACCTGCAAAAAGCAAATTTATGCTTGCATAAATAATTGTAGTTAATGACCAATCGCAGCCCGTTGTGTATATACAATTTGAATAGAGGTGGGAAACAGCTTCCCGGTCAAAGTTTGTTCTCGGTTCCCCTCTATCGCGCATCAGCTCCCGGGTAACCAATCATATTTGTCAGTGCACATGTACTGTCATTCCTTGAACTAATCACGGCCAAGCAGTTCTTGTACCTCATATCTCTGGCATGCTGCCAGTCAGTTTTCCTCTTGGCAAGCTTCGAAGAAGGAAACGTTTCCCACATCCACCCTCCACTTTGCTCCTGCTCCCACCTCTACTCTCTCTTGCAGTTAAACATCAGTTAGCTTAACATGGAGCAAGTACTAGAGTCCATACTAGCTTACACCATTGACATTCTGTGATATGGACAATTTTGAAAACGGAATATTTATTAAGAACATTTTATTTACGAACATTATTATTTACATGTACATCATGTATTACACAGGAGCATGGTTCTGTATGTAATATGAGTTAACACTAGGATTTAAATAAATTGGGATACAGGATGAAGTGCTCCTTTGGTCACCCTTTCCTCCAGACTCAATGTGATATCCGTTTCACTGTCCCATGGGGATTACTACCCCTTGACAGTTGAGACAATGCATGGTTATTGCTATCCCAGATGCATTGGTTGGGAATCAGGACCCTCAGGGTCCTGGGGGTTAGGACCCTCAGGGGTGTTGTGTTGTTTCTATTTACTACTTTTCCAGGAGTACTTCATCCTCATCCCCTTACTCCACATATATTGTTGTTGTTTATTGTCTGGGGCAGCGGGTTGGAACAATTAAGCTATGCATGATGTAGCCGTCATTTTGTCCCCGTTTTCTTGTTATAACATGCTCACTGCAAACATAGCCACAGATTCAAGAATATTCAAACTTTGCATGACCTTGTGGTGATAAGGTTTGGAATAGCTGTAACAATATCATATTAAAGGCAGTATCTAGACTGTGTTGTCCATTTCCTTTTTTGTAGGTTGAGGTTAGTAATCCATGGAGGGATTGATGAGTTTAGTAGAATTATTAACAACCGTGCATTAACAGTGTTAAGACTATTTGAGAATGCAGTGCAGACATATGGTCTGCCATCTCGAGTCAGGTCAGATAAAGGCAGAGAAAACTGTGAAGTTGCCATGTTCATGTTGTCACAGATTAAGAGGACCAAACCGCGGAAGCCACATTGCTGGTAGAAGTGTGCACAATCAGCGAATAGAGAGACTTTGGCGAGATGTGTTCACTGGCTGTACATACGTGTTTTATCAGTTATTTGTTCACATGGGAAAGTGAAGTATTTTTATTGAAGGCCACAATAATGGGCCCATCAGCACTGAAAGGAATTTGACACCTGTCCAGTTGTGGGTCAACGGTATGATCCAGTTGCGAGGATCAAATCACAGAGTAGCACAAGAACTACTTGAACGGGTAAGTGTCTACAGCTGTAACTCAACTATGACCACAAAAGCCAGGTTAGAAAAATATTTGATAGGACAAGGTGTAAACAAAAGTTTAGCCAGTTTACTGTGTCCTATGTAACACGAGTTTTTACTGGATCGATGATTATTGTTTTGCTAACAGCTGTAAGAACGGTATTTTTGTTGGTCAATTCAGACCCCAATAAGGCAGTTGTAATAATGCAAAGGCGGAAAGATAGTATGTGGCAATATACCTACATCTGCTTTTTCCTTTTCAAATTGAATTAAGAAATTAAAGAATCCAATGTACTTCATTTATTTACAACAGGCAGATTTAGAGGATTATGGCATTGATTGGCATGGCCCATGACCATCAGATGAAAGGGATGGCCGTATTGACAGTGGAGATCAGTCAGTCATTGTACCGGAAACCTCACTACCATTTCCTTTGGAAACTTATGAGGAACTGGCAAGAACAGTAGATCCGTGTCAATATTCTGAATTTCAAGGTGCTGATATTTTTCTTCAAACCTTATCATTTATTTAAAGAGCAGCAGATAGTGCTTCAACTTAATACCTTATGATGACACATATCTTGCTGATTTTCTGCATTCTGACCTGACAATGTGCCTTAGTTGCATGGGAGTGTGATCAGGAAGAGATTTTCCATGACACGACGTTGGCCCCTAATTGACCGAAAAAAATGCACTGCAACACTAAGTACAATACATGTCAAGCATATTCCTCACTGGCAATGCAAGCATAAGACAAGTGAGGACATGCATGACGCAAGCAAATAATACAAAAACCTTGCTTGCGCTCGTATTGCACATGTCCTCACTTGTCGTTTGCTTGTTATGCTTGTGTTGCTAGTGAGGACTAGGCTTAACTTGTATGCTACAGTACAACCTCTCCTTGGAAGTCTTTCACAAATTCACTTCCCTATAAATGCAACATTTTTGCCATAAAATATACATTTATTATGGTGCATTATGACCCTTTCCAAAACCTTGTGGTATTGACATCTTTATAGAAGTGCTACTAAACATTGAGCAGATACAATGTAAATGAATAAAATGCAAACTTTATTACCAAATCAGTTTAAGCTAAAACCTTGGAGACAGCTCAAAGCTGTTTGATATCCTAGCTGTTTTTACTTTTGAAAATGCTGGCATAACAATATGGTCTTGCATAGCAACAGTCTGTAATAGCCTCTATGCTACTTATGTGCTTGCTAGCACTCTCTGTTGCCACCAATGGCTCCAGTAAACGTTTGTTTGAAGGCTGGTGTGTGGTTGGCTAATGCACTGTGCACATTCAGCTTTAATCTGCAGTACTTGAAACACTTTTTCCCCAGGCTGAATGTTGTCTGCAGTTGCCACCAAAAATGGATAAAGTGGATGTAACACATTATTTTGCCACGCTACTATATAATGAAGCTGCAGGACTTAAATCACACATGTTAAAGTGGCCACATTTTAGAGAAGCTGTATAGCAGCCTATAGAGCTGGTACTACTTTTAAATGCTGACTATCTTCGCCTATAGAAGACAACATACATGTAGCATGACATTAGCCAGATGACAATAGTTAGTATGACAAAAGGTAGATCCAGGATCCCATTTGTTTGTCCATGCTGCTACTCTAAAATGATCATAGAAAATTAGGAGGCAGCTTTTTCAAGCATTTCTTGATACAAATAAATCGCTTCATTCTCCAGTAGCATGGTGAATGTGTTAGATCCACTTTAAGAAAATGTTTTGTCTCATTCCTTTCTCAAAATTGAAAGCAATTTGTTCTGGTATAAAGTGGTCCAGCAATAAAAGCTTAAAAGTAACAAAACATTTGAAAAAGATCTTGAGAACACTGAGCTTTTTTATATCTACATGTATCAACCACAAAATGTGAACAACTATAAAACTTGAAACTATAAAACTTTAACAATGATATTAGGGAACTTTAGTACAAATAATTGTAACTATGATGGTAACACTGATGATGGCAATGCTTTCTTGTTGTTTTTTCATAATTGGCTTGTTTTGAATAATTATTCTTCCTTGCATATCGTGACAGTTGTAATTCCAAGAAACCATAATAGACATCTTTAACTTCCCTCAATGTTTTCCCATTTCAAACCATTTGGGAATATTATTCTTTCTTCAAGGTATTTCAATATCAATACATTACTTGTATTTTCCTGCATTGACAGAAAACAAAAGGGTTGATGTTCAGGGAAGCTGAAGAGATATATTGTGTAGAACTTGGTTGAACATAATAGTGACTGGAATGCCTAGGGCTGCAACAAATTTAACATGATACCAGTGTACATGTATCATGTTCTCTATGAAGCTTGTCGTTCTCTGCTGTCATCATTGATGCTCTCATCTACTCTACTTAAAGGGATACCCGAGTGAAAAACACATTTGGGCTCAAAAGCATCATTTAGATGTACTTTGTTCAGAAAATGTATTAAAATTTGATAAAACTTTTTCAGAGTTGAGAACGAGCCCCTCAAAGTTGGCCCCGCGAAGACATGGGCGCCGCCATTTTGTTGACATTAATTCCTGTGACGTTTCATTACGTCACTTCGTCCCACCGGAGTCTTGCGGCTAACTTGTAGCGACTTGTTTTCTTTGTAGAATTTTCACACGCTCGGAATTAGAGTAGATTTTCATCGATATGGCAGAGCAATTTCGTACTAGAACAAAAATATCATGAAGACGATATTGTGAGAGAAGCTCAGAAGACTGGGAGGACGAAGAAAAGCATGTGGAAGGCGAGAATATCAACGAACAACAAAAGGCGACTACCGAGCTAGTGCTATAAAGATTCGCTGTGTGTTTTTGTATGGAACTTGTCAGCCTTAAACACAAGACTAAAGGTAGATTATTACAATATTGATATCAGCATAGCGATCGAAACTTGTTTAATTTGACCCAGATAGGTAATCAGGGTGTAGCAAGCCACATAATTATAATTTCGTTTACCTATAACTGATGTGTTGTGAAACAGAGCGCGCGCGCCAAGTTCTACCACAAACATGCCGGGCTTGATCGCGCCAATGCTTTCACACAATTTAATAAGGGAATGGAATTAGTTTTACAATATAATTGCTCCGAGTGTCTAGTTCTTGTGTCATTGCATATATTCTGCTACATTTGTATGTTGGGCTAGTTATGATCGGTTTTTACAGGGAGGTTTTAACTTTTCAGGTGTTTCGTTTCAGTTGCACAAAGCCATGCAGTCAGTACAGATCGAACCGGATAACTCGCAAATTATATAGCTCCAATAATACATAAGTTTCGAAAGCAATGCCAATATCAATATTGTCATAATCTACCTTAGTCTTGCGTTTAAGGCTGACAAGTTCCATACAAAATCACACAGCGAATCTTTACATCATAGCACAACACCAGTTTTGCACTAGCTCGGTAGTCGCCTTTGTTGTTCGTTCATATTCTCGCCTTCCACACGCTTTTCTTCGTCCTCTCAGTCTTCTGAACTTCTCTCACAATATCGTCTTCGTCATATTTTTGTTCTAGTACGAAATTGCTCTGCCGTATCGATGAAAATCTACTCTAATTCCGAGCGTGTGAAAATTCTACAAAGAAAACAAGTCGCTACAAGTTAGCCGCAAGACTCCGGTGGGACGAAGTAACGTAATGAAACGTCACAGGAATTAATGTCAACAAAATGGCGGCGCCCATGTCTTCGCGGGGCCAACTTTGAGGGGCTCGTTCTCAACTCTGAAAAAGTTTTATCAAATTTTAATACATTTTCTGAACAAAATACATCTAAAAGATGCTTTTGAGCCCAAATGTGTTTTTCACTCGGGTATCCCTTTAAGCTCCTTATCAACAAAATACAACAAGTGTAAGTGTAATGAATTGATACACTACGAAGGTTAACTGACATACGTTTTGCTGAAAAGCAAAGCAGATGCTTGTTGGTTTGAGTATACACATGTACATGGCAAGATGACTTAGAACCTACCATAACCAACTCCACCTGCTTCCAAGGAAAGTAAACAGGCTTCTTTAAAACTCTCATATGTTTCATGAGAAGATGGAATCATCAGCCTATTAAAGCAACTATCTGCCTCTAGCAGAATGTGGGAATGTGTCAATTTTTCTGTGAATTAAATATGTTTTTCACCATACAAGGCATGCATTAATTTTTTTCAGCCTCCCTGGTATATATTTTTAGAGAACAGACTTTTAATTTGCAGGACATTTTTTCCGAGATATTTTGCCCTGCACAAATATTTTTTTATGGGAATTACTGCCACCCTCTTGCCTAACTTCTAATGGTCCACCCTAAGGCATTAGAAATGATATAACAAACAAACACAAGAGCATGAATTACAAACTCCAAACCTCACTGTTACTTTCTAACTTAATATGTACATGTACCAGCCTGGAGTGTACTCCAACATGGAGAAAACTGAAAACAATGACTAAAAACAATATTTGTGGCCAAATTCATAGAGTGCAAACAATAACAGCATAAACAGAGAAATAAATGACCATATTTTGTATACAGAACGTGAATTTGATCAACAGCAAGTGTGAAGCTTGTGAAGCTTGTGAACCTCAATTGTGCGTTCCGTGCCGCTCAAGACGCCCTTCGCAATAACCGCCTGACGACCACTCAGTTATGGATAGTAACGGACGGCGCTGTGAAAAAGCCCGGGATCGCCGCGACCCTCTACATCACCCGCTCTGGCAAGTTAGCACTCGCTGGTATTTTTTAGCGCCAAGCTACGTGGCCACCAGTTGTCACGGATACCCTGTGAAGTAGAAGCACTTGCAATCTCCGTTGCAACTAAGCACTTCAGCCCGTACATCATCCAGTCCAGTCATAAAGCTTGCGTTCTCTCCGATAGCAAGCCATGTGTGCAGGCCTTTGAAAAGCTGTGCAGAGGAGAGTTTTCCGCTAGCCCACGGGTGTCAACCTTTCTTACAACCGTCAGTCGTTACCAGGCTTCTGTGCGACATGTAGCGGGGGCCTCCATTCTACCCTCCGATTTTGCAAGTCGTAATGCCCCGGACTGCGACGACATGGCATGTCAGATTTGCAACTTCGTCAAACGTTCTGAAGAGTCCGTGGCGCGACTCCTATCATCCCAAGATGTGTTATCTGGCCTTGCAAGACTCCCCTTTACAAGCAGAACGTCGTGGTTATCAATTCAATCCGAATGCGCTGACTTGCGCCGCACCCACGCTCACCTCGCACAAGGTACACGTCCTTCTAAAACGCTCACAAACATCAAGGACGTTAAACGTTACTTAAACGTCGCGACAATCGCTAAGGACAGCCTCCTAATTGTAAAGCGAGACGAACCGCTGACCGCCACACGTGAATGCATTATTGTCCCACGCCAAGTCCTTGATGGACTCCTCACTGCTCTGCACTTACAGCTCAGCCACCCTTCCAGTAACCAACTCAAGAAAGTAGTGAGCCGCTACTTCTACGCTCTAGATCTAGACAAAGCTATTGATTGCGTAACAGATGGTTGTCATGCTTGCGCAGCCCTCCGTCACACTCCTCACACCATCGTAGAACAGTCCACTTCTGACCCGCCAGCTGCAGTTGGAGTCTCATTCGCCTGTGATGTAATAAAACGCTCCCGCCAACTAATCCTAGTGCTGAGAGAGACCGTTACTTCGTACACCACAACAACACTGATAGACGACGAGCGTCATCATACATTATGCGATGCTCTAATCCGGTTATGCGTCGAGTTATGCCGTCGGCCGTCGGACCTGTTGCTGTGATACGAACTGACCCCGCACCGGCGTTTAAAGCACTAGTAAACGACGAACTACTGCAACGTTACCGTATGTCTCTAGAAATAGGAAGAGTGAAAAATCCAAACAAAAACCCTGTCGCTGAAAAAGCAGTACAAGAGTTAGAAGATGAGCTCCTCAAGCAAGATCCCCAAGGAGGACCGGTCTCTTTAAAAACCCTATCGATAGCTACCGCTTGCCTGAACTCTAGAATCCGATCGCGCGATGTATCAGCCAGAGAAATGTGGACTCAGAGAGACCAATTTACTAGTAATCAGATACCACTTTCCGACCAAGAACTAATACTCAAGCAACATGAACGACGGCAGGAAAACCATTCTCATAGTGAGAAATCGAAAGCCCCTCGATCGCGAGGCAAGCTAGCCAACGCACTGTCGATCACAGTAGGAGACTTGGTATATCTCCACCCAGACCGCAATAAGTCGCGAAGTCGTAACCGATATATTGTCGTCTCCGTGGAAGGTACTTGGTGCAATATCCGAAAATTTGTTGGCTCACAACTGATTTCTGAACTAAAGCCTCGGTAGCGGTCTAGAAGCAACCCGCAGTCTACATGATATTCTATATACGGGACTATAAACACGTTTATATACGTTCTAGATAATAACGTTATAGGTCTGTTTGAAAGTAGCGACTATGCTACTAGGGGATTGCTCCCCAGCCATATAATTATGTTATGTCACTGAAACATTAGCTGTTCTGTTACGCTGGAATAGTCTTTATTCCATTAATGTTATTTACTTAGATAAGGAGACAGGAAAGAAAAGTGGCCACGCCAGTAGTGTAGTTGTATGCAGTCGCTTGCTATTGAGCATGCGCTCTCGGCACGCGTCCCTGATCCTCCATCTTGGAATTGTAAACACGAGTCTCTCCCGCTCGAGTTCCCGTTGTAATTAAAAACCCTTATCGAGCTCTCGTGTGTTCCCCGTAATTACTGGCGCAGGAAGCTTACCAAATCACCACAGGCATTTGCTCGCAGATCACCTGACCTTTCCCACACCTCGACCATGTGCAAACAACCAATCACATTGTCGGGCTAGTCATGCACGTGGGCATGTGACATAATCATTGTGGCTCATGCATAACCAAAACTGTGCCCACCAGTTCGCCCAACTCTTGCCTGAGTGAGCTTCCCGGCCTCTAAATCCTACAATACTTTATAAGTAGTTACCACTTGTGTACCGAATTCTTTGTTCTCAGTAAACGGTGAGGGAAAAAATTGTGCTCTGGAGTCACACGTGCACCCCCCAGTAATTGTGTGCAAACCTGAGTACAGTTTTGGACCTCTACCAAGTTGGCCCAACCTGTGTGTACATCAGTATGTCATCTCAGTCTAAATCTTATTGTAGCAGAGATGTTTGCAAACTGGATTTTCTTGTTATAGGACACGTGTCCTGGGGAACATTTACACCAACATATATAGCCCATGTGGATCTAATTGGACATGCAAACTTGGTTCAGTAGTCTGGCAGTTAATCATAAGGGATACATGGCTAAAACGAGAAACGTCATTATGAACATGTATACATGTATCTACTGGTATCTTAATATATATTTCCAGGAGCCCATCACCAGGAGCGTACCTATGTAATGGGTAGCGCCCACAGCACAGTAGACGATGTGGCTATTTATAGTATATATCACCAGGAGCCCATTACCAGGAGCGTACCTATGCGATGGGTAGCGCCCACAGCACAGTAGACGATGTGGCTATTTATAATAGCGAAGTTCTGGTATAATAATAATAATAATAATAAATTTATATAGCGCCATATCCACTAACTGCACTATGGCGCTTTACATTACTACATTAAAAAATAAAATGAATATTTACAAAAAAGCTTTCCCAAAAAGGTAAGTCTTCAGAATTTTCTTAAAAATTGTAATTGACATGTCAGGCCTTCTCATATCGATGGGCAGAGCATTCCACAGGCGCGGGGCAGCTACCGCGAAAGCTCTGTCACCATAGGTCCTTTGATTGGACCTGGAAACTGCAAGAAAAGAGCTATGAGAAGACCTGAGATTACGGTTAGGGATGTATTTCTTTAATAAATCATTGATATAAATAGGAGCTAGGTTATTTAGAGACTTAAAAACTAATAACAAAATCTTAAAAACAGTACGGTGCTCCACAGGTAGCCAGTGGAGCTCATAAAGTAAAGGCGAAACATGGTCAAATTTAGATAGGCGTTTAACAAGACGAGCAGCGCAGTTCTGTACGGACTGCAACCTCTGATTCTGATATTTAGGCAGTCCGTACAAAAGGGAATTTCCCGTTGTCTAACCTACACGTTATGAAAGCATGTATGAGTGCTATTGTAGACTCTTCAGATAGATAACTTCTAATTTTAGATATTCTCCTAAGATGGTAAAAAGCTGATTTACATATAGCACCAATGTGCTTCTCAAAAGTTAAACCATTGTCAAAAACTACACCCAGATTACGAGCAGACGCCGATGACTGTACTACGGAACTACTAATTGTAAGCGAGTTCAGAAGTGGACGAGGCCGATAACGAGAACTAATAACTAGCAACTCCGATTTGTCGCTGTTAAGCTTAAGCTTATTACTACACATCCATTTGTCTATTTCATTAGCACAGGCTTCAATTTGGGAAATTACTGATGCCTCCACTTCGCCACCTTGGGAATCGAAAGACAAGTACAACTGAATATCATCGGCATAAAAGTGAAAACCCATGTTGTACCTTCTCACGATATCCCCAAGTGGCGAAGTGTAGAGCAGATAGAGTATGGGGCCTAACACGCACCCCTGAGGCACACCACATGCCAATGAGCGATGTGAAGACCTCTCTCCCCGGATACTAACAAACTGGTCTCGATTTCTAAGATAGGAGGTGAACCAAGAAAGCACAGACCCAGTGATACCAAACCTAGTAGCCAGCCTATTAAGTAAAATAATGTGGTCGACAGTGTCAAACGCTGCCGACAAATCTAGAAGAAGTAGGATGACAGACTGATGATTATCTAATGCTATCAAAATGTCATTGTGAACTCTGAGAAGAGCAGTCTCAGTACTATGCAGCTGCTTGTAAGCAGACTGGAAAACTTCATCAAGGTTGTTCATTACGATATAATCTATCAGTTGCAGAGCAACAGCTCTTTCGGTAAGTTTTGATAAAAACGTTAAATTAGAGATTGGTCGAAAATTAGCAAAAACCTCAAAATCTAGACCTATTTTCTTCAACAATGGATTTAGCATAGCTATCTTAAAGCAGTCAGGTATCACAACAGTGTCCAAAGAGAGGTTGACAATCTTTGTCATCACAGACAAAAGCACTGACCAGCACTCTTTCAAAACAACAGCCGGAGCAGGATCTAGAGGACAAGACTTCACAGCAGAACCAGTAATCAGACTAGACACTTGATCCTCAGTAACATTCTTGAAGAGTGACAGCACACAACTTACATGAGCAGGATCATCAAGATGTGCCAGAGTGTTTGAAGAACTGTCTAGTGAATTCCGTAAATTAGTAATCTTCTCAGTGAAAAAATCCGCAAATTTGTTAGCCAGTTCACTGTCTGAACTTGATTTAGGATAAAGAGGTTCAGATTTAGTGTGTAGTAACTTCTCAACTGTCTGAAACAGGACCGTCTGATCGTGCTTAGAGTTCTCAATAATGTCCTAAGCAGGCTATTAACAACGTCACACTGAAACACATAGCTCTCATAGTCCCCAGGTAGACGTGCTGACCGCCAGCGACGCTCAAGTGATCTTCTCTTGCGTTTTTCTGTGGCGATCTCGTCAGTGTACCATGGCGAGTATGGGCGTATAGTGACAGTCTTGGTCCTTACAGGAGCATGAACATCCACAAGTCTCGTCAAAGTGGTGTTAAATTGATCAACTAGTGTGTCGAGGTTCGGAGAGGAATCCAGTGTCAAACTAGAGTTCTTGATGTCGTTACGGAGTTTATCAAAATCAATCGACCGAGTCTTGCGAAAGGAGATAGTTTTCCTTTCTAGTGGAGGCTTGGCTAAGGCTAAATTACAATGAACGGCGAGGTGATCAGATATTCGCTGTCGTACACAGCAATTGGTAACAAGTGCACTCTCGCTAGTCCTAGTAATAGCTAAATCAAGAGTGTGGCCATCGCGATGAGTAGGCCCAACAACATGTTGTGCGAGATCAAATGAATCAAGAACACTCAAAAAACGCCTTGCATCACAATCACTTGGTTGGTCGACATGAAAGTTAAAATCTCCAACAAGTAACAAAGGCTCGGGTACTAGAATTAAATGCTCCAGATAAGTTCTGAATTCATCCAGGAACAAGGCCACACTGAGACCATTTGTAGCTGATGGAGGAGGACGATAAATATTGACAAGTCTCAAATTATGATTTCCAACTGATTTCAAAAGAACTTGTAAAATTTCAAAACTCTTGTACTCTCCAGATTGCACTTTAGTGGCTTTGAATAGCTTTTTGATTAGGAGACCAACTCCTCCGCCCTTCGAGGTTGTCCTAGGAACCTGGTAGAAAGTATATCCCATAGGACAAATATCACGGCAGAAATAAACATCGAAGTCATCGTTGTGAAGCCAGGTTTCAGTAATCGCTAAAATATCAATATTGTGTTCAGTCACATAATCGTTAATCATGAGAGTTTTCTTCCTGATAGATCTTGAGTTGATAAGCTTGAAGGCTGTGGAACACAATCCAATCGGAATTTTAACGAGATGGAGATAAGGTTACTTCTATTTACACACGAGTGCAGCGACAGGACATGACTACAACCTTCAGGTATGATTTATAGCATCTTGACCATTTGCAGTTTTGGTATCGGCAAACCGAACAGCACAATTCAATGCAGCGAGCAAGCCAACCGCTCTTGTTTTTGCGATTGCGTTGTCTTTTGTTCTCTTGCGCATTAGTATTTTTAGCAGTTTCAACCGTGTTAATTACAATTTTTCAGTGCATCCTGATTGGTTAAAAGTGACGGCCTTTGTTTCTTCTCGCGGGAAACACAAAGCTAAAAATAGCTACATCGTCTGTTCTGCTGTTGGACAGACCTAATCTGGGAAGTGCACGCTCCTGGTAATGGGCTCCTAATATTTCCAATTTAATGACAAATAATAATAGATCTCTATACTGAACCATACCTGAGCTACTTCAACGTTTCTGCTGTGAAAATTCAGGAAACAACTAAATAAGGTTATATCTTAGACATTGGTTTCCCACTCAGTAAACTGTTTCACTGCCTACTTTGAAGGGTAACAAATAACATGCATTGACAGTTTGCAATGGTGAGTTGCAGACCTGCCATCCCAAGTTTGGAGACTGACTTTTAAGCAGCCCCTACAATTCTGATTGTGTGACTCCCCCTTAAAATTATATTGGGCATTTTTCACTGCCTAGAATTTCCACTAACTTGCTCTGTAAATACCCCACCCCCCAACAAATTTCTTCTTATTTAAATAACACTTTTCTTTAAAAAAAAAAGTCAACAATACAATACAAATTTTTTATTAACGTGGTCAAAAACACTTAGCTATATAAGGGATGCCTCCATGGGAGCAACAATTCAAATGTAATGCACATGTACATGGACCAGTAGGTTAAACACCTTTTATTAGGGATGCTTTCAGTGAAATGCAAGCTTACATTTGTACATGCAACTTAACCTTCAGTTACATTTTAAAATAATTAGCTTTATGTACTGATCAAATCGAAACATCAACATCTCCCCCCCCCTCCGCCGTTTTATTGTTCAAATTCCCATCCCCAAGACTAAAAATGTTGTTCAAATGCGTAGTATTAGGCGATCAAATGCTCCTACCCCCAGGCCATAATATTAGTTGTGACACCACATTTTGTTTTTAACAGACAGTTTAAATATTCGTAAGCAATTTACATTTATAGTTTAATACTTTCAAATACAGCACAAAGCAGCACAAAGCACAAGTCCCTTTGTTTTTAAGCCAGTCGCGTTCAAAAGCAGAATGTTGTCCTTTGAAGTCATCTAAAGTGACCTTCCTGCTCCAATTCCGCCATGATAACCACACAGCACAAAACATGAAATTGAGACAACTTGTTCAAATTCCTCCCACCCCTCCCATTAGGTTTCAAATTCTCCACCCCAAGGATAGCTACCGATGTCAAATTCCCTACTCCCCGGGCACGAAAACGAGTCAAATGCCCGGGGGTTGCCCCTGAATGTTTCGATTTGATCGGTACATTACATTTGTGTTTTCTATTTTTAGCTATATTGTTGCACTTACCATATCAACAGAATTAGAATTGGCTGAGAGGTCTAGTTTCAACTGGGCGATTTTTTGCCAGAGCTTGTCCAAGGCCGGTGTCATCCGTCAAATGACGGACGCAGTACCCAGTAGCTGGCGGAGGTACAAACACAAATGTGTTGCCCATCCCACTTCTTAGAATCTCGAACCCGCCACCAGCCTTCAGCTTGAGGTATATGAGTTCTAACTTTCTGCTGAATTCGATTGTCCCGTCTTTGTTGCCAAAAACTACTTTCTTCCTGCCCAATCCAGCCGCTTGCAGCACAAGCTTTTGGGACTTGTAAGGAACTTCATCTTGCGTAGGATCGGCCAAACAGAAAAAGTGGTGTGTCCAGGTTTCTTTTGGTTTAAAGTATGGGGTAGGCCGACCTCCACTGCCACGCTTAAGCTTGGGCGGCTTGGTTTCTGTGAAGAGCTAAATGGTGTAGTGGCAGTCGGTTCATATGGCGAGAAGATGTATCTAAAATCCGCCATTACAGCTCCGTTGCGATCTGGGACTGGCGAATTCACAATCACATTACTTGTAGTTGTACTCGAGCTTTCATTGCTGGTAGAAGGCCGAGAAGAATGCTCGCTCGATGAAAGACTATTTGTAGCTTGTCTCAGCAGTTCGATGGCAGTAATAAACCTCCTCTCATTTCACTCCGATCAGCCATGGCTATCAGTGGGACGGTGAAAGGAATATATTATTTTTGGCGGGAAATAAATAACCTCGCTTTGGCGGCGAGGCCTGTCTAGTTACCAGGCTCACTCGATGAAATGAAAGAGTATCCGAAAATTCAGTGCATCCGAAAATTCCAAGTGTATGCGAAAATTCCAAATGTATCCGAAAATTCCAAGTGTATCCGAAAATTCAAGGTATATCGGAAAATTCGAAGTGTCTCCTAAAGTTTACGAATGAATCCAAAAATTCGAGATGTATAGGAAAACTCAAACTGTACTCGAAAATTCGAGGTATATCAAAAAATTCAATGTTTCCTGAAGTTCACCAGTGTATCCGAAAATTCAAATAATATCCGAAAATTCGAGATGCAGCCGAAAACCAAGACATAGACAATTCAAAGTACACGAATTCAAAGTTGCATCAAACTGGATTCACTGCTAAATTCAATGCGTTCCACAAAATCAAAAGTGTAATTTTGACGGTAATCACCCGCCATAGGTGAAGTCGAGGTAAATATTCACCAATAGTCACTGAGACTGAAGTGAATAATTGTTTTAGTATAATTTCATCAGTGAATATCAGAGAAATTAAAACTAGACAATAATAGTCTGCCTTCCTACCCTTTTACAAGTTTTACAAGCGCGCGTGACAGGATAGTTGTGTGACAAATATTTGCATAATCACCTGCCGCTACGGTCACAAACCGACTCGACACTAGACTTGCAGGGACTACAAGAATGAATTTTCTAAATGAATAAAAATACCGATAAAACAGTGCAAATGCACACTAGAATTCAGATTGAAGCAACAGTCCTCGTACCGCGTTACAAAGAGAGGAAATGCAGCGAAAATGAGGGGAAATGGGCAAAGCTGAAAATCTGCCACGGCGAGTGAAAATTTATCGAAATGAACCGCTTTCATGAGTTCACTTCAAGTTTGCTGGAAACTACGAACTAGTTTTCTGTATATAGCCATCACAGAATCAAGGACAATGGTAAATCAAGAGACAAATGATTTCGATATGAAATAAAGCTTGAAAACACACACAGAGAGCGGCGAGAGAAAAGCATAACAAACACGCCTTTCATAAGTTTTACTTCCGGTTACGAAAACGAGGCTCCAGGTGGTTTGAAATCCAAGATGGCGGACAACTGCACAGTCTCCAGCTAGAAAGTACCTCCGAAAATACTCCCAAAAGTATTCATATATACCATTAAAATAAGTTTATTTGTAGTTAGAATATATCTAGCAAAGGCTTTAGGACACTGCTTGGGCTTTTTGAATGGAATTCAAATTTCTAACACCAATACTTTTTGTACAGAATATTATTTTGTGCAATTATTGATAATTTGATAATTATGTATAATAAAAAGCTTAGCACAAACTGATTGTAATAAGTAGTGGTTCCTATTCCCCCTATCCCTGCATGCTCTGTGTGGTATATTAGCTCACCCTATCTAGGGTTTTAGCCAGTCAAATAAGGGAGATGGGGCAGGGGTGCCAATGGCCCTCCTTTCCCCAAGCGACTTCCCCCACTCCCTTCACTCTCATATCATCAGGCCACCACATTGTTATATCAGTTATTGTTTATTTAGCAGCTCTCACTCTAATATATATGCATTCACTACTCATTTTCCTTTTTTTAAGTGTTTTTCTCATTTCTGATTTTGCTTCACCTTACCTCAAACCTTCTGGGCTAAAACCCTGCTATCCATACACACATGCTTACTCATCTTATGATTCCCCCAATTTCATGTGGACTAATTTTAATATCACCTTCAACCACCACTTAGTTAACACCTATTTTACCAGTTAATAGTTTTAATATTTTTGTTACAATTTATTTAGTACTTAATGCTTTCATAGTTTTATCATAGTTAATAGAGTGGAATGGTTATGAAACCCGGCAAACTTCAAAGGGGCTAACAAAGGCGCTGCGATTTATGTTGGAAGGGGGCAAGACAAAAGATTATGCAGGGTCATAGTTCATTAGCGTCCCCTGAACGACTGAACTCACACGTTTCTATTGGCTGATTGATTAACACATTGGAATTTCTATTGTGTTTTGTGCAGGGTCACGGTTGAAAAAAGCTAACAAAGACATATAACAAAGAAGGTCGCAGGGTTTCATAACCATTCCACTCTATTAATTATGGTTTTATTGACCTGAATTGCTTGTATAGCCACTGTTTATAAGTGGTATTCCCTTCCCATATTACTGTTAGCCTCAATTAAGCATTTATTTCAGTAAATGATATTTCTCCCTTCTCTCAAACATTACTGAAAAAAAACATACTAGACCTGAAATATTTTAGAAGATGAGAACCGGTTGAATCTGTATTTTCATCGTTTGACTGATGCCCATTGATTGGATATCATCAACAGTCTTTTCTTCATTCTGGTAGCTGTAGCTATCATTGTTTCCAAGAGCCAGAATTATGCTTGAAGATTTCTCTTCTCTTGAGTACGTTGACACTAAGGAACATATTTTTCCGGGAATGCCTGTGCCTAATACGACGCCTGATGCCCGCATACTTCAAATATCACTTTTCTGGGTGCTTCTTGGTGAAGCAGATTCATTGTTTGATTCATTGTTTCTGGGGATAGGGTTCTTTGTATTTCAGGGTATTGTTTTGCTTTAGAAGACAATAGTTTTATTTGTGTTACATATGTGGTGATCTGTAACACCAAGAAACCCCCACTTTCCTCGAAGTTATACATTAACTGGACAAACATAAGTTAGCAGGAGTCATATTTCAAGCAACCGTAGCAGCCATACTCTTTCTCAGTTTTGGGTCGGCTTACACTACAAATCACGTCTCAAGAGTTATTCCAGTACATAGTGTACACAGCAATGCAGTATTTCATACGGCGTGTGTTTTTTGTGGTACTGATCTGTGGAGATTTTCAACAAAAGTTAATAGTCTAAAAGTTTCATCCGCGCTCTTTCGGTATTTTGCCCAAAACGTGGACGTTTTTCATGCAAATCATCAGTTAATATACGGTAGACTGTACATGAACATAAATACAGTGATTCTAAAGCCAAATTCAGGTACGATCTACTAAATAATACACTTTTCGAGTCCTTTTCGGAGGTACTTCTAAGCTGAGAGTGAGCAGTTGTCCGCCATTTTGGATTTCAAACCACCTGGAGCCTCGTTTTCGTGACCGGAAGTAAACCGGCTCCCTGAATGAAACTAGAACTTGTTGAACCACGAGGAAAATAACTCAAGTTTAGCTGATACTCATTGAGTTGCTTCTTTGGTGAGTTTGGAAAAGCTTTTTCTTTCATATTATTAATTTCTTCGTGAGAAACGACCATTTTGGTAAATGCCTTGTATGTTATTTTCACCTCCAGGCGCTCTGCTGGTGAATATAGCGACGTATGACGTAATTCTCGACCAATCAGAGTACGGGGATCTCTATAGTCACTGATGAAATTATACTAAAACTTATTATTAACCGAGAGCGAGTCTTGACAGTGCCGAACGAGCGATATAGCGAGGTTCGTACTTAAAAGACCGAGGTCTGATATTTTCCCGTAAAGACCGAGTATGACACTTGTGATAAACAAAGAATGAGAAAGTAAGTGACTCGCGTGACTCGCGCCCCGTAACATAATGTGAGATACCTAATTTATGGCGTACCATCCCCGCCAAAATTCATGGTTTGAATTCGAAGTTCTTCACATGAATTTTACACTCAAGTAGAATATTTCATATTGTTATTTTGTATTTTATAAGCTTTATCAAGGTTTCAACATACGTGTTTTATATTTGTCGTTCAAGTTTTACATTCGAGATTGTCACTATTCATTCTAAACTCCACGTCATGCATTCGTCGTTCGAGTTTCACATTACAAAGTCGACGACTTTTATTTTCAACTCGACGTTTTGAATTGAACTTCACGCTTCAGTAACTTTCCGGTTGACCTTGGGAACCGCTGACATAAACAACGCAGGCGCAACAGTCAGTCGATCACAAAATGGCGGCAGAGTTTGTATTCTCCGTAGTTCAAGAAACAATTCAACGACTCGATAACTGCCAACAGGAGGATGATTATAGTAGCATAGTGCTTCGTTTAGAGACAATGTTTTGTCAGAACTCGATATTGAAGAACTTGTGGACAAACAAACTACGAGTGCAAAGTACACAGATAAAGGTTGTGATCGTCAACCCTAACGAGAAGAGTAGAAACGAGAAGCTCAGTCTTTCTCTGAGGAGTCGAAGTCCATCCGCTTAGTGAATGTTTGCCGAAAGAAATGGACGACCGTTGCATAAATGTATTTAGGCGGATTTCTGATTATTTCCTCTACTGTACATCGCTACTAAGTTCAACGGCCGTGAAGTCAATAGCCGGATTGCATCTCTGCAATTTGGTCGACAATAGTACTTTTCAGTGGCGAATTAAATCACGGTTTGTTGTCGAGTTCTCTTTACCGTAAATATCATACTCTTTCCAAAGCCTGTCGAAAGCACAGCCAGAGCATCTTTACCGGCTAGAAGCCTAGGCTCTGTATAGCTTCCTCCTGCTCCGTTTTCAAAGTACCTTTACCCAGCCGCGGAGAAAGAAGCGAGCAGCTGTGTTCTCACTAGAAAACCTTTGGAACCACGGTAAAGGCGAAGGAGGGTAAAGGCGAAGGCGAACTTTGAAAACGGAGCCTACTTCTAAGAGCCTACTTCTAAGTAAAGATCTTCTGGCGCTATGGAAAGAGCATGATATTTACGGTTTACGAACTTGCAAAAGAGAACTCGACAACAAACAAACCGCCGCTTTCTCCGCTGAAAGCAGGCTATCTGCAACACGGCGAAGGGCAGCTTTCGTATTCTTAACGGGTTCCATAGTCAGTAGAACACAGAGATCAAGCACGTGTGTTGTTCCTGTCACATCTGCGCCTGCGTAGCGCCTGCGTTTATTACCAGACCTAACAACTCCAAGGATGACTACCGAGGAGTTCTGGGTACGAGGTTCCCAAGGTCAACCGGGAAGTTACTGATGCGTGAAGTTCAATTCAAAACGTCGAGTTGAAAATAAAAGTCGTCGACTTTGTAATGTGAAACTCGAACGACGAATGCATGACGTGGAGTTTAGAATGAACAGTGACAATCTCGAATGTAAAACTTGAACGACAAATATAAAACACGTATGTTGAAACCTTGATAAAGCTTATAAAATACAAAATAACAATATGAAATATTCTACTTGAGTGTAAAATTCATGTGAAGAACTTCGAATTCAAACCATGAATTTTGGCGGGGATGGTACGCCATACTAATTTGCTTAAATTTAAATACCAAAGTAGTGGAGCCGTCAGAATTTATTCCGGGATCTATTTGAAAGCTTTTACTAAATCCGTACAAAAGATGAATGGATGAGATAATCAATTCAGAATTAGAAAACTTCGAACTTCCATTCATCTTTTGCTAATCCAAAGTACATGAAAGGTGGGATTTGTAGAAAAAGCGATCAGAAAAGAACGTATTTTCCAGTTAATACCATAGAGGACAAATTAATCCCTAATTTCAACTTGAAATTTCACGCGTAATTTCAAACGCTGCCTACATGCGCATAAAATAGTTTCTCTGGATCTTAATATGCCCTCCATAATATTAATGGTAATCAAATAGTGACTCGTGAAATTAGGGATAAATTTCACAGGGAAAAATATCAGGATCTTCGCCGGATTACTTTCGGCGATGACAGTTCTGTGCTATTTGTTTGTATCCTGGGTAACTTTGACTGGGCCATGGAAAATCTGGAACTGACAATCCCTGATATTTGCTCCTGATCGGCAAAATTGGTTGGCTGTGGAATCAGAACTTTCCTGGTTTATAGTGAGAGATTGTAATTTGTAAACTGGCCCGGTGCTGACTGACATTCAAGACACATTTCATAATTGATAATTGAAGAAAGAAAGCCGGCTGCTGAGGAGTAGAGACGTTGCTTGTTGAATTTATGGACTATATGACTTCTGGCTCTGATCGCTGGCAGTCTTGTAGTTTTACTACTTCCACTGGACTACATGGATCGAGACTCCCGCTCTACGAATTTGAGGGATGTAGCTGTGCTGGGAAGCGTGCATGTATGGCGGAAAACTGAAAACACGATTGCATGCTTCCCAGCTGAACTACATACCTCAAATTTTGATCAGTTAATCTTTTACATGGTATCTTAAGTTTGCAGACAGTGAACAGTTTCAGAAATTCGATTTTACGGAAATTATTTGGTATCGGGATTCCCATACAAACACTGTATTTCGCGCCATGTTTGCACACCTTTCAAAATGTCGGAATTAAACGTGAACTGGTCTATTACTGCACTGTTGAGAAACAGCACGATTCATTCGACGACTTCGTAGCTCATTCAGTTGGGGACGCTCACATCTCCAGCTGTCATCTTAGGCCCGATTCAAACGTCGAACTTTTTATGCGCCGAACGCAATTAAAACAAAGGGCTTCTTTTGATCTAGTTAGGTTCGGCGCATGAAAAGTTCGACGTTTCAATCGGGACTTAGAACTTAAAAGGGGTAGCTTATACAATAAGCGAATAAAAGCCTATTCATTCGACGTCTTCCGTCGTAGCTCATTGGGGACGCTTAGTCAAGTCCAGCTGTCATTTTAGAACTTAAAAGGGGAGCTTTTTAGGGGTTTCGTTTATATGGACGGATGTATCTATATAGCTATACAATAAATAAAAGCCTTGAGTTTTGGAAAATTCCGCTTTGGTGTTATGTTAACTGTATGGCGGTCCATCTTGAAATGGCCTCCAGCGGTTGATAATGTAGTTTACACGCAATGCATGACGTGAAGATGATAATATCCTTCTTTACTCCAACACCGTTCAGCAGTCAGATATTTACAAAATAACACCGTACTCATCCAAAACATGTTCCCAGATCTACTAAACAATGTCTTTATAGTTCTTAGCGTCATTTCTTGGTGGTGAAATAGCGATTAAACTGGGTTTTACGTCTTACAGCAATAATTCCAACAAACAATCTCCTTCAACATCTTCTTGAACTCTCGCCTGAATGCTCTGTTACCAACTCCATATATGATTGGGTTGATCATGCTGGAGCTGTAGCCCATGAATGTAGTCATTAAGTAGACCTGGCGTGGAAGTTGTGGCTCATGGTACCTGCTATCGATCGCTGCTGTAATACCGATAGGAATCCAGCAAAAGAAAAAACCTAGAAACACAGTAACCATGAGCTTTGTGATCTTGGTTTCTCGCACGTGGGAACGAAGCTCGCCTGGGTTGTTCTGTTGTACTACAAACACCTTGTTTGTTTGGGAAACCTTTCTGAACACCATGGCATAACAAAATGTCACGATGGCAAAAGAAGACCATAGAATTGCATTCAGAATGAATCTCGTGTAGGGAATGCTGACGCCGTGAAAACATATGGCTTTTCCTGGGTGAAAATTATAAACATCAAAAAACAGTGGAGGTGTTGCTCCTACGGTTAGCGATACCAGCCATGGGATGAGAGCAAAGAGCAAGGTGCGGCGAGGTTTGAAGATTTGTTGGTATTTCGCCGATTCGACGACGCAGAAGTAACGACTCACAGCAATCAGTGCCATGGTTTGTATAGAGGTCAGGGCGACTGTAATACTACAAAATCCCAGGCTTGTACACACGGCTTGACTTGAAATACCTCTCCCGCGAATGAGAGTTGTCAAAGTAAACGGCATGCCTAGAAGAGCTACCAGAATGTCAGTAAAAGCTAAAGATATGACGAATATGTTAGTTATGGTGCGAAGACTTGAGTTTCTCCACACGGCGAAGAGGACCAAAGTATTCCCGACAAGTGCCACGCACATCACCAACAACATCACGGTGCATTCTGAAACTATCGTTGCCAAATTCCTGGACAAGAGCTCTCGGGCTAACCGCTCCATATCGTATGTTGACCTGGTGGATTTCCTGGTTGGTTCAGTTAGATGTCTTCTCAGCTTCGTGCTTAGCAGCTAACGCTATCCGGCACCGTTAAACCAGTCGCTTTTATCTAAACAGGAGCCAATCACGCTTCAGCTTAACCGGCTATTTGTGGCTACAACTTTGTAAGTTAATTGATGATGGACTGTTGATAAATCTGGCAGCTGCTGAATGGTTGCATTCTGTGTTCTATGACAATCACTTTATGTTCAAATATTCCAGCTTTATTTAAACTGGTTGGTGTCTAATGACTAGTAAACAGCAGTGTGTTTCTCTTTTTCGCGGAATTTTGATATTTGATAGCGTCAAATTAATATGCTTTTCACCCAGATCTCTACTCAGTTCATAATAACGATTGATTGATATCAAGATGTATTTACAATCCATCTGGTTTGATCAGTTAAATCTCTAATTCATGCAGTTTACTGTCTCAGCTATAAGTAACTATGCATTGCGACTCGATAAAATATTTGATTAATTTTTCGCTATTTTAGATCATGTAACAAAAATCTGCCTTCGCCGTTGTTCGTTTGATTTTGTTTACTCAGAGACAGAGGCCGACTTTCGCGAACTCAAGTTCCAGTTTCATATCAAGATTTATTACATGACAGTCAGTAGTAAACTGGCTCTAATCGTAAAAATGCAAATACTGCATCCAGTGGGGATTTCGTTGTTTTAAACACATGTAGGATAGCACTCTATAAACCAAAAATAATCTATTTGGTCTGGTTTGAGGTTTTTACGCATCTAATAGGTGTAACACGGTAGTTTTATAATAGACTAATACTATCTTGTGCTAATTTGTTTTTTGACTTGGTTTGACAGTCTTATAAAGACATTTTGGTAACGTGTTGCTTTATCTTTCAACTGAATTCGAAGTGAAATTGCTCACCAGGTGGTTTTCATTTAATAAAAACTGTTTAATGATAACTCACTCATGAGAAGATAGACCCGTATCTCCCATGTATTTGCTCAGCGTTGGAAGAAAATGTTGACCGGTACAGCAGTAAAACTTGAAGTTCAATGCCTAACAGAGGCTGATTACATCTGTTTCCTTCAGGTAACTCACTTATGACTCATAATATTGTTAAGCACCTTAAATGATTTCTCAATAGAGCTGCGTATAGATCACGTAACCTTTGGATTCAGACAAACATGACTCAGACAAACATAGCGACTTCAGTGCTTCACGCTTCAATAATTTGATTGGAGAACTGCGACAAGAGCTGCGATTTCTTCGTAAAATATATATTTTTTATCCTTCCAACTGGAGTATACATGGTTTCTACTAAGCATTGCTCTCGGGGAAAGTGTACTAGTGACTCTAGCTACCCGGAAAAGCTGCACAAAGCCTATAAAGAGCTGCGAGAGCGAGGCGAAGAGATATTTATATCATTTCCGAAACCCTCTCAAGGACTCGAAAAGTGTGTCAAGCCTGCTCTCGTGGTGAACAATTCACTGTTGAAAAAATAACAAGAAACACCTATATATGCCGTCTTCATTGGCCTGGACAAAAAGGGCCAACCGAGAAGAGTCTTCCGACCCACTAAAGGCGAATTTTACTGCTCAAGAGATAAAAAGCCAAAGCGGAAACCGCCGCTTGAAAGGCGATCGACCATTCTCTTCAAAGCGAAAGCGACGCGAACAAGAGAAACAAGACATTGAGGGCGAAACTGAAATCTGCACTGAAGGATTCTCTGAATCCATTCACGATTTATTTCCTCCATCAAGTAAAGTGGAGACGATGATTATAAGGAACAATGAGTATCACAATGGGTCAGAAAGCCGACAACAAACATAGTGAGTAAATGAGATTATTGTGAAATATTCAAATCTGATTAAACACTTTGTGGGCCTAACAGCTGCTCAGTTTGAGGTGTTACACAACTTTTAAAATGATGTTTGCCCGCTAGATACTATAACGTATTGGAAATGTGGAAAAAAAGCCCGTAGTTAAAAAGCTTCGGGACGTCCTGTGATGCCCGGTGTGACGGAAATGATCGCCAGCCAGACTTCGAAGGATCTGTGAGGAATCAAACGGCAATTCTTGCTGGTGCTTTAAAGCGGTTAAACTGCTCAACTGTGTAATTCTCAGACGTATTATTTTGAATACTTTGAACCTGGGACACCGTCGTTTTCCGTTAAAATTAGAAAGAAGAACTGTTGGAAGTCGCCATACTAACCACTGTAGCAAGAGAGGAATTCCGATGTGTTTGTCTCACCAAGGGTTATATTTTAGTGACGTCACTAGGGCGCTACGCTATCCATAAGCCCCACTGATCGAGCATCGTTTAGTTACCTCCGGTGATTCTCTTAATGTCAACAAAGTAAATGATTTACAGTACAATACTGATGGTACTAACGGGACCCAATTATAGCTACTTCCTAACATCACAATATTGATGAGCTTCGCATCTAAATGACCACTGAACTACTTAAAACAAAAAGAAATAAGGTTTATTTTACGTCGAAGATAAAGGAGGCCGTTACCGTGTCTCCCAAGCCAGAGGCTCAGGATATTTAACTATACCGACGAACTCATGGCCAGGGTCGAATTGGAATTTAGGTTGGTTTTTGAAGAGGGAGGAAAACCGTAGAACCCGGAGAAAAATCCTCGGAGCAAGGACGAGATACCAACAAACTCAACTCACATATGGCACCGCGTCCGGGAATCGAACCTGGGCCACAGAGGCGAGAGGCAAAGCGCTTAACCACCCCGCCACCCTCCCCTTGACATATTAATTATTACACTCGTTGAGATCAGACTTGTGACGAATCCAAGATTTATATATTGAATAGTCACATAGTTGTTTCTAATCAGAGAAACAAACAAGGCGGTGGAATTGCGATCTATATGTATACGCAATTCAGTTGATTACATAAACCGAACTGATCGGCTACAATATGATAATTTAGAATTTCTTTTTGTAGAAATCGGAAAGCCTAGCACCTGGTATAGGCCTCCTAATTCCCCGACCGATTTATTTCAAAACATTGAATCTATATTGAAAAAAAATCGAAGCCCAGAATCTCAAATCAAATATCATAGGCGACTTATAACTGCTGATGTTTCTTCTCATCCTCTAGACTCACACACTAACAAATTCCTGCAATTATGTGAACTATAACAGGATTCACAACCTATCAAGGATATTACTCGTATAACAAAGAACTCATCCACTTTGATTGATCTTTTTCTCACCAACGAACCGCATAAGTTCAAATGTTCTGGTATATCGCACATTGGAATGAGCGACCATAGTTAAATTTATGGGGCCAGGAAGCTTGTAACTCCACGATCCAAACCTAAAGTTGTCGAATTTAGGAATTACAAACATTTTAACACTTAACGATTTCTACAAAACAAAGCTTTATCTCCTTGGAATCAAATTGAGCAGTATAATAACCCCACCATGCGTGGGAGCTGTGGAAAAAATAGGTTTTTAGAAATTGCTAACCTGCACGCTCCTATGAAATCACAAGGAATTCTTTAGCCCCATGCATGGCTAACAACTGATATCAAACGTTTAATACAGGAGAGAGACAGGTTAAAACGAATAGCTATTATTAAAAACACTGAAGTTCACTGTGTTGCATACAAACGCTCTTCAAACGCTTCTTCTCTCTCCTTTTTTCTCTCCTAACCTGCGTCGCATCCGAACTGAACCTCCGTTAAGTCTTCAAATGTAAATTTGCCGCAAGTTGCACTGGTGACAGGCAGGTGACAGTTGAATAGCCAGTCAGAAGACGGCTAAGAAAAAGTATTTTTATAAGCCAATCAGAATGCGTACTCAAATCACGGTACGCTGCGCGCGCGAGCTAAAATTGAAAACGTTTTACTCAAATTGTAGTCGGCATTTTTCTGCTGTTTTCTCTATTTTTCTCAGGTTTTATTATCAAACATGCAGTAGAAATACAAGGGGTTCAATGCTAGGGTACATTTACAACATAATCTCGGTGAAAACGTTTAAAATACTTTGTGAAAAATGTAACTTGCAATGGGATGTGACGTCATGGGGGCGAATTTCAAAAACACAGGGCCTTGTCGCAGGCTCTTCTTTCTCTTTCTCCCCCTCCTCTCTCCCACCACAGGAACCCCAAATCAACCATAGTCTGTAAGCAGGCTAGTTCAGCGCAGGCTACTCTCTCCCTCTCTCTCGCCATAATGATATAGGGCAATTATGGCGAATTAAATACAAAGGAAGATTTGGAAGATTTGAAAACGTTCTCAGCTAGGAAAGCAAGTACCGTCCAACTTCATACACTTGTTGAAAGGGACGCAATCTTCACACAGAAAATTTGAGCTATTTGGGTAAATATTCGTTGGATGCCAGAGCTTTAGAAATTGCTACGTGTTTCTTATAAATTGAACACCTTTTGCACATCATTCAAAATCTCGAGAGTGAAAAAGCGAACTCCTAGTTTATTAGAAGAAAGAAACATTTCCTTCACACATTTTGTTTTATTCACATCAGAGAAAATCCTTAAGCCTGGTTTCAGTAGCGACCTAATCACGATAACATACGCAGGCGCAGTGATGCATTTGCGGTTTCATCGAACATGCGCGGTAAGAAGAGAAAAGTCGGGAGTCGAGAATTTCGTAATTGGAACCTGTGTTCAACACTGCAACTCTAACATAGTCCTGATAGCACTGACAAAACAAAACGTAAAGTGATACCGTGTGTAGGACTGTCCACAAGTTGCTCCAAAATTCTCCAATAGTTGCTCGAAAAATGCAAAAAGTTGCCTTTAAAGGCCCACAATCATCCTAGACGCATTGCGGCCGTTTGTTTTGTTTTGAAAATCGCGCTATTGTTTGATATATGCTCTGACTGGTTGGTATCAAGTCTTGCTCCACGTGCAAAAAAATTCGACTGCAACAAAATGGCGACTGAACGCGTGTGCGCCCGCAAATCGTCTAAGGTGACTGTGGGGTTTTAAAAAATATTGATAGAAAGTTGCTTTTCTTACTTTTACGAAAATAAGGTAAATATATATTGTTTTAGTTAAGTTCCAAAAAGTAAATAAGTTTGCTTCTGTGTTTTGCAACTTTTATTTATTATAATAAACTAACAATTTGAATTGTCGAATGCGTCATTTTGCCGTCCTAGTAGTTTGAGATTGTTAAAAACTGAAATACATATCAGGCATGTTTTCACAAAAGGAGCCTTAGAACCTAAGACCCCCTTTTGTCAAAACATGCCTGATCTTGTGTGCCTTTAGTTTTAAAAGCCAGTAACTCGTTTTCTTGAAAGAGCAAATGACAGTTTAATACTTTTCTGGCCTTTCTATCACATAATTGATCTCTAGGTATTTTATGTGGGGGTGGGGAGGACTAGTTCAAATTTTTTCGCGGAAAACCAACTTTACCTGGCGTATGGCGCAACGATTTGCTTAGTGGAAGACGTGCACATACGTACGTATTTTCGATCGCTTGTGGCGTTTCGTTGAAAGCAGATAGCCCATCGTCACGATAGAGTCCAATAGATTGGCCATATTTTTTGGTGAGAAGGGTCAGTAAATATGACCCGACTAGCTCGCATGTTTCTGTGCCATCGAAGGATCCCATAAGGCATAAGCAAATTCTTCCGTGACAACGGTTTAAAAATCACAATCGATGCTAATTTAACAGTTGTTAATTTCTTAGACGTCACGCTCGACCTCAAGAGTGGCAAGCATAGCCCATATTGCAAACCAGGAAACATTCCGTTATACGTACACAATTAATCTAACCATCTCCCGTCCACACTAAAGAACATTCCTGAGTCAATTAACAAGCGCCTTTGCGAGTTATCGTCTGACAAGGAATGTTTTGACAAAGCAAAGCCCATATACCAAGATGCATTAAATGCGAGCGGATATCGACACAATCTCACCTTCAAAGATACAAAAACAAAAAACAAAACGGCATAGAAACATTATGTGGTACAACCCACCTTACAGCAGAAACATAGAAACAAATGTAGGAAAGTGCTTTCTCAACCTCGTCGACCAACACTTCCTCAAAACAAACCCGCTGCATAAAATCTTCAACTGGAACACGCTCAAATCAAAGGGGCTATGTCATGGTACTGCGCATGTATCGAGTAATCGCTCGTTTAGTGGCTGTTAATTGGATACAAACAGTTAAACTTCCCTCCCTCAATGCCTGATTGAAAGGATTTTCAATAGTTTCCCTTGAGACTGTTTATATAGACTGTTTGGTAGTCATTTTTGCATATTTGCTTTCATTTTAAGCATCCCACATGGCCGAGAGGTTCGTTAGTTCATATCAAAATCGGTGGAAATAGCTCCGTCTTTCCGGCCCGGAAAAACGAATGTAAAGTCTTACCGTGACACAGCCCCTTTAAGCTGTAGCTGTATGAGTAACGTCAAAACCATCATAACCAACCACAACAAGCAGTAATATGCAAATCAAAGCCAATCCAAGTTAAAAAGCCAAACTGCAAGTGCCGTAACAAGTCCAAGTGCCCTATGAACGGCAATTCACTCTTTTCACCTGGTGGCCATCTTGGATTCAAAGCGAGGCAATCCTTTGTTTTTGCCAGGTTAGCCTCATTTTGACTATCCCTCACTACGAGGCTGACCTGGCAAAAACAAAGGATTGCCACGCTTTGAATCCAAGATGGCCACCAGGTGAAAAGAGTGAATTGCGAAGATATAGGCATCATATAACAAGCAGTAGTAACTACACCAGACACTAAAGAAACATATATAGGACTTTGTGACACTACATTTAAAGTCAGATATACCAATCACATACGTTCATTCAAACACGATAGATACAAACACGTAACCGAACTCAGTAAATACATATGGAGCTTAAAAGATCAAAACTTCAAGTATGACATTACACGGCGCAAAGTCAAGCAAACCAGCGCATATACAAATGTAAGCAAAAAAATGCAATTTATGCTTAAGAGAAAAAAAATATTATCTGTAAACCCAACATGGCTTCGCTCAACAAGAAGAGCGAATTGATGTCAAAATGTAGACACGCGAAGAAATTCCTGCTGAACACCTCCATTACCTAAATGTTATGCTAAGCGCGCATATTAATTTGGTATTGTTTTACATCTCGATGAATCTCTACATATATTTTTTTGGCAGTTACCTGATGATCGTGTTGCTTGTAACACGTGAAACTCCGAGTAGCAAATAAAATGTTTTTACAATCTTAACTACTCCGTATACTCCGTTTATATATTGCTCCAGTTAACTAGTCGAACAGTCTCAATAGCCGATGAAGACTTCACCGCTTTCCCTGATAAAAATATATACAGTATATACACTGAAACAAAAACACTCTGCAAAAGACTTATATATATCATATATATATATCCTTTATATTTCCATCAAACTTTCTTGACAGTTGTTGCTTTGGTAGACACAAGGAAACATAATAGGCTTTGTTTTCCTTTGTGTTTGACGGTAACGAAGTAGCAAGTTCAACCGTGAAACTTTGCCATTTTGGCCTGCAATGTTTTGATCACACATTTTCAATAGTAAAAGCGGTAGCCGGTCAGTCGCCTTTCTTTAGTTGCTCGATAATCTTAAGGCCGGTTCACATGACGCGTTTACTGATCCCGGGGCAAGATGTGTCACGAGATGAAAATGAGTTGTTTTGTGTATGACTTTATCTCTCATAACATTACATTTTTTACAGGGAATGATGATAATTCAACTATAAAGAAATTTGATAAGAAATACGCCGCGGGATGAAACTGTCATGTAAACAGGCCTTTAGATGAATACTGCTGACTAGCTTTTCTGCGAGTTTAGGACAACTCATTTGCATAACGCCCTTAAATGACGTCATTTCAAGGATTTGTAATGCTTTTTATAGCAATACAACGACCATAAATCGCCCCAAAAATGGGTTGAACTTTACTGCGCCCAAATAAATGATTTCTGGCTAGGGCTTATAGGCACTTGAACTCGAGCTCCGAAGCCGTCATAACTTTTAAGATTTTTGCCAAATTCTGCTCAAATCTTCACAAATAGTACACAATTTATTGATACAACTGATAAAGTCAAAATGTGACCCGATCACACATACTAATGACGTAATTGAGACGTAAGGCAACCCCACTTTTTGACATTTTGAGCCGGCATTACTCGAAATCTAGTCGAACGATTTTTTTTCAAACAACTGGAAACTGTTCAAACTTATAACACACATACACAGTGCAAATGTTATCGAAACCCTTGGGCGGAATTGGCCAAAATTTGGGCTGTGAATTTCTCATCTTACTAACGTTGTCAAAGTTGAAAGGACCGTAGCTTTCTGTCAATGGAAGTGATTAAAATCCAAGCTGGTTAAAAGTATTTCCCAAAGCTTAGTAAATCTTGATAGCAAACAAAATTGTGCTACCAAAACTGAACAAAACAAAAGTTGTGAATATTTATTTCGATAGAGTAGAAAAGTGGA
Source organism: Actinernus sp. WN-2022 (assembly GCA_030867875.1). Lineage (NCBI taxonomy): Eukaryota > Metazoa > Cnidaria > Anthozoa > Actiniaria > Actinernidae > Actinernus > Actinernus sp. WN-2022. The sequence goes on along the minus strand of JAOWCC010000936.1, from coordinate 37,124,696 downwards.
AAAATTGCAAAAACTCAAAATCTACAAATTTCAGGTTTTCAAAAAAGCCGCTCAATAGAATGTCTTTAACATTTCTGAGCTATAAATTCAATCTTCCATAAGAGTAATACACCAAATCCTATCGCTGAGAAATATCTACAATTGGAGATATAATTTTTCAAAGAGGAGCACATCAGAGCCGAGGTTTTTGGATAGTGCTTTGCTTACATCTAGAGTGGCCACGGCTGACTAATAGGCACGTGCATTCAAAAAGTTGAGAAGTTATCATAATGGTGAGGGGGTACAAGCGATAACTAATTTCTGTAAAAATATGTATAGATTGTTAGAAACTGGTTGTGCATTGTACCTCCTGGTCATTACGATAATATGTCAACTGTTGAATGCACGTGCGTATTCCGTCAGTCAGCAGTGGCCGCTCTAGATGTAAACAAACACTCTCCAAACCCTTTGCTCTGATTTCTCCAGTTTGAAAAATCATATTTCAAATTGTAGTCATTTTAAGTGATAGGATTTGGTGTATTATTCTTATGAATGATTGAATTTAATGCTCACAACCTGAAATTTGTAGATTTCGAGGTTTTGCCATTTTTCGACTTTTTTACTCTCTCGAAACTAAAAATATCCACAACATTTATTTCTGTTTTCGCTAGTACAGTTTATTTGGCATCAAGATTTTGCTAAGCTTTGGGGAATACTTTTAAGCAGTTTGGATTCTAATCACTTCTATTGAAAAAAAGCTACGGTTATTTCAACTTTGACAACGTTTAGTAAGGTGAGAAATTCAGAGCCGGGGATCAATTGTGTTGTTTTCAAGAAATAACTCATTCAACCAGATTTCGAGTAATGGTTCAAAATGTCAAAAAGTGGGGTTAACTTACGTCACAATTACGTCAATTGTATGTGTGATCCAAGTCAAGATTTTGACATTATCAGTTGTATCAATAAATTGTGTACTATTTGTGAACATTTGAGCAGAATCAGGCAAACATCTTAAAAGTTATGACATTTTGTTTAAATTCGCAAAGTGGCTTCGGAGTTTCATTTCAATCGAGACGCCTTAAACGCTGCACCGTTTTTTAACGAAATAAAAACTAAAATACTCTCAAAATATCGTTTGTTCATTTCTGTATTATATATTTGAACCCATGGGTAGATGGGTGCAAACATTAGTTTTGTCGTACTAATAAAAAAAACAGTTCAAAAGCCGCAATTTTCTTGCAATATAAACGATTCGCTTGTGACACATTTTGCCCCGGGATCGATAAACGCGTCATATAAACCGGCCTTTAGATTATTGAGCAACTAAAGAAAGGCGACTGACCGGCTACCGCTTTTGCTATTGAAAATGTGTGATCAAAACATTGCAGGTCAAAATGGCAGAGTTTCACGGTTGAACTTGCTACTTCGTTACCGTCAAACACAAAGGAAAACAAAGCCTATTATGTTTCTTTGTGTCTACTAAAGCAACAACTGTCAAGAAAGTTTGATGGAAATAGAAAGGATACATATATATGATATATATAAGTCTTTTGCAGAGTTTTTTTGTTTCAGTGTATATATATATATATATATATATAAACAGTATAAAGAAGAAACCCATCCCTACATATAAATAACCAGAATAGAAGTGAAATAGAAAATATGTGCCCTGAGTGGGATTTGAACCCACGGCCTCGGCATTCCAGTCCGCTGTGTTACCACTACACCATCAGGACTAACCACAGGCAGCCCAGCATCACTGATAGTAACAGTGATTGGAAATTAACACTGTTTGTATGGGAAATTTCCGTTCTCAATTTTCGACAGAAATATTTAATAAAAATCCATCAACTTCACCGTGTGTCTTCTTGTGCTTGTCCTTTACTTCTGGACCGAGTTTCAGGGAATTCGGTCGTCCAGACATAAAAGACAACCACACGAAGACACACGGTAAAGTTTTTGTTGAAAATTGAGAACGGAAATTTCCCATACAAACACTGTTATTTTCCATACACTATTACTATCAGTGATCCTGGGCTGCCTGTGGACCAACCACGCTAACCACGCAGCCGATTGATGCTGTCATTTGGGTACTCCCGGCATTTTTAACTCGTGGATGCGCGCAAGCGCAGAACACGAGTTATTAGAGTGGGTCCTAGCTAACTACCGAACCTCTCGGCCATGTGGGATGCTTAAAATCAAAACAAATATGTAAAAATGACCAACAGTCATATAAACAGTCTCCTGGGAAAATATTGAAAATCCTTTCAATCACGCATTGAAGGAGGGAAGTTTAACTGTTTGTATCCAATTAAAGCCACCAACCGAACGATTACTCAATACATGTACATGCGCAGTACCATGACATAGCCCCTTTAAGATTTCAGATATCTATAATTAATGCCAAATGGGTCTAAACTTGGAAATTGAAAGTTTGTCAGATATCTAGAATTAATGACTATCAGCAGCAATGTAAAACATGCATGCAATATAAAAATAAAATTGTTTTTTAACATGAACATTATACTCAGGGGCATTAAGGCATGGGTCTCAAACTATTTCAATGTGGCCGCCGCAAATCAAGAAGGGGTGGTCTATCTCTTTGTGCTTGTGAGATATAATCTTGACATTTTGATAGATTTGATAAAGTCACAACCATAACACATTTTTGTGACAGTTTCCATGGAAACGTGTAATGTGACCTTTGAACTTTAATTTTAAGGAAAATTGCGAAAAGCCTCCTGGAGGTCGGTAAAAGTTGTCAATATAGGGATATTTTCATGCAAATGAATCAACTTTTAGTGCAGACGTTCCTGCTCCAATTTGAAAAGTTGATTATTTTAAGGGGAAGGCGATTTAAGGCAAGTTTGAAATTTGATATCCTCAAGTTTCCACCGAATTAACAAACATTCCAATAATAACCAACTTTTCAAATTGGAGCACCGAAGTGTGCCCTAATCCTGATTCATTTACATGAAAATATCTACTATATCAACAACTTTTACCAACCTCCAGGAGGCTTTTCCCAATTTTCCTTAAAATTAAAGTTCAAAGGTCACATTACACGTTTCCATGGAAACTGTCACAAAAATGTGTTAAGGTTGTGACTTTATCAAATCTATCAAAATGTCAAGATTATATCTCACAAGCACAAAAAGATAGACCACCCCTCTTGATTTGCGGCGGCCATTTTGGAGACCCATGCCTTAACGCCGCTGAGTAATTATACATGTATATATAAAACTGTATAAAAATATATTATATGTATATATAACAATCTATGCATGACCAAATCCCTTTGCATTGGCAACTGCAAAAGTGATGTCATCTATAAAGAGTGGATAGGTATTGTGGGGTATTGGCAGCCGTAGAATACAAGAGCACGTATTGGCTTGTGAGAATCTGTCGTCTTTGTTCTCCTGTTCATGTAAAAATTGCACAGAAGGTGTGTTGTAAAACCCTGCTGGTGGGACCTCTCTACATCCAGTACAAAAGAAGAGAATATCTTCCAGTTCAACATCATTTGACGATTCTGCAAGACAGGAAATGTACAAAATTTTCAGGTTCATTTCAGATCAACTGAATTATGTTTAATAATACAGTAACAAAAATTTCTCACATCTGATTGGCTAAGAAGAGTGCAATTTCTTTGAAACACCAGTGCAAAATCTTGAAACACTTATCTCTGATTGGCCAAAACGGCAAAGAAAAGTGGGAATAGCCAATCAGATTAGAGCATTTCTATGGATTTACAGTTAGGTGGAAAATTCAAGAAAATATTTGTCTCCCATCCAAAATGGCAATTTTTTAGTAAACATGCAGACACAATTCACAGCTGAATGACATTTTCCAACAACGGTACTTGTCTAATAAAAACAATAAACTAAATCAAAAGTTTCTTACATTGGCATTTCCTGCGGAGATCCTGGAAAGAACCAAAATGCATAAACGAAAGAGCTTAAAAAATCCCCTAGAAGATTTTCGCGGAGGTAAAACCAAAGGCAAAGGTGGCCTACGAGCCTGCTATTAAACACATTCTTGCCTGCTGTTAGTGTTTAAACAAATAAGACTCACTCAGTACCCACAAGAGATACTTTAAACTATTTTCTTGTTCACAAAAAGTGCTCAAAGGAAAAGGGGAACAACTGCTTCAACTTCAAACTGGTACATGATCGAAAACACCAAATAAAACTGGAAGTGTGACTAAACTAAAGAAAACAAGGAAACACTTTCGACAAGCAACAAAACTAATTCGACAATGGTGCCCAAGAATACTTAATAAACACACACATCAGTTGGCACTCACCGAATTCTGGCTTCAAGCTAGCAAAGTGTCATTGTCAAAGACGAGCATTCACTCCAAAAATTGACTGACCATTCACCAAAATATTCATTTCAGTCGCTCAATGACTACAATAAACTGGGCGAAGAATTAAGAAGTCCAATTCAACTTTCGATTTCCACTAGAGATGATACAACAGCCGGGCCTTGTAACTCGTTAAATTCAAACCTTGGGATGTCTTTTCCAGCCATAATGATTAGTCAAAGCCAACCAAACCATGCTTCATATCGAGTTTCCTTCAATTTTGGTCGGAGTCGACTGGCCATGTTTTGATGTTCAGCCTCAACTACAAGCATTGAAAGAGTTCTTTGTACTTGCAGGTCTTTCAAACTGCCATACATTTGGCAAAAAAAATCAACATTTGCACGATGAAACCTCTTCCTTTGAGTACAGTGTAAACTTTATTATGGGCTGTTGTTTATGTGTGGTTCAATGAAACTCGTACGCTTGTCACCTCATGAATATTTAATATACCAAGTTTGTTAAAATCTTTGTGTCTGTATTATTAAAAAGAAATCATGGTATTCTCATGCAATTCGGGATAAATTCGAACTCGTGAGTTTTCAAAGAGCTCAAATTGCACTTGCCCTGCAGGCTCGTGCAATTTTGACACTCTTCGAAAACTCACTCGTTCGAATTTATCCCGAATTGCACTTGAAACCATATGATTTCCTATACAAAAGCAATACATACCTTCAGTGTCCTGAAGGTAGTCGAACCAGTATGAAACAACAGCATCCTCCACCTGAAATCTGTTGGATCCCTTTTCAGATCTGCAGATTCTGAAGATCTTCTCAATCTGAGGGGCAGTCAGTTTAGCTTCATTATGGCAGAATATTTTATGGAACACATTTGGTAGTAGACCAAGTGTGGAAAGGCCTTCCCTCAAGCTAAAAAAAATATTATATATAATTGAATCTATCACACTGACACTGCTATCATTTCTTGGTCACTAAATTCATCTGGCTTTGGAAATTGCTGCCTGTGCACAAGACACTTACAAATAAATTTTCAATTCTGTTTCATTATTTGCTGCTGAACGGAATGCGAATTACTAAATGCTAATTTGCTTTATTTGAGACATGCAAGCCTACAAATAACAGCCAGTGAATTTGAGATTTTGACTAGCAAACTCTCAGTCTGGCCGGACACACTGAACAGGTTGTTCTGTTACGGTGTTGAACATATAGAAATAATATATTTCCACTCAACATACAACCTTTGTCCAACCAGACTGGCTGCATGTCCAGTCAAACCATGTCCCTGACCTGACATATGACTTATTAAAAACAAATATTTGCAGGGTTGACATGAACTTAAAACAAAATTAAGTAGCATATGTAAAAGGTTCCCAAAGTTTAACATGTATATTCTAAATTGCTTTCGAGAAAATCAACAAAAGTAACGTAACTGAAACCCGATCCTACCAAAATTGAATGTCACCGCAATTTTCGAAGGTACTTCACATAAAGTGCAACAATATTATTGTCCTTAGTCTCGTATCTAGTCATATATGAAGTACATACCATGATGTTGTCACGGCAAATACCCCATATATGATTCAATATGTTATTATACTATACAATATATCACTAAGGACAATATTACCCGACATATGAAGTACGTACTGGCCGACGTTCAATTCCGTCAGATCGGGTTTCTCAGCTACTTTGATTTTGCTTTCTCGAAAGCTAATTAACATATATTCGTCAAACTTTAGGAACCTGCATATAATTATTTTATGTTACTTGACTTTGTTTTAATTCATGTTGTCTCAAGGGTTGAGTTCACCTTTAAAGCAGTCATCAGGTACAACTATTTATAGCTTTTAGTGTGTGCTATTTTAATAAACCCCTCCTTGACATTCCAGATTTAGCTCAAATCTGGACAGCCCATCTCCAATATACATTGTGTTAATCACCTTTGAAAATTAGACATTTTAATTTAGCTTTGTCCCAAGGGTATCTGGTTTAGAGGGTTAACATTTTAAAACCATCATACCTTTCTAGTGCATATCTGGTTCGACCTAGAACATACCTCTTTGCTGTTTGCTGTTTGATCAACTATGGCTTGTTGATCACCTAGTTTTGATACAGGTTTCATTGTTCCAGCATATTTTCTAGCTCAGTAGTATATAAAGTAGCGGTTCTGGCGCAGCACCTCCGTTGTTTCGTTGTATGTCACATTTGATGACCCCCTCCCCCAACGCATTTCTTGGACTTTGTTGTCCCAAATCCCAACTTATTATCTCTCGAGTACAATAGATGTTGTAATTCGGTACAACAAAGTCCAACAAATACGTTATGGGTTCGGGGGCCATCAAACGTGACATACAACGAAAAACAAAGGTGCTACACCATAACCCCCACTTTATATACTACTATAGTACACTTATTGTATTTTGACACCCTATTAGAGGAGGGTCAGTATAAGATATTGTGCCATGGCTGAACATATACTAACATTTATCCGAGCACCCGGCATTGGGGATTATTTACGCGGATGGAAGATGGATGTTCCAGATGGTAACCCTCTAGGAGCAGACCCAGCTGCTTTCCTTGCAGGTGTGCGTAGGCAGACTACCGAAAAGCTAGAGGAAGAGCTACAAGATCTCCGTAGTATTAAGGTTCAGCTAGCTTTGAATATCACACTCTGACTCGACAAACCTGAGGGTTCAGTATATGAGATAGTTACCTTTCGGAGCTCGCAAACAGTCCTGACCAACAGTGCTGAGATACGTGGGGTAATAGTAGAAGCACATGCTCGGATCCATAACTCTATTGAGAAGTGGATCAGTCGAGGATCAAACTGGGTTATAGATAGAGTCAATATTCTATGGTTGAACATTGCTCGATATCAACCACTCCGCGGAGGTTCATATTTACCACTGAAAACAGAAATCGCGAATAAGAAAGCCGTGATCAATGTGAAAAACAACGACGACCATTGCGCACTTTGGTCGATATGCGCAGCACTTTATAAAGTAGAAAAAAATCCCCAGAGGACATCGAAGTATCAAAAAGATAAGGTGAAATCCGAGGGGGTGGACTCGCCAACACCAATCTCACAAATACCACTTTTGGAGAAGCAAAATAAGGTCTCTATCAATGTGTTTGGTTGGGATCCAAAGGAAAAGTGTTTGATTGTGCACCACATATCAAAGGAGACCTTCTCGAAGCGCGTCAACCTCTTACTTATAGAGTGCCCAAAGAGTGGTCTTCAGCACTACTGTTGGATCAAGGACTTCAACAAACTCCTATTTGATCAGACGAAGTACGAACGTGGGAAACACTTCTGCGAACGATGTCTACATGGATACACTACTGAAGCTCTTATTGAGAAGCACATCCCAGAGTGTAACAGCGTTGACGACCGAGCCATTCGAATTTAAATGCCCACCAATGAGAACAACATAGTCTCATTTCAGAATGTCCACAAACAGCTAAAAGTTCCCTACATTATCTATGCCGACCTTGAGGCTTTAACCACTAAGATCGAAGGACCTGCCCAAGACCCCAAGAAAAGTAACACACAAAAGATAGAAGAACATATTCCCTGTGGATTTGGCTACATGGTCATACGTTCCGATGGCCACAGCGAGCCACCTGTACTATATAGAGGTATAGATACTATCGAACGCTTTCTACGATGCATACAAGAAGAGGAGGTAAAGATCAAAGCCCAAGTGGCCAAGCCACTACGTATGTCGCAGAAAGACCAGAGAGCTTATAATAGGTCAACGATTTGTCATATCTGTCAGAATCCATTGGTTGGTAGCGATAAAGCACGTGATCATTGCCACATCACAGGCGAGTTTCGAGGTGCCGCACATAGAGTCTGTAACCTCAAATTGCGTATCTCACCTACCATTCCAGTTGTATTCCACAACTTGCGTGGATATGATTCTCACCTATTGATGCAATCTATATCAAAGACAGAGGGCGATATCTCTTGTATTCCAAACAATATGGAGAAATATATTTCATTCTCACTTGGCAACCTACGGTTCATAGATAGCATTCAATTTCTAATATCGTCTCTTGATAAGCTGGTAGCAAGTGCAGCCCCAGACGCCTTTCAACAAACTACAAAGTATACGCACGACCTAGATAGAAACAAGCTGCTGCTGCGCAAAGGTGTTTATCCATATGAGTACATGGACTCTTGGAATAGATTCTCAGAGACTTCTCTTCCACCGAAAGAAGCATTCTATAGTAAGCTATACCTAGAGGACATATCCGACGAAGATTATGAGCACGTACTAGAAGTTTGGAATGTATTTGGTTGTGAAAAGTTGGGAGACTACCATGACCTTTACCTTCAAACTGATGTACTCCTTCTAGCAGATGTGTTCGAGACCTTTCGCACTACATGCATGCAAAACTATGGCTTGGACCCGGCTCACTGTTATACTAGCCCAGGACTGTCGTGGGATGCATTGTTAAAGAAGACTGGCGTGGAGCTTGAACTATTAACCGACTATGATATGCATCTTTTTGTTGAGAAAGGTCTACGTGGTGGTACATGTATATCTATGGTATCTCATCGTTCTGCCAAAGCAAACAACCCAAACATGCCCGATTTCTATCCTAAACAGCCAAATAGCCACATACTATATCTTGACGCTAACAATCTATATGGCTGGGCTATGAGTCAATATCTACCAACAGGAGGGTTTGAGTGGTGCACACCAACAGAAGAACAAATCACCAATCTTGCAGACAATTTGGATAAAGGTTACATTCTAGAAGTAGATCTTGAATATCCTAGCGAACTTCACGACACACACTGCAGCTATCCGCTAGCTCCAGAGAGAATGCAAGTGGATCGTGCTTGGTTCTCAGAGTATCAAACCGATCTATTCGAGAAACTATACGAAGGCAACGGATCTTTGAAGGTCGAAAAGCTTGTGCCTAACCTATATAACAAAGAACGATACGTGCTCCACTACCGCAACCTACAGATATATCTATCTCTTGGCATGCGTTTGAAAAAGATCCATAGAGCACTACGATTCGATCAATCCCCATGGATGGAGCCATACATACGAATGAATACAGATCTACGAAAACAAGCTAAGAGCACCTTTGAGCAAGACCTCTACAAGTTGATGAACAATAGCGTATTTGGCAAAACAATGGAAAACCTACGTAAGCGTGTAGATATCAAACTAGTTCGCTCTTCGGAAGGAACCAAACTGCAGCGCCTATTGAATAAACCTAGCTATGCTCGCTCAACAATCTTTGACAGCGATCTAGCCGCCGTACACAACTACAAAAGTAAGCTACTACTGAACCGCCCGGTATATGTTGGAATGTCAATTCTAGATCTATCAAAACATCTGATGTATGACTTCTACTACAACGAGCTCAAGAATCAGTATGGACAATATTGTAATCTACTATATACAGATACTGACAGTCTACTACTATACATTGAAACTGAAGGCATCTATGCAGACATGACCATCAACAAACATCTATATGATACAAGCAACTACAGCAAAGACCATCCACTATATAACACAGACAACAAGAAGGTACTTGGTAAAATGAAAGACGAATGTGGAGGCGTTCCAATTGTCGAGTACGTTGGACTACGACCAAAGCTATACTCAATATTGAAAGTGGATGGTGGTGAGATTCGGAAAGCTAAAGGCACCAAGAAAGCAGTTGTGAAGCATCGTATTCGTCACGAACAATACAAAGAGTGCTTACTAGATAGGAAAGTATTCCGCCATGGAATGTATATGCTTAGAAGCGAAGGCCACAGGATGTATGGCATGCATATGAACAAAGTATCTCTCTCACCATTCGACTCTAAGCGATGGATCTCCGAAAACGGGAACGATACACTAGCCTATGGGCACAAAGACACCGTTCCAGTGGAGGAAGACTTTGATGATCTCATTTGGGAGCTGCTATCCTAGGTCGGTTGGGTACGAACAGAATACCTTTGGTGGTAGTTCCGTATCTGGTGGTACGACTTGTAGCTCTTCACGCACGAACCCTCGTTTTGGTGCTTCCCCTCCCAAATAGTACAGAACCGGCTGGGTCGAAGATATTGCACTACGTGAAACGACGTATGTCTTTAAACTCCATACAGGATCAGTTGCTCGCTTCGTTCCACCTTCCAACTATCCGGGTGCATAGAGATATCGAATGGGAACATCGAACGGTAGGCGCTTTTCTTCCAATCCAACAGGTCGCAAATACGTAGGTACTTTCACATCTACTTGCTGTTCCAATATCGTATTCGAAGGCTCCTTCCCTGTCAATCTAGTCACTTCACTATTCATGGCTTTGATAACCTTTGGAAGTCGCAACACCCATTCTCTACTACGTGCATCCGATCCTTCAGAAGCAAGCACCATCTCCTGTGCGCATATTGATATCCAAACAATCTCTCAGCTAGTGTTCTGTTTGCTCGTTCAACGAAGCTTTGTGCCCTGTGGTTGCCAGCCTCACCTCGTTGGACTTTCGTGCCATGTCGGTCTAGGGTTCCAGACATATGTCCCATGAATTCTCTACCAGGATCGACTTGCAGTGTTTTTGGCCATTCGAGTGGACTACGCTGGTAGATTCGTTCGAAGGCTGCAGACACTTCGCTACTATCTTTTGAGGACAAAGGCTCAGCCTTTTTATATCTAGAAGCCACATCGATTACCACCAAAGCATACTTATATAGCTTTCGTCCACGTCCAGGTCGATCGTGAGGTAGAAAGATCAAATCAGCTTGGTGTACCTCATTTGGTTTCGATACAGTCCAATGTGGCCGTGGGATATATCGTGGCGGTGGTAGGTATATCTGCCATAGAGCCTGTTTCTCCAACCAACTCTTAGCTGCATCCTCTGATACCTTTGCTGCCACGGCTAGTTTACCAATTGCAGCACGGCCTTTCCAATAGCCCATAGGACCATAGTATATCTCTTTATACATAGCTATGGTACTATAACGCACCAAGCTTCAACAAGCAGAAAAAATGTCGTTTTTTAAAAGCAAGGCTACAACCACCGACTAGCAACGTATCCTATAGCAAGCGTCCCACCACCTACGACCGCCAATTCGGCAGTTTTCTGTGAACTCGAAGGTCTGTAGTAGTCGGGGAAGTGAGGCTTCTTCAAAGTCATGCGGTGTAGCCCCACATGTACTGTATTGTATAGCACAAGGGCACGGTCGGTATTGGATAGATCCTTGGCAGCATAGTATTTTTTACGTTCTTGCTCTTGGACCCAGTCAGATAGTTTTTCTCGTTGTTCTTCGAATGCAGCCACATCAGCTTTGTATTTCTCAAGGGCTATATCGTGCCTTTTGATCTCAATATTAGTCTCCTCTGGGTCTCTTCCAGAAATATATTGGTCGAGGTATTTAGCACCAAGGCTTGCTGCAGCAAAGGCAACCACTGCGAGGATCGTTGCCATCGTTTACAAATCGTCGGGTATGATCTTTTGGTCTTCGAGATATTTCTTGGCGGCAACGCTACCAGCCAATACAGCCGTCCACTTCACGTAATTCAAGATGCCCAATGAAGGGTCGCTAAGCATAGACTCCTTTGTCGCCTTTTTTACAACCCAACCAATACCAGTTGCTATTCCAGTCAATATAGCAGCATCGGATAGTGCTTTTATCACTTTATTTTTCTTTACCATCGTACATATATAGTTGCAAAGCAACAGCTTCAAATGCTACTCCATGACAGGCAACTATTTGCTTCCAACTTTGCTGTTTGCTTCGCGTATTTCTTCGGAATGGGTAGCGTGGGGTGTCGTATCGTTGCTGCCCTTGTACTGATAGTACAGCCCAACCAACGCGATGCCTACACCAATAGCTGAGAATGTAGTGTTGGCAGACACGTTATCGTACCAGCTTGTAGCTTTGCTACTACCTTCGGAATGGATGGTGTGCTCCTCCTTTTCGCGCTCATTTTCGCGACCCAATGCCTCTCTAGCGCGGCGATTGCTTTCTGCCAGTGCTTTCCCAGCAGCAACGCGCTTTGGATCTTTGGCCTTTTTCTCAGGCACAGTCTTCGGTGGGTCTGTAGTTATCCGATCTTGTTGTTCCTCCATCTTGTCGAGATATATCAGTAGACTTCGAGTCTTCAAAAGGTTGATTGCTTGGTGTGCCAGGTGAACTATCGGGACCAACTACATGGTCAGCCACATAGAATAAGGCACTAGCTAGATCCACAAAGCGACCTGCTTTAAGAGACAACAAGCCGGCCACAGCAGATATCTCGTTGCGAACTAGGTGGTCTTCTTGTAGATCTTGGAGAAGTGCTTGTTCGTTGTCTAGTCGAACTACGTACCCAACTGCACGAGTTGCTAGGCGCAGTGCTCCGTTTACTAGACAGCCTGTTATTTGCTGTGCTACTACGGCCTGGTACCTACTATGTAAACGTTTTACGTCCTTCTCGGCCAGTTTAGATATGTCTACTAGAGAAAAGTTCTGCCCTAGGTATTCTTTTGTTGTACCCATTGCAGCTAGAATTGCAAGTGCTTCCCGACAATCTTCAACCCCTTCCAATTGGGTTGGACGGTCCAGTACGGTCGGTAGACAAACAATGGCGCACTCGCCTAGTAGTTCTTTGACTTGTTCATCCATGGTATACTATTAGGTGCAGGCAGCTCTAATACTACCTCGAAAGGGTGCTGGAGACAGAAACATATGCGAGCAAACTTGTGGGCCTTGAGCTCTGAGGTCAACATCTTCTTCTCATCTACCTCCAACCCCCCGCCGTAGTCCTCAAAGAGTGCCTTGGCATCAAGAGCTGACGCAGTATGAAAGGCCACAACCATAGCTACGTTTTCGCGGAAAGGTTTGCATATGCTTGTCAACTGTTGAGTTAGCACCCAAACAGAAATACCTATGTGGCGAGCAGAAAAGGCCAGCTCCACGAGTTTATCGGTTCTCATTTTTACATCCTTCGATGCGGCGCAATCATCAAGTATCAAAAGAGTATTGGTGCCTGCCCAAAAGGTGGAACAAACATGCAGTGCGGCATTGATGGCATCTTGCGAAGGGCACATGACAAAGAAGTGGGGATCTAGATGGGCGAATCCACGATAGGTTTTGTTGTGGGAATACGTGGGGCATATGAGTACTATATAGTCAAACTTACCACGAAATACTCCACGAAGCTGCTCTACGGGAAAAGCTGTTTTTCCACAATTGGTTGGTCCTACTACGAGAGCATTGAATGGGATTTTTTCTACCAAAGCATCCATATTAATGATGGCAAAGCAAACTAGTATGATATGTTTTGTAGTGCTCCATTCAATACAGTGAGCTGAGCATCAGCCAGTACATAGATGTGCATGTTCACAGTTCCACTGCCTCCACCCCTATGGATACGGATCTGGATGTCTTTTCCACTACCTGTTTGGCCCAAGCCATCACCATGGACAGCTGGATCCTTTGCTGTGCGACAGTCGACGAGAATGACGAATTTATTATTGTAGAACTTGGTTGGGGTCATAGATGTTTCTCCTTCGGGCATCGCAACAGCGCCAAACCATCCCTTGGCAGCCTCCCAGAAGTCTGGCGGTAGCATGCCTCCCGGAAAGATACTATTTGGAATTCCATTGATATCAATCTCGACCTTCGTGATTCCTGGATTGTCAAATGCCTCGCTGTCTCGCGTACCTGCAGTGTGTGGTGCCACGAAGAGGAGGAGTAGTCCAGAAAATGATAGCCTTGGGACATTGACGTTCTGAGATACCAGAGTGTCGGATGCTTTGGCGATAGGTACGGTTTTGAAGTGAACAGCGTGGTTGAACAGGAAGACAGCGCCTGTGGCATATTCATCCTGTGCTTGCCTGGCGATAGTTTTGCTCTCGATAACTTCGTACTCTAGCTGGATGTTGTTTAGCTTGTATGTGCCTATCTTGGTAGAGTCCGATCCTACCACCACGTCGGTAGCAGATGCTAGAGTCAACTCGAACGAAATAGTGTTGTGTAGGGCATAGGGATATAGAACTCCATGTTGTGTCAGAATGTCTACATCTAGTGGGACTCGATATTTCGAACCAAAGGAGGCTAGGAGCGAATTTTCTCCAGCGTTAGAGGTGTCTTTGTCACCAGCATTCGAGCGTAGCTTGCTTGTGTTCTCTGTTTGGATACCTTGTCTCACACGAGCATCTCGCTCTATAGTAGGAAGATAGAGGTCAGAATATGTCTGTAGAAGATATGGTCGGGCAATGTCTTCTATTGTTTCAGCTCCTCATGACGAACTTAAGGCGACTTTGAAAAGCTAGCACCCTGCTGATGTTTGTGAGTTGAACTCAAGAACATCAGCAGGAGAGCAGAATTGGAGCTCAGTCATCCTACAATCCGAGGTGTTATAATCTGACTTACTCCCTACATGAAATCTGTCAGCAAAACTGTATTTATTTTATTCAGATGCCATTTTTGCCTAATTAATTGGAATGTTGAGAGCTACGTACTAAGCTTGAATTCTCTCTAGTCCCTTTTAATGTGATAGATTTTGCAAGGCTTTAGTAATGCTATTTAGTAGAGGAAAAAGAAAGTGCTCAGCTTTTTTGTTTTATATTCTGAATTCAACAAACTACAACATTGTCTTCGCTTTGCACGTACGTATCTTCTGTGATGATCCGGGAAATTGTATTCTATACCAGAAAAAAGCTAACTAGCTATGTTATGCAAGCCGACAAAAAATAAAAAGCAAATCAAAATAAAAACCTTTTATAACTTCAGATCTTCTTGACTCGCTAGATATAAAAAGTCGGTTCTTTAACCCTGAAGCGCTCAGGCAGGCCTTCCCGCTGGATGAACCAACTGCATGGGACTCGTGGAACTTCCACGCGCAGATCGACAGCTCGGATTGCCTGTAGTATGAGCGTTACACACAGACAGACCAGCGCTTAGCGTCAAATATTATATATTAAGATTGTAATTGATTTTCATCCAGTCACAACCTATTGGCCATGTGAGCCTGCTGCCGCAAGATGAGACTGGAGCAAAAATAATATGCACGTCAGACAATTACTGATTGAAACTTACATGTATTAACTCACTTACCCCGCTCCGTCCGATGAACATTGAGGGCATTTTCGTGGCGAGTTTAACGTAAAACTGACCCAAGCAATCTAGTTCTTGAGCTCCTCCATCAAAGGTTTTGACCAGAGAGCAGCTCGTTTTACTTTCGTTCGCGCTCTGCTACACTTGCATCATTCTCCAGCTCCAACAACGATCCCCAGAGCTTAGACTTAAGAACTCAGAAGTCATTAGGTCTTTCGATTTTTGAGCCGTGGATGTTGCTTCTGGTGTTTTTAGTGACCGCATCTCTGGTGTAGGTGGCGGTGTATCAACAATGATACCAGCGGGAACTTGGTCGAATTGATAGTCACCATCTCCCGCCACAAATTATCTTAGCGACTTCGCCACAATACCAAATGGGATAGATACAATAACTGATTGCTTCTTTCTCGAGGATCCAAACCAATCGTTCGAGGGGGTTGAACTTCTCTTCAAAGATACGATGGAAACGCGGCTTTGCCTTTGGCTTTGGGCCGCTTTCTGTAGATATGATTTCGCCATCAATGATACAAGTTTGAATTTCAGCGCCAAACTCTTGTATTTCAACAAAATATATAATTAACTATTACTGTCATGACGAAATTAAACTTATCCAGACTCCGCCTCTGACAATTCACAGACAAGTACATAACACTGACTCAAACAGAACTATTAAAATGAGTAAATCTACAAGGTGTTCAAGTGTTGATTGAATCAGTCATCTAATTATGCGCGTCGCCATAACAACCCGACACGAAGGCCAACTCCCGCAGAGAATTTCAAAGTTACCTTAAGTTCGTCATGTTTTGAAAGCTCTATGCGAAACCAGACAACGTCCGACATTGGCCACCACTCGGTTGTTGGCATGTCCACCAGACAATGCAAGGTCAGCCAAGAGTGCGAGACTACCTGGGACGAGGACAATGTTTTCTCCTAGTGTTGGTACTTCCACATAGAGAGTCTCTCCTGGGTTGGCCGATGATGGTGTGAAGGTGCGTCTATATATGATGCGTCGAGCTTTCAAACCTAGAGGCTCTCTGAGCGATTTTGCAGGAACTAACTTCGACGAAATCATGTTGAATATGTAGATATATATAGTTATTGTTCAATATGGCCGAGGATGAGGAGTTGGAACTCGATAATTTGTCTAAGGATGGTAAAACCGATATAAAAAAGATTTCTGACAGAGATTGGAAGGCGCTTGACCCAGGTAAAAATGAAGACCGAAGTGCTTGGTGGGGTAGATTAAAGGCCAAAATAGGAGATAGATCCCAAAACTTCCAGGATAAGCAGCCCACATGAGTACATCGAATTGGTCAATCAAGATGATGAGGGGGTTGCAGGACCAAGCAGTGGTACCACGGAATCGCCATCCATTGAGGGTAAAACTCCGGAACAGATATTAGCTGAAAAAGCCAATCGGCGCGATGAGGCCTGGGACGAGATTAGTAGAAAGTTTCCAAAGGTAGACACTACCAAGTTCACTACTACCTTGGATGAGTACGAGATGGTCATGGTGCGACTAAACAAGTCCAGTTCCGTATACCACAAGCTGTATGACAAAGATGGTAATATCAATGGAAAATTACCTAAAACGATCACAGACGCTCTAGGGCCCCCTGCGGCGGTGGTGGTTAGTGAAAAAGAAGCGGAGGGCGACAAACTTAAGAAAGAAAGAGCTAAGGAAATGGAAACCGTGAACTCATCTGACCCGGAGTCGGCAGAACGCACAGCAGCAAAGGAAAGAGTAGCGAAAAAAGATGACCAAATACAGGAGATTGAGACAAATATTGAAAACACCATAGAGCGTATGTCTATGCGAGACCGCGTGAAAGCTATCTTCAAGAAGTATGGGGCTGGAGCGCTTGGATATATGATTGCTACAGGCGCCGTGATTAGTATCATGGCTTCCATGCTATCTAAGGGCCTTGCTAAAATGGCCAAGGGGGTCGGCGATGCATTGAAAGATCTAGGAGATAAGCTGCGGTAATCGCCACCAGTCCCAGATTGGTCTCGTGTTGTGTTGCTTGTGGAGCAAGCTTCGCATTTGGCACATGCTTCGCAACGTGTGGAGCAGGCTTTACAATGGCTTCGTGTGGAGCTGGTACGTGCGTTTCCGATTTTGCTGCATGTGGTAGATTCTTCTTTGAGGAAGGTCCTTCCATATCTGGTGGAGGCGGTCTTTTGCTCTCCTCGTTGACATCGTTCGTACCCAGATGTATATCTTCACTGGCCTTCTGAAGGTTGTTGTTGTAGCCCACCACAGAGATCCCAAAGTCCAAACCCATGTCAGCTGGCTGGAGCCACACACCAGGAGCAATCACGTAGTTCAACCGCACATGAGCATCCTCGACGGCCTTCTGGTATCTTTTGATATTATCCGCAATGTTGGTTTGCACAACGGTGTCCTCCAGCAGGGCGAGAAAGTTTCGTCTGCCCTCCTTTGCTTGACCAGTAGAGCCGAGGATCGCACCACGGACTTCGGTCTGGGATCCAAGCACACAGTAGACATAGGCTTCCACAGTTTGGTTCAGCCGACCCCGACCAGCTACTGTCAAGCCTGGGCGGGCGTTGGTCCCGAAAGGCACGAACATTTTCCACTGTTCAGCTGCTTCTGGGTTTTCAATGCGTGTCCTCCCAGCATCGAGTTCCGCATCGGGGTCTTTCCTAAGGTACGCTGTGAGTTCTGTATCGCCATTCCAAGTGGGATTTGTGTTCCAACGATTGTCTGGGGCAATCAACCACATGGATGTCGTACCCAGTCCTCCCATACGCCCCTTCATAAATCGAAAGTCTGTCTTGGTAGGGATCCCAAATTCTCTACATATTTTGTCGTACGCGGATTTGATATGCGGATTGTTGTATGGCGTCCAGGAAGGAGTTCCAGGGAGGATACGCCTTGTTGTGTAGTAAATATGGAACCGAAAGAAGGCAACCACGCGAGGGGGCAACCCTACTAGCATTTCTACTGAAATACCACAATCCTCTGTGGCTAGAAAGATAGCCATATTCAGCTGCTGGGGCCAGAAATCACTATTGGGGCCTGCGAGCCACTTTTGTGCATCAACAGTCTTCCCACTGTGGGGTCCACGTCCACCATAAACCACAACCGAGCATCCAAACACGTCTGGCACTTTCGCAACAAAGAATCCATGGTCGTTGACGTAAATGTCTAGGCTGGTTAGCTGAAAAGGCTTCCCCACATGGTGTCCTCACTTCGTAGGGAGGGTGGGAGGCGAATTTTCCTATCTTTGTCCGCTAGCAGTAGAGTCAGTGGAAAACCTCCACGCATGCCACGCAGTGCAGCATCAATATGTTTTTGTACGTCGGGCGAGTTATGGTATCCACTCACACCATAGGCTACGCGTTCTTCCCCCTTGTCTAAGGATATGACATATGAAAAGCTCTTCCCATCGAACTCGGATGCTCGAGTGGTAAATCGAGAATAGTCAGCATGTGGATATTTCTTCTTGAACCTCAGCCACAAGGGGGTGTTCGGCATCGTATTGAATATAATGTACTTACATATATATCAACTTAAGTTCAATATGGTAATCTTAAATATCACCACCGCCTCGGCTGACCATACGGTCTTCTTCGACAACCCTATTCTTATCCAGAATATTTCACTAATTGAGGTCACTTTTGAGAATAGTTGGTGGAACCAAGAAGAGAAGGCTTCATTAGAGTGGGATACAAAGGGATTGCTGCTCCCATATGAAATCGATGCGGGGTCTTATAATATGCATTTCCTCAGGCCCTTCTTCAACCCTGCAATTGATGCTGGTATCGTGCAAATTACGAAAAAAGACAGTAAAAGGGATCGGACCTTAGAGGTAAAGTTCAGTAAAAATCTCTGCGAACTATTGGGTATCGAAGGAAACGAAGAGGTGGGAGAAAACGTAACACTAAAAGTGGGAAGCTACGACATGATAGTCAAAGATATCCACACAATGTATGTCCACTGCGATGTGGTGGATTCCAGCTTTCCAATTCTAGATGGAAAGCCCTCACAAGTCCTAGCTAGCTTAAAAGTAACAGGCAACTGGTTTACCGAAGTGACCTATTCTAAAGCAATCACAATGCCTATTAGAGCTCTAGGTACGATACGAAACAGCCTTCGCCTGATAATTCGCGATGAGAATTGTCCACAGTATTGCTGTGGCCACAGGTAGCCTATCTGTGTTTTTATCAAGCTCTGGCTTGGCGGTTGCTCTAACCGACTATGGTGTCATAATTGGCCTGCCACTTGGCGTTATCGGCGGCCTATGTGGGTTAATTTCAGCCTCTACGACTGTTGGGGCTAAAAAGCTCGGAAGGAAAGTTTCTAAGCATGAGAAAACCACTATGTTGGCGAGATCGACAGTTAATACGATTCGCGATCTCGTATCAAAGGCCCTACGCGATGGAAAAGTGTCTGACTCAGAATACAATCTCATCCTCACTGAAGCTAATAAATGGGAGACTATGAGGGTTGAAATTCGACATGAGACTTCGAGTTCAGGTTCGGGTGAAAAAAGCGTGGAACAAATTCGGCCCGAACTCAAGCAAGAACTGCGAGCAAAACTTGGCAGTCTAGTGGGATAAAGATCGAAATGTCCTATGAAAGAAACCAGCGTGGATCTTATTTTAACTTTACAAAAATCTTCGTATAAATTTCTGTCGGCGCCAGTTTTATTTCTTTATAAATTTGGCTCTATCACTAGTTAGGTCATACTTCGTATAGATGGGCTCGAAGTGGGAATGATAAGCAAGCAACTCGTTGATAAAACGTACGATTGAACTCTTATGTGTACCACATCGTTTAACAACGTCAATAAGAGATATGCGCGATCCTGAACGGTGTAGCACCTCGTAGCTTGCTCCAACAACTTTGGTGTGGAGTATGGAGTGGAGACCAATATGACCGTTGATTGCTGTGTTAACGACCTCGTAGACTATTTGTTGTATACGTGATTCGGGTAGGTGGAGTTTGGCAAAGGTCGTTGCGATATGTGGGGATATGCTATCGGCGTTTAAGTCAATATCGATTTTGTCGTCTGCATGTAGCGAGTGTATAAATACGTTGCCACTATAGATACGCTGGTTGTTGAGTTGCATGAAATTAGCAACCTCACGTTTAGAGCGGACGAAACCACATTGTATACATGCGTGGTAAAGTAGGGCGGCTAAAATAGTTCTCTTAGCATGGATACGCTTGACAAAAACTTTCTTTGATTGGATGAATGCATCGGCTACAATTACTAGTACATTTGTTGGAAACGAGAGGTTGTGGTTTAGTTCATAAGCAACGTTGTATGCCTGTAGTTCTCTCATAACTGTGCGTCTTTGAAATTCGTGATTATCGGTTGGGCTTGTACGATCGAGATCGCATTGATATCGAAAGCTATCAGGACCTACTATACGTAACCGAGTAGCAACGTTGATCGTTTCTTCGCTTGCTTCAGCCTCGGAAACAAGGCCACAGGTGGAACATATGAATTCAGTCCCTACCACAGTCATTGGACATTCTGAGCACGATTCCTGGGTATTGAGATTCAACTGTGGAATAATAGGATTAGTATCGAACACATATAGACTATCGCCGAGTAAGCCAAGAGGGTCATCCATACTAGTGGTGTATACTTGTCTATAGGTCTATCTATTATCTAACATAAGAAGAAAAAAAAGAAGGAAGATAGAAATTATCTTTTTTTTAATTTTATTTTTCTTATCACGATTTCTATATGCTAAGATTCTCCACTTCCTCCAACACCCTCGAAAAGCGATCATTAGTCTCCAATTCTGCCAACACCTTCGAAAAGCAATCCTTAGTGTTGCGTTTCGTTTCACGGTATTTCGCCTCACGAATGATACGGCGCTGTGGTGCACCACACTTCGTACAAAGTCCGTAACTAGTACGACAACCACGACCACACTTCGAACATGGAACGAATATGTTGACCCCTCTTAGAATCTGGAAGTTGTGTTGAGCACAGTACTCTGATATCTTAGAACACTTCCTTACGCATTTCGTGTCCTTACCTCGCATCAACCAACTACAAGTTATTATCTCAGTCATCATTCGATGTATACCTTATACTAGCCTTTCTCTAATTGCTGTTTGAATGGGACAACAAATGGGTACAGCATCTATGGTACCCCGGAGATAATAAGTTGGGATTTGGCACAACGAATGCGTTGGGGGGGGGGGGAGGGGGTCATCGAATGTGACATACAACGAAACAACGGAGGTGCTGCGCCAGAACCGCTACTTTATATACTACCAGCTCACTAAACATCTCCTCCTTAGACTGAGCATTCTTACGCTAAGATAAAGGAAGTACAGGCAGATTAGAAATATATAAATTATTGTTCTTTTGGGTCAACCACTTTAGAAGCAGCTTAACACTACTGTTTTGACTAGTTTACTTACTAGTATCCAATCGTTGTTTAGGATAATGTTTTTCATTGCAAAGTTAGTAACTTTCTGAAAGTTACTGTGCACTAAATTATGTATTATTCACTCCTATCAATGTCAGATAAATTTTCTGTTATTTTAAAATATACACACACTCCATAACACAAATTAGTATATAGAAACTTGAGAACCTCCGTACATCATGATTTTAATGTTTCATTACATTGGTTCTTTATACATTATTTTCTATGTGATAATTATTCATCACTGCATATTTGACTATGATTAACACAAACCTTCAATAACATGCTTCTAGTTGACTCACATGGCACTGACTCGGGTGGTACATCTGTTTTAGAAGGCCCATGTACTAATGCAGAAAAGGTGATGTCTGACAAGAATCTTGGTGCAGGTCCACCATGGACAACAGATAAGGCCATTACTGTCCCAGCATAGTAATAGTGATCCTCTTTAAGTGCTTTAGAGAAAGTGGATATTTAAAAGATGCAAATAAATATATCAAATAGAGTTCTGAACATTGTAACTTAATTATGTTTTAATACCATCACAATTGGTGGTTCATTAATTGTCAGCAGTTTTACTATTGTTTTCATCAAAACGTGACTTGCATAAATCTGGTATAATGACAGTACAGTATGTTAGATTCCTGAAAATAAAGATTGGCCCTTGTAATACCATAATATGGCTGTGATCATAAACTGACCAGTCCCTAAGCAATCACTATTTCCATGACATTTTATAGAAAGGCTTTTTTGAAGGAGTCAATTAAGTCCCAAAAATAACAAATCATATTTAAATTGCATTTATTTAACAACCAAGTTTACCCATTACAGGGAATGAGCCAGGCTGTGTTATTGCGCCATTCCCACTTCAAAAATACATTTGTCCCTTGAACAAATACAATAATGGTCAAATTGATCAGTTCACTCGCAAAAGGGCCAAATTGTCCCTTCTGGCTCAATTTCTGGCTCAATCCCTGCCATTACATACAGTTTGTTAGACTATATAGCTACTACTCACCTGTGCCACAATTGTTTACAATTTTTTCATGTGCATTGGGGCCACAGCAAAACATTTGGCTGTTTGCTAAGTGGTGAAGAACCAGTGTAAACAGCTCCCTTTGTGGTCCACCCAAATCTACAGCTCCCTCTGACTGCCCAATATCATCAGTGAATTTTACTGATATATTTTGGGTTGGTGAATATGACTTTCTTTTAAGCCGTCTGACCACTCCTTCCCAAATGCGACTTCTACAACCTTGTTATTAAGCCAGCTGTTTCATCCTTGTCTAAGGACCCACGAAGCTCTTCTAAAATATCCTGCAGCAATGCAGACTCATCTCTAAAAGAAAAAAAGGAAAATACAATACTCTATTCTCATACTTTGTTTTCAGTTAAACATGACTTCGGTAACTCTGGTATAGACTCCCGTTGGGTTTAGACTCGTGTTAATCAAAATTGTGCCTTATTATAATACCATACAATTATATGGAACTACATTGTAGTACGATTCATTTTTGATTCACAGGAATTTAAAACCAAACTTTTGTCTAGACCAGATTATGGGAGTTGCTTTCCAATGAAAATGATAGTCACATCAAAATAATGTAAGTTGCTAACTCAGTGCTAAGATATTAATAACAACTCTACTTTATTACCTAATGGCATTTTTGTGAGAAAATTTAGAATCTGAAGAGAAATATTTTTTTGGGAAGTGCTATTTTAGACTTTTTTCTGATATGAAATGATGTTGACTGAAGTTAACTTATGCAAAGATGGGTGGATGTAGATGAAATTATTCGAGTTTAATGCAGTGCAATAGGATCACTTGTCTATACATTATGCTGTGTGGGAATCTCAGGGCCTTGCTCTTTAAACTTACATGTAACAAGATTGAAACCCTCAAAGCAAGTAATCAGTAAAATACGTGAAACGTTGTATAGTGGCGTGAAAGGGTTAAAGACGGCAGTACAGTGCACTGTGGGAAATGTCAGGGAATGTGGTGCATTTTTGGTTTCAGGATTGGAACCTTACCCTTGTCCACTGGAATGTGTTGCTGATGTCCTTGCAGGGCTGTTTTCCCAATTGTCCACTTCATCCTCGTCATCTTCTGCAACGTAATTTAATTTGCGTTTCTAGATTTGGATTTGCGTTCGTGTATTTGGATTTGCTTGCATGTATTTGAATTTGCTGCAGCGTATTTTAATTTGCTGCTAGGTATTTTAATTTGCGTTTCTGTATTTGGATTTGCGTTCGTGTATTTGGATTTGCATTCGTGTATTTGGATTTGCGTTCGTGTATTTGAATTTGCTGTAGCGTATTTGAATTTGCGTTTCTGTATTTGCACCTATGAGCCACCGTACTTTCCGAATAATAGTGTTCGATCACACGCGCCCAAGTTTGCGATATATCGGAAAGACTTTTGGAAATGATTTGGCCGTATTGTTAAAGGTAAATATTCCGAAATGACCACTACAGCAAATACGAACATTCGTTCGGGATTTACGAGAGAGGACCAAGCACGTTTCACTTAGCTAATCAGTTCAGAGATTCCTACATTTTGTGGAGTCAGCCAATTTTATACGTCGCGTCGTCGACATCAAACTCAAAGATGGCGGATACTGGACCGAACTTAAGCCAATTGATCGGAGGTAATTTCCCAGCGTTTTATACCGGTGAGTTGAAACTATAAAGTGCACCATTCTCTGGTCTCTGCAAAAGTTCTCTTTTTTTTAACTTGTGAACGAAAGTCGAACATGCGATGCCTATGTAGCTATATCACTATCAGTATATGTATACATGTGTGTTTTATATGGTTATGGCATTCATTTGAGCATTTTTAGCACATTTTGCTGTGTGGTATACAGTGTAAAGTAATAATTGGAGTTAGTGTAGAACACCAATCAATATTAAATATTCAATCAGAAATGACCTCTTATTAACTGACCAACCAGACACAATGCATGTATTGTAGGGGGAAAAAAAGAACTGAAGCACAGCTTTGTTCAGCAAAAGCCAAATAATAAAACATTTATTGACCAAGCTTGTTCGGTACGGATAAGGGAACATTGGTCTCGTTCTTTTTTTTGTGTGTATGTATGGACCTCGCCAAGCTTCGGGCTCGGTCCATACACACACAAAACAGAACTCGACCAATATCCCCCCATCCGGACATTACGCTTGGTCAATAACCTCTATATACTAAAAACCTCATATACATGATACAATGTAATCGTTGTATACATAAAAGGCATACATAAAAGGCATACATAAAAGGCATACATAAAAGGCATACATAAATCGTTGCATACATAAAAGGCATACATAACTCCAACTAAAATTCTAACCTCTAAAAATATAGTATTGACTGATACCAAGCAGATAGCCAATGAGTTTAATAATTACTTTGCCAATGTTGGTAAAAATCTGAGTGAAGCTATACCTAAGGTCCACTCTGAATTTTCAAGCTACCTCCTTTTGCCTCAGTCATCCAGTTTTTTGCTTACTCCTACCTCCACGCAAGAAATAGAAGACATCATTTTAGGGTTAAAGTCAGGGAAAGCTTGTGGCCCTTTTAGTATTCCCGTGCTATTACTCAAGTTACTTAACTCGGTCATCTCTAGACCACTAGAAGTACTTTATAACTATTCTTTTTCCCATGGTGTTGTTCCTGAATCTTTTAAAATGGCTAGAGTTATTCCCATATTCAAAGCAGGATCTCATTTAACTGTATCAAACTACAGACCTATATCTTTATTATCCATATTTAATCAAATTTTAGAAAGACTAATGTACAATAGATTAATGAGTTTCCTTACTAAGTTTAAATTAATTTATTCAAATCAATTTGGATTCCGTAGCAATCATTCCACAGAACATGCCTTACTATTAATAACCGATAAAATTCAAAGAGCAATCGAAGATGGTCAATACTCTTGTGGAATTTTTCTTGATCTCAGCAAGGCATTTGACACGGTGAATCACAACATTCTTCTTGCTAAATCACATAATTATGGTATCCGTGGAGTGGTACATGACTGGTTTGTTTCTTACCTGTCAAATAGACAGCAGTTTGTATCTATCGATAATCACACCTCCTCATATACCTCAATTTCATGTGGTGTCCCACAGCGCTCCGTACTTGGCCCCCTACTCTTCCTCCTATATATTAATGACTTTAATCGTTGCTCCAAGTTATTTGATTTTCATCTTTTTGCTGACGACTCTAATTTATTTTTAGCAGATACTTCTCTTGATTCTCTTGAATCAAGGGTTAATGCTGAATTGAAAAATATTCACACCTGGTTGTGTGCAAACAAATTGTCATTAAATATTGATAAAACCAATTTTGTCATTTTTCACCCATTCCAGAAGAAAATACATAAATTTATCAACATTAGAATAAACAAGAAACCAATTGAACAGAAACATACTATCAAATACCTTGGATTAATTATCAATTCAAATCTAAGCTGGAAAGAACATATTCGTCAACTATGCAAAAAGATATCTAGAGGCATTGGGATTTTATCAAAACTTAGACACTACGTATCCAATTGTATCCTGACCCAACTTTACTACTGTCTCATTTATCCATTTCTCATCTATGGTGTAATTATCTGGGCCAATACCTATGAAACTACTCTTAAACCTATAATAACTTTACAGAAGAAAGCCATAAGAATTATACATTTTGCCAAGTTTAATGATCATACGTCACCCCTTTTTAAGGACTCAAACATCTTGAAATTTATTGATATTATCTATTACTTCAACTGCGTCTTCCTTTTCAAATTTCATTCCAACTTGTTACCAGCTGTATTTAATAACTTTTTTCAAACAATCTCTTCAAGACACAAGTATAATACAAGGTTGGCATCAAGATCGTCGTATTGTATTCCTTCTGTACGAACGAACTTCGGAAAATTCAATATTCGATTCAAAGGTGCTACAATCTGGAACGATATTGATGATCTATTAAAATACTCTAGCTTTTTGTCATTTAAAGTGCCTATAACCCTTTTGCAATTTTTATTGCTTACAAACCTTCGAAGAGCTTTGAGTACTTCTGTGAAGAAAGTTTTGGTTTTGAGTGAATACTCTATGTTCTACGCTTGTTTGAAATCGTGTAAATGTGACCTTCCCTGATCCATGACCGCGTAAGCAAAAACCTGGGTCGATACCTGTATGTACGTCATCTTGACGTCATATAATTAATTCGGCTTTGCAATCATTTTAAGAAATACTTAACATGTTGACTAAAATGACTTTTCTCTTTACTAACAACTC
Organism: Actinernus sp. WN-2022; assembly: GCA_030867875.1. Lineage (NCBI taxonomy): Eukaryota > Metazoa > Cnidaria > Anthozoa > Actiniaria > Actinernidae > Actinernus > Actinernus sp. WN-2022. The sequence goes on along the minus strand of JAOWCC010000936.1, from coordinate 37,097,632 downwards.
ACAAACTGTGTATATTTTCTATGCATCGATGTTGTTGTGATAGAAAGGCGCTATGGAGAATAATGCATTAATGAGGTGACGTATATACAGGTTTCGACCCAGGCTTTTACTTACGCGGTCATGGGTCAGGAAAGGTCACAAAAGGTCACATTTACACGATTTCAAACAAGCGTAGAACATAAAGTATTCACTTTAAACCAAAAATTTCTTCACAGAAGTACTCAAAACTGTTCTGAGGTTCATAAGCTATCAAAATTGCAAAAGGGTTATAGGCACTTTAAACGTTCAATTAAACATTGCAAAATCGAATCATACTAATAGCGTTTCTTCCCTCAGTCTCGTAGTTTTGTTATTTGTTTATTTATTTTTTGTTCTTGTTCTATACTTGTGTCTCAATGTGTGTATATGTGTGAGACTATAATATGCTACTTGTTCGACTCTACAATGTTAGAAAAATATTGTGTAACGCTACCTAGCTAGATTAGCTTTATATAGTTATTCTGGGTAGCAAATACCCTACTTCTGAACAATCTCCCTTTCACTGTATATATAATAATTTGTGGTATTTAAATAAAGTTGTTGTTGTTGTTGTTGTTGCCATTTGCAATACATAGGTGAAACTAAGCGACGCCTCAAAGACAGATCTAACGAACACAGACGGACAGTAAACAAACCTAACATTAAATCTGAAGCTACTACAGACTGTATATGAACATTTTCTTTCTAGACCTAACCACTCTTAAACCGACATACAACCTATCCCTCTAGAAATAATATACTCATCAAGAGACACAATACGTAAAGCCACTGAGAGAAGCGCACCTTGTAGATAAAGCTAAAACTCTAGAACCATATGGTATGAATATACGTGACGAACAAAAAAGTGTTATCTCTTATACTATTTTGCTTCTTCAAGTTTGGTCTACGTCACTTCCCGTTTCCGCGATTTCTATTGCGAAATTTACCACATTTCTAGATCTTCTTACCTTAGAGCTCTTCACTTGTAACATCTTGTACCCGAAGAAGGCTGGTTTGGCCAGCCGAAATATTGTAATATTCAATATAAAATCTTACGTTGTGTCAGCTTTGCCATAGTCCTTGTACTTCGTATTCATTTTCATTTTGGCTGATTAGATCTGATTTAGATCCAACGTAGCAACCAGCAGGGTTTTCGTCCACGGGTCATTGCCGCCGCGGATAGGTTGTATGTCGGTGTAAGAGTGGTTAGGTCTAGAAAGAAAATGTTCAGATACAGTAGTAGGTTTAGATTTAATGTTAGGCTTGTCTACTGTCCGTCTGTGTTCGTTAAATCTGTCTTTGAGGCGTCGCTTAGTTTCACCTATGTATTGCAAATGGCAACGATTACATTGTATCATGTATATGAGGTTTTTAGTATATAGAGGTTATTGACTAAGCGTAAGGTCCGGATGGGAGGATATTGGTCGAGTTCTGTTTTGTGAACGAGACCAATATTCCCTTATCCGGACCGAACAAGCTTGGTCAATAAACGTTTTATTGTTTGGCTTTTCCTGAACAAAGCTGTGCTTCAGTTCTTTTTTCTCCCTAAAATACATGTACCACTGCAATGGTTTCTTTCGCAAGCAACAGTACCATTGTCTCTGATTGTCAGTTCAATGATTCAGGCGAGGCAGCTTAAGCATTTTAACAAATATAATTTTCTACTCGATCTAAAGCAAAAATAATGGAATATCGTTTCTACTTACAATAACCCAAATGAAATGTGGCGTGTATGGAAACACGCTCTTATGAGTGTTATTGATAAACATGCGCCACTTAGGACAAAAAGAATCCGAAACAAAAAATCCCCGTGGATTACAAATGAATTAATAAGAAAAATGCACAAAAGAGACTTTTTAAAAAGAAAACTAGCGTCAACAAACGACCATATATACGATTTGGGAACTGTATAAAGTAGCTCGAAATGACGCCAAAAACTCCATTAAGCAAGAAAAACGCAAATATTTCACTAACAATCTTGAAGCCAATAAAAATGACCCAAGAAAAACTTGGAAATTAATTAATGACCTGCAAAATCAACCAATGTCTCTGAAATCAAAATAGGAGACCAAACTCTCAGTTCTTCTGCTGACATTGCTGAGGTTTTTAACCGGCATTTCACCCACATTGGCGAGGACCTAGCGCGCGAGATCCCTGGAATAGACGTTGACCCTCTTACCTATCTAAAAACACTGATAGGTCATTCTCTTTCCAACAAATCGAAATTCACAAAGTCCGCAAACTATTAAACAAAATAAACGGTAGGAAAGCAACGGGTCTGGATAAAATTCCATGTAAACTTCTAAAAATCGCCGCTGACATTGTCGCACCGTCTTTGACGTGTATTTTTAATGAATCGATAGTATCTGGAATCTTTCCTACTGACTGGAAGCTGGCTAGGGTATCACCCGTTTTTAAGAAAGGTACTAAATCAGATCTTAACAACTACCGACCGATATCCGTGATATCAATTGTTGCTAAAATATTCGAAAAAGTTATCTACGACCAATTATACAAATATCTTAACAACAACAACCTACTAACGAATTGCAGTCAGGCTTCCGGTCACTCCACAGCACTCTCACTGCTCTGCTTGAAGCCACTAATAATTGGTGTGTAAATATTGACAAAGGTTTCCTTAATGGTGTAATATTTATCGATTTAAAAAAGGCCTTTGACACTATTAATCACCAAATTATAATGCAAAAACTAGCGAAATATGGAATTGACCGAATTGCCCTGGCATGGTTTGACTCTTATCTATCAAATAGAAGTCAAAAATGTAATGTGAACGGTCACATGTCTAGTGAAAGCCCAATAACTTGTGGAGTCCCGCATGATTCGATAATTGGACCATTACTCGTTTTGATTTATATTAATGACCTGCCAAACTGCCTAAACGAGGGATTACCAAGAATGTACGCCGATGATACTAATATTAGTTTTGCCGCCTCAAGCCAGAGAGATCTTGAAACAAAAATCAATGCGGAACTAAAAAATGTAAATATCTGGCTCAAAGCAAATAAGCTAAGTCTCAACATAACTAAAACTGAGTTTATGGTTATTGGGTCTCGCCAAAAACTACAAACTCAAAGCGACTGTACCATCGACGCTCGTATAGAGGGTAAAGAAATAAAAAAAGGGAACTACACCAAATCTCTGGGGGTTTATATAGATGATACATTGTCCTGGCGGAAGCATATAGACGAAATATCAAAAAAGCTCTCCTCTGGCATTGGCGCACTTAAGCGTGCAAGGCCTTTCATATGCAGATATACTGCAGTAAAAATATATAAAGCCCTGATTGAGCCGCATTTTGTTTACTGTGGCTCAGTTTGGGATGGCTTAAGTCAACAGTTAAATGATAAACTGCAAAAACTGCAAAACCGGGCAGCCAGAGTAATTACTCGATCAAGCTATGACACGAGTTCAAAACTACTGATTGATATGCTTGGCTGGGACAACGTATCTACACATCGAAAAAAACAAAAAGCAATGGCGATGTACAAAACCATGTATAAGCTCACTCCAGGTTACCTTCAGGATCTCTTTAGAACTCGTAATAGTAACTATGATCTAAGAGATTCTGAAAGTAAATTATTTATACCTAAACCGAGAACTAACTACCTAAACCGAGAACTAACTACCTAAAACGTAGCTTCGGCTACAGTGGGGCATTCTTATGGAATAATCTCCCACATGACCTAAGAGTGTCTAAACATATAAAGCACTTCAAAAGGGAAATTGATACCCTGTGTGCTAAATCGGACTCCCACACGGCAAACATGTAAAACAGTTTTAATGCATTATTACATTTTTAATTTTTAATGTACATATTTTACTATTGCAATGGTACACCTTTCGTGTACAACTGATGTTTTTAAACCGTGGATAAATAAAGATTGTCTGTCTGTCTGTCTGTCTGTCTAGGTCTTTTCTGAATGGCTGAGGGTAAGATTGAAACCCTTCCAATGTTAGGTAGATTTTGGTGTATTAAGAAAGTAAAATGCAGATCTGGAGTGACTTTCGCGAACTCCAGTTCGAGTTTCATATCAAGTTTTATTACATGACAGCATAGTAAACTGGCTCTAATCGTACAAATGATCTTATCATATAGTGCGTCCAGTGGGGATTTCATTGTTATCAACACATGTAGGATATCACTCCACAGACCAAAAAATAATCATTTTGTTTTTTCCCTCCTAACGCATCTAATAGATGTAACACAGTACTTTTAAAATACAAAGTACTCTCTTGAGCAAATTTGATTAATTTTGACTTGGTTTGACAGACTTGTAAATACATTTTGGTGATTTTTTGCTTATCTTTAAGTAATGGTCCAGATACGAACTGTAGTGTCTACGGCAAGGAATGTTAAAAGGTGTTGATTTTCTATTATTCTTTCTCGTAATTTAATTGGTTGATACTAATTTAATTGGTTGATAAATTCAATAGAAACCCATCGAAATATTGCATTTTCATTCGATATTTTTTTGTGGTTTGAATTTATTTTTGATCAAACTAACTATGGTTTAATTTCGAAGAATAAGTTCTAAAATTTGCGATTGAAAAATCCTTTGTTTTCTCTATATCCGATTGGCTGGATGGTGGTTTCTCTGCGTTTTCACAGAAAAAAGAGCCAATAGCATAAGAAATACTTGATTTTCTAGATGTAGTTTGGACTGTAGATACCTCCTAAAGCACTTAATACATATTCAAGCAAAATCGTATGTGGGGGAGGCTCATTGCCGCAGAACAATGGATTCTACTACAGTTCTTATCTCGACCATTACTTAAACTGAATTAGAAGTGAAATTGTTCACCAGGTGGTTTTCATGTAATAAAAAGTGCTTAATAACTTGATAACTCACTCATGAGAACATAAATTTCGTATCTTCAATGTATTTGCTCAACTGACGTTGGAAGAAAATGTTGACCGCTACAGCAGTAAAACTTGAAGTTCAATGCCAAAGTCATTTTAATAAATAGAACTCTAAGTTTGCTGGCATACGAATATTACTCTAAGTTTACTGTCATATATTATACGAATATTACGACAAAAGATCTTAACAGAGGCGGATTACATATGCGGCCTTCATGTAACTCACTTATGACTCATAATATTGACCTTTCTCAATTTGTTAGCAAAACAAAATATTTTAAAAAATCTGGAAAAATCAAATTACCTTTTTAAAATGGTAGCAATTGATTTTTGTATGATTTTTTAATTTAATAATTTCATCGCAGTGTGCTACTTCCCAACATTATTATATAAACTCGAGAAACGACAAAGAACCGTGGACGAAAATCCTGCTGGTTGCTACGTTGGATCTAAGTCAGATCTAATCAGCCAAAATGAAAATGAATACGAAGTCCAAAGACTACGGTAAAGCTGACACAACGTAGCATTTTATATTGAACATTACAATATTTCGGCTGGCCAAACCACAAGTGAAGAGCTCTAAGGTAAGAAGATTTTTAAATGTGGTAAATTTCGCAATAGAAATTGCGGAAACGGGAAGTGACGTAGACCAAAACTTGAAGTAGCAAAATAGTATAAGAGATAAGCACTATGTTTCATCACGTATATTCATACCATATGGTTCTAGAGTTTTAGCTTTATCTATAAGGTGCGTTTCTCTGGCTTTACGTATTGTGTCTCTTGATGAGTATATTATTTCTAGAGGGATAGGTTGTATGTAGGTGCAAGAGTGGTTAGGTCTAGAAAGAAAATGTTCAGATACAGTAGTCGGTTGAGATTTAAAGTGCATATGAACCTTCGTGCAATTTTCATAGCTATGAAACTCCGAAAAGTTTTGAGTACTTCTGCGAACAAATGTTTGGTTTACAGGGAATACTCTATCTTCTACGCTTGTTTGAAAACGTGGAAACGTGACCTTTCCTGATCCATGACCGCGTAAGTAAAAGCCAAGGTCGATTCCCGAGTTGATTTCATCTCATTAATGCATTATTCTCCATGGCACCTTTCTATCACAACAACATCGATTTTTAGATAATATTCAGTTGATGAGTTGTTAGTAAAGGAAAAAAAAGTCATATTAGTGAAAATTCTTAGTTTTTATTCAAATTATTGTAAAGTCGAATTAATTAATTAAATGACGGCACTTTAATGTTAGGCTTGTCTACTGTCCGTCTGTGTTCGTTAAATCTGTCTTTGAGGCGTCGCTTAGTTTCACCTATGTATTGCAAATGGCAACGATTACAATGTGTCATGTATATGAGGTGTTTAGCATATAGAGGTTATTGACCAAGCGTAAGGTCCGGATGGGGGGATATTGGTCTCGTTCTGTTTTGTGTGTGTATGGACCGAGCACGAAGACCGAGCCCGAAGGGCGAGGTCCATACACACACAAAGAAGAACGAGACCAACATCCCTTATCCGGACCGAACAAGCTTGGTCAATAAATGTTTTATTATTTGGCTTTTGCTGAACAAAGTTGTGCTTCAGTTCTTAACTTTTTTTACAATACATCGGTGTACCACTGCAATGGTTTCTTTCGCAAGGAACAGTAACATTGTGTCTGATTGGTCAGTTCGATGAGAGGTCATTTCTGATTGGCTGAGGGTAAGATTGAAACCCTTCCAATGTTAGGTAGATTTTGGTGTATTAAGAAAGTAAAATGCAGTTACCGAAGTTCACCTCGATTTATCCGAATAAACAGCAAAGACAATCCGGATAAATGTGTACAAAAACTCTTCAACTCGTCAAAATAATGTAATACTAGGGATTCTTTACTTGTTATCGTCGTCGGACGGTTTTCAAATTTAGTCGTCGTTCCTTGCCTTGCTGAACGGAAAACTCTTTCTTTTCTTTCATTTTGTCTGTGTTTTATAAAACATTGCTTTTTAGAATCGAGTTTTTTAGAATCGAGTCATATTTCAGGCTGTTATACTTCATACTAATACAAAATGAAAGGGGTAATAAATATATATATTTCCCTAACTGTACATTTTAACCTTTCATTTTGTATTAGTATTCGTATATATTTGCTGATTAGATCCCATCCAAGGCAACCAGTTCCTGCACTTCGTCCCAATTGGTCCATGCCTCTAGTATTTTACATTTATATACTTCAGTTTGCTTTTTCTGGACAATTTGTGAAAATCTACCGGGGAAGTATCCTGTGATTAAATTCACCTCCTTCTTCGACAATATCCTGGATAAAATTCCTACGCAAATCGTCATGCAAGGCTTTTCCGCGTTCATATACATTTGTAACCTTCCGCTGTTGCTGAACGACGCTATTTACAGTAACCACCGTTAGGAATTTAAGGAATGTGACAAAGAAAGTAGGCGGGGCAGTGATACCTCAATTCCGTCCCATTCCACAGTTCGGTGATTTTCGTAGTATCTTTACACCATAAAAAACATATGTATCGACAATAGATTATATAAAGTGACGAGAAAACTGGTTAGTTAGTTTGTTTATTTATTTACTCCAACATTTCTGAACAACAACATAATACACTCATTAATTAATTTAGGTAGCATTGTCACTAAAAACTACAAACACAGTAGTAACGCTAACTTGCTGATTTTCTCCCTTGTCTTTTGCTAAATTCTTTGACATTATTTATCTTTAATTTTGGCGAAATTGATACAAACTACTGTTAGAAGTGCATAATCATACATTATTATTATCTACTGAATGTAATTATATTACGATCTTTGAGGAGACACCTACTTGATTTCAATGACAGAATAAATTATTTTAAGAAGTTATGAAAGGCTTTCTGTACAAACGACTTCCGATTAAATAGCTTGGTTTCTATATGTAATCGATAAATTGTGTACACGATTCGGTAAGTTATCATCCGCAAATTCATCATTAGCCAATCAGAAGCCAGATCTATTTACTGGTTATTCCGTGGTTTTCTATGGAATACAGACGAATATTTCACGAGAAATTTATATTGTTAGGAATGTCGAGTTGTATACCAAAATAATATATATTTCGAGTAAATTTGTTCGCCTGTATTCCATAAGAAAACCATATTATTCTATAAGTAAGAAATGGGTATATCTATTTTAACTTCGGAAAGACAGGGCAGATTTGAAGCCATTATGAAAACCTCCTTTGACATCGGGTGGAACTTCTCGAAACGAGCGACAGTATTGGCCTACCCACCAATAGAATAACACCCTAACCTTTAGAACGTGCAGTACAAAAACAATAGAAGTATAGTATTATGGGTGCAATCAGAATACAGGTCTCGAGAGGTTCCGTGCTACTCGAAATTCTCTCTGAAGCCAACGGTTGTGAGTGTCAGGTAATTATGTATTCAAATTTCTAGATGCTGATTGGCCGAAAAAGAAATAGCGCGAAATGTTTGATTGGCTTCATCTTGATGTATTTGACATAAATTCTGAGTTCTGATTGGCTGAAATATTATATTTATAGGATAATGTGCGATATTCTACGAGTATGAATATTCTGTCTGAATATTCTACGATATCAGTGCCATTTTGAAATAAAAATAAGTTTAGATAGTGTTTTTTTTATATCAAAGCAAAACAAACATTACTGATATAAACACGGATTTATTGCAGCTTTGAAACGTTAAAATCGTATAACTAGAAAACAGTGAATTGCAATATAAGAATATAAGAATCGTGACAGTGATGTGTGCTATAATCGGCTGAAATTACGGGTCAGGATAATAACATGGGAATCGCTCAGAAGTTAAATTCTTCACATATTTACCACTTTCCCATCATCCCTTGCGTTAATTTATGCATAATGAGTCTACTCAGAACAGTTATCACACGTATTCGCTAGCCAAGTTGGAGATGGATTTTCTACTTTTCAAGTTATCCTATCGTAAGTACCAAGACGCAGTTTTGTTCTTTGACTCAAAGGACAACTAAATTTGTAGAGTTTTATATTTTGTATGTCACGCGACTGTTTGCAGACCTAGCTATTGTGTGTTATGAATTTATTCTTTGGAAGTAAGACTCGTAGAGTCAAAATTCGGCTAATGAATAGACAAAGATTAAGTATAACACAATTGACTCCACGTTGAAAATGCGCCATTTTCTGAACATGCATATCACCTCAGTCATGCTTTTACTATCTTACGTATCACGCACAATCAGTGCTAAACATACTTTAAATTCGAGAAGTACCTGACATACGTAAAACATACAAAACATAAAAGACGTAGATGAAACTATATTCATTTAGACGGCAGTTAGGGCACGTTTGAGGTTAGGGTTTGTCTGTTATTTATATTCGTATTTTGTATGCACACTGAAATTTGGCGAAGCTTGAAGTTACATAGAAACTATTTTCCGAACAGTAAGCTTATATTTCAACGATTACTGTCATTTTCAGGAACCGGACTGGGATCCGTTGCCTCAATATAAACTGCCGGTCGATAACTCCAGCCGGTGACCGAAGGCCTTAGATTGCACACCGCTACACTGTTGGGAAACAGCACTACTCGTTGGTTCTTTCTCGGTGTAAGAAACCCGAATATTTGAATTGCAAATCATGTTTAAGAACAGAAGACATACAATACCATACATTATCCTATAAATCATATATTTCAGCTAATCAGAGCTCAGCTTTACTATGAAATACAGGGCGGTATTTCATGGCTAGATCAAGGCCAGTCAAAATGCAGGACATTTCGCGTCCTTTCTTTATCAGCCAATATGAATTCAATATTTTGAATACATAATTAGTCTGCAGACGCTTCGGCGACTCGAAAAAAAATATTTTTTCCTTCGAGAACACTCGCAGTCTATCGCTCGGTAAGTTACTTTGTTTTCGTGCTATTTATAGGATAATATGGTTATTTCATGGTTTTCTATGGAATACTGGCGAAAATTTCACTCGAATTCATATTATTTTGGTAAAGGCTCGTTGTATTCCCAAATAATGCAACTTTCTCGTGAAATATTCGTCCGTATTCAATACAAAACCATGAAATAACCAGTAAATATAATTCATAGTAATGATTAGTGTATGCCAATGAGAAAAGCAAAATACCTAAAAATCGACAGCGACATCCCTCATGGCATAGTGGTGAGGGATTAGTGAAGGTTAGGGACGGTTGTATCTATATAATAAATAAAAGCCTTGAGTTTTGGAAAATTCCGCTTTGGCGTCATGTTAACTGTATGGCGGTCTATCTTGAAATGGCCTCCAACGGTTGGTAATGTAGTTTACACGCAATGCATGACGTGAAGATGGTAATATCCTTCTTTACTCCAACACCGTTCAGCAGTGAGATATTTACAAAATAATACCGTACTCATCCAAAACATGTTCCCAGATCTACTAAACAATGTCTTTATAGTTCTTAGCGTTATTTCTTGGTGGTGAAATAGCGATTAAACTGGGTTTTACGTCTTACAGCAATAATTCCAACAAACAATCCCCTTCAACATCTTCTTGAACTCTCGCCTGAATGCTCTGTGTGGGGGAATTGTAATAAAACCTTATCTGCCAAACTTCAGAAATTACAAAATCGCGCATCCAGAGTATTAACCTTTTCAAATTATGACGCTAATGCCGATTGTCTTTTCGAGGAACTTGGCTGGCAAAAACTTGAAACACAACGCCATATCCACAAAGCTGTCATGGTTTATAAATCTATTAACGGACTTGTCCCTGATTATCTACGTACCAAATTTGTCGACCGAAGCAGTGTTTCAAATTATTCTTTAAGAGACACTGAGGGTAAACTTGCTGTTCCTTTCCCGCGCACTAATTTTTTGAAAAACAGTTTTAGCTATAGTGGTGCAGTGATATGGAATAGCCTCCCTGTAGAATTGCGCCAAGCTAGAACTCTAAGCAATTTTCGCTCTGCCTGCAGCAGTTACTTTTCTGACATCAATTAGATTATTAAGTAGAAGCACGGCACTCATGTAAAGCAGGTCCTTTTGTTGATGTTTGTAGTCATTTAGAGTTAATTATAAATTAGAATTAAAGTTGAATATTTGTAGTTTAATAGTTCTTACAATATTTTAATCGCTTATAGTCTGTATATAAGTTTATAGTCTAATTATTAGTAGTATTTTTATTGTAGTTATCTTACGTTATTTTCATATGTAAAAATCCTGATGAGTTTACCGTGGGTAAATAAAGTTATTATTATTATTATTATTATTATATATGATTGGGTTGATCATGCTGAAGGTGTAGCCCATGAACGTAGTCATTAAGTAGACCTCTCGTGGAAGTTGTGGCTCGTTGTCCATACCGTCGATGGATACTGTAACATGTTCCCAGATCTACTAAACAATGTCTTTATAGTTCTTAGCGTCATTTATTGGTGGTGAAATAGCGATTAAACTGGGTTTTACGTCTTACAGCAATAATTCCAACAAACAATCCCCTTCAACATCTTCTTGAACTCTCGCCTGAATGCTCTGTTACCAACTCCATATATGATTGGGTTGATCATGCTGGAGGTGTAGCCCATGAACGTAGTCATTAAGTAGACCTCTCGTGGAAGTTGTGGCTCGTCCATACCGTCGATGGCTACTGTAACACCGATAGGAATCAAGCAACAGAAAAAACCTAGAAACACAGCAACCATGAGCTTTGTGATCTTCGTTTCTTGCACGTGTGCACGAAGCTCGTCTAGGTTGTTCTGTTGTACTGCAAAAACCTTGTTTGTTTGATAAACCTTTCTGAACACCACGGCATAACAAAATGTCACGATGGCAAAAGAAGACCATAGAATTGCTTTCAGAATTAATCCCGTGTAGGGAATGCTGACGCGTTGAAAACATATGGCTTTTCCTGGGTGAAAAATATAACCATCAAAAAATAGTGGAGGTGTTGCTACTACGGTTAGCGATACCAGCCATGGGATGAGAGTAAAGAGCAAGGTGCGGCGAGGTTGGAAGATTTGGTGGTATTTCGCCGATTTGACGACGCAGAAGTAACGACTCACAGCAATCACTGCCATGGTTTGTATAGAGGTCAGACACACTGTAATACTACAAAATCCTAGGCTTACACACAAGGCTTGGCTTGAAATCCCACTCCCGAGAATGAGAGTTGTCAAAGTAAACGGCATGCCTAGCAGAGCTACCAGAATGTCAGTAATAGCTAAAGAGACGACAAACATGTTGGTTATGGTGCGAAGACTTGAGTTTCTCCACACGGCGAAGAGGACCAAAGTATTACCGACAAGTGCCATGCACATCACCAACAACGTCATGGTGCATTCTGAAACTATCGTTGCCAAATTCCTGGACAAGAGCTCTTGGGCTAACCTCTCCATACCTGGTGGATTTCCTGGTTGGTTTAGATGTCTTCTCAGCTTCGTGCGTAGCAGCTAACGCTATCCGGCACAGTTCATGGTTGAAGTAAAACCACTCGCTTTTATCTCACCATGAGCCAATCACGCTTCAGCTTAACTGGCTATTTGTGGCCAGAACTCTGCAAGTTAATTGATGATGAACTGTTGAGAAATCTGGCAGCTGCTGAATGGTTGCACTGTGTGTTCTATAATAAACACTTTACGTTCAAATATTCCAGCTTTTTTTAAACTTATTGGTGTCTAATGACTAGGAAACAGCATGTTTTTTCTCTTTTTCGCGGAATTTTGATATTTGATAGCGTCAAATTGTGACTTGGTTTGACAGACTTGTAAATACATTTTGGTAATTTTTACCTTATCTTTAAACTGAATTAGAAGTGAAATTGTTCACCAGGTGGTTTTCATGTAATAAAAAGTGCTTAATAACTTGATAACTCACTCATGAGAACATAAATTTCGTATCTTCAATGTATTTGCACAACCGACGTTGGAAGAGAATGTTGACCGGTACAGCAGTAAAACTTGAAGTTCAATGCCAAAGTCATTTTAATAAATAGAACTCTAAGTTTGCTGGCATACGAATATTACTCTAAGTTTACTGTCATATATTATACGAATATTACGACAAAAGATCTTAACAGAGGCGGATTACATATGCGGCCTTCGTGTAACTCACTTATGACTGATAATATTGACCTTTCCCAATTTGTTAGCAAAACAAAATATTTTAAAAAATCTGGAAAAATCAAATTACCTTTTTAAAATGGTAGCAATTGATTTTTGTATGATTTTTTAATTTAATAATTTCATCGCAGTGTGCTACTTCCCAACATTATTATATAAACTCGAGAAACGACAAAGAACCGTGGACGAAAATCCTGCTGGTTGCTACGTTGGATCTAAGTCAGATCTAATCAGCCAAAATGAAAATGAATACGAAGTCCAAGGACTACGGTAAAGCTGACACAACGTAGCATTTTATATTGAACATTACAATATTTCGGCTGGCCAAACCACAAGTGAAGAGCTCTAAGGTAAGCAGATTTTTAAATGTGGTAAATTTCGCAAGAGAAATTGCGGAAACGGGAAGTGACGTAGACCAAAACTTGAAGTAGCAAAATAGTATAAGAGATAAGCACTATGTTTCATCACGTATATTCATACCATATGGTTCTAGAGTTTTAGCTTTATCTATAAGGTGCGCTTCTCTGGCTTTACGTATTGTGTCTCTTGATGAGTATATTATTTCTAGAGGGATAGGTTGTATACTACAAGGGACACAAATAAACATTCCAATATGTCCCGACAAAAAAGTCATGTTGTTATCATTATCATCAATATACAAGGCCAAGTAACTGATAAAATACTTTACTGAATTATCATTCGGCATAATCAGCTTACTAAAAGCTGGAGGTGTACATAAGTATTATAATAGTTAACATTGTTCTTAAAAACAGAAAGATCTTTGAACTGAGAAAGATCTCTGAACTTGACGATCGCGCGCTTTTGAAATGGCTTCCTCGCGAAATCTGATTGGCCAACATCAATCGTACGATCCATTCTCAGCCAATCAGGAGCAGGGCGGTAAATGTGTTTGCAGCCCGCTCGGTTCGTCATCGGCCCGCTAGTTTGAGAGCTTTCGAGAGGCCGGTTTTCTATTTTGCCGCGTATTTTGATGATAACAAGAGGCCCTGAGTGGCCTTAACTCGGGCCATCTATAGCATGTACTGCATGGAGTTCTAGCATAATTTTGTGTCAACATGGTTTGTGCTAGAGTAGCCAGAGAATTGGTTCTCTACTGATGCTCTTGTCTGTCGAATGTCAATATGCAAATGCCCCACGTATGCCGGGGGGGGGATTAGGTTAGGGTTTAGGGTTATGGTATGCTATGGTAATTATTGTAAAATTATCTTTTTAAATTATGGTAACACTAACGTTATTTGGAACAAACAATCAATGTACAACGTTTGTATACAACCCATGTATGTATGTATGTTGTTGTTGCCGGGGGTGATAGAGCCATAATACACACACAACACACACATACATACATGCTGTGCATGTACATTTCAGCCACAATTTCCTTCAATTCTGTAGTTTAATATTACTTTCTTTTCAATATTATTGTTCCTTGAGGGTCGTTAAAATTATAAAAAAAACTTGGTATGGGTGTTGTTGATTGAAGTGCAATGGTTATTTGAGTAGTCTGCACGACATTGAGTCACTGAAATTTGATGCATTGTAATTATATCAGGTGCAGTATGACTACGAGAAATCAAGCAATTTTTTAAGAACAACAAATTCCACATAATGTTGCTGTTCATTGTGAATAGTTAGGTACATGTAATGTCGTTCTACATGTGAAATAAAGTCATCTATTTGTAATTCTCATTAACAAACCAGTGGAGACGGCTGAAATTCAGGCTAAATTCTCAATACAATATTTTCGATTGAGGTCGTAAACTACAGACCACCATTTTCTAGTATTAGTGAGCTGCCACTGTGCTAGTGCTCATTTTCTACATCTTGAAGGAGACTGAAACTTATAATGGCAGGCCACAAAGAAACATGCAATGTCCACTCATTTTTTTCTATCATTGGGGTCGCAGCAAGATTAATTTTCATTCCCAAATAATTCTTAAAAGTACTTGTACTCCTGATCGTGACCGAGTGAAAGTGACGATGCTGATGCCAAGAACTGAGGAACAACAATTACATTTATTTTCTCATAAGATGATGGAAATGTATACGAGTAATAAGGCATAATAAGAAATACAATGATGAGAAGGTAGGTCCTTAAGGTAACCTTAGGGTTATCTTAAGCCAGGACCACCTCAGATGGAAAACACTGAAACAAGATCTAGCTTGCATGGATATATAATGGTACCAAGAAAGGGGAAGGGAAAGAAAGAGTGCCACTTGCATGAAAATATACTCTCTCAGTTCTGGACCAAATTTAGTTTATTTTATATACTTGCAATAATGATAAATACACTACTCTATACATAATATCATTGTCAGTTCTAAAAAAAAAACATTAAATACACTGTAGAATGCCTGAACCCAGAGATAATAATCAAATACAAAGAGGAACAGGCCAGATGTAAATAGACCCGGGAAATAGAACAAAATATAAAGCCAATAATTGTACATGTGTCACTGTTAGGTGGTAACTGTTCCTTGTTCTTGTGCTTAGGAAAGATTGGTTTTTACCAGTATCAATAACACGCCACAGATAAATATGCGATTTCCACATCAGAGTCATTTATCGTTCGTTTGAAAAACATTTCATTTCGGATTACTTACTCAGTTTGCCGGGCCCGGCGTTTCAGCTTCTGACCCCATTCGGTTTTCGCACAGGTAGGTCTTCTACTCTGGCCGCTGACTTTCTACTTTTATACCTTCTACTTTATACCTTCTGCCACATCGGCAGACGCGCTTACGACTGGTATGAAACGGGGAGCTTTTCATTCCATACCAACCGGCCTGACTCAGTAGAGCGGTTCGAACCCAGACACACTAACCACTGCGCCACTGAGTCAGACGAAAGATTTGGCAGCGAAAATCATATTTATGTCTGTGTCCGGGCTGATGCAATCTCCCGTGACACGCGGCTGGCGTGACGAGAAAGAAATTTGCATACGAAGTAGACAGCTATTTATGCGAAGCTCTTCGCGAAGTGAAAGTACCTACCTCGCTCGCTTCTCTCGTAGGAAATATCGATTTTTAGCCAACGAGACTGCCTAGCTTTGCTCGCATCTCCTTTCGGATATCGGAGCGAAGTTCTTCGACGTTTTTTATCCTCCCTTCTCGCCTGTTTTTCTGTCGGATTTCGAGTTTAAGCGCTTCGTATTTCCCTTCGAATTTCCCTTTCTCGCCAATAACACTCGAGAACTCGGCTTCCGAAATGTTGCCATCGGCTAGGGCTTTCGAAACTTTGGCCTCCACGGAATTAGCCTTAGCCCGGGCAGTCTTTTCGTGCTTTGAAACACGGTCCCCAAGTTTCTTACTAGCGACGGCCATCGAAGCCGAAACGATGGCGCAAAGAAATCCGATCGCCCCTAGAGAGATACCGACCGGAAGTCCAACGCCCGTAAATGACGTGCCCAGAGCGGAAGCGGATAAAACACCGCTCAGGCTACCTGTGGCCACAGCGACCCCATGAACAATACCACGGGCTCGGGCGTACTTTTTGCGAACAACCTCGTAGTGCTTCGCCTGCTGTTCGAGCTCGGCGAGCGTATCGCAGACTTTCTGCAGTCGAAAGCTCTCAGCCATCTCTGGCCAACGTGGCGCGCTCAAAGAGCACACGCCCTTCAACGCTTGATAGTGGGTCTCACGAACTGCGGCAAAACCCAGTTTCTCGTCGACACCCTCCGGGGCTCCTTACGCGGCAAGTTTGACTACGTAGTCCTTGTTTGCCCCACGAATGCCCACAACAAGACCTATCGGAGTTTTGCACATGGAGACCGCCACTTTTATGCGATCTCGCCCCCGCAGGATGCTATCGGATGTGCTTGCGTTTTCGGAGGTACCAATACGCTGGTGGTCCTAGACGATTGTGCCGCCAGCAAGGACGTCAATCGTCGGACGGACAAGCTTGTCGATCTGGCCTTCTCGGCGCGCCACGTGGGTGGTGCTCACCCAACAGCTCACGAGCATCTGCAAACCCTTTCGTGAGAACGTGGGCGTAGTCGTGTCCTTTCACACCGCCTCGCGGGGCGACACCAAGGCCCTCTTCGTGGACTACGGCGGAGGTCTGGGGCGGGATGAGAAAGAGATGTTGGCCTTGGGGCTCCGGGAGCACAAGTACTCTCGCATATGCTTTTGTTTACGACATCCCTTTGAGGTCGTATTGGAGATACCTGCGCCCATTGCATATATTCATGGAGGCTGAAATAGAAGCACTTTTAGGGGAGGACATCACCGGGCCACCCCCACAGGCCGAGGTCGCCGCAGCCACAAGGACCGCGAGTGACCACGTGGCTGACCACCGCGAGGCCCTCTCCATCCTGGCCGCGACGGGCACTACGAAGGAGTTCCTGGGGCAGAATCTCTCTCTAGGAGATCTCTCTAGGCTGTCTGAGAAGGACGTAGAACGGCTACATTGTAGGTACCAGGCCGTCGTAGCAAAGCAAGTAACGGGCTGCTTAGTAAACGGAGCCCTGCGCCTAGCAACCCGTTCAGTCGCGTACGTAGTCCCCCTAGACGACCAACAAGCACTGCTCAAGGACCTGCAAGAAGACCACCTAGTCCTCAACGAGATCAGTGATGTGGCTGGCTTGTTGTCTCTTAGAGCGGGTCGCTTAGTGGCCTTGGCTAACACCTTGTTCCATGTAGCTAACCACATAGAGATGTCCAGCACAGCAAGTGAGCCTTCTATTGAAGGCTTGCAGCCCGAGGTAGATATACGAGATGGCGGAAGCGGATCAAATCACTGCGGACCCCCGACAACCACCCCAAGGGTTAAGGACCCTAGGCGGGTCGCCGCTGGGAAGGCCCGAGAGGCCCTTGCCCGCGATGAGACTCGTGAAAGGGAGGAGGCTCCTGCGACTGCTGCAGGCCTTCTCAAAGGCGTGTCCACCACAACGGTCCTGTCCGCGATCGGCGCAGGGGCGACCCTGTTGGGGCTGTGGTATCAGGCGCGCCAACAACACCGACTACAGAACTGTTGTAGCCCGAACCTTCCGGCAGCCACTGCCCGCAGCAGTGCCGGAGGGACAGCATCAGTGCCGGAGGCACAGTTGTTCTTGCAACGCCAAGTTCCCGCAACACCGAGGCCTCCACCAGCCCCTATGGAGTAACCCCTAATTGAAGCTTGACCTGTTTCCTGTTATACGTAGCTATGTCGGAAAGCAAGCTCGTGAAAACCGTGCTCGACGCCGCCATTCTGACTGGACTCGCCGCAGGTATTGGTTGGATTGCGAAGAAGGTGGTGAAGGAGCCCATGACTAGCGACCCCTCGCCCAGCATACTAAACTACGTGAAGTGGACTGGCGTGTTGGCCGGAAGCATAGTGGCTAAGGAATACCTCGAGGGCAAAAAGGCGGGGCCTTGCTCAACGCTACCGCCTTTGTGGGCGGCAGTTACCTCGCCCATGACATAGCGGAAAGGGTCCCGATGTGCTCGCAGCTGAGAGAAAGCGCCACGATTTGGCCCTCGACAAATAACAAGCTGATTGGGCGGAATTCCAAGAAAACCGCGAGAAGCTGGCCGACTGGGTTGCCGAGCAATCTCGCCTTCGGCGCCACGCCCAAGAGGACTTGAAAAATACGGACCGAGCTCTCGAGCTATACAACACGGTACACGTGGGGTTACGCCGCATCCCGGCGTCCAAGGAGCCCCAATTCTCCACCTACTATCGACCCTCGAGCGCCCAAAAAAAACAGGCGAGCTGGTCTATGTTGGTGGCGGGATGCTGGCCATTGGCTACGCTGCGAGCCGCTGGCTGTAGAATAAAAAAACGTGTTTTTTTCTGCATATAGATAGGAATATGCTGCTGCCAGAAGCCGTTGCACACGCGTGTTGGAGACTCATCGTTCTCCTTGAATACATAGCAGATGGCAGCCGCCAAGATATCTCGCCGTCTCTCGGCAATCTACTATAGTGCCCAGGGCTACTGGAAGGGTTACGCCGCTGTGGGCAAGCTCACAGCTGCTGCTTCTTCGGGAGAGGCTGCCGCTAAGGGTTGGCTGGAGAAACAGGCCCTGTGGCAGATATATCTCCCAGCCCCGCGCGATGTCCCAAGACCCCACTGGACTGTCTCAAAACCTAACCAAGTTCATCAAGCTGATTTGTTGTTCCTACCGCATGACACAGTACGCCGGCGCACTTATAAGTACGCCCTCACCGTGATCGATGTGGCGAGCCGATACAAGGAAGCAGAGCCCTTGACCTCGAAAGATAGTGGAGAGGTGGCTGCGGCCTTCGAACGAATCTACAAGCGCGGCCCGTTGACATGGCCAAAGCTGTTGCAGGTCGATCCCGGGCGGGAGTTCATGGAGCGCCTATCCGACACCTTGGAGCGGCACGACACGAAGGTTCAACGAGGCGAGGCAGGCAACCACAGGGCGCAGAGCTTCGTCGAGCGGGCGAACAGGACGCTTGCTGAGAGGTTGTTTGGACACCAATACGCGCAGGAGATGGTCTTGGAGTCGGAGGGGAGCAGTGCAAGATCCACAGAGTGGGTCCTGCGACTGCCTGCAGTCCTACAGGCAATGAACAGCGAGGTGACCCGATTGACAGGGAAGGAGCCCTCGAAGGCCGTGGAGGCACAGCAAGTGGATGCAAAAGCCCCTACGTATTCGCGGGCCGTTGGGTTCGAAGAGAAGCGCCTGCCATTCGATGCTCTCGTTCGATATCTGTATGCACCAGGGGAGCAGGAGGGCGGGGAAAGGCGTAGGGCCACTGATCCTGTGTGGAGCCTGGGGACGTATGGTATCTCGCGCAGTGCGATATCTTCGGGGCAGCCCGTGCTGTACTATCTGTCGGAGGGGGCACCCAAGCGGGGATTCGTGCGCGAAGAGCTGCAGGTGGTGCCGACGGACACAGAGCTCCCACCGAAGGGCATCTTGATTGTGCCCCGCCGCTAGGGGGCAAGGCTGTATTCAATGGGCTCTGTGTGGATGCCGTCTGAAAGCACCCGTCGCTTGTCGTAGTAGGCCGAGAGCCCTAGCTTTCGTTGGCAGTACGTGCGCATGGTGCCCTCAATCATGCGGAAGCCAAAATTTTCCGCTTTATCCAGACTGCCCTCGAGGGCCGCCTTGTAGCGGCCCCAAGTGAGGTCGTTTTGCTTTTGCGACATCCCCTTTGCTGAGTGTTTCGCTTTCGCGTCCCCTCCCACGAAGTAGCACTTGGAACAGAGTGCTATGGCGCGGTCCCCCTCGAATTCCAGCTTGAATAGCCCTGGCGTGCGGTTGCTCCATTCGCTCCAGGAGAGCCACTCCTTCCGGCAGGCTGCGAACTCGGCTTGCAGAGCCGGGCGTACGGCGGCTTCCAGGGCGGCGGCGGACAAAGCGAAGTACAACGAGTCGGTGTCCATCTGAATGAGCTCGAAGTCGCGCCTGTCGATGAACCTGTCGAGGAAGTCGTAATAGAACTCGAGCATGCGGAGCTTGGCGAGCTGATAGACCGCGATGCCGATTTGGAAGGGTCGCGTGATGATGATTAGAGGCTTGCGGGCCAAAATTTCGTAGGCCTCTCCGATCTCGTTCAGGTCGTCGAACCACGCCGAGCGGAGGGCGCGGTCCACGGTTGCCTCGTCTCGAGTGTAGGTTGTCTTTGTCTGCCGCTCCAGCGCCTCGATGACCTTCCCATAGGCGGAGTTCCCCAGAAGCTCCATTATTTCGGCTAGGAGGGCCTTCTCTTTGTCGGCGTCGCCCAGCCGGCGAGCCTCCGTCACCTGCTCTACGAACCAGTCGAAGATCTTCTGTGGTTCGTAGTCGATCGTACGATATATACGGCCGTGATCACCAGCCCATGGTCGAGGTACCATTGGAGGAGGGGGTGCACAGAAGGACAGGGCCCCAACCAGCTTTTTCTGTCCCGGCGCCCTCTTCCGTCCAGTGGCTGCGAGGTAGGCTAGCATTTCGGGGGGCACCGCCGCCAGAGGCACCTCCTTGCCGTAGAAGAGGGGCGCCATCTCCTCGAACTTCGGCCAGAGGTGGCGTGGGACCTCTATATCGACCTCTGCGTACCCGAACCACGACCCTGCCCGCAAGCACACGGCGAGCCCTTCGGCAGCTGGGCCGGGTTCTTCTTAGTGCACGACCTGGTCCTCTCCACAAGGCATATCCTTCGCCATCGTGGAGAGATACAGCGCATTCGCATTGTAGCCGAGGATGCGCTTACAGACCCGCGCGTCGGGGTATTGGTGCGAGCGTATCTTTGTCACCCCGGCTTGGTGCAAGCGGGTGAATACGATGCTCGGCCCTCCGGTGACGCTGGCCTTGAGCATGGCATAGGCCTCCTTCCCTGGGGCGTGGAGAACTGGCTGGTCAGGGCCTCTCAGTGTCCTACGTAGGAGGTATTGCAGTGAGACCCCCGGTAGCGAGACCGCGTTCTTGAAGATGTCGACCCCGCGCTCTGTGTAGAAGTTCCTCATCTGTTCGAGGGCCTCCACGAATGGGCCTACGTCGAGGTCGTTGTAGTGGCGAAGCCAGTCGGCAAATGTCTTCATTTTCTTTGCACGGAAGAGGCGCTTACAAGCCCTCCACTCGCTGAGCTGGAGTGGGTAGCCTCCCCACAGCTTGGAGTACCACTCAGGGTAGTTGGGAAAGCCGGGATGGTCGAGCCTGTCTGGGTTGTCGAACCATTCGTACGGGAACCACGACTTCGACTGCTGGCAGCCGTAGGCCTTTGTCCACTTCTCGTAGCTAGTGCCTGGGCCTAGATAGTTCATGACATCGAGAAACTTGTAGGCGGGCGTTAAGAGGTACATTGTCTGGTTCACCTTCCTCCCGACAAAGACCTTGTCGCAAGTGTTGGTCAGCTCCTCATCGAAGTGCTGCTTGATCAAGTTCAGATCGTACTTTTCCGAGTTGAATCCCAGGACGGGCACTTGGTGGCACCACTCGCCAAGGAGGTGCTGCTGTTTCTTCGGAAGAAGGTGAGCGTCCTCGGGCATGAACTCTGTTCTGGCTGCCAGCCGGAGTTTGCTGGCCCGACGCTCTACGGCTGCCATGAATTCTGCGACCAAGGCCCTAGGGTCTCGATTGACGAGGTGCGTAGGCTTTCTATCCGTCGTATCGCCTAGAGAGACCGAGATGGGGATGTGCTCGCTTTCCAGGGAGAGGTCGGCGGTAGGGTTTCATGCTTTGGACTTGTCTCCGTAAGACTCGAAGTCGTATACTATCGCATGGGGATAGGTTCTCGTTGTTTGCTTTGGGGGCCTTTATCCAAGCCCCTGCCTCCTCGTGCTCCCACCGCACTACAAGCTGGTGACCCTCTGCGAGAATCTTGGCCTCCTGCTCGAGGGTCTTCTGATAGACCATAGCGTACGTGATGTCTACGCCCTTCACGATGTGGACGACTGTTTTTCGCTGCGCCTCGCTTTAGTGTTTGGACTTTGTACCTCTATTTATATAACACGATAGTGTGTAATGATTGCATAAGATGATCACGTGATTACGGTGTATGTTTTAGAATACTAGAGAATAAAGATTGGTAGCGATGTGAATCCGGCGAGTGCAGTACTAGTCTATCTATTCGGGATATATCTAAATACTAAATTGGCGACGAGGATTTTCGATCTCACACGATGCAATAATGGCAACTAGTCTTCAGTTACCGGCAGTTCAGCCTTTCTCTGTTACGACGGACCAAACGACGCTCGGGCAGCGCTGGTCAACATGGGTCAAAGGCTTGGAGTATTTCCTCCTAGCGTCCAACATAAAGGAGAAACACCAAAAGCGAGCTGTGCTACTCCACTTAGCAGGTGCTGAGGTGCAAGCAATCTTCGAAACGTTCACCGAGACGGGCGAGGACTACGATGCAGCGCTGGCAAAGCTGAACAGCTATTTTGAGCCAAAAAAGAATATACCGTTCGAAAGACATGCGTTTCGTCAGGCGGCTCAAGGGTCGAGCGAGACCATGGATGCCTATGTGACTCGTCTGCGAGGACTTGCGAAATCGTGTGACTACGTGTGACAAAGCGGACGACATGATCAGGGATCAGGTAATAGATAAATGTGCCTCGACCAGCCTTCGCCGCCGATTGCTACGTGAAACAGAATTGACACTGGATGGCATTTTACAAATTGCTCGAGCGATTGAAGCGGCCGATCGACATGCAGCGAGAATTGAAGCATCCACAGGACAGTCTGGACAGATAAACCAGATTTCCAGCGGCGCAGGATCTTCGCGATCGAGCGAACAGAGAAATAAAGGAATGCCCCAACAAAGGAATGCACGGCATTTGCGGCGCACGAGGCAGGAGGAGTCGTATAAATTATGTTTTTGCTGTGGACGAGCAGGGCATCAGGCGAAGGACCCGACATGTCCTGCCCTTGGCAAACAATGTAATAACTGTGGAAAGGAGAACCATTTTAGTGCGGTTTGCAAGAGTGATACGAAACCTGCTAGTAGCAAAAATGAGAGTTCGCATGGAACACGACGACTGCGATATGTCGAGACAGAAAATGACAGCTCTGACGACGAGACAGGAAATGAGAGTTCTGCTGATGAATATGTGTGGGCGATTGGAGACAACAAGGCGGGTAAAACTGTTCCGATAATCGTGAACAATACTACAATTCAGGTTATCGTTGATTCTGGAGCGAGTGTGAATGTATTGGATGGAGAGACATTCAATTGTTTGTCGGATAATGGAGTGGAGCTGAAACATTCCAAGATCAAGATTTATTCATATGGGGCCGACATGCCACTTCCGGTCAAAGGAACGTTTTATGCAAATGTGTCAACTGATCAAATGGCCAATCCTGTGAGAGCTAAATTTGTAGTTGTTGACAATTTGAGTTCAGGATCGCTTCTGGGAAGAAAAACTGCAATGGAGCTTGGAGTACTACGCGTTGGAATGGAGCATCCACGGCCAAGTGTCAACCAGATATCAACAACTGGAACGATACAAGCAATTATCAACAAACATACGGCAGTGTTTGATGGAGTTGGCAAACTGAAGGATTATGAGTTGAAAATACACATTGACCCGGAGGTCAATCCGGTTGCTCAACCACAGCGACGAATACCGTTTCATGTTCGCAAGGAAGTTGACAAGAAGCTCAAAGAGTTACAGGAACTGGATATTATTGAAGATGTAGAGGGCCCAACGCCTTGGGTTTCACCTCTAGTTGCGGTTCCTAAATCAAACGGTGAGGTGAGAGTTTGTGTTGACATGCGTCGGGCAAACGAAGCAGTGATTCGGGAAAGGCACCCGATACCAACGTTAGAAGAAACCCTGGATGAATTAAATGGGGCTTCAGTGTTCTCTAAACTTGACTTGCGGTGGGGATATCACCAGGTAGAGCTTAGTCCAGAATCGAGGCACCCGATGACAAGAAAGTTGAGGCCGTGAGAAATGCGCGAGCACCACAGAATCCAGCAGAAGTGAAAAGTTTTCTCGGGCTAGTAAACTACTGTGCGCGTTTCATCCCGAATTTCTCGACACTGGCGGAGCCACTACGCAAGCTTACTAGGAGCGACACTGAGTGGAGTTGGGGTACGGCCCAACAAGATGCATTTGAACGCCTTCGAGTTATTCTTACTGGAGACTGTGTTGTAGCACATTATGATCAGGATGCAGAAACTGAACTGAAGGTTGATGCGAGTCCAGTGGGTCTCGGAGCGATTTTACTGCAGCGAAGCAACAACGTTGTACGCCCAGTGGCATATGCTAGCCGTACTTTAACTGATGTTGAGAGGCGGTACTCCCAGACAGAGAAAGAAGCTCTAGCAGTTGTTTGGGGCTGCGAACGGTTCCATATCTATCTCTATGGCAAACAGTTTACTCTGTATACAGACCACAAGCCACTTGAGATAATTTAAAGTCCGAAGTCAAAGCCACCACCACGCATAGAACGATGGGCACTTCGTTTGCAACCATATCGGTTCAAGATAGTCCACATGGCAGGGAAAACAAATCCGGCCGATGTACTCTCGAGATTACCACTAGACGACCAGCCGTTCAGGGAGAGAAACATAGCAGAGGAGTATGTCAATTTTGTGACGACAAATGCGGTTCCAAAGGCACTAACGCTTGACCAGATTGTAGAAGAGACCAGGGCAGACACATTGTTACAGGAAGTGCAAAGCTGTTTAAGTGGAGCTGCCAAATGGCCAGACACACCAGAAATCAAGCCATACCAACTGGTTAAGGATGAACTGTGCATAAATAAGGGAGTGATACTGCGAGGATCTCGTATTGTAATGCCGAAAACTCTATGGCAACCAACTCTGCGCAATGCACATGAGGGACACCAAGGAATTGTGCGGACCAAGCAGATGGTAAGAGAGAAAGTATGGTGGCCAGGTATTGTGCAGCAAGTTGAAGAAATGGTTAAGGATTGTCTACCATGTCAGTCTGTTGTGGGCAGGTCTACACCAGAGCCGTTAAGGCCGACTGTAATGCCAGAGAAACCATGGCATGAAGTACATATTGACATTTGCGGACCCTTTCCGACCGGGGAAAGTCTACTAGTTTGTGAGGATTCGTGTACGCGTTGGCCAGAAGTTGTAATTATAAAGTCTACTACGTCTGCAGCCATAATTGGGCATCTACGCAAAATATTTGCTGTGCATGGGCTACCGGTGAAAGTGATCACAGATAATGGATCAAATTTTGTGTCTGAGGAATTTGAGACTTTCTTAGAGACTCATGGTATCAAACATCGTAAGGTCACACCGTATTGGCCACAGGCTAATGCAGAGGTTGAGAGATTTAACAGGACAATCGAGAAAGCAATTCGTACTGCACATGCTGAGGGCAAGAATTGGCGTAACGACATGTTTGTGTTCTTGTTGAACTACCGGGCGACACCTCATGCGGCTACAGGTGCGTCCCCAGCTCTCCTGCATCTGGGACGAGAAATAAGAACGAAGATACCACAGGTTGATGCACCAGTTTCTAACGTTCTGTCTGCTGCGCTACAATCTGCCCGGGTCAAAGACCAAAGAGCAAAGCAGCAGGCAAAGTTATATGCGGACAAGCGAAACAGAGCTACTCCCTCAGACATCAAAGTGGGTGATAAAGTATTGCTCAAACAAGGGAGGAAAGACAAACTATCTACAAAATATGACCCTAAGCCATATACTGTGGTGGAAAGAAAGGGTCCGAGTTTGGTTCTACAGCGAGATGGAGGTTGTTTGTTTATGCGCAATGTCTCGTTAGTACACAAAGTGAACAAGGAGTCTATGGAGCAGGGTAATGTGGATATTGATGATTTGCCACTGGATGCTGATCCAACACAGGCAAATGACAACCAGGAGCCACAGAGACCTGTTCGGCCTGTTCGGGTCAGACAGGCACCAGCCTATCTGAATGATTTTCAATTGCAATAGTTAGGACGCTATCAGAATGTACATAGCAGTATAGAGACTAGAGACACATCGTTATAGTTTGTTGGTTTCATCTACTTTCCGAAAATAGTTAGTGTACATATCAGAGCCATGTTTTAATTCAATCAAAGGAGGGATTTAGTGTTTGGACTTTGTACCTCTATTTATATAACACGATAGTGTGTAATGATTGCATAAGATGATCACGTGATTACGGTGTATGTTTTAGAATACTAGAGAATAAAGATTGGTAGCGATGTGAATCCGGCGAGTGCAGTACTAGTCTATCTATTCGGGATATATCTAAATACTAAACTCGCTTGGAAAGCAGCCTATGCATCCGTGCAAGTGACAACCGTGGTATTGGTATACTGTCCCAGTATTTGGGTCGTAGCCGTCCACAGGGGCTCCGGCTATCCACCGCTCGCCCCCGTGCCCGCAGCTATGGTGATGGATGTGCGTTTTTCGCTGTCTGGACTCATGCTCGATCCATTTGGTGGCCTTTCTCCCGACATGGGCTTTGGGATAGAAGGCCTTTTCGTAGGCTGACTGTAGGGCTTCGACCTGGTTCACCGGGGCATACTATTTTGGTCATTCCTTGGGTACAGCGGTCGGCGTGTCGCTGCAGATTGGAAGCTTTGGTGAAGCGCGCGTTGCAATGACCACAAACATACACGTTGGCTAGTTTTGCGATGTTCCGGATGTAGAATGCGTGCTGGTTGAAGAAGCCGATTGACATCGTTTCCTTGTAGTGGACCGGCTGTCGCGTCAGGTGCCAGTCGCCGTTTTCGGCGGGCTCGTACACTCGTATTCCCACCTTGAAGCACGCCTCTACACGTTGGAGCTCGTCAAGGGAGGTCTTGGGAATATCTGGGGTCGTGATTTTGTGGTTGTAGAATGATGCAGCGAGTTCCTTTCCCTTGGTTGTGCACCTGTCTGGGCGCGCACCTTTGTGTACGGCAAGGCATCGGAATAGGCATAGATTGTCGTTGTAGGTGTCGAGAGCATTCATACCCTGCTTGTAGCGTAGCCAATCGGGCAGGGGGCCTGTGCCGATCAAAGGCTCGTGACCAAGTACGACTTTGACCTCGACGTAGATGAAGCGGATGAATGTCCATTTCGTGTCGGGACGTTCGATGCCGTCTATGTTCAACCGCTGGTCCTCTCGGGCCTCCAACCACTTTCGCGCTGTTTCTGGGGGTGCTACCCCTTCTATCCATTCCTCCGGTCTTCTAGTGCGCGGATCCAGGGACTCCCTGTAGGGTTCTTGTGAAAAAGGATGACTGCCCCGTCTTCCACGTTTTTGATACCATACGTGTAGGAGTACCGGATATAGCAGCTGGTCTGGACCTTTGCCTCTAGCTTTTCGATGATACGGTCGGTGAGGTTGCCTCCGACCCCCCTGAAGAAGCTCCACTTCCAAAACCGTCGCCCTTTCTCTTCCCCTTCCCCGTCGACCTTGTCGAGGATGTGGGTCCCCTCTTCGTTGATTTGCCGGACTAGCCTCCCAAAGCGCAATCGGGCGCTCTTTCGAGCGCGGGTGGCGAACCTCCGCAGGGCGGGTATCCGTTCTTTGGGGTTCTTCTTGACCCGCTTGTCGTAGGCAGCGGCTCGGAGTGCGGCATGGACCTCCTCGTCCAGTTGTCGGAGCTCTCTACGACGCCGCCCTTGCTTGTGGGGGTTCTCGACGTCCTCCCGAAGGAATGTTAAAAGGTGTTAATTTTCTATTATTCTTTCTCGTAATTTCATTGGTTGATAATTCAATAGAAACCCATCGAAATATTGCATTTTCATTCGATATTGTTTTGTGGTTTGAATTTATTTTTGATTAAACTAACTATGGTTTAATTTCGAAGAATATCCTGTGTGGGGATAGTTCTCAAATTTGCGATTGAAAAATCCTTTGTTTTCTCTATATCCGATTGGTTGGATAGTGGCTTCTCTGCGTTTTCACAGAAAAAAAGAGCCAATAGCATAAGAAATACTTTATTTTCTAGATGTTGTTTGGACTGTAGATACCTCCTAAAGCACTTAAGGCATATTCAAGCAAAATCGTATGTGGGGGAGGCTCATTGCCGCAGACCAATGGATTCTACTACACTTCTTATCTCGACCATTACTTAAACTGAATTAGAAGTGAAATTGTTCACCAGGTGGTTTTCATGTAATAAAAAGTGCTTAATCACTTGATAACTCACTCATGAGAAGATTAATTCTGTATCTTCCATGTATTTGCTCAACCGACGTTGGAAGAAAATGTTGACCGCTACAGCAGTAAAACTTGAAGTTCAATGCCAAAGTCATTTTAATAAATAGACCTCTAAGTTTGCTGGCAGAATGGGTGGGGTTTCATTAGTCATACGAATATTACGACAAAAGATCTTAACAGAGGCGGATTACATATGTTCCCTTCATGTAACTCACATATGACTGATAATATTGACCTTTCCCAATTTGTTAGCTAAACAATGCAAATCAATAAATTATTTTAAAAAATCTGGAAAAATCAAATTACCTTTTTAAAATGGTAGCAATTGATTTTTGTATGATTTCTTAATTTAATAATTTCATCGCAGTGTGCTACTTCCCAACATTATTATATAAACTTGAGAAACGGCAAAGAACCGTCGACGAAAATCCTGCTGGTTGCTACGTTGGATCTAAGTCAGATCTAATCAGCCAAAATGAAAATGAATACGAAGTCCAAGGACTACGGTAAAGCTGACACAACGTAGCATTTTATATTGAACATTACAATATTTCGGCTGGCCAAACCACAAGTGAAGAGCGCCAAGGTAACTGCATATTGAATTTGATGTCAGGTCTATGTATTGATTTTAATTTATTATTAATATAAATAGCTGCCCCTCCTGCCAAGGTCGATGAGTCAGTGTGATAAAATATATAATTTGGGAGTTCTACATTAACTATTGAATTTTCATTTAGCCTTGTTTCCGTGATTGCTAAGATTTCAGGCCTTTTGTCAAGTGAGTAAAGCATATCCTCAAGTAAGGTTAAATTCTTTTGTAAACTTCTAACATTGCAATGAATTAATGAAAACGATTTTGGTCCTGATGTTTTTAAAACATTATTTATCTTGGTAATTGAATAATACTCGGATACAGGGGTAGTAAGCATTAAGTCCGGGTCGGTCTCATCGAATTTATCAGGATTAGGTACTATATTATACAAGTCGGTATCTAGTTGATTAAATACACACGACCAAGAGCCAATTACGAAACTGAACTCACGGTCATTTAGGCCATAAAATGGTAAGATACTACAATATTCACTTACTTTAACGTCAGTATAAAACACAGGAGAGAGTTTAAGCGTAAGTAATTAATCTTATATCAGTCAACTATTCACCTCCTCAGCGTTGGGGGTTGTACTTGAGACTCCATGAAGTCATCGAAATCTTCCTGAGTTGTGAATCCGAATACTTTGGATGTTTCTGTTTCCCTCAGTAGAATTTTACCATTGACAGTCCATAAGAACTTGAAGTGATTTTCCCGTCTAAAGGTATGTATTCTTCCGAATAGCTGTTTCCTGTAGCTTGTCAAAGACTCGTTGATATGAATCTTGTTACTCTTCGTTATACTCTTGCCTATTTCACTCTCTATCGATGGTAGGTGTCTCGTAGTCTTATCGGCTAAGCTACTTCTCCTTTTGTATAACTCTTCGCGTTTGTCGCGATGTCGCTAAGGACTTGTGGTTGGTGTTGTTTGGATAAGCATAATTGATATGTGTATGCAGTCTACAGTGGTGCTTAGTATAACACTTAAAGAATGCCAATCAGGATTAATGCTTTATGAGCTTGAACAATAGAAAACCATTACAATCGCCATTTTTGTACAGTACGAAAATGGTGATTGTAATGGTTTTCTATTGTTCAAATGTAAACACAGGCTCACAAAGCATTAATCCTGATTGGCATTCTTTAATATTCATCTGTGTAGAGTTACTAAAAAGTTTAAATTCCATTGATAATGATAATAATAGCAATAATAATATTTAAATATTAATAGCAATATTAAACAACAACAATAATAATAGCAATAACAACAAAAATCAAAATAACAAGAGCAGCAGCACAGCAGTAGATTTATAGTGCCAAATCCATGTTTGCTCATGGAACTTTATAATAATAATAATAATAGTAAACTATGATAAAACAATTAGAAAAACAGAAGACTTGATATAGGCTACAGCTATAATAAAAAGCTGTTTAAAGGCAAAATATAAATTACAGAAGACTTGAGCATGGCCTTCACTGTGACACAGCTCCTTTAAGAGAGTGGGCCCTATCACAAGAAAGGAAAGAGCACATTCGCAATTACTGATTTTGATGTGCTTTTTCTAGTGATAAAGCAGTCCTTATAGTACAAAAGTGGCCATATTTTATTTCCTTTTTCTCATAATTTTATTCCCACAATTCATAATTTGAAAGGGTCAATACAAAACTACATTATTTTATTTACAACATTAAACAAATTTGATTATTTTCTTATTCAAGTATTGTTGTTTCATACACATACTAGGCGTTCAGATGATGAGAAAGTTCTTGAGAGAGAAAGACTTGACAAGGGCAGCTTTCCCAGCAAACATACAAGAATTCCAGCAGCTGCTGGACACTACAGTGACACAGAAAGGAACTCTTCATCAAACTGCCATGAATCCCAAACTGTTCACAGACATGGTTGCATCTCAAACTGGAAATCCAGCTGAGATAGACTTATAAAAGACAGATACCCAATTGCCATTACCACCAATAAAGAGGAATATTGCTCTAGATAATTTTTATGTTAAGAAACTACGAAAAATGTAGGACAGAATTTATACTGTAGAAAGAATCCTACATGTGTCAAGTTTTTGTGATAAATTCAAACATCTGGTATATGCAGGAAACCACTACAGAGCAGACCTTAGCAATAGCCAACAGGCATCTACAATTATTGCAAAGTGGCTGGATGATACAAGTAGGCCTGCTGTTATCAGAGAATTTTTGTCTCATGATGTTATCATTGTAAAGGAAAATGGCAAATCACACAGAATCAGCCATATTTTAGCGTCAGTGGAATGGTATGCTAGGCATCCTCAATGCAATAAGTATTCAAAGCCAGTAGAGGTTTGGGCAAACTATTTTGAGTGAAATGTACCATGCCATGCCTTTTTTGTACCAGTGGCAAGAATTCAATGTAATTGCATTTCTGTTAGATATCAAGTGCCACTTAATGGTCTCAAATGAAAAAGGTAAATGTAGAAATTCCTTTACCAAAAATCAACTAGGATATAGCATAAAAATGTAGTGCTTCAAGTCTGTGATTGATATAATACTGTAAAATCCTGGTTATGAGCTAAGCCCCTGGTTATACATGTGGTTATAAATATATTTCTAGAGAGTCAGTTATACACTTTTCCTAGGTTTTCATTTATTGAAGATTCTAAAGTAGACGAGCTGTTATTGGAATAGAATAAATTGGTATCATCTGCGAAAATACGAAAATCAAATAAACTGCAGCAATTATATATATTCCCCTGAACATATGGGTACAAGCCAGTCAAAATGCAGGACATTTCGAGCCCTTTTTTTATCAGCCAATATGAATTCAAGATTTTGAATACATAATTATAGTCTCCAGACGCGTCGGCGACTCGAAATTTTTTTTTTCCTTTGAGAACACTCGCAGTCTATCGCTCGGTAAGTTACTTTGTTTTCCTGCTAAATCTTCCCGTAAATTTGTTATTTATAGGATACTATGGTTATTTCATGGTTTTCTATGGAATACTGGCGAAAATTTCACGTTCTAAAAATTTATAAGTGTCGCTTTAGTTCAGTTGTACTCTTTATAGTTCTTAGCGTCATTTCTTGGTGGTGAAATAGCGATTAAACTGGGATTTACGTCTTACAGCAATAATTCCAACAAACGATCCCCTTCAACATCTTCTTGAACTCTCGCCTGAATGCCCTGTTACCGACTCCATATATGATTGGGTTGATCATGCTGGAGCTGTAGCCCATGAATGTAGTCATTAAGTAGACCTGTCGTGGAAGTTGTGGCACGTTATCCATACTGTCGATGGCTACTGTAACACCGATAGGAATCAAGCAACAGAAAAAAACCAGAAACACAGCAACCATGAGCTTTGTGATCTTGGTTTCTTGCACGTGGGCACGAAGCTCGTCTAGGTTGTTCTGTTGTACTACAAAAACCTTGTTTGTTTGGGAAACCTTTTTGAACACCACGACATAGCAAAATGTCACAATGGCAAAAGAAGGCCATAGAATTGCATTCAGAATGAATCCCGTGTAGGGAATGCTGACGCGTTGAAAACATATGGCTTTTCCTGGGTGAACATTATAACCATCAAAAAATAGTGGAGGTGTTGCTACTACGGTTAGCGATACCAGCCATGGGATGAGAGTAAAGAGCAAGGTGCGGCGAGGTTGGAAGATTTGGTGGTATTTCGCCGATTTGACGACGCAGAAGTAACGACTCACAGCAATCACTGCCATGGTTTGTATAGAGGTCAGACACACTGTAATACTACAAAATCCTAGGCTTACACACAAGGCTTGGCTTGAAATCCCACTCCCGAGAATGAGAGTTGTCAAAGTAAACGGCATGCCTAGCAGAGCTACCAGAATGTCAGTAATAGCTAAAGAGACGACGAACATATTGGTTATGGTGCGAAGACTTGAGTTTCTCCACACGGCGAAGAGGACCAAAGTATTACCGACAAGTGCCATGCACATCACCAACAACGTCATGGTGCATTCTGAAACTATCGTTGCCAAATTCCTGGACAAGAGCTCTCGGGCTAACCTCTCCATACCTGGTGGATTTCCTGGTTGGTTTAGATGTCTTCTCAGCTTCGTGCGTAGCAACTAACGCTATCCGGCACAGTTCATGGTTGAAGTAAAACCACTCGCTTTTATCTCACCACGAGCCAATCACGTTTCAGCTTAACTGGCTATTTGTGGCTACAACTTCAAGTTAATTGATGGTGAACTGTTGAGAAATCTGGCAGCAGCTGAATGGTTGCACTTTTTTTTTTATAATAAACACTTTACGTTCAAATAATTCAGCTTAATTTAAACTTGTTGGTGTCTAATGACTAGGAAACAGCATGGTTTTAGGAATTTTGATATTTGATAGCGTCAAATTAATATGATTTTTACCGAGATGTCTACTCAGTTCATAATAACGATTGATTGAGATAAAGATGTCTTTACAGTCCATCTGGTTTTATCAGTTAAATCTCTAATTCAAGCAGTTTCCTGTCTCAACTATTGCCACTCGATACAATATTTTATTACTTTTCCGTTATTTAAGATCATGCAACAAAACTCTGTTCGTTTGATTTTGTTTACTCAGAGGGACTCAGAGGTTACTCGAGTTTCATATCAAGTTTTATTACATGAAAGTCAGTAGTAAACTGGCTCTAATCGTACAAATGATATCACACACTGCGTCCAGTGGGGATTTCATTATTATCAACACATGTAGGATATCACTACACAGACCAAAAATAATCTATTTTGTCTGATTTGAGTTTTTTTCCTCCGAACGCATCTAATAGATGTAACACAGTACTTTTAAAATAGAAAGTACTCTCTTGAGCAAATTTGATTAATTTTGACTTGGTTTGACAGACTTGTAAATACATTTTGGTGATGTTTTGCTTATCTTTAAACTGAATTAGAAGTGAAATTGTTCACCAGGTGGTTTTCATGTAATAAAAAGTGCTTAATCACTTGATAACTCACTCATGAGAAGATTAGTTCCGTATCTTCCATGCAGTATTTGTTCAACCGACGTTGTAAGAAAACGTTCACCTGTACAGCAGTAAAACTTGTAGTTCAATGCCAAAGTCATTTTGATAAATAGAACTCTAAATAAATTTTGCTGGCAGAATGAGTGGGGTTTCATTAGTCATACGAATATTACGACAAAAGATCTTAACCGAGGCGGATTACATACGTTGCCTTTATGTAACTCACTTATGACTGATAATATTGTTAAGCACCTGAAGTGATTTCCAATTTATTTTTAAAAATCTGTAAAAACAAATTACTTTTTTTAAATGCTAGCACTTGATTTTTGTATGATTTTTTATTTAAATAATTTCATCAGTGTGCTACTTTCCAAAACTTGAATTTTGTATGATTTTTTAATTAAATAATTTCATCAGTGTACTTTCCAACATTATTATATAAACTTGAGAAACGGCAAAGACTACATGTTACAAGTAAAGATCTCTAAGGTATAGGGCACCCATCGGCCATGTATAAATGAATGATTATTTGGAATTTGGAAAACGAAGGCTAAAATTTTCGGAATTTTCTTAAATTTGCGAGTACAGATATTTTAGATATTTCGGAACATCGGCGGAAAAAGAAAATATTCAATATGCTCGTCTAAAATTTTCGTAAAAAGCGGTAAATTTCTACGCTTTTCGATTTCTCGAAAATGGCAGATTATTTCGGAGTATTGCGGAGTATTTCGAGACACCTGGTTAACACCTGAGATTTTCGGATGCAGTTTTTCCCCGGCCCCTTGTCAGATTCGACAACCAATTTACAGTCCCTAGAATTTTCGGTGTAATCAGTGAAAGCTACGATTCTGAGAAAAAGGTTGCCTAAAATTTTCTGTCACTGATCGACAAAATGTCAGAATCTTATGTTTTCGTCAAGGCCTCTGCCACACCTAAGAATTTCGGAATGACAATGAAAGCGCCCTAAAATATTCGAGACTGTCAAAGTTCCCCTAGATTCACCGAACAGATAAAATTTTACCAACGCAGTTTGAAATTCATTTAGTTAGCGTTAAAAGCCGTGCTTTAGAAGTAATATAATGGCATATTAAAGCATTTTAGCGAAAACTCTCGTTGGATGCCCCTGAAGGTAAGAAGATCTATAAATGTGGTAAATTTCGCAATAGAAATTGCGGAAACGGGAAGTGACGTAGACCAAAACTTGAAGTAGAAAAATAGTATAAGAGATAAGCACTATGTTTCATCACGTATATTCATACCATATGGTTCTAGAGTTTTAGCTTTATCTATAGGGTGCGCTTCTCTGGCTTTACGTATTGTGTCTCTTGATGAGTATATCAGTTATTTCTAGAGGGATAGGTTGTATGTCGGTGTAAGAGTGGTTAGGTCTAGAAAGAAAATGTTATAATACAGTAATAGGTTTAGATTTAATGTTAGGCTTGTCTACTGTCTGTCCGCTGTGTTCGTTAGATCTGTCTTTGAGGCGTCGCTTAGTTTCACCTATGTATTGCAAATGGCAACGATTACATTGTATCATGTATATGAGGTTTTTAGTATATAGAGGTTATTGACCAAGCGTAAGTTCCGGATGGGGGGATATTGGTGGAGTTATGTTTTGTGTGTGTATGGACCGAGCCCGAAGCTAGGCGAGGTGCATACACACACAAAAAAGAACGAGACCAATATTCTCTTATCCGGACCGAACAAGCTTGGACAAGAAATGTTTTATTTTTTGGCTTTTGCTGAACAAAGCTGTGCTTCAGTTCTTTTTTTCCCCACAATACATGTACCACTGCAATGGTTTCTTTCGCAAGCAACAGTACCATTGTCTCTGATTGGTCAGTTCAATGAGAAGTCTTTTCTGATTGGCTGAGGGTAAGATTGAAACCCTTCCAATGTTAGGTAGATTTGGTGTATTAAGAAAGTAAAATGCAGTTACGGAAGTTCACCTCGATTTATCCGAATAAACAGCAAAGACAATCCGGATAAATGTGTACAAAAACTCTTCAACTCGTCAAAATAATGTAATACTAGGGTTGTTTACTTGTTATCGTCATCGGACGGTTTTCAAATTTAGTCGTCGTTCCTTCCCTTGCTGAACGGAAAACTCTTTCTTTTCTTTCATTTTGTCTGTGTTTTATAAAACATTGCTATTTGGCAAAAGGTTTTCGGCAATGTTATTTATCTTCTGCGTTACGTTTTGTTATACCTTGAGTTAAAAACGTCTTTATTTCACTAAACGTTCCGTGTGGAAACAATCTCAATCAACTAGAGAATCCTACCTTATAGACAAGGCGAAAACACTTGAACCTCATGGTATCAATAGACGTGATGAAACCTAGCTCACTTTCACCTTATTTCCTATTCATCTATTCACATTGTATTAGTTTTTCGCATCCATTAGTTTATCGTAGTTTGGCTAGCCGAAATATAGTACGTTTAAAACTATACACGTTGTTTCAGCTTTACTATAGTCCTTGGACTTCTCGCTTCAATCAACTACTCTAGCTCGCAGGGGTCCAAAACCATACCGACCGGTCGTACGGCGATTTACCGGACCGTTGAAGAACCAGTCAGATTTTTCCATTTGCCACGAATCCAGCTTGCCATATATTAATACAGGTTATGTGTGAATTAATAAAGCGAGACTTCTCTAATATCTCTAATATCGTACGCAAGCACACTAATATACTATTTTCTTCCAACCGCTGCAAAGACGTCTTTACGCAATTGCCACTAGTTGCATATCGACGTAGCTCTAACCTTCGTGACCTTTTGGTCAAATCACAACTACCACGTAACAGTGCTGGTGCTGGTTCGTTAAGTATCATGGAGGAATCTGAACCCGGTTGAAGACTAAAGAGTCTATTAATGGGGTCTTTATTTATGAGAGATGATAGTGGGATCTAAAAGATCCGAGCAAGGTTTTGCTGATTTATACACGACTTTCATAATGGCCGCCTCCTAATTTGCATAATTTGGAAGATAAATCTGTAGAGGGAAACCAATGCTACCACATGAAAGATCACATTATAACTAGTAATAGTTTTGAGTTTTAGAGCAATGTGGAGAATTGCTGCTGAGATACGAGCATTTCTAATGCAGAAAAACATGAAAGCGAGGCTAGAAAGGCGTCCGTTATTTTTCTCATACAAATCTCTCTAATTTCAACTGGCTGCAACTTCATTGCTTTTTAAGCTACAACACTCAACTTTCACAAGTTCACTAATGTCGACATGCTCTTTCACATGGCAATGTTCATATTTTCTATAAATGTGGATAAACAACCGAAACGGAAAATCACATATGCAAATTAGGAGGCGGCCATTATGAAAGTCGTGTATTGAAGTGTTCTGTAAAGAACTTGTTTACAGTTCTAAAGAGAGGGGTTACTCCTCTTTGTGATGTATTATGTATGTGCCGCGGGTGTGAGTCAGGGTTTTGAGCTCCGTTTTGGCAGGTAGGGTCAGGGTTTTGATCTGATTTGGGCAGATCAGGGTCAGGATTTGAGTTTAATTCCTTTTCAGGCGAACAATGTATTTCACAGGGCCTATTTGTTGTTATTTAAAGAAGGGGCAATCAGGGTTTTTTCCCCAAAAAGGGTGCAATCAGGGTTTTGGAGCTCGGATTTTGGGTCAAACAGGGTCAGCGCTTGAGCCTCTTGGCCTCACATATATATCCCTCACATGCATACCCCCCCCCCCCCCCCCCCCCCCGGGGCGCCAGGTTCTTTTCGCTGCGGACAAGATTGTGCAACTTGTCCAGTAGTATAGCCGGAGTCAGATAAATACCACTTTTTCTTGTGCAAGAAAACTCAAAAAGTTGAATGTTATGGACGCCTTGTTTTCTTGCACAAGGGGCGTCATAAAGCGAATTCAGAAATTCACTTCATGACGCCCCTTGTGCAAGAAAAAAGGCGTCCATACCATTACAACTTTTTAAGTTTTCTTGCACAACAAAAAGTTGTATTTATCTGACTCCGGCTATACTACTAGGGGTAACTAAGGGTCATTCAAAGTGTCACTAGACATTCTTGTACATAAAATCCAAACTTGAGTATCTGTTAGAGACATGATTATTATACTGTATATCGATATCTTTCACTATGGATAATATATCGTACCTCCCTCTAGAAATCTTGACTAAGATCGTAGAGCATGCAGGTCCTACGTCATTCTCAAGCATTGCAAGGACATCAAAACGCCTAAACGGTGCTGCATCTCTCGCGCGCTACAAAGACGTAGACCGAGAGTTCCGTATACAAGTACTATGTTTCGGTTTGGGTTCTACTCATAATGATGCCGATAGAGACAAATTGGCTAGGACTTTCGGCATTTCCGCAAGCCACGTCGACGACAGCCTTCCTCTCATCTACGCCAGTGATCATGGCAACCTTAATATTGTTAAGTGGCTCACCAAGCACTTTCGTTTCAATAAAATGGATAGGTACACCAATAATACTCTAGACGCTGCCTTAAGGTACGGTCACCTTGGTATTGCTAAGTGGCTCACTAAGCACTTCCAGTTCACCAAAGAGAGCAATGCCGTCATGTTTGCTATGATAGAGGCCGGCGCGTATGGGCATCTTAATAGCATCAAGTGGCTCATTCAACGTTTTCAGATAACCATAGAGTGTGAATACATTCATCGTGCTCTACTATGCGCCTGTAGCAACGATCAGTTTCATACCGCTAAATGGCTCGTTAAGTGGATCATTAAGAACTCCCCTCTCACCATAGAGGAAGAAAATGCCCTACTAGATTACTATGTGAATGCCTATAATGCCAGATAGGAATCCGATTGAATCCAACTGCACCTAAGAATCTAAAACTTGAAGTATATGTTAAAGGAATGATTATTATACTGTATATTACCACTAAATGGTATTAGTATATATTCTTTATTCCACAATACTAGCTTACGTTGTTATCTTAGTACGCATTAACACCATACAGATCGAACATGTCGAAGAAGAACTCAAATGTAGACGCCACAATGCCTGAGACAACTTGTGATTGGTTGATGAGAGGGAAGGACACGAAATGCCCAAAGAGGATTTCGAAGACGTCGAAGTTCTGTGCCCAGCACAACTTCCAGATCTCAAAAGGCTGTGACCCATTCATACCATGCTCGAAGTGCGGTAAAGGATGTCGTACTAGTTACGGGCTTTGCTCAAGATGCGACCGTCTCGCCATCAAGATGAAGTGTCCCGGTGTCTATGTAAAACGCGCTAAGAAGTCCAGCAAGATGCTAGAGGATCCAAGAAAGGAGGAACTTGCAGAGCCAAACGTGGTGGAACCGGAGGAACAGCAGAATGCTGCCGATGTGAGACACGCTATGGAGTTCGACGAGATGCTAGAGGAAGACCTCAGGAATGAGTTGATTAGGACTGCCAACAAGCCGGGGCCCGTCTACGACTCGTATCCAAGAAAGGCTAAAGCAGAGGAAGAATTGCCCGCGGAACCAGAGGAAGGTCTCGGAGAGTCTCTCACCCATGCACTCAACAAGGTGTTGGCTGCCTTGAGGAGCGAGAAGGACGATTAGGAATAGCCACGAAAAAAAAAAAAGAATGAAGAAAGTCGTTGTGACCCTCTTCATTCTTTTTTTTTTTTTTTTTTTTTTTTTCTATTAAACGTATAAACATCTATAGTTGTATCATGGATGAGCTAGTCAGATTGTTTGGTCCTGGAATTCGTAGAAGCCTGAATATCAAACCACAAGTGGAACGTATTAACACCAATGAAACATGTTCTGATTGTCTCTGTCCCCTGGAAGTACAAGGAACGGAATTCGTATGTCCCACCTGTGGTCTTGTTTCCGAGGTTGAACCATGTGAAGAAACTAAGATCGACATCATTACTACTCGACTGCGCATAGTAGGTCCGGATGGGTTTCAGTATCAAAGTGATCTAGACCGCGCAAAGCCGAAGCAAAGCGATAACGCGGAACTACAACGACAAACGCTCCTACAAGAACTACGAGCGTACAACACTATTTACAAACAAAGTTGTGACCTATCGTTCCCCACGAACACTTTAGGAATCGTAGCCGACGCATTTATCCAAGTAATGAAAGTTCATCCCAAGCGTAGCGATGCTAAGAGACATATTCTAGCTGCTCTACTCTACCATGCATGCATACAATGTGGATTCATCCGATCTAAAGGTGAGGTTGCTCGCTTCATGCAACTAAGCAACAAAGGCATCCATAGAGGAGAGGTCTTTATACGTTCTCTGTGTGACGACAATGAGATCGATGTAGACTTGGATGCCGAGCGCATAGTTCCTCACATTGCAACGACTTTCCTACAGCTCGATCCTCAAGGAGTACTTATAGACGCTCAACGAATAGTCCACGAGGTTGTTACTATGGCAATAGAAAACAATGTAGGCAGATCGGTAATTAAGACGAAAGTTGTTGGAGCAAGTTACGAGGTGCTACGTCGTTTAGGCTCGTCTATGTCTCTTAACGAAGTCATTGGGCGATGTGACGTATTTGGAAATTCAGTCAAGCGTTTTGTCAAGAAGTTGTCTTCTTACCATTCCCACTTCGAACCAATCTACACTAGGCATGGGCTAACTAGCAGTAGGACTTAGCGAAGTGGAAGTGAGAGCCATGTTCATTTCTTTCATAGGAAACGTTGATTCTTACATTCCAAGTTTTTCTCGCATTTCCTTTTGCACTTCTTGCTTGAGTTCGGCTCGAACCCGATCTGGACTTTTTTCACCTAGGGAAGCCTTGCGACGAATTTCAGATCTCATGATCTCATACTTATTCGCTTCGTTCAGGATGAGACTGTATTCAGAGTCGGATACGTTTTCATCACGTAGTGCCTTCGATACTAGATCACGAATCGTATTGATTTTCGCCTTTGCCAACATAGTTGTCCTTTCATGCTTAGAAACCTTCATTCCTAACTTCTTAGCTCCAAGGGTTGTAGATGCTGAAATTAATCCACATAGCCCACCAATAACTCCAAGTGGTAGACCAATCACTATTCCAACCCCAGTCAACGCTGCGCCCAATCCAGATCCAGATAAGATCACAGATAGACCTCCAGTTGCCACTGCGATTCCATGAACTATTCCTTGAGAACGTGCATATTTCTTGCGCACACCTTCGTAGTGCCTTTCTTGAACTTCTATGTCCGAAAGCGTGTCTCGGATCGTTTGCAGTCTAAAGTTCTTTCCAGTGTCACTAACAATCTGCGGATAGATACTTGGTGCTGAGGGAAACGGTTGAATTGAATCGCCTTCCATTGTACGTTATACATATAACTTACTCAAGCTTCAACACGTATCGTATGGGTCGACCACGGAAGTCTATCAGATTGCCTTTCTCATCACGAATCGTAAGGCTAAGACTATTTCGCATTGTCCCTATAGCTTGTAGGACTTGGGGATTCGTTATAGTATAGGTTATCCTTGAAAACCAAAGACCTCGGACCTCTATGCTAGCCAAGACTTTCGATCGTTTTCCCTCTAGAAGTGAGAAACCGGAATCCACCACGTCGCAACGGACATACACTGTGTGGATATCTTTGATCTTAATGCGGTAAGTACCAACTTTTAGCAGGAACTCGTTATTCTCTTCTTCTCCACCTTCGACACCTAATAGTGTGTAGAGACTTTTATTGAAATTGATTGGTTTTTTAACTATTATAGCTTTGTCCTCCCTAAGGGGGGTATCGCTCTTAAATTCCACGATACCAGCACTACTTGCAGGCTTTAAGGCCTTCTTGGCTTTCCTAAAGTTGTAAGACCCTGCAGCAACGTCGTGTGGGAACACAATACTACCGCCATTCCACCAGAAAGAGCCCACCTCTGTTAGGTTCCACCAAGTGTTCTCGAAAGTGACCTCGACTAGTGAAATGTTCCGTATAAGAATAGGGTCGTCGAAGTAGACCGTATGGTCGGATGATGTGGTGATGACATTAAGGATCGTCATTATATGTTGAAGGTATAACTATATATACGTATAGCTTCAACATATAAGATGCCTCTCGTTGTACCAGACAAAGACGATTGGTACGATGGTCTATCTGCCAAGGACAAGGTAGAGATTGCCAAGGGTGGACCAAGGCTTTCGAAATCTGAGCAGACAGCACTCCTTGCCGATGAAAATGAAAAGGTCACAACGTTGAATGCAAATCTATTAGCGAAGTTCAAGAAGAAATATCCACAGGCAGATCTTCACAAGTTCTATGCCTCTACGGAAGTGAACGATCCAGGCAAATATTCGACGAGTATTTGGTTTCGAGATGGAGATTCTAGCTATATCGTTTACGGCGATGATGTCTCAAAGTTATCTGCAGTCACTCAAAGCCGCATCGACAATGCATTGCAGGGAATGGTTGGTGGTTTCCCATCTACGTTGATACTAGACATGAGTGTGAAATATCCCATTACAGCAGTTCCTTCTACTGAACCGGCACAAGATATTGATCTCACTAATCTATTGATATATGTCACACCAAAGCAGAATTTCAAAGCTGGCGTTCCAAATATATTCAGGGAGATCGTTGTAAAGCATACGACAAAAAAGGAGTCCCAGCATTGGTTGGCTGGTCCGGATTTCCACTACTGGCCTCAACAATTGAATTTCGCAACGTGGTGTGCAACTTCCGGATGTGGAGTGTCGTTGTTTGACCCCACTTTCAAAACG
The DNA here is from genome assembly GCA_030867875.1 of Actinernus sp. WN-2022. Taxonomy (NCBI): domain Eukaryota; kingdom Metazoa; phylum Cnidaria; class Anthozoa; order Actiniaria; family Actinernidae; genus Actinernus; species Actinernus sp. WN-2022. Next base: position 37,054,858 of record JAOWCC010000936.1, on the reverse strand, counting down.
TATCCACCAGTCGTTCAAGGGTTCCTACGATTCCACGTATATTTCACGATACGAAGAATTCTACGTGAACTTGGTGGTACTCATGGAGTTCCTTTACCTGGTGAATCTCATTTCAAGCAAAGGGATAACCTCTATAACAAATCAGCTCTTGAGAAATTGTGCATCGAATTCGGTATATCTCGAACACCAGACTTTCGGTGGAATGGCTTAGGAGACGTCTACGTAAACTCTCATGGAAAAATGGTGAACTATACGGAGAAGTATGCACATAATACTTCGTTCTCTGCAAAGTGGCCTGGTGGTGACTTTAAGTTTCCTGAGGAGAGTCGTACTCCGTACCAGTTTTCTTTAACGTACATTGGCAATAACAACGGTAAACAATACAATTGGTTCATGCCACCAATCGGAAAGGGTTTGACAGATGTTGGATTGGGTAGGTTGAATAGATCTGTCGAGGCTTTTGGACATTGCATACTTGGTGCACAAGCAGATCTGAACAACTCCATCATACATAGCCATAACGTCAAAGAAAAGTTTAAGAGCTTAGTCGAAGGTGCTATTCTCGAAAACGATTTAGTGGTGAGCTACAATAACTATCTTAATGCTATAACGAGGACGCATAAGAGGCTCGATTTAGCAATAGCTGTAGATGTGCGACTTTTGCCAAGCAATCTAGAGTACTATCTTGGTAAGAAAGATGACTATAAGAATCCAATCCCGAAAGCTACGAAAGATATGGTGCTAGGCACTAACGCCATCAATATAGAAGTCAAAGGACACCCACCTCTTCTTATGGAAGGACCGTCAGATAAGAAATCGGTACAGCCTCTCGAGAAACAAGTTCCTGTACCAAAGGCAAAGGCAAAGGCAAAGGCAAAGGTAAAGGCTGTCGTCTCACAACATGAGATTAATCTCGCAGTGACATCCATTGCTGCAGCTGGAATCGCATGGACGTTGTTTCGTTAACGGCGTTTGTATTGCTCCACTACGAAGACCACTGCTGCTACGATTAACAACCAAAGGTTGTTTGCTAAGACTCCAACAACGTCAGCAGCCATACTGAATATGAAACTCACAATTGGTCCAATCATCTTAGGTAGAATCTCCTCTAACTTTTTGCCTATTGCTCTTAAACCTTTGACAGTTGTTTTAGCAGCTGCTTTGGCAGCATCTCCAAATCCTGGTACTATCGCGGAAACTGTCTTCGTCAGATTGGAAACTATTACACCGATCACAGTACTTACCACAGCTACCACGCTAATTATACTGACTCCATACTTCTTAAAGATGATTCTTATACGATCCCTAAGTGACATCCGTGCTACTATAGCTCCTTCTATTTGTTCTAGGACTGTTTGCTCCTCCTGATCGGTCTTTATTTCATTAGTAGCGTTTTCTTTCTGAGTTTCGGTAGATGTAGGGTCTTTGAGTATTCCTTCATTTTGTTCGACCCTCTCACTCAATTGGTTTTGAGCTACTATGACTTCTTTTAACATTTCTTCCCTCGAAGGTCCTAAGACTCTTTTGAGACCTTTTCCCATCTTCTTATATAACTCACCTTTCGTGGTGGTCAAAGGAATAGCTTTTTCTTTACTTCCATACTCTTTGATAAAGACTCTACCATCAGACATGGTTGCAATCTCAAGCGTGCCTCGAATTCCCACATCGTGGTATTTTTCCCAGACAGTCTCGAACATATCCTGTCTTGCATTTTCCGATAAACCCTGTTTGAAGATTACACTTCGATCGGTATACTTTGGGATTTTCTCTTTCTCCAGCCTCTCCAGGATTTTTTCATTTCTAGAAACGTTCGAGCCTTCCGAGTCGATGAGTTCGTCGAAGTACTCGTCATCTTCTCTAGAAAACGAGGTTTCCTGATTCTTTGGTCTAGCACCTTCTTTGCCGTAGTTGCGTCTGGTTTTCATTGGGACCATTTCTCCTGACTCTTCTGGAAATATTGCATCCCACTCCTCATCCACATTGATAGTATCATCTTTATCGTAGTCTCCACCTCCTTCAGCTTCATCAGTTCCTTCATCGTACCTACCCTCAGAGGCCATGTTAAACATAATTATATATATAGTTATATTCAACATGATCTCATCAAGGTTGGATCCCACACAAGTACGAAGAGAGCCTCATGCACTCAAGGCTCCGCGAGACTTGTATAGGAAGACTTTCACTCGATCGTCTGCCAATCCAGGTGAGACTCTATACGTAGAAGTCCCAAAGCTAGCAGAAGATGTAGTACTAGTACCTGGTAGCTTAGCGCTATTGGGCGATATCATACTATCTGGTGGACATGTGAATAACAGAGTCGTTTCGAACGTTGGACGCTGTTTGGTCATGCGTAGAATCTGTAGGATGGGAGCTGAAACAGTAGAAGACCTTGTCAGGCCAGACCTCCTACAAACATACTCCGATGTATACCTATCTACGCAGGAGAGAGAGTCTAGAATACAACAAGGCATTCAATCAGAGAACTTGAATAAGCTACGATCGAAAGCTGGTGACGCAAGTACTTCATCTGCTGCAGACAACGCGCTCCTAACTGCATGTGGTTCAAAGTATAGGATTCCATTAGATGTTGACATTCTGACACAACATGGAGTTCTATATCCACATGCCTTAGAAAGTATCATTACATTCGAGTTGACTCTAGCGCCTGCCAACGAGGTAGTAATTGGATCGGATACGACGAAGATAGGTACGTACCAACTTACCAACATCCAACTAGAATACGAAGCAATCAGGAACGAAACGCTGGCTAGTAATGCATTTCACAAATACGAAATAGGTACTGCATTCCTATACAACTACGCTGTTCACTTCAAGACAGTAGATATCGCTAAAACGTCCGATACTTTGATATCTCAAAACGTTAATGTTCCACGACGATCCTTTGCTGGACTACTTCTACTATTCATAGATCCACCTACCATTGGTACGCGAGATAGTGAAGCATTCTCGAATCCAGATATCTTGAAGGTAGAAGTAGATGTCAACGGGATTCCCAACAGACTCTTTCCAAGCGGCATGCTTCCCCTAGATTTCTGGGAGGCTGCAAGAGGTTGGTTTGGTACACCCAATACTTCCATGACTCCAAAGAAGTTCTTTGAAAATAGATTCGCTATCCTAATCGATTGTCGCACAGCAAAAGATTCCACCGTTCATGGTGATGGCTTGGCACAAACCGGCAGTGGAAAGGACATCGACATTCGCATACATAGAACTGCTAAGGGAAGTGGAAATGTGAAAATGCACATCTATGTCCTTGCGGATGCTCAGGTCACGATATTGAACAGATCTCTGCAGAGTATATTATACTGATGGATTCTCTCGTAGAGCACGTGCCGTTCAACGCACTCATAGTCGGTCCGACGAATTGTGGGAAGACTGCGTTTCTCATAGAACAACTTCGTGGAGCATTTCGTGGTAAGTTCGATTACATAGTACTGATTTGTCCTACGTATGCCCACAACAAAACTTATCGTGGATTCGCAAATCGAGATCCTCATTTCTTCGTCATATCGCCACCACAAGATGCCATCGATGCTACTTTGAGTATTTGTGCAACATTTTGGTCAGGTACCAATACTCTATTGATTCTCGATGATTGCGCCGCATCGAAGGACGTCAAGAAACGAACTGAAAAGCTAGTGGACTTAGCCTTTTCTGCACGACATATAGGGCTTTCCGTTTGGGTGCTGTCCCAACAACTAACGAGCATATGTAAACCCTTCCGCGAGAACGTAGCTATCGTAGTAGCATTCCATACAGCATCGGCCGTAGATGGTAAAAGGATATTTGAGGATTATGGAGGCTCACAAGAATGCAAAGAGTTACGAACGATACTGGGATCCCATAAGTTCGCTCGCATGTGCTTCTGTCTCCGCCATCCTTTCGAGGTAGTGTTAGAGCTCCCAGCACCTACAACATATTATCATGGCTAAAGAAATACTCGAGATATTCGGTGAGGATGTAACAGGTCCACCACCAACCGACCTAGACGTCACATCAGACAATCGTGAATCGCTTTCGATCTTAGCCGCAACAGGCGTAACGAAAGAATACTTAGGTAAGAACTTTTCTCTAGGAGACATCTCTAGACTTCCTGAGAAAGAAATAGACAAGTTGTATAGGAGGTATCAGGCCGTCCTAGCTCAGCAAGTAACGAAAGGCTTAGTCGACGGCGTGACACGTCTAGCTACCCGCCTAGTTGCCTACCTAGTACCAATAGATTCTCAAGAAGCACTGATCAAGGACCTACAAGAAGACCCTCTAGTCCGCAATGAAATCAGTGCTGCGACTGGCCTACTATCACTCAAAGCAGGTCGCCTTGTAGCTCTAGCTAGCGTCCTATTCCACATATCTGGTCACGTAGTCATTCCTGGAACAACTGTTGAACCTCCACATATACCTACTATATCGAATCAAGATGGAAGGACAGACGGATCAGATAACTGCGAATCCTCCAACGACTGTACCAACTAAAAAAGGAAAAAATCCAAAGCGTGTTGCAGCAGGAAAATTAGCTTGGGAGAAGGTCACTGCCCGTGCAAAAGAAGCTCAAAAGATGGAGATAGAACGTGAAAATGAACCATCCAAAGAAACTAACGTAGAGAAAGGTCGGTTCGAAAACCTGACTATTCTCGCAGTCATTGGTACTGGCGCTACATTGTTTGGCACGTACTTTGCGTACAAGAAGTATGTAGATGGCAACACGCGAGCTGCCACCGTTAGCACGATACAACCTGCAGCTCCGGCAAAGCCAACGGCACTAGACATGGAGTAACACTTAAAGACTCGAGACCATAGTAGTATATATCTAGATGGAGAAGGAATTGACGAAGACGGCAACCGATGCAGTCAAAATCGTTGGACTCGCTTCTGGTATTGGGTGGATCGTAAAAAAGACTACCAAGGAATCTATGCTTAGCGATCCTTCTTCTTCCCTAGTGAATTACGCAAAGTGGACTGCCGTGATAGTTGGTAGCTTATACGCAAAGGAATATCTTGAGAAACAACTTGAGAAAGAAAAGACCAAACCGTAATGGCGGCAGCAATTGGAATGGCCATTCTCGGGGCTATATTGAATGCAACGGCATTTACTGGTGGTGGCATACTAGCTAGAATGATTGGAAAGGGTGCTATGGATGCAGAACGAGAGAGACACAATAGGGCCATCGAAAAACTAGCACGCGAAACGAAAGCCTATAGAATCGAACGTCAAAGACGATACGACCATGCACAAGAGCAGGAAGGTCTTGAACGTGACGCATACAACGCTCAAAGAGATACCAACGAAGCCTTAGTGCGATCCGATAAGTTACGTAAAGAGCTAAAACGGCTCAAAGAGATGAAAAAACCCCGCTTATCTGACTACTACCAACCCTCAAACAATCAGAAGATTGGTGAGTTGCTCTACGTTGGTGGTGGAATGCTAGGCGTTGGATACGCTATTAGTAAATGGATATAGATACTACTACTAAGCTACTACTAAGCTACTACTAAGCTACCCCTAAGCTACTACTAAGCTACCCCTAAGCTACCCCTAAGCTACTACTAAGCTACCCCTAAGCTACCCCTAAGCTACTACTAAGCTACCCCTAAGCTACCCCTAAGCTACTACTAAGCTACCCCTAAGCTACCCCTAAGCTACTACTAAGCTACCCCTAAGCTACCCCTAAGCTACTACTAGCTACCCCTAAGCTACTACTAAGCTACTACTAAGATACCCCTAAGCTACTACTAGCTACTACTAAGCTACCCCTAAGCTACTACTAGCTACTACTAAGCTACTACTAAGCTACTACTAGGTTACTACTAGGTTACTACTAGGTTACTACTAAAAAAAAAAAAAAGAAAGGAAGAATGAAGAGGGTCACGCAACGACTTTCTTTATTCTTCCTTTTTTTTTTTTTTATCTGTTGAAGGTTGGGACGTATAGATGTATGATGGATTCTAAACTTGCGAATATCTTCTATGGTCCTATGGGCTATTGGAAAGGTCACTCTGCAATTGGTAAGCTATCGGTAGCAGCGAAAGCATCAGAAGACGTAGCTAGGAGTTGGTTGGAAAAGCAATCTATATGGCAAATATATCTACCACCACCAAAACACATTCCACGACCACATTGGACTGTATCGAAACCAAATGAAGTCCACCAAGCTGATTTGATATTTCTACCACACGATCGTCCTGGACGTGGAAGGAAACTATACAAGTACGCATTGGTAGTAATCGACGTAGCTTCTCGATACAAAGAAGCCGAACCTTTGGCATCTAAAGATAGTGGTGAAGTTTCTGCGGCATTCGAACGAATCTATAAACGTAGTCCACTAGAATGGCCAAAGACGTTGCAAGTAGATCCTGGTAGAGAATTCATGGGACGTATGTCTGAAACGCTAGAACTACATGGTACGAAAGTTCAACGAGGTGAGGCTGGTAATCATAGAGCGCAAGGCTTCGTCGAACGAGCAAATAGAACTCTAGCCGAGAGATTGTTTGGGTATCAGTATGCACAAGAGATGGTACTTACTTCGGAAGGATCAGATGAGCGTAGTAGAGAATGGGTACTTCGTTTACCAATGGTTATCAAAGCCATGAACAGTGAGGTGACTCGGTTGACTGGTAAAGAGCCTTCGAATTCTGTGGTGGCGCAACAAGTAGATCTGAAGACTCCTACGTATTCGCGCACCGTTGGATTGAGAGAAGAGCGTCTACCATTCGACGTTCTAGTTCGATATCTTTACGCACCAGGAGAATTGGAAGGAGGTGAAAAACGTAGAGCTACTGATCCCGTGTGGAGTTTACAGATATACACCATTTCGCGAAGCGTAGTATCTTCGGGACAGCCTGTGCTTTACTACCTTGCGAAGGAGAAGGCTGCACCCAAACGTGGATTCGTTCGTGAAGAGCTACAAGTTGTTCCTAGGGATACAGAACTACCACCAAAAGGAATTCTGTTTGTACCCAAGCGCTAGACAGCGTACTCTATTGGCTCGGTGTGGATTCCATCGGGAAGAACACGTCTTTTGTCGTAGTAAGCCGATAGCCCAAGCTTCCGTTGTTTGTAGGTTGCTATACCTTCTGGCGATAGTCGGAAGCCTCGGTTTTCCGCCATGTCGATATCACCCTGGAGGGCTGCTTTGAATCGATCCCACGAAATGTCGTTGTGACGCCTAGACATACCTTTAGCGGAATACTTCTTGCTGCCACCCGTATCGACGTAGTAGGCTTTCGAGCATAGGGCAATGGCGCGCTGTCCTTCGAATTCGAGTTTGAAGAGTCCTGGGGTACGACTGCTCCACTTGTCCCAAGCTAGCCATTCCTTCCTATTGGCTTCGAAATCCTCACGTAGTTCCGGTCGTACAACTTCATCTATGCTGTTTCCAGAGATGGCAATGTACGCACTGTCCGTGTCCATCTGTATATATTCGAAATCTTTGCGATCGATGTACTTATCGAGGAAGTCGTAGTAGAACTCGAGCATACGCAGCTTTGCAAGCTGGTACACAGCGATACCTACTTGGAAAGGGCGTTTGATTCGGATCTGGTCCTTTCGGCTCTCGAGTTCATATGCATCACCAATCTCTTCCAGGTCTTCGAACCAAACACTTCGCAATGCCTTGTCCACAACCTTCTCATCTTTTGTATAGGTGACCTTTGTTTGGCGTCCCAAGTCTTCGAGCAACTTTCCATAGGCGCTGTTTCCTAGTAGCTTGAACACATCTGCCAGCAAAGCCTCACCTTTATCTTCATCTCCCATACGACGTGCCTCAGTGACTTGGTCCACGAACCATCCGAAGATTTCTTTGGGTTCGTAGTCTATTGTGCGGTAGACAGCAGTGATCACTGCGCCATGATCTACATACCAAAGTAGAAGAGGAGCATAGAGTAGCAACTTCTTTCCAGAGAGACTCCCAACTAGCTTTGTTTCCTCGCTGAGCTTTCTACCTGTCTTCTCAAGGTAGGCCAACATTTCTGGAGGGATTGCTTCTTTGGGGATTTTCTTGTTGTAGAAGAAGGGGGGCATCTCCTCAAATTCCTTCCACAATTTCTTTGGTATCTCGATGTCTACTTCTGCATATCCAAACCACGTTCCACCAAGTAGACATTCAACGAATCCTTCAGTGGCTGGACCTGGATCGTCATAGTGCACAACCTTTTCTTTTCCACAAGGCATTTCGAATTCCATGGTAGAAAGATATAGGGCGTTGGCATCGTATCCAAGAATCTTACGACAAATCTTAGTTCCTCCCTGATGACTACGAATCTTAGTCACTCCTGATTCGTGGAGTCTGGTGAACACTATGCTTGGACCTCCCACGACAGCGTCTTTCAGCATGCGGTAGGCTTCCTTACTTGGAGCGTACATCTCAGCTCCCCTTTCTACACTACCTCGAAGCAGGAACTGTAGTGAGACTCCTGGAATGGACACTGCATCTTTCAGCATGTCTACTCCTTTCTCGTGATAGAAATCTCGCATCTTTTCGAGTGCCTCTAAGAATGGAACTACATCTAGGTTGTTGTAGTATCGTAGCCAGTCTGCAAAGGTTTCCATTCCTTTGTCGAGAAAGGTGCGCTTGCAGTCTTCGAACTCTGACATAGATAGTAGATGTTCTCTTTTCAACTTCGAACCCCACTCTTGATAATCTGGTAATCCAACGTGATCCAACTTGTCTGGAGAATCGAACCACTCATATGGGAAGAAACTCTTTTGCGATTCACATCCATAGGCAGCGACCCAACGTTCATAAGAAGTTCCCGGTCCAAGGTAGTTGATCACATCAAGGAAACGGAAATCTGGGGTCAATAGGAACATAGTGGAATTGGCTTTCTTTGCTACCAGAATCTTTGAACAGGTGTCGGCAATGATTCCTACGAAGTGCTCCCTGATCAGATTAAGATCGTACCTGCCAGAGTTGAATCCCACTACTGGAACTTGGCTGATCCATTCGTCGATCTTAGCTTGTTGTTTCTTTGGTAGGGTGTCAAAAGAGAATTCAGGTGTCTTGGGGCAGAACTGTTCTACAACGACTTCTTGGATTGTCTCTGCTCTTTGCTGGAGTTCTTCGACGAAGGCTTCGATGAGTTCTTTTGGATTGCGTCGACAGATGTGGGTTGGCTTTCGATTGTACGTGTCGGCAATTGATACTGATATTGGGACATGGACGTTTTCGATGGTCAGGTGGTCTGTTGGTTGTCTTCCTTTTGTCGTGTCGAGATAGGCTTCGAAATCGTAAACTATGAAGTGTGGGTAGACAGTTTGTGTTGGTGTGGGGACCGGTTTGTTTTTCTTCTTTGTGGAGCAGCCCCAAGCTTCCACTACTGTATAACCAGCTCCTTGTAGCTTTGCCGTTCTTTCGTAGGTCTTGAGATAGAGCCTCCTTTCCCTAGGGAAGCATTTCGGGCAGCCATGGAAATAGCATCCATGAAATTGAAAGATGGTTTTCGAAATAGGTTCGTAGCCGTCGACCGGCGCTCCTTCTATCCAATGCTCTCCACCATGCCCACAAGCTGCATGATGAATGTGTTGTCCAATCCTTTTGGTTTCGCGTTCCAACCAGCATAAAGCGACTTTGCTGGCTGTGCTCTCTGGCCAGAAGGCTTTTTCGTATGCCGACTGAGGTACTGCGATTACTTTTCCAGGGCAAACAATCTTTGTTTCTCCACGACTGCAACGATCTGCATGACGTTGAAGGTTCGAGGCTTTCGTGAACCGTTGCTTACAATCGTTGCATACGTAGACACTCCCTATCTTGTCGATGTTCTTGATGTAGAAGGCATGTCCTTCGTATATCCCAATCGTCATCGTACGCTTGTAGTGAGCTGCATGTCGCATCAGATGCCAAGCGCCATCCTCCGTAGGTTCGTACACCCGAATACCGATTCCAAAGTGCAACTCGACTTCCTCCAGCTGGTCTAAGGAAGTTCTGGGAACGTCTTGTGTGAGCGCTGTCAGGCGATAGAAGTCCTGGGCAAGTTTTCGAGCTTTGACGCAACACCTATCTACTCTTGCTCCTTCATGCATGGCAAGGCAGCGCCAAAGACATAGATTGTCGCCATATCGATCAAGGGCAAGTATTCCTCTCTTATAGCGAAGCCATTGGGGTAGTGGACCTGTTCCCAACAAAAGCTGACGATCGATCACAACTTTGACATCCACGTAGATCCAACGCACAAAGGCCCATTGGGTATTTGGTCGATTGATGTTGTCGGGATTCAAACGAGCTGTCTCCATACTATTGATCCACTCTTCTCCATCTTCTAGGATGTTCACCCATGGAGAGCCTGGGACAGTCTTGGAGAATAGCATCACACGTCCGTCATTGACATTGCGAATGCGATAGGTGTAGCTGTAGCGCAGGTAGAAGCTGGTGTTTACCTTTGCAACTAACTTTTCCATGATCCTAGGGGTCAAATCTCCTGCCACACCTTGGAAGAAGCGCCATCGAATAGTACGGCGACCTATCTCCACTCCCTCGAGCATTCCATCTCTCTCCTCTAGAATGGCACCTGCCTCTCGAGCTAGACTACGTGGAAGTGGTTCACTACGTGGTCTCACCATTCTCCCTTCGATATAACTATGTGTTAGGATAGCTTTAACAGATACTCCAAATTTAGATTTCTAGGTGTAAGGCTGTTGCAGAGCGATCGATGTCGATATAACTATATGTAATCATATCTCTAATAGGATTATCAAGTTGGATTTTATGTACAAGAATGTCTAGTGACACTTTGAATGACCCTTAGTTACCCCTAGTAGTATAGCCGGAGTCAGATAAATACAACTTTTTGTTGTGCAAGAAAACTTAAAAAGTTGTAATGGTATGGACGCCTTTTTTCTTGCACAAGGGGCGTCATGTCATGAATTACTAGTAAATTAAATATCCTTGGAGAGTTTAGAAATTTTCTGGTTTTGATGACGTCATCATGACGTCACTTAATGACGTCATCAGACCTAGGAGTCACCTTGGCAATTATCATTGCCCACTCTTTAATTTTCCGGGTTTTACGAGGCTGCAAACTTTCCCTAGCAACGGCCGATTTAAATATGTCAATGGGCCCTTAATACACCAAAATCTACCTAACATTGGAAGGGTTTCAATCTTACCCTCAGCCAATCAGAAATGACCTCTCATTGAACTGACCAATCAGACACAATGTTACTGTTCCTTGCGAAAGAAACCATTGCAGTGGTACTGACTGATGTATTGTAGGGGAAAAAAAGAACTGAAGCACAGCTTTGTTCAGCAAAAGCCAAATAATAAAACATTTATTGACCAAGCTTGTTCGGTGCGGATAAGGGAATATCGGTCGAGTTCTTTTTTGTGTGTGTATGCACCTCGCCTACCTTCGGGCTCGGTCCATACACACACAAAACAGAACTCGACCAATATCCCCCCATCCTGACCTTACGCTTGGTCAATAACCTCTATACACTAAAAACCTCATATACATGATACAATGTAATCGTTGCCATTTGCAATACATAGGTGAAACTAAGCGACGCCTCAAAGACAGATTTAACGATTACAGACGGACAGTAGACAAGCCTAACATTAAATCTAAACCTACTACTGTATCTGAACATTTTCTTTCTAGACCTAACCACTAGTTTACAATAATACTATACGTGTGAGCTGTGGAAAAATAGGTTTTTAGAAATTGCTAACCTGCACGCTCCTATGAAATCAAAAAGGATAAGGAATTATTTTGCCATGCATGGCTAACAACTGATATCAAACGTTTAATACAGGAAGGGAGACATCTAAAAACGGGTAGCTACTATTAAAAACGCCGAAGGTCACTGGGTTGCATACAAACGGCGCTCTAGAAATCATTTAAACTTGAATGTGTAGTAAAAATAGCAAAGTTCAATGCTACATGAACAACTTCTTCTCTGAAAATGAAGGTGACATGCGCAGAACTTTACCGGTATTAACTCTATTTTATCTAAAACAGGGAGGGAAGGGCGTTGAGCCTGCTAAATTAATAATTAATGAATCAGATATTCTGAACGCTGTTAAAATCAGCAACGCGTTCAATAGACATTGTGTTGATGCGGTCCATATTAGCATCTAAAGTCTCATTATCATCAAAATACGTGGCCAAATAGAAAACCGGCCTCGCAAAAGCTCTCAAACTAGCGGGCCGATGACGAACCGAGCGGGCTGCAAACACAGTTACCGCCCTGCTCCTGATTGGCTGAGAATGGATCGCACGATTGATGTTGGCCAATCAGATTTCGCGAGGAAACCATTTCAAAAGCGCGCGATCTTTAAGTTCAGAGATCTTTCTGAGTTCAAAGATCTTTATGTTTTTAAGAACAATGTTAACTATTATAATACTTTTGTACACATCCAGCTTTTAGTAAGCTGATTATGCCGAATGATAATTCGGTAAAATATTTTATCAGTTATTTGGCCTTGTATATTGATGATAATGATAACAACATGACTTTTTTGTCGGGACATATTGTTTATACTACGCTCGGGCGCAAATGACACTACGCGGGCCACAAATAAACAATATGCCCTCCAAAAGTCGTGTTAATGCTATATTCTTAAATGCTGACTTTATATAGAAGTTATATCCAGAAAACTAGTTCTGCTTTCGAAATTACTGAGCTCACTCAGGAGGATGTTATTGCTTCTATGAATTGAATACAGACTAATTAGGGACCGGTCATTTTTTATCAGGAGATTGGAGGAGGGGGGGATTTTGTACTTCGCTTGGACAAAATGACCTGTCCCCCCCTCTTTGCTTAGTTGTTTTGCAACAACTCCCTGTAGATATTTTTCGTGTGACCTCCCGTCCCAATATTATAATGAAACTCATAAGTGCAGAAACAAGTTCAGTTGTTACATAGCCATAAGTTTTCAGACACAACGCACGCTCGCATTGGCTGATTCAGGTCACGTGGCAGTCATCAAACCAATGATCAATTGTTGCCCGCCACGTGATCACATCGTGACAGAAGATGGTGTGATGCGTCGCGCGCGCCACTAGCTAGCTAAAGGCGGGAAATATTTGTTTACCAAAATGTCTAGAGCTGACCATTTTTCGTCGAAGAAAGCATTCAAAATGGAACCACCTCCAAAGAAACAATTTACATCTTTATCAAGCGCGAGAGTGAGAAAAGACACAAAACGATACTAAATATGCCGTAGCGATGCTGGCAGCGTTTTGTGTTGAAAAGCAGCTTCCCGAAGAGAAGACGACAAACCTCGCTCGTATCACAGGAAGCCCAATGCCGCGGGGGGTGGTAATTATTATCGGACTTTGTAACAGCGAACTGATTTTTATGCGTAAACTATCTCGAAAATGTTATATCTTTCTAAAATAATGTCTTACTATTAAAGATATATACTTCACTGACCTAGTGTCGTTGTTTTTGACTCTGTTTGCGATGATTTGGGGCCGTTTTAAGTCTTTCAAAAACCGATTCCTCACCAAAGTTCACCATAGTACAGTAAAAATGACAAGGAGTGAAAGTCCCTCACTCGGCGACCTCAACCGGCCGTGGGTTTACTTAAAAAAATCACACTTCCCAGACGTCTTTCATCTTTTAAACGCCATTTCCCTAGGGACACATTATCAGGCAACAAGTGAACTATAAATTTGGAGTTCCACTCTAAATAAAACTACTCTTTTGGGGCGATTTAAAACGACATTTCGGGTTTCTATTTGACGGCTGACACTACGGTGTGGCAGGTACACACGAAAATACAGCAAAAAGTCCACTTACTTTCCCCTTCCTCGATATTAATTTGTCCTGACATCGCTTTAAAGTGTAAATATGATTGGTTAACTCTTGCTTCCGGTTGTAATTCGGATTTTTCTTGGGAGGGGACGGGAGGGTTACCTGCCACACCGTAGTGTCAGCCGTCAAACAGAAACCCGAAATGTCGTTTTAAATCGCCTCAAAAGAGTAGTTTTATTTAGAGTGGTACTCCAAATTTATAGTTCACTTGTTGCCTGATAATGTGTCCCTAGGGAAATGGCATTTAAAAGATGAAAGACGTCTGGGAAGTGTGATTTTTTTAGGTAAACCCACGGCCGGTTGAGGTCGCCGAGTGAGGGACTTTCACTCCTTGTCATTTTTACTGTACTATGGTGAACTTTGGTGAGGAATCGGTTTTTGAAAGACTTAAAACAGCCCCAAATCATCGCAAACAGAGTCAAAAACAACAACACTAGGTCAGTGAAGTATATATCTTTAATAGTAAGACATTATTTTAGAAAGATATAACATTTTCGAGATAGTTTACGCATAAAAATCAGTTCGCTGTTACAAAGTCCGATAATAATTACCACCCCCCGCGGCATTGGGCTTCCTGTGCTCGTATCAAGTAGGTCCTGTATTTATGCACAACTTTGCCTCTGGTGAAACTTATGGCTATAAGTAACAAATCACTTAATGACTGTCCCCTCGGGAATCAGTGAGTTTTGTTTCTCCTCGAGTATCTCAGGAAACAAAATTTCCCTCGGGGCCAGTCATTAAGTGTTTATTATTGGTCTGGGTGAAATTGTGACACTCACTGACTACGGTATTTTTTTGGTGTTTAGTAGCATGGCAATGAGCCTGAGAAGGAAGTTGAAGTTGTTGAAATTGAAGTTGAAGTTGAAGGAGCTTGATGATAACAATCAATCATTTAATCTTTATTCATCCATGTACATTATCCACGTGCATAGCTACAATCATAAAATGGCCGGTCTAAACGTTCTCTACTTACTCATGTTATTCTACACGTATCCACATATATATACTTTATCCTTTGTTAAAACCGTTAACATCAAGTACAAGGTCTGAAGAAAGCTGGTTTGGCCATCAGAAACATTGTATTAAGTTATCGATTTACAATTGATGAACTAATTTACCTACTCTATCAGTAGTTAACAATTTTACCACAAGGAAGCTATAAAATGCGTAATTTTGCTAAAATGTTAATCTGATGAGTAAGGTGAGAAGTAATGTTATTAGATGCACATGTGACATTAAGGTGTTGTCAAATATTGCTGGAGCCAGAATTTAAACATTCAAAGATACTCCATTATGTGAGAATTAATTCCTTTTACCAACTTTGCACCACCAACGGCTCACACAAACGTTCTGGCGAGAGTTAGTATTTTTAGTGAGTCGTTCAGAGAATCTGTCATACTATTAAACGAGGTAATACTTTAGGATTTTGTACATTAAAACAGCCTTGTAATACATATGCTATCAAATGTTTACTGTTATAATACTTCAAGCTCTTCTTATCATCTTCCAATTATTAGAACAAATTATGGATTATTTAACATACGTTTTCAGGGTCCTAAAATATGTAATTTAGTTGACAATAACATAAATTTCTAACTAAACATCAATTTAAGAACTGTCTGAAAATGAACTTGTTAGCAAATGTTAACTTAATTGCACAGTCACGCTGTAGTAGTTTGTTAGTCCTGTCCAGTAGTATTATAGGTTACAATGTAGTTCTGTAGTAGTTTATATTTTTGTAAGTAGTCCCGTAGCAGTATTGTACTAGTCGTGTATGGTAGTAGTCCTCTCTTAGTTCGTAGTAATTTTGTAGTTCCGGTGTTCTGACCTTCATATTGCATATAAATCTATTTCAGTCGAGTTTAGCTTTTCAGTTATTCTGAGCCTCCTTGTACTGAACTGGTTATTATTATTAGTCTAATATTCTTTTGTAAATGATGAGTACAAAATAAACTTGTTGTTGTTGCCTTCAACCAACTTGGTGTAAGGCATCAGTTGAAGATTCATCCAAATCAGCTCCAGTTGAAGATTTTAGCCCCTCGATTTGATCCTCCTCTGGCAACGGCGTAAGACTTTTAAGTCATTGGAGACAGAGATATTCATTGTGTTCTCCATTGGGAGGTGTTTTTTTTCAAAAGTGGAAAAGATGGGACTGGATTCTTCTGGTGACAGTTCTACCATAATTTGACGTTTGAACATTGTCATCATCATCATCGCCAGTTATAGCGAGAATTACATGGTCACACTCTCGGAAATTATCCCATCCTCATCAGTTGATACTTCTTGGTCGTCGTTCTCCTCCTCTTCTTCTCTTCTTGCTCCTCCTCCTCTTCCTCTTCAACATGTCTTGCCTGAGCTGCTTCTTTGTCATTCTTCTTTATCCACTGATGCTAGTGCTCTTGAATAATGCCAAGTTTTTCACCCTTAGTTTTTCTAACGTGTTGTGATAGCTGATGGTCTCCGCCATGTTGTTTTCACTTTGCTAAGTTATGTAAATAAATTAAGTGACCGCAGTGTCCCCCAGTGTCCCGAGCGATATCAAATCTGATTGGTTGACCCTGTCACGTGTTGTTCCATCTCGCAACATGGAAAATATTAAAAAAACACTTGCGATACAATTCAGCAATCCTTAGCGCGGGAAACTGGTAGGGACCGTTGGATACAATGATTTTTTTCGGATCTGTTCCCAAAAGAACGCGATCAAAAATCCGGATTCGGCCAAAGGAACACAAAATCCGTTTACGGATTCATAATCCAGATTTGGATTTGCCCAAAGGAACTCACGCTTTTGCATATCTCTCGACCGCTTGATAACCAGGGAAGCAAAATAGCATGTTTATAAAATCAAAACTTCCTTATTTCCGTGATTCATTATTCCAAAAGAAACCAAGCTATAAGCTTAATTACAGTATCATTGGCATTTTACAGTGCAACTAGCTACTTTAGCCGTCGGGGTCACTTAGACAACGAGAACTCGACACATTGCAAAACGGAAATAAAACATTCCAAAATACGAATGCTAGCATATCCACATGATGTTCTTTATTCAAGACTTCGACTTCAGAACGAGTCCACCAAATGTGCCTTGTACCGGATCGAAACTCGAGCAAGTTGGAATGCTTTGTTTTCCTTCCGTAATCAGTGATTAGTTCTCGTTTTCGGAGTAGTCCCGGTTAAATACAGGATAAATCCCTATCCAGTGGATAATCATTGACGTAAGTAAATATTTTCATCTACGGTATAGGAAATATCCAATCCGGATTAATCACGGTTTCTGGAAAACCCCCGCCAACCCCTCGCCCTCGTTGTCGCTCTAAATTAAATGGTAAATCATTAATGCATGACACATGTTCCCAAGGGAGGGGTGGGTGGATAGTTTACCAGAATCCGTGATTGATATTATACAAGTTATCTAAAATTA
The DNA here is from genome assembly GCA_030867875.1 of Actinernus sp. WN-2022. Taxonomy (NCBI): domain Eukaryota; kingdom Metazoa; phylum Cnidaria; class Anthozoa; order Actiniaria; family Actinernidae; genus Actinernus; species Actinernus sp. WN-2022. The sequence continues at coordinate 37,037,666 of JAOWCC010000936.1, read as the reverse complement.
ATTAATTTCTCATTGCAATTTGCCTGCATTAGGTGAAGCTTATTTTGTATGGAACAATCCCCGAAGATTAGTGGAATAACTTTCCTTACTGGCGCGTCATTAAATACACCGTTATGTATTTGGCGGGGTTGGGTAAGTAGAGTGCATGTGTACCTGGCTCGATGTATAATGCATGTGTTTATGTAACTGGCTCGATGTAGAGTGCATGTGTTTATGTACCTAGCTCGATGTAGAGTACGTGTTTATTTAGCTGGCTCGATGTAGAGTGCATGTGTTTATGTACCTGGCTCGATGTAGAGTGCATGTGTTTATGTACCTGGCTCGATGTAGAGTGCATGTGTTTATGTACCTGGCTCGATGTAGAGTGCATGTGTTTATGTACCTGGCTCGATGTACAGTGCATGTGTTTATGTACCTGGCTCGATGTACAGTGCATGTGTTTATGTACCTGGCTCGATGTACAGTACATGTGTTTATGTACCTAGCTCGATGTAGAGTGCATGTGTTTATTCACCTGGCTCGATGTAGAGTGCATGTGTTTGTTTATTCCATCATAAAAAATCTGAGAAATAGTTACTGTGCTTGTCTTGTTTAATACAGTTGAATCTACATCAAATGGCGATGAACATATATTCTTGATTTGTCAAACAAGGAGCGAAAGATGTATATGTTGTGGTTCATTTTTTTTTAACCAGTTCAAAATGTTTAAACCAGTTCATTTTTGTAAATCTGGTTTCTTTTTAAGATTCTAAAAGGGAAGTTATGTTAACTGATGTTAGGGTCATTTTAAATGTTGGATTTGGGTTTGGAATTGTTCACATGATTATTGAAGGAGGATCAGTTATAGTCTGTGTTAGTGATTTGTAGCTCTAAACACCCTAACTTAGTGAGCACCCTTCGTTGATGGTTAGGGTGTTTTTAAATGTAGGGGTAGGGTTTGTATTAGTTCACAGGACCATCGAAGAAGCATTACTTTTCTGTGTTGTTCAGTGATCTAAATTTAGTGACTATAGCTCTAGAAACCCTAAATTAGTGATCAGCCCTTGTTGACGGTTAGGGTGTTTTTAAATGTAGGGGTAGGGTTTGTATTAGTTCACAGGACCATCAAAGAAGCATTACTTTTCTGTGTTGTTCAGTGATCTAAATTTAGTGATCTAAATTTATTGACTATAGCTCTAAAAACCCTAAATTAGTGATCACCCGTTGTTGACGGTGAGCGTGTTTTTAAATGTAGGGGTAGGTTTGGATTAGCTCACAGGACCATCGAAGAAGCATTATTTTTCTGTGTTGTTCAGACCCTAACCACAATATATATATATATATATATGCCGCCATTTTCAACCTTCTCGTGCTTTCTGTGCACGGACAACTGGTAAAAATATCTCAGTGACCTGTCCATCGAAAAGTGCTCTATTAAGTTAACTTCAGGGTCCAAGAAATTGCAACAGTTGTACTTGATACGCATCAATAACGTTTATTCAAGAAATAAGATGTGCTCTGGTAAACATTAGTTTATTCCATTGATGATAAATTTATTACAGTTGTAAATAAAGGTGTATATATCAAAATCTAACAATAAACGCTAATGAACAACTTCATAATTAAGTCAGTCCATTCCTCGTATTCGTGAATCATTGATACTAATGAAATAATATATGGTCCACTGCTTGGTACCCTAGGTCCCAGATGTTCGAACAAACGAAATGCGAAGAGGCGTGAGAGAGGAGAGCTAGAGAAGAAGGAGAAGACCCTCTGGTGTTATCCGTTGAGAATCTCACTTCCATATCAAGGAAACACGTCAAGCCGGTTTTGCTGGACCATTTGTAAGCCACTGAAAATTACCGTTATATCCAGCACTCACGGTTGCGCCTGGTAATTAGTAGACTATCCAATCAGGGACGAGATTCAAATTCTTAACCTAATGAAGTGATATTCTCAACACCAGAGGCTCTCCTTTTTCTTCTCTCTCCTCCTCTCTCTCCCGCTCTCTTTTATTTTCGCCGTTTATTTCTTCAAGCCTCTGTTACCCCGGTACATGTTTGGCCCTTCTTGGTATAAGTGTAAAAGGTACATTTTGTGAATATGCAGTCACGTTCAACTTATACTTTTTCTCTACAGTTAACTACGTCATTAGTATTATAATCTTTATTAACTGTTTCATTACAATCATGGCATATTTATTTCTATTTGATAATATTTTGTACGTATTCATAGATTATAGAGTCTCTAATTAGCTATTAAAGCTAAAAACATAGAGAGGATAATAAAGTTTTACTGCTACCACTACTGCTACTACTACTACTGCTGCTGACTACTACTACTACTGCTACTACTACTGATGCTGCTGCTGACTACTACTACTACTGCTGCTGACTACTACTACTACTGCTGCTGACTACTACTACTACTACTACTGATGCTGCTGCTGACTACTACTACTACTGCTGCTGCTGACTACTACTACTACTGCTGCTGACTACTACTACTACTGCTGCTGACTACTACTACTACTGCTGCTGACTACTACTACTACTACTACTGATGCTGCTGCTGACTACTACTACTACTGCTGCTGCTGACTACTACTACTACTGCTGCTGACTACTACTACTACTGCTGCTGACTACTACTACTACTACTACTGATGCTGCTGCTGACTACTACTACTACTGCTGCTGCTGACTACTACTACTACTGCTGCTGACTACTACTACTACTGATACTACTGTTGCTGACTACTACTACTACTACTACTGATGCTGCTGCTGACTACTACTACTACTGCTGCTGACTACTACTACTACTGCTGCTGACTACTACTACTACTACTACTGATGCTGCTGCTGACTACTACTACTACTGCTGCTGCTGACTACTACTACTACTGCTGCTGACTACTACTACTACTGATACTACTGTTGCTGACTACTACTACTACTACTACTGATGCTGCTGCTGACTACTACTACTACTGCTGCTGCTGACTACTACTACTACTGCTGCTGACTACTACTACTACTACTACTGATGCTGCTGCTGACTACTACTACTACTGCTGCTGCTGACTACTACTACTACTGCTGCTGACTACTACTACTACTGATACTACTGTTGCTGACTACTACTACTACTACTACTGATGCTGCTGCTGACTACTACTACTACTGCTGCTGCTGACTACTACTACTACTGCTGCTGACTACTACTACTACTACTACTGATGCTGCTGCTGACTACTACTACTACTACTGCTGCTGACTACTACTACTACTGATACTACTGTTGCTGACTACTACTACTACTACTACTGATGCTGCTGCTGACTACTACTACTACTGCTGCTGCTGACTACTACTACTACTGCTGCTGACTACTACTACTACTACTACTGATGCTGCTGCTGACTACTACTACTACTGCTGCTGCTGACTACTACTACTACTGCTGCTGACTACTACTACTACTGATACTACTGTTGCTGACTACTACTGCTCCTGGTGACTACTACTGCTGCTGCTAACTACTACTACTATAACTGCTGCAACTCATTATTTATCGATTAACAAAATCACCATTTGTTCCATTAAAAACATGTATTACGATGGGTTCCCTGTCGTTTAATGTACTCGCACGAAGTTCTCTACACGCCAGTGCCTCTCTTCTCGACGCATAGATGCACTTCTTCGGGGACCCCGCCAGGCAGTGGAGGTTCTGTTGTCTTCGGTGATTTCACGAACTTGAACTTTCTCAACAGTCGAACCAGTACCAGCCTTGTCTCAAGTTGTGCGAACCGCATACCGATACATATGCGCGGGCCTGACCCGAAACCAATGTACAGGTAAGGGTGTCTCTGGGTCTTCTTGTGGTCGCGGAATCGCTCTGGATCGTACTCATAAGGATCTTCCCATACGTGTGGGTCGTGGTGGAGCAAATGCTGAGATATGACGACCTCTATGCCTTCTGGGAAGTAAATACCGTTGATGGTGCACAACTCGACACATTTACGGTTGATCTGTGTACCCCCAGGAAAGGTAAGTCGTATGGTTTCGTCTATGACACACGAAAGGTACTCCAAACTCATCACCATATCGTACAGGGCGGTGTCAGGATTCGCTGTGAGCGCACCTCGATGTCTTGATACAAATTTTGCTGTACTTCTGGATTACGTGCCAGGTAGTAAATTATGGCAGAAAGAAAAGAACTTGTCGTGTGGTAACCGTTAATGAGGAATGTGACAGATTGTGCTGCCACTTCGTCATCAGTGAGCTTGCTTCCTCCTGATGCCTCGTGAGCATGCAGCATCAAGTACATCAGATCTTTACGACCAGACTGCACACCATGCTCCTTCCGTTTGGAAATTATTTCGCGAACCACGCTGAGGAAGTACTGACTGAAACCGCCCATCATACGAGAGCCTAGTTTACGTACCAGCCCTGCAAAACATCGGACAATATATCAGTTCGCGGGGTTTTCCGATGTTTTGAATGACGTGCAAAAGTATTCGATTTATGTGGAAATTTTGGAGAGTTTTCGACTCACATTTAGTGAGTATTCAACACCAGAGCATCACATGTCAGTTTTCTGTACAATTGCTGCGGTATAATTATGACGAGTTAAATACAAAGGAACAGGGAATATTTGAAAACGTTCTCATATGAACAGTAGGAAAGCAAGTACCGTCAAACTTCAATTCAATTTCAATTCAATTCAATTTTATTTCCACACTGTTTACATAATCAGGTAAGCAAAATCTAAAGTATTTTAAGATAAGTAATATAATAATATAGAATTAAAAGAGAGCTATGATAGGAATATGTGTGCAGTAGTCAAAGTAGCCGAGGCTTTCGAGTTGACTACTGTCTATGTGTAACTATAAATTATGAATATCTGAGCTCAGTATATACAATATAGCAGAAAAGGAGAAAAAGGAAAGAAAAGAAAGCATAAACATATTTGTGCGATAGCTAGATAATAATGAGATAACAATTAATCACTAAAATAATACTAGTAAATTAACAGAAATAAATATTTATATATACATTGAACAGACATTAAAGGTGATTATAATACTGAAAGATATAGCTGAAAAATATTAAGAAAAGTAATATCAGATTGCTATAGTATTGACACAAGTGGAGAGACATAATAAATATTGACTATTAAAGAACATTGGTAGACTGTATGAATATTTAATATCAGGCAGACTGACAACTTAGAAGGTATGCTTTGTATTTTTGTTTAAATAATTTGCTGGGTAGGTTTTTAAGTCTAAGAGGGACAGTTTCCCATATTTTCGAAGCAGAGTATTTAAAGGTGAATTTACCATAATTTGTTCTGACTTTTGGTATGTAAAAATTGCTTTTAGCAGCATATCTGGTGTTATAATTGTGAACAGCTGAAACTGGAGTTAGGAAATTAGAAAATACAGTTGGAATTCCTAATGCATTATTGCTGATGGATTGAGCAAAAACTGCAGACTTTAATTTGAAAATATTTTCTAACTTAAGGAGACTGAGCATATTATAATATATGTCAGTATTTTCTCTGTTATGTGCAAAAAACATACTACGAATACATTTATTTTGCTTGGTACGAAGTTTTGTGAGTTTACTTTTATATGTATTACCCCAGCTCAAGACAGCATAATTCAGATATGGATAAATAAGTGAGTAGTAAAGCTGTTTTAGCATATGTAGATTCAGGTAATTTCGTAATTTATATAAAATGCCTAGGTTTTTTGCGATTTTATTGTTAACATGTTTGATTTGGTCATTCCAGTTTAAATGTTCATCAATATATATACCTAAGTATTTAATAGATTTTTTTCTTTGAAGATTCAGAATATCAATATCAATTTTTTTCCTTTGAGGAGTTGTAATTATCATGTAGTTAGACTTTTTATAATTTATTGATAACTTATTTAAGGCACAGTATTTAAAAACAAGTTTCAGTTCTTCATTCATAACTGACTCAAGTTCACCTGTACTATTGCTTGCAAAAAATATATTAGTATCATCAGCAAACATTCTAAAAGAAAGTTTGGTTGATGAATTTGAAATGTCATTTATATAAAGAAGAAAAAGAAGAGGACCGAGTGTAGAACCTTGTGGGACACCACATATAACCTTTTTAGGGCTGGATTCAGTATCACCTATTTTAACATATTGGTGTCTATTCTCTAAATAGCTGGTAAACCAATTAAATGGAATTCCCCGGATGCCATATTTATAAAGTTTCTTCAATAGAATATTGTGGTTAACAGTATCAAAGGCCTTTGAAAAATCTAAAAATAATCCACATGTAATAAGTTTATCATCGATTGATGTTTTCAATTTATCAGTTAATTCAAGGATTGCCTGCTCGGTGGAATGTCCTTTTCGAAATCCAAATTGATATTTAGATAAGATATTATGTTTATCTAAAAAAGTAATAAGTTGATCATAAATAATCCTTTCAAGGACCTTAGTGAAGGGTGACAATATTGCTATGGGCCTATAATTACCAGGATCAGTTACTATGCCATTTTTATAAATAGGGGTTACTCTTGATATTTTAAATATACTAGGTACAGTGCCTGTTAAGATAGATTCATTAAAAATTTTAGTAAAAGCTACAGAAAGAGGTTGAGCTGCAAATTTTATTAGTTTGTTGGGTATCAGTAGAGATGTTTTGTTATCATTTAAATTAGAGAATAGCTGACATACTTTGTCTTCAGAGACAGGTGACATAAAAAAGCTTGAGGCAGGTGAGTTATTCACATATTGTGTTGGATCTTCATCAGTATGCTCGATTGCATTAGCTAGGTTTGGGCCTATATTGGTAAAGTAGGAATTGAATTGCTCAGCAATATCTTGTTGGTTTGTGAATGTTTTTCCATTTATAACAAGTCTGGCTGGGCATAAGTGGCCTTTCATCTTACGCTTGATGAGAGTGCCTATTAATTTCCAGGTATGTTTCAGGTTGTCTTTATACATTTGAAATGATCTAGTAAAATAGTCTTTCTTAGATTTAGTTTTAATTCGGTTAAGCATGTTTGAGTATTGTTTGTATTTTTTAATTAGGGTAGTATTTTTAGATAAGAAGTGTGTACGATACATTTTTTGTTTAGTTTTAATTGATTTTAATATTCCTTTAGTTAGCCAGGGTTTAGTTAACTCTTTTCTTTTAGATCTAGAAGCAAGTTTTTTTGGAGCATGCTTATTGACAATATTATCAATTGCATTGATTGTTTTAATGGCCTTTTCATTTAAATCATTGTTGTCATTAAAAATAGAATGCCAATTAATAGAATCTATGTCAGCTAAATATTGATCCTTATTAAATTTACTGTAATCTCTAATATAAAGATTAGTATTAAATCTTTTGACTGATGTATTTAATAAACAAAAAATAGGCAAATGATCAGAAATATCAACTGTAGCAATGCCAGCTGTAATATCTTGAATAGGCGCATTTGTATAAATGTGATCAATTAAGGTTGCTGAATGGTCAGTTAATCGTGTTGGTTTAGTAATTAATGGAAGAAAGCTATTAGTATAAAGCATATCAAGGTATTCTTCAGTCTGCAAATGATCTATATACTTAAGGAAATTAATATTCATATCTCCTAAGATATAGACTTGGTATTTTTGTTGATTAAATTGTTTAATAAGTTCTTCTAACTGAATAGTAAATTCCGATAAGTTAGATTTGGGGTGTCTATAAATGCATCCAATCATAATATTTACTTTCCCTGCACCTGTATCAAGTTCTGTCCAGCATGATTCAACTAGCGAGGTTGTAAATTGTATATCTGGTCTTGGGATTGATTTCAGTTGCTTAGAAATATATATTCCAGCTCCACCAGCCATAGTGACTGAATCAGTGTGAAGAAAATTATAATTAACTAGGTTAATGTTGGATATGGTTTGGTCGTTTAATTTAGTTTCAGTTACAGCTATAATATCAGGTTTTCTATTGAGAGAGCATAATATGTCATTCAAAAGAGTTAAATTCTTTGTTAAGCTTCTGACATTGCAGTGGAAAAAGGATAAACTATTAGAATTAGATCTATCTAGGACATTATTTAGTTGAGCTAGAGAATAATAGTTTGAGACTGGAGTAGTAAGTATTAAGTCAGGGTCTACATCGTCAAATTTATCAGGATTAGGAGATAAGTTGTATAGATCATTATCTATTATATTAAGATCAAAGTGCCAATGACCGGTTACTGCCTGAAAATCTCTTTCACTAAGATTGTGAAATGGTAGGTGAGATATTAAGTCAAATGAAATTTGAGTTTGGGTTGCTGCCATCATGTTGAATTACATAATAATCTTCTAAATAAATATAAATATCAAAGCATTTGAATGGACAGTACTTATCAGATTAAAGTGAATCAATGTACTCCTGGAATTCGTCTTGAGTTGTAAACCCGTGTGTTAGCGAAGTGTCTGTTTCTCTGAGCAAGATCTTGCCGTTTGTGGTCCAAAGATATTTAAATTTACGCTCGTTCTTGAACTTGTTTATTCGGCCAAATAGCTTCTTGCGATAAGCTTCTTGCGATAAGCTTGCATACATTTCTTAAAAAGGGCGCAATCTTGACACAAAGGAAATTTCAGCTATTTGGGTAAATATTTCATTGGATGCCAGAGCTCCAAACTTTAGAAATTTTCACGTGTTTTCCTATAAATTGAACACTTCGCACCTCATTCAAAATGTCAAGATAGAAAAAAGCGAACTGGTTTATTACAAGAAAGAAACATTATTTCACACATTTTGTTATTATTCACAGCAGAGAAAATCTAGCGATTTCGTATCTTTCAGTTTCAATTTGTAAGGGATTATCCAAGTTCTCACAAAAAGCACAGGTTCTAGATCACTGCACAACAGAGCTGAATAATGTGACGCGCATGCGTATTTGCTATTTCTTGTCAGCGCGCGGCCGGCCCCAGTTTCCCGCGTAAACTGAAATGAAACAACAGGCACATGCCATGATTTTAAAATTTCTGCTTAAAAGTATCCATTTGTGAACTCTTTTGTAAAAATATATAAGAAAATTACTTAAAAGAGAAGCCTAAGACTTTAACAGGTTAAAGTTTTCTTAATTTGTAATTCACTGTGAGTTCACTTAGGTATAAAATTATTTACTAAAAAAAATAAGCTCTTGGTAATTTGTATTTGATAGCAGAGCCTTCGTTCTTTCGGCCAGCGGAGCATACCATTTTGCCGCGGTGTGCTGCACGACAGACATGAATAACGTGACGCTCGGGGACTACGGACGACTGCAGTGTATACAAAAATAACGAACTTTTTAACATCTCGCGAGTATCTTTTCTGCGAAGAATAACAGTTTTATGGCAAGGACAAGCTTCAATTACTCAGACCATTTCCTTCAGAAACTAAGAAAAAGCATATGTTTTCCATAGAGTAATTTGAGTGATAAAATTTACTACAAACAGGAGACATTGGCCGGCACAAGATAGTGTTTACGACAAACTGATTCCCGCCGATTTATGCGTCAGCTCTCGCATGCGCCCTCGTTATTCAGCTGTCTCACTGCACAACTTACACTGGAACGGGAGGGCCTGGATATAGGTCTTCAACCCCTTACGTGAGGTGACCAACACCTTAGTTTTCTTGATGTACTCGCTGTCAGGATTCCTCTGTACGTTGGTTGTTACTCCAAAGGCACTGGACAGAAGAATTTCCAGAGCGAGCTGCTCCATCAATGGCCTGACATTTACCGAGATGTCTGAGAGAAAATGTATAAATCTATTTGGAAAAGGATAGGTGTCACAGCGTTTTCACAACTTGGGCTATGTTTAGATCATTTTCCCCGCCAATTAGTGGATTGTACCAGTGACGGAACAAACGATGCCTCCTTAGCTAGGTTTGTTATACCAACAACATGACTGCTACGCTTTTGTGATTTTATTCCATTAGGAATGATTGCAATCCAAGAATAGCGGAAAACCGTTCTAAAAATAACCCAACTTGTGCTGTGACATAGGCATAGTATGCAGGATGGACGCTCCTGGTTATGGGCTCCTGGAAAAGGTTGTTACCGCGGAGATGTACACGAGACAGTCACAAGACAAAGGATGTAGGACATTCACACACCGTCTCGAAACGGCGCGGCAGAATGAAAAAGCAAACATTGACGGAAGCAAAATACTTTCCAGGTCAATCACGGTTTCTAAAAAACTATAAACCCACCCCTCCTTTACGTATATATGTTTGATTAATGATTAACCATTACATTTAGGGTGAAACATGGGGGGGGGGGGGGGGGTTCCCTGAAACCGTGATTGATCCAAATATCTTCGTTGCTGATTGGATAAAGTATAATAAGCCACCAAAGTGCTGAAGTAAGTCTCGTTACCGATTGCCCAGATTCTCCTGCCCCAGCGTACTTATAATAAAAAAATGCACTCTGAGCTCAACCCTTCTAGCCATTGAAATTGTGGGTTCTTAGGATGCTCCCATGATTTGTTATAAATAACTTTATAAACTCATTAATAATTCATAAGGATGCTAACCAATCCAAAAACAGTATTCGAGTCGCATGTAGGCTTTTCCCGATTGTGCTCGTAAAAGTGGGATTTTATGCTCCCAGCATGCAGTGCTCGTTTTGTCAAAATGCTGCAAAAAAAATTTATGCCGTTAATTTGCTATGCATTGTTTCACTGAACATTCGATCAGTGCATTTCACAATCTCCCCGGGCGCTTCAATTTCAACATTCCAGAGGACCTACCGGCCTCGTTAACATGCTGGTCACCAGGACTTATGCATAGGGTCTAAACGTTATTATAAGTCTTAGGAAAGAGGGATACTCTCTAAAGGACGTCGATCGCCTCTTTAAATCCATTGTCATACCTAAGATAACATACGATTTATCAGTGTATGGAGCCAGTAAGTCGGATTTAAATATCATCCAGTGTTTTCTGAAACGATGCTACAAACGGCGCTACATCTCGGAGTTACCCAACATCTATGAGTTACTAGAGAAAGGTGACCGTAAGTTATTTAAAAACATCAGCTCCAACAGTTGTGACACCCGCTTTACTCTTTAATTCCTAAAGTTAAACCAGTATCGCTACGACTTAGATCATGCAGTAGTCTACACTGAGCGTTTTAAAAATAGTTTTATTAATAGATTAGCATTTAGTATAGTTTAATGAACGAGCAGCAGTGTTTTATCAGGTTTAAAACTCGAGGGCGGAGCCCGAGAATGTTAGACTTGATAAAACACGTGATGCGAGTTTATTAAACGGCTTCAAAAACGTTACTTCTAAAAGATAATAATTTCCAGAATTTTAGATGGAAAGTGAAGAATTACTTGTTTATAGCTACGTTGTGCCTTAGTGACATGCGCAGTTGGAATACGGAGCGAAAATTTGGGTCCCATAATGTTAGATTAGTTGCGTGTGAATAACTGTGATCCAAGAAACCTTTGTTTTCGAGCTCCTCGAGTCATTGCACTTAGACTGTTGGTTGGGCAACCCGGAGTTATGTCTTACAAACTGAGATTTCTCTTGAAGGGGAACTCAACCCTAAAATCAACCCAATGTCTATACAAACATGCATTCGAAATAAATAGGTTCTGCTATTAATTTTTTCTGTGTTGCTCGTCTAAGAAGAGAAAATCCGAAAACCTTCCTCACAACGTCCGCTGTGTACAGACGGCTCAAATCTTGTAATTCATGACGTCAGATACGCGGAATAAATTAGTTTTGCCATGCTATCCTCAACATTGAATAGCGGGACTAACGGCTTCTAATTGCGGACCATTGTGTTTTCTTTGTGCTAGAGGTGTGATAGTTTTTCCTTGGCATGTGTGACGTACGTTATGGGGAAATTTGCACTGAATTGAGCCGCCACACAATATAGATTTTTCAGCGGAAAATCGTACTTGGAGACTAATTTTCTCCTCATAGACGCGCAACACAGAAAAATAAAATAGCAGAACTTATTTCTTTCGAATTTATCTTTGTAAAGACGTTGGGTTGATTTTAGGGTTGAGTTCCCCTTTAACTGTACACGAACATGGCGGCTATGACGTAACGTGCAAAGGGTCTATTGAGGCACCTTTTGTTCCGCCACGGTGCAACTATTAAAAAATAGCCCAACTTGTAAAAACTATGTGACAACTACATAGGACATATGGACGCTCCTGGTTATGGGCTCCTGACAATTATTATTAGGACGGGTCGAGTCGACTCGTATGACTCGAGTCGATTCGTCACCCATACGCAGCCCCTTCCTTTAACGTATTTCATGTTTCACGACCTGACTTCCGTTATGATGGTCCGTCTCAGTTCGTGTGTATTGGACAACCCTCTCAAACGAGAGAGAGAACTCTCGTCGACTCTCTGCGCTTTCGTGCTAGTTTGACCGGGGCTGCCTTTAGGGTTTAGCGGCACTCTTTTTTTGTTTGTTTTCCCAGCGAATTTTGATCAGAGTTCAGGAGCGCGATTGAGTTTCCAGCGAGCAATGCTCCATGCGCTCCATATAAATAACAAACACAATTAAGACCGCCCAGAAAATAAAAATAAAAGGGCCGCTACGCAGGCCAAGTTCTTCGCAAAGATTTCAGAAATTTAGCAAAAAATAGGAAATCGATAAATCATCAGTCAGAATGTTACGAACAATACCGCTGAACTCCATGTTTGTCGTGTCTTGAATTTGTTCGGGTTGAAGTTTACGGCTTGTCGGGGACATAGCAACAAGCAACAGTACTTCATGTCCACAGGGGCCTGTTTACATGAATAGAGATTCTCAGACTACGAAGAACTCGAGTCAGTTGTGTTTTCATCTGCTTCTGACCATAGGCAAACCACAATAATGAAGTGAAAACTAGAACAAAACGTATTTTACGACTCTTTGTGAGTCATTTTTTACCCTTCGTTCCCCTCTCCCTATATTTTAGACCGCTCAATTCACATTCTTTAATATTGTTTTAATTTTTTTTTTATTTAAGGATTAAGCATAACATGCATAGTACAGAAACAAAAGGACAAAAGTACAAAGTTCAGTAGGCATCTACCCTGGGTACCAGAGGTTCTACGTTTTACAGATAAATCTAGCTGCCCTGCGTTGATTAGATTCTATAAGCATAATGCCGGTTTCTAATAACAGATTGAGGAGCCCATAACTGACTACAGTATCCTAAGTGAGATCTGACCAGAGCTACGTACAGTCTTTATGGAGTTGGTAGGTAGGTCCCTTGTACAGTTTCGCTTTAGAAACCCAAGCATTCGATTTGCTTTCGCAGTTACTGTGTCAATGTGGTGATTCCATGATAGGTCACTCGTAACCATGACACCAAGATCCTTTGAGTGGGTTTACAAATTAACTTAGAGCGGATTTCAAATGAGTGTCGGAAGTGTTTTGCTTTTGCGTTTACTTAGCTTTTCTATTGGCCGAGAAAATGGCATGTTATTAATCGACCAATGAAATTGCAAAGTAAAACCAATCATGTTTTGGTCTTGGTTTTGCTTTGGCTCGTGATTGGTTCAGGCGAAACCCATTCACGAACTTTTCCAGCCTTCAGTTGGCTTTTTTGTATTTACTTGCTCCTGTGATTGGCTGGCTGTGAGTAATTTGCGTTTGGTTTTACGACACTCATGTGAAATCCGCTCTAACGTCAAAATTAATTAAGTAGGAACGGTCAAAGCTGTAGCGTTTACGACTGATGCGAAGGTTTTCACATTATGTCGGTTGAAATTCTAGTTCATTACATGAAGACCACTCAGTCACTTTAGAGCATCAAGATCTGACTGGAGGGAGACAGAATCCGACGTAGAAGTGATGACTTTGTAACACTTCGAATCGTCAGCGAACATAGAAATGTTGGAGTTCCGCTCGACATCTGGCATGTCGTTAACATAAAGAAGAAACAATACAGGACCTAGAATTGAGCACTGGAACTCCCGATTTAACAACCGCCCACCGCCATTCAGATATTCAACAATTATTGACTGAAGTCAGAGGTGAATAGTAGTGAATAGTAGAGGTAAATATCCACCACTATTCACCGACACTGCAGGTGAATAATTGTTTTAGTATATACACCACACTGCAGGTGAATAGCCAGCACCAAATAGTTATATTATTTTTTGTCAAATGGACAAAAACTCGCACGAGGTGATCGCTGCTACGCTCGGAGGTGAATATGAAATCATATTCACTGTTTGAGTAGCCAATCAGAGCGCGCGAAAGTGATATTCACTGGTGTGATATATACTAAACATGTTTATTATATCCTCACTAGTAAAAATATCGATGACGTCACGGTTGCCGCCTACTACAAAGATGGCGGTAGGTTTGTGAAAATCACGGAGGAAGATGCAATAAAGCCAAATACGATCTAAAATTTTCTAAAGATTTTCTCGACCGTGCAATGCAACGGAAGAGACAAGAAAATCCGATGAAACCCCGCAACGGAAGAGACAAGAAAACCCGATGAAACTCTCCAGAACAGCTTAGAAAGATCACGAAGAGGTTTGTACCGAAAGTGAGTAAAATGAATAGATAAGAGTTCTTAAAGTGCATATAAGTCCTGGGCTCCTGTCCTGGCCAGTTATGTTTTTTTTAAGCTTAGACCTTAAAAGTAGGGAAAAAAATCCGAAATTTTAAAATAAGAATGTTTTCATTCTTTTTTTAGCGACTAAACTTCGCTTCGTAAGAATATAATTAGACAGGGCTTAAATATACTTTAAGGCTGGTTCTCATATAATCGTCCCGATCGCTTGATTCTTTTGTTCTGTAGCCAGCTCGTTTTGGAGGATTTTTTCGCCAACTATCGCGGCCATCTAAAACCAGACCTCGTTAAGGCTCGGCCAAGATGGCGGCGGTTTTCGATGGCCGCGATAGTTGGCGAAAAAATCCCCCAAAACGCCTGCTACGCAGGCTATTTGTTCTGCATTCGGCTATTTGTTCTGCTTCGATTCACCAGCCAAATCTATGGGTTTGTGCATGAAAATACTGTAGAAGATATGTATGTTTTTACAAATCCTTTCAAATTGCCGTACAATGTATAAATAAAAATACCTTTTCACTTCCATGTTGTTTGCTTTGTGGTTTTTCTTGTCTTGAAACCATTTTAGGCTGTTTTGGGGAGTTTTTCATCCACCTCGTCTGGTTTCAAGAAGAAAAACCACAAAGGAAACAACATGGAAGCGAAAAGGTGTGTTTATTTATACATTGTACGGCAATTTGAAAGGATTTATAAAAAAAACATACATATCTTCTATTTTCATGCACAAACCCATAGATTGGGCTGCCTGTGGATTCACACCGAACAAAAGGTTCAAGCGATCGGGACGATCCTTTAGAGCAGTTTACAGTTAATTTCACAAAACTTTGGCCGCGCGGATTGCCAAGTTCGTTTGGAACTTGGGAACTATGTTTCGAAGTACGCAAATTACTTTTGTACCTGTCAATCAAATTGTGATCTTCCAACTGAACTTTGGAACTTCGGTCAGAACTTCACAACAAAGTTGCTCGCGAAGTTGAGAAGTTGGCGGTGAAGTTCGATCCCATTTTATAATTTAAGCAAAATGTATCATCGTCTAATTTCCCATCCAGCCTTTTAATTCGTCTGTCTCACTCAGTACTACAGTAGTGCTTGTGAGCCGGGTTACAAAGAATATTCCATAATAAAATGGGATCGAACTTCACCTCCAACTTCCCAACTTCGCAAGCAACTTTGTTGTGAAGTTCAGACCGAAGTTCCAAAGTTCAGTTGGAAGATCACAATTTGATTGACAGATACAAAAGTAATTTGCGTACTTCGGAACGTACTTCCCAACTTCCAAACGAACTTGGCAATCCACGCGGCCAAAGTTTTGTGAAATTAACTGTAATTACTCGGGCCAGCGTAGGCTGGGCCCGAGTCAAGTTTCGCAAGTGTTTATTATTTTCTGTGTCGAGCTTTCGCGCCGTCAACCAATCACATTGCATATTCTACACGTGGCCGCCATGTCATGTGACATGGCTCACGGCGAATATTTTTTCAGCCTTGAGTAAATGATGTGAAGCGAGGACGGTCGGAGGAGTGAAGGCTTTAGTCCAATAAAAATTAACAAAGGCAATAATCCACGGAAACAGTGCCATTGGATTACAGTGTTGCGTTGTTGATATTGTTGAAACGGTTTTCCTTGTCATCACGCACTGTGAGGAGGTCAAATGAGAGATTTTTATTGTTTGCAATGTTGGCTGTTTACCGCCAAGTCCTCTCCTGAAATACTTTTGAGATTATACAACTGGGATGTCTTGACTAAACCAGTCAATCCAATGCGAGCTTTACTAAGACTTCAACTCAAGATCGCAAAAGCTGGAAGTGAACAGTGATTGACCCTTGTCTTTGAACGCGAACGGAAAAAATTATCAGAACTGGTGAGGTTGAAATTGTGTTTATATACGCACACAAATCTTACTTGTCCCTATTTTTTAAATTGTATTGAGTGTAATGGTGATTGTAATTAATTCGAACTGGAAATGAAATCGTCCGTAAATTGAACTGTATGTGACTTTATAGAGACCAAGAAGAAAAAGTTAAAATCGTCAAAAGAATAACAGAACTCTGAAGATAGAATTGACCACGAATTATACCCATAAACAGAACTGGATATGTCTTACAAACCGAGAATGCCGTATTAAAACTGAATTGGATCTGGCAAAAGCCATTAGCATGATTTGTCGTGGAAAGCCGTAACTATAAACCGAACTGTCATAAAACTAGAACTGGAGAGTATAAATTGTGGCTCTGCCCACAGTATCCTTCCCAGCCGTTTATATTTATGGCGTCACGCAGTTTTTGTTTGCCGACGCCGGATTGATACTGTACGAATGGGCTTCAAACTCCGACTTTGTCTTATTTAATTTGCTGAACTGCGCAGAAGACCTTGAAATAAGCGTTCAATAAATCTACCTTAATTTATCCTAAAGAAAGCTTTGATTTATACCCTCGAAGAAGGAAATGTATTTAATTTTCTCCACTTCGCTAGCCTGTACACAGAGACCTCCGTAATTCCTTCAAAGGAAGGAAAAGGAGGTCTGTACTACGGATGAGTTAATCGTGTTCTAGGTCACGTAGATAGTTACAGGAATGTTGTAGCCAGTCGCTGATTGGCTGGTGCCTTATAGCGGGTGCTGATTGGCTTAGCGGTTATGTTGACTAATTAGCCGGTAACAAAAAGAGCAGGAGACTGGGACCGAGTTTATCAGAATTACTCTAATTCTAAATTGAAGTTCATCACATGATAGAGCATGTTAAAATTAGCATGTGTGCCAGGTTTGACGTGATTCAAGTGAATCTTGTCTGAATTATAAGCAATTGAAATTTCTTTGTCCCTCCAAAATTTTACAGTGAATGTATGGTTTGGAGGGACAACGTTAAAAAATAAGAGAGTTTGTATGGAAAAATTGACATATTTGATGCCTTCTAGCATCGTCAATATTGAGCCAAAGTTCACCAAACTTTCCAGACTAGCTAAGTTTGATCTGTTCTATTGGAAAACAATACTCACTTTGACTAGTTATTAATTGAATTAGTTTTACTGACTCGGTTCCAGTCCCCCGCTCGTTTTGTTACCGGCTAATAGTTCTGGCTCCGTGGGAAAATCCGAGCTCGATTCACTCTGATTTGGAATTGTATTAAGACGAATTGCTACGTCATTTTGTCCTGTACTCGGTTAATATCGAGAAAAAATGATAAGAATATCGTTCATGGAACTCAGTGCTGCATTTCAAGTCTGGGAAGAAATTATCGGCCTCAACATAAATGCAGAAAGTGCCTAGGAAGTTTGAAAGAATTTGCAGGGAACAAACAAAATTCTTCTTCAAATATCGTCTAGTTCTTCAAAACGAAAAAAAGTCCATGTTCAAGAGCTCTTTTTACAAAGCGAATGGCTGTGGGAGATGATCAACCAGAAGCAATATCAATAGCCTCGGCGGTCAGGCGAGTTGCTACGAGCGCAACTTCTCAAACCTCGAGTTCACGTGGTTCTCAAACTCTCGAATTCATCCAATCTTCCACTTCCTCTAGGAAAGAAAGATTTCTAAATCCCTTCCTTTGAAGGGATTACGGAGGCCTGTCTATAGGCTATCGAAGAAGGGAATTTATTATATTTTCCCCGCTTCCCAGCGCGTCCTCCCTCTTTGTCTCTTGCATTGCCGTTAACAATAGGAAATGAACAATCTGAAATCTACAATGTGTACCGTTTAGTGTTTCTCGGCCAATGGAAATCGAGATGTAATTTATGCAAACTTATGCCGGAACACGATTAACGACAGTATAGCACAGACGTCCCTTCCCGAGTTTTGAGGGGAGACGGACGGCTGAACACAGGCTACACTTCGCCTTCCCTTGTCGTTTATAACAATAGGAAATGGACAATCTGAAATCTACAACTGATGAATCTACAAAGTTTACCGTCTCGTTTTTCTCGGCCAATAGAAATCGAGATACCGTGACGCATGTAATCGTTTCGTAGGCAGAGATTTCTCTCGGCGGCAGGAAAGGGGTCGGGTGGAACTTCTCGAAACGAGCGATAGTATTGGCCTACGCAACAATAGACCATTTTCTCAAGTATATGCGCACGCAACAGGCTTGACGGGCCGGTAAATACTTCACATGGGAATCACGTAGTGGTTTCCTATAACCCTCTCTATTATTTCAACCAATACTAAATCCAAGCTTTTTTGCTCTGACGAAGGGCTAACTCTCGAAACGTCAGTTGCTACTCGCTTTCCACGGCTTCAGCTTCAACTTTATTAATATTTATACACGGAATTCAAACAGATAAGAAAAACTGATTTACATAGAAGCCGTGTTAACTACTATTAAATATATAAAAATACAGAACTGTCAATGTAATAATAATAATAATATAAAATATTATATACTATACTAATAATATGATATCCTAAAATTATGAAAACTACTATATACTATTATCAATTAAGCATCATTGGTCATTTAGGACGGCGACTGTTTTGATTTTGTTTTTAAAAGAGCCTAGTGATTTAATTTCACGTAATTCTGTTGGAAGGTCATTCTATGTCTTGGCGTCGTGATACGAGAAACATTTCGTCTCGTATCACGGCCCCTTAGATCATAGTGGGTAGAGCTTCCAACAGTAGTGAATAAATCACATAGGCTTGCTGGCGCCAGGCTATTTTGGGTCTTAAACATTACGATGGCTTTATGTTTTGCTCTGCGTTCATCTAGTTTGTCCCATTCCAAGACACTTAAAAGTGCGTTTGTACTTGTATCATAATCTGCCCTGAGAATAAGTCGAGCGGCTCTATTTTGAAATTTCTGAAGTTTATCTGCGAGAACTTTGCCGCAGGTATCCCATACTTCGCAACAATAATCCATGTGCGTTTGAATTAAAGAGTCGTATACCTTGATTAGAGTATCTTGGGACACGAATGGTCTGATTCTCTTTAGAGCTCCTAGACCTGAGACGATCTTTTTTGATATATGATTTATGTGATCCTCCCATCTTAAGTGCTCGTCTACCACGACACCAACTGTTTTGCTTTGATACCTTTTTTATTAGTTTGTCTCCGATTTTTAAATAAGGCATTTCTTCATCAGTCAGAGCCGATAGGCGTTGTCTCGAACCAATCATCATAAATTCCGTTTTGGCAACATTAAGATGCAATTTGTTTGCTCGTAGCCAGTTATTAATATTAATTAATTCACGATTTGCTCTTAATTCAACATCGGCTACATCTGCGCCACAAATTGTCACATTTGTGTCGTCTGCAAATAAGCATGGTGTCGAGGTATCGAGGCAATTTGGCAGATCGTTTATATAGGTGAGAAATAATAAAGGCCCGAGGATTGTTCATGTGGTACACCGCACCTAATTATCTTCGGCGGTTAGCATACCTCAATCGACTTTAGTTGATTACACACCAGTCTAAATCCAAGCTGCCTACATGAAGTATTTCTTGGCGGGCCGTGAGTTTTGTTAGCTTTTGTTAGACTCGTTCTGATGCGACAGCCTTTGTTATTCAAATTTCGGGCTATTGTTCAAAAAGCAATTTGGCGGGCCAATATTGCGTGCGCATACCTGAGAAAATGGTCTATAGAAAACACCCTAACCATTAGAAAGTGCAGTACAAAACCATAGAAGTATTGTATTTTGGGTGCAATCAGAATACAGGTCTCGTGAAGTTCCATGCTACTCGGAGGAAAGGAGAAGAGATGAGAAACCTCTGCTCGCAGAGTAGGAGGGCCACACCTTTCTCTGTGTATACTAGTTAGTGTTACCCTCTTTAAATAGTTATTTTCCAAGTGGTGTACATTCATGAAATCAACGCACACAATATTTTATTAAACATTAGGGACTAGTCAAAAATTTGCAGGGGGGAGGGGGCGGGGGGTAGATAATCAAAAAGTCTAAAAAAATTATAACCCTCCCTGGACAGTATGAAATATTTTGACCCTTTCTCCCCTATAACCACCCCTTTTTCAGTTCGCCATGATTTATGAATCTCCATTTTGGGGGATTCAAAAAAATATGATCCTCCATCTCAACCCCATCCCCCCTGCTAATTTCTGACAAGTCCCTTCAGCGACAGCCCTATGAAACCTCAATTTAATTATCTTTAAAACTTTGTAATTAGAAGCTCCCGTAAGAGACCGTGACCACCTTGGGTGGTTTTAAAGAATTGGAAGGTGGTGGTAAATAGCATTTACAAACAGGTTTTGTTAATAACACTACCAATCTCATACAAGTGCCTTTAAATATGTGAATTAAGATTTGTTTGCCATCTAGTACAACCATGTGATTGCAATGTAAATTATCACATGCATGAGTAGTAGTGAATCAATCAGTCCTGCTCCCCTAGCACAAACCACGTATGGCACAAAAATATGGGACATCCCTTCATGTAGGACCACAGGCAACCCAAACAAGATTTGTGTATTTATACGCTTACAAATATCGCTTGAATAGTTCATATTATAAATCCTTCCAAAACATGTATGTTAGACAAATAAATACACGACTTCACCCTACAATGTTTCAGTTGTGGTTATTCATACCTCTGAGCTCTTCCAGGGTCGTTTGCACTGTTTTTTTCGAACCTCTTTCCCTCACCTCCTAATAAAGGGAAAAGGCTGGAAACAACCGACAAATATACGATGCATAACCTGTAATCTTTGCCACGAAAATCACACTTCGCTCACTCCAAATAACTCGAAACTACGGTAGGACATAGAATGATAAATGAACTCATCCCAACCCGAATTTTAAGATCCAGCGATACCACATTCTGGAGAAATCGAACATTTTGTCGCCCATTTCCAAGTCCTTCCGGTTAGGAGACCACCTCGGTCCGACGAAGTTCATTTATCATTCTATGTCCTACCGTAGTTTCGAGTTATTTGGAGTGAGCGAAGTGTGATTTTTGTGGCAAATATTACAGGTTATGCATCGTATATTTGTCGGTTATCCAGCTAATCGCTTCGCCAGACCGAGGCTATTTGACGGTTGGTCCTAACCGGCACTTCCGGCGTCCAACTTCGTTGGCTGCCAACCTCGAAGGACTTGAAAATGGGCGACAAATTGTTTGATTTCTCCAGACTGTGGTATCGCTGGATCTTAAAATTGGGGTAGGGATGAGTTGATTTATCATTCTATGGTCTGCCGTAGTTTGGAGTTATTTGGAGTGAGCGAAGTGTGATTTTCGTGGCAAAGATTACAGTTTATGCATCGTATATTTGTCGGTTGTTTCCAGCCTTTTCCCTTTATTAGGAGGTGAGGGAAAGAGGTTCGAAAAAAACAGTGCAAACGACCCTAGAAGAGCTCAGAGGTATGAATAGCCACAACTGAAACATTGTAGGGTGAAGTCGTGTATTTATTTGTCTAACATACATGTTTTGGAAGGATTTATAATATGAACTATTCAAGCGATATTTGTAAGCGTATAAATACACAAATCTTGAGATTGGGCTGCCTGTGGTAGGACGACACGAATTGCTACCAAATTGTATCCTATTGTATTGTATTGTGTTGCGTTCTATTGTTGTATGAATTGTATTGTGTTGTATTCTATTTTGGTAAAAATTCGTGTCGTCCTACATAAAGGGATTGCCAAAATATGCTAGAACACGGTGGTTTGAAGATATGAAGTTTATCCTCTCGAGTCGAAAACATTTCACTCGTCGCTGCACTCACTCGTGAAATGTTTTCGACTTCATATCTAATTCTCACCACCGTGTATAATACCTCAATATATTTGAATGTGGAAAACGTAGTGGGGAAAGAGGTACGTAAAACACGTTTTATTTTGCGTTCTGTCAACGAAGAGCAGACTCACCGACAAAAACATCAGTGCTTTTGACCCTCGACCTTCAATTCAAACAGAACTGGATTGGGCAAAACTAAAATATACGGCCGGTTATATTAATATTATATATATATATATATATATGGATAGATAGATACTTAATCGTTTCTTTAACATATACCTGGACATATAAAAAGTAGGAGGAATGCCGAACTAAAATTGGTTAATTAATTGTTTTAGTTCGTGTACTTTCTAAGTCAACATTCCATTGCTGCCGTTGCTGCTTCGAAAACCCCAGTTCTTAAACCTACTTTGCATTCCTAACTTATTTCTCGGTACTGGATTCTGAACTTCGCTTTTCTGACAAAAAAGAGTAACTCGAGGCACTCTGGAGAAAATGACAAGGAAAGGAAAGGAAGAGAAAAACCCTTCTAGATGGCTCAACGACGTGTATTTTATAGTGCTTTTAATCCCGTTTGCTGCAAGTCCGACCTTAACAGCTAAAATACATTTATGCTGGCAACGCGCTCCTAATTAGTAAACTTGTAAACAGAGTAAACGCAAAATATGCAGTCAAGTTCTGGTACAAACTAACCGTAGCGGGTTTCTTACCTTCAGTTTGTTTCAATTGTTAGCCTTACTGGGACGTCGTGAAACAACGGGACGATCGGTTGCGCATCTGAACAGTAGACTTTCCCAGGGTACCCTGGTGCGTAAGTGTTTTAACTCATCGGCCTGAATTTTGGGGGAAGGGCTGGGGACGAAAAGGAGGGGGACGAAAAGGAGGGGGGGCGTAATGATTTGCGGTACGGTGATGCGGTTTTGCGTTATTTTTTGTGCGGTTTTGAGGAAATTTTTTTTTTTTTACCTGCGGTGTTGCGGTTTTACAAGACTAAGCGGTTCGCAGTTATTATAAATTTTAGGACTAAAAATGACAAATATACGACCATCTACAAAGTATGGTATTGCGGTTTTTTACGTTTTTCTGTGCGATTTTGCGGTTTTCGAACGCCCCTCTCGAAAAGGATTTTCAATAATGTTGAAACACAGGTACCCAAGCTCCCTATATGTACATTTTGTCTTATTTTTAAGAGGGTGGAAAAACTGAAACCAAATAACCCTTCAGATGGCATCTAGACCCACAAAAACGAGAAGCAATAAAGGAATAGTCCTTATTACATTTATCTAATTTAAAAATTACAAACAAATTAAGTCTAGATTATATACATATAGGGAGCTTGGGGTACCTGTGGTTTAAAGTTAGCCGTTGAGAATAGACCAGTTCGCGGTAAATTCCGACATTTTGAAAGGGGTGCAAACATGGCGCGAAATATAGTGTTTGTATGGGAATCGATGGGAATCCGATGCCAAATAAAATCCGTAAAATCAAATTTCTGAAATATTCTTCAGATACAAGCTTAAGATACCAGGTAAAAGATTAACATATCGAAATTTTAGGGATGTAGCTGTGCTGGGAAGCGTGCAATCGTGGTTCAGTTTTCCATAAATTGTCTGTAAATTTTAACGCGGAATTTGACTCGTTTTTAGACAATTATGGAAAACTGAAAACACGATTGCACGCTTCCCAGCACAGCTACATCCCTCAAATTTCGATATGTTAATCTTTTACCTGTTATCTTAAGTTTGTATCTGAAGAATACTTCATAAATTCGATTTTACGGATTTTATTTGGCATCGGATCCCCATCGATTCCCATACAAACACTGTAGTTCGCGCCATGTTTGCACCCCTTTCAAAATGTCGGAATTTACCGCGAACTGGTCTATTTAATCAAAATAGATCAATAAAACCCCCCTCCCCTCCTCCCTAAGCACGTGTTGGCCTGGAGAATTTAACTAAGAATAACATTGATGGTAGTACGCTAACCACAGTGGGGGAGAGGGTCGCACGTATGTTTGACCCATTGTCAAGCTATTTCAATCACGCTGTACAACTGTATTGATGACTACTATTGTATTTAGTCGATAATTGTAATGATACATACACAATATTGAAGTGGCGAGTGTATGAAAATGTACGTTTTCTAAATGATTCACATCCATTTATTACTCTGGGATTGTCCAGAATGTCTCTCCACCAAGATAGAAATGAAGAGCTCATTTCTTTATATCTGAACCTCATTCGTTCCTATTAGTTACGAGCGCGCGCAACTGGAGCGGATTTCGTATGAGTGGGGCAAAAATACGGGCTCAATCCCGGTTTCTGGGAAACTACCCACCCACCCCTCCCTTGGATATGCATCGTTCTATTAATGATTCAAGGTTACGGTGAAGTGTGGGGGAGGGGTGGGGGTTTCCCAGAAACCGTGATTGATCCAAAATACGGCACGTCTATAGCCTTACCGTAACTCTGTAATTTGATTGGATCAGAAAGATAAAAACAGTAACCGTGCTGTACGTCATTGCTGTAACTTGCCCACTCATACGACATCCGCTCGAAGGTATTAAAGATGTAACCATCTCATATACAAATAGGAGACGGAGCGAGTGTGTGTTTGTGTACAGTGTAGTAGTAATGAGGTGAAGTAACACACTTCAAGGAAAGAAAATGTTTAAGACCCTTTGTCGACCGTTAAAGCTCTGCGCAACTCAAGAAAATTTCGTCTGATATGTCAACGTAATTTAGTATTTTTTAGTATTCCCATAAGGTATGCAACAAACTACACCCTCGCAAAGCATAACGGCCAACATAAAAACACCTAGCCGTCTGATTGGCGCGTTCCAACGGCTTTTGGAATGAGCTTTGGATATGAGCATTGGAGATGGCTATGCTTAAGGCTAGATTATATCATGCTACATATTGAAACAAAATAAATGTATATGTATCCGAAAAGTGGTTCATATGCTACATGTATATACTGTTACAGCAACGTTTCTCATCAGTTGGTGTTACAGTTTGGAGATTTCTTTTTCCTAAAATGGTGCTACAGACGTGAGATTTCGTACATGTACATGAACAAAGCGATATTATGATGTGATTACTGATTCAATGAACTATTCTATTTATAGTGTGGCTTTGTGGAACGGGGTCTTGCAGATGCTGATCGGCCACGCTGCGCTGCAGCCTGCTGCTGTATCTGGAATGCCATTGGGTGAATTTTGAAGCCAAATAACCTGAAAGATCAATTCAATAATGTTCAATGGACAAATGACCACTTTTCTTGATGCATGTCACCTTGCGAGCAGAGCCTTTAACTCCCCGGTATTTAACACCCGGGCAGCACAATTCCAGACCAATATGTTATTTTTCATACACTTTTTCAGACTGACCCTGAAAATCTTTACTCCATTTCATGCACCACTAACGGCCTTTCATCGTGTGATCTATTCTAATAAAACAAATTGGTCTTCGTGATCTTTCTCAATTTATTTTGAAGATCAATGTCAAAATAACAAGAGAAGAGAAATCAATGAACATAGACGATATCGCAACTCCGCCGTCGCAGTGCACTCTGGGATGGATATCTCAGTTCCAAGATGGCCGCCCAACAACAACAATGGAAAACTGAGATATCCATCCCAGAGTGCACTGCGACGGCGGGGTTGCGATATAGTCTATGAGAGGTCTTGTACTTCCATGTCAAAGTCATACCCTATTCCAGAGTAAAAAGGCAAAATTAAAACCTATTTCAGACTAAAACAGAACTCTGGGGTGGCACATTGCCCATATAACTTATATATGGGAGTACCTCTGGGCCTTCACAAAGAAACAAAGGAAATCACTGAGAGAAGCAACCTTTAAATGTGATATAGATTTCATCCTAATTTACATAAACTTTAACTTGGATTTTCTCAGCCAAAATAAGTCTTATCACCAATATAACTGAATTACATCTAGATGTATTTAAAGCCATTTACGAAACTCACAGCAGTGTTTTAACAGGTCTAAAACACTTGGGCTGCACCCTCGTGTTTTAAATCTGATAAAACACCACTGCTCGTTTTGTAAACTAACTTCAAAAAGGCATGAATAATTCATGAGATTTTCTCCAATCAGATGAAGCGAATCACTCATGTGCATGCTCCTTTATACCCGATAAAACGCAGAGGTCTTTATACAATTTTCATTAAGTTTTATATAGGGCCACACTCGTACAGTGAAAATTGTATAAAGACCCTCCTAGTCAATTCTCATGAAACCAAGGGCTTAACCGTGAATCTTTATAAAGACCCTCACTCATACCGCCAGTGAAAGTCCTTAAAAAATATTTTAGTAGTTACCTATTTACTTGATGTAGAATCGATATTAATGATTATTGGCACTTTGACAAGTACAGTACATGAATTTGTCATACATGTAGAATATACCTGGGCACAAAATGGTTAGCAGGCCGCTTTGGTCTGTATTCTGGGTGGACCATGAAGAGCATGTGAGGGAAGCCAGTACCAAAATACGCCCCATCAGTATGGTGGTGTCGTGATGACTTGGGTGTGTATGCGTCCATGCACTTTGGACAGTACAACTTGACCATGGCTTCACCAGGAACATCTGACAAGCCTGGATAGAAACAATACATTATCTGGGGCCAATTCAATAAAATAAATATAGATATATACAATGTAGATAGATACATAGATAGATAGATACATAGATAGATACATAGATAGATAGCGTATTTCCTCACATATAAGCAGCACCCCTAACTTTGGCCTGACAAACGGAAACCGGCTTTGCAAAAAACAGTCCACGAAAAAAAAAAAACTTTGATGACAACTATCACATCATGTGATCAATTTCACCCAATCAGAATTAGAAATAATTTAGTGGTAAAACCAAGCTTAGCGTGAGAAGTCTAATTATTGTTTTAGCATAACAATTGTTTTAGTGTAACCATTGTTTTTGTATGCATGTCTTCATTCTTTAAAATTGCTGTCGATTGATAGATGGTGCCTGCAAAGCCAAGCAGATTGAGAGTTCGTCAATGGCTTGGTTGTGCTAAGTTTCTATACGGTCTCCACTGCACGATTAGTGACCTGAGGGCCACTGGTTTATTAGTGCTTTGCACTATTTAGTGTTACCCTCAATAAATAAAGTTGGATTGATTGATTGATATGTACATGTAAGTGCTCTGACACCACCAGATAGCAAACAATTCTGGTGAAAGAAACGCTTGAGCTCACAGTCTAATTGAAGGGCTGTGTGCAAAAGCGCATAAGTGACTCTTGATCATCTTCTAAATTCTCCCTTAGAAAACAACAAAATTGAAGGAGAATTTAGATTGCGATCAGGAGACACTTATGCCCTTATTGCACACAACCCTTCAATATTATTGTTAATTACTTTTAGACACTACACGGACGCTTACCTATGGGTAGGACCGGCTGGTTTTCACAGTAAACTCTGCTACAGTGACCAAAGTCTCCATTTTGATATTTTTCAAGCTGAATACAAGAAAGAAAACACAAGGAAAAAGGCACTGAGGGATTTTCAATACATAGAATAACCAGAACCAGTAATGTGAAAAGAAACTGATTGAGAGCTCAAGAACACAGGATAACCCTTATTGACAGCACTGGTTCATCTTGGGGACTTAGCTACTGTTTATATATGTCAGGTAAAAAGGGGCCCGACAACATAAAATGTAAATATCTTTTGAAATAATTGTGATACTATTAGAATCTGAATCACTTGTAGGACGAGTCATTAAATTGACAAGTGAAATTGAACACAAAATTGATGATGATTTTACACAGGGGGTTGATCTCGATTTGAGCAGATGCCAATGATTGCCTATCGTCATATGATTATTTTATTAAGATATAACCTTTATTATTGCTACATGTAAGCTACAATGTATGAGGAGCAGAATGACAACAGCAAAGGCATTTATTGACCAAAAAGTGATCATTTTGTTAGCAACAGGTATAAATGAATGTCACACATTATTGTACACCAAAACCATTCCCTATGACAGGATTCCAAATTTTGGTGGTCATACATGTATTTGTAATAGGGCATTTGCATCAAAATCACGTAAATTTCACATCTGATATCAGTTGTCAATTTCTTCAAACTGACATTTCACTTTAGGAATGAAATGTAGTGCTCCATGTCAAGAATACAATACAATCTTCAAACTGTTATTACGAAAGCCATTATATTAATTACTTAACCTGAATGTCATCCAGGCCCTGTTAGCATGACACGGCCCATACATGTACACTAATAAAGTTGAAAGTTGAAGTTCTTTGGATTGAATATGCTTATTCTAGTAACGTTTGACTCACCATCTGAGCTAGTCCTCTGTTTGTTAGAATGTACCTAGCATGAATCAGTCCATACAACATTTCAGCGGCCTGTTCTATTAAATCACTCTGGTTTGGGTTATCTTCAAGTTCGTCATCTGCAGAAATGAAATAAAAACATAATTACAATAATATTATTATTGTACAATGTATGAACAAAATCAGGCAAGACCTTGGTTCTGCAGTGTTCAATAAATATTATTGCAAGGCTAGATTTTAATGTGTGTTAAGATAACTGTAAGAATAGAAGATGCTAATTTCAACCAGTTTTCCCCGGCCCAGAAACCCCCTTTCCAACCACAATTCCAGGCCGAGATACCCTCCCTTCCATCCGGAATTCCATGCCCAGAAACCCCTCCCTCGCATCCAGAATTCCAAAATGCCACCCATGGTAGGGGTACAGATATTTTCTGGAACTACCCATTGGAATACTACATGTACAATGTAAATACTACAGAAATAAACCAGTTGTAGAAATAAACCAGACATTCCATATTTGTATTCCTCAAGAAGGTTATTAAAAATAAATCTGTCATCAGTGTATTACATGCAAGAAAAGTCCACTTTGCTCATTTGGATCTATACATTTTCTGTGGATTATTTTCAAATGACACTACAACACTTTTTGTTTATTATAAAAACTTGTATTTGTGATCTATACAGTCAAATTCTGCAACATCATTTCAAACAAATACTATGAAAATCAAAGCAAGCAGGTTTTCCATTACCCTTGGAGGTTATTTTTCCACCGACACAGTTGACAGCTCAATGATTTCTAGTTCCACAGATGATAGTGACCTCTAAAAGGCTTATCGGTAATTATCTCTGTTAGTACATGTATGTGACACAGTATTTATTGATATGCAAGTCCAAAATCTATGACAATGTTGCTTTCTTAAGCTCTAAAGTAGAATTCCATACTACAATTAAGCTAAGAAACATATCAGGTATCACCAACATATTAATAGAAGTCTTTTCAAACTGGTCTTGTAGCGCTCCATTTTTTTTAGATTGCTTGATCATGCACGCTGTATTTATTATCTGAGTCTGCATTGCCTCTGGTCAGCAGTTACTCCATTGTTGTTTTAATAAAGATGGCCACTGCAGCTTTGTGAACCCTGTCTTCAGTTCATTTTTACTTTTCCACTGGCTCTCTCACATCATGGTGTCCTAAAAAATATAGCTGGTTGATGGAGGAGCAAATATACATGTATGTCATAAACTGTGTCTCATGGGGAGAAACTGATTGCTCATAGAGAGATGGAAAATCACTTCAACAAATTTGCTGTTAAAGTACTAAAGAGTGGGAAAACAGTTGGTCATTTACCACATGAGCACTCCAGAAAAGTGTGGTATTTTCTTGCTTGTGGAGGAACTATAACTGTTGAAGTCACTGGGAAACAGTGACACTGCAAAAAGCTATGTGGTGGAATGGAGATTCCATCTCTGGGGACATTTAGTTGTTTGAGAAAAGTGACTGTTCGCTGCTTAAAAGATCTTTTAACAAAGAAGATTTAATGGCACAAGGGTCTGGAACAAGTAACAAACAAGAAACAAACAGCTCCTTTAGGAGCTACCAAGCTGATGACCAGTGCTTCCTTTCTTTTTGTTTTGTGTACTTTTAATCAGTCTGAATTTCTTTTTTTTTATATGTTAATTTATGGAAACTTATTGAACCTTTTCTAGATGTTCTCGCAGATAAGCCACACCCCCAATTTTGGGTAAAAAGGTGCCGCTTATCTGTCACTGTTTACGGTACTTACAAGTTAGAATATAACATTATTGTTTAATGATCTCTTGGCCTGGCTTCACACCTTGATATTTTCACAGTCAATTGCACTTGAATCAAAATGTCAGTTAATTTTGTGTTTGGGGGTTGGTACCTCTTAGGGGTTCCTTTCAAAATTTCTGACGAGCATCCCCATCACATTTATATGGGAGTCGTCCACCCACCCCATGTACCACCAACTAGTTTTCTAACAACAAAATCTGGATTAGTGTTTGGTATTGTGAATCTTGCGACCTGGTTGGCTAAGTTACTCACTATTTATTGAGCGATACATAGCAAGTGGTGAAAAAGACTCTTTTCACCACAATAGTGGCCAGTTTGTCAAAATCTTGTTTCAGTTTAAGAATGAATACTTACAGTGATCTGTAGTTAGTTTCTACTAAAACAATTCAACTCAGTCTCGGTTTCTATGGCTGATAGTTGATTTGGAACTATGCTCCTTAATTGTCAACTACATGTAGTATCAGCTGTTATAAATCACCACTAAGTTCTCTCTGATTCTGATTGGATGAAATAATGTTCATGTGAAGTGATAGTCCATGGGTGCCACCATCAGTTGATGGCACCCAGCGAGAGTGGAGAGAATTTAGTGTTGAACAATAATGACAAAAGAGTATTTTGTCGTTTTTTAGTTGGAACTCTTATCAAATAGTTTCCCTTGAAAATTTGATGTTCTTAAAACTAGCATTTATAAGCCTTTCGACTTTGTTCTCAGGCTTATATTTGTTTTAAGAACATCAAATTCCAGGGGGCGTTATTCAGCCGATAGTTCCTAGACAGACAGGCACAAATTGTTAATTAGAAACTGAGAGCGAGTAGCCTACAGTGTATTTGTTAATATAAAAAAAAATTCACCAGGTTCCATGTCCAAGATCATATCCAGTGCTTGTCTGTAGTGTGGAACCTGTTCATTAAGACCTGTCAGATTGAACTTATCCTGAATGTAATCCTCATCCACCTACAAGTCAAAAGCATGGCACATTTATATATTTGGTAATGATACAGCAGATTCAGGTTGAGCATTTAACGGTGTCTGAATTTTTGTTTGTTGCAATGGTTGATCACTCATGTTGCTACTGTAAGTAGAAATTGACATGTTGCTAACCAACTTGTGGTTAAGCACTTCGCCTCTCACCTCTGTGGCCCAAGTTCGATTCCCAGACAAGACGCCATATGTGAGTTGAGTTTGTTGGCATCTTGCTCCAAGGGTTTTTCTCTGGGTTCTCCGGTTTTCTGCCCTCCACAAAAACCCACACACTAAATTCCAATTTGATCTGAGGATTAGCTGGATCCTGACTCTGATCAGCCCCTATGGTTGTTTCAGGTATTGTTAGAAATTCAGAGTTTTTTTGGGGGGTTGGTGGCTTGGCTTTGTAAGTTCTCATGGTCGAGCGAGTAACCAAAACATGATTTGAAGTCAAACACTCAATATTTTACTATAGTACTTTCTCCCCATTAAAAACTATGAAATTATTTGCCACAACAGTACATGTATTCTACCTACTTGAATCTCGATTAAAGACAGTTTGAATGAAAGAAACACAAAACGTGGGGAAATTAGAATGTCTACATTTTTGTTAGGAACATGTCAAATTGTGTCTAGAAACGTGAGCAATCAACCATTGGAACTTAAATGCTCAACCTGATCCACAGTGTGAGTTGAGTTTGTTGGTATCTCGTCCTTGCTCCAAGGGTTTTCTCTGGGTTCTCCAGGAGGTAATCACAAATAAATGTTACCACAATGAAAACAGATGAAAATGCACTCTTCCAACTTCAAGGATGGTGACTTACATGTAGGTAACACAAGACTAGGACCCAGTCCTCCATGCGGTCAAATTCAAATGTGCACACCCTGGGGCAAACCTTGTAATCAAATTCCCCAGGGTGGGGATGTCAAGATTGATCAAATGCAGCACATCTGCCCGGCTTAAAGTGCAACTAACCCCTTTTGCAATTTTTATACATATATGTGAATCTTTGAAAGGTTTTGAGTACTTCTGCGAAGATATTTTTGGCTTACAGAGAATACTCTATGTTCTAGGCTTGTTTGAAATGGTGAAAATTTGACCTTTCCTGAGCCATGACCGCGCAAGAAAAAGCCTGGGTCGATTCTTGATCTTACGTCACCTCATTAATGCATTATTCTCTATGGCGCCTTTCCATCACAACAACGTCGATATATAGAGAATATACACAATCTGTGAGTTGTTAGTAAAGAAAACAGTTATTTTAGAGTAAATGCTAAATATTTATTCAAATTATTGCAAAGTCGAATGAGTGGGATGACGTAACATCAAGAATCGACCCAGGCTTTTTCTTACGCGGTCATGGGTCAGGAAATTAAGGTCAAAATTTCACCATTTTAAACAAGCATAGAACATAGAGTATTCTCTGTAAGCCAAAAATTTCTTCGCAGAAGTACTCAAAACCTTTCAAAGATTCATATGTATAAAAATTGCAAAATGGGTTAGTTGCACTTTAACAATAACATTGATACTTGCATTATTTCCACATCAATCTATTTTCTCATGCATTTATGAGAAAAGAAACTATGCCCAAGGGGATGGTCAATTGATCTGAAATGAGACAACATTGAGCCAAACTAAAGAGGTCTATTCGATGTGTGATCTAGCCGGGTCTTCTCTTTGATTAATTAACAGCCCCATATATGGTCGTTTCAGTTCAGCGTTTCTTGTTCGATGACGATGTTGGCTTTGCGCACGCAACCGGAGTATTAGATTAAAGAAGGTGGGAGTTACCCGTATCGTAAGGGAAAACGTTAGTGAGACATAGTTCTTACTGTGCGGTAAGCAATGAATCAAAGTGTTTACCTCGCAGAAGAACTCGTTACCACGCAGCCCACAGAACCACGAAATCCACGATACTTCTTCCGAACTGCTCATTATCGGACTGTGGTAAACAAACACTTCGGAAAGCTTTAAACACAAACAGGAATAAAATATGGCATAAGTTAATGGGAAAATGAAGAAGGGGTGAGTTTCAAAAGGAGTAAAGCGCATTAATATAATTACCAGCTGCCGTAAGGCAATATATTAATGTTTATATGATAAGTTTACGTATACAATGTACGCCGGGCAAATGCGCACTTCACAACTAGACAAAAAAATATCCAGAAAGACTAAGAAAATACTAATGAATTTACTTATTAACTCGACAATACTTTTCCTTTGTAGATAATTAAATTAAGTGGTATTTAATCACGTAATTTCGAAGACAGAAGAGATTCCTTACCTGTAAAATATTCCAAGGACGGAAGAAATCCTGAAGATTATTGCCTATTGTTTGTCAGTACTACGCATGCGTGAACGGAATACAGCTGAATGACTGCTTATTCAACTCCGCGACATAACGAACAATATGATTTGTCAAATTTCTGAGAATCAGACCAATCAAACATATTGATAGAAATATAAATAAGACAGGATTTATGATTGGGTTATAATCCTTAACTTCATCCAATCAAAAGCTTCCTTTCATTCCTTAAATTTTCTTTCGCGGGAAACCCGAAATCGAAACGAATTGTTTCGCTGTTTCATATTCGTTTGTATGGTTAGATTTTCACGTCTTGTCGAATACTCATATCACGTTGGTGTTTAAGGTAATGTACTATTATTCCTATTGATGTTGTTTTTATTTCCTATTTGACGTCAAAGAGCTCCAACGCCATTGTGAGGATACACGAAAAATTAGTGTTCAAGGCTTTGGAGTTTGGTTGCAAATCAGTTTTAGATCGGGTTTTCTTTGATCATTTTAGTAATTTGTCTATACTAAAGTCTAAAGCCTGGTTCTCATATGCCACAATTTGCCACAGGCATACTGGCAAATACTGCTGACATGTCTATGCTGGGGTCACAGCGGATTTGAACCCCCCGGATATGGACCCCTCTTCACGGATTTGGGCCCGCCTACAATAACGTTATTTTAATTATGTTTCCAATAAGTGTTTATGAAACTTTGAATCATTCCCATCTTGCAATATTTTTTCGTTCGTCTAGAACCGAGCCTATGTAAAATGTAAATAGGGTACGATTATAGAATACCCCGCATGTCGAAAGATCACTTCAAAACTGTTCCCAAACTGTGCCAAATTCTCCATTATAGTGCTGGGCCGGGTTGTTCGAAACAAGGTTAACTTTAACCCTAGGTTAGTGCTAAATCTGTAATTGTAATCTGTTCAGTTTAACCCAGGGTTAGCGATTTAACCCTGGGTTAGCGCTTAACCTTACTTTGAACAACCAGGCCCAGGTGTATACAGAGTCGTTCTATGAATGAATTTTGGTCGAAAATGGTCATTTTTTTATTTTTTTCAGGGTTAGGTTTTTAGAAGGTTTGTATGCAAATTTGGAAAAATATATTATTAATGATCCAACTTGCGGGGTATTCTATAATTATTCCGTAAATAGTTCAACGCATCTTTATTTATGGCAAGCTTGGAGAGTATGATACTGACACAGTTTTGTCTCTGCTAACAACCCTTAATATACTGAAATATTTGATCTCAATTTACAATTATTATGGTACATGTATCTTCAGAACTAAGTCAAATCACTAGCCTTGCAATTTTCTACGGTGCATCAAGTCAGGTGATCGACACTGCAGAGCCACTCGCCTACTGCATTCATCTGTAGTCCTTCGCACCTCATGTACAAGCATTCTTCACTCAATTCACACTGTATCATGTTCGAATCATGCCGTCCAAGCTCTCGGGCACAAAATGGCAAAAACAAGTTTGAAAAGTCAGCCTCAGGAAGAGTGTGAAAAGTCTGCTTCAGGGAGAATGTTGAATGCTAACCAAAGCACTGAAGTGCTAAATGGCACGAAAAGCGTGCCTTGGCCCGCCTATGCTAATACTGCAGTAATACAGCAACGTGTCTTTCTCTAAATATTTGTGATTAGAACTGTAGTCAACAGTTAGGCCCGTTTGAAACAAATAAAACTCCAATTAGGTTCAGTGCTGGCACAGCATGTTTGAAACAGGTCTTAGTTTTCTATAAGACGCCACTAATTGTGATCTATTCTCAGCTGCTTGTGTCCCTTGTTCTTTCTTTTAGTGTTTTTTAAATTTATTTAAACATATTAACTACATTTTCTCCAAGAGCATAGGGCTCATCAAGGGATATTATGCTTGTTTACAGCCACACTAAGCAATGTAAGGTTTCTTGAATTTCTTGTTTCATTGAGACCCATAGATATGGGGGTCCAAATCCGTGAGAGGGGTCCATATCTGCTACCGGATTTGGATCCCCTGGGGTACAAATCTGCTAAAGCTGCCTTTGTGAAACAATTTCGTCTAGCAGATATGGGCAGGGGGACCAAATCCGCTAGTGGATATGGACCAGGAGGTACATACATTGTATCTGCAGGGGGTCTAAATCCACTAGGACACCGGCAGTACCTAGAACACTCATCACTGGTATGCCTGCAGCAATTATTGCCAGCAACATGTCTGCAGCATAATGAGAATCAGGCTTAAACTAGCTACCCCAATGTTTTCTCAAAGTCATTGGGGACTTCAGAGTGAGGTCAGGGATGCTTGTCAGAAAAGCTGGAACATGCCCTAAAATACCTAAAAAGGCTTAAAATACCCTAAAATAGAAAGTCTAAAAACTACCAAGTATGAATGAAGCTGGCAGTTACATGTTGTTAATATTACAAT
This sequence comes from Actinernus sp. WN-2022, assembly GCA_030867875.1. Classification (NCBI taxonomy): domain Eukaryota; kingdom Metazoa; phylum Cnidaria; class Anthozoa; order Actiniaria; family Actinernidae; genus Actinernus; species Actinernus sp. WN-2022. Next base: position 37,001,640 of record JAOWCC010000936.1, on the reverse strand, counting down.
AATTATACAGGTACTGTTTCCCACCTCAAAATATAAGGCCGGTGATAGCAAATTTCTCAATAACATGCAAGCTGTGTGCATTATTTTTTAATAATTATTATGAACATAATTTTGTTAAACCCAGAGGTCTACTGTATGTACTCCCTAAAGATACCAGATTTTAGAACCATTCTGTTTATGCTTCAAAGACCCCTTAAGAAATACCGGAGCACTAATTTCAACCCATAAAAAATGCCAAGCACCCCCATACTATAGGAAAATTACATGCCTGATGAGGTAATTTCATGTTAAATTACATGAGAAACTGATATTGCCCAAGTCGCGTTCCTTGAATCAAATCGTCAGATGAATACTTTTGTTGATATTTTGTTGATAGCTCTAAATGAGCCCACAGTGGTGATTCCTCTCAGCCAATCAGCATCTGATTTTGCAAATACACTTATACGATTCAGCTGTGACTGCAATTCTATAATGAGTGCCCCCAGGCTGAATTGAATCGTCGATTGTGTCTGATTGCTAGAAATTTTCTTTTGAACCAACCATTCAATTTCATTGAATTACCTGTATTGAAGTTCTGTATTTTGGTTTAGGGTGTGAATGTTTAGGACTTAACTCTAGTTTCTAGATGGTTTCAGATCATAGAGGATCTTGTATGGTCATTAATTCCCTGCTAGCAGAGGTCTCTCTCTGTCTTGGTAAGAGAGACCTCTGTCGATATCCGACGCTTTCTCTGTTGCGCATGCGTGAAGTTTCCTTCAGTTGGCAACAAGTGATGCAATCTCACGTGTACTTATGAATGCACAAAACAACTAACAAACAACTGACATGTACAGCTATTTCCAGTGAAACATGTTTTCGAAACTGGTTTGACTCGTCCATGAATGTGGATGGCAAATGTCGGCAGAGGTCTCTCCCTCGCCTTCCATTTTACCAAGACAGAGAGATACCTCTGCTAGCAGGGAAGGTCATTAAAGGATAGAACAAACTTTTTCTTTTAACAATTAGACTACTACGCTCAGCTATTATTGGTTGATACATGTAATTAACGAGGAACGAAGCTCTGAGTCTACTACCAGCCATGGGAACTGAGAGCGAGTAGTCTAATGTTGTTTTAGTAGATTAACCAACTAGTTGTTCAATCTTAAACTGAAACAAGAAGACTTGGTAGCCATAATTATTTTGCTTTTGAAAACCGGCTTATTTTGCTACTCACTACATGCATCTATCACAGAATAGATAGAGTAGCTTACAATATAGCCAATCAGATTGCAAGATTCACGATAGAACACTAGTTGGTTTGTACTAAAACCATATGCATTACCCTCTGGTTTGAGTTAATCAATACCTAGAGATCTAAATAAAAACCTGGCAGCTCTGTTGGTTGAACTAATAAGAGAATCTAACAAGGAATATTTTGTTAACATCAACCAGCATGGGTGGCAATGATGTTACATGGAAACAGACAATATCCTCTGAGGAAGGGTAATAGTAACACTGACATGATATCAGCTTGAGGAAAGCAAGCAACATCCCAAGTCTGTACTATAAAGGTGTAAAGAACAGCACCCTCAATAAACTTGTGTTCACAAAGAAAGGAGGCAAACATTTCTCTGTGAATTATTGTGTGACTACTGTTACTGGGGCCACTTAGACAATGAGAACTAATCACATTGCAGAATGAAAACAAAGCATTCCAACTTGTTATTTGATCCAATTAGTGTCAACTACAAGACAGTAGCATTTCAACTTGTTCGGGCTTCAATCTGGTCAAAGGCAAATTTGGTGTCGGGGCTAGTTTTGAAGTTGGAAGTCTGTTGAATGAAAAAAAGTATTTATATGCTACAAAATTAATGTAGTATTAGTAAGTTGGAATGTGTTATTTTCATTTTTCAATGTGTTTAGTTCTTGTCCTCTGTGTGGCCCCATTACAGTTGCACTCCATTAGAAGTATTGACATATGGGATGTGATGTGGTATAATAATAATAATAATAATAATAATATTTTGACAGGAAAGCTCCACTCACAATTTGTGATTTTCAGGGAGGTCCTGTATTAAAAATATATATTTCGCTAATATATGGAAAACAGAAAAGATAAATGGTTGAAATAAAATAGAAATAGAACAAGGATTATTATGAAATTAAGTATTAAGTATCTAGCTGTTGTGTTTCTGAAGATGTCGATGCAGCTTTATAAGGGCTGTAATTTATATTATTCACTTTATTGTTTAGGTCAATAAAATGGCAGAAAAACCAGAAGACCTCAACTTACCAAATGCTGTGATTGTTCGACTTGTTAAGGATGCTGTAAGTAATGGCCATATTTATATAGTGCCATATCACCACAGTCTCATGGCGCTTTACAATTACTGACATCCTATCAGTGAGGTTAGACTGTTTATACAGCACTGATAGCTGCCACGCAGTTTACAATTTTTTAATGTGTGGTTAGTACAATGGCCAGGCTGCTGTACCGGGTGACATTCCCCTGCTCTTTTTCGAGTAGCACAGCAGGTTCTTTCACGTCCCCTTCACCAATAGCCTGCTATGCAGACGTATTTTTTCACTCATAAATTCGAAGAAAAAAGTAACGTCTGCTTACCCGAGCACTTAATTAGTTTCCAATATGCAAGCATGACGCCAGCAGATTTGTTTTATTTTTCTGCCCAATCAAAGCCATTGTTAGAATTTTAGTGAATTGGCGTGCCAGTGAATACTTTCCTATGATTGGTCACTGGCAAATGTATTGTCTGAATTCCCTTTAAATGTAACATTACATCACTTTACAGGATATGGAAGGTAAAATCTGATTGGTCCATAACACAATGAGGTGTGAATATTGGAAACTAATTAAGCGCTAATTTTTTTTTGGGGGGGGGGGGTTCTTCAAGGTAAAAAGGGTAGGGGTGACCATCGGAAAACCTAATAAAATACCCTAAAATGTACCTCATGGTCTAAAGATCACCCTGAATATAGGAAGAACCCCCCCTGGGAGAAGATTATAAATATACAAATACATTGCATTATAAATTGTAAATCTTATGAGGAAGAGAGAGAGAGATCTTTGCTTAGTAATTTAAATGTACATTGTGCAAACAATATTGGTACAAATAGCCTTGTTTTGCTGGTTGATGAAGTGTGAAGATAAACATACAGCTATCCAATTAAAGTGCAGCCCTGTGAACCTTTTTTTTTATATCAATTCCTAATCATAAGAATGGTTCTAATCAGCTTTAGCCACAGTCTACTTTATTTACTTATATCTAGCTTTCCTAAAATTAGACATTATTTTGACAAGATCAGAACTACGATAACTGCATAATCCTAAAACATGTACTTTCCTTATATAAACAAGATGCTTATTACATATTCAACTAATCTGGCAATATCTGATTGGCTGGCACTTGACAGCACAAACAATAGACAGTGTTTCCTATTGATTAGGAACTAATTTATTTCTCTTTTCCTTCATGCACTTCGCTATACTTGTTTATTTACTCATCTACATGTACATGTACGACTCATCCAAAGAGAAATGACATTTCTACATTAAGTGAATAGTAGAATGGTACAATATTTCTGGGTTTGAATGCTGTTCCAATGAATTATAGAGGTTTTAATAAATTATGCCTACCCTGACGTACCCTGCATGGTGCCAGAGGTTCTAGGTTTTGGTTCTAGGTTTTGTCTTGGTTAGGTTAAGGCGCGAAGCGCCGTCATTGAGGAGCGAAGCGACGAGAGGGAGAGAAGAGAACCTCTGGTCAAATCCGTTGAGAATCTCACTTCCATGCGTTTAGTTTGAAATCGAGGCGAGTCAAACCGGTTTTGCGTCAAAACTGTGACGACCAATGTTTTGATTTCACACACAAACAATTGCACGTGGCGCTGTGAAGCATGAAATGACAACTGTAGTGTGGTTCTTTATAATAATGGCTACTCTGGACAGTGAAAAAAGTGCCTCGTGCTAGAATTTGCTGTCGTGCTGTAGACCGTTTCTTCACGGGGACAACTTGAAATATCGGCGACTTGCCGGCAACATGTCGGAAGCACAGCGAAGACGTCTTTACGTTTTATAAACTCGTACAGTGCCTCTTCTTGTTTTGTCTTCAATTTAGTAATCTCCGGAAACTTTGAAGCCAACGTAAACTTCACAGCGTCCCCAAAAATACTCAAGTCGCGGTTGGAAGTAAAACCACATACAGTTGTCGTAAAACCGGTTTGAAGTGGTAGGCCAATGACAATTGCTGTTGTATCAAGCACTCACGGTCGCGCTTGGTAATGAGTAGATAATTAAGCCAATCGGAGACGAGGTTCAAAATCTGAACCTAGCTTCTGCATGGAAGTGAGATTCTCAACGGATTTGACCAGAGGTTCTCTTCTCTCCCTCTCCTCGCTTCCCGCCTAAACCTAACCTAGAAAAAAAACTAAAAACCTAGAACCTCTGGCAACCAGGGTAACCCTGACGTCGTGTAATTATCATTTTGGAAATTAAAACCTCTATTAAACTCATTGCAATTGGCACGGCATTCAAACCCAGAAATATACCATTCTACTATTCACTCGATGTAGAATAACTGATATTTGAAATTTAAACATAAGGTTCATAGGCACTTTATAATGTAGATACATTTAAATGTACTGTATATATAATTATATATATCAATGTAGTTTAAAACAATGTGACAGATTTCCAAATACATGTATCTCTACATGTACACATATCCCCAACAAGAACACTGTCTAATATAACTAATAAGGAACCCACCCATCACATTTGAATAGTTTTTACATATAATTTTTATTTTTAACTTTTAACTAGTAGTGGTTTCATAGATATATTTTAATTAGCTGTACAAATGTATATGCAATGACAGCAAATAAACTTAATTGACTTTATTCTATATTTTTATCATAATTATGCAAAGAAAAGAGATGGATCAACATGTACATTTTTATTGTTCAATAAATGTTTTGGAGGGAAAAAATTGGCATTTATCTGGTAACCACAGATATAGATAATTTTAGACTAACCATACAGTAGTTATGGAGGGTCCGTTTTAGTATGATATCATGATGTTCTTTGCTTATTTTCTGCTCAAAGCCGGCCATTCTTGAAAACAAGTTAATTCAGCTGGGGAAATGGTTAGTTGCCAGTTGTGACCTCACATGCGAAAACGTACACTTTACGGTTATCCATAAAGAACTTCTTGCGCGTGCATTATTTTACGGCTGTACTGTAAAGTTATCGAGTGGTGTTTAAGTTAAGTTGTTTCTCCGTTAGTTTACAGCTTCAAATAGGCATGAAAGTAGTTCATTTTCAGACTGGATCAAAGTCCGCTGTGACAATATGCAACTTTAGGCGTTGAACGAGAAACTAGCGCTGGATCCCTAGCGCTTTTGAGTACAGGGATTCCGAGTACAGTTCTAAGATCGCTTTTGATTCACTTTACTTCATAAATGACCGGAAAGGTTAAATCCACTTCACAACAAAGTTCTCTCAGTCCAGAATTTGTTGACTTTCAGCAGATTGTTTGAGATCGTCGTTTGTGCTGAGAAAGAAGTTTTGGCTAGGCCGTTTAATCGTTTATGCAGAGCATAAGTTTTTAGAGAGAAACCGTTTAATCAATATGGTACATGTAGATCATTTAAAAAAATCTAGGCCGTTAGCTCTTCAAGCCAAACCATTTAACGGTTATCGAAAATCGCTAGCTTTTCAGGGCTGCCCGTTTAAATGGTTTGCCAAACCGTTAAACGATCTGAAAAAGCGTTAGGTAACCGTTAAAATTTTCCCGTTTAACGGATAACCGTTAGTGTACGTTTTCGCGTGCGAGGTCACAGTTGGTACCTTATTAATGCAAAAGTTTATTTCAGGCCCAGTGAGTGTACGTGTAAAATGTAATACAAATGCAAGTATAGTTATATTAAGTTACAATGTATATACATGTATCTTATCATTGTGAAATGAACCTAGAATGTGCAGCTAAATCATGTTCTATTGTTGTGTCTAGTATTAAGATGCTGCACTCCAGATGTGGTGAGATTGTATTGAGTTCACTTCACCACTGGTTTCTTTCATCAAAGTTCAGTTCATTTCTTCAAAGTTGTTCAACTTGGCCCTTTATCTTCACAAATATTTTTTTACAACTGCCCAGTTTCTTGTTTTCAGATTGGCTGATTGCCATTAATAAAAGAGGATATACCATGATGGTAGATTACGTTATTGCTTGCGATAGATTGATTGTGTGATAGCACACTTGCTAGAATCACTTCCCCCCTCCCTTCCCCCCATAATTTTCCTTGTCTTCTTGGCCCTGCTTACTTCACTATTTTTAGTTTGTTGTAAAAACAAACTTACGATAGTTTGCTGTGGTAATTGTCCTTTTATTTACCATGTTTTTCATCTTGTGGTCAAAATGTATTGTTTTGGGCTTAGTTGTGCCTCATGAAATCCACAACAATTTGACCAGGTGATGATGCAAAATTAACATGGTAAATAAGAGCATGTACCACTGACAGTAAACTATCGTAAATTTGTCCAATCTAACCTTGGCTCCAAGCCTCCTATTTTATTTGTACATGTATGTGTAGCTAGTGTTAATGATTAGATACTGGGGTTTTATTATTTATTGAGGAACGGGTTGGCAAATGAAAGATAGGGGATGCATGGACTCACTGATATCAAAATGTGTTTATTTTACCATGATAACCAGTGATGTTTCCAACATCCACCAGCTACTAATGAACCCCTGATATACACTTTAAAAGTTCATATTCTTTTCTCTAGCTACCCGAAGGAGTCAATATTGCAAAAGAGGCAAGATCAGCAATTGGGAAAGCTGCCAGTGTATTTGTACTTTATACAACTTCATGGTAGGTTGCATGTTTACTTAATTGATAGATAATGGGGCCTATGGCCACCCGAGTCAAGTTTTGCAAGTGTTAATTTTTTCTAAAATTGCTGATGTCAACCAATCAGTCATTGCACTGTACTGGTCACAGGAACGTGGCAGTTGGGACTGAATACCAATATTTTAAACTTTAGGTATTCAAGGTGCGGGTACGTACGTACGATGGCGTTATAATACAATAAGTAAAAGTACATAAGAGTAACATGATCATACTAATATTAATAATACCGTAAACAAGGCAATACAGTACAATATATAAATACAGTAAAAAAAAATCATAGATGTAACAATGGTATCCCTGTGGACATTTATCACGTGACATATATAATGCACCAATAAGAACATTGTTGTTACATGTGCGTTGTAGGAAAACCGAAGCCAGAGGAATAAACTAGAGACAAATGGATCTCTTGAGTTTACTTTAATAAATTGAATAGCTAAACATTACATACATGTAGTGCCAGAAGTGCAACTCCAGAGACTACACGAGAAGTTTTAGCGGAATTTCAAGTAAATTTTGGACGAGAACCACAAGGATAAGTTCACCAAAACATGCCAGATGGAAATCCTCCTCTGCTGCCTGTAGAAAATCCTCCACAACCAGAACAAGCTAACCAGATATTCACTTCTAATGTTCCTACATGTATACTGCCAAGACTAGATTTAACACGATGAAATCTAGCGAAGAATTGGAAGAGATAGTTTCAGCTATGGAAAGCGTACGAGACAGTGACAAATTTAAACACAAAGTCCGACAACTATTGAGTCGCCACATTTTTTACATGCATTGGACCAGAAACCTTTGAAATCCACTGTGGCTTACCATTTGCGACAGAAGAAGAAAAAGGTAAGATCAATAAAGTACTTGAACTCTGGAACAAGAATTGTATAATGGTAAGACACACATCATTTACGAATGCTACAAGTTCAACAACCACGTACAAGAACATGGCGAGACAGTAGACCCCTATGCGACAGCAATCCGTACGCTCGCAGACACGTGCAAATTCAGTACACTGAAAGACGAACTTATACGAGATCGTATCATATGTGGTATTGAGGATAATGGAGTAAGAAGAAAATTACTCCAAGAGCCTAAGTTGATGCTCACAAAGTGCATTGATTACTGTAGAGCAGCCGAAGCTACAAAGAGCCAGCTCAAGGATGTATCTAAAGCCATGGAGCTGAAGGGAGTGAAACCGCTCACCAGCTGGACAAAGGTAGAACAAAACCAGAACAGCAAGCGGAAACCAAGCAGCCTAGTAAGTAATTGCAAGTTCTGTGGCCGCCAGCACGAGAGAAAGAAAGAGAAATGTCCGGCATAAAAAATTGGAAAAACCTGCTCCAAGTGTGGTAAGAAGAACCACTTTGCTGCAGTATGTAATATCAAGAGGAGTTCAAAGAGAGAAGAACCAACCAGCAGAAAAGAATACATACAGTATGTGATAACTGTGAAGAAAGCGAGAACGAGTCATGCGAAGAGGAACTCTGGGCATTATCATTTCCAATGAGCCAAGCTGAGGAGACCTATGATGTAAACAACATCGGTAGCAGCAAGAGCAAAATATTCGCAACTATGGAGATAGCAGATAAACCAGTAAAAATGCAGGTTGACACTGTTGCGTCTTGTAATGTTCTGCCTCACAAATATCTGCCAGAGAATACAGAGATTATCAAGACTGACAGGGAACTCATTACATACTCAAAGTCGAAGATGACAGTCATGGGCACAGCAAGAGTCAGCATGCGAAATTCAAAGAACGGTAAGAAATACAGAGTAGAATTTGTTATCGTGGAAGATGGATTTGTGCCACTCCTTGGTGCAAGAGCTGCACAACAGATGAATATCTTAGTAGTACAGCATCAAAACATCCTACAACTACATGTAGATCAGAAGGAAACAGAGAATCATGAGCCTATGCAGAGACCAGACAGTAGTATACTCACAGAAGAAAAAGTGTTGGCTGAGTATGGAGATCTGTTTAAAGGACTAGGAAAAATGGAAGGCTGCACCTAGAAGTAGATGAGACAGTCACCCCAGTGGTTATGCCACCACGACGTGTCCTGATTGCAGTGAAGGACAAGCTAAAGGAAGAGCTTGAGCGCCTAGAGAAACTAGAAGTTATGAAAAGGGAAGATGAGCCAACTGAATGGGTGTCTAGCCTTGTCGTAACTCAAAAGCCGAGTGGAAAGGTTAGAGTTTGCATTGACCCCCAGCGCCTTAATCAAGCACTGAAATAAAGACACTACCCATTACCAGTAATTGACGAAATCTTGCCAGAGTTAGCAAAAGCTAAGGCGTTTACAAAGGCAGACCTAAAGGATGGATTCCTCCAGATCGAAGTGGACGAGGAGTCTAGCAAACTAACAACATTTATGATGGCTAAAAAAAAAAGTAAAGGTATTCATTTTTATAATATAGATACGATAGTACGCGCGCTCTGATTGGCTAAGAAGCCATGTTTTATCAGAGTATATAACATGGTTAGCCGTGTTATATAGTTTTCAACTGGCGGTTTCCTTTCATCGCGCGCGTAAATCTATATTATAAAACAGATAAAGAAGCCTTACATGTAAATCCATGTTTTATACTATCATAAAACACTCTGGTCATTTGAGAACACTCTAGAAATGTTGAAAGCACGCGCCTTCGGCTTGTGCTTTAACATTTCTCTCATGTTCTCAAATGCCCATCGTGTTTTATGATAGTATAAAACATGGCTAAGGCTTCTTTATTTGTTAAATATAGCGCAAATTCTATATGAATAAAAAATTATATCAAAAAGCGCTTTCACAAGGTTATTTTTGTGATACGGACATTACAATAGATTCACACCAAGACCATTTGAACCTAGCATACGTTTGTAATTGGATAACATATATAATAGGTATTGTATGCAAACTACTTTATGATTTGGAATAATTTATTTTTAAGTAAAGGTGCTTCATTAAAAAAAAAAAATGATATTCTCAGGAGAATAGTCTGGAATTGAGTTCCAGATATGCAGCCAGTAAATTTAAGTGAAAATTTGTGTATAAAAATAACAGAAATTAACAAATCATAATTATAATTATATCTATTAAAACTCTAAAAATGCTTAACATTAATATTAATTAAAGGCTATACAAATTGTGTGATAATACAGAAATCTAAAAAATATTATACTAGAAGCACGGGTACGGTATATATGATGATATAAAATTGACATGTACATGTAATTACCAACATAGCTAATATATATCTAAAATGTTAAAATCAGGGATACACTGAAATGTGTAAACCCTCTTGGCCATTTTCCCATACAATTTGACAGATACATGTAGTGTGTCTTCAGATAAGTGCGCTGTTAGAGCATTCTAAACTAGCAATTGAAGGGCTTTGTGTAACATGGGCATGACTCCTGATCAATTTCTAATTCTCCTTCAAATTATTTGTTTTGTAAGGAGGATTAGAATGTGATCAGGAGCTGCTTATGCCCTTGTTGCACATGGCCCTTCAATTGACTGAACTTCTCTGGGGCCTAAATGGATACTAAGCTACAAAATTCTGGTGAGAATACTGAATAGATTTAGTTTGAAATGAAGAAAGCATCCTCAACAATCATGTTTGCCATAGTTGTTAATAACTTGTTAAGCATTGCTTTGCAGTGCCAATAACCTTGCCCTGTCCAATAAACGAAAAACCCTGATGGCAGCTGATGTTCTTCAAGCTCTCGAAGACATGGAATTTGAACAGTTCATCCCTCAGTTAAAAGAAGATCTCATTGGTGAGTTGACCCCCAATTTGAAGCATCTCAAAGTCAGACACTAGACTGTAAAATGCTTACTAATTGTAATTAATTAGATTAACAGTATATAGTATTAATTAAATAATTATTAATTAACTAATTATGTTCATTACAACTTCCTATTTTTATATTGACATTAATTTTTATGCTTTGAATCCAGGATGGCCACTGGGTGAAAAGAGTAAATTCTCTTCACGTTGTGACATCATATAATATGTGTATCTACAATCCTGGTCAAAAGGGTTGGGACACAGTGATTTTTCATAAAACAAAAACATTTTGTGTCACAGCCCCCTATCCTCCAATCAATGTTGGTTTTTGTTTTGGTCAGTTATGATTTATCATTCTCAAACTCATGAATAATTAATGAGAATATTACAAAGAAAATCGCAAGCGTGAAGGAGTTTGGATATGTGATGAAACACTTGCATAAATTATCCAAACTTTCTTCTCCGTTTTCTCTTCTATCAATGGTAAATTCGTTGGAGAAGCCATATACAACACTGTCAGCCATGTTGTATCACATATCCAAACACCTCGAACTGAGTTTAAAAAACTGCTTCGCGTCGTTTTTCAAGTAACTTCAGTTCTCGGTGTTTGGATATGTGATACAACATTGATTGGGGGAAGGCTTGGGGGTACATAGTTAGAATGAGAATTAGGCAAACATAAATGTGCACATCAACTGACATCATGCATGTGATTAGCATATCTTTAACAGCATAAAAATTGTCGCATGATTTTTGCCAATTATGCCTGACTTTTGTGATCTCCAAATATATTTTTTATTGCACAAAATGGGCAATGGAAGACTAAAATTTAATATGATAAAATAAAAACAGGGTCAAATTTTTCACTTATAGGCACTTTAAGTATGGTGTATTGTTCCCTACTAGCAGGTCTCTCAGTCTTGGTAAAACGGAAGGCGAGAGAGAGAACTCTGCTGACATCTGACACTTTCTCTGTCGCGCATGCATGAAGTTTCCTTGGTAACAAGTGACGCAATCTCACATGTACTTATGAACTTAACAAAACAACTGCAACAAACAACCGATGCATACAGCTATTTCCGGTAAAACATTTTCAAAACTGGTTTGACTCGTCCATGAATGTGGACGGCAAGCGTCGGGTGTCGGCAGAGGTCTCTCCCTCGCCTTTCATTTTACCAAGAAAGAGAGACCTCTGCTAGCAGGGAAGGTACATGTATATTGTAGCTGTGTATTTTTACTCCAAAGGTCAAGTTTTGATAAACTGTTGAGCAAGTGTGCTGGAATAATCTGTTTTTTTTCTTTTGATGAAGGCGAATTGACTATCACATTACTCTAAAAGGCCCATTTTAATTAATTTAATTTAATTCAATTAAGTTTTTAATCATGACAACCAGTGGGTTTGGGGGGGGGGGGGGTGCCAAAGAAAGGCTGCTATTAGTTTATTTTACTATATAACATGCAAGCCCTATGCAAAACAAGGATCCTCAGACTAACAAAATATCACACTTTGCAGCATTCAAGAAAGAAAAGAAAGGGAAGAAAGAAGCGGCAGCTGAATCCAAACGCAGAAAAGCAGAAGTAAGCAGTGAAGAGTCAGGACCGGATGCCAAGAAACAAAAAACAGATGCCGACGCAACTAAAGATGGCTCTGAGGACCCTGCAGGGAATGAGTCGTAGGACTATCACATTTGAAGGGCTGTGTTTAACAAGGGCGTAAGTGACTCCTGATCACGTTCTAAATTCTCCTTCAAGTTCTTTGCTTTCTAAGGGAGAATTTACATGATCATAAGTTACTTACGCCCTTGTTGCACACATCCCTTCGTTTGTATTTGTTTTGAAGGGGCATTTTGTAAGTTATCAGAAACACACTTGAAATGGATCAAGTTTTTTTAATTAAAAGATCAGATGGTTTTAAGTGCTCTATTTACACAATATCCACAATATCTAGAGTGTTTCTGTAGAGGGACTACTGGTATCAGCCATTATAGTTCACCACAAAATTCTCTCCAATTCTGATTGGATGAAATTGATCATGTGATAGTTATCCAGGGATGCAAACTATCAGGCATTACATAGTTCACCACTAAATTTTCCATGTTTCTGATTGGTTGAAATTGGTCATGAGAGTTGTCCTCCGTGGATATGCAGACTGCCAGGCAATAGTAGCTAGAAATCACCTATTCTTTTAAAGGGGCTGTGTCACGGTAAGACTTTACTTTCGTTTTTCCGGGCCGGAAAGAGCTATTTCCACCGATTTTTATATGAACTAACGAACCTCTCGGCCATGTGGGATGCTTAAAATCAAAGCAAATATGCAAAAATGACTAACAAACAGTCTCCAAGGAAAATATTGAAAATCCTTTCAATCAAGCATTGAGGGAGGTAAGTTTAACCGTTTGTATCCAATTAACAGCCACTAAACGAGTGATTACTCGATACATGCGCAGTACCATGACATAGCCCCTTTAAATAACATTGTATTGGTAACAGCACTTGTACCAGCTTGTTTTAAAGCTTCACAACCTCTACCATGATTTTATAATGGTATTAAGTTTTTTGTGTGCAAAGGATTGTAGGTAAATGTACAGGCCTTGAATGCACTTGTTTTTTTAATACAAGGGAAAGCCATGTAACACTTATTGTGTTGTGATATTATATCAACTCACATAAACTACTTTGCAACCAATCAGATTATCATAAGTAATCACATGGCATGAGGGAAATTAGTGATTAAATTTCCCCACAAGCCAAGGGATGATTTGTGCGGCGAAGGGACTTTTACATATCCAGGGAAATTTAATCACTAATTTCACGAAATGTCATGTGATCACTTCATAATCGCCAAGGAAGCAAACTGATTTTCGAAAAGTTTAGTTTCTTCGTATAAATTACCGGTGAACATATCGGCCAGCATTTACATGACAAACACCTACATGTATGCTATTCAGTACTCTAGAGACATACATGTAGGCTAGGAAAATATGCATGATGCAATTGTGTGATAATTATAATAAACAAAAAGTATTTAAAGAACTCATGACCGAGCATGTGCACAATGAAATAGTTGATCCCACATGGTTAGTGGTGAATAGTCAGCATAATAAGACAGGTCTCATATTGGCTTAAAGTGCCCCTCAACCCTTTTGCAATTTTTATATATATGAAACTTTGAAAGGTTTTGAGTACTTGTGCAAAGATATTTTTGGCTTACAGAGGATTGTTATGGGACACCTCCTGACCCATTACCGTGTAAGAAAAAGCCTGGGTCGATTCCCTATCTTACGTCATCCAATTAATTCGACTTTGCAATAACTTGGCTTGGCGGAGACAAGCCTCGTAGGGGACTTTGAGTCCTATTGTTTGTCTCCTGTGGCGTTACGCCCAAATGTTGTAAATAAATAAATAAAAATAAACTTGAATAAATATTTAGCATTTTGTCTAAAATAGCTGTTTTCTTTTCTAAAATCTCACACACTGTGTATATTCTCTATATATCGATGCTGTTGTGATAGAAAGGCGTCATGGACAATAATGCATTAATGAGGTGACGTAAGATAGGGAATCGACCCAGGCTTTTTCTTACACGGTAATGGGTCAGGAGAGGTCACATTTTCACCATTTCAAACAAGCCTAGAACATAGAGTATCCTCTGTAAGCCAAAAATTTCTTCACAGAAGTACTCAAAACCTTTCAAAGTTTCATATATATAAAAATTGCAAAAGGGTTGAGGGGCACTTTAATTTTTACAACTGGGGGAGTAAGAGTTGATGCCTTTGCCTCCCTTGTTCATCCTACGCATTGTCCTCTTGCATGTTTAATGAGCAAAAACTGAGGTGATCTCATAATTACAAATTCTTATCACTGAAGCCTACATAAAACATGGATGTACATGTTGGAATGCATTTATTTGATACTTTAATTTGTTAAACACTACTTTACAAATTCAGATGTTAATTACACAGGTAAATGACTGATTACTATAAGCAAGCAATTGAACTTAGTCTACTGTGATGGACAGTCGGGCAATCTATCAACCATTCTACACGGCATGGGTGTTTTGCTGAATGCAAAATAGAAAATCTGGTCAGCGGAAATACCATGAGCTGATAACCATGTGCTCTAAATTGTTCTCTCGTGTCGGGATGGCTTCACCATTTTCGTGAGAACTTGTTTACCTGTGAACCTTTAGTCCACGAACCTTGTTGTATACCTGGGAACCTATGTTCACTGACCGGTTAGTATATGTTATATTGTTTGGGTTAGGGTTCTATATCGTCAGAGGTTGGAGCCATTCCTGTATTTAGGCACAAGTGATGTGCACACAAAGCCAACTTAGAACACATGGTTCACAGCTCATGGTATTTCCACGGACCAGATTTTCTAATTTGCATTCAGTATTTTGCATTAAGCAAAACACCCAGCTGGTTCCAACCATTGCCCAAGGATGGCGGTGACCGACAGTAATTATCTGAGGATGACTTTGTTACAAATGTAGACTGCAATTGAAGGGCTGTGTGCAAAAAGGGCATAAGTGACTCCTGATCACATTCTAAAGTCTCCTTCAATTTCTTTGTTTTCTAAGGGAGAATTTAGAATGTGATCAAGAGTCACTTATGCCCTTTTTGCACACAGCCCTTCAATTGTCATAATATATGTACTATTACATTGCTGGTTTGCTCATTTGAGAACAATTTAATTAACTCCTAAAATGAACATTATTTTGAGAATGATGCAATGCAAAACATTCAGAAGTGAGTCTTATTTGATCAGCGGTGATTGATCATAGTCAACCATGATTGAGTGTGTCAATCGATTGATGATATGGCCATGGCCTGTGTCTAATAAACACAACTAGCTTATTTTGAGTTACGGTAACTAACCAGACATTTAATTTTGTGTATGATTGTTTGGTGTTTATTGCAAGACTTGTGATTGTAGGTATTACCTATGTTAATCGGAAATATTATCGAATTGCATACATTAGGACCGATATTACTTATTCATGGTTCATTCATCACTATGGCTACTAAACAAATACATGGGCTGTCCACCACTGCACCAATATTTTAATACGTTGGACATTCTATGTGAAAGTGCTTATGAGCCCTTGCCAAAAAGCATTGATTTGGGCACTTTAAATGGCATCATTTTTTCCTGACGTCAGTCATTTTGTTTTCCAGTTCGCCCTTAAGTCCATGATAACTGGCTAGGGCTTATATGCACTTTGTAACTACCAATCCATGTTGCAATGGTATATGGAGAGACTGTCTGTGTGACAGTGTTCATGCATACACTTCATCCAGTTCTTAAGATCAAATGGATTCCAGAATCTGTGAACACTGGGCCACTCATTTCTCCAACTTTAAGGGCAAACCTGAAGTGTAAAAAATGACAACATAAGAGTGAGGTCATTACATCTATGGGGAAAAGTGTACCTCCTGATCCAACCAACACGTTACTCAACTGTTGGCCAACACTTCAAAAATTTATCCTGACCGTTGGTAATGTGTTGGCAAACAGTCGACCAATGAGCAAAGTGTTGGTTGGATCATAAAGTACCGGCTTTTCCTATCCAAATATCTGTGAAACAAGTTTTGCAATAATTTTTTTTAACAAGTCACACATTTTCCCATTGTCTGTACTCTTATTGATCATAGAAATTACATCCTAAAATGTTCAAAATTAAGTGGAAGAATGAGTGCAGCGACTTGTCTTACATGTTACATCATTTTCATTGTCTGTACTCTTATTGCACTTAGCGGAGAGCCAATCAGAAAGCGAGAAAATTGTAAAAAGAGGGTTTGCACCATCACATGAGGGAGGCCATGTTGGATGGCAGGAACAATGAAATTTTAATCATGTGAAAAATAAACCCGAGAGCCAGTCAGCTCAACCGCAAGTGAACAGCTGGTCTTCCCCTGGCATTCAGTTGAATAAAAATAACAGCAATAATTAAAATAAACCTATTAATCTCAAAGGGGAAATTGAAATTACATGTACCAGTATAAATTATTGTTCCTGCCATCCAGCATAGCTTCTGTCGCATGATGGTGCAAACCTTTATAAATAGCACTAAATCCTTTGTTTTCTATTGTTTAATTAGTGCTATTTGTTAAGAAATGTTTCACGGATATATATGTACATTGTACATGTAATGACACCATTATATCACAGGGATTGAAATTGGGCTTGTATACTCACATTAGATTTTGAGAAATTATGCGAGTACAATCTTATGACAACCTGCAACTGTTGCTAGCAAAATCTTGAACTGAAGCAATATTTGTTGGTATTATTTTGTTGTTGTTGATTGATCAGCCCACCTATTCAGTTATTTTAAGACCCGAGTGTTGGTCTGGCCAGGGTATAGAACCTGGGACCTTCTACATACATTAGACCTACCTGCACTATTATTTATCACTAACAAAAACACTTTGAGGATTAATAGTAGTCCAATAGAATAGTCCAGTTTTGCATTCAGAAATTACTGCTGGATGAGATGCCTACAGACGCATTTACTCAACGTTAATCTGATTGTGATGTTAAATATTAACAAACATCAGCGACAAGGTGGGTTATTCACAACTGGGTATTGTTGTAGTTTGAACTTCTGCACCTTCTCGCTGGTATTTGTGAATATTTAACATCAGAATGAGACTAATGCTGGGTAATTTCTTCTGTAGTCATTGCATCCAGTGGTAATTCTTGAATGCAGGTCTTACAGAAAAACAGCAACTGTTGCAAGTTGTCAATAATTTTTACTAGTATTAACATGCCTTTACAAAATCCAACAGTAAACATTTAGACCTTCGCATCTTGGATAAGGATGCAAAACTGGAGGACTATTAGTAAGTCAACAGAGAGCCACATACCCTCTGTAAATAAAGTAACTATACTTTGAAAAACTACACCCGAATTTGATACAGGAGATACATGTAATAGTAATACTCACGTTGCTTCTTCAAATGGCCCTGTGAACAAAGAAGAGTGCTTTGTTAGAGAGAGTATGTGTATCTTATTTACGGATGGTAATTAAGGGTTGAGTGGCCAATGTCAAGCTTAAATTTTTGTGTGCATTTATTTCTACAATTGTACAGTACATTTAAATGTATCTACTTAAAGTACTTAACTGTGAACCTTATCTTTTTTATTTCAAATATCAATTCTACATCAGGCAAATCATAGAATGGTACAATATTTCTGGGTTTGAATGTGGTGCCAATGAGTTGTGAATTTAGTTGATGTTTGCCAATATTTCTTGATGTTTTTGAATGGATGTATAAATACAATAACCTATTTGTGGCATCGAAATATGCCCTGATATTTCATCTGTGGACATTATCTGTTCTTAGAAGAGAACAGTTCCCGAGAGCGAAGCTCGAGGGAAACTGAGCGTTCAGATACATGTAATGTCCAAGGACAAATATCAGGGCATATTTGAATGCCACAATGTACATTGTAGGTAATTGTTGTTAATCATCCTTCAAATATTTTCTTTGACACATGCTTATATACACTCACAGGGGGTGACTATTCGCTGATATTTCCTGCTTGCGGAGAGAAAATATTTGATTGGTAATAAATGCTGATATACATGTACATGTAGGAAAATAAATTTGTATAATATTTTATTTAAACTACATGTACAAGTAAAACATAATTTATCTAGATCTGTAACAGCAATTTTTTGTATAATAAATTATTCATGTGATTAATTAGCATTTTGGAAATTAAAACCTACCAGTATGTAACTCATTGGCACGGCATTCAAACCCAGACATATTATACCATTTTACCATTTGCTTGATGTAGAATTGATATTTGAAATAACAAATCAGGTTCATAATAAGCAATTTACATGTAAGGCCTAAGTTGTTCACTGGTCATCTCAAACCTGTGGGTTAATAGAACAAGTACTGCTAATGATAAATACAACACTGCATATGTTGCTTTAAGGCTTATGTTTTACACTGTATGTTGCTAAATAAATGAGAACCAGGCTACAATGTAAGTCTACTTAGAGGTATTTTGTACTGACTATAGTGTATTTTAATGCCTTAGTCACTCTTCAAGCAAAATATTTCCCCTCATTCCTGACATAGATGTACCCTCCATGCATACATGTACATGTGTAGATACTTAAATTCCATCATCTTGCATTACATTGCAATCATCATACAAACAGATAATTTATCATGATTTGCATCAGCTACATTTAACCTCTTACCTCACTTCCATTCTGTCAACTGCTATACTCACAGCACATTTACATAAGACATTCTAATCTAAACTATTTGACTGCAGTTTACGACATCCGTGAAAATAAGTTTATTTTGCAAAGCACACTTAAATCGACAAACCAAAACACTTAAATAAACAAACAAAATAAATATCATAGCATGCAACTAACTCACTCTGCATTTGACCCCTGCCAAATAAGCCCAAGTCGCCTTGCTTTCGAGCACTACTGCAGTCGCTCTCAGTGCTGGCCAGTTCTGGGAGGGTTGTCTCCCCTGACTGTATCTGCTGTTGATAACCTGACAAATACACAGAATTATATTTATGGCATGCAAATAAACAGGTTAAAAAGAAGCTGGCCATATTGCTGGATTCTCTGGTTTTTCTTCCTCTTCAAAAGCAACCTAAACCCCAATTTGACCCAAGTAAACGGTTGGCAAGCCATCTTGTTTCTCCTTAAAACTTTTAACTTTGGCATTATGTAAATTAGGCAGGTGTACAGAAGACGGCAAAATCTCATACAAAAGTCTTCAAAATTCCATCAATATTTTTTCAGAAATTTCATCCTATACTATTAACCCTTTCACCACTGGAAGTGTTTGGGCTGAATTGGTGAAATGCAGAGACTGTGCTAACTCAACCCTCCCCCCTCAGTTCCAGTTTGGCTTGCCTGGGGTAGTTAAATACTGCTGACTTTTTAAACCAAGGGCTCAAACTTTCCCCATGATGCCATTCGGCAGAATTCTATGGACTTGTCGGCGGTAAGTATGCTTTCTTCTGTAGGATTTCCAATGAAATGTGCTCTAATTTTGGACAAAATAAATAAGCCACTGTAAGAGAGCTAGAGGGCATCATTAAGTCTGATGTCGGCTGAAAAGTACTTGGTTTGCTTTTAGTAGGCACCTTTTCTATGGAATCTGCACCTTTTCTATGGAATCCGCACCTTTTCTATGGAATAAATTACCTGCTAGTATTAGGCAAATCAAATCCTATGACTATTTCAAGAAGCAGCTCAAGACTTACTTATTCAGAGAAGTCTTTAGCCTTTAGCTACTATTTACGACTAGTTTTATTATCGCTATTATCGACTAAACATTTTATTGGACTGTTATTCTTAATGAATTGTTTAGTTAATTATTAGTTTGTTAGTGTATTTAAAAAGTAGAGACTTTGTAAAAGCGCATCTGAACATTTTCCATATGCTAATTTGCGCTATATAAGTGCATTATTATTATTATTATTGTGAGGGGTTTCACAGGATTTTTCTGTTGTGTTTGTGCTTTGAGACACATGAAATAATTCTTCACTGAAACCCTTGAAATTCTGCAGTTGGTTGTCTTTTCCCCCTGCTCAACCTATTAGGATGTGTTTTTGTCACTTTAAAGCAACGGCTGGAGTCCAAATCACTGCTCTTGGTTGTAGGGGTAAAAGACCTATAAAAAATCCAACAGGAGTCCCAGAGGGGGGGTCCCCTTGTGAATTTTTTGTTGATTACCCAGCATGCAATTGGAGTTGGGAGCAGGTAAACATGGTGGAGAGAAGTGCAGCATTAAGAATAGAACGCTTCACAGTCGTTTGGTGGATTTTATGCAAACAAACCTGCTGGTTGGAAAGAATAAACAAGGTACTGTAACGACTGAGTGGTTATTTTGTGTTTGCTTTTGATTTCAAGTGCAAATGGGAAGGTTTTCTCGAGCTGATTTTCAGCTCCTCAAAATTCGTGAAAATCGAAGAAACGAACATCGATCTCCAAAACAAATGCGTTTTTCTCCAAAGTAGGAGAGTCAAGCGACCCCTGTTATAGCTCTGACTTTGAAGTTATTCCCACCTTGAAATAGTATCGCAACAGCGTATCTCCAGCATGTCTGGGTTTGATGCAATAATTTTTCCCAGGTACATGCTTCATATTGGCCGCTTTTGAGGCCTGTAGTGGTGAAAGGGTTAAAACTTTCCAAAATTGTTGATTTATTGGTGCTCTTTGAGACGACTGGTTATTTCCATGACAGTGGTTATTTCCATGTTAGAGATCCCAGTTTGCTGATCAGAGCCATTCACCCCCCCCCCCCCCCCCAAGAAATGAATTTTAGAGCACAGAAAATATGAGGGCATTCTGGTTGGTATTTATTCTGGTTGGTATTTTTTCTGATTGGGTTAATGGGATCCCTGTGGTTTGTACAGGTTAGCAGAATTCGATTCAAGATGGTGGTGCCACAGTTTGAGGCTTTAAGATAGCTTTGCTTGGATTTGAAAAGCACTGCCTAACTTAGCATGGAGGAGGCAGCTTTAAATGAATATTGCATTGATTTTCACGGCTCGACAACTGCTGTCCATTTAACAGAGCAAAATGGTTTCATTCCACTGATAAAAACTGATGATGGCTAATGTCGCTATTAGTCTTCTCGGCTAATGTCAGGCAGCGAATCAAAACATGTTTCATGAGGCGTGATGTCACAAACCACAGGGATCCCATTTACCCATCAGAAAAAATACCAGCTAAAACGCCTTGGGACTAGGCTGAGCACGGCATACTTAATCGATGATTGATATCAATCGATGCCAATTGGCCGGTAACAAAACGAGCAGGGGACTGGGACCAAGTTTATCAGAATTACTATAATTCTAAAATGAAGTTCATCACATGATATCTAGAGCATGTTGAAATTAGCATGTGTGCCAAGTTTGACGTGAATCAAGTGAATCTTGTCTGAATTATAAGCAATTGAAATTTCTTTGTCCCTCCAAAATTTTACAGTGAATGTGTGGTTTGGAGGGACATCGTTAACAAATAAGAGAGTTTGTATGGGAAAATTGACATATTTGATGCCTTCTAGCATCGCCAATATTGAGCCAAAGTTCACCAAACTTTCCAGACTAGCCAAGTTTGATCTGTTCTTTTGGAAAATAATGCTTACTTTGACTAGTTATTAACTGAATTAGTTTTACTGACTCGGTCCCAGTCCCCCGCTCGTTTTGTTACTGGCTAATTAATCTATTGGAAATGGATGACCAATCGATGATGCATATCTTTGTGACTTTTCATCGACTGATATAAATTGATAACGATTTTCATCAGTAAATGTTTAAAAAAAATATCAATACCCATGTAATCAAACCAGTGACACTGAAATTCAGTAGCCTGAGAAGACAGCTGCAATTTCCGCTCAGTCCCGGAATCCCATAGCGAAAATGGCATCTGAGCAACGAGCCAGGAAATTCCATACTGATGACGTAGAAAATGAACTCACCCTGTGTCTCTGATTGATTATAATAATAATAATAACTTTATTCATGTGTCAAAGACTGATAGCTGAGGGAAAAACCCTCTAATAATTGGGGACACCAAAGCTAAAATATAAAATATATAAGCTGAAAATATAAATTGTCATTAATTAATTAAGAGATTAATATAGTAATAATTGTGAATAATAGTAATGAATAGTTTTAAATATATTTGAATATCAACATTTGGCAATGTATGGCTGTACTCGGTGCAGACCCCGACCAGGGCGATCTGGCCAGCAACAGGGTATGTATCCAGTCCCCCTCAGTCAAGTGCTACACACTAGACCATAGCTACTGCACCCATCCTCAAACAATGCGCTGATGTCATATTTTCGAATCCTGTGCTTGAAACATGAAAGTGTGGGAGAAGATCTTATTTATAATTCTTTAGATAATTTGATCAGCTCTTAGTTGCAATCTCAGTTACCAAAGAAGCAAACTACCGAGTTTGTTTTCAAAGTATATAACTACCGAGGTTGGTTGTTTGCTTGCTTGGCAGTGGATCACGGTCATGAACAACCATGAAATTCAAGCATATTTAGCTGTGTGTCAGTACCTTGTTTGCTTTGTTCTTTCAGCAGCTTTAAGAGAATGTGTCCTTCAACTGTCAAAACATAATAGTTGTTTATAATTTCAAAACCTAAACACAGCACAGCCGGCCACTTTTCAAGCCGAGTACAGCTGTTCTGTGATAGCTAGCTCAGTGTGTGTAGGTTACGAAATTATAAACAACTATTACAGTATCCTTTCTGATCACTTACATGTACATGTTTTGACAGTACGATGTTTCACTTTACTAACCGCTGAAAGAATGAAGCAAAGGACCACCGACAGCACCGAAACACCCTAGATAGGCTTGAATTTCAGCAGCTTCGGTAAAGTAGTTATCTACCTTGAAAAGAACTACATGTACATTGTTTGCATTCAACTTCTGAGCTTGCACTTAATTTATGCATCATGAAATGGCTATCTGCTACGTCATCAGTATGAAATTTTCTGGCTCATTGCTCTTTCGCGGGAAGGATAAGAGTCGGCTGTCTTCTCAGGCTAGAAATTCAGTAACAATATCATTTATTGTTAGTATTGTGTCATCATTACTGTGAAATCATTACTGTGACAATAACTCAAGTTACTGGCTGCCTATTGAGATTAAATGTGCCATCATTAAAAAATGATCGATCACTGTTCTTCAAACATTCAGCAGAGACAATCGATATCAATTAACTAATTAACATTGATTGCCATCGATTGGATTCCATTTCCAATGATCGCTTTTCATCGATTCTCAGAAAATCACTTTAAAATTGCAAAACCCGAGAAAATCTAGAAAAAGAACTGAAATTACCAATTGACTGATCCAGTAGAAATCTTCCAAGACCCCTCAGAAAATCTCATCAACATGGGGTGTGGATATAAAATGGTATGCTCCATTCTGAAGTGATTTAACCTAACCCCCCTCCCCCCTCCTCTCACATAATTAATTACTACCCCTGGTGTTGAACTAAGCCTCAGCTAAAGCATACTTTTATTCCTCTTACCTTTTAAAATAGTCAGAGCGTCATCCTTGCTCCTGGTTATCTTATCTGATTTCCACGAGGCCGGGCGTCTCGACTCGCTATGTTTCACCAGCAAATGCGAGGCGCGAACTTGGTCGCTAGCGATAGCTTCGTCCGTTGGCTCTTCCCACTGGCTTGCATTCGTCAGTCTGTTGAAGTAATAAGTCTTTCCTGTTGACTTAGAAGTTTTCATCTCCCAACCATCTGGTAAGCCACTCATTTTGTTTACTAGTATTTTGCAGACGGTTCGACGATAATTTCTGTGCTTCATCATAAAAAAAGTGCAAGGCGTGCCTGGCTTTACCACAGGTAGCCCACACTACGATTTGGTGTGAAGGTAAACCACAGGCCACCCAAGCTAATACTGTCATGGAATATTAAACTTTCTTGAATCATATTCTTATATCCAGAATTTATTGTCACCTGGCCGTTTAATCTTTGTTTTCTGGTTTCTATAACGCTCCCTATAAAGTCAATTTATTGTAAAGGAAGTCGAACGTATTTTTCCTATCTTATTTAAATTTTACGAGTGGCAAGTAGTCTTATGTTCGAGATTTTCGAATTAGGGAGATATTTAAAAATGTCTCGGAAAAAATGAATAGATCTATTTTTCTCAATTCAGATTTGACCAAATACAAAAAGAAAGAAAGAAAAATATTGGTTATAATGCATTATGGGTATTATGTTTAATACCGCTGACCAGTACGTAGTTTTTACGTTCCAAGGATCAGGACGACAGCCGAATTTTATTTATTTTGTGGAGAGGATAAGTATTGATAAAGCTGTTACAATGCCTGAAATACCAAGAAAAGACCAAAGTTTGCTAATTGTGAGTATCAATTCCATGCCTTGCTTTCTTCACTTCAGTCAGACTTGATCAGGCGATGTTGCATGTCGCATGTAAATTGTATTGTTGACAAATTTACAGCTTTGACTTTGAGCAAGTGAGAGAGTCGGGTTTTAATACCCCAGGTAGAATACGTGTAATTGGTTAAATATATTATGGGACCTACATTGTAGGTAATGTCTTCTGGTGATGCACTTGTCATCGGCTTCCCCGAGGGAAAATGTTGGGACAAATGTTGGGACTTTGCTAATTTTGTATTCTTGGGTTGCACCTGACGTCATGGCAGCCATGTTGGTGGTAGTTTACAATAGATTACTCATTAGGTTCTTTTGTTAGTGGCACCAACATGGCCACCATGCCTTTGTTATTTGAATCTCTGGGGATTGATTGCAACCCAAGAATTGCAAAGCCTCTATCGATCTTTCCCCACATGTGGGCACATCAGCAGCCCAAGCTCTGTATTTGCACTGTGTGACCACTTTTGTATAGAGAAGAGAGAAAAACCCAAAGTGAGAGAAATGCACCATAAATGCCATTTCTATCTGAGAATTAAGTTAAATAATGGGATTGACATGTACAAATGTGGTCACACTCAAAAATTTTGCAGCTTGGTGCCACCGATGGTAAACGCCAGGTGGCAAGCATTGACGCCGCCTGGCGGCTAGCCGTCGATGTCTCAAGACATTTGGCAGCAAGCTGTCGACGGTTGACGTCACCTGGCGGCTAGACGTCGATGGCTCAAGATGTTTGGCGGCTTGCAACCAACACAGAAAATAAAATAACATCGGAGAAAGTAAAAGCACCGACTATAAAACTGACACTTTAGTTTTATAGTTTTATTTTCTCTCTTTCAGAACTCAAATGGTGCAGGGTTGAAACATACTCGTCGCTGGCATGTCGCAACACGATGCTCAATAACTAACAATTTCGAATCTTTTATTTTCGCCGTCTTCAGAACTCAAACGCCATGGGGTCAAATCGAACTCGAAAATAAAACTAATACTTCAGAATCTTTTATTTTTGCTGCTTTCTGGAACTCAAACGGTGCGGGGTCGAATTTAGACTGTTTTATTTTCGCTGACTTCAGAACTCAAACGGCGGGTAGAAACGAACTCGACAATAAAACTAACACTTTAGAATCTTTTATTTTAGCTGCTTTCAGAGCCCAAATGGCGTGGGATCGAGTTTAGAATGTTTTATTTTTGCTGATTTCAGACTCAAATGGCAGGTAGAAACGGGCTGGTCAATAAAACTAACACTTAGAATGTTTTATTTTCGCTGACTTCAGAACTCAAACGGCAGGTAGAAACAGGCTGGTCAATAAAACTAACTTTTATTTTCGCTTCATTCAGAACTCGAAGTCAAACGGTGGGTCGTTTAGTTTACGTTTGCCGGTAAGCCGTCGACTGTTGACGGCACCTGGCGGCTAGCCGTCGGCGGTTCGAGATCTTTGGCGGCAAGCCGCCGACGGCTGACGCCATCTGGCGGTTTGGTGCCACCAACGGTAAATGCCAGGTGGCACCGGGAAATGCAGACACCGGCTGGCATTTCGTGGCGGTTGCAAAGTTTTTGAGCAGGACTGCATGTATATTCAGTTGCATAATACTGTCATAGTCATTCAAGCCCAATGTTCACCACTTTGCCTTCCAAATTAAATACCCAAATTTATGAGCATTAGGTTATATATTTTCATAAATCCGTATATGGTTCTAGCTAGAATTTTTTGGGGATTATTTTTTTTTTTTGGGGGGGGGAGGATTTACAAAGAAAAAATACCACCCACCCCTCCCCTACAAAATATGTTTTGACTACCCACCCCTCCTTTCCCATTACAATCTCCCTTTTCTTTCTTGACCCCCCTGATGTATCTTGCTGTTCCACTTACCTTCGTTGTCACCCATCCACTTCCCACCCCTGATCGGGCTTAGCTTCAGCTACTCAATTATGCTCCAGTTGTTTAATGCAATGCACCACAGAAGCACTTGTTCATTTGAACACCTCCCTTACTTCCCTTGAGTTGATGCAGTTTTCATAAAAGAATGCAGACTCAACAAAAACTTCATCTGTGTTACAGTTTTGTCTTGGTTTACATGTAATATCGGCCATGTCATATTTTCAAAAGTTGTTTCCAAGTCCGGTTTTGTTGGCAGTAAACATGTGCGCATAACAAGAGGGACTGGGTTCAACAATTAGTCACCTACAGTATAGAATAAACAGAGCTAAATCAAGAAAAATACATTGTTTTTAGATGACCAGGTGTACTTTCTTATTCCTCCACTCGTACTTTGAAACAAACCAACTGACGTCATGCATGTGATTATTAACGTAATTTTATCTTTAACAGCATAAAAATTGTCGCATGTTTTTGACAATTATGCGTGACTTCAACACAAAAAACAATGCTGTTCGTGTTCTCCAAATTTATTTTAAATTGCACAAAATGACTTAGGGAAGACTAAAATTTAATAAAATAAAATGAAAACAGGGTCATTTTTTTCACTTCATAGGCACTTTAAACAAGCCAACTAAAGTGGACTAAGGACCAATGTACGGCTGAGCACAGGGCAGTGTTTGAGACCTAGGTTCCTGGCGATCAAACAGCCCAGAGCACTGGTCACACACACATGTACATGTAGTGGACAAGGGGAGGGAGGGAGGGAGCTAGGGAAAGCTGCAAGTGGTTTCAGTGAGACAAGCAAACCCCAAACCACATGCAATAGCAACTACATGTACTAATTAAGAGTCCCGGATGAGTTCTAACTGTTCCAGGGCTTCACGAGCAATTGACACACTGAATTTCTAAGGGCCTCTGATACTCGCTGAATATTTAACCATGTCCAAATTACATTTTAGACTCTATTAAACTTTGGTATCAGTAGAGGAGCTGGTGCAGTGGTTAAGCGCTTCACCTCTCACCTCTGACCCAGGTTCGATTCCTGGATGCAGGTGACACACTGAATTTCTAAGGGCCTCCGATACTCGCTGAATATTTAACCATGTCCAAATTACATTTTAGACTCTATTAAACTTTGGTGTCAGTAGAGGAGCTGGGGTGGCGCAGTGGTTAAGCGCTTCGCCTCTCACCTCTGACCCAGGTTCGATTCCTGGATGCGGCACCATATGTGAGTTGAGTTTGTTGGTATCTCGCCCTTGCTCTGAAGGTTTTTCTCTGGTTTTCCTCCCTCCTTAAAAACCTAGACCTAAATTTCAATTCGTAAAATACACCATTTACACCATACACCTGTTCTGCGGTATGAGGCTGGCAAGACGAGATCCACTATGCGCTCTGATCTTCGAAAACAACTTCCTGCAGAGACTCCCTCTGTTATCAATCAGTCAGGGACAGCCTGTGAGTGCCAGGGGTCTGTTGGGTACGTACGATGGGGCTGGATATAGAATCGCATGGATATATAATTCAATATGGAATTCGCATGATTCTCTCGATCTGATCAGTGAGGAAGGTGGGGAGATTGTTGTGCTCATTGTTCTTGTCTTTTCTTCTTATCTTTCAAGGAAGAGGAAGACTTGCCCTATGAGGAGGAGATCATTCGCAATCCCTACTCAGTCAAGTGCTGGGTACGCTACATTGAACACAAGAGTAAGGCAGGCTCACGGGCAGCACGTAACATGATCTATGAAAGGGCACTCAAAGAACTGCCAGGAAGGTACATGTACACTGACTGTTCAAAGTATTTCAACAGGGGAAGTGAAATTTCACCTGAAAAAGTGAAATAATGGAAATTTCATTGTTCAGGTGAACTTTAACTGTTGAAGTGTTTTCAAATAGTACTGCATGAACATGTATTAAAGTGTGTTTTGTTTGATTACTGGTAGTTGTCATATGCATGTTAGTTACATACATGTACTGTATATGTAGTGACTGAACATACAGTACCGCCAAGAAACATGTACATTTGATCGCGAGCAGATCGCGAGCAGATCGCGATCACGAAGTGCGATCTGCTCGCACTTTGCCCGCGATCTGGTTGCACCTTGCTCGCGATCTGCTTGCACCTTGCCTGCAATCCGCTCGCACCTTGCTCGCGATTTGCTTGCGATCACAAGCTGATCACGAGCAAACGTTCGCAAGCAAAAGTCGTGGTAAAATATTTTTATTTCTACCTTTACATGTGTAAGAATAAGAAGTGTATGAAACATGTTAAGTTGAGCAGAAAACGAAGCAATTCTTGTGAGAATACAGCTTCATATAGTGCCTGTCATTCACCAAATAAATATTAATGTCTCCATTAAGGTTTACATTATTTTGTAAAAGTGAAATTTCACTTTATACAGCAATGGAATATCGCTTTTTTGGATATGAAATTTCACGTCTTACAAATGTATAATTTATTAGAAATCAAGCCCAATCTTTTCACAAACACTCAGGCACTTGAGTTTTGTTCTTTATTGAGTCCCACCACTGTTCGAGTATTACAGTTGACTAAGACACAAGCGCATCCGAAAATTAAAACTTCTAGAGACAGTTGTTGAGACATCCGTCCAGAATTCGGAAAAAGTGTATTCTCGATCATTTCACACTTGGAAGAGTTTTGTTCTTTTATTCAACACTGCAGTTTGTTTGTCGGGGAAGGCACTTCTATCCATCCTGCTTCACAGCTTGCTTGTAATGCGTCCTTACATTTCTTCTGATAACCTTTCTGAAAATCTATACCAAATAATCTAGAACTAGCATAAAATACGTAATCCTGAACTAGCGAAACGAAATAATCACAAAACAACGGCTGCTTGCTTATATTAATTAGTTCCTCGAACAGCAGTGCGGGATCCGCTTAAAGCGCAAAGCAAAACACCAAATAAACTTTTGCTTCTGTAGTTTCAATCCTTGTGTTGTTAGAGGTTTCGGTTAAAATCATTGCAAATGTTTGCAGTGCTAAGGCAGGGGTCGCACTTAGAAAAGTTTCTTGAGTTTCTGTTTGCATTTCCAATAAAATCTGTCAACACATGTCGTTCTGTGTGCGACCCTTGAATTTTCGATCTGCAAAAACTTTGCAGATTGACCAAAACTTTAAAGAAACCGAAGTGTATGGGTGGGGCAGGTATTTTGAGGAAAAATTAGAGCTGAACAATAGGAATCGCTTCTGAAATGTCAGCACTTGTCAACTGAAAGAAAACCAGACCTCGAGAAATTGCAAAAGAGCCAAAACCACGGGAGTCTGTCACGTTTTTGGCGGCATATGGCGCACGATGAATCCTCCTTTGACGTCGCCTTGTCCGCCTCATAAGAACAGCAGTCAAGAACAGCAGTTCATTGTTGCATCTTTCATACAAAATGTGAAAAATGAATACCTGCTGAATTTTAAGCTGCACAAAGAGAAAGAAGAACACGCTTTAAAGTTATAGCTAGTGCTTCGACAGGCCGCATGGTTGCGCTTTGTTCACGACAAATTGGCTCATGTTACGTATAATGTATAATCCCGTCTGTTTTTTGTCACTGTCAGAACGTACTAATATACTCGGTCTTAATTACCACTAGTGCGACCCTACGGCGCGTCAAAGATGTTTGGATTCGCTTTGATGGTTGCAAAATATTTGCTGTTAATTTTTTGGCAAAGTTGAAAACTTTGCTCAAGTGCGACCCCCCCCCCCCCCCCCCCCCCCTAAGGCATGTTTTCGAAATTAAAATCTCAACTTCTCGTAGTCTATCGAATTCCCACGTGCAATCAGTCAGGCGTGTTAGTCTCAATTTTTTACAGGCCTGTCAAAATCGCTGAAACTTTATGGGAACGTGAAGTTTTGAAGTGAGATTTGAAGTGAGATTTGAAGTGAGTTTTGAATCCAGGTTTCTAAAGCCACGTTTCTAATGAAAGACGCGCAAAAACATCTATACTTGAATTAGTTTAGCTTCCGTTACTACATTGACAACAACTGGTGCGAAATTAGCATATTCCGTTCAACATTTATAATAATAAAGGACAAGACCACCAGAATTCATCCACACAATTATTTTATTCACAATTCAAAGTTTATAGTAAATGAGATATTTATTGCAGGCATTTCGAAGTAAACATTCTTTAAGACAGGCGGCACGCTAACAATCTTCGACTAAACTCTTATTCCTGTTCACAATCGATGAGTTGTCTTTCTTACTCAACACCGCCGTTTGCGTTCTTATTAACAAACGAAGCAAACTGCTTCGAAGTAAACATTCTTTAAGACAGGCTAACAATCTTTGACGAAACTTTTATTCTCGTTCACACTCGATGAGTTGTCTTTCTTTACTACTCAACACCACCGTTCGCATTCTTATTAACAAACGAAGCCAACTGCTTCGAAGTAAACATTCTTTAAAAACAATCTTTGACCAAAAGATGTTATTCTCATTCACACTCGATGCGTTGTCTTTCTTACATTAAGTTTTTTTCTGTTGAGAAACGATTCTGTGACCGCGATCACCAGTTGATCGCAATCATTTTGTGATGTGATCACGAGCATATTGCGAGCAGGGTGCAAGCAGATCACGAGCAGGGTGCGAGCAGATCGGTAGCATGGTGCGAGCAGATGCGAGCAGATCACACTTAGTGATTGCGATCTGCTCGCGAGCAAATCGCGATAAATGTACATATGTTTCTTGGCGGTACTGTAATTAAATACATGTAATATGTAAACTAGTCACCCTAACCCTGTATTTAAAAACACCCTAACCATCAACAACGGGTGCTCACTAATTTTGAGGTTTTAGGACTAAGTTACTAAACAACAGAAAATAATGTAATGCCTAATTCATCAATAGTCATGTGAACTAATCCAACCCTACATTTAAAAGACCGTCCCTAAAAATTAGGTAAATTGATTTTAAAATAAAAATGACCTAGGTTTGAAAAATAACCTGAAATGAAAAACAACCTGCAACATGTACACGTACATGTAAGTGCTCACTCTCTTGGAAAAAAAAAAAGACTCTTAAAGTCACTGATTATTTTGATTGTACTTCCAGTAATGTTATTAATATGTTATTGTACGTATCACCTGCCCTGACTTTGTAACAAACTCTACATTGGAGAAACAAGGTGAAAATTAGGAGATTGATTCTGCAAACACTTGCTTGATGTTAGAACGAACAGCAAGGATCTCGCCAAACCTGTAGCTTGCCACTTTAACCTTCCTGGCCATTGTATTAATCAGATCACTGTTTGCAGCATTTCTCTTCATCAAGGTGCTACTGACACCCATAAAACCAAAGAACAGAACTTTATTTTCAAATTAGGCACTTGGGCACCTCACAGTATTATTGAATGCTTTTTGTTCTTTTAATTTCAGAATTCACATATTCACTCACACTTAGACCAGCATGTTTTGTTAGTTTATTCATCAACACTATTGTTCCTGTTCCAGCTACAGTGTATTAGCATTTCTATTATTGGCACAATTTCCTTTGATCCCAATTGATCCGAGTACATGTTTCCTTAGCGGTAATCATGCACTCAATACTTTATAAACCAACTCCCCACCCACAATTCCCTCTTTTCCTCTGACGAAGGGCTTAAGCACTCAAAATGTCAGCTGTTACTCTCTTCTCACACCATTTAGCAGTCTTGATCGAGTTTAGTTGATTATATAATCATAGACAACTAAACTTGATCAAGACTGTAATATCTTAATCAATCATACATGTATAATCGAAGGGCTGTGGGCAACAATTGTGACGTAACTGACTCCTGACCACATTCTAAATTCTCCTTCAAATTCTTTAGTTTCCAGGGGAGAATTTAGAACATGATCCGGAGTTACTTTTTCCCTTATTGCGCACAACCCTTCGATTGTACATATTTTATGCTGAAAAAGATGTTTGTTTTTGCCAGTTACAAGTTATGGTACAATTACCTGAAGGAGAGAAGAAAACAAATCAAGGGCAGGTAAGATGCACCCTACATTGTATGTTGTACAACAATACGTTTATACTAGTTACTTATAAAAGGCAACAGACTGGCATGCATGCATGTTTATACTAGTTACTTATAAAAGGCAACAGACTGGCATGCATGCATGTTTATACTAGTTACTTATAAGAGGCAACAGACTGGCATGCATGTTTATACTAGTTACTTATAAGAGGCAACAGACTGGCATGCATGTTTATACTAGTTACTTATAAGAGGCAACAGACTGGCATGCATGTTTATACTAGTTACTTATAAAAGGCAACAGACTGGCATGCATGCATGTTTATACTAGTTACTTATAAGAGGCAACAGACTGGCATGCATGTTTTATTGACAAATACAATGTGTGCTAACTGTTTGATGAACACAAAATACTGCTTGTGGAGATCCATTTTTTCATGAGTCAAGTTGAAAAATTTGGGGTCTTTTTTATTTTTAAAACTAACCCTAACCTAAAACATAACCCTAATCCTAAAACTAAGCCTGATATTGACTCATAAATCAAGGTTCCTCTGCTTGGGTCAATTGAAGTGCTGTATGCAACAACGGCGTAAGTGACTCGATCCTGATCACATTCTTAATTTTCCCAGCACCTCCCAGTTTGCTCAGTGGTTAAGTGCCGGTCTGTCGAGCGGGAGGTTATGGGTTCAAACCCCGGCTGGACCAACACTCAGGGTCTTAAAATAACTGAGTACAAGGTGCTGCCTTTACAAAACAGTAAACGGTTACATGTAGATCTTCATGTCTTCTCGGATAACGATGTAAAATTGTAGGACTAGTGTCCCCAATTAGTTGCAAAGCTAAATACATTTGACACTTAAATAAAGTTACTTACTTTAAAAAATAATATTTTTTTTACATTGTACACAATGTACTTCCCTTAGAAAACAAAGAATTTGAAGGAGAATTTAGAATGTGATCAAGAGTCAGTAGAGATTTCTGTATTTTTGTTTGGCAGCGTGAGAAAAGCAACATGTTTTTCTACATTGTAGACAAAGAATGCCTTGTTGTAGACAGTGGAATGACACATTGTAGACAAGTTTGACATTTCAAAACCACGTGCACAGAACGACTGAGAGTGAGATCTTAAAATATGAACTACAGTACCATCTTAAATCTTAAAATATATCACATGAATTGGCAAAATATTTCCTCCATTTACCTTAAAAGTTAAGCCACGTTATGTGGCTCTTCGAATACGTTTAGTAATATACTCCAGAACTTAAAGAAGAGTGAGAAGCAAATTTTTCCCAGCGATTTATAGACTTTGAAATCAACAAGGCAGTTGAAACATGTCTGCAATCATACTGGCTGCTGCCAACAAAAAATCTACCTGGCAATATGCCAAACAGTGATCCGTGGTACAGAATATTCACATCATGTGGGCCATAAAAAACTTGGGTTGTTGCAGTTTACTGGGAAGAGTAGTATGTACATGTACTAGTAGTTGTACACTAAGATAAAGATTTAATTAGACACGACACAGTAAATGCTATCAAGAACACACCCATTGTCGTGATAATCTAGATGTATTTTGTCCTGTAAAGTAAATAATTAGTAGTAGTAATTAAGTTTAAATTTGATTGACAAGTAGTTTGATTGTTTGTAAATATTAATAGCCATAAATTAAGGAAATCTTATGACAAGAATAAAGGACTAGAATACAAAAACAGATTGTACATGTATACAGATTGGTTTTCCAGAATGCACAGATTGTAATGGAGAGATATTGTAACTGAGACAAGATAAATATAGGAAGAAAACTGTATCTAATAAAACCAGTGACAGCAGATACTCAGTGAGAGCAATTATACATGTACAGTACATGTATGGCTGAAGTTGGTGTGGCTTTTGGGTCTATCTTAGGCCCGTTGCTTATATACATTTGTACATGTACATGTATCATCTACATGTATATATGAATGATCTGCCTGATGTACATGTACTTCAACACTAATGTACATGTAACTGTCTTTATATCCTGATGGCACTGTTCTGTATTTTTGCATCCAAATCTGTTTTTGAAGTTCATTCTAAGTATAAGATGAACTCTAACCTAAACCGAGTCTATAGCTGGATGCAAGCTAATCAGCTTACTTTAAACCTAAAGAAATCCAAATGTATGTTGATTGGTAGTAATGTGTACCTTACATGTAGTAAGATAGACTCTATTGTTATATATAGATCTACCAATAGTATGCCTCTGGAAGAAGTACAGTCCTTTTCGTATTTAGGTATACAATACAATATTCTTTATTTAAAGAGGGAAGTTATTAATATGAATCGCACTTGGGACGACCACATGGACTATATCCATTCTACATGTACATGTAAGATAAATAAGAAGTTAGGCCTACTAAGGCGTATTAAGTCTTGCTTGTCTGAGTGTTCTGGTAACCTTTTTCGATAGTTTTGTCTTGCCTGTTCTTTACTATGCTGACATTATTTTGGGAGATTGGGGGAATGCCACCTTAATGTCAGAGCTTCAAGTTTTGCACAAGAAAGGTGTGCGGCTTATACTTGATTTGCCCCCACATGCATCTGCGAGTGACATGCTAGCAAGGCTGTCTTGGAAGACCTTGCTCTGAAGAACAGCAGAACATTGCGCCATTTTTACATAAAAGTTGCGAAATAATCTGTTCTTACATACATGTACCTTTCAATAGTGCTTTCCACAGTTACAATACTAGATCTAGACATCACATTCACAAATCTTATGCAAGTAGAAGAAGAGGCCACTGGACAACCTTAAACTTTGCAGCAGATGTCTGGAACAGCTTATAAATATCGGTACAGGAGGCTGAAACCCTGTTTGCATGGCCTCTTAAAGGTATTCTCATTTAAGCTTTCTTAGATTCTTTCTTGTTTTGTCCTAATTTAGCTTATTATAATACACACATTTAGTTAGTTTTATTGTATTTATCATTAGTCTTAACTTATTATTAATAATATTATGTTTGTAATTTATGTCTTTTTAAAATTAGTCTTCTCAAGGATCCCTCTGTAAAGCACTTTAGGGTGAAGTTGGCATCCTCAATAAAGATTAAGATTATTATTATTAAAGTTCCTCAAAGTGCCTGCATTAAAACATGCATGTCAGTCTGAACAAGCCAATCACAACAAAGTGCAACTAACACAGCAGGCAGTAACAACCAACTAAAAGTCCCTGGTAAGACTCCAGGCTATGCAGCACCACTGCAGGAAGCCCAGAATGTGCTGGAATATTAATGGCACCCTTATTGTACCACCTTGATTTGTTACAGGCCTGTGACAGACCCTCATTATGAAGATGTGAATAATGCATTTGAGAGATCACTGGTATTCATGCACAAGGTACATGGTAGCAGTTAGGTTAATACTACTGTCTTGTACTTGCTATAGAGCGGATTTTGTATGAGTGGGCAGGTTATGGCAATGACTTACAGCATGGTTACCATAATATGACATGCCGTGACATTGAAATGGTTCCCTTATTGTTTTTGCCCTGATCCAATCAAATTACAGTTATGGTACAATAAGTTGACTACATTAAAGTGCAAGTATCATGTCAATTATTTTTGTTTCTCACAAAAAGGTATTAATCTTGCAAATTTTGTAACATTTCTGGCATTTAATCCCTAATTTTGTTTACTTTTCGTGGATCCTGTGACGTCATAAGATGAATAATCTCCCTCCCTAGAGAAAACTACTACAATAAAATCCCATAGGTTTTCATTGTGACATCACAAGATGAATCAATACCGCAATTCGGGTAGTTTATTCTAGTTGAATTGCTATTCCTGCCTCTCAAAGAAAACTAAGTTAGACAACTGAAGTATATCAGAAATAGAATTTGGAGCAAAAAGAGTTAGTTGTTTTATGGCTTTACTTGCACTTTAAGTTACCACAAAGACATGTTATATTTTTGTCCCACTCCAATACAGTTGAGCCTAACACAAAAACTTGTACATGTACATTGTAAGTGATCACCCTTCTATTTATTTATTCATTCATTCTTTAATTCGTTAATTCTTTGTTTCTTTCTTTCTTTCTTTCCTTCATTCATTCATTCATTCATTCCTTCATTCTTTCATTCTTTCATTCATTCACTTAGTTTTGTCATCAACAAAAATGAGAATAATTCATTTACACTGCAACAGCTGTCCGCAATTACTGCAAGCTCATGATGAAATAATATACAAAATTCACACATACATGTATAAACCCAATTAAATTGATGATTATGATTTAATGCTAAAATAAATTATGGTAATATTGCAAAATCATAAAAATGAGTGAAGCAAACAGTACGAATGTTACAAACAAGAGGGCAGGTAAAGCTGCAGGTAGAATTACATTTCACATAATTAGTTTTCCAGGTGTGGGCAGCAGGTGTAAAGTACAGGTCAGGTCACAGGTCAGGTCACTACTTGTTTACCTGTGAACCCTAGCTCTAGGTGAGTGAGAACCCGTTGTTTACCTGTGAACTCGTCCGATGGTTAGGGTTAGGTTTGTGGTTAGGGTTAGGATTTGTCTTAGAATTAACAACGTGACCTGACCTGTGACCTGTACTTTACACCCGCTGAGGTGTAGGGGTCACCAGGGTCATAGCACAGTTCTAAAACTGACTGATAATAGGCTTTAGAATAGTAACTTCAAGTTTACATACAATATAATGCGAACAGGAGTCTCGTATGTCCTTGTTGCACACATCCCTTCAATAATATAAATACTTAGTTACATTTTTATGTACATGAATGTTATTATTAACTTGCAGATGCCAAGAATCTGGCTTGACTACTGTCAGTTTCTCGTGGACCAGTGCAAGATTACCAAAACTCGTAGGATCTTTGACAGGGCACTGCGCGCCTTGCCAATAACCCAGCACTACAGGATATGGCCCTTGTACCTCAAATTTGTCCGCTTGTATCCTGTACACGAGACAGCCGTCAGAGTCTACAGGAGGTACCTTAAGGTTAGTATTAATCAGGGTTAATGTCTACTTTGTGAATTTTTTTTAACTTCAGTATTGTAAATGTTGCAGATTAATTTGAGTTTCACATTATTTTGTTTTAACCTAGATTATTAACTACCGTAAACCCCAACTTTATTTACAACCCCCCCCCCCCCCAAAAAAAAAAATTTAGGCCGCCTTTTTTAGAAACAAAATAATGGATAACTAGTTCCTGTAAAAACTAGTATAGGTCTGTGTGAGCCGGAAAGATAAACACTGGAGTAATCAACGGAAAGTCGATTAAGGTACTGGGTACATGTACATGTATGCTAACTACTGTGAAATGCATGTAGTAGTTGACATTTCCAGCATTAGCCCTTCGTCAGAGCAAATGAAGGAATTCCCCACAATTCCCTATTTTGCTCTAATGAAAGGCTAATGCTCAAAATGTCAACTGCTTCACACTTCCCGCAGCAGTTGCATGTGGCATACCTTAATTCACTTTCAGTTGATTATACCAGTGAAAGAATATAACATAAGTTGGAATAAATTTAACCTGAATCTTTTGACCTGTTGTTTTTTAGCTTCAGTCAGAGAATACAGAGGAATACATCAACTACTTGGTTTCTATTGGCTGGATGGACGAAGCAGCCACCAGGCTGGCTAAAATTGTCAACAAGGTATGTTGTACCCATATAAGGTAATGTGTATGTGTAGTTTACACACTCACCCTGGGTATTGATTGGATGATAAAATGAGGAGGATGAAACTAAACTAAAGGCACATTCAATTGACCATATTCTGGAATGAGAATAGATGGAATAGACCAGTTTACGGTTCATGCGCAGTTGTACAAATCCTTTGTTTATTTGGCGGGCTGGCAGATGTTAGCCAATGGTGACCCACCAGTTGAAACCCAAGACTTTAACAACTGCGTATGAACTGTAAACTGGTCTACAGTCTCTGGAAACCACTAGTTTAACAAATGATATTCAGGATTTTAATATTCCAGTGGCTGAAAAGTCTCTGATATACATGTAAGCAATAATAATAATAATAATAAAGTCTTTATTTAAAGAGGGTAGCACTAAATAGCAAAGCTAACAAACTTGTGGCCCTCAATAACTGACAATACAAACTAGTTACATGTATATAAAAAGCTAAATTTCAAAACTACATGTACAGTACCGCCTGGAATTATTGAAGCATCGGGTCGCGGTCAAACCGCGGTAATACCGCGGTCATTGGAAGCGGCATTACCGCACCATGGATGAGGTTTTACCGCGGTAAAGCCGAGGCTTTATCGCGGTCAAATTATTCACCGCAATGAAAGCCGCGGTCAAAATCCGCGGTCATGACACAATACTGTAGTATTGTGCAAAAGTCATGCAAACGTATTTCGACGAATTTCGCTCTTTGTTCCTACGAATGTTGCCGAAATTTCGACGGGCAACTTTTCGTTCGAAATTTCGACGAAGAATTGATCAGATACGCGAAAATTCGAATGCCAAGGCGAAATATCGCCAACCTGCGAGCGATATTTCGACGATATTTCGTTCAGATTGTCAAACGAAAATTCGGACCAGGTTATCGAAATATCGTGATCCGAAATTTCGCGTACGTGTTCATTGCCCAGTTTTGTATTTTAACCTTTCTTTCACTAGGATTAACGCGTGACAAATTCGAATTCATGACAAACAGTTTTACAAACGTACAGTAAGATGGTTTTGGTAAATAACCTTCGTGCAAGAGGCGTCAAAAAGTCAAGATTCTTAATAAAAGTCCCCGTCAATCGTGAACTGTCAGCCAGACGCGTGTCTCATTTCTGACACAAATACCGCGGGGGCGCAATTAATTTCCATTTACGCGAACTGACTGATCTGATCCGATGCATTAAAGCTCTTTTAATTCAAAAGGAATTGCACTTTCCCAGTAGAAGTTTTCTGGTAAGAGTATAGAAGTTTTTGCACGTCTTTCAATATGACAAACGTTGCTTCATAACTCTGTTGATGTTCTGTAAAATTTCAGACTGACACGTTCACGCCTGAATGATTGCACATGGAAATTCAGAAGAGTTGAGATTTTAATACACAAACATTTACAATGATTTCTGCCGAAACCTTTTAAAGGGGCTCTGTCATGAGATGCGCATGAACAGGTTTCAAGCAATTTAATGATATGCATAACACTTGAGAAATTGTAGAGTTTCAGTTCCTTGCGATTGCGATACAACGACAGTTCTATTATAATACAAACTGGCTCTTGGTCGAAGGCATTCAGTTAGAAAAACATCTTTGTATTGTTATCACTGCTGCAATGGAGATTCAGGCTGAAGTTCTCTTCAGCCTGGCGAGTTTCAGTGACCGGTTGTCGGATTTACCGGTATTTTACCGTAAACTACATTTCTAGGTATGCGAGTTGTGCTTTCTCGATGAGAACCTGCAAAATGTACTCATCTATTCTCTCTCCAACTTTCAGGGAGATAAAATTACTTACAAATGCAAGAGTTCTTGTAGTCAGAAACGTATTAAAGGGGACGAATGCAAGCAGGAATGAACAACCGAAGCGTAATTTCACTGGCCGCCGAAAGCCGGGTACTGTAAATACGAAACTCGTATCTCAAAAGCGGTGTTTGAAATCGTTTCAGGCTCCCTAAATTTTCCAGACAAGGACTATACTCTTGTGGGCTTTCCTGACACGTTCTCCAGTGTTCTTTCAGGCACTTCAAAATCTTTCTGCGGCCAGATTTGTTTTCTTCGTCCATCACGGCCAGTTGGCAGTTGAGCCGCCATTGAAGCTCGAAGTTCTTGTCGATGTAATCCCAAAATCTCATTACAACTACATCTGAATACGAACATTTCTGGTAAATATAAAACTTGAACAACTAAATATGAAAGATAAACTAC
Organism: Actinernus sp. WN-2022; assembly: GCA_030867875.1. Taxonomy (NCBI): domain Eukaryota; kingdom Metazoa; phylum Cnidaria; class Anthozoa; order Actiniaria; family Actinernidae; genus Actinernus; species Actinernus sp. WN-2022. Next base: position 36,961,291 of record JAOWCC010000936.1, on the reverse strand, counting down.
TATATACTAAAATGAGAGAGGGCAGCGATGTAGACGGATTGAATCAATGTTGTGATCGGGAGCTCCTCGGGATATATTTGCTTTTCAAACTTGAAAGCGTTGGCGAACGATTTCAAGTTTTGGGCGACTTAGTAACCAGGCATGTTATTCATGACAGAGCACCTTTAATACTAGTAACAAGACAAGGATCTGCCGTAAATGTGAAACTACACTGAAGCAAAAGTTTATTTGGTGTTATGTTTTGCGCTCAGCGGAGAATCTTTTAGAATCTTTTATTTTCGCCGTTCATTCAGAACTCTAACGGTGGGTTAGAATCTTAAAGATTCTAAAGTCTTAATTAGTTTCACCGATGAGTGCTTCTTTACCCGCCGTTTGAGTTCTGAATGAAGCGAAAATAAAAGATTCTAAAGTCTTAGTTTCACCGATGAGTGCTTCTCTACCCGCCGTTTGAGTTCTGAATGAAGCGAAAATAAAAGATTCTAAAGTCTTAGTTTCACCGATGAGTGCTTCTTTACCCGCCATTTGAGTTCTGAATGAAACGAAAATAAAAGATTCTAAAGTTAACAGCGGTGTTGAATAAAGAATGAAAAGAACGCCGAGTCATCGCTACATCTTCACACTAAAGTCAATGATTTCGGCGTGATACAAGTTACCGCGGTTTTACCGAGGTATTACCGCGGTAATACTGCGGTCATTCTGAGGTCAAACCGCGGTATTATCGCGGTCATTGGACGCGGTAAAACCGCGGTAAATGCTTCAATAATTCCAGGCGGTACTGTACATGTATATAAATTATAAGATAAAAACGAGATAAATACACAACTTCTTTAATATTATTATACTATTATTAAAATATTAATAATGAAATAGAAAATGACAGGCTGCTAACTATACAATGAAATGATTTAGAGATTGTTGCTGGTTATGTAACTCCACATAGAACTCTTAAAGGAACTGATAGCGGTAGATTCTTTCTGTCTTGACGATAATGGTAGATGGTTCCAAAGCTGGCATGTTGTACAATGTAACATTAAACGTCCTTCCTCCCTCAGTCTGTCTATTAAATCAAGGACATGCTAAGTTAAAATTAGAGTATCTTGTCTGTCGCTCATGTAAATCTCTGTTCAATTTGAGTAGATTTGTCAGATATAAAGGCACCTCACCCTGCAGCCTTTTAAATGTGATAAGACACTTACTAGTTAACTTAGCATCCAATAATTTATAGTGATCATTCTGTGTATTCTTATTCTGAAATACAGTCAATTGAATTCACCCTAAATGAAACGAAGCAATAGTTTAATGGGTTACCTAAGACAGAATTTAGCACATTCAATTTGGTTTTTGTAGAGGGAGGAACACTGGAGAACCCAGGTGATGATCTGATACACTGTACTCACATTTTGTAGCATATTTTAAATTTGACCCTGCGCTGTTTGAGTTCCAGAAACCAACGAAAATAAAATATTTTAAATTCGACCCCGCAGCAAAAATAAAAGATTCTGAAGTGTTAGTTTTATTGTAGAGTTTGTTTCTACCTGCCGTTTTAAATCTGAAGTCAGCGAAAATAAAACATTCTAAACTCGACCCTGCGCCGTTTGAGTTCTGAAAGCAGCAAAAATAAAAGATTTGAAATTGTTAGTTAATGACCATCGCGTTGCAGCATACCAGCGACAAGTATGTTTTGACCCCGCAGCATTTGAGTTATGAAAGAGAGAAAATAAAACTTTCTAAAGTGTTAGTTTTATAGTCGGTGCTTTTACTTTCTCCGATGTGATTTTATTTTCTGTGTTGAATTGGTTGCAAGCCGCCAAACGTCTTGAGATGTCGATGACGAGACGTTGATGGCTTGCCACCCGGTGTTTACCGTCGGTGGCACCAAGCCGCCTGGAGTTTAGCCGTCAAATTTTTGCACCTCTGGTGCCACCGACAGTTGCAAACTTTTTGAGTGGGACTGTAGATCATTAAAACTAGTCATTTTGTGCACTTTTAGAACAATTTTGAGAATTGCTGTTGAATTTATAGGCATTTCAGTTTCAGCAGAATAGTTTCAGCAGCATTAAAACATGAAAGCAAGGATACCAGTGAGGCCTCTGGTGTTTTTCTCTTTAATTTCAAACAGCAGTAACTTCTAAGCAGTGCTTTTAAACTCTTATAGGGAGCTGGGGTGGCACAATAGTTAAGCCTTTTGCCACTCACCTCTATGGCCCAGGTTCGATCCCTGGATGTAGCACCATATGTGAGTTGAGTTTGTTGGTATCTCACCCTTGCCCTGAGGGTTTTTCTCTAGGTTATCCTGTTTACCTCCCTCCACAAAAATGAACACACTAAATTCCAATTCGATCTGTGGTTTAGCCGGGTCCTGGCTTTGAACAGCCTCTATGGTTGTTTCAAGTCCAATTAGAAATTCAGTGGTTTTTTTTAAGCTACAGCACTCAAATTTCACAAGTCAGATTGCTAAGGACAAATAAAAAAATATGTGGTTCTGGTTACACTTTAAAAAAAGATATGGTCAGCAGGTAGGTACTAACTTTTTTCCTACCTTTTTTCACTGGTTACAATGTAGCTTTAATTTTTTGCAGATTTCAAGAGAAACAATAGCAAGTCTCTAATGTAAAGCTTGTAGTTCAAATTTTGATGGTAAAAGTTGTAGGGTCGGCTGCGGGAATCTAGGCTCAGTTGGGTTGATATGCTCTGGCTTTCACATGGTAATGATTAATATTTTCTGTACATGTGGATGAACTGTTGAAACAGAAACACCCATTAATTTTATGAGTAAGATCTATTTCAACAATCAAATATCATTGTGTTGTTTTTCAATTTCTTCAGGAAGAGTTTGTCTCCAAAGAAGGCAAATCCAATCACCAGGTAGTTATGAACACAATCACCAGATGTGAACAGTAGTTATGAACACAAACACCAGGTGTGAACAGTAATTATAAACACAATCACCAGGTGTGAACAGTAGTTATAAACACAATCACCAGGTGTGAACAGTAGTTATGAACACAATTACCAGGTGTGAACAGTAGTTATGAACACAATCACCAGGTGTGAACAGTAGTTATGAACACAATCACCAGGTGTGAACAGTAGTTATGAACACAATCACCAGGTGTGAACAGTAGTTATGAACACAATCACCAGGTGTGAACAGTAGTTATGAACACAATCACCAGGTGTGAACAGTAGTTATGAACACAATCACCAGATGTGAACAGTAGTTATGAACACAATCACCAGGTGTGAACAGTAGTTATGAACACAATCACCAGGTGTGAACAGTAGTTATGAACACAATCACCAGGTGTGAACAGTAGTTATGAACACAATCACCAGATGTGAACAGTAGTTATGAACACAATCACCAGGTGTGAACAGTAGTTATGAACACAATCACCATGTGTGAACAGTAGTTATAAACACAATCACCATGTGTGAACAGTAGTTATAAACACAATCACCAGGTGTGAACAGTAATTATAAACACAATCACCAGGTGTGAACAGTAGTTATAAACACAATCACCAGATGTGAACAGTAGTTATGAACACAATCACCAGGTGTGAACAGTAGTTATGAACACAATCGCCAGGTGTGAACAGTAGTTATGAACACAATCACCAGGTGTGAACAGTAGTTATGAACACAATCGCCAGGTGTGAACAGTACTTATGAACACAATCACCAGGTGTGAACAGTAGTTATGAACACAATCACCAGGTGTGAACAGTAGTTATAAACACAATCACCAGGTGTGAACAGTAGTTATGAACACAATCGTCAGGTGTGAACAGTAGTTATGAACACAATCACCAGGTGTGAACAGTAGTTATGAACACAATCACCAGGTGTGAACAGTAGTTATAAACACAATCACCAGGTGTGAACAGTAGTTATGAACACAATCACCAGATGTGAACAGTACTTATGAACACAATCACCAGGTGTGAACAGTAGTTATGAACACAATCACCAGGTGTGAACAGTAGTTATAAACACAATCACCAGGTGTGAACAGTAGTTATGAACACAATCGTCAGGTGTGAACAGTAGTTATGAACACAATCACCAGGTGTGAACAGTAGTTATGAACACAATCACCAGGTGTGAACAGTAGTTATAAACACAATCACCAGGTGTGAACAGTAGTTATAAACACAATCACCAGATGTGAACAGTAGTTATAAACACAATCACCAGGTGTGAACAGTAGTTATGAACACAATCACCAGGTGTGAACAGTAGTTATAAACACAATCACCAGGTGTGAACAGTAGTTATAAACACAATCACCAGGTGTGAACAGTAGTTATAAACACAATCACCAGGTGTGAACAGTAGTTATGAACACAATCACCAGGTGTGAACAGTAGTTATGAACACAATCACCAGGTGTGAACAGTAGTTATAAACACAATCACCAGGTGTGAACAGTAGTTATGAACACAATCGTCAGGTGTGAACAGTAGTTATGAACACAATCACCATCACCAGGTGTGAACAGTAGTTATGAACACAATCGCCAGGTGTGAACAGTAGTTATGAACACAATCACCAGGTGTGAACAGTAGTTATGAACACACTCACCAGGTGTGAACAGTAGTTGTAAACACAATATTAAGTTTAGTCACAACTTTGGAAGGTACATGTAAGTCAGGAATTCAAAGTATCGTTTGCACAGCAAAAAACCTCCTTAAAAACTTTTCTGTATTCGATAAAATTATTCTGATTGGTCAGTTCAATAATTTACTCTAACCCAGTTGACCCTTAAAGTTACCACTTCTAAGTATTTTCTCAGTTGCACAGTTCTCTTTGAAAAATCATGATTAACAATCTATTTTCCCTCAAAATGTACATTTTCAGGTAAACAGAGCTAATGAACTGTTAGTATGTTAATACATGTACTGTATATCAAAAATCACGGGCAAATACATTAATACAGAGAAAGAGGTTTTTATATGACTTCTCAAACAATACCTGTATTCATAAATGATTAGGAAGTATTAATTGTTTGCCTGGTGTTATGCTGGAAACAATAATTTTTGATCACAAGGCTTGGCATTGTTATTTTCTGTTGGTCATTTTGAACAAATGTGCCTAGTAGTGTAGTGGATAGAACAGAGGGCTAGAAGTCAGAAGCATTCATGAGGTGGAAGACAAGAGACACTGCATGCAGCTGATTTTATTTGCATCTTTTCCTCCTTCACTTATATTCTTGTGAAACCATACCTATGATGTGATCCTTGTTAATTCTATAGTGTCTTGTAAAAGCTTGCAAATCTCTATATTTTTAAAAGATTCATCTGCCTGACCAAAATGGGATGACCCGATTAGTCGTTGATCTCATTAATTAGTCATTAGTTTGAGAAGTACTATTTAGAAACCATAAAATAAGTGACACAGCCTGAAGTTTGTTTATTGTCTTTATCCACAGTTATGGCATGAACTTTGTGAATTCATCTCCAAAAATCCTGATAAGGTATAGTACATACATGTAATCATACACCCCTTTAACTTTGTAGGTACATGTATAATAATTTTATGTGGTGAAACTGATTTGATGTGGAGAATGAGGTTGCCTAGAAAAACTCTCAAAATCTTTGTACATGTACATGTAGTTGCATCATTTCACAACAAGTGGCATGGTTTATGCAAAATGCATCAGCGTTACACAACATGTGGTATTTTTTAAAGGGAACCTCAAGACTGATGTGCATGTTACTGAATGGTCACACCATCGACCAGTTGAGGAAAATTGTTAAACATTTCATAGGAAATCATAGAAAATTGCTTGAATCTGAGCCAAGATGGGCATAACACTAGAAGACCTACAATGTACATGTACATACCATATGGAAAAAAAGAGTTTATTCTCGATGTTCGTTGAGAAAGCTCTGGTGGAATAGAAGACTTAAATCCAATATGGTGGTGCTTAGTAAGAGGTCAAGTCAGAGGTCAAGTCAGAGGTAGAAAATGCGAGAAGTATGCAGCTCAAGTGAACAAGTTGCACCATACATCTACATTGTAAATATGTGGTTGCATAATTGGTTACTGAAAACATAAAATTATATTCAGTGCAACTTAATGTTCACTTTAGCTGATCATTCCTAATCTTAAGATCAACACATAAGCACATGACTGTGGTGGAGTGGTTCTTAATCAGCTAGCTAGATAAATGTGTTTCTTTACTGTGTAGGTGAAGAGACTGAAGGTGGCAGACATCATCCGTGGGGGCCTGAGGCGATTCACAGACAGTCTAGGGCAACTGTGGTGTTCACTGGCTGACTATTACATCAGGAGTGGTCACTTTGAGAAGGTCAGTATTCACTCTTTTCACCTGGTGATGGCATCTTGGATTCAAAGCGAGGCAATCCTTTGTTTTTGCTAGGTTATCCTCGCACTGAGGGAATATCAGAACAAGTTTAGCCTAGCAAAAACAAAGGATTGCCTCGCTTTGAATCCAAGATGGCCACCAGGTGAAAAGAGTGTATTACCGACTAACAATGTTATGGTTATGCGTTAATGTTCAAATTGTTACTACTGGTTCAAACAAATTGGACTACAGCATGTGCAATGACTTGTTATAGGATGCTCAGCTGGCATCTCATCTACACCATATATGTACAATGTAGGTGAAGAGGTTGGCTATTCACATTTAAATATTTTACTGGTATGCATCGTGAATAATTTTACCTCAGAAGTTCAAGTTCAAGTTCAATTTATTCACACTTGTTTATACATGTATGTTACAATTATTGGTTGAATACAACAAGCCATAAGAAAGAGAAAAATAAATAGTAGATAATAATTACAATCTTTAGATGATAGTGTGTAGTGGTCAAAGGAGCGAAAGCTTTCGAGTTAACCACTACCATGTTGAAAGTTAATGAGGGGAGGAATAAATAAACAAATAGACTTGATTGTATCTTTACAGGGTTTTAAAAAGTATGACTGTTGGTTATAATGAGAGAATAGGAATAAAATAAAATAAAGGCTGCTTACATGTACAAACTAGGTTTGGATATACAGTACCACCTGGAATTATTGAAGCATCGGGTCGCGGTCAAACCGCTGTAATACAATAATTCAATACATTCTTAAGTTCACTATTAACTACTGTTTCAAGGTCATCAAGGTTATTTGTAGAATAGAACATATTTGTATCATCAGCAAAAATTATAAATGCTAATTTCTTGGAAGAGTTTGGGGCTACGCTATCATGAGTAAGTACAATCCTGTAGTCATCAGCCACATTTAGTCTTGAAGTGATACAGACTCGAGTAAAATCAATGGCCATGATTTTGTTTTTTGTTGCACATAAGTTGATCATTTATTACAGCTGAGAAAACAACTGAAACATTTAATTCTGGAATAAATTGCTCAGTAATTACCATAAGTGGCATTTTAATTGTACTAATATAATTTATATATATATATAGGCAAGCATATGAACGGAGCTCCCAATAATCAAATACGAAGAGATGCACACGCATACATGTATATGTAATAGCAATTAATTTACGAAAATAAATGGTGCACATGCAGTTGAGTTGCATGCGCATATGTAACGGTAATGAGTGCGGCAGACGTAATTACGAAAATAAATACTGTGCAATGCAGATGATTTGCATGCACATAATATGTAACGGAAAAGGTGATGGTATACAACAAAAAGAACATGACGCATATATGTGCACATGCAACAAAAATTAAAGTTGGAATATTTGACACATTCCGGCAAAAAAAATTCACTGATCATTGACATAATTTCGAAAATTGAAAATGTGCATAAATGCAGGATTGAATGTAAAGGACAGGGCGGCGTTAGATAGCCAAACAAAATTGCGTACCCAATTCAGTACTTGCAAACCTCACAACAATCATGTTCTGCGTGCTGGTGCACGGTTGGGCAGGCGGTGGTCAGGCGGTTGGTCTGTCGGGCAAGAACAATCATGTTGCTAAAATTACACTTTCATGCTACAGTATATGTATGGTGCTCCACTCCTGCCGGCCTTTGGCCCTCACGGTAGCTCTGTTACAAGTAAGATACATTTACATTTTGCAGACTTTGAGACATGTCATTACTGTCTGCCCCTGCTCAATATTTTGCTTGTTGTCATGTGCCATGTGAAAGTCATGGTCACACGAAAAATTTAACCCATTGACTGAGTAAGGTCGGGCTGAATGGGGAAATATTTGACTTGTATGGACCTCTTTCTGCCTGATATGTACCTCATATGACCTTGAAGCAAGTATGTTCTTGTCTGGCCCTCTTTCTCAGTCAAGAAGTATATAGAAATTACTTCATAGCAAGTGAGGCGTACAGGTTTTTATTCATGAGTTGTGAAGTTTGAGAAAACGAACAAGCGAGTCTTCAAGCTACATCACACAAAAATAATAATATTGATAATATTTTTAATACTTCAATGGCATGTTGAGTTTGATAAAAGTGTTTAAAATGTACATGTACCTTTAGTTTTCTGGCAGATTCAATTCAGTCACTATCAGATTTGATCACATAGCGACAACGATGCTTTGTTGAGTTTGGAGAACTAGTAGTCAGCAATGACATCTCTCTGTGTCTTGCTACGTGTAAGTGTATTTTTGTTATTTTGTGAGCAGTCACAAGAAACAAAGCGAGAAGAGCCTTCACAACCTTCACACTTCAGCCATTTTTCAAAAGCAAGGCACCTGCGCAATGGTGATTGGACGTATCGCTATATTAAGATATAGATTTTTTACACACAGGCTTTATGCAATGAAATTCCTGTGATACATGTATGTATTATAAATATAATAAATAACTATAAAATTATGTACATGTAGTGTTGGAAAATAAATCTACATGTGCATGGCTTGAATGGACTTGCCCTTTGGGATTCAAAATTTGAAAAGAAAATTCAGAACAGTGAAGCAAGTAAGAAAGTTATCAGTCACCCATTAGAATAGTACTAAATTGCTACTAAAATAGAAATAACCAAAACAAGGTAAACAGCAGAAAGTGCTCATCAATGTACGTAGTAAGTTGCTCGGTAATGCCTGTCAATAGTGTTTTACAGCTTTTTACTAACTCTTTAGTGAATCGTTGACATTCATGAGTTCAATTTGAACTTCACTTGATAACAAAATTTAATGTCACAGCTTATTCATAGCGGAGCTCCCGTGTGGGCCAAACATGAGCAGAACACCATACATATACATGTACATTGTAGAATGAGAGCAAAAGTTGGACTTCCGGTTTCCCTTGTGCCAAACCCTAACATGCTACGTTTGACCTCCCTGTATTTCTGGCTAATATTTTATCATGAAAGCCTTAGAAAAATGAGAAAATGCAGACAATTATCTGTGATTTGAGTGAAAAGTTTTTAATTTTAGTTTGCATGCACTGCATGTTGATGCAATCTGAGCACATCATTTTGAACAAGGAGCGCATTATGCTCAAAGTTTCAATGTTTTTTCATTTTCTATTATCTTATTTTTTTATTATTAACCTTTTGCACTGATTTCCCTTTATTCTACCAGTTATGTTTGTGTTTTTATCTTTGTTTTCTTTAAATCTTTTTTTCCGGGTCGTGACTTCAGTTAAGATAATTGGCAACTCAGCTTTTGGGCTTGCCTAAATAATTATATATAAATTATTATCACATGTTGCAAACCTTTGAACAGAAGTGTAATAACTCGACATTAAAGGCTGATTGACAACTGGAGGTGCCTTTAACCTGGATTAGGCCCTTTTATATTGTGGATCCTTGATTGAGACTGTTATTTATTCACTCTTCTGTAAGGCAAGAGATGTGTATGAAGAAGCAGTTCAGACAGTGATGACAGTCAGGGACTTCGGACAGGTTAGTATCGATCACTATTGTATACATGTAGTAGGTTAGTCTTGATCAGTGTTGTACAGTACTGGTTAGTATTGATCAGTATAGACCCTGAGTTTGCTTTTAATTCCGACAGCTTGAAAGGGGTGCAAACATGCCACAAATGACAGTGTTTTTATGGGAATCTGATGCCAAAAATTTTGTTTTAATAATCACTGTCTCCAAACCTAAGATACCAGGTAAATGAACTGAACAAAATTTGAGGGATGTAGCTGTGCTGGGAAGCATACAATCATGCTTTCAGTTTTCCATACATTTGTCTGTAACCACGAGTCAAAGTTGGAATTTACTGTGAACTGGTCTGTTGTACAGTACTGGTTAGTATTGATCAGTATTGTATAGTACTGGTTAGTTCGTAGGACAGATTAGAATTGATCAGTATTGTACAGTACTGGTTAGTTTGTAAGACAGGTTAGTATTGATCAGTATTGTACAGTACTGGTTAGTATTGATCAGTATTGTACAATACTGGTTAGTTCATAGGACAGATTAGTATTGATCAGTATTGTATAGTACTGGTTAGTTTGTAGGGCAGGTTAGTATTGATCAGTATTGTACAATACTGGTTAGTTCATAGGACAGATTAGTATTGATCAGTATTGTATAGTACTGGTTAGTTTGTAGGGCAGGTTAGTATTGATCAGTATTGTACAGTACTGGTTAGTTTGTAAGACAGGTTAGTATTGATCAGTATTGTACAGTACTGGTTAGTATTGATCAGTATTGTACAATACTGGTTAGTTCATAGGACAGATTAGTATTGATCAGTATTGTATAGTACTGGTTAGTTTGTAGGGCAGGTTAGTATTGATCAGTATTGTACAATACTGGTTAGTTCATAGGACAGATTAGTATTGATCAGTATTGTATAGTACTGGTTAGTTTGTAGGGCAGGTTAGTATTGATCAGTATTGTACAGTACTGGTTAGTTTGTAGGACAGATTAGTATTGTACAATATAGGTTAGTTTGTAGGACAGGTTAGTATTGATCAGTAGTGTACTGTACTGGTTAGTTTGTGGGACAGATTAGTATTGATCAGTATTGTACAGTACTGGTTAGTTTGTAGGACAGGTTAGTATTGATCAGTACTGTATAGTACTTGTTATCTTGTGGGACAGGTTAATTAGTATTGATCAGTATTGTACAGTACGGGTTATCTTGTAGGACAGGTTTAAGTATTGATCAGTATTGTACAGTACTGGTTAGTTTGTAGGGCAGGTTAGTATTGTACAGTACTGGTTAGTTTGTAGGACAGGTTAGTATTGATCAGTATTGTACAGTACTGGTTAGTTTGTAGGACAGATTAGTATTGATCAGTATTGTACAGTACTGGTTAGTTTGTAGGACAGATTAGTATTGTACAATATAGGTTAGTTTGTAGGACAGGTTAGTATTGATCAGTAGTGTACTGTACTGGTTAGTTTGTGGGACAGATTAGTATTGATCAGTATTGTACAGTACTGGTTAGTTTGTAGGACAGGTTAGTATTGATCATTACTGTATAGTACTTGTTATCTTGTAGGACAGGTTAATTAGTATTGATCAGTATTGTACAGTACGGGTTATCTTGTAGGACAGGTTTAAGTATTGATCAGTATTGTACAGTACTGGTTGGTTTGTAGGACAGTTTAATATTTACTGGTTATTTCATGGTTTTCTATGGAATACTGGTGATTATTTCAGGAGAAATTCGTATTATTTGGTATACAACAAGCTTTTAGGCGAGTTTTATACCAAAATAATGTGAATTTTGAGTGACATTTTCGTTGGTATTCCACAGAAAGACATGAAATAACCATATTATCCTTTGAAAACAAAGCTACAGGAAGATTCATCACGAAAACAAAGTAAGTTGCTGGACGATAGACAGCAAATTTTCTTGTCAGAAAACAAACGTTTTTGAGTGGCAGACATGTCTGCAGACTAATTGTGTATTCAAAATCTTGAATTCTTATTGGCTGATAAAGAAAGGGCACACAATTTCCTGCATTTTGATTGGCCTGATCTAGCCATGAATTACCACTCTGTATTTCATATAAAAACCATGAAATACTGCCCTATATTGCATAGTAAAGCTGAGCTCTGATTCACTGAAATATAATATTTATAGGATAATGGTCAATATTGTATATAGACTGGTTAGTTTGTAGGACAGGTTAGTATTGATGAGTATTGTATAGTTAACAATTATTCACCAAAGTGGAGGTGAATAGTGGTCGATATTTACTGAGCCACTTTGGCAAGGTAAATATCGACCACTATTCACCGACACTTAGGTGAATAATTGTTTTAGTATATACCACACTGAAGGTGAATTAAGCCAGTACCAAAATAATAGTTATTTTATTTTCTGTCAAATGGACAAAAACTTGCGCGAAGTGATCACTGCTTCGCTTGGAGGTGAATATGAAATCATATTCACTGTTTGAGTAGCCTGAATCAGAGTGCACGAAAAGTGATATTCACTGGAGTGGTATAAACTAATACTGGTTAGCTTGTAGGACAGGCTAGTATTCGATATCAGTAATTCACATTGTTGTGAGACAGTGGGCTATATGTTTGACCAATCATTTTGCAAAAATGTCTCATAGATTTTCAACATGCTTTCACCTGGTAATTTATAGTTTGATAAATATTAAATAGAATGATACATGGCAGCTTGGAGATAAAGATTTACGATGTATGGTTTGTATCTACTCATGGTGAATTTGTTGTACATTGTAACACACTTGTTTGCTGCAGTCACTCGTGTATTACAACATCTCACCACTCAAAGATAAAAAAGGTATCTCCACGTGACCATGTAATATCTCTAGCTACATCCTCTATTAATTTTATCAATTATGATACTGTGTCCACTCTCCAGGTGTTTGATGCATATGCACAGTTTGAGGAAAGCATGATTAGTGCTAAGATGGAGACCACTGCAGAGATGGGTGCCACCGAGGAAGGTGATGCATACATGTATTTTAATATCATACAGTCAGGAAAACATACCACTGAGAGAGAATAATAATAATTATTATCATACTGACTTCTATATATTTGTATGGGAGATAGTACAAATGCAAGTGTATTCGGTGTGGAAGTTTTCGTAATCCAGGGTTCGAATTTCAGTTTTCAATCCACAAGATAGAAAATGCTTGTATGTTTGGAACCCACAAGCTAAATGAAAAAGCAACACACTTTTTTGGGTCTCAGCAAGAGACTCAGGATTGTTTAGGATTTTATAAAAATGATGGTATCACTTCCCATGGCCCAGACAAAATTAATGCTTTCAAATGGGTCAAGAAGCACAATTATATAATTTTACATGTGAGTAATGAAATTCCATGTGTTCCAATCTGCCTGACACCCGCAAATTAATAGCGGCCATAACCAATATCATAATAAATAATAATGGCCATATTTATATAACGCCATATACTGTACCACAGTCTCATGGCACTTTACATATTACTGACATATCCCGTCAGTGAATTATTTTGGACTGCTTTATGGTGCTAATAGCTGCCACACAGTTTATAATGTTGAGTGTGTGGTTAGTGCAATGGCCAGGCTGCTGTACCAGGTGACAATCCCAGTCTGGTGCATCTGGTTCAACATGACATGTTCATTATGATCGGTGAAATCATAAATTTTTTTTAGAAACCTAGGTTCAAACTTGTATTGCATAGCCTACAAAATACAAAAAAATGTTTGCTTATTCTCTGAAGTACATATAAATGGCAACTCGTACTTGTAAGTGGTTATTTTTTCTACCCGCAATTCCTTAAAAAACAACTTGCATTTAGTGAGTTAGTGAGCGTGAATTTCGAACCCTGTAATTGCATGAGCCATTCCATTTTTCCTCTTCACCACCAATTTTTTTTTTTACATATGTTTATTATGGTAATATGTATTATTGCCCTTGTTTGCCTTTTCCATTTCCAAGTTGCACTCCATTACCTAGAATTTTGCATTAGCTCTCAGCCAATCAAAATAGAGTAAGTTTGTTGAGTATGCTGTGAATGCTGATTTTGATGTTCTGTTTTATTGTAATTTAGATGACATTGACTTGGAGTTAAGACTGGCCAGATTTGAGCACCTGATGGACCGACGACCTCTCCTACTCAGCAGGTGACTGTCCTCATTATGTACTCAGCAGGTGTATGTCCTCATTATGTACTCAACAGATGTCTGGCCTCATTCGAATGTTATTAAGTTATACAGATCATAACCTTGGGCTACCTGTGCTTGAAGAAAAAGTTCTGAAATCTGCATGTACCATGAACTCCTTGTGTGTATTTCTTTATAGCGTACTTCTTCGGCAGAATCCTCATAATGTCCATGAGTGGCACAAGAGGGTCAAACTCTATGAGGGCAAGCCCAAGGAGATAATCAACACCTTCACTGAAGCTGTGCAGACAGTGGAACCAAAGCAAGCCACTGGTAAACCACACACACTGTGGGTAGAGTTTGCTCGCTTCTACGAGAAGCACAATCAGTTGTCAGAGACTCGGGTCATCTTTGAGAAAGCTACCAAGGTGAGCTACAGACATGTGGATGACTTGGCCAGTGTGTGGTGTGAATATGCCGAGATGGAAATAAGATATGAGTGAGTACATTTAACCACCTGCCTGCCTTGTAAGCCTTAAAGCTTTGTTAAATTTACACTGGATTTATCAATTAAGAGTTGACAAGGGTGTGTGTACTACTGTGGGATGTGAGTTGCAGGTGACACTTTGAGCACTAGGCCTTAGTCAGGGTGAATGGCTAGGGCTTGAAATGTCAACTCACTTTTCACAGTGGTTAACACACCCTTAACAACATTTAGTTGGTAAAACCAGTGTTAAACTTAATAGTATTGATGATGATTGATGATGATGATAATGGTGATAGAGCAGATTTCAATTGAGTGTCGGAAGTGTTTTGGTTTTGCGTTTACTAAGCTCTCCTATTGGCTGAGAAAGTAAACCAACCAATCAGAATCCAAAATAAAACCAAACGCAAATTGGTTTTGGTTTTGCTTTGGTTTGTCATTGGCTCACAGGGAAGCCATTTATGAGTTACTTGTGATTACTCGCTCCTATGATTGGCTGGCTGTGGGTAATTTGCGTTTGGTTTTACTACACTCAACTGAAAACCGCTCTAATAATAATGATAATGATGATGATGGGTTTCAAACCTACAACTTTGGGCATGACAGAGCAATGCTTTACCACTGAGCTAATGTCACTAATGTGTGTGATTGCATCAATGTTTTGTTATCATCAAATGCATCAATATATTGTGTAGCTGTGTGGAACCTTGCCTTAGTTCTGTGAAGCCTGATTTATTAATTCTTGATTACATTTGAATGGAGAATTTTGGTTCTCTTAGTAAAAGGTGTCTTTCTCTGATATAATTCTGTTTCTGTCATTCCTCACTAGCAAGTTTTTACAGCAATTTTCAACATTACGTGGACTGAGAACTCAAAGGTTGACCAATGTTTTGTGGTTTTCGCTGCTGTCAATCATAACTAGGATGGCTACCGAATGTTTACGAGCGATGTTTGCTGGAAGTATTTCAATATTGTGGATTCCTGTGGAAGCTTACAGGATCAGAGACCTTCACTTAGCTATCATTTGTAAATGTTTGGTAGCAGTCATAGTTATGATTGATGGTAGCGTAGAATGCAAAATGTTGGTCGACCTTTGAGTTCTCAGTCAATCAATCAAACTTTATTTATACACGGAAAAATCCTGACAGACTGGTTTCCACAGAAGCTGTGTTACATGTATCTATACTAAGCTAATTATGCTTCTAAAAATTACATTGAATTCAAACTTATTTATAATATACATAAAAACATCTTAATAAAATAACTACTATAATATAAAAATACTGTTCTATTCTATTAACGTGTAAGAAAGTTTTTATCTTTTGAAACCAGCCAAATACTTATTCACGCTTTTATCACCTCTAAATTAGATTACTGTAATTCTTTATTATATGGTCTGCCTAAATACTTGATACAGAGGCTTCAGTACGTGCAGAATTCAGCAGCTCGCCTTCTCACTTGCTCGCGTAAATTTCATCATATTACTCTTATTTTACGAGAACTACATTGGCTACCCGTAGAGCAAAGAATAATTTTTAAGATATTATTGCTTACATTTAAGGCTCTTAACAATACTACTCCGTTATATATTACTGAACTTCTAAATCCCTATGTACCATCTCGTTCTTTATGTTCATCATGTAAGAATCTACTTAAAGTTCCAAAACACAACCTCAAGACATACGGTGCAAGGGCCTTCTCAGTTTCTGCTCCTACCTTATGGAACTCACTACCACAAGACATTAGGGATGCTAAGTTAATTAATATTTTTAAGAGTCGAGTTAAAACTTATCTTTTTAAACAAGCTTTTAACTATTTATCCTAAATTGTTTTTTATATCTTTTTAAACTTGCTTTTAACCTTTTATTCTAAAGTGTTTATATATATATATATAAATTATCGTAGATAAAGTTATTTTGAATTAGTGATGTAAAGCGCCATTGGTCATATAGTGGAAATGGCGCTATATAAATTGCTTATTATTATTATTATATTATTAATATATTATTGGAATAAAAGTATAGGTCGAAGTCATTTGTTGAGCAGAGTGATTTCTGCGATTTGTTTTTTGAACGAAATAAGAGACTTTGTTTCACGTACCACAGTGGGAAGCTCATTTCACAACTTTGCTCCGCTGTATGACAAACTCTTTTTCAGGAACTCAGTTTTTGGTTGAGGGAGACAAAACTTTGTCTCACAACCTCTTAAGTTGTAGTGAAGCGAGCATCCCATTGTTTTAAATAAGTTGACGAGTCTGCATGGCGCGCAATTATTATGTATTTTATGCATGAGCGTCGCCTTTCGCTTTACCCTTTTTTCATCCAATCTTTCCCACCCTAAAGATGCTAGGAGTACATTGGAGCTGGTATTGTAATCCGCTGATAAAATCAACCTAGCGGCCCCTATTTTGGAGAACTTTCAATTTATCAGATAGGACTTTACCCAATGTGTCCCAAATTTCGCAGCAATAGGTAATGTGCGACTCAATGAGAGAGTCGTAAACCTTTATAAATATTTCTTGGGACACATATGGTCTTATCCTTTTCATAGCCCCTAGACCAAAAATTATCTTTTTGGTTATGTAATTAATGTGCTCAGTCCATGTTAAATGTTCATCTATCATAACACCTACTGATTTGCTATTTACGACTCCTCTAATTGGCACGTTCCCTATTTTTATTACAGGCGAATTGTTTAAGGGTGACAGACGTTGTCTAGAGCCGACTAGCATGTATTCTGCTTTGGCAACATTGAGATGTAACTTGTTAGCTAAAAGCCATTGATTGATATTTTGGAGTTCATGGTTTGCTCTGGACTCAACGTCCATTATGTTTGAGCCACATATAGTAATATTGGTATCATCAGCAAAGAGGCAAGCATCTGGTATACCTAAACAATTTGGCAAATCGTTCATACATGTATATGCGAGAAAAAGTAGTGGCCCTAATATTGTTCCTGAGGCACACCACATGTAATTGTTTTCTCACTCGATCTAATATTATGGATGGAGCATGATTGCATTCTATCTGACAGATAAGAATGTTATAAACTAACTGAGCTGTGACTGAGACCATAAAGCTTTAGTTTTTCTAATAGCAATTTGTATCAAAGGCCTTTTTGAGGTCTAGAAAGATCACGATGTTGAAAAGGCCTCAGTCCATATTAACAATCCATGAGTTCGTAGATTTTAATAAGGCTGTCATCGTTGAATGCATTCTCCTGAATCCAAACTGTTTATTCGTTAACAGATTCTCGTTAGAAAAATAATTATATAATTGATCATATAGTATTCTTTCGAATACTTTACTAATGACCGGGAGGATAGATATGGGCCTATACATGTAGTTGTTCATGTCATTGCATGGTCCATTTTTATGCAACGGGTTGACTCGAGCTCTCTTCCATTCGGAAGGAAATAGACCTGATTCGATAATTGCATTGAAAAGAGAGGTTAAGGATTCGGAGATAACTGGCCCAGCGGCTTTTAATATTTTGGTGGATATTCCGTCAAGCCCTGTTGCCTTTGTTGACGGTAGTTTATCTATAAGTCTGAGTACTTTCTCCTCGTTTATTAGTGTAAAGTCGAATGTACAATGGGCTTTTTTAATGTAGTCTTTGAAATCAGTTGAGCCAGCTTCTACATGTTTTAGCAAGATTAGGACCAATCCCAACAAAGTGATTATTAAAAAGTTCTGAAATTTCGGTGGGACCTCAAGATCCCGCCAGTCTGTGTAATAATGAAAATTGCTGTAACCCTGATCAGCAGTCCACAAGTTATCCAAATTAATGATTACCCTTAATTTCTCTACTTTAATCCTACATGACCTTAATCAGGTTTGTTCCCCGGTGACTAATGACAATGTTTGCATCATCCTAGGAATTACCAACGTGCTTTGGATTTAATGAAAAAGGCAACAGCCATCCCTTCCACCAAAACAAACTACTACGATGAGGTAAGGAAAGATTTCACTCCATCAGTAATTAACATGGTAACTTTTGGGTCTGAAAACAAGCTTAGAAGATACACATAATTATTACTTGTTGGTAAGTTTTAAGTGTCGGTAAATTTGTCAATATCTTGTCTTAGAAGATACACATAAGCTTATTACTTGTCGGTAGATTGTCGGCCGATTTCTTGCAGTTGTCGGTAGATTGTCGGTGGAATTTACGTAGTTGTCAGTAGGTTGTTGGCGTGTTGTCGGCCGACAATCTACCGACAACCTACCGACAACAACTTTGGTACATCTGTACGTGATTGTTCACTATTACCGTAACTAGCTATCAAGATTGCTAATTATTGTAGAAAACAAAGTTAATAGATTTCATATTTGCATGCATCTGTCCTCTTATACAAAGTAGATGCACAAATGACATCACAACATGAAGAGAACAAAGAAACATTGAGTGGTGTAACTGATGTTTTCTTCATTTTTTTACATCATCTGTGCATCTACATGTCTATTGTATAAGAGGACTGACCCACAGCAAAATGGCATATATTTTTTTGTTTTATTCTATAAACTACAGTGTCTTACAAGGATTCCCACACTGAGAAATTTCGTATCTGAATAAACGTAAAAATACGATAATTTTACGTGTGTGGATATTACCTTTCAGTCAATCAGTGATTTCCACGTCACACGCTTAACCTTGCTTCGAACAACCATGCCCAGGTCCAAGTATAATGTTTATAAAATAAAACAATACATGGACACTTGGAGATATGGAATTTGTCTTCTCGTGTTCAATTTGATATCTCACTCGTTCACTGCGCTTGTAATATTTGGTTCACTTCCGGTTTATTCATAATCTCACTTCCTGTATGTAAATGCCCAGTGCGTGCAAGTACTGATGGTTGTTAAACACGGCGTGTTTCGAGCACGAGGTTGTTTGTGTGGCTCTCCTTGAAATCTAAGATATACACTACAGCGCTCACTCATGAGATATCGACTTGAACATGAAGATGAATTCCAAATATCCATGCGCCCATGTATTACTGGTATTCTCTATTTAAACAATAATTAGAGAGCATTCCCAACAAAATAGAGTACATGTGTGGCCTTATATTTTATCAACTTCACCATCAATTTGTGCATCTGTACTCTGATACATGGTAGTTCATGGATATCGACCAATCAGAGCATGCATTTTGTCCTGTTTATTATATACATGTAGATGTAGAGCCTTTAAACATCGTTTTTAGATGTAGAGCCTTTAAACATCGTTTTTGTTTTGTTTTGTTTCTCTTAGACTGAGACAGTTCAGAAGCGAGTTCACAAGTCTCTCAAGTTGTGGTCCATGTATGCAGATCTAGAAGAAAGCCTGGGAACTTTCCAGTCTACAAAAGCTGTATATAGTCGCATCCTAGATCTGCGCATCGCCCACCCACAGATTATCATAAATTATGCTATGTTCCTTGAGGAACATCAATACTTTGAGGAAAGTTTTAAGGTGAGAATGTTTAGTATGCTGGTTGTCTGTGGTGTGTAGTAGGTTTAGTATGCTGGTTGTCTGTGGTATGTAGTAGGTTTAGTGTGCTGGTTGTGTTTGGCATGTGAGTTGGTTTAGTATGCTAGTTCTGTGTGGCATGTGAGTATAGGTTTAGTATGCTAGTTGTGTGTGGCATGTCAGTAGGTTTAGTATGCTAGTTTGAGTAGGTTTAGTATGCTGGTTGTGTCTAGTGTGAGAAACATGATGCAACTCTAAGGCCCACTTCAAACACTGTGTTCTACTGCCATGCCAAACTGTCAATAAATTAACCTAGACTCAACTGTAGGGTAATGGTCTAGAATTGAGTACCAAAATACAGTCAGTGCATAAGTTATTGGTAGATTGTCTGTAGGTTGTTGACAGGTTATCGGTAGGCTGTTGGTAGATTGTTGGTAGGCTGTTAGTGAAAAACCTGTCTGTACATGTAGGTTGTTGGTGCATTCTCTGCATTACAACCCACCAACAAGAAATTTTGTTACTGCAGAGCAATGACTTAGTTTCAGTTGGACTTTTTTAATATTTCATCCAGCTTAAAGTGCCTCTACCCCTTTTGCAATTTTTATACATATGAATCTTTGAAAGGTTTTGAATACTAATCAGCAAAGAAATTGTTGGCTTACAGAGAATACTCAATGTTCTATGCTTGTTTGAAATGGTGAAAATTTGACCTTTCCTGATCCATGAACAGGTAAGAAAAAGAATCGGTTGATTCCCGATCTTACGTCATCCAATTCATTCGACTTTGCAATAATTTGAATATTATTTTTTTGCATTTTGTCTAAAATAACTGTTTTCTTTACTAACAACTCACAGACTGTGTATACATGTATTCTCTATAATATATCAATGTTGTTGTGATAGAAAGGTGCCATGGAGAATAATGCATTAATGAGGTGACGTAAGATCGGGAATCAACCCAGGCTTTTTCTTACATGGTCATGGGTCAGGAAAGGTCAAATTTTCACCATTTCAAACAAGCCTAGAACATATGTAGAGTATTCTCTGTAAACCCAAAACGTTTTTGCAGAAGTACTCAAAACCTTTCAAAGATTCATAATTATGTTTAAAAATTGCAAAAGGGGTTAGGTGCACTTTAAATAATCAGTTTGTCCACTTATGATTTTATTTATAATTTATTAATTGAGTTCAACATGGCAGTAGCATGACATTTCAGATCATGGCGTGGCAGAGTTGAACTTAATTCAAGTTTTCAATGAGTTAAATCATAATATTATGCTATGGCCTTACTATATTCAAATTTAATTGATGGATTTAGTTCAACACAGCAGTAGCAACTGGTTATGTGTGAATTTAATTATTACAACAAAAGCATTTTGTCAAGCATTGTCTGTATTGTTGCTATATTCTTTTATTCTCAGACCATTCCAAAATATTAGTAAGAACTGTTTTAGGTACAAGGTAGATAAAAACATATGAGCAGCAAAACCTTCATGTGCTATTATCATCCAATGACACATCCCCATCTCCAATTCTGATTGGTTGGTTTATGTTGAATATTTGGGTTACCTTTGCAACACCCAGCATACCAAGCGGCCATCAGTTGGGTATTAAAAAATTTCTGTAACCCAAATACACAATTTCCCTACAAATAACTGCAAATAATAACTGTTTGCTGAAAATAATATTCTGAGCATGCGCACAAATGGCTCAATTTGAAGTGATTTATGTACGTGTAGCCGATGAATCGTCTTGTTATTTCTCTGTTAAGAATTTCAGTTGGTAATATAAGTACTTTTACTTTATGATGCAGAATTTAAGATTTCAACTTGTAAGTTCTACATATAATAATTTGTGTCAGCTCGTTACTCTGTTTTTATAATAGGACCTGAAACAACCACAGGGGCTGATCAAAGTTAGGAACCCGCTAAACTTGAGATCGAATTGGAATTTAGTGTGTTGGTTTTGTGGAGGAGAAAAACCATTGCAGCAAGGGCGAGATACCAACAAACTGAACTTGCACGTTACTCGGGCTCGATCCCTGGGCAACAGTGATGACAACTTGTGCCACCCTGGCTCCCCATATATTTCTTTGGACTATTATGGGACACAATAAGTGCCAAAAGAAACCTACAGTATGTGTCAACATTTAGTATGTATACTATATTTGTTGTACATGTACCAGACCTTGTCAAAAACATTTACTATCTCTCTTTTCAAGGTTTATGAGAGAGGTGTAGCCATGTTCAAGTGGCCTAATGTGTTTGACATTTGGAACACCTATCTGGGCAAGTTCATCAAAAGATATGTAAGTCTCCTAGCACAGTGATTATAAGTGATGTCTATCAATTTGCTTTTGTGTACCATTATACAGCTGTGTACATGTGCAAAAGATTTGATTTGTACTTCTATAAGACACACATTAAAATCACAGAATTATCTTAAATTTGCATACATACATGTATTAGCTTTCCTGCACTCACTTTAAGTAACAATAATTATTATTGTTACACTTACTATTACACTTACTATTAGGTTCATGCAATTTAACATCAAAACTAAAGTATCATATCACCAATGATTAATCTGCTCCAATTCTTCTTGTCATATACTATCAGTATGTTAGAAACATGTATATTTGCCTTACCCTTTAGTCTATCATAAAAGGTTGTGGTTTAATTGGCAGCCACCATATTACAATTAAATGTAGTTTCATTTATAGCTTGCTAGGCTTTATGTTTGGGGTAAATTAGTAAGTGTTCAAGTTGTAACAAGTTTGAGTGTTAATTGGTTCTGTTTACCTAGGGTGGCAGTAAGTTAGAACGGGCAAGAGATTTATTTGAACAAGTTCTTGAGGGATGTCCTGCAAAATTTTCTAAAGGTTTGTGTAAAAGCCGAGACTGAACAAGCTGTTTGTTTCTGTTTTTATATGCATTAAGGATAGTCTTAAATATGATATTAAAATGAAATTATCATCTTGTATCTATTCTTAGCTTTCTACTTGATGTATGCCAAGCTCGAAGAGGATCATGGTCTAGCTCGTCATGCCATGGCTATCTATGACAGGGCAACTAAAGCTGTGCATCCAGAGGAGCAGTTTGAGGTGAGGTCCTCTGCATTTGACTCAAATAATAATCATGGTCTTGAAAGGACAGCATGCATTGGGCTGTACAGGTCATATGATAAAGACTTAATTAAATGAATTATGGTTCCCTTTCAGATGTTCAACCTTTACATCAAGCGAGCAGCTGAAATATTTGGTGTGACTCACACAAGAGAGATTTATGAGAAAGCTATTGAAGTATTACGTGATGATAATGCCAGGTACCTCAATAATTACTATAATGATAACAATATAATAATTATAATATTTGGTGTGCCTCACACAAGAGAGATTAATACGAAAGCTTTTGAAGTATTACATGATGATAATGTCAGGTACCTTTCAATAATTACTATGATAATAATAATATATAATTATGGTAATGATAAAAAATACTTCTAAGTGATAAGGATTGTCATTTTATTCTGTAAGCTACAGTGTTTTACAGGGATTTCAAGCACTGAGAAATATCGTATCTGAACACACGTAAAAATACGATAATTTTACGTGTGTGGATATCGCCTCTCAGCGATTTCCACGTCACGTGCTTACCCTTGCTTCAAACAACTGGGCCCAGGTCCAAGTATTGTTCATAAAATAAATAAAACAATACATTGACACTTGGAGATATGGACAAGGCCCTTTGCATCTAACACATCACGTGGTTGTACTGGAGAGCAAAAAATATCTGACTTCATTTATTTAAAGGCATTTTACAAGATCGGTATTGCTATTAGCAAAACCTATTTGTAAATGCTATTTTCCACCTCCAATCGATTGTCGATCTTTCAAAAACAGCGATTTTAAAGATAGCTTGCTCTCCAGCATCCATGGCAACGTCTTTCCCATGGGGATCACGAGCTCAATTCATTCGTTAATGAAGTATTATATCAGCACGTGACTGTTAGCTGCAAAGGGCCTATTGATCCTCTCGTGTTCAACCCAATATCTCACTTGTTCGCTGCGCTCAATCCATAAATAAATTCCATATCTCCGCGTGCCCATGTATTATTGTCTATGTCATTATTATCATTAGCAGTGTTATTATTATTATCATCATTAGCAAGGTTATTATTACATACATACATATATTTATTTATTTATACATGGTGAAATCATCGGTAATGTTACATACATGTATTAGATACAAGACTTGAAAAATCTAATAAAGAAATACACATCTGCTTTATATGAAATCCATGTTGGGGGGCACTTAAGTAAAATAATTAGGCAAAAATATTTACAATTATCATTAGTATTGTTATTATTATCATTGTTATTGTTGTTATCGTTGTTATAAAAGAAGGAATAAAAGAAGGAATTAATACATACCAAATTCCTTCGATATCCACTTGAGAGCATATCGGATTGATAGCAAACAAATTAATATGCACCAAATTTATTTGATATCCACTTGAGAGCATATCAGATTGATAGTAGACAAATTAATATGCACCAACCGAAAGCCAAATATTTTCACTATTTAAATCATATGACCACTTTCCAATTCCAAAACAGAGAGCCAAAAATCTAGCATGGCTGGACAGCTTTTTCTGGCTGCTTATGTGAAACACATACAGCCCCCACCATGTGACTGGTGTAAATGAAGGGATGTTGTCATTGTTGTTTTTGTTGTTTTTGTTGTTTTTGTTGTTTTTGTTATTATTGTTATTATTGGTGTTAAAAAAAGGCCTCAACCATGAAATTTCATATAGGGTCACACTTGTACAGTGAAAAGACCCTTTCGTTTTACTGGGTATAAAGGAGCATGTACGTAAGTGATTTGCTTCCATCTGATTGGACAAAATGATCAATAATTATGCATGCGTTTTGGAAGGATATATTGATTAACATGGTAACTGTCACTGGTCAAATAAAGTAGTGGAATTGGCCACTACCAAATTGAAAAAAGGACTGGGGCCGAGTTCGTAAAGTTAATCCAATTAACAATAAACCACACCATAAGAAAGAGCACCTCGGAATTGGTAGGGATACGAATTTTGAGCATGATTTGGTAAATAGAAACTGAATACACGCTTTCAAAAATCGCAAAAATAATAGACGTTTGTATGGATTGGAGGTAGCCTCCTCCGCAGGCATCTCTTAGCTTAGTACTTAGTATAGGACCGCGAGAGAAAAAAAGTGTAAAAAAAATTTGGGTTACCTGTGCGTTCCCCTCCCCCTCCCCATTGTTTCATCATCAGTCCCCTCTCTTCTCTCGTTTTACCACAGGAAACCCGGTCTCGATTTTTTCCGATTATATAAGGAGGTGCCTGCGGAGGAGGCTAGATTGGAGGGACGCTTCACTTTCCAATCTGTGATTTGCGATTTTTGAAAGCTCACCACATGGTAAATATCCGATGTAATACCATGATCGCCTCGGTTTTCTTTGTTCTCCGAGGGAATTTAAACCCTTAATTCCCTCATTAGAGATTGATGTTTCTAAATTTCCTTCATGCACCGACCTAAATTTCCCTCGTGTAATTTTTCATGAGGGAAATTTAGTAAAAGACAATGGATTTCTTTGTCTTCTAAATTTCCCTCATGAAAAATTACACGAGGGAAATTTAGTTAAAGACAATAGATTTCTTTGTCTACTAAATTTCCCTCGTGTAATTTTTCATGTAGACAAAGAAATCTATTGTCTTTAACTAAATTTCCCTCATGTTCCATTCATAAGGGAAGCTTAGAAAGACAATAGCCTTATCTTCTATGCGCAGAGTCGGAACAAGTACTGGTGTGTATTTTCCCCGCGCCCCTCCTAGGTTGCAGAGTTACAATTTCGTGACCTCTATTCACTCCAAGTTCACCCGACATCCATGTGGGATGCTTTTTCCTGTATCTGCGCATGCTCGGGGTCGCCTTTTCTTTAAATGACGTCACGTAATTAAACTGTTCTTCCCCTCAAATACTACTGACCTATTTTCTTTACATTAATGGTTATTTACCACTAAAATAAAAACATAGTCCCGGTATATATAATTTCACAGCATTTTTTATTGCTTCGGATACATTATAAATAACATGGCTCTTGCCTGGCCTGAAGTTCTTTCAGTCGCCCATCTAATGTGTCTTGAAAGGGCTTAAGCAGAGCGGTTTGGAAAAGGTTAATGGTAGGTTTCTTTTCCTGGATAGAGCGGTTGATTCCACAAAACAGGCTGTATAATACTTCATGTCTGTAACTCGTCCCGTCTCTCTTGTTAACTTCCACGGCAAATTTGCTCAGCCAATAATTAATTTCATCGATGGTAATGTCGTTCAGACTTGGGATTGTTTTATACTTCTCATTTTCCGGCATAAAGTCTTTGAAATTGTCCTCTCTTGCCTTCTTCCATTGAGCATAGATGTTCTGGCTCCATTTAGTGTGTCTTTTCGTGTTTTCGGGAGTCCTGCCGTCTCTTACACTGGCGACATCTCGATCGGAAACGAAAGTAAAACGCTCCGCCATATTTTCAAAAAGACCAGAATAAATGAAGCAAGCAAGCTGAAATAATTTTAAAGGTGGCTGGTTGTTTGATTTAACCATTGTTTAAGTGTGAAATCCAAGCGTCTCTCAAGAGACCAAAAATTCACTCATTGTGCTGTACTGATCATTCAATAGACCGTGGCTCTTGCAGTCCAACTAAACTCCACTCGTAATACGAGTTTATTTCCTCAGCGATCATTGGATTACAAACTGATACCATGACAGCTCGGGAAATTAGTGATTAAATTTCCCCGCAAGTCTCGGGATGATTTGTAAATCATCCCTCGGCTTGCGGGGAAATGTAATCACTAATTTCCCTCGTGTCATGGTATTACTTATAAAAACATCCCCAAATTTGGTAAACTTACTAATGTCAATGTGCTCTTTCTTATGATGGAGTTCATTACCTAATTAGATTATAATTAAATTAACTTTATAAACTCGCCCCAGTCCCTTTTTCAATTTGGTAGCGGCCAATACGAAGAACCTTCCTATTATTACAGGGAGATGTGTGTTCGTTTTGCTGAGCTTGAGCGCAAGCTGGGTGAGATAGACCGTGCTCGTGCCGTCTACATGCATGCTTCACAGATGTCTGATCCTAGGGTATGGTGTAATAGATCATTTGCCGATAACGCGGCCATGTTGAAAAAAACAATTATGGGATGCCCATGGGGCAAAAACAATGAAAGCCGAATTCATAATGCCGCCTCCTTATTTGCATAATTTGGAAAATAAATTTGTAAAGGGAAACTAATGCTACCATATGAAAGATCACGTTAAAACTAGTAATTGTGTTCAGTTCTATAGACCTTAACTCAACAGTGATTCTCCACATTGCTATTTAAAATGCAGAAAATACATGAAAAGCAAGGCTAGAAAAGCCTCGGTTGTTCTTTCTAATTTCAAATGGCTGTAACTTCATTGCTTTTTAAGCTACAGCCTTCAAATTTCACAAGATCACTAATGTTAACGTGCTCTTTCATGTAGTAATGATAGTGCATTTTGTACATGTGGCTAATCTATTGAATACCCCGATACGCTGCTCAGCGCGATATCTTGTTTACCTCTGTTGCACAACTTTTAGATAATATCTGGTCAAACAGTAGTGACAAAAAGAACATTTCGTATACTTTCAATGGTATGAAGAGCAAAGACTACAATTTGTGACTGTCAACGGTATTTTGTGACCGTTTATAAAATAACTGTGCTATAACGCGCGCTCTGATTGGCTAAAAAAGCGTGTTTTATCAAAGTATATATCATGCACAAGCCTGTTTCGTGCACGGTACAAATTGCCAGCAGGTGATTGGCTAATGACAGTGCTTTATTGGTGACCACAGCACGCTGTGTACTCAGTTGGAATATTAAAACGCTTAGAGTGTTTGTTTTATTGACAAATACAGGCATTTGCTGACTGTACGATGAACTAAAAATGTCCTCATTCGGCCTCACGTACGCTCTGATTGGTCAAGAGCCGTGTGTTATTAGAGGACACACATGGATGGCGTCATGAGCGCGCAATCAATTTCTCAACTCGTTTTGATGGGATATTTTCACAGTTTTAGTTTGTGATTATTATATAAAACAAATAATTCCATTCTGCCGTGCGTCTGTCCTCTTATAGATGCACAGATGACGCCAATACGCAAAGAGGAGAATATCAGTTACTCGACTGCGTCTCGTGGCGCACGTCTTTGTTCTCTTCGGTTGTGACGTCACCTGTGCATCTATAAGAGAACAGAGACACGGCAGATTGGAACCTATTTGTTAAATAAAACCTTAAATATTACATGGCTAAGGCTTCTTTATTTGTTATTACAAACTATTTAATAAGAACATCAAAGTGTTTGTTTCTCTTATCATTGACAGTTTTGTTTCTCGCAAAGTATGTTACAAAATGAACACTCTTGTTTATGATTTCATAGAGGACACCTTCATTTTGGAAAACCTGGCATGAGTTTGAAGTTCACCATGGCAACGAGGACACCTTCCGAGAGATGCTGCGGATAAAACGCAGTGTACAGGCACAGTTTAACACACAGGTTTGTTCTGACATTTAAAACTAATATATATATATATATATATGAAGGCTGTTTTCATAAATGCAGTCTTACCACCTCAACGCCAATTTGAGCGCTAGTCCAGAGAAAAATATGCTCCCTTTGTCCATACGGTCTCGGTAACGTGTTTTATGAGCTAGCTTTGATAACGCATTGATGTGAAGCGCTAGTGCTTCCACTTCAAACCCTTTTCGTGTTAACGCCTTACATACATGTAAACACCTATTTCAAAAAATGCTGTCCAAACAACGACAAAACCGAAAGGGATGTTGGTACTTTTTGCTCATGACTGATTTATTCAGATGTGCATGTGGTCAGAACACCGTCTGAGTGGGTTAATGGGATCCCTGTGGTTTGTACGGGTTTGTGACGTCACAAACCGGAACAAACCACAGGGAACCCACTAAGAAAAAATACCAGCCAGAAGGCCTTGGGACTAGGCTGTGGTCGGTATATTTTTACTAAAATGAAAGACCGCAGAATAGCCTGCGAACATGCTCATGAGAATAGGGAGGAGGGGAAAAACGGTCGCGGCTAGATTCCATCCACCAGATGGTCGAAATACTATTTTCTAGATGTTATATTTCTAGGGTACAAACTAAGCGGCACTTAGAAATTTAGGCGAACAAGTACGCTTCCCTCAACTATATAAAAAAAAAATCGGCTCCACGAAGACTCGAACCGAAACCCAAACCCATCTATTAACCGAAACCCTAACCGTCACTATCCCTTACGCCACGAGCGATTTGCTGTCAACAACCGCTTTTTTAGAACTTTTATACTGCATGCTGTCTGATTAGCAGGCGTTACTTCATTAGACACCAGTTCCTGCTCTCAATGAAGTATTTTAGCGTAGCGCACTTTGGGATTGCGTCCTTCTGGCGGATGGAACCTAGCCCTAACCGGGAAGAACAGCCTACACGGACTCTACAAATGTGAATTACGCCCTACATTGATCATCATTAGGCTCGGTTCAGACGCCACTCCATGTCCACTAAAGGATAATAATTGTATGGCTTTGTTTATCCCAATAAGCTGAAATGGCCTAAGATATCAAATCTAATTAACATGTGAAAAGATTTAATTGTAGAATGAACCAATGCGTCGAAAATTTAGACGCAGATAATCAAATTTGTATTGAACCCTCGGAGCAAGGGAGAGATACCAACAAACTCGACTCACGTGTGGCGCCACATCCAGGGATCGAACCGGCGCCACAGAGGTGAGAGGTGAAGCGCTTAAAGTGCACCTAACGTTTATTTTGTTATCATAAATATCGATACTACATCAAGCTTTGAGTACTTCCGTGAAGAAAGTTTTGGTTTAAAGTGAATACTTTATGTTCTACGCTTGTTTGAAATCGTGAAAATGTGACCTTTCCTGACCCACGACCGCGTAAGTAAAAGCCTGGGTCGATCCCTGGTTAGACGTCATATAATTAATTCGACTTTGCAATAATTTGAATAAATACTTAACATGTTGACTAAAATGACTTTTTTCTTAACTAACAACTCGCAAACAGTGTATATTCTCTACAAATCGATGTTGTTGTGATAGAAAGACGCCATGGAGAATAATGCATTAATGAGATGACGTCAACCCAGGGATCGACCCAGGCTTTTGCTTACGCGGTCATGGGTCAGGAAAGGTCACATTTTCACGATTTCAAACAAACGTAGAACATAGAGTATTCTCTGTAAACCAAAACTTTCTTCACAGAAGTACTCAAAGCTTGATGTAGAATCGATATTTATGATAACAAAATAAACGTTAGGTGCACTTTAACCACTGCGCCACCCGGAGTTCCCTGTGTATACGTTTATTTAAGATATTAAACAACACCTTTTCAGCTCAGTTGTTGAGAGTATGTGGAGAAACGTGTATTACCACCTAAAACAGCATACCAGGTTGAACAAAACTATGGTATCTGAATATCAAATTCTTAGTTATTTAGCATACATAATAACCGAGAAACTTGAGAAACGTCAAGAACCGTGGACGAAAATCCTGCTGGTTGCTACGTCGGATCTAAGTCAGATCTAATCAGCAAAAATGTAAATGAAAATACGAAGTCCAAGGACACAACGTAGATTTTTGTATTGAATATTACAATATTTCGGCTCGCCAAACCAGCCTCCTTCAGGTACTAGATGTGCTCTTTGTACTACTTGTGCTATTGTTCATTTGTTAGGTGAACTTCATGTCAGCCCAGATGTTAGCAGCAGCCGCTAGCAAGACAGCAGGGCAAGGTAAACAATGGTTCATAGAACAACAAACAAACGAACGCCATCTATAGAGTAGTTTTAGATTATTGAGTGTCGAAACTGATTGCTTTGGCTTTGGGTTTACGTTTCCTTAGCTTCAAGTTCTAAACTAAAACCCAACATTGCTTTGGTCCGCACGCAATCGATTTTCATTTTAGCGAGAGTTATTTTACGTTTACTTTTCCTCGTAATTGATTCAAGTAAAACCAATTCAATTCGTGATTGGCTCATTGCGTTTTTACTTGCTCCCATGATTGACTGTGTAATTACTTTGATTTTACGACACTCAAACGAAAACCGCTCAAGTGGTTCACTAGTCTACGAAAACTACAGTCAACCATTGTAGATATTGTTCGTTTGCAGAATGGTAAATCGTATACAGGGTATCCTTAAAGGACGTTAGCCATGTATCCGTCCTCCAAAAATAGATCAAAAATGCCTGAGCAATTAGCAGCCATGGGCTGTTATCGCAGTTCGGCCATCTTGGATAAAACAACGGTTTTGGCCCTGGTAGCCTCGCACTGGTTGGTTTCAGAACGAGTTTACCGGACGAAAACAAAGGTTTTTATTCTCCTGGGACTCAACATGGCCGCCGTGCGATAAAAGCCCATGGACAACTGTGTCGGACTCTTTGGGTGTCGTCAGCATGACTTAACTAATGCTCAGTCTGGTTCACTAGAAATACATAAGATGTGTGAAAGCTGTGAACCATGTGGGACACGGCTGAATATGAAAACTGTTTGTTTGCATGCCTTGTTTTGGAATAAAAATAGTATTTATATCACAGTTGGCTTCTGTGAGAACTGGTCTGAATACAGGAAACGCGTTTATCTTTACTGTTTTTTGTTTCTATCAATCTGCATCGCACTAATGATTGTGTACTGTTCAGATGAACCAAGCGACGCATCTAAAGTTGATGAGATGCAGAGACTTGAACAAGAAGCGAGGAAAGAAGCCCTGCAACCAAAAGAGAAGGTGCTGTTTGTGAGGTGAGGACATCTAACGTAAGATATATTGGATCGGAAAAACAAAAACATCACGTGCATGCGCTTATGATGATCCCAGCGCACGCATGAATTTTAGGTACCTATGTGAAATGTTTTGCAAAAGATATACTTTAAAGCTAAGCCTAAAACTTTAACGGGTTTAAATTTTCTTAATTTCTAAGGTGAAACATTATTTACTGAAAAACGTTTAAGCCCTGAGAGCCTTCGTTTTTATTGGCCAGCGGAGCATAATGTTTTGCTGCGGTGTACTCTTCACTCTACTTTTCAGGATTGGGTTACCTGTGGTGAGGAAGAGAGACTGTAGCGAGTAAGGGGGAGTGGAAAAGAGAAATGGCGTGACGTCACTTGTTGACGTCATCAGACTACAATACTTTACCTTAGAGTCACCTTGAGAATAATTATTGCCCACTCTTAATTTTCTTGGTTTTGCGAGGCTGCAAATTTTCCCTAGCAACGGTAGATTTAAATATGTCAATGAGCCCTTAAAGGGGCCGTCTCACCCACAGTGCTTAGCGCGCTCACATAGCATAGCG
Source organism: Actinernus sp. WN-2022 (assembly GCA_030867875.1). Lineage (NCBI taxonomy): Eukaryota > Metazoa > Cnidaria > Anthozoa > Actiniaria > Actinernidae > Actinernus > Actinernus sp. WN-2022. The sequence continues at coordinate 36,928,946 of JAOWCC010000936.1, read as the reverse complement.
GCCATTTTCGATGCCATCGAAATCCAGAGTTTTATGGCTGTGGTCTTAATCTTCTCTACATCTCAGCCATCCTTCCAGCTATCGTCAAAAAAATCATACTAGGTTGAACCTTTTTTGTTGATCTTCCTATTGAGCCTCTTATTTAAGTGTTTTAAATTATTTGGTCATGCAAATTTTAGTTTTATTTCAGGTGGCCGTAGTTCTCTGATGGTGCCAGTCTCGTTCATCCTCAACGAAAGGAAACAATTGTCCGTTTGTGTCCACGATTTCCACCTACAACATGGAGAAACTATTCTGACCATTATCTTTATATGTAAATATATATTAGCGCTTAGTTCGACTATCTACTATCTTTGAGCCGATTTGGGTTTTTCAACACCGTGGCTGGCTTACGTGACCACAATTTGCAACAAAACTCCACTTGAAGAACAGTTTCCTAAAACCATTTTCAGGGCTTTGGCGTTTAACTTGTGGAAACAGGTCTCTCTCTGGTTTCGAAGGGCGGAATTCGGGCTTTTAGAGTGATTTTGCCGAGATTTTCGGATTTACCGGGTTGATCATTTGAAGTTTATACTTGCACGAAATTTGACAAACAAAGCAGACTGCATGATAATAATTTCCTATTCAAGTGAGTTGTTATTCTTTCACTGTTCTCTCTTGAACTGGTTCTCTGGCACTAGCAACGAGATTGCCTGCTAGCAGATGACCTCTCTCTCTCTCTCTGTCTGCAAGTAAAAATAAAACCGAGGAGAGAAACCTCTCGCTTTCATAATTATTAGTATTACCCGGAGAGAGTGTTCTCTGTTTATAGCAGCGACGGGTGAGCGGTAAATGTTATAATACAGCCAAGTACTGCTGTATAACACTTTGTTGGCTTCACATTCAACTTGTAAGGTACTATTAGTTTCATCAAGGTCATCCATGTTCAAATCAAAATTATCATGTCACCAACGAAAAGAATACGCTTAGTTCGTGAGGTTCCCGCCGTGAACAAGGGGTCAAATTCCCGAATATAAACAATAACAAAAGCACGCGAAGCACTGTGGGTGAGACGGCCCCTTTAAGCCCTTAAGCGCCTGTATTGTAATTCCTGTTGTAATTCCTGAGACTGTTTTGCATATCGATAACAATCACTAGGGCCAACCTCCCATCATGTACTCAGGCCCTAAATTAAAGGCGCGTTTATTTTTGGGGGGATTTATTCCAGCTGCACATATCCGTCTTGCAAAATGTGGGAAGTATTCACTAATTTTAGTTTCGTCCCTTAGGAAATTGTTTTTGTGTTGATAATGTAACCAATATTGTTTCTTCGGTATATTCGATTTGATTCGGAATACTCGGAATATGTACTAAAACTGCTGCCCGAAATCGATAATGTCTGGCGGTCTGCGCGTATATCCCCCCCCCCCCCCCCCAAAAAAAATAATGGTAAAACCATTGCAATGTTACTTCCCGACCCTTGGTAACCAGGCAGTGTTCGCATTAACCTTTCCATTCACTAAATCTACTAAACTCCTATGTAGTTTCGTAGTTTCTTTAGAATTTGCTCTTAAAGGGGCACTATCAACCCTCAAATGATAAACTTCCTCATGAGGAAAGACAACAGTAACTACTCAGATTAGCAGAGTATGCTCTCCTGGGATACTGGAGAAAATTAAAGACAATTTTTTGGAACGATGGCAAAGATTGGAATGGATCAGGAAAAATACTGCTTTTAAGAGAAACTAGAGCAACATAAAAATAAATAAAAAATTTAAATGAATTTCTAACGAGACCTGAAACAACCGTTGAGGCTGATCAGAGTCAGGACCCAGCCACATCGCAGCAAAATGGTATGCTCCGCTGGCCGAAAGAACGAAGGCTCTGCTATCAAATACAAATTACCAAGGGCTTAAACGTTTTTAGTAAATAATTTTATAACTTAGTGAACTCACACTGAATTAAAAATTAAGAAAACATCAACCTATTTAAGTCTTAGTCTTTAAGTAGTTTTCTTATTTTTTGACAAAACAGTTCACAAACGCAAACTTTTAAGCAGAAATTTTAAAATCACGGCATGTGCCTGTTGTTTCATTTCAGTTTTCGCGGGAAACTGGGGGCGGCCGCGCGTCGACAAGAAATAGCAAATACGCATGCGCGTGACGTTTTGCCGCGGTGTAGTACCCGGCTAAACCACAGATCGAATTGGAATTTAGCGTGTTGGTTTTTGTGGAGGGACGAAGGCCCGGAGAAAAACCCTCGGAGCAAAGGCAAGATACCAACAAACTCCACTCACATATGGCGCCGCGTCCGAGAGGCAAAGCGCATAATCACTGCACCACCGCGGCTCCCCGAAACAGCAGTTTCAGCGGTATTGACCGGAATGCCTCACTTCGATGTAATGAAGCACTATTATACAAATAGACTGTGTCCGTCGAGGAACTATCGGCTGATAGTTGCCCGCGGAAATTTGATATTTTTAAAACAAATATAAGCCCGAGAACGAAGTTCGAGGGCTTATATGCTAGTTTTAAGAACATCAAATTTCCAAGGGAAACTATCAGCCGATAGGTCCGAGACAGACACAGTCTATTTGCGTTATTGTTCATCACAAAATTGTCTTTCGTGCTCAGCGGGCACTATCGCCTGATAGTTTGCCTCCGCGGACGACAACTATCACGTCACGTGATCGCTCTTGACCAATGAGCGCGCGCCAAAATTTTGTGGTGAACTATAATAGCACTATTAGTGCTTCATTACATTGAAGTGAGGCGTTTGAGTCAATACCGCTGAAACTGCTATTCGTAGACGCAACTGTAATAGCTATTCAATTTACATTGCGCCTTTAATAAACAGAACTTCGTATGCAGCTATTGAACGATTTACGGCATGGTCATGTACCACCAACTGCAGATTAACAGAAGCTAGTAAAACGGAATAGTATACTATCACAAGAATTATCCAATCGGGGACGGTTTGTAACGTTGTTGTTATCGATTCCAAGGGGTGGCACAACAGAAGGAGAAATGGATGACGTCACACCTACTGCTAACCCTGAAGAGATTGACATTGATGATGATGACGACGACGACGAGGAGGAAAATCAAAGTCGAGGTACTGCAAAATCCTATTTCCACCCCCAATCAATCTTACGTTTTGAAGTTTGTTTGCCGTCCAGCAAAGCCTTCCCCATGGGATCACGACCTCAATTCATTCGTTATTGAAGTGGTGTATCAGCACGTGACTGTTAGCTGCAAAAGGCTTATTTTACGATCTTTGGGACATCTGGCCCCGCTCTGATGCTCGGCAGCGCCTCGTGGCATCCCAACAATGATTTTGACAATACGATGACGCAAAACGTGGTAAAGAAAGGATTGTATATATATACATTATACTGTACAATAGAGGGGTGCTTGAAGTAAGCGGGGTGTACCTCGTAATACTGCAGGACGCATTCCAATGATTTGTAATGTGTTCATCTTCACAGAGCCTCAACTTGAACAGCAAACAGTGCCAAGTGAGGTAAGTTAAGATGAAAGCTGTTCTTGTTGTTGTCAGCGATGTAACCATATACACAATGTACAATCGCATCCCGTTAGAGCGGATTTCGTAACATTACCGTAACCGTACTGTAACTTACTGTACCGTAACTCTGTAATTTGATTGGATCAGCAGGACAAAAACAATAGGGCAACCACAGGCTCACATATTTTGTATTTGTCACTGATATCATGTCTTTCTGTTAATCCATTATTTCTTAGAAGATTCCCCAAAATTCACTCATGGGACCGATTTTGAAATAAAATGTTGTTTGACTTGATTCTGCTGTGTATGTGTTGATTTAGTTGGTTCTTTACGCGCGCACTCATAATACAGCTCGGGCTTCCTGTGGCTCAGGTTTGTTTACATACAGCTCGGGCTTCCTGTGGCTCATCTCGCATACTTTGCGTGACAAATACACCAAATGTGAGGTTGGTTAGCCTGTGGGGAAACTGTTTCGGCATGCCGTACCATAACTCTGAAATTTGATTGGACTAGAAGGACAAGAACAATAAGGAATCCATTTCAATGTTACGACATACCGTACACTAACTGTGCCGTAAGTCATTGCCGTAACTTACCCACTAATACGGTATCCGCACTACGTTAGGGGTGATTACATTTGGATTTCTTTGACATGGGATAAGAATTAAGGAAGGTCAATTCTTGGTTATTCACTCTAGAGCACTTTGGGTTGGTAGCAGACAATTTTGTTGCCCGTGTATTAATTTTTAACTTAACTCGGGAAATATCAAACCTCGCTATCGCTTGGTCCGTACTGTCAAGACCTCGGTCTGATATTTTCCTGTAAAGACCTCGCTCTCGGTTAATAAGAAGTTAGTAATATGAATTTCGAGTGACAGTTTCGCTAGTATTCCATAGAAAACCATGAAATAACCATATTATCCTATAAATAACAAATTTACGGGATGATTTATCAGGAAAACAAAGTAACTTACCGGACGATAGACTGCGAATTGTGTCGCCAGAAAACAAACATTTCGAGTGGCGGACGCGTGTGCAGACTAATTATGTATTCAAAATCTTGACTTATTATTGGCTGATAAAGAAAGGGCGCAAAATTTCCTGCATTTTGATTGGCCTTGATCTAGCCATGAAATACCGCTCTGTATTTCATAGTAAAGCTGAGCTCTGATTGGCTGAAATATAAGATTTATAGGATAATTATAAATATGTAATGTAATTTGTAATTTAACCTAAGACAAAACTGTTGTTGTTAATTCTAATAACTATCGTCTTTCAGGTTTTTGGCGGTTTAGCAAAAGACGACTGAACTCCAGGAGGCACAACGCAGTTATGACGTCATCATCGATATTCAACTAAATTACCTCAGTTCTGCACAGGTGTAGGCTAATGTTTGTCATCATCAGAAATAAAAACGAGTTTACATATTTTCCAAAATGTCTATCTCTCGTAAAGTTGATATCCACAGTGCAATCGTAATGCAACAGCAACCTTTCGTAACTCATCCCTAATCACTGTGTAATGGTTACAACAGGTTTTCCCGTAGACTTAAAACGAGATTTTCAATTCCCGTCGTTGCTACTCTTAGAACAAGATTTTCATTTCCCACCTTCTCTCGCTTCAACTCGCGCATCGCGCTCGTTCTAAGAGGCTCTGAGGAAAAGAGGTCGACTTCTAGCAAGTCTAGTTTTCCCGATTCTCATCGATATATTTCATTGCACTTTTGGGTGAAATAGAGGTTTTGCACCACCACGTGATGGCAGCCATGTTGGTGGCCAGAACAATGAGATTTGTTCAATCATGTGAAAAATTAAATCTCAAAGGAATCACATTCTATTGTTCTGGCCACCATCATGGCTGCCATCACGTGGTGGTGCAAAACCTCTATCGATTCAGTTTGAATAATAGTCCAGTTTCGTATTCGAAAATTCTTAAGTTAAACATTCATAAATACCAGCTTGAAGGTGCGAAACTACAACAATACGCAGAGTTGTTAATAGCCCACCTTGATTGCTTTTACGAATGTTTAACTTAAGAACGAGGCTAACCCTGTATACATGCGTCTATAGACCCATTCGAAAAATGGCGTCCAATTTAATTAACTATTGTTTAGGACTGACTAGCCTCGCTTACACGTTCAAAAGCTTTTGTGTAGACTGACTAGCCTCGTGTTCACGTTACCAGGACAATAGCTTTTTAAATTGGACGCCATTTTTCGAATGGGTCTATAGTCCTCGCATTCAGTGGTAATTTTCGAATACGAATCTGGACTATTCTCCATTATTTGTTGACATCTGAAAATCGTTAAAAGGCCGACAGATTACTCATTATGCAAAGTCCGCTAATGGGAGGATCCGAAGATAGTTGTTAAACGAATTTTGAAGGAATGATTACCATAGCAATGGATGTTGTAGTCGTGGTTACCATATGTTAAGTGAACCTTTAGACAGATTTTCGTTCTTTGGTTCTTATGGTTCTTCGAGTGATTTACCTCTGAACGTGGCCCAAAAACCTAAAACTAAATCGGTAAGGCCTACACCGTTTACACCTCGATATATCCTTGCCTCGCCAAAATGGGATATTCACCGATATTCACCCTTGTCTCGCCGATTCGTTCTGTAGTGTACACCGGGTTTATATGTACACCTATTTCAAACATAGGGGCCCTAAGGGCAACTCATGGATGGTCAGTAAGCTATTTTGGTATATACTTAAAATCACGTGACCGATGATGTCGTCGTTACGTCATCACCACTAAGTGACTTGTTGGAACCCAATACCATGCCTGTCCAAGTTTGAACTGTCTGGCATTAGAAATGAAGGAGATATGCGCATGTACTTAAAACACGTGAGCGACTACGTCATCGCCACTAAGTGATTGATAGCAATCCACTACCATGCCTGTCCAAGTTTGAACTGTCTGCCGTTAGAAATGAGGGAGGTATGGGCATTTACTTAAAATCACGTGACTGATGACGTCATCGGACGTCATCACCACTAAGTGATTGATAGGGACCCACTACCATGTCTGTCCAGGTTTGAAGTGTCTGGCATTAGATGGGCACCGTCGATTCATCTACTCCAGCATGACCAAATCTTTTCGAAACAGAAAGAAACGACGAATAAATTATCTCGTATCCACCTGAACACAATAACTCGTTCTGCACATTCGTGCATCCACGAGTTAAATTACTATTGTGTATAGTATAAACGACCTATTCCTAGCTTGATTACGTATAAAACCTTCGCTTGATAATGGCTAATTGTGTTGACGCATGCAGTCTAAGTAGTTCTGGAACTTCCAATCTAACAAGGATTGTGTGACAAAGTTATTATTTAGTGTAGCTAAATCGAATTGATCTTTAAATCAAAATGCCCCGCTGAACTATGAAATCACATATCAAAGAGATTAAAACGAGTTTTTATCCGGTCCACAGCGGCGCAGAATTTAGGTTTGGGGAATCTAACGCTAGTCAAATGTAAATTGCAAACGTTTTATCAAACATAATGAGTGCATGACCCAGAGGTCAACTGGCTGGAAGATCAAAGAAAACATGTTTTTGAGGGTGAAACCTATGTGAATATATTACGTTATTTCAGTTCAGTTCGATAAAGTGAAATAATTAATGTCAAAATTTCGGTAAATACTAAATCACATTTGGATATATTAAACTCCATTCTGTCTTGTTCTGAAAAAATAGGAAACTTATTTAAAATGACTGTGAATGTAAAACCATTCATGCCAGGTTTCGCTGTTCTTTGAGCAGAATAGAAATATCTTGAACAGATAAAGAATATTCTTTCCTTCAACTATAGTTGACGATGAAATTCGCAGCCTAGAGGAAGATCATGCTACTCAAAGCGATGAAGAGTTTTTTTAATGCAAAAGCTCTCTAGATAAGCATCATTGCTTTTGGAGTTTGTTTAAAAAAAAAGAAGGGATTGAAGCTGAGGAGGATGAACATCTTGCTGCAGATAACGCGCCCATTCATGTTCATGAAAAGTCTTGGCGTTGGCTTCCACACGAGTGACTTATGAAGACAACTCCCCGGGGGAGGAGGGGGAGGGGGTACTTACATGAAAAATGGGTATGTATGTGAGGCCAAGAGGCTCAAACCCTGACCCTGTTTGACCCAAAATTCGAGCTCCAAAACCCTGATTGCCCCCCCTGTTTTTATGGCGGGGGGGTGGGGGGGGGGGGACCCTGATGCCTAAAAAACACAACCCCGGCCCTGACTGCACCCACATTAAACTCTAATACTGACCCTGATCTGCCCAAATCAGGTCAAAACCCTGACCCTACCTGCCCAAACTGAGCTCAAACCCTGACCCATCCCCGCGGCACATACATAATCATAATAAGTCACAAACAGGAGTACTCCCCAACCCCCCCCCCCCACCCACCTTCCCCCCGGGAACAATTCTCTTTGCAAATCAAAAAGCAAATTATTTTGTTACTAGCACTTAGAAGAAATCAACAAATATAATAAATTATAGTAACATAGTCTAGCCGGCTGACCGACTATATGGCGCCAGATTGTGTACTGGAGGTTTTAGCGTGTTGATGTTTTCGAAGTTGTATTTTGATTAAAAAAAGGCAATAAATATCTTACGGATCTCAGTTAATTTCTCAAACCGACGAACACAATTATACGTATTGTCGAAAAAGTGCCAAAAGTGACCTGAGGCAGCTCGAGTCATGAATTCGTGTGACGAAAACAAATATGGTTGCCGAAATAGCATTGATCGAAGCAGGAAAACGGAATAAAAACACTATATTTGAATGTCTGGTGTAGAGAGTTTCTGGTCTGAAGAGCCAACGATAGTTGGGCGAGGAAACGCGTTCTCTTTTTAAAAACGTACGATTTGGGGTTGTCACGTTGTGTTTTTGCAGAGAACGGTGGAAATGTAGGCGACTGCGTGCATTTTTACGTGCAGCTATTGTATTTTGTAATTAAGGCTATTGTTTTATGCCGTTGTCGAAGACGTTGCCGTCGTGTTTTGTTTGAAGTACCTAATAATATCCTGTTGAGTAAACGAAACCGTAACGCGTCTGAAAAGCCTTGGACGAAATGTTGTAGTGGTGTGTTCTAGTGGCATTTCCGCTACTGTATTTGACGATTCAATAAAAAGTAAAACTGTCCATTCCCATTACGCTCTTCTAATGGTTGATATGCCTTATAAGTTCGTGGTCTGTTCTGTAGATTTCACCATTCAGCGATTGGTCGATTGAGCACAATGACTTCGTTCTCTGAATCTACACGAAAAAAACACGGAGATGTTGGATTCCTTCGGCACTCGTTCGTCACTTCTTCCGAAGAAAAGCCATGTTCAACCACAGGCAGCCTGTGGTTCAACAAGCACAGACAGCCCATGAAAAACGGTCAGGTTGATGGTACCCCGGCTCGTTACATGCTAGGTTGGCTGCAGAAACCGTCGAATTTGAGTACTTACGAAGCGAGGAAATAAGCGATGGATCGATTAAATGAGTACTAGAGGTAAAATACTGAAATTTTCGAAGGATTACGAGGCGTTGACGAGTCGCCATATGGACTAATGGCGTCTTGTGTTTCCCGCCTTCTTAATATTTCTATAGTGACTCAAACCAGAAATAAACACATCAGTGATGAAGAGGAACAACTTCACAACACACAGGTAAGATTCCATGACTTTATTGATCATTTTAGTACAGTTTTAGATTTTTTCTAAAAATTCCCATACATTCCTTGTAAAAAAAACATTAGCTTGGGCTGCCTGTGGTTTAAACAACTTCATGCCCGTGTAGCGGACTGCGTCTCCAGAGGTTTATTGTGAAGCGTTTGTTGTTCTAGGCAGTTTAGCGTAGCCTAAGACCCAAGACAACGTAACCTAAGACCTAAGATAACGTAACCTAAGACCTAAGACAACGTAGCCTAAAACCGAAGACAACGTAACACAAGACAACGTACCCTAAGAACCAAGACAACGTAACCTAAGTCCTAAGACAACGTAGTCCAAGACCCAAGACAACGTAACCTAAGTACTATTTACAATATGAGCGGACGAACTGTATGGGATTTAAAATGGCGAGCCGCTTCAGCGAGCCATTGTAAATCCCATACAATTCGGACGTGAATATTGTAAAGTACTTATGATAGGAACCCTATAAAACTTTTTTTAAATCTTAAATTTTGATGAAAAGCGTAAAATAAGGCTTAGGCAAAAGAGTTTGCGCCACGGACACGCAGCGTGCACAAAAACAGGTCCCACATCGAAGAGACGGGAAGTATGTTAAAAGAGAGCAGAGCGCAGCGTTCAGAAAACCAGGTCCCACATCGAAGAGACGGTGTGAAAAGAATAGGAGAGTACATTTACCTTTGACTTTTCATCTAACGTAGCCTAAGACAATGTAGCCTAAGACCCAAGACAACGTAACCTAAGAAAACGTAGCCTAAGACCCAAGATAACGTAGCCTAAGACCTAACACAACGTAGTCCAAGACCTAAGACAACGTAACCTAAGTACTATTTACAATATGTGCGGACGAATTGTATGGGATTTACAATGGCGAGCCGCTTCAGGGAGCATTGTAAATCCCATACAATTCGGACGTGAATATCGTAAAGTACTTATGATATGAACCCTATAAAACTTTTTTTAAATCTTAAATTTTGATGAAAAGCGTAAAATAAGGCTTCGGCAAAAGAATTTGCGCCACGGACACGCAGCGTGCACAAAAACAGGTCCCACATCGAAGAGACGGGATGTATGTTAAATGAGAGCAGAGCCCAGCGTTCAGAAAACCAGGTCCCACATCGAAGAGACGGTGTGAAAATAATAAGAGAGTACATTTACTTTTGACTTTTCACCTAACGTAGCCTAAGACAACGTAGCCTAAGACAACGTAGCCTAAGACCGAAGACAACGTAGCCTAAGACCTAAGACAACGTAACCTAAGAAAATGTAGCCTAAGACCTAAGACAATGTAGCCTAAGACCTAAGACAACGTAACCTAAGACAATGTAGCCTAAGACCTAAGACAATGTAGCCTAAGACCTAAGACAACGTAACCTAAGACAACGTAGCCTAAGACCGAAGACAACGTAGCCTAAGACCTAAGACAACGTAACCTAAGACAATGTAGCCTAAGACCTAAGACAATGTAGCCTAAGACCTAAGACAACGTAGCCTAAGACAACGTAGCCTAAGACCCAAGACAACGTAGCCTAAGTCCTAAGACAACGTAACCTAAGACAACTTAACCTAAGACCGAAGACAACGTAACCCAAGACAACGTAGCCTAAGATCCAAGACAACGTAACCTAAGACAACTTAGCCTAAGACCGAAGACAACGTAACCCAAGACAACGTAGCCTAAGAACCAAAACAACGTAGCCTAAGTCCTAAGACAACGTAGTCCAAGACCCTAGACAACGTAACCTAAGTACTATTTACAATATGAGCGGACGAACTGTATGGGTTTTACAATGGCGAGCCGCTTCAGCGAGCCATTGTAAATCCCATACAATTCGGACGTGAATATTGTAAAGTACTTATGATAGGAACCCTATAAAACTTTTTTTTAAATCTTAAATTTTGATGAAAAGCGTAAAATAAGGCTTCGGCAAAATACTTTGCGCCACGGACACGCAGCGTGCACAAAAATAGGTCCCACATCGAAGAGACGGGATGTATGTTAAATGAGAGCAGAGCGCAGCGTTCAGAAAACCAGGTCCCACATCGAAGAGACGGTGTGAAAAGAATAAGAGAGTACATTTATTTTTGACTTTTCACCTAACGTAGCCTAAGACAACGTAGCCTAAGATCCAAGACAACGTAGCCTAAGACCCAAGACAACGTAGCCTAAGACAACGTAGCCTAAGACCGAAGACAACGTAACCCAAGACAACGTAGCCTAAGAACCAAGACAACGTAGCCTAAGTCCTAAGACAACGTAACCTAAGAAAACGTAGCCTAAGACCCAAGACAACGTAACCTAAGACAACGTAGCCTAAGACCGAAGACAACGTAACCCAATACAACGTAGCCTAAGAACCAAGACAACGTAGCCTAAACACAAGACAACGTAACCTAAGACAACGTAGCCTAAGATATAAGACAACGTAGCCTAAGACCTAAGACAACGTAGCCTACGACCCAAGACAAGTAGCCTAAGACCTAAGACAACGTAGTCCAAGACCCAAGACAACGTCACCTAAGTACTATTTACAATATGAGCGGACGAACTGTATGGGATTTATAATGGCGAGCCGCTTTAGCGAGCCATTGTAAATCCCATACAATTCGGACGTGAATATTGTAAAGTACTTATGATAGGAACCCTATAAAACGTTTTTTAAATCTTAAATTTTGATGAAAAGCGTAAAATGAGGTTTCGGCAAAATAGTTTGCGCCACGGACACGCAGCGTGCACGAGAATAGGTCCCACATCGAAGAGTCGGTGTGAAAAGAATGAGAGAGTACATTTACTTTTGACTTTTCACGCAACGTAGCCTAAGACCCAAGACAACGTAACCTAAGACAAGGTAGCCTAAGACCTAACACAACGTAGCCTAAGACCCAAGACAACGTAACCTAAGACAAGGTAGCCTAAGACCTAAGACAACGTAGCCTAAGACCTAAGACAACATAGCCTAAGACCCAAGACAACGTAGCCTAAGACCCAAGACAACGTAGCCTAAGACCCAAGACAACGTAGCCTAAGACAACGTAGCCTAAGACCCAAGACAACGTAACCTAAGACAACTTAACCTAAGACAACGTACCCTAATACCTAAGACAACGTAGCCTAAGACCCAAGAAAACGTAACCTAAGACTACGTAGCCTAAGACCTAAGACAACGTAGCCTAAGACCCAAGACAACGTAGCCTATGACCCAAGTCAACGTAACCTAAGGCCTAAGACCCAAGACAACGTAGCCTAAGACCCAAGACAACGTAACCTAAGACAACGTACCCTAATACCTAAGACAACGTAGCCTTAGACCTAAGACAACGTAACCTAAGACAACGTAGCCTAAGACAACGTAGCCTAAGACAACGTAGCCTAAGACCCAAGACGACGTAGCCTAAGACATCGTAGCCTAAGACCCAAGACAACGTAACCTAAGCCCTAAGACAACGTAGCCTAAGACCCAAGACAACGGTTGTTGTTCCGATTTTTCACTTTTCGGTTGTAGTTTAAATTAAGATTCTTTGCGATTGCTACGTGGTTTTCAATATTGCCGTACCGATGGCGGATGTATCTGGGAAACGTTTCCCTGCTCTCAAACTGCATATGTGCTGCTAGACCAACCATTATTATCGTAAGGTAGTTTCTGTAACGACTTTTGTAGCTTAATTTTAGCTAGTAGAATTATACATGTTTATTTATTATTTTATTATAGCTCAATGTGACTTATGCGCGCCGACATCAGAATGCGTGTTTGGTTAGGTTATAGTTATCTTTTGACTTTTGTGTGTCTAAATTAATGCCTGTGTGGCTGAAAGAATGCCTCTGTGGATAGAAGAATGCCTGTGTGGCCAAAAAAGAATTGTGCAGAGGCGGTTCGAAAAATGCCTGTGAGGCAATAATTCTGCCAACGGGGCAGTCAGTGATAATTATGCGTGCGAGGCGAAAAAAATCTGCCGGTGGGGAAGTTGGTTAAAATACGCCTGTGAGGCGAAAGGAATATGTCAGCGGGACAGTCAATAAATATGCTTGTATGGCTAAAGAAATTACGCCTGTGAGACTAAAGGAATCTGCCTGTCGGTCAGTCATTGTTTATGCCTGTGTGGCTAAAGAATATACGCTTGTGAGGCGAAAGGAATCTGCCTGTGGGGCAGTCATTGTATATGCCTGTGTGGCTAAAGAATACTGATACGCCTGTGAGGCGAAAGGAATCTGCCTGTTGGGAAGTCATTGTATATTCCTGTGTGGCTAAAGAATATACGTTTGCGAGGCGAAAGGAATCTGCCTGTGGGGCAGTCATTGTATATTCCTGTGTGGCTAAAGAATATACGTTTGCGAGGCGAAAGGAATCTGCCTGTGGGGCAGTCATTGTATATGCCTGTGTGGCTAAAGAATATACGCCTGTGAGGCGAAAGGAATCTGCCTGTGGGGCAGTTATTGTATAGCCTGTGTGCCTAAATAATGCCTGTTTGGCTTAGAGAGTATTATGCCTATGTAGCTAAGAGAATACCTGTGTAGCTAAAATATAATACATATGTGGGTATAGAGAAATGCGTGGCTTGTTCAAACGAAGTATGCTTGCCGGTCCGGCTATGGTTATTAGGAAAATGCTCTCAGATCAGGGCAAGTAACTCGCATGGGCTACCTCCCAAACTGAGCTGCCTGTGGACGTCCCGTTTTCGGGCGTTGGAAGTTGCTTTCTCCTGATCGGGGACTCCATCCTTGCTGTTTTTCGGTATATTAATCATGTTTTCTTTGTGGTTTACTTTTTCCGAAATTACTCCATGTTTATTTTCATCTCAGTTAACGTGGATGGGGTTTCCGTTCAGGAGAGAGTGGAGATAAGGTTTGGGAAGGGGAGGATTCAATGGTAGCTGTATTACGTTCCTAGTATAAAGAACAGTGAGAATGAAATGTACGTAACTACGGGTATAGCACCTTGACTAGAGTAATCTAACAATTAACTGGTCTAATTACCAATGGTGATATATAGATAGATCTTGGACAAAGGATTTGGGGAAGGTCGAAGTTACACCCCATACCTCATTACTGACAATGTACTAGGCGGAATAATACACTTTGCAAAGTCAATTTGAATATGTAAATTACGCCTAGGGAATTAATTAACGAGAGTATAAAAGGAATAACAATGATCTCTATAGGTATTGTTTGCAATAAACCAGAAGACGAACAGGTAGTTCTGCGACCCTCCCACCTACCCTCACTTAGCCGGAGTTGATGCCTGGACCATCATTTCTCATCTTTCGCTCTTCGCCCTGGGTTTGTCCCAGGTCGGAGTTGCACCCCATACCTCATTAATTACTCATTACTAGGCGGAATAATACACTATTAACAGTGATTCCACGATAATTGTTAGGTTCATCGACTGTACCTTATTTAAAAATTGGGGAGATATAACCACCATTCCAACACTGAGGAAAGCATTTAGATTTAAAAACCAAATTAAATAATTTGACGAAATGGTCAGAATAAAAATTGATGCAACATTTGATCATTTCATTACTTATAGAATCTACGCCTGAAGCTTTGTTATTTTTTAATGTCTTACTTATTTGCAGTAATTCACTAGCAGTAAATGGTTTATCTAAAACCCCAACGAACTGAGTAGCGAACGTATCCATATTTGAAACGAAAACGTCCACCCCTTTGTCAAAAGGAACGTTTTCGGAACGTTTGGCACTGTTTAGGTTCTTAAAATAGGAAAACCATTATTCTCTATCTATTGTCGATGTTGCTTGTTTAATTTTTTGGGATCTGATTGTGATCGTAAAGATTTCACTAGATTCAAATATTCTTTCGGATTGTTTGATTCAAGCGTTTGAATTTTGGTGAGAATGTCGTTCTTGAAACTATTTTTCTTGAATTTTGTTAGTTTTTTGTATGATTTCTTAAGAGTGTGAAATTTACCTCTCAAGAACGGGCATGTAGGAAACTTTTCGATCAGGTTACTCATTTGTATTATTTATTTATTTTAAGTCCCAGCATGATTTATCGTACCATTTTTGTGGTTTGATTTTTCTCTTTTTTCCAGTATGGTCTACCGAAACTAGATATGTGATTGTCACGATTGTTTCTGTTAGAGGGTTGAATATCGTTCGAGTAAGGTTGGAGTGTTCTCGCCTGTGCGATTAAAAACGCTTCTCTGGCCTTGCGTACAGAGTCTCTCTTAGAAAACATTTTTTCGATAGGAATAAGTTGCATCTCACCTATATATTGTAGATTGCAGCGGTTACATTGAATCATGTAGATTAGATGTTTGGTGTTACAGGTCAGGTTAAATTTGATAGAGCGCGTTTCACCGGTGGCAAAGAAAGTATAGTTAGTAAGTCCGTCAGAGATGTAAGGGCAAGTGACGCAGTTCTTCATACAACGGAACGAGCCAGGTGGGAGTTGGAGCTGGGAATTAGTCGAGTTAGAAGGGAG
Source organism: Actinernus sp. WN-2022 (assembly GCA_030867875.1). NCBI lineage: Eukaryota > Metazoa > Cnidaria > Anthozoa > Actiniaria > Actinernidae > Actinernus > Actinernus sp. WN-2022. The sequence continues at coordinate 36,913,327 of JAOWCC010000936.1, read as the reverse complement.
ATTAGCTTTAACGAGTAGGTCACGCAGGTTGGTGGTATGTCTAAAGGTTACCAGGGGCAAGTGTTGAAAGGTTTTCTTACAGCGGTTAGAAGAGAGCAGCAGGCTGTAATGTTTCCTAATGATGTTAGAGATATGTGGAAGGGATGGATTAAAAGTAATAACAAAAGGGATACGGTTAGAACTGTGTGCGTCTTTCGTTTGTAAAGTAAGAGTGCGAGGAAAATCGGCAGCGCGTTGTATTTGTCTAGCAAGGAAGGAGCGGTTATAGCCTTGTTTAAGGAGGCATGTAGTTAATTCAGCAGTACGGGTCTTAAAAGATTCGTCGGTAGAACAGATACGTCGCAAACGGAGGGCTAAGCTAAAAGGAATAGCTTTTTTGGTATGTTGGGGATGGCAAGACGAATAGAGTAAATGTTGGTGTTTATCAGTAGGTTTAGTGTAAAGGTCAGTCTCAATATTACCATTGTTTAAAGAAACATTAACATCAAGGAAAGGTACGTTAGTGGAAGAGTGTGAGCTGGTGAATTTAATGGTAGGGTGAATGTTATTAAGATAATCGATGAATATTTTTAGGTTATCCAGTCCTTCCGTCCAGATCATAAAAATATCATCGATGTATCGTAGCCAGGTGTGAGGTTGAAATGGGGCTTTTTCAAGGGCATTAGCTTCGAAATAGCCAAGAAACAGGTTAGCAAAAGAAGGGGCCATTCTGGTACCCATGGCCGTACCGTGGATTTGAAGGTAATGGTTGTCATTAAAAGAAAAGTTATTCATGGTAAGAATCATGCGAATAAGGTCACAGAGTGCATGTGCCAGTAGGAATGAGTGCGAGTACGCAAAAAAATTATCACAGGCGTTAATGCCTTCATTATGCGGAATATTAGTATACAATGATGAGACATCAAGGGTAACTAATAAAGAGTTAGCGGGTAAATTATAGATAGCAAGGAGTTTGTTAAGAAAGTCATTAGTGTCTTTAACGAAAGAAGGAAGTTTACTAACTAAAGGTTTAAGGTGGTAGTGCGGTAGTCAACGAAGTGGGATATGCGTTCAGTGGGATGGTTATTAGATGACACAATAAGGCGTCCTGGGTTATGTACCGATCAATTCGAAACATCACCCCCCCCCCCCCCCCCCCCCACCGGGGGGGGGCAACCCCCGGGCATATTTTTGGAGTTTGGTTTGGTCAAATTCCCGTCCCCCGGGCCAAAAATGTTGTTCAAATTCCCCACCCCATCGTCGTATTAGGCGATCAAATGCCCCTACCCCCGGGACATAGTGGTTTACACCGCATCTTTTTAAATAGATAGTTGTAGCACAGCCTTCAGAGCTCTGAAAATGTAAAACTGCACGCTATTTAAACGAATCAGTTCTATGCTCAAAACTGTGCCCTGTTAGAGCACGTACATTTACTTCTCCCTCTGTAGCTATACGATGTTAAATCAGCGGTAGATTGTCTCCAAGCGTTAATTCCCTGGCCAATCCAAAGAAAGCAAGGTGCTAAAGAGGTTTGCCACGGCCTTAGGCCCGGTTAACCCCACTACTGAAGTCGCGGGGGTCGGTGGTTGGGGTTCAATCCCGGGGTTCAATTGACTGATGCGTAAATCGAACGTCGCAGAACTTTATACAATTTGTACTTTAGTAGTATCTCGAAATCTTTTTCAAAGTGCTTTGGGCATTAGTTTATAAGTACGGTACAACATGTTTTTTAACCCGTTTCCTAGCATGGCTTGCCCACTTGCGGTACACGCATGTACGAACTTACTGCCTACTTAGCTATAATGCAGTGGAATCTGTGGGAGTTCGCGAGAAGTTCCCCGCGTAGTAACAAATAAAGGAGGTAAGAGAACGAATCCTCATGTCCCATGATAATTATTTAAAATCTATTTTTAGTTTCACAACACGTGATGTAAGTTTTTATCTCGTTCTGGGTTGGTTCACCTCGTTAGTTACCCATTGTTTGTATCCCCTGGGTCCTCATAGCCAGCATCGTTAAAAAACACTCCATCAGGCACAACAGCGCTACTTGATGACAACCAGGTATCTTACTAAAATAACCAGGCTGTGCCCTGTCAATCTAAAATATAAAAACACGTTCCTGGAGCAAACTGCTCTTCAATATTGCGTTTAATAAACTTAATGTCCAAAGGAAGCGTTCCATTGTCTACACTACGTTGTTTCGGTTAATACGACGATACGTTGTCAGTACGTTATTACTTTTTCACAGTTCCGAAGGTCATTCGAAAATAGCAGTACTGACGGGAGAGTGAATGAGCCGACTAAAATGTCTTCGTGAACAATTTCGGATGGAGTTGATTTCAATGCTTTATATGTTCTTGAAGTTTTCCCATCGTTGCATGCATGTACTTTTTTAACAAGCGACGAAATTCGAAGTAGTACGTATATAAAAAGGGGTAGAAAAACTTATAGTTCTTGTGAGACTCGTGACTGAGAATAAAATATATTAAAATTCAAATGGACTACAACACAGTATTAAATAAAGCAACGTTCGAGCTGTGGTTGTCACGGGAGGGGCAACCTCTATAAAACATCAGCTTCCATAATAACTTAAAAGCATTCAATATCAGTCAGCCGGCCCTTGACCTTGTATCCCAAGTATTTGTTTAACATGTCGAGCCTTTTATAAATATTCAAAAGCAATTAACATTTACATTTTAATACCTTCAAACACAGCACACAGCTTTTGGTGTCCCTTCTTCTTCAGCCACTCACTCACAAAAGCGGAGTTTTGTCCTTTAAACGTATCTAATATAAAAGTGTCCTCCATGATTCGATCGAGGACAAGAACGGAACATGAATTCGAAATTCAAATCCCCCCCCCCCCCCCCACCCCTCCCATTCGGTGTCAAATTCCCCACCCCAAGGACAGCTGCCGATGTCAAATTCCCTACTCTCCGGGCACGAAAATGAGACAAATGCCCGGGGGTTGCCCGGGGGGGGGGGGGGGATGGTGATGTTTCGAATTGATCGGTACATTACCAGGTTTGTGTATTTTAGGTAGAATGTAGAATCGTCCTGGTTTAACATCAGTTTGTATTAAGTATTGTCTCATCTTGTCATTGATAGAGTTGTCAGTGTGCATTCTGTTATTGTCATAATAATATTCAGCTAGTCGCATGCGTCGTGAAAAGTCGTAGATGTCGGCTGACACTTCCGGCCAATTGATATGTCATGGTGTGGGACAGAAAGTGAGTCCACGCGAAAGAACAGATATCTCGTCGGTCGAAAGAGGAGGATTAGAAAGATTAATAACAGAAGTGCTATCTAGTTGAATGTTAGCAGGTTTAGTTTTGCGTCGAGTACGTCTTCGTTTGGGAGGCGGAACATTAGAAGGAATGGTGTCGTGCGGAGCGTTGGATGAAGTTGATTCAGTGATTTCAGTCTCGCGTGTCTCGCAGTCTCGTTATTATTAGCATTATTGTTGACCCGTGGGTCAAGACTCTTGTTAGCAAGAATGTTGTCAATAACAGGCTGGCGGAAGGGAGCAGTATTCTATCTTGTTTCGGCATTCGACGATAAGTAACTTTAGATGGCGGTAAGCAGCAGAGTAAGAAATATAGTTCCATCGTCGATAGAATTTCTGGGTGTCTGTGTATATTGGCGGTTTGCGTGGAAGTAGTGATGTTGGGATGTAATTGTGTTCTTCAGTTGTAGAAGGTGTAGTTCAGAAGGTGATGTTTGTATCGGGTGAGTTTGAGTTGGATCCTTTTCGTTGTGTTGAAAAGACCTGTGTATAGACCCATTCGAAAAATGGCGTCCAATTTAAAAAGCTATTGTCCTGGTAACGTGAACACGAGGCTAGTCGGTCCACACAAAAGCTTTTGAACGTGTAAGCGAGGCTAGTCAGTCCTAAACAATAGTTAAATAAATTGGACGCCATTTTTCGAATGGGTCTATGGGTACAGCGTCGGACGGTTTGGAGTTGAGGAGTCGGCAGCTGTCGTAGGTTGTCCAATAGTAGTAATGGGTACGGGGTTGGGTTCGACATCCATACAAATTGTAAGGGATGAAGCGAGAGCCAGCAAAGCAAGTGATAACAAGATAGCAGAACGTCTATGGGACGACCACTAGATGGTTTTGGAGCTTGCAGAGTACTTAATAGTAGAAACACATGGTGCGAAGGAATGAAGATGGAAGGAGCCAATGCAAATTCTCCAAGAGGCGATGTCAATGCCCATAGTGATGAAGAAAATAAAGCAAGTAAAGTCGGATCTGTCTGAAGATCTACGGTTGAAATCCAAATATATGACGAATTGTTCAAGCAAGCAACCGTGAACGACAATCCTGCTGGTGTACGTTGGATCAAACCAGTGATCTAATCGGCTATCAAATAAAAAATAACTATAAAGAAGCAAAGACCGATACAACGTAGAATTTTGAAATTAGTGGTACAATATTTCGGCTGGCCAAACCAGCCTTCTTCAGGTACAATGAAGAAAATTTACATTGGCGTGTATTTTTGAACGTGATACTGAGCCGTCATAAAACTGATAGACCGTGAAAAAATGTTAAGAAGGTGAAAACAGATATCTATAGTATGACTCCTCCCGGATATTAAGGCCTCGCGCCATTCTTCCCTCGTCCAAATAGATTGCGGTTTCCCAAATAAAACGCCTGCAACTACCATGCCCTCTTATTACATCAGCATTTGTTATATTATATCATATTTTTTCATGAGGACGCAAGTGGGTGTGTACTGTGTAAGTACGTCGGCTAAAACCTTTGAACGTTATCCCTCGAGGTGTCTAAATCCCCAATAGGTCTATTAGACGATTCTATACGCTTCCGACGTCAAAGGAGCCAGATCAAATTACTGAAACAATACCGGCATGATCGTCAGCAGATGATAAAATCGGAATACATTCAGTTCCTCATTGCATGGTTTTCCAAATGCTTAGATTTAGAATTTTACTACAAAATGACCAATAATGGCAAGTACATCGGTAGATAGTCATGGATTTAGTCGGAAGCCGGTTGAGATAGAAAACTGGCAAGGGATCCCGGTTTCGAAAAATACTTGTCTAAAGTCAGGACTAATTCTAAAGAAGGCTGCCTGGCAAAAATATTATTATTACTACTATTTCTACTATTACTACTGCTATTACTACTATATACTACTATTACTACTACAGTAACTACTACTACTACTATTACGTACTGTTTGATAAACGAGCAGCAGTATTTTATCAGTTTTAGACCTGATAAAACACGTGCTGCGAGTTCATTAAACGGCTTCAAAAACTTATAATGGTACTTAATTAATTAACCATTGAACCTTTGTATTCACAACACCATGCAAAATATTCGAGTAATCACCGCCTGCGATTACGAACATCTCAAGGGAATGACGTGAAGAAATTACCATACTATGTTGTTTGAAGCGGCGTTTCGCAATGCTGAAAGCATCGTGTGGCAAAGAACAAGCTTGGGCAAGCTGCACTTGAAGGATTTGGTGTCGTGGTTGACATCAATAAAGTTCAAGACTTGGAAGGGAAGTGTCTGACATGACGGTAGACTCTAAATTTTTGACTGCGGCACAAAGTATGAAGAGGGTGTTTGTAAGTTTAATGCACGTTTTAATTATTTTACGGTTTTGAGAGTTTAATAGGGAGCTTCAGATTCGAGTACGAATACGACAACGAGTACGACTTTTCACAATCGACGAACAGTTTAAAACGATATATGAACAAGCACATACTCCTAGTAGCTTGTTCTCGTGTCTGCAGCATTGCTTGGCAGAAATGAAAGATTTGTACTTTCTTGCGACAGAGATATTTTTGAGTCTAAAAGTCGTACTCGTAGTAAAAGTCGTACTCGTACTCGAATCTGAAGCTCCCTATTAATTGGAATTAGACAGTGGCTCGGTAAACAAGTAATGGTAGTTGGATTACTTCATTTTAAAAATATTATTTGTGTATCTCTGTAGTCTGCTGATATTAGTAAATTTAGTGCAAAATTTATTATCTAGGTACCTCATGTTCCCTGTACTTTTTGCTATCTTTCGGGATCTTTGTCAGCGAATTCTTAATTAGGATGAAACTGTATAAAAAAATTCATGTTCATTAATATTCTTTATATAAAACGTTCATCTTAATTAGCAATACAATGACAAAGCTGAAACATCAATAGAAATTCCAAGAGTTGGAAGGTGCTTATTCATTTTCTCAATCATTAACCCCGTTTTCAAATCCCACCGCGGGCTTTTTAGAATGATGCGATTTTATCAGGTATAAAGGAGCATGCACGTGACTGATTTGCTTCATCTGATTGAACAAAATGTGCATTAATTATTCATGAGTTTTCGAATATTATTATAATACAAGCTAAGAAATTTCTGTCATTTGATTGGTTGAGAGGAGTAGTATTTCAATTCAGCGTAATTTGTAATACCTATATGTAAGTATTACAAACTCATATATGGTAGTTTTTGCCATATTTGGAAAACACGCACCCAGTGTCTTTTTGATCTTGTCTTGAAAAATGGCGGACATGTTTACCCGAAAGTGCGAAGGGAAAATATTGGAAAGCTTAAAACAAGCAAATATGCAGAACTGACAATTTACAAAAGTGTAGAATCATGTTGTTACTGTTGCAAAATCTTTGTTAAAGACTCGAGCACAGTTTAGTTCTCGGGTCCTCGAAGAAGCAGAAGTTTGACCAGAAAATTCCCAGCATGGCTGGATCCCCAGTATAAAGGAATCTCACAAGACTTTAACTTGATAAAGAACTGGAGCATGAGTTACTGAGTTGGTTTTTGACAGAGCACAATCAAGCAGTAAGGGAATTGCCCCGGAAAATTTCGTAGCTCGTATTATATACATTATATGCATGGTCTGTACGTGATATTTTGCATAAATACCACACGTGAGATTTCAAAATTCCTTTTAATTTCACTCATCGCTACACGGCTCGTGAAATTACAAGGAATTTTGAACTCGCTCTCGGAGTATTATTATTAGTTAAACCGGTATCAGTTAATACCGGTATTAGTTAATACCGTATTAGTTAATACCGGTGTTAGTTAATACCGGTATTAGTTAATACCGGTATTAGTTAATACCGGTATTAACTAATACCGTTGGTAGAGCGCCAGACATGTAACCTGGAGGTCGTTGGGTTCGAGTCCCACTTAGGTCAGCGATTTTTTCTCTTTCCCTCGTAGGGACTGCACACTTAGCACTACAGCTTACCACTTTACATCACATTCTTTTACTTAATACCGTATTACTTAATACCGTATTACTTAATACCGTTTTTACTTACTATTACTTATTATGGATTCTTATTAAGATTAACGAACATTGGACCATTATTGATTTCAGTTACATTTAGTATAGAACATTTACGGCCAGTCAAGCACTAATAGGTGGCTTGAGTGACATTATCAGTTAAATGGACTTCTGTTAAGGCCATTTAGGGGCCGGTGTAGCCAGCAAATAGCATGTTTGCGTGTGTTTGAGTTTGTTATCGTACTGTATTAGTCAGTTATTGCCGTTAGTCATTGTTCTTCGTTCAGTCATGTATATAAGTAATTTAAATTCAGGTTAGTTTCATTTCAGTAGTTTTTCCCCTTGGTGCTGTATAGCCGGTACGTTTCTCTCGCTTTCTCTGTTTCTTTCGGGTTTAGTTCTGCTCAGATTAGTTTACTTTATATATCTATTGACCATGTATTTGATTTCTGTCGTGTGTAATTCTCTAGAAAACCGCTCCGAGAGTGAGTTTGTGGTCGGCATATGGGTAATGGTAACCCGAGCGAGTTTTCGGCTATTACTTACTACTATAACTTACTATTACTTACTACTATTACTTACTACTATTACTTACTACTATAACTTACTATTACTTACTACTATTACTTACTACTATAACTTACTATTACTTACTACTATTACTTACTACTATAACTTACTATTACTTACTACTATAACGTACTATTACTTACTACTATTACTTACTACTATAACTTACTATTACTTACTACTATTACTTACTACTATTACTTACTACTATTACTTACTACTATTACTTACTACTATAACTTACTATTACTTACTACTATTACTTACTACTATAACTTACTATTACTTACTACTATTACTTACTACTATAACTTACTATTACTTACTACTATAACTTACTATTACTTACTACTATAACTTACTACTATAACTTACTATTACTTACTACTATTACTTACTACTATAACTTACTATTACTTACTACTATTACTTACTACTATAACTTACTATTACTTACTATTATTACTTACTACTATAACTTACTATTACTTACTACTATTACTTACTACTATAACTTACTATTACTTACTACTATAACTTACTATTACTTACTACTATTACTTACTACTATTACTTACTACTATTACTTACTACTATAACTTACTATTACTTACTACTATTACTTACTACTATAACTTACTATTACTTACTACTATTACTTACTACTATAACTTACTATTACTTACTACTATAACTTACTATTACTTACTACTATTACTTACTACTATAACTTACTATTACTTACTGCTATTACTTACTGCTATTGCTATTGCTATTGCTATTGCTATTGCTATTGCTATTGCTATTGCTATTACTTACTACTATTACTTACTACTATTACTTACTACTATTAGTTACTACTATTACTTGTATGCGTATGCATATTATAGTAGTTCAAATTATTCCTTACCTGGGACCAGTCAGAAGGAACCCACTCGGGTGGACACGCCACCATGTTACACTGCTGTGTCAGAAGACCTGGACCTGGACGCCATCTTGGTGTCCCTCTGGGGCACCAACATGGCGGCCATAAAACGAAAATACAAATAAAGCTTAATTTCCCATCAATATCATTGGTTTCACTTCAAAACTCTTTGAATGCAACTTTTAAAGATTTTTCGAGTTAAAAAAAAGAAATTGACACAATTACATGGATTTTTATGCCTTATAAATTTTAGTTTTTTTGATGATGTCACATGAAAACTTCATTTATTTACACGTACTTGTACGACATCTGTAGTGTTATTAGCAAAACCTGTTTGTGAACTGATGCAATATTTTTCCCTCCAATCGAATATCGATCTTTCTAAACTGATTTTTACTCGGGCTGCCTGTGGTAAAATATGCAATGTCTTCGAGGAAAAAAATTGCGAATTCGATTTTTTTATGTAATCGTTCAAATTAAATCTGGTTCATGTTCACCAATTTCCGTTCTCAATTTTCAACAGAAATGTTTAATAAAATCCATCAACTTTACCGTGTGTCTTTAACAGAGGGGAGGAAAATTTGACACACGGTAAAGTTGATGGATTTTATTAAACATTTCTGTCGAAAATTGAGAACGAAATTTCCCATACAAACACTGTTAATTTCCATACACTGTTACCATCAGTGATCTTGGGCTGCCTGTGGTTTACCCGGGATGTTTACAGACCTGGAGAGAGGATGACGCTGAAGGGCTTCTCTGCTAGCCCGATTACCCTAGTGTATTGTCTTTCCCTGTTTCGTTTACTCCATGATAGGTGGAGTCACTCTGTTGGGAGGGTTACCCTGGCTGCAAGCTATGGTAAATGATCTAGCGGGGCTATCCGTTAAAATTGCCATGTAAACGCTCGGTTAGCCGGTACAAGTTTAACCGCGGATCAGATTACAACTGTTTCCGGCGATTTTCAATCCATACGAAACAAAATAGATCAAAAGTCGATGCTGAGCACTGGAAATCGATAACTGAAGACCCAAGAATTAATAATGCCGAAATAAACCTTTTTACCGTCACCCGCACCTTTTTACTCGACCCCGCACCGTCTACCCGAGACATGCGACCCACGACCATTAGTTAAACTCAAATGTGAAAGGTCAACTGGAAGCCACAGACTGCGGATATAACTAATTCAAGATTTTCACTTTAATCGTACGGAGGGCTTCGGTGACAGCACAATTGCCTATGAGCTGCTAGATTATTGGTACTTTTGTTAGAGTTGTTTTCGATACACGCTAAGTTTGTGAAAAACTTTACTAGTACTATTAAATGGAAAATGGGCGTAAAAATTTAATGTACTGAATGCAAGGACCAATTCGGATGAAGTGCAGGAACCGGATAACCTTGGATGGGATCTAAAACTTTACTCGTAAATAAGAACTTTAAGGATATTACTAAACTGAATTAATACTAATAAACGGAACATTTCGGGCGTGAAACTCAAACTAAGATTGTCGGTCCCAAAATGAATGTCGCGTAAATGTGCCTATAATCCCGGGCTATAATAAACGACAATGAAAATAGTCATATTTTGTATTCATCGAACTCCCGAAACAGCGAGCGAGATGGCCACGAGTTTCTCTAGCTACATGACCTCTCGCTGTTTATCGTGATTCTCCTTACCGCGTTCGGATCGTAGCAGCCCGTTTCTCTACTTAAATTTTCGCGACATGAAAGGGACTGTTTTACAGTCTAATATCACAACAAAATTTGGCTATATTGATCTCCTATCTGAATTCTGGGAACTCACTTATGATTAGAAGTCCGGTTGGAAAATTTCGGCCGTGAAACTCTATTTGACTTTACGCCCGAAACATTTATCAGTATGTTGTTGAGTGAATTAATACTAACAAGAGGCCCTGAGTGGCCTGAACTCGGGCCATCTAGGCCAAGGTATTAATACATAGAGTTCTAGTATATTTTGTCATACATGGTTTGTGCTAGGGGAGCCAGAGAATAATTAATTAATTAATAATTAATAATTACTGATGCTCTTGTGACAATTTATATATAATGGGACTACAAATGCCAAATGCCCCAGGTATGCCGGGAATGGGGGGGGGGGGGTCAGGCTTGGAAATGATAGAGCCATAATACATACACAACACATACATACATGCTGTACATTTTCGCCACAATTTCTTTCAATTATGATGTTTAATATTATTTTATTTTCAATAATAGTTCCTTGAGGATCTTTAAAATTATATAAACTTGGTATGGGTGTTGTTGATTGAAGTGCAATGGTTAAAATTTGAGTAGTAATTCCACATACATGTAATGTTGCTATTCCTTGTGGTTATTTAGGGAATGTGTCATTCCACATGTGAAATAAAGTCATCTATCCAGATTTGTTTGATTTTCGAGTAATCAATAATGAACAAGAGGAGATGGCTGAAATTCAGGCTAAATTCTCGATACAATAGTTTTTTTTTATTGGGGTCGTAAACTACAGCTAGACCACCATTTTCAAATATTAGTGAGCACTGTTTTATACATCTTGAAGGAGACTAAAACTTACATGTATAATGGCAGGTCACAAAGACACATGTGATTTCCACTCGTTTTTTTCTATCATTGGGGTCGCAGCAAGATTAATTTTCGTTCCCAAATAATTATTAAAAGTACTTGTACTCCTGACCAAGTGAAAGTGCCAGATGCTGACCTGGAACGGTCAGATCCAAGAACTGAGGAATCGGGCCATTTACTACTACAGTATATTTGATGCCATTACTAACAACAACAACAATACCATTTATTTTCTCATAAGTTGATGGAAATGTATAGTAACAAGGCATAATAAGAAATACAATTATGAGAAGGTGGGTTCTTAATATGCTAATGAGTGATATGTCACCACTGACACACTTTTATACAAAAGCACGCTGGTAGAGACAAATTACCTATTTTTAAATTCTAACTTGTCAGTGTTTTTACAACAACAACAAAATCTAAATTAGAAAATAGCTTAATTCACAAGCACAAAGAAATTCAGCAAATGTCAGTGATGACACCACATCAGACCCATTCGAAAAATGGCGTCCAATTTAAAAAGCTATTGTCCTGGTAACGTGAACGCGAGGCTAGTCAGTCCACACGAAAGCTTTTGACCAGGTAAGCGAGGCTAGTCAGTCCTAAACAACAGTTAATTAAATTGGATGCCATTTTTCGAATGCGTCTATTAGCATACTGGAAATATAAACCTATATATCTCGTAGATGCAACACCCAAATCAAGAAATATTCTACTATTTTGGACTTCCACTTCATGTACAATCAATATCAAATAACTAATTTGGGCTTAATTTATGCACTTTAAGCCTGGAGCCCTTTGGACCCTATGCATAAATTAGACATATAATGCACTTTAAGCCAGGACCACCTCAGATAGAAAACATTGCAAATAAAATAAAACCTCTGAATTTCTAACGAAACCTGAAACAACCATAGGGCTGATCAAAGTCAGGGCCTTGCTAAACTACAGATCAAATTGGATAGAATGTTGGTTTTTGTGAAGCCTGGGAGGACAACCAGAGAAAATCCCTAGGAGCAAAGGTGAGATACCAACATTTGGTGCTGCAATCGAACCCAGGCCACAGAGGTGAGAAGCGAGGCACTTAACCATTGCGCCACGCCAGCTCCCCATGTGCCACTCCAACTCCCCATTGTAATTAAGTAGTACATATTAAACTGTATACTTTAGAATTTAGGAATAAGAGAAGAGAGAAGTTGAAACTGATGCAAATAAATATTGATACAAAGAGTAGCAGCAATCATGTGAATAGAACGAAGTCATTAGAGAAAATGTCAGAAAAGTTGTAAAATTCATAAATATTTTTCAGTCAATTTTAGTATATAGTTTTTGCTTGAAAAAATATTCTATTTCTTTATTTTATTTCTTGTGCCAGTTTTTTAAACATGCTTTTAACTGAAACGAATATTAAATACTGCAAAACTACAAACACTGCAAATCTGGTAAGTGTTTATGTGTTTTACTTACATTTACAAATGTCGCCATGGTTGGTTCACATTATTTAACCGTCAAGCCACGTGCGTTTGGGAGCGCCAGACACATTCGTAAACATATATTCTAAAATGTGAGAAATTTCCATTCAAAGCCCGTATAACTCCAGTCAGTCCGTCAAAGAAACCTTCGGATTCAGCAACATAATGGTTTCGAATGGGTCGTGACTCGTGGTGCATGGTGTTTATAGAGACTTGAAAACTTGTAGGTGCTTTTTGTAGAATTTTACTTTCATTTCATCCCGCAACATCACTACAGATCGAAAGCTCCTACATAGGTACCTCCATAAAATGTTTCCGAGCTTTCTCTTTACGGAAAATTAAATATTGATGTACATTGTACTTGTCTTTCTTTAAGACTTTATCTTCGGCTGGCTAGCTTTCGACCCCCGCGTATTACAATCATCGAAACTGCTCTCACAAATTTTAGGGTGTTATAATCACTTGCTGTCACAATCCGTAGGAGAATCAATTGCACAGAATTCCGAATGAAGAAAAACGATGAAAGATTGAACGATTTATCCACAACAACAACTCATTCAGTGTGATATTGCTCATAGCGGCGTTGGCCTTGGGAGAAAAAAAAACGTCCTGCAGACTGCAGTTGACGTAACGATGGCAATGTAAAAATAACCGTGAGCAACCTCGTGACCAGGGTCTTCTCGGTCAGATCCAAGATGGCGGCTACTCCGAGAGAAGACCCTGGTAAACCCTGAACTGTCACGTATTCTGATTGGCCCTTCGATTATGACACAAGGGTTGTTCTAACGATGCTTTTTATTGGCCAAACGGACTGAGTCCAGAGAGATGAATTTGTATATAGATTCGATTGCTCAAATTGTATCAATAAAACGATTTTAAATAACCTTAAAACACATTGTGTAGGTAGAGCAATAGATGAAGTGCATTACTGGGTAGTTTTCTGGTAAGTTTCATCAGTGAGAAAGCCAGGAGAAGCCGTTAAATCTGAACATGTGCTATCGATCTCCTCGCTTCAACGCTAACAGAAAATGAACGGCTTTTCAGGATTCGCTTCTAGCTTAGATACATCCTGGTAGCTTTGTGATACTCTTTCACTGTTTCTTTATCCAAGTAAACACCATTTCGAACTGTTTAGTAGACCTGTTTTCACTTCGTCGTTCGCCGCGTGGAAATACCGTTAATCGCATCTCGCTCACTCCGGATTGGGATACCTATGGTTTGTGGGCACGTGTTAACATTTCCATATTTAGCTTGGCCGCCATATTGGATGCCCACATCACGTGATTAAAATCTCCAGGATTTCTGGAGATTTTTGGTCACGTGATTCAGCGTTTACCAGGGTCTTCTCTCGGAGTAGCCGCCATCTTGGATCTGACCGAGAAGACCCTGGTTACGAGGTTGAAACGTGAGCTGATTGGTTGACCGCCCCGGAAGTCGATAAAATGTCACATGGCCGCCACGTGAACAGTGCAATCGGATTGGTTTGGCGGTTGGCGGCGACTTCCGGGTCGACACAAAAAATAATAAAGGATAAAAAAGACTTGCGAAACTTGACTCGGGCGGCCAAAGGCCTGGCCCGAGTAATAAACTAATAAACTCGGCGAAGCGCCTCGTTGACTATCAGGTCGTAGAAAACTCGGGCTCGTGGTCTAATTTTCAAATTGTTTCGAAGAGTAGCACATCAAATGAAAAAATCCCCAAGGAGTTCGAGAACAATCGTTAATATTTCCGGATACAGAAAGCCGTTCAAAGCTAGGTGCTTGTGACTCACGAAACAGTGCTTTTAAAGCTTGAAATGAGACACTCCTTGTATGGACTCGTTAGTGTACCATTGGTGCTCTTAATTGTGGGATACCCTTCGTTAAATTCCCTAGCAAGTCCTTGAAACCAAACGCGCTCGATGGCGTCACTAATCACTAGCAAACTGTTGAAACAGAAGGTACATGAAAACATCAAACATTTGATTAGTGATTGGTTATGGGGCGCCAAGTATAAAAAAAAAATTAGCTGTTTTTGTACTGTTTTTTTTTTTGCTATTTGGTAAATCACAATTTAAGTTGCTTTGCAATTTATATATCACAGATAGCGAACTATTTCATTTATAAATCGCAAGTGAAGTAACTTTGCGATTTATAAATCGCAAATGCGCGATATGTAAATCGCAAAAATGCGATATGTTAATCGCAATTGTCCGATATAATGTGAGTGCGGGCTCCGCCTGATCAGCGGTATTGCGAAAGAAAGAAGGCACATGGCATGGCTATCACGGGAAGTTTTGATGCATATTTTTCGGGCGTAAAGTACCACTGTCTTTCACGCTCGAGATTTTCCGTTTGTTAGTATTAATTCAGTTTTAGTAATATCCTTAAAGTTCTTATTTACGAGTAAAGTTTTACGCCCATTTTCCATTTAATAGTACTAGTAACGTTTTTCACAAAGTTCGCGTATATGTGAATTCCCAACATTGAGACAATCATCTATTAGTACAATCATCTATTATACCTGCAGTATAACAGAACAGCAGACTAAACTGTAAACGTGTGTTACATGAATAAGTAGTGTTTACAGTAAAAAGTCAACTTCTTTAATTTACATACTAGAAAAACAAAAATATTAAATTACATATATATACTCCCATATACTAGGGGAGCAGAGAATGAAAGTCACCGCGCTACCGGCCAAAGACTGCTAAATTCAGCTAATAATTCTTCCCTTTGGCTATTACTAAGAGGATTTAAAATGCAAGTGTCTTTCATCTTCAATCTCATTGGGGACACACCATCAGAAATCTGAAGAAGGGTAGTCCAAAATAAAAATTAAAAATCCTGGAACGCAAAATATAAAAAAAACAAATCCTGCCTTGCACAACCAAGGGGTCAAAAAAAATGTGCATCTTGAGGAAGTCCTACCTCCCCTCTCCACATTTCTAATGGTGCTTTCCTTGGACACTGAAAACAATTTCTTTATGGGAGCACCCCTTCCTCCATAAAGGTAGGACATATACTAGGGTATGGGGTGTCAAATGTAAAAACAATTATTTACGTAAAATTTTGGCTGAATTTCATTATATAATAAATAACCATTTCAAGGACATTGGTTATTTGATTAAAACCAAATCAAATAACCAAATCACAAAACTGGTTATATGATAAAACCAAATAGACCAATTCAAGGTAATTTCCACCATCTTTTAAGGGGTGCAAACATGGCGCGAAATACAGTGTCTGTATGGGAATCCGATGGCAAATAATTTCCGTAAAATCTAATTTATGAAATATTCTTCAGATACAAACTTCAGATACCAGGTAAAAGATTAACTAATCAAAATTTGAGGGATGTCGGTAGCTGTGCTGGTAAGCGTGCAATCGTGTTTTTAGTTTCCCATACATTTGTCTGTAAGAAGGCGGGAAAATTTACAGACAAATGTATGAAAACTGACTAAAAACATGATTGCACGCTTACCAGCACAGCTACCGACATCCCCAAAATTTTGATCAGTTGATCTTGTTTGTATCTGAAGTTTGTATCTGAAGAATATTTCATAAATTAGATTTTACGGAAAGTATTTAGCATCGGATTCCCATACAAACACTGCACTGTATTTCGCGCCATGTTTGCACCCCTTACAAGATGATGGAAATTACCTGGGATTGGTCTATTTAGTTTTATCATATAACCAGTTTTGTGATTTGGTTATTTTATTTGGTTTTATCGAATATCCAATGCCCTTGAAATGGTTATTTATTATATAATAAAAATTCAGCCCAAATTTGACGTAAAATATTTTTTTACATTTGGCACCCCAAATTAGGGGACATGCAAAATGTCTCCTGCTTGTTTTTTATTGTTTACCTCCAGTGAAGTCTTTCCCATGGGAACACGAGCGCGTGAAGTGATAGAGCAAATTTCGTATGACAGCACTAACTACCGCACGGTTACCGTACGGCATGCCGTGACGTTGAAATGGTTTCCCATTGTTTTTGTCCTGTTGATCCAATCAAATCACAGAGTTAAAGAACAGCACGGTGACGGACATGCCGTAGTTTCACGGTCCCACTCATATGAAATATCAGCACGTGACTGTTTCTTGCAAAAGGCCATTACACGGACAGACAGCGAAAGATACTTGGTTTATTGGACAGATAGACAAACATACATTTTTTTCCGCCAGTGACCGAAAACTATGGTTCCAGACAATATGAATTCTGACATGCCGTACGTGATTAATTAACAAGGTTTTTTTTCATTTGTCAAGTTAAAGGGGCTGGGTCAGCGCTCATTCGTTACCAGGCTATCGCACGGCCAAAGGCAAATCCGGCGGTACGAAATCAAACCTCCCTCCGAAGGAACCTTTCAGGAATCCATTTCCATCGCCCTTATTTCGAACCTCTAAAACACATTTTTGCAGGAAAGTTTTTTTAGCATTCATTCTAAATGTAGAGTATTTCATTTTTACATTTTTTGTTAGAAATTGTTATGAATGAAGGCTCTGGAGGAAGGGGAGGTAAACGAGTCGGGACAGGAAGAAAGAAAACGCCTGCCTTGAGGCAATTGACGAAAAAAAAAATGACCGACACTGGAAAAGCCAACATGCTGCTATATACGACGCTGGGCGGCATATCGGGGGCAATATAGAAAATAATGTTGGACAGTTTCAATCGTTTCCCATGTACAATCGCAGAAAGGAGAGGGTTTACAATTAATTCTATATATAGGTGCGCATTGAGAGCGCAATGATTTAATCGCAATCTGTTGTGTAAAATCGAACCATATCGACTCAAGGAAACGTTATAAATTTTGTTATATTTATTCCCACAGAAAGTATAACGTAATCTAGTTTTGAATAAAGACGACAGAACGTGTAGCAATATCCAGATTATTCCATGATACTATTGTTGATGGGCAAAACGATTTCTTAAAGCGCTCGGTACGCGTAGAAATTAGCGTAAAATTTCCATTTCATCGTAATGCATATCTTGATCTTTGACTAACTTTTACAGGTAAAAGCTCACGAAGATAGGACGGTGTATACGAGTTAACTATTTTATAAAATAAAGTTAATTTATGTAGAAATCTTCTAGTTACCATATCCTCCCAGCATAATTCATTTAACAGTCGCTTTCTATTAGTTCCCTTCATAGCTCCAGTAGCGATCCTATATAGCTGAATCACACTGAACACATTCTAAAAGATTAGCTTCTCCTTCATTACTCCCATCCCATATAACATCTGCATACTCCATTAATGGTCTAATAAGGCTTTTGTACAGGGAAATAAGAGTGGATCTGTTGAGCTTGTATTTTACCCCTTTTAAAACATTCATACATTTACTAGCTTTCTGATGTACGCCGAGTCACTTCAAGAGTAGTTGATTGAGATTGTTTCCACACGAAACGTTTAGTGAAAAAAAAGACTTGTTTGACCCAAGGTATAACAAAAAGTAACGCCAGAAGATAAATAACATTGCCGAAAACCTTTTCCTAAAAAGCTATGTTTTACAAAACGGACAAAATGCCGAAAGAAAAGAAAGCGTTTATTTTGCGACTTTTCTGAGCACAAGCCAAAAACACACCAAAGCCAAGACAAACTCACCAGCCAAAACACACCAAAGCCAAGACAAAGGACAACCCGAACTCACCTGAAAACGTTTTCCAGAATCAAAACAAGGTAATAAAATATACCTGAAATATAGCTGAACTTGCTACTTTGTCGGCTCTTCAAAAATAATTATTTAGGAAACGGCGAAGTTCGAGCCAAGCTATCTCACTGACTTTATTCCAGCGAAGCATTTATAAACACTTCACGAACGAACCAAGGCTTCACAACAATTATCATGAAAGGAGGCGAATTCCAACTCTCTTTACAAGTCTTTAGAACTCCAAACTATGGGAGTTTTCCGTTCAGCAAGGCAAGGAACGACGACTAAATTTGAAAACCGTCCGTTCAGCGTTCAAGTCAACACGGGACCAAAACCATGTTTCGCAAAATGTTGACGATTTTAACAAGAAATGGCGCCAGTGACGATGACAAGTAAACAATCCCTAGTATTACATTTGACGAGTTGAAGAGTTTTTGTACACATTTAGCCGGAATTTCATTGCTGTTTTTTCGGATAAATCGAGGTGAACTTCCGCAACTGAATTTTACTTTCTTACACAAAATCTACCCGCTAATATTGAAAGGGTTTCAATCTTACCCTCAGCCAATCAGAAATGACCTCTCATTGAACTGACCAATCAGAAAGAAACCATTGCGATCGCAGAAGAATTTTGAACGGTTTGAATATTTATGATATGCTAATTACCTCAAGAGCATACTTACTGCGCACGGGCACCAGGTGACCCAGCCCCTTTAAACTTTTAAAATATGAATATTTTAACGATTTCAAAGATAACAAAACACTCTACTTCAAGAAACAGTACTCATTTCGTTACTTCGTGACAAGTAGCGTGTACAAGATAACATGATAATTATGGTACTCTCGATTTTATATTGCTTATTGTATTACCAGCTTGTAGAAATTAATGTTTCGAGAAGCTCAATGGGATTGAGAAACATTTAACAGAGTTTTTCTTCGACGAAACACTGAATACCAAACGTTGTTGGTTCAATTTTTTTTCTCGGCTGAATGTTAATCATTTTTATTTAATTTTATGAAAGTTATATAATGTTCCATGTTTAATATGGTTTAATTAAAATTGTTTTGAAAAATAAAATCATGCCTGATTTGCATTAAATTTTAACCGAGAATCCTGGTTTGGTCCACTTTATGCAATTCACCGCTACGCAAAGGGTTAAAAAAACTACCCACTTCCTGTCCGTGTCGGAGAAAGGAAGCCGCCACTATCTATTCCTCCTCTTCGTCCTTCGGCTCTGCCTTGGTCATCACACAATATTTTTACCCACAACCATAACTTAACCATTTTCTACAGTATAACTGTAAAGTATACTCGGCTAATCTATCAGTTTGTCTTTCATCATGAGATAGTTTATCATTTTGGGAATGACAGTGCCCCCTTAATCCAACCAAATTAAAACATTAATAGAACCAATATTTCACAATTACAACTGTAGTGCCTTGTTACTTTTCATTATTTTTTGGTGACAGGGGATGCCATAAATTGTACGATCTAATTTGGGAACGAACTGATTTAGTGCGTGATAACTGCATCGTGTGGTTGCCACGCAAGCTCAACCCTGGTGCGTGTTGATAAGATGAAGTACCTTGCTCCTGTTGCCAGGGATAGGGTTCCAGTTTCTCTTTATCTTTTCGTCTAGCTAATCCTTCGCTGACAGAATGCCTTCGTACTTTGCGGTTGCCAATTTTTGTCCTTGTAAATTCACTTAAACCATTTTGGAGCATACTGCGTAATTCAATGGTGTTTTCTCCATGCTCAAAAACATCTTTGTTTTCTTTGATAGTTTGAGAAGTTATTAAAAAAGTGTTTGACGAAGGATCATCTTTAGCAACTGAACACGCATTTAAACGCCTCGCATTAACACCTGAACAATCCTTTGAGTTACAATGCATAAAAATCGGCGAATCACTCGTAGCTGTGTATATAAGTTCCAGACTTGACATTCCCTGGTTTGAATTAGCTGCTTCGTTCGATTGTCGCGTCTCTTTTAAGCCGGGCGACAAGTAACTCACCGGCGAGTTACTAGAGCAAATATAATTTCTTTTGTCGGCAGCCTCTCCGAGACTTTGCCGAAAACCTTCGCCAGTCTTTTCGTCAGTTGAAAAGGTATAAATCCTACGTCGCTGATTCCTCGACAATCGTCGGCCTTCTAAGGCGGGCGGCAGGGTTTTTGCTCGAGGACGAAACCGAGGTGAAAGCTGAATAAATGTTTTTGATGCTCTTAACGTTGTCTTCTTCCTTAGAATAACTTTAAGAAAGGCGTCACGAAAGTTTTTGTTATAAAAAGCATATATTAGAGGATTGTAGACAGAAGCAGTCAAACCAATCCAAAATGTTGTAATTTCAACCCAGGTAATGGTACTTGCCTTTTCTTCTTCGAACAGCGTGTATTTATTGCAAATCGAGAACGGTGCCCAGCTTAGAGAAAATGCTACAACTACAGTTAAAAGAGATTTTACGATATTCACTCGCTGGCGATTAGTTGAGTTAGTTTTTGTATTTCTTTTCCACACAGTTCGGACAATCTTGCAGTACAGAACGCAGATTACAGCCAAGGGAATTGTTAAACCAAAAATTCCCCTTATCACTAAATATACCTTCCCGGCGAAAGGATAAGTTGAAGTTTCTTTAATAGCACAGAACTCGAAAACCGAGCCGTTATAGAGCACTTTCCTGGTCTCTATCAAATAGAAAATTGGCAATGTGAGAATGATCGCAAAACCCCAACACAGGCCAGCTAGTTGTTTAGTAGCTTTTGTGGTGATGATGTTTTTAAGAGGAATGCAGATGTGGAAATAACGATCAATACAAGTTGCCGTTAAAATTGCAACCGAAGCCGGCGGAAGAATGTACTGGGTAAACCGTAGAATCTTGCACGGAATGTTCCCGAATTTAACGAGGACAGGTTGAGGGCGAGTAGATAGAAGCGTTAACGGCATAGATACAAAACAAACAAGCAAGTCCGCATATGCGAGATTTAACATGAAAAAGTACATTGAAGATTCCGTGAAGCGTCGTTTGTGTATCACATAGCAAACCAAGCCATTGCCTGTTACACCAAGAATGAACAACAGACAAGCTATAACTGTTTCCGCTATGACTTCTCCCTGTGAACGTGCTGCCAGGGGATAAACATTTAATCCACTGTTGTACAGCACAGAAATATTCTTTCCTGAAGTGTTCGTAAATGGCCCCATGGTCGTACTCATTTTTGTTTGTAATTTCTATATAAAAAATACACTCCCCGTACTTTGGTCAACGGCCTTTTCTCGTAATAGAAACTTGGCGCTTGTTCCTTGAAACCAATTTTTACCTTCCGTTATTTCGTTGTTGACAATGGAGTCTCAATAGTACCTATAAACCAATCATCCTTTTCGCTGTCCTATTGACCCAGTTTCACGATATCGTATCCTCAGTAACGTAGGCGGCCTGGTAAAAATTTAAACGTCTTTTTTTTCAAGGCTACTTTATTACTTTTTTGTACAGCCTTACTTAATCGAATCACCATGCTCTCATTAATCATAGCCATCTTTACCTTTGTAACATGCGAAAATGACGGCTGATTGCAATAAACGTTCTGCCAATACTGAGTTCTTAGTAGCTTTCCTGTAATGTGATCGATATGATTAAAACTCGATATACGCACGGTTTTTAGGTAGAAATATATACAACATCTACGCTTTTTACTTTTGTTCAAAACGGTTTAAATATATACTTTCTTCAATTCAAGATCTTTAAAATGGTATATAGTACGTCTATCTGGCTTTAATCGCGACGCCTGCAAGAGCGTTTTTCTGAAATGACACGTCGAACACCTTAACACTGAAAATATTACAATGAATTTAAATAGGCACTATCAAATCCCAAAATATAAATTCTGCACGACGAAAGACAAAACTAACTACTCAGATTAGCAGAGTAGTTGGGAAAATGTGAGAATTTTGATGAAGGATGGCAAATATTCTAGTTGATGAAAAATACTGCTTTTAAAACTTGAAATCGGTTCACTGGGCCGAAAATCAAGTTTCTAGAGCGAGGTTTTAATTTTTAATATTGGCCATCCTCTATCGAAAGAGATTGAAAGGAATATCAGGACGTTCTCCTGGTATTTCTATTCTCTTTCAGGATGTTATTTTTGCAGTTTTGTTTTAAAGAAACCTGAAGGGTTTTGAACTAACTGGAGTGAGTAACCGGATTTGCATAAACGATATTGTGAAGTATTTCCCTGTTAAATTCATATGAAAACCGTGCAATTAAATGTTCGTATATTCGGTTGTAATTTAAGCTGTTAGGACGGAAAATAGTAGTAATAGCAAATTCGATTTTGTTTTTGTAGTACAGTTTTCGTTTATTCGTGACTTCTATGAGAATATTTTAGTTATATCGAGAGGTTTTTACTCAACTGTCAATCAACGTTGGGTTTGCTAAGTTGTTTATCCAATCACTGCATTGCAGATTTTATCTCAAAACCAATCAACAGTACTTTGGTAAATACTTTTTATGGTCGAAAAACAAACAGGGTACAGATATATATTTTCATAAATATTTTCGTTTTTGACTGTTGATTTTAATAAGCCTTAAATTTTGCAATGTCTTAAAATGTTCATTTTCTTAGGATTGTCTGATAGCAGTGCAAATTATGTATTAGATACATTTGGATTTACTCCAAATAATTATCGCTTAAAAGCACTCGAACTGAGCATTATATAAAGTAGGTTATACCAGTATTTTTTATGACAAATTTTCTCAAAAAAACACTGGGTAACTAGAGAGGAGAAAGTACTGTAATATTCATATCAAATTCGTTGCTTGCGTTAATTAAAGTGCCTCTAACGATATTTTCTTATCATATATTTCGATTCTACATCAAGCGAATATTTGAATGGTAGACTATTTCTTGACTTGAGTGTTAGTTACGAGTTATCAAGGTTTATATCTATACACCCTTTATTAGGGAAAGTTCATTTAATATGACAAGAGGGAGCGAATATATTGAGGGTGGGCTCTGAAAAATTTCCAGTATGAAAAGGAGGAGGGACTCAAAATATATTGAGGTCACAAATGGGGGGGGAACTCTGATTTTTTTTAAGTTCTCCAGCCACTACAATTATGCCTGCCACTTGATTTTTATTCTAAAAAAACACGAGCATCACTTTATCAGCATAAATAGATAAACACTAATCAGGCTGAGTTCTTCCTGATCATTACTTGAGTTTCTGGACAAAATGTTAACAAACTGGCTCTGTGTCATGACTTCGGCATCCTTATTCATCACTAGAGGTATCTGACTCGGTTCCAGGCTCCTGAATCTCCGTTGTGGTGGGCACTTTTGCTGCAGTTTTTCTTGCAAGAAGCACATCTAGCAGCTTACTTCCTTCTTCTGCATAATCTATATTGCGCCTATAGCAATTTTGTACTCAATTGCCTTTATATGGAATCTGGGCAGGAGCTTTACACTCACCAGCTTTTGTGCGCTAACGTTTTTACTAGAACTAAAGGTATCAGCGAACTCTCTTCCATGCGTTTTTAAAACTAGCTTGTTCGCTTGTTTTTTCCTCTGTCCTTTTGCCTTTTGCGTTTTTTCCCTTCTTCGTTCCTTCTTTCTCCTGGTTGAAACGGGCACTTTATACGTATTGGTGACGGAAGCCGTGAGTTAAGGCAAGTAAGCTCTTTCTGAAGCGCTTCGAGGCTTTTGAGGTGATGAACTAAATAAGAAAGTTCATTGCTTTCCCACTGTTTTGGTACATGGTGGGAATCGTACAAGGTGTTTTTTACGCTCTTGAAGCCTGAGTTTGATAGCACCCAATTTCGGTTGATTTGAAAGCCCTATTCAAATTACTATGTAGTTCAGTGCGAAGGCAGATTTTTAAGGCTAAGTTCAAGTGCTAATAATGACCTCAGCAGCCAACTCATTTTGGCCGTTTCCTACTCTAAACCAGAACGTTTAAATATTAAAACTTATTATCAAAATACGCGGACAAATATAAAACCCCCTTGCGAAAACGCATGTGTATCGGCTGCAGATGACCTCTGGTGGACTAAAAAAATAAATATATATATTTTTTATTTGTTATAGCAGGCCGTGTATTACAGCTTAAAGCTGGTGGGGGCCTGCTTTTACTCCTCACACACTCTCCACTATATTAACTGTTTTGGGCACACTACACTCGACTCACGGTTGATTTTTACGGAGGGAGAAAAACCGGAGAACTCGGACAAAAACCTTCGAATGCAGATAAGGTATCAACAACAAACCTAACTCACATACGGTGCCCGAGCCGGGAATCGAACCCGTGACCGCAGCGGTGAGAGGCGAGTATTTTACCACTGCGCCCACCTGCATCCCCGCAAGTGCATTTGCACTGAGCCCAGTATCTCATTGGCTGTTGCTTATCATCAAGAGCCCATAACCAAGAGCGTCCATATCTCATATATATATATAGATGCTACGGCGTTTTCACAAGTTGGGCTATTTTTGCCGGGTTACACCCGTGGCGGAACAAAAGATGCCTCATGGAGAAAACACCATTGAAATACGCAGTATGCTCCAAAATGGTTTAAGTGAATTTACAAGGACAAAAATTGGCAACCGCAAAGTACGAAGGCATTCTATCAGCGAAGGATTAGCTAGACGAAAAGATAAAGAGAAACTGGAACCCTATCCCTGGCAACAGGAGCAAGGTACTTCATCTTATCAACACGCACCAGGGTTGAGCTTGCGTGGCAACCACACGATGCAGTTATCACGCACTAAATCAGTTGGTTCCCAAATTAGATCGTACAATTTATGGCATCCCCTGTCACCAAAAAATAATGAAAAGTAACGAGGCACTACAGTTGTAATTGTGAAATATTGGTTCTATTAATGTTTTAATTTGGTTGGATTAAGGGGGCACTGTCATTCCCAAAATGATAAACTATCTCATGATGAAAGACAAACTGATAGATTAGCCGAGTATACTTTACAGTTATACTGTAGAAAATGGTTAAGTTATGGTTGTGGGTAAAAATATTGTGTGATGACCAAGGCAGAGCGGAAGGACGAAGAGGAGGAATCGATAGTGGCGGCTTCCTTTCTCCGACACGGACAGGAAGTGGGTAGTTTTTTAACCCTTTGCGTAGCGGTGAATTGCATAAAGTGGACCAAACCAGGATTCTCGTTTAAAATTTAATGCAAATCAGGCTTGATTTTATTTTTCAAAACAATTTTAATTAAACCATATTAAACATGGAACATTTAAGGTATTATTCAAGGCTACCATTATATAACTTTCATAAAATTAAATAAAAATGATCAACATTCAGCCGAGAAAAAAATTTGAACCAACAACGTTTGGTATTCAGTGTTTCGTCGAAGAAAAACTCTGTTAAATGTTTCTCAATCCCATTGAGCTTCTCGAAACATTAATTTCTACAAGCTGGTAATACAATAAGCAATATAAAATCGAGAGTACCATAATTATCATGTTATCTTGTACACGCTACTTGTCACGAAGTAACGAAATGAGTACTGTTTCTTGAAGTAGAGTGTTTTGTTATCTTTGAAATCGTTAAAATATTCATATTTTAAAAGTTTAAAGGGGCTGGGTCACCTGGTGCCCGTGCGCAGTAAGTATGCTCTTGAGGTAATTAGCATATCATAAATATTCAAACCGTTCAAAATTCTTCTGCGATCGCAATGGTTTCTTTCGCAAGCAACAGTAGCATTGTGTCTGATTGGTCAGTTCAATGAGAGGTCATTTCTGATTGGCTGAGGGTAAGGTTGAAACCCTTTCAATGTTAGCAGGTAGATTTTGTGTAAGAAAGTAAAATTCAGTTGCGGAAGTTCACCTCGATTTATCCGAAAAAAACAGCAATGAAATTCCGTCTAAATGTGTACAAAAAATCTTCAACTCGTCAAATGTAATACTAGGGATTGTTTACTTGTCATCGTCATCGCTTAGGACAATCTGGCGCCATTTCTTGTGAAAATCGTCAACATTTTGCGAAACATGGTTTTGGTCCCGTGTTGACTTGAACGCTGAACTTTTCAAATTTAGTCGTCGTTCCTTGCCTTGCTGAACGGAAAACTCCCATCGTTTGGAGTTCTAAAGACTTGTAAAGAGAGTTGGAATTCGCCTCCTTTCATGATAATTGTTGTGAAGCCTTGGTTCGTTCGTGAAGTGTTTATAAATGCTTCGCTGGAATAAAGTCAGTGAGATAGCTTGGCTCGAATTTCGCTGTTTCCTAAATAATTATTTTTGAAGAGCCGACAAAGTAGCAGTGTATTGAAAAGTATAATTATGGCCATCATTGGAACAAACCGTTTGATTCGGTTTAAAAGGCCCAATTTACTTCGCATATCAGGTTGTTATTTATCGTGACCCCTAAGTATGTATATAAGAAGTATTTTTAAGGTACTGCCCTCAGCACAGATGGCGATACTGGAAAGCTTTCTGCTGCTTCCGATTAGCATGAATTTGTATTTCTTAACATTCAAAGTTAATTGGTTGTCCTTTAGCCAGATGTAAACATTTTTTAGATCAATGTTCAATTTAAGTTCGGGATCCGCTGAAGTGCTTGACGAGGCGTAAATGGCTGTGTCATCTGTATAGATTGTGACATCAGTGTACTGTAACACGTCCGGTAAATTGTTCACAAAGATAAGAAACAGCAGTGGTCCTAGGTTGGCCCTTGTGCCACTCCTATGGGTACATGCGCTGGATCAGATACGGACTGGCCAAGAACTGTCACTCGATGTCTCGAAGAGAGGTAAGACTCAAACCAATCAAGTGAGTGGTCCGTAATACCATAACAACACAGCTTTCTCAGTAGTAAGGAGTGACCCACCATGTCAAACGCCTTAGCTAAGTCCAGGAAAACCATTGTGACCAAACCATTATCCATATTACAGAGTATTTAGTCAGAGAATTTACCTACTGCAACAATGGTAGATGATTCGGATCTGAAACCAAACTGCTTAGTTGTTAAAAACTTGTCAGTTCTCCTCCAAATAAGTGTAGATCTGTTGGTAAACTGCTCTTTCAAGGATATTTCTGATGGACGGTAGTACAGAAATTGGACGATAATTTGCTGGCGCTGAAGCATCACCACATTTAAACAGCGCTAAAACCTTTGCATTTTTCCATACGGCAGGGAATATACTTGACTGGAATCATATGTTAAACAAATTTGTGATACATGGAGAGATCACATCAGCTACGTCCATTAGGACGCTTAACAAAGTCGTCAGTAATTTCACTAAACGTAAAACTGCGGTCAACATTCCTTTGTGTAAAAATCTACATTTGCTCATGCTATTGTTCAAAGATGTAAACTTTTCAGCTAGTTTCAGGCCCAACACTCACGAAATGATTATTAAGAGCTGTAGCAATACCAGATGAAGTGGTGTAGGTAACACCTTCAGAGACAATAGCTGCAATGGAAGATGACGTTTTAATTGCCTTGGAATTTTTTGCTTAAGGGTTTAGGGTAATCCATATCCGTAATTAGCTTGGTGTAATAATCAGTCTTCGCTTTATCAATTTCTCGACGCACATAGTTCCGCAACTTTCTGTACATCTCCCAATGGTACCCAGATTTAGATGATCTTGCTGTTTGCGGTCTCTCATCAACTCCGCTAAGTTAGAGTTCATCCACGGCGTGGGAGAGCCACGTATGCGTAAGTTCTTTATTGGGGCATGAGAATCAGCAACGTCGTTAAACAGTTTGTATCAGATGTTCACAGATTCATCAGTGTTCGCAGTGCTACTAAAGGCAAATGTGCCAAGGAACTGCATGCAAATCAGTCAGAAAAGAGTCCTTATTGTATGTTTTGTATGAGCGGTATTCTATTTATTTATTTACTTCGGCCATAATGGAAGATACAAAATAGAATAAAGTAAAATATACAACAAACAAAACATAGAGGCCAGGAGAACCAACACAGCATTAGCCAATTACGTTGGTTTCCTATGAAAAATAATATTACAATAAATGATCTAATTACAATACTTAATTCAACCTAAAAGCAGCATTTGAGAGGTGCGGTTAACTGTCTTGCCTGGTGACATTTCAGACATACAGACTTCCAAGACCTAGGGTTCTCGATATCATACAGAAGTGATGGCGGATGCGCAATATTTAAATAGTAATGATCTAATCTTAGGTAAAGAGATATCTTATTTACGCAGTTCGTGTGGAAGTGTATTCCAAGTTCGGGAAGCTCTTATAAAATAACTATTTTGGTAACACAGGGTCTTGACTTTAGGAATCTGATAAGTAATAAGATTAAGTGACTGAGTTATCCATCGAACGTAGAGAGATGCTTAAATTCACCCTGTTTACAAGGTTTGGCAAAACATCTGGAGCTAAGGTTGTTAAAACCGTGTTTCGCCTTATACAAGAAGATGAGGTCAAGGTATTCATACCAGTAACGTAAAGGTAAAAGCTTTAGTGTTAAGAGTCTAGATTTGTAGGAGATGTCTGTTTGGAAGGGCAACAGGAGAATAAACTTAGTAGCCCTCCTTTGAGTTCTTTCTATATCCTGTGTCAGATCTACAGCCTTTTTGTGGGTTCCATACTTGTGAGGCATAGGCAAGGTTCGACCTAACCAGGGACAAGTACAGACATCGACGGGCGCTAGTACTTCGGACTTTGACGGCAGAGCGTCTGAGTAGGCCAAGCAACTGGTTCGCCTTGGTGATCTGTTGACGAATGTGAATGGACCATGTAAGGTCGGTACAAACGGTCACGCCTAGGTCTTTTTCGCTTGGAATGTGGTCCAAAACTTGACCATCAATGGTATAGTTAGCCAGTAGGGGACTGCGTTTTCTGGTAATGATTAGAACTTTACATTTCTTCGCATTTAACTTCAGCCACCAAGAGCGTGCCCAGGTCGCCACATTAAATACCTCACCTTGAAGAATGGAAATGTCTGCTGCAGACATTTGGTGTCGTCAGCAAACATTGTCACCTCGACGGAGGACGAGGTGATCGATAATGGGAGGTCGTTGGCATCAGGATCAAGAACAGAAGGGGTCCCAGAATAAACACTTAAGGAACACCGGAAGTGACTGGAAGCGTGTTCTACATGGCGCCATGTCTGTAAAATCGAGTCGAATTCCGCATGAAAATTTACAGACAATGTATGGAAAACTGAAAACACGATTGCACGCTTCCCAGCACAGCTACATCCCTCAAATTTCGTCATGTTAATATTTTACCTGGTATCTTAAGTTTGTATCTGAAGAATATTTCAGAAATTCGATTTGACGAATTTTATTTCGCATCGGATTCGCATCAATTCCCATACAAACACTGTATTTCGCGCCATGTTTGCACCCCTTTCAAAATGTCGGAATTTACCGCGAACTGGTCTATTATATTTTAAAATACACCTATTTATAAAACTATTTTTAAAACTTTCTGTATTTATCCTTGGCCATAAGCTTTCTTGTCTCCGTAGTCTTAAAGTTGAGTCCTTGATGCGAGGCAACAATTCACTAAGTCGATGATAATTAATTTTCCTGATCTTATTACATATAGAGCGATCAGTGGTTTCCAAAAGGGAAGTTATATTTACATGAGAGGATATGTATCTACGTTTATGACAGCGAGTTAAAAAAGATTGGATAGTAGTAAGTTCAGGCGGAAAAGCAACAGAAACTGATAAACCATAGTTAACTTTAGGGAGTACAATATATGAAACAAGGTGATCGCTTTCTTTGTGACGATAACCTTCTTGCCTAGGACATCTTAAAATATATATACACTTATTGGCTTCATTAAGTTTAGAACGCATAATGGTCATAAAATCTACAATGCCAACCACGTAATACTTTCAAAACGAATTTTACCTTTACCTACTTGATAATCAGTCATGAAAGTTAAAATTTCTCCTTGTAAATCAGTTTAGTAATGTAACAATATTCTTATTGAAAACTAAGTCTTAATACTGGATGGTTGGAGAAATCGTTTCGCTCACTCGCTCACTAAGCTGTTAGCAGAATGGAATGCTTGGAGTGCAACTTGATAATAATAATCATCGTCATTTTATAATCCACCGATAAATTTTTGCATGTTCTCATTGGCCAAAATGTGTCACGTGGTACACTTTCGCAGGGCAGAACACCGTTGCTATGCTCGCAGGAGCAGATGCGATTTTGACTGAGTCGGCTGTTTTCTCAGGCTAGTTTTATCAGTTTTATGCGTGTCCACCGGCCACCCGATAGTTTTAATACTTACACATGTTTATAAGTTTTATTCGTAGTTTACGTGAAAGGTTTTCGTGAATGAATGAAGTAAAGTGTTCAAAAGTCAGAGCAAGTGTCGCTGGAAAATGAAAAGCTTGGTTTATCGTGTGAAAGAAAATAATACTTGACAAGAAACTCAATCCGATAATTTTGAAGGAATATTTCAGGACTCGAAAGGCGCCTAACTGTACTTGAACCTAGAGAAACGGAAATAATTTATAATTTGTACCGAGCAAAAACGTAACGGCGTACGGCGGGAAATCGCCGATGAATGCGAAAGAAAACTTGTATTGGATTCTCAGATGTAGCCGAGCTCTTCCCGCTGTTGATAGATTAAAAGAACATCTTGTAAATAGTATCTATAGTTGTCAAAGATATAGAAGATGAAATGGCTGCTTCCAGCGAGAACATGGCTTCTAAAAACACGAAGAAAAGTACGACCACTCAAGAAGTCAAGTGACTTTCGACCGGCAGGTTTTCAACTCAAATCTTCCACAAACATGCACACTTTTGTTTCCAGATGATGATTTCGGGTTCCTGGTAAAGTTGCGATTGAACCTCAGTGCAACTAATTAAAATACAGGTCAGTTTTCATCCTTAAAATGTATTTTTGATGTCGGAAAACAAACTGCTGTGAACGCCATGAGATTCAACTTCAAGTGAAAGTTGTCGAATATCGGTCTAATTTTAGATTAATTTCTATTGCCGCGAAATGGGTTCCTGGCATGTGCTCCATTGCCTCCCCAATCTCGTTCCCAGAGCCCGCGCGTTTTTCGGCTAGCGGTGATCTACCCTCCAGAAGATCGCGGGCTCTGGGAACGAGCACAGTCTGAAGGTCATTGCAGACAATCAAGCTAGCTCATTGCAGACTGGAGTATTCAGCCAAGCACCAAAACTGGCCATTGTCGGATGAAACAGGAGAAAATGCACAACCTGTTCGACCAATTATTGTAGACTTTACTCAAGGGCACCCAACGAGTACTTTTTAAAATTCGTTTGAAACCAGTTGTCTGCAGCTTATCTAGCCATTTTAAGGCGCCTACTATGTCTTTTAACGTATTCTAGAAAGCTAAGCTGTTCGGATTTTCTAGGTGGAAATCGCGTCAACCGAAAATACTATGGCAAAATATTCCCGGCCTACGAATTTGTTAGTAGTCTAGAACATAACAAGAATTTTCTAGCCCAAGTAACTTCATGTTGCAAAGTTTTGTGGAGGTACGATTTTTTTAGGGATTCTTTTTTCCTGTTCTGACTCTATTGATCAGACGAATTGTGGAGGTACGAATTTTTTAGGGATTCTTTTTTCCTGTTCTGACTCTATTGATCAGTCGAATTGGGACATACGAATATTTTAGGGGAAACCTTTTAGTCTCCCTTTTCTTCTATAATTTTCTAGGGATTGGAAACACATTTTCTAGCCAGTATTTCAGAAAACAATTTTCTAGGGACAATTATTTCAAATCCGAAAGTTTTAGGCTAACTTACTCTCCCGAACAGCTTTTTAACCGAACACTTCGTTGGGTGCCCTTGTTTACTGCAACAACAGTTCTGCGACTATTTCACGACCACAAAACATGCACTTTTGCGCATGCGTCAATTTCTTCACCTCCGGTTTCTAAAAATCCTAAACATTTTGCGCGCTTTCACTAAACACCAAACTTTTTCCTGTTATGGATAGTATAAAACATGGCTAAGGCTTCTTTATTTGTTAAATAACTTAAAAGTTTATTTATTTATTAGTTTACAAAGCTGATAGTGATATAAAGCTGGTGAATCGTATTTGAAAAATGATCGCTTCGACGGCATGAAGCGAGTTTGCAAAGCTGCAGTCATCCAAATTCCAAAACAAAAACTGTTTAGACTTCAGATTTAATTCAAGTTTTGAGTCTCGTTTAATTATCATAAAGAGAAGTTCTAAATAGCCGTTAGCTTTCTATTTCAGATATCAATTAAATTTCTCCGTAAGTGCTAGCCGCATCCTGAAAGGAAATATATTCTGAATTCAACAAAAACAGACCAATGAACAAGTCTGTATTCCTACAACCACAAATAATTCCAGTTTTAGTCAAATTTCTCAAGTTTAAGCAGAGTTTTTACTCATGTCTTAGTAAGAACTGCAAACCCGGCGTTCTTCAGTTCAAAGACTTCATGACATGCGCAGTGGTTACAAACTAGAGCAGATTTCGTTGGACAAACTACGGCATGTCCGTAACCGTGCCGTAACCGTGCTGTAACTGTGCTGTGCCGTATTTCTGTAATTTGATTGGATGAGCAGGGCAAAAACAACGAGAAACCATTTCAATGTCACGGTAACCGTGCTGTAGCCAGGCTGTAGTTTGTCCCACTCATACCAAATTTGCTCTACCAAGATAACTTCCGTACCGTTTTACGTCCGTCGTGTCAAGAACGTCTGTTGCTTAAAGTGCCCATGAACCTTATTTTTTTATTTTAGATATCAATTCTAAATCAAGCGAATAGTAGAATGGCAAAATATATGTTGCTTTGAATGCTGTGCCGCTGAGTTAAGGAGGTTTTAATATCCAAAATGCTAATTACATGACGTCAGGGGAGGTATTTGCAATCATTTCGTCTTAGTAGTTATGAATGGGCAATAACATTTTTGTATAATATTTTCTAAGAGAGACTCTATACGTAAGGCCAGAGAAGCGTTTTTAATCGCACAGGCGAGAACACTCGAACCTCATGGCCTTAATAGATATCTGTTTTCACTTTCTTAACATTTTTTCACGATCTATCATATTGTAATCTGTTTTATGACAGCTCAGTATCAAGTTCAAAAATACACGCCAATGTAAATTTTCTTCATTGTACCTGAAGAAGGCTGGTGTGGCCAGCCGAAATATTGTACCACTAATTTCGAAATTCTACGTTGTATCGGTCTTTGCTTCTTCATAGTCATTAAAATTAGCATTTAGGAAATTAAAACCTCTATAAGTCATTGGCACAGCATTCAAACCAGTATATATTGTACCATTCTTCTATATTTCACTTTATGTAGAATTGATATCTAAAATAAAAATTAAGGTACTCGTTCCCAGGGGTCTTTACGCGCCTAATCCAAGATGGCGTCGACGCCATCTTGGATTAGGCGCGTAAAGACCCCTGGGAATGCATTGGCAACCACATGCCTGAGCGGCGTGTTGTTGTAGTTTTGATTTTTCTTGAAATTGTCGCCTATTTCGCCTCGTCTGAGCTCCCGACTGCAGCCTAAAGGCACTCATAGGTAAGGAACTATGCATTTTCGTATCTTATGTAGGTTTTGAGAGTGACTTTTAACGCTTCTGTGTCAAAATTAGCCGGAGAGCAACACCGACCTCGAGAGCGAGGGTCTCTGCCTGGCCCTGGGTCTCTGTTAAAACCAAACCAGCCTTCCAGTTCTATATGAACTTACAACATTTTCCCTTCATTCTCTAATTAATTCTGCGTGCACATGCATGAATGAAAACCGAGATGAAGTTTTATTGGGGAGCTGGCTCGCGCAGCGCGTAATCTGTCTCACCACTGACATTCTCGAGTTCGATTCTTGATGCAACAAGAGCCCATCTGGGCTTTCACTCGGGCCACATGAGATTGAAGATGAAATACTAGTATCAAGTCGTGCTTTAATTCGCCAGTGAGAACGTCGAAAAAACAGACTGGTCTATTAATCGCTTTTATGGCATGACTATGATAACGCAGGATTCGAACAACAGAATACTGGCACATTCAAGTGTATAAATGCAATACAATGACATATTCAGATTTTGAATTTGATTGAAAATAGATCAAAAACTCGGGGAAATGTCCGGCTAAAACTGTATGAATAAATGTGAAATGAAACATAAATTTCATAGCAAGAAAAAAAATTGTAATTCCTATAAATGAGAAAGCTCTTCTATTAAGCCGCTTCTCATATACACAGACTGTTTCACAAAAAACATTTGCGCCTATCGACACAAGAATTCAGTTGACCTTTCAAATACTTTATTCTGAGGTACGCATACTCTAAATCAGATGTTAAATAAAGCGATAATTAGAAGGAAAAGTACATTAACAGACAAACTGAGAGGAAATTTATTCAAATCAAAAGGAGTTTACTTACAGTACTTACGTAACTGACACCTTCGTGCACATATGCACTGAATCGGAATGAAAGTCGAAGCCTACCTCGAACTTAACTTTCAGCTAACCTGTTTCCTTTCATTCCACAATGAATAATAATCTCATAAAGTAAGCCCGTAGCTTTCAATAAATTTGCCAGTGTCTGAATGAAACAGCTAGATCTTTTCCAATTTCTCTCACGAGTCACGGCAGAAGACAGTCTCAAGCTACAAAACTTGAATGTTGATCCTCTTCACAGGAACGTAATTTAACGTCTCCGATCAATTCCTCTCTCTTTGCTGGCAGTTCATGCTTCTTGTTCGTATAGTTGCCCCACTGAGCCGTAACCACAAAACGAGCACAGCATTTCAGTTGGCATACACTGCGTACATCTGCTTAACTAATTAGATTTGTAAAAATCTTAGCGGATCATGTAAATATTCCGCTTGGCTCAAATATGAGGGTTTCTGCCGTCAAAGTTCATGTTTTGTTTCAGGTTTCCCCATATTAGCAGACTTGTATAATGTCTCGAGCTCTCCGAATCCAGTAGAAAGACTCTGGTTATTCTGTCGTAAAACATGGACCTGACCCAAATTTAGGTTGTATTGCATCATTGCCCACGATGGAATAGATTTCTGACAATGACTATTTGAAATTGATATCTCCTTGTCTCGCCTAGTCTGAGCTTTGAATTTTCTTATCTGAGCGCGCCTGAGGAAATCTAACCTTTGTTTGCGTGACCAGCACAGTGCAATCTGATTGGTTAGAATTTGACCTTTAACGCATGCGCAGAAGCAGTTTGACACTGATTAAAAAAAAAAAAAAAAACACTTGCATTTTAAGACTCGGCGCTGCCACAGGCAGCCCGAGTAATTATGACATGAGCGAGTTCAGTTTGTTGACTCACCCATGCTCCGAGGGTTTTTCCCCTCCATAAAAATCAACATGCGAGTTAAGCGTTGAGTGCAGAGAATATGTGGTCTGTGGAAGACCTAACCAGGGGACTTTGAAAGAGACGATTCCCCTACCCCTGGAGCAAGAAAGGTTTTCTGGCGAAACAATACTTCCACGAGTAGGTCAGGTCCGCCATCTTGGATTTTCATTAACTAGTGCCAATCTCCCACGTGTAAAATTGCGAAGAATGCCTGGTGGTTTAGATGCGTGCTTTGACAACCGCTGCGAATCAGCCTGTTTTGGAAGGTAAATAAGCTTAATCACGTTTAAATATTCACGAAATTCTAATATATTAGGTCTAAGGTGGGTCTTAGAAGAGTTTTTGCTTTAACTCTTTGAAAGTGCGTGTTTTTTCCCCAATGATTATGCTTAAATTGCTATATTACACAATCGGATGCGATTTGAACCTGATTGTAATATACGCACCGTCGCATAATAAAAGCTTCAGGTTCATGATACATGTATGTGAAAACCATGTATGTAAATATATGTTAATGTTGGGTCTCCCTTCTAGGTGTTCCCGTAGATAAGCCGCACCCCCGATTTTGAACGAAAATTTTGGGTGAAAAGGTGCGGCTTATACACGGGTAAATACGGTATGTGGAATTTTGTTCTAAAATATTTTACTTGGGGGTGAAAGACATGTACATGTAGGTACATTTTCCTATGCTGTCACAATAATTATTGTTGGCTGTGCATTTCAATCGAGTTTGTGAAATATACATTGTAAAGGCAGTTAGAATGTATACTACAAACACATCAAACCTTCCTGTTCCACAACTGTAATTTATTGTACACTATGTTGTACACTGTCAATAATATTGCAGCTGTTCATGTAAACCTGTACAGTGATAACTGCAAAATTTCCTTTAGTAAGATAAATTTACATGTCGATATAGCATTCATTAATTCACAGTACAGTTGTAGTACAGTACTGCTTTCACTCGTAAGATGCACAAGTTGTGAGTGAAAGTGTGTGCTGTTGTTTCTGTTTGCCTCATTATAGAAAGCATTTGTGAGTGGCGAGTAGTGGATATTGCATTATTTGCAAGTGGTACTATACAGTAGATGACTAGCCTACGTTGCATCCGAATTGAGCCCTGGTTAAGTCTGTTTGTTTAAGAGCGACCAAAACCTTGTTCTGACCCCCAGTGTGGTTGCAGGATTATATATAATTGATTCTGATTGGCTTTTAAAAATGCTCATTGTTACACATTTTCTGTCACCGGTGCGAATTGCGGCTAATTACTCGGGCTGCCTGTGGCAGGCAGGAGTCCGAATCTGCAGGCCATTATTTTTGTTTTTGTTTCATGCAGCAAAATTTCTGCCCAAGTATTAAATTTCAAGTTCACCACCAATCAGATTGTACTGTGCTGGTCACGTAACACTCGCCAGGTTAATTTATTTACATAATTTAATACAGTTTAACTTCACTTGTGCGAAAGCCTTCCAACAGGCTCAGGATATTTCAACTGGCGCTCTTGTCGGAGTGTTTTGTTTACCGAGAGAATTAAGCGACTTAACTAGGTTACTGTATTTACCCGTGTATAAGCCGCACCCGTAGATAAGCCGTACCCCAAGTTTTGAAGCTTGAATTTAGGAAAAAAACTTTTTTTGAAAAATACAAAAAATAATTAGAAAATCTTTTGTCCGAGTTCATAAACGCTTGTACTTGATGCCAAACTTCTTCAAAAAAAGAATAATCTTTTGTTGGAGTTCATAAACACTCGTACTTGAAGCAAAACTTCATCAGATTGTCATAAATAAATAATCACAACTTTAATTCGATCGAATATGGTTCAACTTGCCTTGTCATTTCTTGTGTATATTTTAACCTGCAGTCTTTAAATCACTCCAGAGTTCTTCCGCATTTATTCCTCAATTAACTAACAACAATTCCAAGGAACCACTTTCCTTTAATCGCTAGAGCAAGAAAGGTTTTCTGGCGAAACAATACTTGCACGAGTAGGTCAGGTCTGCCATCTTGGATTTTCATTAACTAGTGCCAATCTCCCACGTGTAAAATTGCGAAGAATGCCTGGTTGTTTAGATGCCTGCTTTGACAAGCGCTGTGAATCAGCATGTTTTGGAAGGTAAATAAGCTTAATAACGTTTAAATATTCACGAAATTCTAATATATTAGGTCTAAGGTACAAAATGTAGGTCTTAGAAGAGTTTTTGCTTTAATTCTTTCAAATTGCGTGTGTTTTTTCAATGATTATGCTTAAATTGCTATATTACATGATCTTTCTCTGTTATTTGTTTTACTTTTTCTTCTTCTTTCATAAAGGTTTAGTGGTATCCACATACAGTGGAGTTTAAACAAATGGTAATTTATGCGAATTTTTGATATCTTTTCTAGGTGTTCCCGTAGATAAGCCGCACCCCCGATTTTTAACGAAAATTTTGGGTAAATACGGTTAGGTGTTTCCATGAGATCACATTGCAGGGTCATTTTGATATTTGAGCCAAGATACCGTATTCACTCACGGATAAGCCGCACCTTTTTACCCAAAATCTTCGTTTGAAATCGTGGGTGCGGCTTATCTGTGAGAACATCTGCACACGGTTCCGTAAATTGACATAAATTAAAATTTTCAAAGAATTTTTTTTTTATGAACACAAAACCAAAAGAAACTAAGCACTGGTCATTGATTTTGCAAGTTTGGTGGCTCTCAGTCTCAAAAGAGCTGTTTTGATGTAAGTTATATTCTTGCTAAACCTTCTTCGTCAAAAGATCTTTAACACGGTTTATAGTTGCTTTTCTGGAGAAACTAAATGTCACCACACATGGAATCTACTCTACATTGTTTTGACTTCGTTCAGTGAAAACCGGTAATCTAGTGTCCAGTTTTCTCTTTTCCAACAGATGCCTGGTTACTAAGCTACGGACGAACGTGAACACGTTGTTGGTTCGGTTGTCATGTAAAATTCGATCTAAAAAGTGCCCCGAATGAACAGATCTTGGTAAACAAATACTATTTGATGGAAAGATAGGTCATGTATTTAAGTACACTGTACATGTATGTAGACATAAAGTTTATACTATAATTTCAGAGCTGAAATTACAGATACAACTTTGGAGTTCTCTCCAGTTTGAAGACCTTTGAATGTCCGATGAAGGTTACAATGTACGTTTGATATTCTTCAAAAAAACTTCCTAAACTCTAGCTTTGAAATTGGAGGTGCGGTTTATCTGCAAGTGCGGCTTATCCGTGAGTTAATACGGTACTAGACTAAGATGGCGGGAAGCGAAGAAGGCCCGTATCTTATTTTATTACTTGTTGCTGTACTATTTCGCATTTCTGCTATCAGACGAAGACAACGATTTCTCCAAAGGCTTAGGCTTTTGACCCTACGAAATAGGAGGAAACGAATCGAGGCGTACCACAGCTTCCAACTAATAGAAGCTGAGACACCTAAATGCTGCCAAAGAAAGTCGACTTGGTGTTATGAAAGGCCTCAATTTTGGTTTGAGCACATGGTTCTCAACCAGTACAAAGACAATATCTGGTGCCAGTATTCACGACGCCCGTGTTCTGCGAATGAGTGCTTTGGTCAAAAAAGTTGAAGATTGCCGAATATTGGTTTCTCCAATACTTGAAACTCGAGGTGGTGACGACATAAAACCACTTCTTGTAGCTGACCCAGCTTACAGACTAACCACTTGGTGTATTGAACCATATCCTGAAACATCGGCCATTACTCTAAGTCAAATTGAACACAACAGGTCTTTGAGTAGTGCGAGGGTAGTGGTAGAGCAAGCATTCGGATTGTTAAAGGGTAGATGGCGTTGCCTGTTAGATAACTTAGATGAATCCGTGGAGAAAGTGCCCCACACCATTATTACCTGCTGTTTACTGCATAACATCTGCTTAGACAATAATGACGAAATTGATGTGGAGGTCCACAATGATGGTGCAGACTACGTTCCTCCACTCCCGGGCCATGATGTTAACCGAGAAGGGACAAGGTTAAGAGACAGAATAAGGGAGTCATTTTTTTAGTTTGTACGTTTGGTCTATTTACATACGTTGTGCAGGTGTTAAAATAGATATCATCTAAGCCGGAAACATTAATTTCATTTCATCAATACTCAGTGCTCAAAGATTTTTACACCCCCCCCCCCCCCCCCCCCCCCCCTCCCCCTCTTCTTCCCAAATGCAAATTCTAAGGAAAAAACCTAATAGGCCGAGGCTAGCTATTTAAATATATATATATATATATATATTTGTTAATTTTGGTGTTCACTCACGTTTTATTGCTTCATAAAATAATACAAGCTTAGTATATTTGAACTAATAAAATAAATGCCCTCTTGGTAGATTAATTAGATATATTAATTGACTGGCTGATTACAAATAAAATGTTGTTTTATTTAAATATTACTGCTATATATATAAAATTCATTATAACTTCATAAAACATGTGAGCTTATAACTAGTGGATTTTTTTTCATATAATGTCTAAAATGTTCTCGATAAGGCTTGGAGAATAAAATCAATTGCTGTATTTTTTCCTGTCCTACATGGCTAAACGGACAGGTCGTAATCTCACTCATTTTTTGTGTGACAAAAATACAAGTAACTTTATTTTCTATACTCATTTTAAACAATTAGCATTTTTTTTGTATTCATCCTATTAGTTAACGAAACTACAACAGAAATGAACAGTAGAAACAATTAATATTTAACAATTATTCACCGACACTGAGGTGAATAATTGTTTTAGTATATACCACACAAGTGAATAGCCAGCGCCAAATAGTTATTTTCTGACAAATGCACAAAACCCCGCGTGAGGTAATCACTGCTTCGCTCGAGGGTGAATAGAAAAGGATATTCAGAGTTTGAGTAGCCAATCAGAACACGTGAAAAGCACTTTTCACTTGTGTGGTATATACTAAAGGAGAATAACCTCCACATACTTGTATTCATACATCCAACGTATAAGCATTAAAATATAAATGTTTACTAGCGTGTCTCTTGTTTTAGGCTACATGTAGTTAATTTGACATAAATTAGAACAGCATTATGTAAACAAAAATTGTACTGGTATAAGTACAGAACGTTTCCTTATCAGTTTTTGTGAACGAAAACAAATCTAGGAGAAAACAACCATGAAGGAACGAATGAAGGAATGAGGAGAGTGGACAAATATTTTTTCCCATTACTGTTCCTGTGCAAATTGTTTTTTAGTTTTTTCATCCCCTCCAGGATATAATGGTTCGTCCCTTTGGTATTTTTGTTTCCTCTGCCTGATCTATGTCATCGTTTTATTCCCCCTTAAAGATCTTTGCTATTTCCTTCACCATACTAAACATCATCTGCTGGCCCTTCAGCTCCCTCTCCCCTTCCTTGTCAGCCAGCCTCTCTAAGAACTCATGGTCCATCTTCTGGCTTTTCAGTCAAAAACGACATGAACTCAGTACTCTTGCTAGAGCTGTGGTCTGTTTCAACTGACTTTCGTGGCTTTTTAGTTGGGGCACAACTTTTCTTAGCAGGTGCGGCGTTGCTTTTTCGTTTGGACTTGGACCTTGACGATATATCCTTAAAGCCAAACAAGGCTTCGGCGTCTGCAACATTTCCGTCGGATAATTCCTTTTGGTCACCGTAACTGTCCGTAGAGGTAGACGGGATTGATGACAAAACACTGGCCGTAAGGTCTTCAGACTCAACAGCGGTATCTTGATCGAAGCAATCTTCCGGTTTGTCATCTACAAAGCCACATTCTACAACCCTCTTTGGTGTAATTTTTGGTCTACATCCCAAACCCAAAACCTCATCCAAACCATCATAGTATGTAAACGATTCCCTGTTGTTGCCACTTCTATTGTTGTGGTCTTTCACGCGCTTGTACTCATCTTCGAGATTTTTGACCCGTGCTTTGCACTGGGTCACGGTTCGAAAACCTTTCAACCCTTGGTTTTTCAGTTCCTGGTTGAACTCTTGGCAAATGGACTTCCATTCTGCAGCGCTGTGGCGCTTGCTAACAGGAAAATGAACTTTCCAGACTTCGATTCCCCTGCCCAATGCACAAGTACTGACTTAAAACTCTGTAACATGGTCAGCAAAAACTGACATAAATAAAGTTAATGGTGGAAAGAAAGATCTATAACTGTTGCAGTCAGGACCACAAATACCTAACTACATTTGTACAATTGACATGTCCTTATTATACCAAACTGCCACCTTATATACCAAACTGCCACCAAAACTGCACTGTCCATATATGGAATGTATCCACAGGGATACCAACACAGTCTTTCGGATAAGGAACTCATTTCTCTTTTCCTTTCATCCAAAGAGAAATATCATGACTCACATGCAAACGAACAGTTTCAACTGAGTGGCCTCTGACATGAACTGTTCATCATAACCAGTGTTCTCCCCAGAGCGTGGTGCCCATAGCACTCCACCGCGCTGCATTTTCTTAGTGCTGCTTTGCTCAATCATCACGATTTTTAAGCGATTTCTATTAAGTGAGTTTGTAGCAATGTTTCCGAAATTTTTCTGGTTTTGAAATTCCTCAGCATATCTAAAATGGCTAGAGGATGTTTTTATATACAAGTTCTACGACATTTACATGTACAACTCATCAACCTGACAAAAATAATAAAATTGAAGTTAATCACATGGACGTTTTTTATTGCTGCCATCTTGTAGGTACATTATTGTACTTCATATATGGTCTCCTATAATGTCCTCTTGTCTCAGCCAACGTCCACTGCTATATCCATGACTATCCATGCATAATGGTCCATGACTATCCATTACTATACTTTGCTATTCTTTCCTATCCATTGAGTTTCCATTGAGTATCCTTTGCTATCCATTGCCATTTGCTACTATCCTTTGCTATACAAATGCTGCAGTGGTAAACTATGGGTATTAAAGTCTCAGACAATGTGAAACTAATTACTCGTGCCAGGCCTTTGGCCAGCATGAGTCTTAAATCGCAAGCGTTTTTTAATATTTATTTTTACAACGTCGAACATTTATTCGCCGTTAACCAATCAGATTACACAAGAGCCCATTGTTCGATGGACAACACGTGACAGGATCAACCAATTGGATTCGACACCCACAGGAACTTGGTTCTCAGAGAGAGGCAAGATCGATCTGATATTCCCAGGAATGGGAGCTAAGATTTGAGCCATTCTTAACCATTATTTTGCCGTAACCAAAGGTTTCTTTGACTGAAATAACAAGATGTTCAGTTATGCTAGGGCTGACAGGACTTTCTGGGACTTTCAATGAAAAATTCTCACATTTACGAACGGATCCACAGCTAGCTAGTGGGGCTGTGTCAAACACTATAACCGAATAATTGTAAGTATAAACACGAACTTTAATACAAGCTTGTAGTGTTGTCATTTATTAGGTTAATGGCTTCAAATAGAGTAGAAACTGGCCCGATTTCTCAGCTCTTGGATCTTACAGGAGGCCAGCACTTAAATTCTATGGGTTAGGAGTACTTTTAGTCTTAAAAATTCCCACAATTTGGTTTGAAGACAGACGACTCCAATGTCAATTATCTAAAAACCGAGTGGAAATCACATGTTTATTTCTGAAATACAAGACATAATTTGGGATCAGTTATTATTTAGTATCTATTATGTATTTGAGAACTAATAATTTACTTTACATTTCAGTTATATGTGTATCATTTTATGTACAATTTCACTCATTAATTTTTATCTGAACTAAGTTTCGCCCACAGACTCGCTGGCTCCAGTTTGCTAACTACATGTACATTGTGGTATTAAAGCTCAGTGGTTTAAGTGTTGATCTGTTGTGCAGAGGTAGTGGGTTCAAACCCTGTGTAGCCACCTTTGCATCCACTCTTAGTGTTGGTCCCTTCCCTCCCCATGTTCCCCTGGTGGGACCTTAAAAGAGCTGGGAGAAGGTACTGCCTAAATGCTCTAGCTGACATCTGCAAATGGTTAATACATGTAGATGGATTAGACCTTCGTGTTTTCTTGGATCAGGATGTTAAATCGTAGGTCGACACAGAGCGCAAACAAATATCTGGCAGTGACCACCCTCGAGTGGAGTGGATATAGTCTTACATAGATAGTTTATTAAAACAGTGTCCCTCTCCAATTAGCAGTACCTAGTGGTAGTCTTTCTTTTCCACTTCTCCCTTGGTGCTGCTACAATGTATATATATTTTATTAATATGCAGGCTAAATCTAGTAGATGGTAGCATACATACTACATAAAATATAATAATGACCGCTTAGGTAAATATTGCATGTACATGTATCTGTGGCTTCCCCCAGGGGTTGACTCCTGGAAACCCAGGGGCGTTTGTCAGATGTTTGTTGCCCGTCGGTCAGGGGTAAAAGCTCACTTTGGTTACATGCACAGGAGCTTGTGTCTAATGTGCTGTCAGATCTCACAATGGTACTGGCTTTGTTGTTTGATGCAATTGCACTTCAAGTGCCTAGGCGGCTATATGAAAGTGCCAAGATTTGGAAATGGTTTTACTGAGTTGCCATGGTTGAAAAGATCTTCGATATTGTATGCAAAGCTATGACAGGAGTGAAAATATGTTTGCTAAGATATTATTTCAGCAGCATTTTGAGTTTTTGCACATCTTAATTTATCCTGTTTCTTGTCCCTTGAGTAATGACAAGAGGAAATGTATCAATTTCTATATTGGAAAACAAAGCACTGAATCCTCTGGAGAACTATCACATGGTCAGAAATGGGGCAACAAACAGGCACACACAAAC
Source organism: Actinernus sp. WN-2022 (assembly GCA_030867875.1). Classification (NCBI taxonomy): domain Eukaryota; kingdom Metazoa; phylum Cnidaria; class Anthozoa; order Actiniaria; family Actinernidae; genus Actinernus; species Actinernus sp. WN-2022. Next base: position 36,868,857 of record JAOWCC010000936.1, on the reverse strand, counting down.
CATGTATAACACTGTCAAAAAAAGCTAGAACTCCATAAACTTAATGTATTCACATATTCCTGGGTGGCCCGAGTTAAGGCCACTCAGGCCTCTTGTTAAATTACAAAGTTCTATAAACACATATGGATGTTGCAAATAGAGGAGCCAATCAGAGCCAAGAAAATTTCAATACAAACATAATCCCATGGATATATGAGGGCTATAGCCCATGCATAATTTGCCTGAATTCAGGTTTCACTAGCATGCATTTCCTCTACAGGCTTTCTCTAAATTTTAATTTTGAAAATGTAGAAAAGTAATAGAACTAATTTTCCACAAAATGTGAAAGTTAGCATTTCGGTGCTCAAAAATGGCACAAAAACTGTAAAGAATCATTTTTTGCCAGAATAACAAATGCATGCTTGCATGTATTTTGCACCTTACATAGCAGATCCTTTATATGCAAAGACTGAATAGCACTACCAGCTCTAAAGTGCTTTGAGAGAAATGTTTCATAATGTTTTCTATTTTGCTGAGCTAAGGTCATTAAAAAAGTGGCAAGGGTAAAGAAAAGAAAAAAATAATACATTGGTGCCATTAAACATTTTGGCAGTTTTGTTGTTAAAATGTTAATTTTTTAGTGTTTTATTGTTTATGATTTATCCTCAATACTGGTCCTTTTAAAGAATTGTTGAAGTGGGGTGGATTCTTCACAATGTCCCTTTGGATATTGTTCTTACATTATCCAAAAATTTAATGTATGAACAGTGAAACATAACTTACCTATGTTGACCGGGAAAACTTGGTGCATGGCCAGACAATCATGGTTCGGGCAGACCTTGACAGCAACAAGGAGTCATTGGATTTCTGGCCTGGGTGATTTGACACAGACCCCAACGCGTTCCCACAGAGTCTGCAGTACTCATCTGCTGGGATAAAGTTGTGAGGCCATGTTCCTACAGTTAGATCAAACAAAGAACAGGTGTCTCTTCACATTATTTCTTGGAGCAACCTGCGAGAGAAACAGCAAGGGATGCTTTGTTGTTCTGCTAATGGCGAGGTAGAGAGCCTCTTGGTTTCGTATGAAGACAGTGGCAGCCAGGCGATGTTAGTAGGAGGAATAACTGTCAGTAGTTTTGGTAGTGCTGGCAGTAGCAGCAGAGGCTGTGGTGGATGCCAATGGGACTTACGCAGTGTTGACCTGCTTGAAACATGAAAACAAAAGGTTGACATGCACACACAATATCTTCTTGCTCTGTTTTCCTTTCGTGGAGTAGGAGCACCGGCAGTCCTTTCCAGTGCAGATGAAGCGCTGTTGGGTGTTTCTCCTAATATGGCAGATCCCAATGGATTGCTTGCTTTCTCCGGCCTGGAAATGGCATACACATTGTCTGAAATCTGGATAACGGTAGGGTTTCCACCACCAGACAAGACCAAACTGTTTAGCTCTTCCTTCAGTTCTGACTGCACAGGAAGGATCCGGTGTTGGCTTGGAGAAAGCCCACCGGCAGACTTCCATGTTCTGTTGTGGTTTTCACATTCTGGCATGTGAACTCTTGCAGCGTATTTCTGTTGTGGTGCACCAACCATTTCACCTTGCACTCGTCGTGCATACACAAGCCAGAGCCCATCTTGTTTAACGACGAAACATTGGACATCTTGATTACTTGTTCCTTTGTTCATACTGAAAATAACCTGGCCATGAGTTGAATCTTGAGAGGCGAAGTGACAGACTTTTTCCTCTTTGCGGACGGTTCATACGTGCCACCAAGGGGACAGCCACAAGCGCAATTTGCGCAAAATGCACAAGGCTGGTTTAAAAACTTAGAGACAAACAATGTACATGCACAAGGCAACGAGTACTGGAGTTAACAAACAGCAAACAATAGCTCAAGTACTCATTGGTTGACCACTGAGACAACCGGATATGTTCAGCAGACCAATCAGAAGCAGCCTTGCAAACGGTGAAGAAAATCTGAAGATTCAAGGTGAGAATTCAGTGGCTGCGATTTAGTGACTCAAAAGGCATTGAAATCATGTTAGATCTGTTGGATCTTATTTGCTCAAGAACATAAATTATATCCTTGAGAACATACATTGTACCTGGAGAATAGGGCTGTGTGTCATGAGGATCGAGCGACCTTTGTATTTGCAGACAGTTGTTTACAGCCATGTGCACATCAGCTGATGAACCTCCTGCACATGTACATGTAGGATGGTTAAAATCAAAACAATTATGCAAAACTGACACTGTATTGATCGACATAGTCTTCAAGGGAAAATAATTGTGTATCATTTCAATCAAGCATTGACCTTTAACTTTGTGTAGCCAATTAATTGCTACCAATCAGACTGACTCTCTATATGTGCATCACCATGACATGTACATACCCCCTTTGAAACAAAATAGTGAACCATGTATGGAAAACATGTATCCAAAAAAACACCCATAAAAACCACTAGCAGGCTACATGTACATGTATGTATTTATCTGCAAAGGTAAATAGATCATTGTTATGACTAAGCAAAACCCCAGATGTTGTGTTATTTCACTACTTGTTATTGCCTTGGTAAGCTCATGAAAAGAAGATTGTAAGTGAAATACACAATAGCTGTTTTCCCCCCAAAAGTTTACAAAGCACCATAACATTGAAATACAATATCAGTTGGTCACATATTATGACCTATGGTTATTTCTAGTACTACACATTATGTTGATTCCAGTTGAGTTTTTGTCATAATTTTAATCAAATTATGTCTGATTAAAAAAGGTGAAGCCCAATTTTGAAAGTCTGTTCATCAGGCTTCATAAAGACATATTTCCATATTTTTGTGAATATGTATTACTTAACAAAAGTAAATCCAAAACAAGTCTTTTTCCAATTATAAAATTGACCCAAATGAGTTAATGGGTTCTCCCAAATGTCTATGAATATTATCGTTATTTTAACTGTACACATGTCATGCCTAGAATAGTGTTTCAAAAACGGGTTCTGGTTGATATTCTGTAGAGACCCTGATAAATATAGTTGCTTGCCTGGAGGTTTAAACAATGATTCATGAAGTGCTTTCAAACACTGCATATGCAACATTGTGATGCTAACTACTTTGAGTAGAGCGAGCAGAAGAAAAGTGCCCAAGATTTGCAAGAATCAAGATTTGTTTGAGAAGTGAATGTGCTGGTTCAGTATACTATCGATAAGTTTTGAGTGAATATTTGTGTTTTCTCGTTTGTTTCTCGAACCAATCTTTGGTTCGGTTTTTGTTCTATTTTTAACATCCTAGTTCGCTTGCGTCTGCACTCAAAAAAATTACATACAGTTCAAAAACAAATAAATAAATAAAATACTAACCGATTTATTCAAATGCAGTAGGATGATTCCTTCCTTCGATTGCTGGCTTCTGTCAATGGTATTGTGGCCAGATCACCACATTACATCAAATTCAACTAATGTTCTGATTGGATCTTGCAAATCTTTCTTACATTACATTACACTTTTGCAGTTGCTGCGAGATTTTTCTGCATATTGCCAAAATTATGTGAAATATTGACAGTGTGCAGTACAGTATTTTTTGAGCAACCCTATTTCTAGTGTTAACCACAAAATTAATAGTTCAGTTGTTGAACACTAAATTTGTACAAATGTTTTTAACTTCGGTCCTGTGACTCTCAGACATAGGAATACTAGTACATCACTGTGTGATACTTCATTCTCTACTTTTACATCTTTCTTTCTGTTGGAAGGCTAGTGTCAGTGCAACTAGTCTTTCACAAATCAATGGAAAGCCGTAAAACTCTGCTTACATTATCTAGCTGACCTTTACAAGGCTTTTGAGAGAAGAAAAGCACATTTGACCTGTGGCCAGTCATCTCCCTTGTTAACTTCTCCAAAATAGAATTTTGAAACAATCTACTGGCACATGTTATGCACAAACAATGAGCTGTTTTCCATGGCAAACCGGCCTTGTGGCACAACTTTTGGGCAAAATCTTATTCAAGGTACATAAACCTATTGGATTCTTCTCATATTCAAACTTTCCATTACTATTTGCTCAAAAGTAGACTATGCATAACTTTGCACTCTTTGAAAAATCTTTTAATCCACCATGAAAGGTTTTAGAAAGACATTGTTAAAAACATTGAAATTCTCTTTGATAATTAAGCCTACATGTATGTTCACATGCCCGTAGGCCAAAAAGCTTCCCATTATAAAAATACAATGTGTGTAATAATGATGCAGCTGAACTCTATCCAAACAGCCCCTTCTCTCAGAGTATCTTCTACAGCCGTGATTTATTCTCTCTATTCCCTTTTGGATGTTTGTGCGACCCCACACTTTGTAGCATTCTTCATCTCCCCATCTAACGTTTTCCGAAACAGTGTGAACCTGGTAATGAAAAATTAGAAATAAGCACATATAAACGAATAAGAATTAATCTTATTTCCCATTAATAGCGAGATGAATAAGGTGGTCAGGTTAACCCTTAACCAAGCACCAAAATGTTAAATGCTGTAGTTCAAAATGTATTTATCACATCATGCTTCAATTTGGTAACAACATCAACTTTGTTTAATGAAATAGATTCTGACTGTTTTGATGTCAACAAGTTGAATTGTTGCCATGGAAACAGTGTATGTCATATTCTTTGTACCTCTTAACGCTGATAACTTGAAAAGTTTACTGAATTTCAACTTCTACATTTGTAACTTAGCAAAGATACTAAACAGGAAGGGATCTATGCAATGAATGATCCACTCTGTGAATTTTATAGTTTTAAGGTAGTAATTCATTGTTTCCATGACAACTAAAGCTAAAAGCACAATATCCAAAAACTGATCATTCATGGCAATATGTCTTCATAAAATAAACAACTGCTGAAAATTTCAATATGGAATATTAAATACTTATTGAATTAGGACTGTTAATGCCTAAAATATAAGAAAGTGAAATATCTTGATCTGAAGTTGAAGCTCTTCTCATTTACATGTAGGTGCAAATTTAATTTTCTCCTTTTTTATCCTTTCCAGCAAACAAACTGCTCTGCTTTGAAGAATAAAGTGAATTTGATATTTCTGATAGCTTGGAGAATGTTTTAAGAAGGTTAGAATTTATCTGAAGTGCCTTATTAGCACTAAAACTGTCCAGATAATCAATCTCTTTTTGCTTTCTGTGGTGGCACATATACCACTTCAAAGACTGGTAGTACAAATGTCACTGGAACATTCTTTGATGTTGACACCAACAATGAAGTCACCTTACTTCTAGGCCTTTTCTGCTTCTTTTTACATTCATGGTTTGAAGTCAGGCCAAAAGCTCCTGAGCCATAAGAGGCTTTGTCAGCCTTTGACTTCCGTTTAGACCTCAGTGCTTTCCTCCACTCTCTGTATTTCTTGCTGACTTTGTATGCAGCATTGCATAAGCATTTCGAGTCCTTCTTGCAGAGAGCTTTCATCATGTTGCTTCCTGGGTCAACTCCACAAGACTTCATTAGTATTACTTTGCTGGCTGCACCTGTGTTAAACACACCGACAGTTTCACAGACACCAATCGGCACTCGTCGCCTAACACACAAGCAGTTTTTGGGGCATTTTTGCCACAGCTGGCCATTTACGGCTTCATTCTGGTTCTGTGTCAGACCCTTTAAACAACGTCCCAATGAATCATTATTATTTTGTAAGCCTAGTAAATGTTTTTTTCAGTTCAGTTGTGAATATTTCGGGCAGACGCTTGCTATCATCATATGTGCTGGTGTTGTTTGTTTTTTTATTGCCAAAATTTGCACCAAGTATCTTTGTCCTTTGGACAGAATTTGTGCTGTTGTTCTAAAAGAATGTCACTTGCCTGGATCATATGGTGGTAAATTGCCCATATGCCGTTTTCCATCCTTTGAGATCTCCTGGATTGTTCCTAATGGCTTTCCCATAGTAGTTCTGCATATATATATGTACTTCATGGTAGTGTTTCATTCTATATTGTCTCCCTGCATAATACTGTAAAACAGTAGAGAAAATTATTATGCAGGGAGACTACATGGAATGAAACACTAGCATGAAGTATATACCCTATAATTTATTATTTACAGATAATAATGTAAAACTCTATCATTTTAAAATCCAACAATCTTATATATGGATGTCGCAAATAGAGGAGCCAATCAGAGCCAAGAAAATTTCAATACAAAGACAATCCCACGGATATATGAGGGCTATATATAGCCCATGCATAATTTGCCTGACGTCTGGTTGCACAAGCATGCGTTTTCTCTACAGGCTTCCTCTAAATTTTTATTTTGAAAACGTAGAAAACTAATAGAACTAATTTTCCACAAAATGCCAAAGTTAGCATTTCAGTGCTCAAAAATAGCACAAAAACTGTAAAAAATCATTTTTCGCCAGAATAACCCTTACATAGCAGATTCTATATATGCAAAGACCTGAATAGCACTACCAGCCCTAAAGTGCTTTGAGAAAAACATTTCTTAACGTTTTCTATTTTCCTTACAATGGCACAGTGGATATCAGATATGATCTCATCTAGAGCTACATTATGATCGTCATTTTATTTGCTAATAGGCCATTAAAAAAGTTGTGAGGATAAAGAAAAGAAAAATTAATACATTGCTGCCATTAAACATTTTGGCAGGTTTGTTGTTATAAAATGTTAATTTTTTTAGTGTTTTACTGTTTATGATTTATCCTTAATACTGGTCGTTTTAAAGAATTGTTCAAGTGGGGTGGATTCTTCACAATATCCCTTTGGATATTGTTCTTACATTATCCAAAACTTTAATGTATGAACAGTGAAACATAATTTACCTATGTCGACCGGGAAAACTTGGTGCATAGCCAGACAATCATGATTCGGGCAGACCTTGACAGCAACATTGATGACATGAAATGTGTTGGGCTCTGTTATCAAATAGGGGTTATTGGATTTCTGGCCTGGGTGATTTGACACAGACCCCAACGCGTTCCCACAGAGTCCGTAGTACTCATCTGCTGGGATAAAGTTGAGGCCATTCTCCTACAGTTAGATCAAACAAAGAACAGGTGTCTCTTCGCATTATTTTGTTGGAGCAACCTGCACGACAGACAGCAAGGGATGCTTTGTTGTTCTGCTAACGTCAAGGTAGAGGACCTCTTGGTTTTTGTATGAATACGGTGGCGGCCAGAAGATGTTAGTTGGAGGAATACTGTCAGTGGTGTCTGTAGTGCTGGCGGGTAGCAGCAGAGGCCGTGGTGGATGCTGATGGGACTTCTGCAGTGTTGACCTGCTTGAAACACGAAAACAAAAGGTTGACATGAACATACATTGTCTTGTAATGTCTTGCTCTGTTTTCCTTTTGTGGAGTAGGAGCACTGGCAGTCCTTTCCAGTGCAGATGAAGCGTTGTTGGGTGTTTCTCCTAATATGGCAGAATCCCAATGGATTGCTTGCTTTCTCCGGCCTGGAAATGGCATACACATTGTTCGAAATCTGGATAACAGTAGGGTTTACACCAGCAGGAGAGACCAAACTGTTTAGCTCTTCCTTTAGTTCCTGACTGCACAGGAAGGACCCAATGTTGGGTTGGAGAAAGCCCATCGGCAGACTTCCATGTTCTGTTGTGGTTTTCACACGCTGGCATGTGAACTCTTGCAGTGTATTGCTGTTGTGGTGCACCAACCATTTCACTCTTCTTGCATACACAGCCAGAGCCCATCTTGTTTAACAACGAAACAACAGTCATCTCGATTACTTGTTCATACTGAAAATAACCCGGCCATAAGTTGAATCGTGTGAGGCGGAGTTACAGACTTTTTCCTCTTTGCAGACGATTTGTACGTGTCACCGAGGGGAAAGCCACATGTGCAATTTGGTGGCTTTGTCCAGTTTAGATACTATTCTTTACACTTGAAGCATGAACGATGACCAGGTTGACTCATCAAACTAGAAGAGAGTACTATAAATGCACAAGGCAGGTTTAAAAACTTAGGAGACAAACAATGTACATGCACAAGGCAATAAGTACTGGAGTAAACAAACAGCAAACAATAGCTCAAGTACTTATTGGTTGACCACCGATACAACTGGATATGTTCAGTAGACCAATCAGAAGCAGCCTTGTAAACGGTGAAGAATATCTGAAGATTTGAGGTGAGAATTCAGTGGCTGCGATTTCGTGACACAAAGGGCATTGAAATCATGTTAGATCTGTTTGAAACCTTTCTTATTTGTTCAAGAACATAAATTATATCCTTGAGAACATACATAGTACCTGGAGGATAGGGCTGTGTGTCATGGTGATAGAGCGACCTTTGTATTTGCAGACAGTTGTTTACAACCATGTGCACATCAGCTGATGAACCTCCTGCACATGTAGGATGGTTAAAATCAAAACAATTATGCAAAACTGACACTGTATTGATCGACATAGTCTTCAAGGAAAAATAATTGTGTATCATTTCAATCAAGCATTGACCTTTAACTTTGTGTAGCCAATTAATTGCTACCAATCAGACTGACTCTCTATATGTGCATCACCATGACATGTACATACCCCCTTTGAAACAAAATAGTGAACCATGTATGGAAAACATGTATCCAAAAAAACACCCATAAAAACCACTAGCAGGCTACATGTACATGTATGTATTTATCTGCAAAGGTAAATAGATCATTGTTATGACTAAGCAAAACCCCAGATGTTGTGTTATTTCACTACTTGTTATTGCCTTGGTAAGCTCATGAAAAGAAGATTGTAAGTGAAATACACAATAGCTGTTTTCCCCCCAAAAGTTTACAAAGCACCATAACATTGAAATACAATATCAGTTGGTCACATATTATGACCTATGGTTATTTCTAGTACTACACATTATGTTGATTCCAGTTGAGTTTTTGTCATAATTTTAATCAAATTATGTCTGATTAAAAAAGGTGAAGCCCAATTTTGAAAGTCTGTTCATCAGGCTTCATAAAGACATATTTCCATATTTTTGTGAATATGTATTACTTAACAAAAGTAAATCCAAAACAAGTCTTTTTCCAATTATAAAATTGACCCAAATGAGTTAATGGGTTCTCCCAAATGTCTATGAATATTATCGTTATTTTAACTGTACACATGTCATGCCTAGAATAGTGTTTCAAAAACGGGTTCTGGTTGATATTCTGTAGAGACCCTGATAAATATAGTTGCTTGCCTGGAGGTTTAAACAATGATTCATGAAGTGCTTTCAAACACTGCATATGCAACATTGTGATGCTAACTACTTTGAGTAGAGCGAGCAGAAGAAAAGTGCCCAAGATTTGCAAGAATCAAGATTTGTTTGAGAAGTGAATGTGCTGGTTCAGTATACTATCGATAAGTTTTGAGTGAATATTTGTGTTTTCTCGTTTGTTTCTCGAACCAATCTTTGGTTCGGTTTTTGTTCTATTTTTAACATCCTAGTTCGCTTGCGTCTGCACTCAAAAAAATTACATACAGTTCAAAAACAAATAAATAAATAAAATACTAACCGATTTATTCAAATGCAGTAGGATGATTCCTTCCTTCGATTGCTGGCTTCTGTCAATGGTATTGTGGCCAGATCACCACATTACATCAAATTCAACTAATGTTCTGATTGGATCTTGCAAATCTTTCTTACATTACATTACACTTTTGCAGTCGCTGCGAGATTTTTCTGCATATTGCCAAAATTATGTGAAATATTGACAGTGTGCAGTACAGTATTTTTTGAGCAACCCTATTTCTAGTGTTAACCACAAAATTAATAGTTCAGTTGTTGAACACTAAATTTGTACAAATGTTTTTAACTTCGGTCCTGTGACTCTCAGACATAAGAATACTAGTACATCACTGTGTGATACTTCATTCTCTACTTTTACATCTTTCTTTCTGTTGGAAGGCTAGTGTCAGTGCAACTAGTCTTTCACAAATCAATGGAAAGCCGTAAAACTCTGCTTACATTATCTAGCTGACCTTTACAAGGCTTTTGAGAGAAGAAAAGCACATTTGACCTGTGGCCAGTCATCTCCCTTGTTAACTTCTCCAAAATAGAATTTTGAAACAATCTACTGGCACATGTTATGCACAAACAATGAGCTGTTTTCCATGGCAAACCGGCCTTGTGGCACAACTTTTGGGCAAAATCTTATTCAAGGTACATAAACCTATTGGATTCTTCTCATATTCAAACTTTCCATTACTATTTGCTCAAAAGTAGACTATGCATAACTTTGCACTCTTTGAAAAATCTTTTAATCCACCATGAAAGGTTTTAGAAAGACATTGTTAAAAACATTGAAATTCTCTTTGATAATTAAGCCTACATGTATGTTCACATGCCCGTAGGCCAAAAAGCTTCCCATTATAAAAATACAATGTGTGTAATAATGATGCAGCTGAACTCTATCCAAACAGCCCCTTCTCTCAGAGTATCTTCTACAGCCGTGATTTATTCTCTCTATTCCCTTTTGGATGTTTGTGCGACCCCACACTTTGTAGCATTCTTCATCTCCCCATCTAACGTTTTCCGAAACAGTGTGAACCTGGTAATGAAAAATTAGAAATAAGCACATATAAACGAATAAGAATTAATCTTATTTCCCATTAATAGCGAGATGAATAAGGTGGTCAGGTTAACCCTTAACCAAGCACCAAAATGTTAAATGCTGTAGTTCAAAATGTATTTATCACATCATGCTTCAATTTGGTAACAACATCAACTTTGTTTAATGAAATAGATTCTGACTGTTTTGATGTCAACAAGTTGAATTGTTGCCATGGAAACAGTGTATGTCATATTCTTTGTACCTCTTAACGCTGATAACTTGAAAAGTTTACTGAATTTCAACTTCTACATTTGTAACTTAGCAAAGATACTAAACAGGAAGGGATCTATGCAATGAATGATCCACTCTGTGAATTTTATAGTTTTAAGGTAGTAATTCATTGTTTCCATGACAACTAAAGCTAAAAGCACAATATCCAAAAACTGATCATTCATGGCAATATGTCTTCATAAAATAAACAACTGCTGAAAATTTCAATATGGAATATTAAATACTTATTGAATTAGGACTGTTAATGCCTAAAATATAAGAAAGTGAAATATCTTGATCTGAAGTTGAAGCTCTTCTCATTTACATGTAGGTGCAAATTTAATTTTCTCCTTTTTTATCCTTTCCAGCAAACAAACTGCTCTGCTTTGAAGAATAAAGTGAATTTGATATTTCTGATAGCTTGGAGAATGTTTTAAGAAGGTTAGAATCTATCTGAAGTGCCTTATTAACACTAAAACTGTCCAGATAATCAATCTCTTTTTGCTTTCTTTGGTGGCACATATACCACTTCAAAGACTGGTAGTACAAATGTCACTGGAACATTCTTTGATGTTGACACCACCAATGAAGTCATCTTACTTCTAGGCCTTTTCTGCTTCTTTTTACATTCATGGTTTGAAGTCAGGCCAAAAGCTCCTGAGCCATAAGAGGCTTTGTCAGTCTTTGACTTCCGTTTAGACCTCAGTGCTTTCCTCCACTCTCTGTATTTCTTGCTGACTTTGTATGCAGCATTGCATAAGCATTTCGAGTCCTTCTTGCAGAGAGCTTTCATCATGTTGCTTCCTGGGTCAACTCCACAAGACTTCATTAGTATTACTTTGCTGGCTGCACCTGTGTTAAACACACCGACAGTTTCACAGACACCAATCGGCACTCGTCGCCTAACACACAAGCAGTTTTTGGGGCATTTTTGCCACAGCTGGCCATTTACGGCTTCATTCTGGTTCTGTGTCAGACCCTTTAAACAACGTCCCAATGAATCATTATTATTTTGTAAGCCTAGTAAATGTTTTTTTCAGTTCAATTGTGAATATTTCGGGCAGACGCTTGCTATCATCATATGTGCTGGTGTTGTTTGTTTTTTTATTGCCAAAATTTGCACCAAGTATCTTTGTCCTTTGGACAGAATTTGTGCTGTTGTTCTAAAAGAATGTCACTTGCCTGGATCATATGGTGGTAAATTGCCCATATGCCGTTTTCCATCCTTTGAGATCTCCTGGATTGTTCCTAATGGCTTTCCCATAGTAGTTCTGCATATACATGTATATATGTACTTCATGGTAGTGTTTCATTCTATATTGTCTCCCTGCATATACTGTAAAACAGTAGAGAAAATTATTATGCAGGGAGACTATATGGAATGAAACACTAGCATGAAGTATATACCCTATAATTTATTATTTACAGATAATAATGTAAAACTCTCATTTTAAAATCCAACAATCTTATATATGGATGTCGCAAATAGAGGAGCCAATCAGAGCCAAGAAAATTTCAAAACAAAGACAATCCCACGGATATATGAGGGCTATATATAGCCCATGCATAATTTGCCTGACGTCTGGTTGCACAAGCATGCGTTTTCTCTACAGGCTTCCTCTAAATTTTAATTTTGAAAACGTAGAAAACTAATAGAACTAATTTTCCACAAAATGCCAAAGTTAGCATTTCAGTGCTCAAAAATAGCACAAAAACTGTAAAAAATCATTTTTCGCCAGAATAACAAATGCATGCTTGCATGTATTTTGCACCTTACATAGCAGATTCTATATATGCAAAGACAGTTTTCTATTTTCCTTACAATGGCACAGTGGATATCAGATATGATCTCATCTAGAGCTACATTATGATCGTCATTTTATTTGCTAATAGGCCATTAAAAAAGTGGTGAGGATAAAGAAAAGAAAAATTAATACATTGCTGCCATTAAACATTTTGGCAGGTTTGTTGTTATAAAATGTTAATTCCTAAATACTCCTCGAGTCCCTGAATCACAACACAAAACAGCACTTTGCGGTGGCAGGTCCTGGCCCACAATTGTGTTATCATTATCATTGATAACCATGACATACATCTGTAATTTATAGCTTGCTTACAATTCTGAATATGACTCGATAGTTGACAAACTTAATCTAAACACTTGAATTGAACTGTCTTGTAAACTGTTGTAACTGAGACTGACAGTCCTATCTTGTTGAAAACCAGAACCACACTGGATCGGACTCTGTCACTTGACAGTTATAAACAATATGCATAAACTTATTATCATAACAAGGGCTCCAGGCCCTCTCGTCCATTTAGGAAACTATTTCTCTTTACACTACCTATTCATTGCATTCATAGTCCATTACAAGAGAAATATACTTCCTAAATACTCCTCGAGTCCCTGAATCACAACACAAAACAGCACTTTGCGGTGGCAGGTCCTGGCCCACAATATCCACACCGCACAAGCATAGCCGGAATTAATGTAAATTAAATATTGAGAGCCTTTGAAACTGAGAGAAGGCTTCTGTCTTTATCACGAATATATCTGTTCCTGGAAGCGTTACTTCTCCATCCACCATGGGCTGAAATCAATCTGTCTGACACTCCCAGATTTGAAGCTGCCGATGCTCCCCCAGACCTTAAGCTATGGAGTCCATATTCTCTAGCATCCAGTCCAATTGCAGTAAACATTGCAAGAGTCTGTACTCTAGCCTTAGAATAGGTCAATTTCTTCCCTGATACATGCTGACTAGAGTCCCTTCCGAGAATTTCTCTAAATAATGGTCCATGTGGCAATCCAGCCCGAAGTATGAAACGCTGTGTTAGATTAACTGGGCAAGTTGACAGTCCAGAGCGAGCAATGATAACATACTGACCTCGATAGAACTGGTCATTTTTACGCTTCTTGAGGTATATCGATATATGAGTGGGAAGAAAAGAAATCCCTTCCACAAGAATCTCGCTCAAGTCACTCCAACGTAAGAAGCCTGTAAAACCAAGGACAATTAGCAGCAATGTTTGCAAGTCTGAAAGGAAAACCCCTGGTTTATCAAACCTCTGAAAAATCTCCCTAATGTGAGAAAGCGTGAGAGGCTTCTTCTTGATCACTGGGCGAGCAAGCATACGTTTCGCTGCATCAGCAACTTGTACCACCAGAGGGTGTGACAAAGGGTTTGGTAACATTGCCTTGCGATGAGCCCAAGATACCCCATACAAAGCTGCTAGTACAGGGCAGCAAGTACTTGACTGCTTAAGGATGTGGGCAAGGTATAAGGCCAAGTGCAAGCCATCAGCAGGGAGGCTCGTAAGTCCATACACATCCGCCCAGTTACACCAATGCTGAAAACTCCTAAAATACTTGTCCACAGTAGAAGATGCACGGTCTTGCAGCACAATACAAGGTAATTCCACAGCTAATTGCTTAAGGTAGGGATTTTTGAGTCTGTTCAACTTTTTCCATGGGCTAGAAGCAAATAGCCCTAGAAAAAACAAACATGGATTACATATTTGAGTCAATGTGGAAGTACAACAGGTACTGGATAAAAACACCATATAACTGCAACTAATAATCATGTGGTACAATCTAATTCTGCAAGTAAGTTGACTTGAACTCTCGTAAGGACCAGCACATGCACAGTAGCTAACTTGCATGCCTCCATCAATTGATGGGAAGTTCCAGGAGTATAATTTAACAATCCAATAACTAAATTTCCTTAGAATCTGGAAAGACCATGATGCTTCCATTGAGCAATAGCCGACTTGCATGTCTCCACAACTTGTGCGTGGTAGGAGGCTCAACTAGAATCCATTGAGCTTATATGTGATGAACAAGATTCAAAGATCTGCAAAGGTCCCGAATGACCACACATATATCCATTGAGCAATAGCATACCAGCACACCTCCACTAACTTAGTGGGAAGCTCAAGCAGTGTAACTGTATATATTGCCCATGTACTCCAATAACCAAGTTCCACTACATACTGAATGTAGAAAGGTCCCGAATGACCACACTCACATATCCATTGAGCAATAGCTGATCTGCATGCCTCCACTATTTTAGTGGGAAGCTCAAGGAGTATAACTGCATACATGTATAGTCTCCAGCGACTACATGTACATGTACATGTAAGTTCCAATGGGAAGGTCGTGATTGACCATGCACATATCCATTGAGCAATAGCTTACCAGTACACCTCCACTAACTTAGTGGGAAGCTCAAGGAGTATAACTGTATACATTGTCCATGTACTCCAATAACCAAGTTCCACTACATACTGTATGTAGGAAGGTCCCGAATGACCACACTCACATATCCATTGAGCAATAGCTTATCTGCATGCCTCCACTAATTTAGTGGGAAGCTCAAGGAGTACAACTGCATACATTGTCCATGTACTCCAATAACCAAGTTCCACTACATACTGTATGTAGGAAGGTCCCGAATGACCACACTCACATATCCATTGAGCAATAGCTTTTCTGCATGCCTCCACTAATTTAGTGGGAAGCTCAAGGAGTATAACTGCATACATGTAGTCTCCAGCGACTACATGTAAGTTCCATTGGGAAGGTTGTGATTGACCATGCACTGTCATATCCATTGAGCAATAGCTTACCAGTACACCTCCACTAACTTAGTGGGAAGCTCAAGGAGTATAACTGTATACATTGTCCATGTACTCCAATAACCAAGTTCCACTACATACTGTATGTAGGAAGGTCCCGAATGACCACACTCACATATCCATTGAGCAATAGCTGATCTGCATGCCTCCACTAATTTAGTGGGAAGCTCAAGGAGTATAACTGCATACATGTACAGTCTCCAGCGACTACATGTAAGTTCCACTGGGAAGGTCGTGATTGACCATGCACTGTCATATCCATTGAGCAATAGCTTACCAGTACACCTCCACTAACTTTAGTGGGAAGCTCAAGGAGTATAACTGTATACATTGTACATGTACTCCAATAACCAAGTTCCACTACATACTGTATGTAGGAAGGTCCCGAATGACCACACTCACATATCCATTGAGCAATAGCTGATCTGCATGCCTCCACTAATTTAGTGGGAAGCTCAAGGAGTATAACCGCATACTTGTATAGTCTCCAGCAACTAAGTTCCATTAGAAGGTCCCGAATGACCATGCACATATCCATTGAATTATAGTTGAGTAGTACTACTACTAGTGGTATAATATTATATACATGTACTCCAATGACTGAGTTGCAAGGAAGGTCCCGAATGACCACACACACACCTCCATTGAGCAATTAAAAGCTGACTAGCATGTCTCCACTAACTTAGTGGGATGCTCAAGGAGAATTGTATAATTTGTAACTACATGTACAATTGCTATGAATAGACTGATGGGACAAGCCAATTGTTTCCCCCTTTCCATGTCAGGGTAAATGCATCTATGCACTCCGGAAACAAGCTATATCATGCTTACGGCAAATAGCATAATTCCTAATGGTTTCACGTTGCAAGTGCTCCTTGTTGCTGCCTCTGCACATAATAGACTGTGTTCTAGTTGTCTAATCTGTGTTTACATTCCTTATGAGCAAGTTTTGAAGCAAATGATTCCAGGACTAAGCGAACAGCTTTTAATTCTCGATATGTAGAACTCTGCAAACAATTCAGATTGTCCCAATTTCCACGAGAAACTATATTACCCAGTTGAACAACATAACCATCCCATCCATGATTACTGGCATCCAAAAATGGAGTTCTCCTATTGCATCTTGAGAGAATGAAGTATTGTCACTCAAATAACTCACACTATTTTGTACTCTATACAAATGTCTCGTAAATAATTGAGCTACCGGTTCCAAAGCAAGCCCCATAGAAATAATTATTCCAGTAACAGGAGCCACCATACGAGCAGAAATGCACTGACTTAATCACAGACCTCCTGTAATAAGTAGCTTGACCTCTCCAAAATTTTAATCCAATTCAAAAAGAACACTCTCAAACTGGTGATTGTCATCCCATAGATCCTCTCCAGAATCGGAAAATCTGCATCCTTGGGCGTTGAGTGAAGTCACCTATTTGACGTAGGCACAAAGCAATCACGCTGAATGTGACCGGCCCTACCACAACGAAAACAACGAGGCACCGAAGATCTCTTATCCACCGGGGGAATCACGATTCGTCGATCCGCCGAGGCCTGCCTCGGACAAGGTCCAAGACGAGCAGAACTCAAGGCTGAAAATGTTCTCGCTCTAGCCGTGCGACGAGACTTGGTTCGATCTATTTCCGATCTTGTTTTGTCCTTGATTCTTTCAGCTTCCTTAACAGCTTTGCGAATACGTTTGTCGTCGTCCTTTGCTAACGGATCACTAATATATTGGTTCACAGTATCCCAACCGTGTTTGTCAGCAATTTTAATTAACTTATTACGATCTTGTAATAGAGACAAACCTTTCTCCGCGGCCGATCGTGCTTCCAACAACGAACGGGACACTGCGATCTCCTCGAGATGTTTTTCCACCGATCGGTTGAAAACAAACTGTTTCTTGTTTCCCTTACGTGCCCACTCAAAATCATCATCTTCTTCTCGGTTTTTTCGTTTCAGGGATTGAACTTCCGATCTGAGCTGTTGGATCTGTTCAGAACTCTGTTTGATCGCTTTCTCTTGTGCTGAAATCAGTGCTTTCACCCAGGATGGTGTGTCGGAATCGTTGGAATCTTCCGAAGGACGAGCCCGTGTTCTCGTTGTCCTGTGAACTGTACCATTTCCCGCGCTTTCTTCATCTTCTTCAGAATCTGTTTCTCTCTCAATTTCGCCACGAATTTCATTACTTTCGTCGATTTCAGGGTCAAAAACCTCTAAATTCATCAAAGACTTCCACAAAGCTTTGCTGGTCAGAAGGACGACCTTTGCACTTCGATCTCGTCAATCTCCGAGTAGCTGACTGCGAGGTTTTCGAATTCGAACGAGTTACCGGCCCCGGCGAAGATCGAGAACGCGGTGTAATTGTGCTCTTCAGTCTTCGAGATCTGTTAGATCGTGGACAAGACATGACTCGATAGTTGACAAACTTAATCTAAACACTTGAATTGAACTGTCTTGTAAACTGTTGTAACTGAGACTGACAGTCCTATCTTGTTGAAAACCAGAACCACACTGGATCGGACTCTGTCACTTGACAGTTATAAACAATATGCATAAACTTATTATCATAACAAGGGCTCCAGGCCCTCTCGTCCATTTAGGAAACTATTTCTCTTTACACTACCTATTCATTGCATTCATAGTCCATTACAAGAGAAATATACTTTTTTAGTGTTTTACTGTTTATGATTTATCCTTAATACTGGTCCTTTTAAAGAATTGTTCAAGTGGGGTGGATTCTTCACAATATCCCTTTGGATATTGTTCTTACATTATCCAAAACTTTAATGTATGAACAGTGAAACATAATTTACCTATGTCGACCGGGAAAACTTGGTGCATAGCCAGACAATCATGATTCGGGCAGACCTTGACAGCAACATTGATGACATGAAATGTGTTGGGCTCTGTTATCAAATAGGGGTTATTGGATTTCTGGCCTGGGTGATTTGACACAGACCCCAACGCGTTCCCATAGAGTCCGTAGTACTCATCTGCTGGGATAAAGTTGAGGCCATTCTCCTACAGTTAGATCAAACAAAGAACAGGTGTCTCTTCGCATTATTTTGTTGGAGCAACCTGCACGACAGACAGCAAGGGATGCTTTGTTGTTCTGCTAACGTCAAGGTAGAGGACCTCTTGGTTTTTGTATGAATACGGTGGCGGCCAGACGATGTTAGTTGGAGGAATACTGTCAGTGGTGTCTGTAGTGCTGGCGGTAGCAGCAGAGGCCGTGGTGGATGTTGATGGGACTTCTGCAGTGTTGACCTGCTTGAAACACGAAAACAAAAGGTTGACATGAACATACATTGTCTTGTAATGTCTTGCTCTGTTTTCCTTTCGTGGAGTAGGAGCACTGGCAGTCCTTTCCAGTGCAGATGAAGCGTTGTTGGGTGTTTCTTCTAATATGGCAGAATCCCAATGGCTTGCTTGCTTTCTCCGGCCTGGAAATGGCATACACATTGTTCGAAATCTGGATAACAGTAGGGTTTACACCAGTAGGAGAGACCAAACTGTTTAGCTCTTCCTTTAGTTCCTGACTGCACAGGAAGGACCCAATGTTGGGTTGGAGAAAGCCCACCGGCAGACTTCCATGTTCTGTTGTGGTTTTCACATGCTGGCATGTGAACTCTTGCAGTGTATTGCTGTTGTGGTGCACCAACCATTTCACTCTTCTTGCATACACAGCCAGAGCCCATCTTGTTTAACAACGAAACAACAGTCATCTCGATTACTTGTTCGTACTGAAAATAACCCGGCCATAAGTTGAATCGTGTGAGGTGGAGTTACAGACTTTTTCCTCTTTGCAGACGATTTGTACGTGTCACCGAGGGGAAAGCCACATGTGCAATTTGGTGGCTTTGTCCAGTTTAGATACTATTCTTTACACTTGAAGCATGAACGATGACCAGGTTGACTCATCAAACTAGAAGAGAGTACTATAAATGCACAAGGCAGGTTTAAAAACTTAGAGACAAACAATGTACATGCACAAGGCAATAAGTACTGGAGTAAACAAACAGCAAACAATAGCTCAAGTACTTATTGGTTGACCACCGATACAACTGGATATGTTCAGTAGACCAATCAGAAGCAGCCTTGTAAACGGTGAAGAATATCTGAAGATTTGAGGTGAGAATTCAGTGGCTGCGATTTAGTGACACAAAGGGCATTGAAATCATGTTAGATCTGTTTGAAACCTTTCAAATTTGTTCAAGAACATAAATTATATCCTTGAGAACATACATAGTACCTGGAGGATAGGGCTGTGTGTCATGGTGGTAGAGCGACCTTTGTATTTGCAGACAGTTGTTTACAACCATGTGCACATCAGCTGATGAACCTCCTGCACATGTAGGATGGTTAAAATCAAAACAATTATGCAAAACTGACACTGTATTGATCGACATAGTCTTCAAGGAAAAATAATTGTGTATCATTTCAATCAAGCATTGACCTTTATGATGTTAACATATTTTGCAAGATATTGAAAAAGGAATGGCAAAACAGAAAGAGAAAAAAAAATTTGACGAAGAGGATATCCTATAATAGATTGGCAGTACATTCCTATCGCTATAATTATCCAGCAGCAATCTGGCTTGGTGGACGATGTTGCTTAGTGCTTATCTGAAATTCTCTGCACGATCAGCCATCTTGAAGCAGCCACAGAACAAGAAAGATCACAAGGCGAGATAGCTGTGCGATAGGCGGGCGATGTTGCTTAGTGCTTCGAAACAAAAAAAAGGTTTAGCATGTTTATTTTACGTTTGGCATTAAAAACGAAATCTAACTACATGCAATAAAAAGTTTGCCATGAATATTTGAAGTTATGGATCTATTTATACTGTTCGTAATAATATCCAACATGGTGCCCCCATACTTAAGTTCAGGTTATGAAGTCAGGCCATAAGCTCCTGAGCCATAAGAGGCTTTGTCAGTCTTTGACTGCCATTCAGACCTCAGTGCTTGCCTCCATTCTCTGTATTTCTGGCTGACTTTGTATGCAGCGTTGAAAAAGCATTTCGAGTCCTTGGGAAGAGCTTTCATCATGTTGCTTCCTGGGTCAACTCCACAAGACTTCATTACTACTGCTTTGCTGGCTGCACCTGTCAGGGCTTCAAGTGTCCCAATATATTTCCTATATTTCCTATATTTTTTAGATTTCACTATATTTCCCTATATTTTCTAAAATGTCCTATATTTCCTATATTTCTATAATTTCTTTTCTACTAACTAAAAAACTAATACAATTATTGGATATTTCATGTACTTCTAACTGTTTTTGTTAATAAGAAATGAAAAATGCTGGCTATTTTGCCATGAACGCTTAATAGAACGTTCACGGCACTGCAAGAAAATCGACATCGAGAAATAAAGAGCCATTGCATTATTTTTTATATTTTCATGTGTTTGTTGTTGTTTAAAATCCAGCTAATGGATGGAAAACATCGCCAACTTCGTCTATATTATCTCCCTATATTTCCCTATATTTCTTGATTTTGCCCTATAATAGCCCTATATTTTCCTGAAAAATTTCCTATATTTATCCCTATATTTTTTACCCTGGCCACTTGAAGCCCTGACCTGTGTTAAACACACTGACCGTTTCACAGACAGCAATCGGCACTCGGCACCTTCAAAAAAACTTTTTTTTGTTGCCATTTTTGCCACAGCTGGCCATTTACAGCTTCATTCTGGTTCTGTGTCAGACCCTTTAAACAACGTTCAACAAATCATTGTTATTTTGTAAGCCTAGTAAATGTTTTTTTCAGTTCAGTTGTGAATATTTCTGGCAGACGCTTGCTATCATTATATGTGCTGGTTTGTTTGTTTTGTCTTGCCAAAATTTGCACCAAGAATTTGTGCTGTTGTTCTAAAGGAATGTCACTTGCCTCGATCATATGGTGGTAAATTGCCCATATGCCATTTTCCATCCCTTTTGAGATCTCCTGGATTGTTCCTAATGGCTTTCCCATAGTAGTTCTGCATGGTGTCCATTAGTTTATCTGTGAGTCTCCCTTTGTCTCCATCTGTCTTACCATCTGTCAATTTTTGCCCTTTATTATCTTTCTTGAACTTTCGCAGTGCTGAACCCATTCTTTTTTGGACATGTCCAACACATTCCTCTTTTTGTACACTATATTTATCTTTTAATTCCTCCATAACAGTACCGAAGCAACTGCTGTCTCCATCTCCAACAAATAATGTATAGTGTAATCTCCTGCTATCCACACTGCACAAGAAAATCTCCACAGCCCCAGCTTCTTCCATTGCCTCAGATGACCCCTTGTGGTTCACTTGGCTTTCTGGTTCATGAGTCTCTCCACAACAGGTACTCTCCACTCTCTCTGTCGTAAATCTTATGCTTAGTGCACTCCTGGCACACAAGGGATTTTACAACATAATTTAAAATTTACCCTGTCTACCGATATTACAAAAAAACACTACTATCTTTGATGAAGGCCCTCTCTTCTGCCAGGTTCCATCAACTGTCACTGCTACATCGGTGATAACAGTTCCATCAGCTCTAGTATGAACTTTATCTGGGCTCTGGGTTGCAGTCACCACTCGTATTCTGTCTCCAGCTTAACACATTAACTGTTCTGCATAGGCTTTAACACATTATTCCCGAAAAATGGCCTAAAATTCTTTCCGGAACTTCTCCAAAAAAGCTCTAAAATTCTTCCAAGAAAGTCTAAAATTCTCGACTTTTCCCCTAAAATTCCCAAAAATTCTCAAAAAATTGCATAGTAAATAAAGGCCCCTGAATACGAATTAACACGAAACAAGACTCTTAATAGAGTGTTTATTAATAAAACACTTCAAGACTTCAAGTACACTATTTATTTTCAAAATCTAAACTTATGATCCAGTCATCCAGTCTGTACTGGAATGCACAATGGTAGGCATAAGGTAAGCACTACCCCCTACACCCCAAATACTCTACAAATAGTTACCAAATAAACTATAATAAATGACTAAATGTCAATAATAACACGGCCTACAAACAAATCTATGATCGATATATCAAAATATCTATATCTAGCCTTCTGAATCTGTGAAGTGCAGTGTTAAATTGCTAGCGGTTATTAACACGCAGCATTAGTGCTGCCTCAATGTAATCTTCCAGGGTTTCATGCTGCTGGTCACCAAACATTGTTACCAGCAATGAGAAGACCCTTTCTGCTGCTGCTGAGGACGGCTGGACGAGCACCATTTTCTGCGCAGCAGTGGCCCAACATGGCAGATCGATGGCAGTGGCTTTCCACCAAGGCAGTATATCTGTTTGGTCATCAAAATCATCGGGTGATGAAATGGCTTTGGCAATGAACTGGGGAAGCTCATCCTTGAGAGACATCACAACATTGTTGGCCCTCAGGAACGGCACAGCCCGAATGCAGTCGTCGACATCATTTGCCGTTGGTCTTGATAGCTTTACATATTTCGGACTGAAGAGCTGTGCAGCTTTGAACAGAGCCACTGAACGCGATACGGTCACATCATTCGCCATTGTTCCCAAGAAATATTCAAAGGCTGGCAGAAGACACTGGCGAAGTCCATGACCATACCACTGCTGTTGCTGAACAGGGTCCAGGGGGAAGAGTTCTTGCACCTTGGTTGTCAGGGTCGGGAAGTTACCAACTTCGATGAACGCCTTCAGTTGTTGTAGCTTTTCATAGGCAATGAAAACGAGGCTTCCATCGCCTTCCAGGGTGTAGGTTGCTTTTACAAAGTTCTCTAGCTCCATCACAGCTGCCATTTCTACTTTCAGTTGTACTGGAGATTGCAGCAATACATCAGCAAGCTTCCGACGTGATGCTTCTGCGAATGCCTCGTCACTCTGCAAGAAGGTAGGAACATGCTCCAATTCCTCAAAGATCACTTTGACGCACTCCCAAAGGCTCCACCACCTAGTGGAATTATAACGTGGCATGCCTCGTCCGGTGAGCTCCTTGAAGATACGCCTTGCCTTCATGCTGGTGGTGAAAATATAGTTCCAGGAAGTCATGAAAGGGCTTAGCACTGGGGTGAGACATTTGGTGCCGACACGATCTAAGAAGTGGGAAATGCATCCAATGTCCATCATATCTGGATATATGATCGACACAGTTCTTAGGGCCTTTGTGTTGACCGGGGCTCGATCCCGCATGGCTGCAATTAGGTTATCTTGCATCAAATCCAACTTTCGATGGAGAACTTCGATTATCACCCTTGCTAGCTCGTCTCCATTTACTGACGATTTAACAAGCCTGAAACGCACTAAACGTATCTTGACGTCCCAATCTTGCACGTAGCGAACGAGTATAGCAAGCGCCTCCCCATCTCTCGTTGTGCCATCGAATATTATGGAAACATCTTTCCCGAGGAGCTCTTTGGCGATGGATTTGTACTCCTCCTCCAAGATGAAAGGAATAAGCTCTCTCATGTGTGTATGAGAGGTGAGGGGCATACCTGCTTCCTGGAAAATATCTCGAAAATATTCTAAGCGGTTCAATGGAGTCCCACTCTTCAAAAAGGCTTGAACCACCTTGATTCGGAAGACTCTAGTTGCCGTCGGAAGTGTTTCCCCCTTAGGATGGTGCTGCTTGTCAAATTTGGCAAAAGCCTCGGCAATGTCAAGTTCTTTTTTCTTTGTAGTCTTCAACTTTTCTTTGTAGGCAATGTGCTTTTTGCTTTGGACATGCCCCTTTATTACAGATTTCTTGACAGATATTTCCTCTTTGCAAGCGTTACAGAAGAGAACGGTATTGCTCATGGCTTTGAGTGATTCATCCTTGAACTCTTCTAGCCGTGTTGTGGCTGACACCTGTGGCTCATAATCTTTCTCCGACTTTTTCTTCGCATTCCGACGATTCCCTCCTTTGTTTGTAGCTACTTTTCGTTTTCTCGACAAGTCACTGCTGTCAGGTGCCTTCAGACGATCTAACAACGAAACAACACGGGTCTCTCTGCCTTCTGGCTCTGCCTGTGAGCTGGTTGATGGCTCAGCCATGGCTTCCAACAACCGAAAACACTGCAGATGTCAGATGTGAACCACGAACTCGGGCAACCGCTGACTAATTGTACTGCAGTATCTTTTGTAGTAATAACCGCTGACTAGTTGTACAGTAGACTCACGTGTTGTAGCAAACAACAGATTTATTGGAGATTTATTGTATTGTACTGGCTGCTGTTGTGTTTTGAGGCCAAATTTAGATATTTATATGTAAAATTGACGCCTGAAAAGTCAAAATTCCTCTAAAATTCTCAATTTTTTTTATTTTCTTCTAAATTCCTGAGATTTTCTAAAATTCTTTTTGGTCTCTAAAATTCCCAAAATTATTCCGGAATAATGTGTTAAAGCCTAGTTCTGCATGATCAATCAAAAGCTTTTCAATTTGAATTAAATGTTTATTATAGGCATTCTTGGTTATAGGGGGTGGAAGGTCCATTGCTGTGTAGAACTTTGTATGGCCTGCAAGGCCCCACTGGTGTGTTGCAATAACTGACCTCCGGTTCATTTCATGTGAGCCCCCACCTTGTCCTCCAAGTCTTCTGCTTGTGTTCAGGGTGGGGGTCTTGTTGCCACATTTGTCATATCTTAAAAACATGTTCAGATAGCCCTTCTCTTAGTGTGTTATCTTTGAATAACTGCAGTGTGCTGGCAGCCTTTCGACAGGAACTACAGTACATATTGCTGCTGCACTAATGCTATTGGATAGCTAGCAGGGTTGCATCTTGCAACTTGAAGCCATGCCCAACTTCCTGCATTTATTTATCGTTAAACGACCCTCTTGTCGTTCCGAAGTTCCAAAAGAGCTATTCATTAGTTTCTCAGCGGAAACATTGCGATTCTCTGAAGCTTCAGGCTCCTTTTCCTTGCTCTCCATTTGAATCTGTGACTCTGATGTTGTTTACTTAAAGTTAGATTCAAGATGGCGGCTTCTTGTCTCCGACTTTGAGCATTCAGTTTCCACTGTTTCCTCTATCAATTCTGGCTGCTCTTTTGTGATCTCCCAAGTGTTTTTCCTCAGAAATCCTTTCCTTTTCTGAACTTCGGCTCGCACCCAATCTTTTATCCCTCTTTTTGCTGGCTTCAATGGCATGTATTGTTTGAAGACCAGCCTTCCTTTATATTTTATAAGGGCTTCGTCCATGCTGTTGTTCATTGAAGGCTTCTGAACTTTTTCGAGGCGTTTGAGGTTTTTTTCACCATAAATACAACTAATAAATTTCGCTCACAGTTCACCTATCTAATTGCAATTACCATGGGAGAGGGGTTTGGGGCCCCAAGGATGCATGGGAAGGGAAAACTGGCTTGGAATCAAGGACTCTGGATATTCAGGACTGCGGATCAAAAAAACTAGGATGATATTGTTTATACTTTTTGTTTAAACCCCATAGCAACCAAATTGTTTGAAAATCAACAAACCGTTACTAGGATTGATTTTGAGTACTCTTCTCATTTAGTAATTTATTTTGGGCGGGAAACTTCAATTTTTTAATTCAAATCATACAAATCGAAAAAGACCAAGAAAATTCGCGTAGTTTTTGGAAAATGTACTAACTACTTATTAACCGAGCGTGAGGTCTGTACAGAGAAATATCAGACCGCAGTTTTTCTGTACAGACAGAGGCTTTGCGAGGTCTGTACAGAAAAACCAAGGTCTGATATTTCTCTGTACAGACCGAGCAAGCGAGGTTAATAAGGTGTTTATTATATGGCATATTTTTTAAGTTTAATTCGACCGGTTCGTGTACACAAACACTGCAGCGGAAAAATCCGTATTGCCCGTGGGCATTACGGGAGAATTCCGCCCGCTAAACGGCCAATCAGCGCGCGCCATTTGACCGGAAGTAGCTCCTGTCATATAATAATAGAAATTAATTTTTCAACAAAACGAAGGGTTTACCGCTACCTTAACGGTTATTTAGTTCTAAAATTTTACAGCAAACTGAGAAAGCTCTGACTTAGCTCCTGTCAGCTTTCTCCAAAATGTTGAATGCTTCTCCCTTTGTGTCAATCAGATGGCGATTGATACCACACATCGGTAAATATAAACTTGTTGGAGGATATCGTTTGCCATTCTGCTTCGCCACTTTGCAAACAAACTTAGATAGCCAGAAGTTTAGGGTGTAAGCAGACATTTGTTCTACTCTGACAGTTAAATCTTGCACCTCGGTTGCTGTCCAACCCAACTGATTAGAGTTATAATAATAATAATAATAATAAACTTTATTATACACAGAATTCAAACAGTTTACACTGATTTCCATTGAAGCTGTGTTTAAAAACTAAAATAAGTTTACAATAATTGATAATATATAATAATTACGCTAATATAAGTATTCACATAGATGGTAATTACACTGATTAAAATATACTTGATAGTAATTACCCTAATTTAAAATATACTTGATGTACTATACATGTAGTAGCAGCATTAACTAATTACAGATAGGGTTATTCCAGTAGTTATTTACAAAACTCTTGATAGTTGGAGCATTCTTTATATAGCTGTCTAGACTATTAAAGAGTTTAGCTGCAGAGAAAGTAAATGATCTATAGCCAGAATTAGATGAAATTTTGACTAAATGGATGTTATTACGGTTTCTAGTATTATAATTATGTACATCAGAATTACGGTGAAATAGATTTTGGAGATACGGTGGACATAAATTATTTAAACATTTAAAAACGGTGAGACATTTATGGAAGTCCCAACGCTGGTTTAATGGAACCCAGCCTAGCTCTCTAAATAGATTCACTGTACGTTCCTCGCGTGTCTTCTTCATCAATATTATGCGTGCTGCTCTCTTTTGCAGCCTAAGGAGTCTATTAAGACTTGTCTGATCAGCATTAGACCAGATGATGTCACAATATTCTAATAATGGTTGGACTAGTGTACAATGAAGATGTTTACAGGTGTCTACACTAACATATTTCCTGATTCTCCTAAGGAGCCCTAATCTGCATGATACTCTAGCTGATAATGCATCGATGTGTTCGTGCCAGTTAAGCTTAGAATCAAAACCTAAACCTAAATATTTAACGGACTCTGAATGTTGGAGTATGACTCCCGACGAAGATAAACATGGCTTTTTGGATCGTGCTAGCCGCTGGCTAGTCCCAAGAAGCATTACGTTAGTTTTCTTACAATTTACGATGAGATCATTAGCACTAAACCAGGTATTAAGATTGTCAAGTTCAGCTTGTAAGACGGATTCAATTAGCTGTATATCCTTGTGAGCAAAGAATATAGCTGTATCATCTGCATATAAAACTACTTTACTGCGTTGAATACTCAGAGGAAGGTCATTAATAAAAATGATAAATAATAGAGGTCCAAGGACCGAACCCTGTGGGACCCCTAGTGATATATCCATGGTGTCGGACAGTGTACCATTAATAGTTACTGTCTGAGATCTGTTACTTAGGTAATCGTCAAACCAATCTAATGCTTTCCCGTTTATGCCAACTTTGCTAAGCTTCACTTTCAGAATATCATGGTTGATCATATCGAATGCCTTGCTCAAGTCCAAAAATACAGCTCCGATAAGATTTCCTTCATCTATGTTCTTCAGTATAAAATCAGAGACATCCAGGAGGGCAGTACCAGTAGAATGACCAGGTCTAAACCCAGATTGATGTGTGGAAAGCAGCTTGTTTGTTGTTAGATGCTCGTAAAGTTGTTTATGTACAGCACGCTCAAAAATCTTCATCACAACAGGAAGCACAGATATTGGTCTAAAGTTGTGCTATCTATTTATTTGCCACTTCAAACAATTTCAACGCCCACTTTGTGTTGTACTGCATAATTTTGGTGTAACTTCAGCGAGTAAAGATCTCTTGTCTTCTGTTTTTGGCGGGCAGACATCGTCCATGCACCAATTCAATTTCGGAAGTGGAAGTCGATAAATTAAGAATTCAATTTTGGTGTTGGTTACTCCTGTGGGATATGGCTGTTTAACCCTTTCACCCCTATAGATGTGAACCATGTGAACATCCTAAAATCCTATTTTTTTTTAACAGATTTGATCACATTTGAGTACCCTTTATATTTTAGCTAATATATCAAGAACAAGCAACCTGAGAAATAGTTTATTGCATACAAAATAATCTTTCTGAAGAAACACAAAAAAATTCAATCAAACTTGAATTAACTGATAATATGTACATAAACTAGATGACGAGCTTCATACGGTTCTGAAAAGATGGCACCCTACCAATGTTGGTCAATTCATCCAACGAACATCAGCAGGGGAGCTGACAGCTCAATTACTTTACTTTAGGCGGGTATCAGCTCTAAAGCTTTAAATTGACACCTTTTGGTTTTTATGTGCTACAAGGTGACAAATTAATCTGTTGAGAGAGACATCTAAAGCAAGAATTCAATGTCGATTTACTTTAGTGGCTCAGACAGAAATTGCGGTTCATTACGGAGTTCTTCGTCGGTAATTACAACATAACCAGTTACGTAAATGTTCTTTTGATCGAAAAGATCGCTATGCAATCTTACACACAGCCAGTAAAATTAAATTAAAAGGGGATCGCAAGAGGAGTATTAATATGTGATTGTGTTATTTATTAAAATCCTGGAATTTGCACCTGGTAAATATTAGGCAGCCAGGTTTCAAGCAAAATAACAAAATCATATTGCGAAATGTCCTTAATGAAAGAAGGGTCCTCCAATTCTCTAAGAAGACCCTCTACGTTAAATGAGCAAGAACTCAAATTCTTCTTTAATGTCATTTTGTATGAATAAAATATACTAGGATCCGTTAAAAGGAGGGAGTGAGAGGAAAATAATAATATGTTGATGGAAGGGAAAAGGAATATTAAATGAGTGTAGCTACTACTCTAATTACTGATTGTGTGCGTAATTATATCCTGTAGGCACTTTGTAATTAACCTGTGGTACCTGTCATGAATTGGCCACTAAATAATCCATGCTATGATAACCATAGCCGTTGTTTCCATTTACTACCGGATTTGGACTCATCGTTGGAGCAGACTGGAATGTAGATTGATGATTCTGTAGGGTAGCGCCTGAAGCTTGGACACTTTGCAACATCGCTGCAGAGACTTCCTTCAACTGGTTCAGTAGTTGCCTCATGAGCTGACCGTTGTTGTGATCGTTAGTATTCACAGCATCAGCATAAGATCGATCGTTCACATAGTTGGACTGCAAGTGTTGAGTGTTATTGCGACGAGATGGCGGGTTACGTCTGTGCTGTCTTTCAGGTGACCTGAAAGCAGTATCCTCAACGCCCAAAGCATGTCTAATGTTGGAAACCAGCCGCTGAACTCCAGGTCCTCTAGATAAGTGTTTCACATCAATTAGGTGATCTTTTATAGTGATGTTTGTGTGCAAAATCAATGTGACATAATTTGGCAGATTAACTTCCAGATAATTGTTGGCTTCCTGCACTTTATCGTGTAGCTTATCGTTCCTAGGGGTAATTGCAGATACAAACAATTGTGTTTCCGGAAATTGTTCGGTAGCTAAATCCACATAAACAGTCTACCATGTACATGGTGTGGATCGAGCTGCGCTTCAGTGGTTTTCCCTGCATGATATTAATTGTTTGCTTACTGTGGTGCCATTTTTCTGTACTCCTAAAAGAGTTTCTTCTTGAAATTAAGCTGGAATCGACACTATAGCTAACTAGTTTCTGTAGTATCGAGCATCGGTGAACTGTATAGCTTTCTCTGTTCTGCGGCTCGTCTGACTGAACTTTGTAATCGGCCGAGACTGAACACAACATGAATCGCTCTGATTGGCTAATGTTAATGAGATTACCCTTGGAGGCGTGACTTCTTAGTCAACCGTGAAATGAATCAAAAACCTTTATTGGGCGGTTTCTTGGTTTTTTTTTTTTGGCCAAAAACAGAACTTTGTTGAAGTCCAGCCTTTAAGCGTTTTGTCCAATTTTCCTAAATTTTTCACGATTCGTAGAAAACAGCCGTTTACCAAATACTGTGTCGGGGAATTTTGAAATTATTTTTCGTTCAGGTGTTATGTCATGGTTTGTATAAAAATGGGATGAAAAACTACTTTTTCAACTTTGAAAAGGGATAAAATCTGTAATACACAATATATCAAAAATGCCCGACACAGTATTTGAGTCAATTTAGTTGGGATTCGAAAGGGCTAATCAAGAAAAAAAATCGTTTCGCGTAGAAATATATACAACATCTACGCTTTTAACTTTTGTTCAAAACGGATTAAATATATACTTTCTTCAATTCAAGACCTTTAAAACGGTATATAGTACGTCTATGTGGCTTTAATACCGACGTTGCAAGAGCGTTTTTCCGAAATGACACGTCGAACCTTTATCGAGACTTTAAGGCTACACACAAACAGGTTTGGCACTTAACAGTTATTATTAAACCTTGAACAAAGGCGCTACATACCCAATATTTCGTTTATAAAGTCACGGTAATTGACGTTATAACTATACCGGCGGCCTTATTTATATAATTTCGAGGCCAAAATGTGGTCTCAAGCTCTTCTAGTGAACCAAACTAGCATCCCACATCTAGAATGATAGACCTGCTTTGGCTGCAAATTGCTATGGAGAAAACTTTGATTGATTGTTTTTTAATGCTTTGGATCAGTCTCTGAAATGAATGGCGCGCTTTAATATTCCGGAAATTGGCGCCAATTTGTTAAATTTCCATCAACTGAGCTTCAGGGAATTCATAATAGCCACATCTTCATGTAAAGTGTGTTTGTGCATCTGAAATCTCTTTCTGAAAATGTGAAACATTCGGATACAAGGATACTAGCGAAACCACGAGGGAATTTTACCATTTGTATTGATCAGTCGAATGTCCAATTGTTGCAAACCTTGATCATTTATCGAAAATAAAAACATTTAGCAGCATCGGTTAACCCTTATTTCCTGCACAGCCAGTCGGCTAGAACCTACATAAACATACCATATCTTAGAAGGTCGGAATAACGAATTCAAAGGAAGAGAATGTTGCTCCAGCGCTGCTTCTGGTATGACCTTTGGCTCGTGAAAATATAACTCGGTTTCATATGAACTATTCCTAATCTTAGTGGGCTCATGCTTTTCCCCAAAGTTTACAGTGACAAGAAGCAACACATTCCAAACAAATCTCTCTGAAAATGTGAAATAAAATTCGGATACAAGGTCTTACTTGTCGAGCGAAACCACACAGGAATTTTACCGCTTGTATTGATCAGTCAAATGTCCAATTGTTGAAAACCTTGATCATTTATTGAAAATAAAAACATTTAGCAGCATCGGTTAACCCTTATTTCCTGCACAGGCAGTCGGCTAGAACCTACATATACATACCATATCTTAGAAGGTCGGAATAACGAATTCAAAGGAAGAGAATGTTGCTCCAGCGCTGCTTCTGGTATGACCTTTGGCTCGTGAAAATATAACTCTGTTTCATATTAACTATTCTTAATCTTAGCGGGCTCATGCTTTTTCTTGAAGTTTACAGTGACAAGAAGCAACACATTCAAAACCTGCAAAGTACTAAGCGATGATCGATCATGTAATGTAATTAACTCATTGCTATGCCAACCCCGAAATTTAGCCCACACCCCGCTGTGAGATTCAGAGTCACATGAAGCTCGTCATGCTGACATTTGTTCAGAAGCAAGACTGTGCACACACTAATTTATTTACATTTTTGCCAACATTTCTACTTGAAAAGCTAAATATATATATATATAATAATAAAGTCGTGTTCATTTATAATAACATTAACAATGACAAATTGTCATTACACTGTTATACTGTCCTGAACTTTGCAATTTGTTTCCGTAGTTTGAATTTGAATTTCCCGCACGTTGCATTCAAGCATAATTAGGTTGCGTTCTTGCAAGATCATTGTAGCAATGGTTCTTAAAACAGCCTAAGCAAACTCTCATTCCACACATTTCACATCCCATGTGGCAAAATGTCTTATCCTTTCGCTTCAAACAGCGCTTGCAGCGTCCCTTGCTCATGGGAACTGGCCAGTGTCCTTCTTGGACTTTTCCTTCAAAGATACAATGTAGTTCTTCGCATCGAAGAACTAGGCAGGAACCTGGCTTCAGCTCTGGTGGGAAGTCTTTGCGATTCGCTCGTGTTGTACCACACAGATAAATCTTATCTTTGAGAAGGTCTTCTACTAGTTTTACCGAGGTAAAGTAATTGTCACAAAATACGTGGTAATTCCTCCCAACCAGGTTTCTTGTATGGTCATAAACGACTTGATACCCAAGGCCGTGTTCTTCTTGTCTGCTAATAAATATTCCTACATTTCCAGGACTCTTAGCTCCTCTCTATTACTCACTCTGAACACAAACCTGGACATTACCAGGTAACCCCTGCATCCATCTTCATTTATTCTTAACCCTTCTGTTTAGAGCACTTATCTAGTACCAGGTGTGGCCTTAACAACAACAACCACAACAATTTAGTGAGGATAACTCGTGTCATCTGACCACAGTGCTTTTCATAGAGGTCCTCAATATGTCCTAAAAAGCCTAAAGCTAAATATAAGACATCCAAAACGTATGTACTTGTGAAAAAGTGAAAAACAGAGATCAGACATTACAAATTGAGATTTTTTTAAATTGCCGTTCTATTTTAGATTTATGAAATTTTAAATTCATTTGCCACTTTTTTCTGTGCTTCCATTTCATTTTCCAGTGCATTATTAATTATTTCAGCTCTAAGCACCTGTGAACCTTATCACATCTATCATGCATATTAACGAGTCTCTTACAAAAATGAACTACATGTAGCTGTATAAATAGTTAATTTGTGTCTACAATATATCACACAAAGATACACTAGATATGCTTCTAAACTACATGTAAATTTATATAAATCGTGTGTCAGAACCAATACCGATAAACAAGCTGTCTCTTCCATGGCAACTGACTATTGGTGACAACTTCCCAGTTCCTTAAAATAACTTAATGTCTTCTCCTTCTCTACAAAAATTAAACATTATTTACTGGCACAACAATATACATGTACCTATAACTAATAGTTGTGTCCTTCTGGCTTCTCCTCTTTCTCTCTTTTTATTTCTCTTTTCATAATTACTGTAGTATGTATTATCCGCAAGTATAGACTAGCTACATAGTACATTTGAACATAAAACAGGCTAGAGGCTAATTAGAAAACCTTACATTTCATTTAGCCTCTAGGCATCTTTTAATTATTATTTATTTCAAAACTTCATATTTATTGTTAAAGCAATCTTGTTTTCAAAATTCAACTACAAATTCGAAAATAATGCGAATAAAATTATTGTATTATATTGCACATTGATCCATCCAATGCAGATATATCATGTTCCAAAACAATTTTTTATCTTAACAGGAATTGCTGTACTTTTGCATAAAAGTTACAACTACATTGAAATTCTAAATTTGATACCATAATGGCAGTATTCAACGAATTAAAGGGGCAATGTCAAGGTACCTGGGTAGTATTTCATGTAAGAATTTGTCCTGAATACCCAAGAAAAGCACATGTGCAGTGACTGACAAGTTACGCGCGAACTAGCAAATACACAAAGCCCGGTCGAGGTCAGGGTCAGCTCTGAAAGGATCTTGTTTCTCATCCAAGTCCACCATTCGTCAATACCGGGAATACAATATAGCCTTTGTACACGATAGTATGATGACTGAGAAATAAACTCAAGTTCAAGGCACCTGGCAAAAAAGTCTAATTTACTAAAATTGTTCCCTGATAGTAGTGTAGCAGCTGCTGCCTGCAGGTTGTTTGTGAAGACACCATGGTACTCTTCAGATGAGGACCATTTACCCTTGCACCCTTGCAAGCACTTGTAATATACAATTAGGGTACACCCTTGCACTTTCTGTTTTTCGATGTTTAAGGGTAATTGGCACCCAAAGTGTTGGCATGTACTTCTTTGACACAAAGACATGAGCAGGTCAACTGAGCATATAACTTACAGCCTCGCCAAAGGATTGGAAGCAGGGGGAGGGCGTGTACTCCACGACTTGATATATATACGAGTGACTTCCAGACCGTGCGCCAAGTACCATTGGATGAGAAGGGTGGTTAATAGGATCTTTTCACCGAAGAAACTCCCTATCAGACTGCGGCGAGGGCGAGGCATAATCTTGTGTTCCTCAGCAAACCCTTGCATAAACTCACCAATATCCGCGCGAGAAATTTCTGTGTTTTTAAAGATGGGACACATCTCTGAGAACTTGGGTTTCAGATGATCCGGTACCCGGATGTCACATTCCACGACCCCAAACAGAGACTTGTTACGGATGGCTTCTAGGACCTGGTCTTTATCCAGTGTTTTCTTCTTATCTAGGGGGCGGTGAAACTTGGATTCCAGGTAGTGTTGAAGTGTAGTTTGGTCTTTTTCAGCCTTCGCCACTCGCATTCCCACATCTCCACAAAATTGTACCCTTCATCCTGAATGTACTGGGAATTGGCTCGGGTTTCTTCTAGCTGCTCACTCATAGGCTTCTTTCTCTTGTCGTTCATTTATTTTCCCTTGTTAAGATGACAATCGTGGCCGTGATACCAACATCCTGAAAAATAGAAAATAATGAATGAATAAATAAATAAATTATTTATAATATATGAATCTAAGCATGAATGAATGAATGAATGAACTAAATGAGTGAGTGAAATGAGCGAGTGAACCGAATGAATAAATAAACAAGTGAGTGAACTAAATGAATTAATGGTGAAATGAATGAGTGAACTGAATAAATAAATGAGTGAAATGAATGAATAAATAAATGAGTGAGTGAACTGAATGATTAAATCTTTTTCCCTGTCAAACATTATTTCCTACCTTGAAACTGGAAGACGGTCTGAGTTGGTCCGTGGAATCCGTCGACTGGGAGCCTTCTGTCACCGATACACTTTTCGTATCATTCATCTGATGTCGGATATGGATCCCTCGCTGTTCACTTTCCCAGGCCAACCACTCGTCAGCCATTTTGGTGGAACTTTCTTTCTTGAATTCGGTTTCCTCTCGTCGTCTGGTAAAGGACCCGGTAGGCATGTTCTGCATAATGGCCCAGAGATAGAGGGCGTTGGCGTCGTATCCCACGATGTTTTTACATGTTTTCGGTTCCTTGCCTTTTGTTTCCATCTCTTTTTCTCGAATTTTAGTCTTGTTCTTTTCATGGTACCGGTGGAAGATGATACTGGGTCCGCCCACCATATTTTTCTTGAACAAGGAGTAGAGGTCTTTGTTTTTCTCATCGAAGAGAGAGAAGTGTATGCCAGGTTGAAGGGTTTGGAAGAGGTACGTTAAGGTGATGCCAGGGATAGAAATACCTTGCCTCAACATATCGATGTTTCGGGCTTTCCAGAAGGCAGACATTTTCTCCAAGGCATCAGAAACCAGATGAGGAAGTCATGTTATTTTCGTTCCAAACTTTCTGGCAGTACTGGTAGTCTTCGTCAGAAATGTTGGTGTTGGTCAAGGAGGAGTGGAAACTTTCGTGAGGAGGAAGAGAAGAGTGGTCTAGTTTGTCCAAAGAATCCATCCACTCGTACGGGAAGAAACCTTTCGCTTGAGGGCAATCGTATGCTTTCAGGAACTTGGCGTAACTGAACCCGGGAGCGAGAAAGTTGGTCACATCCAAGAAGCGAAGGTGTTCTGTTTTCAAACACATGAAGTTGTTGTTACGCTTTATGGTAAACTTTACTTGCTCATGTTGGACCAGGACTGGGAAGAGAAATTCTTTGACGGCATTCAAATCATACTTGCCAGAATTTGAAGCCCAGGACGGGAAGCTCTTTGAGATATTCTTCCAGTCTGTCTCTCAGTTTTTTAAGTGGCTTTTCTTTTTTCTTTTTTGGATGTGCATTGGTTACTTTCGGTTCATTTTCAATACACTGCTCTCCCCGCTCTCGATTGAATGCCCGGTAGAATGAAGGATCTTGCTCTTCCACTTCATCATCTAAGAAAGCTCTGTCTTCCTCATTCTCCGACTCGATTTCTTCGTCTTCATCATCCGTATTCATCAGATCTTCTCCTTCATCATCATTGTCACCATGCTTTTCCCCACATCTGTAACCAGATAGTTCATCAGTGTTTCCTTTAACAGTTCCTAGTTTATTTACAGTTCCTTGGCTACTATTCCTTTCAGCTCCAGTATTGGGCTTGAATTCTTGAGTGTTTTTCTCTGCCATTTCCATTGACTTTGCTATCCTGCTGGCCTTGTCAAATGTAAGGTCCTCCGTGTTTAACAGCTTATTCTGAATCTTCGTGTTATTAAGTCCACAAACAAAACGGTCTCGCAATGCACGATTGAGGAATTCTCCGTAATTGCAATGGATGGACAATTTCTTTAATGCCACAATGAAATCACTTATTGATTCACCTTGCTTCTGGTGGCGAGTTCCGAAATGGAAACTTTCCGCGATCTCCAATGGAGCTGGGTTATAGTGTTTCTCTAGTGCTACAACAATGGCTGCCAATGAGGTGTCTCTTGACTTTGCCGGTGCCAATAAATTGCTCAGCGTGGAGTATACCTCGGGACCAATTTCGGTTAGCAGAATGGCTCGTTTTCTATCCCTAACAACAAGGTTAGCAGCTTCGTTGTCCTCCCCTGGAAGTTCTACGATACCATTTGCCGTAAAGAACATCTCCATTCTCTCTACATATGAGCTGAAAGTCCCTCTTTCCTCGTTAAACACTCCCACGCGACCAAACAACGCGCCAGCCGCCATCTTGGATTTTTGGTTGAAAGCACGTGTCGGATATCACACGCCAAATTATGGTAGAAATATTGCAATTTTTCCAAAAAACTACCTCCAACAATAGCTTGGGTTTCTCGTGCGTCTTTGTGCACGTAGAAAGAAGTCAATCCTCGTCGCCAAAATGTAGTATATTGGGCAGAACGGCCTCCGTAAAAGATAAACACAAGCACCATTTGATTGAACACTCAACAACGCTTTATTGCAAAGCATCATGGGTATGAATATATTACAATGCACTTCGACTGTAGTGGCTACTCGTTGTTCCTCGGTTATCACTCCTAGTTTCTCGTCAATTTCTTCAAAGAGGTCCGCGAACTCTTGTTTCACGAGGCGATAACTTTCTTGGCTGATTTTCACAAGGTAGTCACCATATCTTTGACCAGCTTTTTAGAGTCCCCATCCGTCACAAAACATTTAGGCTGCTCGTAGTTAGGGACATTGGAGCATACACTGACACTGAGTGGTACATGCTTGGTTTGCCAGGTCAGTTTCGCAGTGTCTTTAGGGTGATTCTGGTGATCGAACATACACTCAAAGTCGTAAGTGGCTCTGAAGGGGAAGTACTTGAGCTGTTCGAGGATGTAGAAGCCTTCGTCTTCCAATAAATCGAAGATAGTCGGAGGCGTCTTGTAAACGTGTAGCGGACTTTCGCGTCACAGGTACGCTCGTGACGGTGTAACATACCAACATGCTTCCAGTATTTCCCGCACCGAGAACAGCAGAAGGATTTGGAATATTTCTTCATATTCTTGATGTAAGAGAAGTGGTTCTGGTGAAGATTGAGGTAGAGGGTACTGGAATAATGGTGGTGTGAGCGGTGGATGAGTTGAGCTGCTAATTCGGGTTTGGTTTCTTCGCTGTCGTTCTCCTCACTGCCGCCATCAGGTTGGGTGGGTACACAAAGATGTTCACCTCGAAGAGCTTTTCCAGATCGGACATTTCTTCTAGGGTGACCCCGCTGAATTTCTTTTTGGAGGGTTGTGTTGCTCGATACCTAAAACAAACAGACCAATATTTGTTTACGAACCAGCGATGCGTTATTTCTGCATATGTACAATAAACGTTTGTTTTCATAAGACTAAACACATTTTCTATCAATCAAAAGAAAGGGCTCGTAATTTATACGAACCAGCGATGCGTTATTTTTGATATGTATTTGCACACACTCTTAACAAACTTAATTTAGTTGTAAAAGCTATAGTTTTGTTTATAACGGACTTTTTAGCACAATAACAGATGTTCACACAAGACTGGACAAAACCCGTTTTAGAACACCTGAACAGTAGTTGAAAAAGGTATAACACGTTTTGGCGAATAACAAACTTAGTAAACTTAAGTACTGAAGTATGCATCGTTTTTTTATGTTATAATGTTGTACATGACAATGCTAGTGTAAACAAATACACACTTACCTTTCGTAATAATGTTGAGTATCCCGCTCGAGGTTTTTCAGATGGCAGCCGTTGTGCAGCGCCAGGGCCCGGAAGAAGCAGAGGTTGTCTTTGTAGTGCTTGTTATTATTTTTATCTTGATCCAAAGGAATGATGCCTCGGTTCTCCACGATGTAGTGGGGTAGATTTTTACTACGACCGATGGGATGACCACGGATCTTCGTCACGAAGAACGTGATGTTGGTCACTTTATCCACCACCCATTTGGAGTTGGGCCGTTGTTGTCTCACCCATTCCAGAATATCCAGGTTTTGAAGAGCTTCCCGGACCCGTTCAAGATCTGCAGCATTGGCGATAAGGAAGGGTTCTTCAAAAGCTTGGTTGTTGTTTCTGGAGGTATAATGGTATCGAAGCTCGCCAGTCTCGTTGTTCCGGAGTAAGTACCCAAACGACACATTCAGTTTGAAGACGGTAGACTGGTCAGCGAAGATCTGGTCAAGATGAGGTAGGAGTTCTTGAGGTTGAAGGGAGGTCAGGCGGAAATTATACCAATTCAATAATCTATTCTGGCGTTGGAACCGGGTCCGGATCTGAAACCAATGGCGACGGTACTCGAGGACAGGGCTCTGCTGATCTTCTGGGAGGTCGGTGAGGGCTCTAGGGTCTTCCTGCCAGCTGGTGCTTGGGGTGGGGTTTGGTGAAGGTTTCTCAGTAGGACTGGGCTTCACTTTCTTGGGTTTTGAGTCTGAAAATTAAATAATTCAACAATCTATTTGCCTCTAAATAAAAGACCGGTCCAAACATATTCTATTGGGATGTCTGAACACGAATCTACATATGAATAAGACTCAAGATGAAGTTAATGAGGACTAATCCCCCACACAAAAGACTTACATAAGCTTCTATTGTGCTTAAGCCGAACATGGATTGACATATGAATAAGTCACGGCTATCAAGCTGAAGTAAATTAAGAAAAATTCTACACAAGACATTCCCAAGCATGTATTACTGTGGAGTTAACGATTTATTGAAGTTTATAGGCCTCAAAACAAAGATAACATTGCTATATGAATAGAGTGTAGCCTGGGAATGTTAACGTACGCGAAAATATTGAAATATGAAAATTATAGTTCCATACAGTTACTGTATAGCTCCAGAAAGGGTAAACACTTCAAAAGCGCATGTCCATTTTTTTTCTGGCGATGGTAAGAAAAATATTGGGACACGAACTGAAGTTTTATCAGACTACTAACTTAGAACAAGAAAAACCTTGTACCACAAACTATTTGTTTTCTCCTTCTAATTGTTAGCTTATCCCAGTTAAGAAGATTGAAAAGCTCGTTTGAATTTGCGTAATAATTGATTTCGTTATTACTCCGGCTAAGACCTGACACGGGACAACAATGTCAATTAAGGGAAAAATATGAATTAAAGTTTTGTCAACTTACAAACTAAATTCTATCACACCAGCTATAAGTTTTAGGGCAAAATCTTGGCCT
This sequence comes from Actinernus sp. WN-2022, assembly GCA_030867875.1. Taxonomy (NCBI): domain Eukaryota; kingdom Metazoa; phylum Cnidaria; class Anthozoa; order Actiniaria; family Actinernidae; genus Actinernus; species Actinernus sp. WN-2022. The sequence continues at coordinate 36,828,811 of JAOWCC010000936.1, read as the reverse complement.
CGCCGAGTCGTAATGGTTTCGTAATGTTAGTAAAGTAATGCTACAGCACACTTTCTCCATTCTGAAGTTGTTTTGTTAAAATATTTATTATCTAATTGTATTATACTCGGAAAACGGATTTGGTTAATGTATGGTTAATCCTAGCAAACGAAAGACTCCATCTCAACGCGAATTTGCATAAGGTTAATCCCTCACACAAAAGACTGACCCAAACATGTCGACTATTGTTCTACATAGCGAACCTTGAATTCGTATCTCAGTTAAATAATTTATCAAAATAAATATTTCTTACCGGATTTGTCATCGTTGGGTCGTTTCTTGTTGCTTGTCGAGGGTTTGGGGTGAACTGTCTTCTGATGAGCTCGGTAGGGAGCCATATTGTGGAACTCTCTACCACAAGTGTTGCACTTGTACTCGCGCTGGGCAGCACGGTTCTCGTGGACATTCTTCTCGTGGTATCGCAAATGCTCCTTACGACTAAATTTCTTGTTACAGTGGGAACACTCGTGCTGTTTTTCATCCTTGTGTGTCTTTTCGTGCCGCTTCAGGTCACGTCCTCGTGAAAAGAGTTTGCCACAAACATCGCACTCGTGTTTCGCTTTTTTAGCTGGGGGAATGTTGTCCTCGACAGCTCGTTTTTGACCCGCTCCGGTCTGTTGGGCTTCTGGGGTGGCCTCCTAAGAAAAAAATATACAGAGAACGTGGTAAGAATAATGCGGTGTATGAACAGAACTAGACCATCGACTTACTTACCGAGTCAAAATCAGTCCAGGGCTCGAATATCTCCGGTGGAATGTCTGACGTTTCGTCCAAGTGATTCTGAATGGATAGAAAAGAATTCAAATAAATTTATAGCTTCAATCTTGGACAACTTGGATTATAGCACTTACCTCCGTTTCCAACTCTGTTTCCCAGTCAGTCCAGGGCTCCAACACCTCAAGAGGAATCTCAATATTCTCTGGAATGGTCTACAAAGATAAAAACACTCTCAAAACCTACACACAAACAATAAGGTTGTGGTCTAAATACAAGTTAAAATAATATTTACCTCAAAGTCAACTGCTGCGATCTCGAGTAGCTTTGCAATGGCCTCTGTGATATCACAGTCCAATTTGGTAGAGTCCATCTTGTTCACTTCTCAATTTCGAATAGGTCGATCAATATATTGTTCAAGGCTTTGGGTTGTACTGATTCGGAGACACAGGTTCTGGTTTTAGAAACGACTCCAAACAATAAGCTTTGCCCAAACATGCCCGAATTAATGAGAGCGCCCTAAAAATTAGCATTCCGAATTTATGCATACTCCCTAAAAATGGGGCGTACGCCCTAAAAATAATTCCTTAATTAATTCGATGGACAATAGGATTGTGACGTCATCTGAATTAATGAGAGCGCCTTAAAAATTAGCATAGCGCCCGAAAAAAACGGCTAATTCGGTGCCTCTCCCACTACTTAGGGTAGAGCATTCAAATTTGTTAAGAGAACAATACAAGGGCCTTGACCATTTTAGCATATCTTAATAATTATTACTTAGCCATAGTTATTTTTATTAGTGTAACTCATATACGCAGATTTCCTGGAGCTGTTATCGTATCTGTCATTTCGTACATCCGCCCTGTAATACATCTGCATCCAAACACAACTTGAATCTGCAAGTGTCTGCAATGGGCTGCTGAAGATCTTATTCAAGTATATTGTAGTATTATAAGATCTGTACTTGAAAATGATGTGTGTCCATTTATACAAAACATTTTAACTGAGAGCATGCTCCCCGATGTCTGTTCTTCTGATTCAGTTATGATACTGCCACAGCTGGAGCAGTGCCCAAGAAGTCAAACATGACTGAAACAACATATTTTCTTTCTTCAACAACATCAGCATATTCTTTTAAGGAATTCTCTGAAGACATGTCATCATCATCATCTGAGAATAATTCATATTGGTATACACTATCTCCACTACATGATGCTTTAAGTGGAGACGAAAAAGGGTCTGCTTGGTCTGAACTATAACATTCTTCATAGAAGGTTTGCCTCGGTTTTGTCTCTGGAATGAGATCTACCTGAGTGCCAACTTCAGGATTTTTTGGGATGGAGGCAGGCTGAGTTTGGGTGAAAACAGACTTTGATACCTTAACGCCAATGCAACACTGTGTGCCTATGTCCTGTGTACACTGAGGTAAGGAAATTGTAGCAGTATGTGTTTCGTTTGAGCCCGCTGTTATTTGTTCTTGTTGCATGTAGACTGGAACAGCACTAGTACACGCACTTGAAACAGTACCAATGGTACTAGCACTAGTAGTACATGTAGGCTCTACTAATTGCAAACCTCAAAGAGAATAAAAAGAATAGAGAAAAGAAAGGTAGATTAGTCCTTTGTGGCATGCAAAAAAATTAATTTTGAAATTAACTATTTTTCCAATATATTTTCAAAAAAAGGGTTGGGCAGCGAAGCCCACATTCTAGCTGGTCTGTGACCTTGAACAAAATTTTCCTGTACTCAGGTGTAAAAGATCTATTGGAACAAGATTGTCATTGCCCTGGGACAAAGTGTTTAGATTCTCTCACATGATGGTAGCACTGTGCACAGTGCATAGGGGCATACTCTACGGGCCCCCAAGGAATTATTGAATTAAAATACATGTCTCTATGAACTTAGAAATGCTAGAGGATGTCTACCGCTGAAATAATTGATGCCTCTGATAAACGCGAAACAGGGCACTTTAAAATGTCAATTCTTAATTAGTAAAGCAGCTTTAAGCTGAAATAAAGTTAATATTAACAACCACAAACAACCAGTTCATTACACAAATATTAATTTAATTCCAAGTGACGGTGCCGATACATTTTACGGCCTTCTTAGCTTGAAAGGTTTCATGCAAACACTGAATGAAACAGCAGTCTCGTATTACACTCACCTCTTGTCTGAGTTCTTTCTGTTCATGTTTTTCATTGCGCTTTATGCTGTTAAGCCTAGGTTGTTTTGCCTTCGATCGGGGAAACAAGCTAGGCACTGAATTGCGTTTGAGTCGCCTTCGTTCCTTCTGGCCTGTCAGAGCCTCTCTCAAACTAGATTCAAAGCAGTCTTCTGTAAAATGTGTGCTGCAGACATAGCAATCATCTAAGTTTGGCAGGTTATCTCTTGGCAATCTCTCGATCCACGATTTCCTAACCTTTTCATCGTTAGATAGCCTATGATAGCTTACACCATGTTCTTGAGTCTTAGTAGAATAGTTGGTGCACTCGGGTACACAGCAATTAACCATTGTGAGCGAAAAATCCTTGCAGAAATGAAAGAAATGGCGATATATTACTGACAGCAACGGAAGGTCAATTGACGCAATGACGTCACTGAAGCCGCTGACTGTTTTTGGCTCCCGCGGTCAAATTCCAATATGGCGGCCGGACGAGCACTTTGCACTGTTTTTTCGTGAAAAATACTGTACGCTGACAGGAAACGCTTGCGGTAAGCTGTTTTAAGAGGTAAGGAAAATAATCTAAAAATTACTTCATTTTGGCCTTGATTTCCCCTTTAAACAGAAACAAGAGCCCATCTGGGCTTTCACTCGGGCCACATTAGATTGAAGATGAAATACACTTTCATTTGAAATCCTCTTAATCCTCTAATATTAACCAAAGGGAAGAATTATTAGCTGAATTTAGCAGTCTTTAGGAGTGGCCAGTAGCGTGGTGACTTTCATTCTCTGCTCCCCTAGTATATATGTAATTTAATAGTTTTCTTTTTCTCGTATGTTGACCTTTTAATTTAAACACTACTTATTCGTTTAACACACTGCATTTGAGTAGGCATATATTCATTGTTTTGAACCCGAGAATTAACCGTACTACCGTACTTCATGGTCCCTTTCTTTAGTAGTGGGTTGTCGGTCAGGTGATTGTAAACTCTCGTCATTTAGCACAGAAAATGTATTCTGATGAATAGGGATCGCGTTGTCATGTAAGAAATATGGCTCTTGAACAAACTGATAAGCTTCAGTAGGTTGGGTAGTCTCGGAACATTGTCTTCACTTTTGTATTCTTGATTTGTTTTTAAAGTTTGAAAGTCGGATCTCAGCTTTAAGTTATATCCGCTTTCAACTCGCCATTTTCAACTTCTAGGTCAATAATATATTCGAGATGACAGCATCTTGATTTCGGTCTTGTATATATTATCTTGCTGCACTAATTTGTCTTCCAAATGACTGAGTTTGGTTTCTTGATTCGTGTTTTGATGTGACGAGAGTAAGAATTCATTACCCATATCAGTTAGGTCAGCCTCCATGTTACAAATCAAGGTCGTTAAAGCAGCGAGAGAGTTCTTATTGCGGGCTAACGAATATTTTTATCCTCGTGAAGAATCTAAAGAATTCCGTCTCTTCCGGTTTGAATTTGACTCATGTGTATGTTGCTTTTGGAGTTTCAAGGATATGTTGATCCAAAACTACAGGCTGTTGGGGTTTTTCATTGACTTGTGAACTTGCAGGCTCTGTAATTTGTTTTGTTTTCTTAGTATAACATAAAGTGTTGAACATGTTCATGTTATCAAGCATGTCGCGCGTGACCTGTTTCTTCGTTCATTAAGTTCTCTACTTTCATCTGTAATCTGGGAAACTCTATCTTTGCCCATGCCTTGGCACATAACTATTGTTGTTAAGTAGACGTGGATGATTATAAGTAAAATCCTTCGACAGCTTGTACCGTTTCCGCTAGGTCAATATCCTCGCTGGAACGAAATAACTTGATTTCAATACTCTCTGATCCAACTTACGGTAAATTTAAATCTCTGACAGTTTTTAAGAGACTCATAATATTGGTCTTGAAGTGCCTTCACCCAAAATAAGTTGTTCTCCTCGGATGTTTTAAATGCAGCACAGCGAGCCGATGGCTTATAGATTCCAATATGTATTTCTTCGAATTTTAGCTTTCCGGATCCTGGCCCCTACACTGGCTTCAGGTCGTCGTACGTGTCGTATAATAAAATCACTGGCCATCTGGGTAAAAAACGCGGTCCTTCGGCTCCGACAATAGCGCCAGTTGAAATATCCTGAGCCTGTTGAAAGGCTTTCGCACGAGTGAAGTTAAATAAAACATTAAACTGGCTTACATTTGAGAGATGAGACTCCAAATTAGAGAGAAAGTTCCTCGCGGGTCCTCCGCCATCTTGCTTTACTGTATTAAATTCTGTAAATAAATTAACCTGGCGATTGTTGCGTGATCAGCACAGTGCAATCTGATTGGTGTGAATTTGACCTTTAACGCATGCGCAGAAATTTTGCGACACCCAACAACAACAACAACAAAAATAACGACTTGCATTTTAAGACTCGGTGCTGCCACAGGCAGCCCGAGTAATAAACCTCCTAAAAATAGGAAAGAACTCTGATTTCACAATATTTTTTTAAGGAAAATGATTGAAGCGGACAATATGTAACTACAGTTGAACCCCGCTAATTCGAACTCGGCTAATTCGAATTCCCCGCTAATTCGAACTCAAACCCATTTCCCTTGGATTTGCCCTTGTTTTTTCAGTCATTTACTATCGGCTAATTCGAACTCGGCTAATTCGAATTCCCCGCTAATTCGAACTATTTTCCGTTTCCCTTGGCCTTAAATCAACCCTTTTAATTCGAACTCTAATTACAAAATTGACGGACAAACATCAGACGGCGCCAGAACACAGCTGGAAGCACACTTAACGTGTATGTAAAACATTTTAATTGCACTTATTTTGTAATGTACCTCCATTCCGCACAGTTCCGGTTGTCAATGAATATTAAATTAAACAGGACGTTTACAAACAACTGACACAATTTCGTGATTCCCAAATCAATCTGCAGTCAGTCAAAAATTATTGCAGTCATCATAAATGCAACTCAGTTGTTCTATTCTAAGATCAGAAGCTGTTTTCGAAGTACTTCAATGAATGCTTTCTCTCCCTTGAAGTGTAGTGTACAAGGCACTTGCATCCCCTCTCCATCACCAAGGTTAACAGCTTTGGCCCTCACGATTACAGTGCAAGAATTAATGCTTTTATCGGCCCTCAGAAAATAAAAAACCGTCTTGGCGAAACGGCCAGTCTTTCCTTTCTTTAAATGTCCAATGACCTCTTCATCCAGCAACACGCAAACTGCATACTTGTCCACAGTGTTTTCCGGCTCTGTCCGGGTTCTAAGTTTCTCATTAACTTTAGGTACCCAAATTCCTTGGTATTCATGATATCCCTTAACGTAAGAGTCGATTTCGAATGAAGCGATCCTACTTGGGGAAACCATTACGGCGTGTCAAGCTATTACGCCTTGATGAAGATTTTTTAACTGAGCCCAATGTGTTACCCTGGGTGCCAGAAGCTTTTCTTGCACAGTTTCTGGTTCCGGTCAAAGTCACGTCCTCTATTGTGTCCGACACAACGTTCCTTTGTTTACATACTTTCACACTTTCCAATGAAAGGTGCCGAACGCTACTGGTGTCTTCTTTCGCTTTGTGGGTCACTTTGTGTTACATTTTGTGTACCACGAGGTTAATTATTAATGATTATTTTGATATTTAATTCGAACTCGGCTAATTCGAACCCCCGCTAATTCGAACTATTTTCCGTTTCCCTTGAGGGTTCGAATTAGCGGGGTTCAACTGTATATAAAAAGAGAGAAAGAAATCCTCCTGTAATGGTGCTAACATGAAAGCATTAGCCTGCTTTGCTTTCTCAATGCTCTCGTCCTTTACGATGTTAATTATGTCGTCCAATAAGTCCAATGAGACGATTGCCTTTCACTTTAAGCAGGGTTATGATTTCAGTGGCATCAACTGCCAAAACAATGAGACCAGTATAGCCAATGTTATTATAGAAGGATGCGGCTCTTTCAAAGGTTTGCTGCTCCAGTCTATTCGGTATGGCATAGTTACATCTGGCAGTGTGGTAAATTGTGTCCAGACTAGGCCCACCGAGTTTTTCTCTTACAATCGTAGCCAGAGCCGTTCCTCCATAGTCTAAAATGATTGCAAAAAGAGATTTAGTATCGTCATTCCAGCGGCTACCTGTTTGTCTGTCTCGATATTGAACTAAGTTCTTCACAAACGATGCTAACACAGCGGAATCTTTCTCCGGACTTTCTATCAAAGCCGCAATTTTTATAGCAATGTCAGGCACACACTGGTTGATATTACTATTTCTGACAAGTGACGTAAGTTCGTCTATCACAATTTCTTTATCACAGATTTGAGACCCGAGTTCCTTAATTTTGTAATGGTAAACCTCAACAAGTGCACACTTTCCCACCATATCTTGAAGAAGACAAATAACGGTTGTGGATCTCATTGCATCACCCAATGTAGTTTTTGTAACGTCAAGTACATTTGTAGAGTTGATAAAACTCAACTAAACAAGGGTCATGTTTCTCGTTTAGGCAATGACAAACATGTGTCACTACACGTGGCTCATACTTCAAGTCGAACAACCCTCCATGAAACATTTTGAAAACGTTTTCTTTGAAGCGAATACAATTCATACCAATTTCAAAGTTTGAAACCGTAATATTTCTATGTTCGCTTCCCCTAAGCCCAAATAATTTCCCGTTATAATAATAGATAGTATCCAATAACGACTTTCTTCCTAACATTTCCAATTCCCAGAATGTAAGTTCTTCGCTATGGAGAACAGGCGGCTTCTCTTCTTTCTTGTTTTATATAGCCAGGCCTTTTCTTGTCCTGTCTATCATTTCGGCATTGAGGGCACGTCGAAAGATAAGAAACCTATGAAATTAAAGTTAAAAAACAATAGCACAGCCTAAAGTGCTTCCTTCAAAATAGTAACTTACCTTTTATCAGCAGTGTTTAGTGGATTAATTTCCTCGCTAGGTTTTTTTCTTCTCAATGAAACACCGAATACCACACCCATATATGGTCTTTGGAGGATAACGCTCCTTGGAAGGCTTTGCAACTTCTTGTATGTACTTGGTCATCCAGTAATTGAGGCTTATGGTACCAATTTCTACTAAAGAAACGTGCAGCGCTTGGACTTTTTCTAGGCTGTATTGTTTGAATAAGCCTCCTGGTTGAGGGACGGCTATTTTCAAAGCCCTTTCTTTTTGCCACTGCTCAAACATATCGACAGCCCTCTTATTCTTGTATCTGGTTGACTTTGGCACAGTATTATCAACCAAGACCTCTTCCTCAGCAGGGGTTTTAGGCGAACGAAAACGCGAATCTGCCATTCCAGCTCGAAGTTTCAAAAGAACACCCAGAGTAGAAGTTCAACAAAGCTTTCATTTCACCCAACGAATCCTTCAAGTTTCTTTCAAACAAAACTACAAACCTACAGTCTGAGATAGAAGAGAAATACCAAGTGAATATCCTGATATGATTTTGAAACCTTTTCGGCAAAGATTAAAGTGGATTACAAAAGCTAATTTTAGTAACTTGATTTCGTTTACAGTGAACCGATTTCGAGTTGCTCTAAAGGTTTATAAAAGCAGTGTTGTTCATGCACCCGAATCTTTGCCATTCTTCGTCAAAATAGTTCATTTTTTTTTCTAAGTATAACTAGACAGAATACTCTACAAATCCAAGTAGTTATTTTTTGTCTTTAGTAAAGAGAATATTTATCATTTGGGGGGTTGACAGTGTCCCTTTCAGTAAGCAAAAACCATAGACAACATTCTTCTGCCAAGTTTTAATATAAAAAAAACAAGTGTGTATTTACAATGTGATATTTACAAGAGTGAATACAAGTGTAAAAACTATGTACATGTTGTTATTTACAAGAATATATTTACAAGCCCAAATATAGAGCGGCAATGCCCTCTGCAGCATCAAAGACTGCAAGACCAGTATAACTGAGTTGAAACACCGTATGATCTGAAAGATAGTTGAGAGAAAATCGAGAGGAAATAACAAGTGAACCATACGAGTTTTCCAGAGTGAATATTAGGCATCCGTTGGCACATGGCCTTTTCGTGTTTGTGAATTATGGACCAGTGAAGCCACAAATTACAGGGACACGCATTCTTAGCTAAAATACGGCGAATGGTACCAATCGCCACTGGACATCCCAGCACCGACATGTGTAACACCACTTGGACAGCTCTTTCTCATTACGTTCGTTTCTAAGAAAACAAATTAAAAAATAATGTCACATACCCAACGTTTTGTTATAAGTATCGGCATGCACCCAACCCCATAATAAACACAGCAAAATATTAAGACGTTTTTAGAATCACATTTAAAACGATAACGTCTTTAAAGATACCGAGAGCAATGCGGACATTAAATTATTAAATTATAATTCGCTTTCCTACAAACGTCAGTGACAAACATCTTATCATTTAGCTGCACACTTGTAAGGGTTCGTAAACTGATATAAATATAATCCTAACTAAAAATCTTACCAGGAATCTTCACTACAAGATTTCCAGTTAGGTTCTCGTGTGAAGAAGGATGCATCGTACCAACCCATAACGTTCAAATATTCCAAATGTTGATTTATGCATTGGTACGATTTACGATGCCACGCACACGCAGTTAATGTAATTATTAAGTGAAAGTCGGTATTCATTCGTTTGCAGACTTGCTGTAGACTTCGATTAAAATTCCTTGCAAACTGTGGTATATGATGTAGCACATAGAGACGATTTTGATCATACAGTAAGGAAGGAGGAGCCATTAACCTTTTTTTCCATAGTCCTTGGTTGTCGATGTGCGTGAAGCACCCAAAGTTCCCGCTCAACCCAGCAAAGATGGCCAAAGTTGGTATAAACATATCTCTATGTTTGATCAATGTCTCTTTTATTGACCCTACTATGTCATTCCAATGATGGTCATCGCAGAGTCAGTCAGCAATCCCCGTAATTTGGTAAACCTCAGACTTAGTCGGAATGATGAGCTTTTCCAGAGCGGGACCCACAAGTGCATGGACGACACGGATATTGAACTCTGGAAAATTCTGTTGATCACTTTCTCATCCTCCGGGAACAGATATTAGTATTGGGTCAAGGCATTCTGGGCAGGGTCCAAGGCTTTCTGCAAAGTTTCATGATATAACGCCTAAGACAAGTAAAAAGTTGACTCTACAAATGCAAAAATATGAATAAAGCCCGCTAGTTTAGTTTCCAAAAACGAAATCGCCTCTAGTGAGTGAAATAGTGCGCTAATTTTCTTGTTCGAACTTTGCAGTCATTGCTTTAACCCTTTGGCGACGGACCCTGGAAATATCGGTCCAATGTGACCGATAACTGGAAAAATTATTGCATCACATCTAGACATGCTGGAAAGATGATGTTGCGATATTATTTGAAGGGATGAATGACTGATAAGCAGGGACGATCAGGCTGTACTGACGAGGAGGGATGGTAAAACTTTACTGGTGAGGAGGGACGGTCAGGCTTTACTGGTAAGGAGGGACGATAAGGCTGTACTGGTGATGAAAGCCTGTCAGACTTTACTTCAAGCTTCACTGGAGAGGAACGACTGCGAAAGGAGGATGGCCAATTACCCGATTTCACAGCATTCACATATGAAAGAGAAGAAGTGAAGTACTTTGACGTTTTTTTACCCAGTGGAACAAAGTGGTCTGGAACCCAGTTTCGTGGATCGCGGTAAGCTATCGTCGTCCACATGACATATGTATGGCAAGAGGAAGGTTAACTTGAACTGAAAACTGTCACGAGGATAGAAAAGTCGGTGGATTGCATCTTTAATTCTTGAGCATGTTTTGAAGGACGGATAGACAGAGAACATTGGCCTTCCGATAACAGATGTTAATGCAATAATATTAAGGGGTGCAGCAAAGACATATGACTGCGAGTCCTCTTAATGTTGGTTATCGATGGCGTGTTGCCAAACTCCTCATAGAAGAGCTGCTGCAGTCCTGTTGGAAGAAAGGTTAAAAAGCATGAGTAAAATCTAACATTTAACTCTGCTCTGGGCACTATCATGCAAAGAGGCTACTTAAGAGTTACAGGTATTTAGTTTACTTACTGATGGAAGTTAGTTCGTCGTTTTCTTCCAATCTACGATCGATGAAATCGTAGTGAACTTGACTCAGCGAGGGTGGTCGACCACTATTAGTTCTATTCGCTGTGGATTCGCCGGTCCGGAATTTCTTGAAAAGCTTGCTCACAGTTCTACGATCGATTTTTATGTCCTCCTCCACACGCAGCTCACGCACTGTCGCAGCAATAGTCTTTCTTTTCTTGAAGTAGTGAAGAACTCGCAGTTTGACGTATTCGGATGTTCGAACCATTGTGATTTGAACGGTAGAGTTCGATTGAGTGTCGAATCCAATCCGTGATTGCTTTGGTTTTGCGTTTGCTCAGTTTTCCTATTGGCTGTGGAAAATTTGGTGATTATAAGCCAATCAAGTGCTAAACAAAAACCCAACGTGTTTTGGTCCATCACGCCATCAATCATCACGCCTTCTACGATTGCCTTATTTTTCCTCGTGATTGTTTCAAGTAAAACCAAACGTGAATTACTTCAGTTCGTGATTGACTCATTATGTTTTTACATTCTAATCAAAGCACAGTTCTGTGATTACTTTAATAGGTTTTGGTTTTTCGACACTCAATAGAAAACGCGCATGGTAAACAAACCGTTACCATGGTAAACGAAGCGATGACGGTGAAAGCCGTACAACCGAATTATTCTACTGTATGAGAAACCTCTGCTCGTAGGGTAAAAAAAAATCAAAGACATATCGTTTGAAAGCTTTCAATTTACAGTTTCACATTTAAATAAGTTTATGATGCGTTTTTGACAAGAGCTACGAAAATCAAAGAGAACTTCAGCGCGTTAATGATGACGTCGTAAGCGTGTGACTTCATGTTTCGCTTCACGAATCATTTGAATTAGTCTAGATCACAAATTAACTTCAAAGATACACAATGTATATCGTTTGAAAGCTTTCAATTTACAGTCTCACATTTAAAATGTTTATGATGCGTTTTTGACAAGAGCTACGAAAATCAAAGAAAACTTCAGCGCTTCCACAACCTAAGTTGTTATGACGCTGAACGTGTGACTTGATAATTGTTTGCTTCACGAATCATTTGAATTAGTCTAGATCACAAAATGACTTCAAAGATATATCGTTTGAAAGCTTTCAATTTACAGTCTCACATTTAAAATGTTTATGATGCGTTTTTGACAAGAGCTACGAAAATCAAAGAAAACTTCAGCGCTTCCACAACCTAAGTTGTTATGACGCTGAACGCGTGACTTGATAATTGTTTGCTTCACGAATCATTTGAATTAGTCTAGATCACAAAATAACTTCAAAGATATATCGTTTGAAAGCTTTCAATTTACAGTCTCACATTTAAAATGTTTATGATGCGTTTTTGACAAGAGCTACGAAAATCAAAGAAAACTTCAGCTCTTCGACAACCTGAGTTGTTATGACGCCGAAAGCGTGACTTGATACTTTTTCACGGACGTTTACTATAGACAGCCAAAATTTCTAGCGATTGCTGTTTCGTCGTTGCGTATTACTGTACTGTAGTTTCCTCACAGATTTAGCCTGTTCTGAACTCTTGGTTCATTTGGTTATGCATTTGTTGTAGTCTAAGAAGCGATGATCGACAAAGTGTCAAAGTTGTTTCGCGATCAACTGCGAACACACAAGTTGATCGCGATCATTTCGCGAAATTTTCGCGAGCAATTTGCGAACAAAGTGCGAGCAATTCGCGAACATGGTGCGAGCAATTCGCGAACAGATTGCGAACACTGTTCGCGATCTGCTCGCGAAATTTTCGCGAAAAATGTACGTATGTTTCTGGGCGGTACTGTAGTTAACTACAAATGCACTTAGGCGTTTATGTTCAAACCAAGTTTACTAGTAGTTTTTCTTGCCGTTTTCCGGTTATTTCATTTGTGGCCTCGACACGAAGTCAAAACAGGACTGAAAGTGTATAAATGTATCTGGCAAAAGGTTTCTGTAAATAAATAAATAAATAAATAGTCTGAGAAGTCGTTAATGGCGGCTCTGCTATAGCTTAAATGTCCGCGCGGCATGTAGCAAAACAGTACCGTACACTGAAGAATCCTCAATTCTACAACACTTCGCAGATTGCATGTTCTATTGGAGTGCTTTCATGTATTTAAAGTTTAATGAAAGCACGCCCGTCAATGTGCCTGGCTAATGGGTCATTCGTTTATCTGTTATGTGTTGCTTTACTTTGTCTCGTTTTGAGTTTGATAAGCGTATAATGTCTTCAACTAAAAAAAGAAGAAGCTTCAAAACCTCCTGTGAGTGATCAAATTATCAAACGCTGGCTTATCTAAGTTTGGCAATTTTCCGCAAGTCCATCCCTTTCCATTTGTATGATTGCTGAAGACAATTCTGAATCATTTTTGAATTCGCTATGGACACCACTACTTCTGCTGCATGCGAGCATGTTCGATTTCCCCACCAATATCTGTTTATCAAGGTCATTATTGACAGGCTACTTTCGTTACTCGATCTAGTATAAACACTTTACCGCACAACACGGAATGATGATCTGAGATGTTTGAAACATTCAATAGAATCTTAATTCGAAGAGGCAATTATGATTTTGACAAGTCTGAAGAAGACGAGGGGGAGGAAATGGGAATGAACGACCTCGTACCGGTCTAATAATCAGGCTAACAGACAACTGAACAGATACTCAGATAACTCAGAATGAGTGCGAATATTTTAAGAACATCATGAGAAAGCTTTTAGAAATTCAAGCTAATTCAACTAGCAAAACAATTATTCGTTCGAGTCTCTCAAGTCACTTTTGACTGTATTATCGTTTGAAGTTTCGGAATCATATTTTCTTATAATTCCTTAACTATTTAATCGGAACGGCTTTAAGCCGTTTTTGGGCTGGAAACCGAGCCTGTAGTACTGTCCGATCGAATTGGCTCAACGAGGTTTAAAAATCCACTGTCTATTTTAATAAAGACATCAGATGCCGTGCAGCCATAGACGTGAGACATGAAATGGTACCATTAGGAGTAATAGCAACCAAATAATCAATACAGAAAGTCCCTTTGCCATACGTTTAACCCACATATTAAAAACAATGCTGACTGTGCTGGCTGACATGCTATATCTTGGGTTAGGTTAGGGCCATGCTGAACTTGACAATTCCACGTAAATGTTTGACAATTCCACGTAAATGTTTGACAATTCCACGTAAACGTTCCTGAACTTAGATTTTCATTCTTAAATAACTTTTAAACTATTTATTGTACGGACAAGTGCCGTATAGGAAAGTTATAGAGTATCATGTCAGCTATCTAACTGGACTATCGTGGACTTTGTAACTGTTACATAGTAAGAGTTAAGTTGACCTAAATACCTAAATATCACAAATTTTGAGAACCCAAAAGTTTCAAAGATGTGCTATCTAGTCTAAACTGCAGGAAATGATGCATAATGTCTACGTAATTTGGAAAAAGGTTGTTTTAGTCAAGTTATTGTAAATTTAAATGGGATATCTCAGTGATTAATATTTTGTTCTAATATTTTTGAAAAGTTTTTTTTGTTTTTATATTTTTTTTAGAATGGGCTGATATGCCAAGAAATGCAAAAAAAAAATGTGAACATTTTGTTAGAAAATGTTTTTTTTTTTTTTTTTTTAACAAAGCTATGTTATCCGAAGATGGAAATGGTACCGAATCAATTCGCATTGTTTCCTAGATACACATAAAAACGTGCTGAAAATAGCGGGAAAACGGTCATTTTCCCACTTTTTTGGGTAGAATGGGGTCCAGCTTAACTCTTGTATATCCGGTAATATTCAACCTAATCCAATGATAATGGTATCGTGTTAAAGCTGGATAGATAGGCTACCTTCGCTCTGAAAAAGATTTGAAATTGCTTGAATATTAAATGTATTACATACGGCCCTATCCAGGTTGCCAGGGTGAGGTAACGATGTGGTTGAATGATAATGATAATGATAATTAGGTGAATGTGGATTTAAGTGTGGTGGAATGCGAACACATTTTAAGTAAGATGTTAATGTTTTTTGGTATAATGTTGTGTCAACGTGCCTTTTCAGCTAATCACATGGGACTCGAACCCATAACCTTTACAGGCTTTCCAAAGTGACTTAAAATTGCTTCCAAGGCATTTCTATGGGACCTACGTTTAACGTCTCATATCCGAAAGACGGTGATCTATATGCAAATGAAATGGTATATGATTACATACGGACCGCTTCAGGAGTGGTTCCAAAGTGAGAAACGATGATGGCGAATGATAATGAGGTGAATGTGGATGTAAGTGGGGTGAAACACGGACACATTTTACAGTGAGATGTTAATTTTTTTTTATTTTTTTATTTTTTTATGGACTTACTGCCAGATGGAGTGGGAGGTCTTTGTGTTGCCTCGACCACCTAAATGGACTTACTGCCTGAGAGAGTGACAGCTCCAGGGCCACTTGTATTTGATGGACTTACTGCCATAAGATGGACTTACTGCCTGAGAGAGTGAGAGCTCCAGGGCCACTTGTATTTGATGGACTTACCGCCATAAGATGGACTTACTGCCTGAGAGAGTGAGAGCTCCAGGGCCACTTGTATTTGATGGACTTACTGCCATAAGATGGACTTACTGCCTGACGGAGTGGGAGGTCCAGGGCCACTTCTTCATCTGGTCTTCTTATCCCTCTTGCCCTGCTTGCAGAGGGACTTCACCTTCTCGTAGCACTTGTAGTGCCATGAGTCGCTGCCAAGTTTCCATATTTCGTGGGTGGCCTCGAAGCGCTGGAACATCGAGTAGATCACACCCTTTATAGGGCATGATCCAGCATCGATATGCCTACGGAAGACCTTGCTGATGACATCGACATAGGACTGGGGCCACACGTACTTTCCAGGTTTGTGTCGGTATGGCGAGATCGTGACAGGTGCTGCAGATGTTGACGGCATGGCAAGAGGGGATGAAGGAGGTAGGGCAACAGGTGATGGAAGTGAAGGAGATGAAGGTCCGGCAGCGGTGGTCACTGCGGTTTGCTGAGAAGCACAGCATTCGACAGCAACGGTGACAGTGGACGTGGAAGATGGAAGGACTGCAGCTGTGATGGATTGCAGCTCGTGGTGCAGCATGGTCCGCATCAGAAATCCTCTGCGTCATGTCGTACCAGGCGTCCGCTGTCTTTTTGCTGTGCTTCATCAGCAAAGCGAGCTTTTCTCTGTCGGCATCGCTGTACCCCATTTTTTTCATATGGGTGACCCACATCTTCCTTAGGGAGGTACTGTTTACTGGCTTGCTGATGTTCACTCCTGTGGCCTTGTAAAAGGAGTTCAGCATGCCAGACACGTGGTTGGATACTATCCTGTTCCCCTGCTCCGAGAGGAAGAAGTGATGTTCAGAAGAATAATCAGGCAGCTTATCCCTCACAGCACCCAAGTACGCCAGCATGCACTGTTCCTCCTCTCGATAGATGTAGATATGATTGGGACCGGTCTTCTCGGTCTTGTGGGTGTAGACCGTGATCTCAATCATATCTGCCTCCGCTCCAGGATGACGGGAATCAAATTCCCCAACAGTCATATTGGCTACGATGCCAGCCCTCCCAGCGTTAATTAGCGTGAGGTGAAACGCTACAAAGTTGCGTGGAAGGGTGGCATCCCGTGGCGTGATCGAAGGCCAGACCCTCAAATTTTGATGTGAAAGATGGCATTGCCGCAGCTTCTCTAAACATGCCGCGTACATGGGCGAAATCACAACGGATTTCATTTCCGACAGCAGGATTAGATTCTCTTTGTCCAACTCTATCCTGTGATATCGTTGGGCGCTTGCCTCCTTCTGCAGGCAAGCCCTCCACTTGACTTGATATCCCTTGAGGCGGCTCAAAATAAGTTTGGTCTCGCTCTCCAAGGTGTACTCAGAGGACGCTCTTCTCAGGAGCAGGAATTCTAAATAGTCCTCGAGATGCCTCGAGTAGCCTTGGAGGGTCTTGCCGCTCTTAGCCTTGGAGGGGTTGCTAGGATCATTTGGATTTCGCCGTCGCGCTCTACTGGCCCTCAGATTAGGCGCGAAAAACGAATCCCACAGAGTCGTGGGATTACCCCATGTCGTATCCAGGTCTGTTGGTGTGTTGACTACGGCAAGGGCCATCACCCGGATATATCTTCCAATCTGGTGGGCTACCTGTAACGACTTGTCACCCAAGTGCGGCAAACGAAGGTGATCTATGTAAGCCCTAACACTCTCCTCGAATGGAGAATTCCATCAGCGAGGAGACCAGGGCTGCCGTCCACCGCTTCAGCCAATAACTGCTCCTCGGGTTGTTCACCCGACTCGTGGCTCCCCTCGCTACTCTGCTCGTCAGGCAGCTCATATTCCTCATCGCTTCCTCCACTTGGGTCCTCGTATTCACTGAGGTCGTCGGCCTCGCTTTGTGTCATGTGATCTACCTCAATCAGACGCCGCACCACATTTCTAATTGGGCGCTCATGAGGCACGACGACCTCATGTCCTTCTTTCTCGGAGGGTGGATGGACGATCGTGGTTCTTGGCCTGACGGCAGTGGATGGTCGGTTGGCGGCTTCGAAGGAGCAGGTTACTGTGGATGCTGTAGAGGTGCAGGTTGATGACACCCGGAAAATAGCACACCTCTTTAACATCTTTTTATAAACGTCAGATTTTTTTGCCAGACCATGATCTTTCATCAGATGGCGGTCCATCCGTGTTTGGATTGCTCCACAGGATGGGAAGGAGCAAATCCTTGCAGGGTTGGTCGATTTCTTTTGGTTCTCACCACGCTGGCGTGCCCGGTACTCTTCATACTGATACCAATGAGCCTCGAATTAATTATTTGTACTTCTATTACAAGACACAAGACAAATCAAGTCAAAATATCTATAATGACATACCTTCACTTCGTCAAATTTGTGAACCTCAAGAAGATGTCTCTTGAGGTTCACCGCCCTACTCCCACAAACATCACACGTCTGCCGCCGTTTCGGTTTTATTGCCTCGGGGCGAATTGTTGCGGATGATGTCGTGGGAGGCCGCACTGGCTGTCTCTCGCTGGACTTATTGCCAGCTAAGGTGGGAGGCCCAGGCGTTGACTCGACCACCTTCCTGGACTTACTGCCAGATGGATCATTGTGAGTTCGGTCGTCCTCCTCGGAGCTAGTCGAAATCTCACGCTGTTGAAGGGTAAAGGGCTAGCTTGATTAAATCATAATAACAGTATACAACCCAATTACCAGTTACCATGAAGACCCCAATGGGGAGCCAGGGTATGCTACGTTTGGATCGGTGGTACAACTGTCGTATTATTCGGGGATTTATAAAGAATAAAGAATAAAATCGTACTAATACTGTTATTGCTTCGGAGCGACAGTCGCGATAATGTCCTCAATTTAAATCCAATACATCACTGTTATGTTGACGCATTACCTTATATTGTTAGTTAGCCTATTGGTAGGTCTAAAATGCAAAGTGCAATACCTTTTTTCTCCCTCTTGCAGCAATAGCAAGGGGCACATTGGCGGAGGTATTTCGAGGCCAGACTGGCTGTCTCTCGATGGACTTAGTGCCAGCTAAGGTGGGAGGCCCAGGCGTTGCCTCGACCACCTTCCTGGACTTACTGCCAGATGGATCATTGTGAGTTCGGTCGTCCTCCTCGGAGCTAGTCGAAATCTCACGCTGTTGAAGGGTAAAGGGCTAGCTTGATTATATCATAATAACAGTATACAACCCAATTACCAGTTACCATGAAGACCCCAATGGGGAGCCAGGGTATGCTACGTTTGGATCGGTGGTACAACTGTCGTATTATTCGGGGATTTATAAAGAATAAAGAATAAAATCGTACTAATACTGTTATTGCTTCGAAGCGACAGTCGCGATAATGTCCTCAATTTAAATCCAATACATCACTGTTATGTTGACGCATTACCTTATATTGTTAGTTAGCCTATTGGTAGGTCTAAATGCAAAGTGCAATACCTTTTTTCTCCCTCTTGCAGCAATAGCAAGGGGCACATTGGCGGAGGTATTTCGAGGCCAGACTGGCTGTCTCTTGATGGACTTAGTGCCAGCTAAGGTGGGAGGCCCAGGCGTTGCCTCGACCACCTTCCTGGACTTACTGCCAGATGGATCATTGGTAGTTATGTCGTCCTCCTCGGAGCTAGTCGAAATCTCACGCTGTTGAAGGGTAAAGGGCTAGCTTGATTATATCATAATAACAGTATACAACCCAATTACCAGTTACCATAAAGACCCCAATGGGGAGCCAGGGTATGCTACGTTTGGATCGGTGGTACAATTGTCGTATTATTCGGTGATTTATAAAGAATAAAGAATAAAATCGTACTAATACTGTTATTGCCCCGGAGCTACAGTCGCGATAATGTCCTCAATTTAAATCCAATACATCACTGTTATGTTGACGCATTACCTTATATTGTTAGTTAGCCTATTGGTAGGTCTAAAATGCAAAGTGCAATACCTTTTTTCTCCCTCTTGCAGCAATAGCAAGGGGCACATTGGCGGAGGTACTTCGAGGCCGGACAGGCTGTCTCTCGATGGACTTAGTGCCAGCTAAGGTGGGAGGCCCAGGCGTTGCCTCGACCACCTTCCTGGACTTACTGCCAGATGGATCATTGGGAGTTATGTCGTCCTCCTCGGAGCTAGTGGAAATCTCACGCTGTCGAAGGGTAAAGGGCTAGCTTGATTATATCATAATAACAGTATACAACCCAATTACCAGTTACCATGAAGACCCCAATAGGGAGCCAGGGTATGCTACGTTTGGATCGGTGGTACAACTGTCGTATTATTCGGTGATTTATAAAGAATAAAGAATAAAATCGTACTAATACTGTTATTGCTTCGGAGCGAGAGTTGCGATAATGTCCTCAATTTAAATCCAATACATCACTGTTATGTTGACGCATTACCTTGTATTGTTAGTTAGCCTATTGGTAGGGCTAAAATGCAAAGTGCAATACCTTTTTTCTGCCATTAACACTCCAATGTGGAGCCAGGGTAATCCTACGTATTTGGACCTGTGGTACAATTGTCGTATTATTCGGTGATGTTGAAATAATAAAAAATGAAATCGTAATATTACTGTTATCACTAACATACCTTTAGCGATCGCATGGGTGGTAGTGGCTTTCCATTGCTGTGAATTGGCTTAGTGCTCGCCTGAAATTGAAATCGAAGCCATCACATTATGCACTGCATTAAATGAAAATAAGATACATTTTAATATTTCCAATCCTATAATGATCTGTTTTTTTAGTTATGCTAGCCTGTTTTTCCAGCTTTAAAATAATACAAAGTTGATACGGTGTTACCAAATATGAAGAGCTCGAGCAATTGACCTAGTAGTTTAAAATTCGAGAAGTCTAATGCCTACGAATTTAGATTCTTTTTTGAAAACAAAACATCTAAAATCGCTTAAAATACAAAATATCGTTTTGACTTATGTCACTCCAAAAAGTTATAAAATACTACAGGATTGATTGTTTTCAAGGAAACGTGCCCAATGCATTCAACTAAGATGTATCTAACAGGTCGTGAGCGATCACGTGATTTCGAGAATTACTGTTGCTAGGCAACCGTAACAAACGTTATTTTTCGTATTTGACCTAGTTAACTTTCACTTTTTGTGAATGTTAAATATTGACACCAATCCTGACTATAGAACCAGTTCAAAACTGCAAACGGCTTTGGTTTCGGTTGAATATTAAAGGAGATACAAATTTTTGAATGAACCCCTCTGAATGCATATAAAGGCCGAAAATGAGCCAAAAATCGATTGCAGGGTATTTTCAAACCTAACTTTCGCACGCTTTTCCCTAGTCAACCTATTCGTAGGTCAAAAATGCAAAGTGCATTACCTCATTACTGCCTCTTGCAGCAATAGATGATGAAGCGGCAGGCCGTCTCTCGATGGACTTAGTGCCAGCTAAAGTGGGAGGCCCAGGCGTTGCCTCGACCACTTTGCTGGACTTACTGCCAGATGGTTCATTGGGAGCTAGGTCCTCCTCCTCTGAGTTAGAGGAAATCTCACGCTGTTGAAGGGTAAAGGGCTAGCTTGATTATATCATAATAACAGTATACAACCCAAGTCTGCATTTGTCCAATATGTGTCACATCACGCATAAAATGCATCTATATTGAACTACCTCTGGGTTCCCTGACACGTCAGAGACAGATGGAATTTATACCAACAAAAACATTTTGTGTGTATTTTCAAACTCAATTCATTTTCTCTCTGAAACAAAATGCGCAGGGGTTACCGACTAACTATTTTCAAACCTAACTTTCGCACGCTTTACCCTATTCGTTGGTAGATGTTCAGCATTCATTAGAATTGGCTAGGAACATGTTATTCGATTCTGAAAAGAGCTTTGAAATTAGACAATTCCTGACGAGGTAACGAATTTCCGTAATCGACACTTTTACGGAAATTTGTGACTTTCACAGATATGGTGTTTTTGAACTACGTAACTCCAAAATGTTATAAAACACTACAGGATTGATGGTTTTCAAGGAAACGTGGCCAATGCATTCAACTAAGATGTATCTAACAGGTCGTGAGCGATCACGTGATTTCGAGAATTACTGTTGCTAGGCAACCGTAACAAACGTTATTTTTCGTATTTGACCTAGTTAACTTTCACTTTTTGTGAATGTTAAATATTGACACCAATCATGACTATAGAACAAGTTCAAAACTGAAAACGGCTTTGGTTTCGGTTGAATATTAAAGGAGATACAAATTTTTGAATGAACCCCTCTGAACGCTAATAAAGGCCGAAAATGAGCCAAAAATCGATTGCAGGGTATTTTCAAACCTAACTTTCGCACGCTTTTCCCTAGTCAACCTATTCGTAGGTCAAAAATGCAAAGTGCATTACCTCATTACTGCCTCTTGCAGCAATAGATGATGAAGCGGCAGGCCGTCTCTCGATGGACTTAGTGCCAGCTAAGGTGGGAGGCCCAGGCGTTGCCTCGACCACCTTGCTGGACTTACTGCCAGATGGTTCATTGGGAGCTAGGTCCTCCTCCTCTGAGTTAGAGGAAATCTCACGCTGTTGAAGGGTAAAGGGCTAGCTTGATTATATCATAATAACAGTATAAAACCCAAGTCTGCATTTGTCCAATATGTGTCACATCACGCATAAAATGCATCTATCTTGACTTACCTCTGGGTTCCCTGACACGTCAGAGACAGATGGAATTTATACCAACAAAAACATTTTGTGTGTATTTTCAAACTCAATTCATTTTCTCTCTGAAACAAAATACGCAGGGGTTACCGACTAACTATTTTCAAACCTAACTTTCGCACACTTTTCCCTAGTCAACCTATTCGTAGGTCAAAAAAGCAAAGTGCATTACCTCATTACTGCCTCTTGCAGCAATAGATGATGAAGCGGCAGGACTTAGTGCCAGCTAAGGTGGGAGGCCCAGGCATTGCCTCGACCACCTTGCTGGACTTACTGCCAGATGGTTCATTGGGAGCTAGGTCCTCCTCCTCTGAGTCTGACACATACTGTTGAAAGGCAAAGGTTTGATTATTTCATAATAACGGTGTACAACTCAATACGTTATTTGTACGACATGAGTCACGTATGAAATTGTAAACAGAAGCCATCACATTCACTACATTTCATGAAAATAAAATATCACACACACTATGTATAAAATGTCAGGTTAAGTACCTCTGCTGGACGCCAAACAACGCCAAACCCCTCGTCGTGAGAGAAACAATCGTCCTGTAGAAGGGCAAAGATGTAGCTTGATTATGAGATAATAACAGTATACAACTCAATACAGGATTTGTCCAATATGTGCCATATCACGTATAAATGCTTCGTGAGTTACCTCGGAGTTGCCCGACACATCAGAGTACTCTTGAACAGGAGAACCGGGTGAAGGAGTGCTATCCAGTGTTTGCTCCATATCCTTCAAATAAACATAATCACGACAAAACACATTTAACCAATAGCATGCGTAACGTTAACCATTGCCTTAACATATACCACATGGCTTTCTATTGCATGAGAATATAATGCAATGCATGATTGTTATCACAAACATACCTCGTCGGCTGCCATAGGGGAGTCTACTGCGGCAAGAAATGCCCTCACCCGGGGAATGGGGTCTTGCGTTGGTGTTGCCTGCATCATGGGCAGTGCCTGCCCGGTCCTCATTTCGACGAGCTCCATGATGCAGGCAAGCAAGGTCCCATCGCTTCTAACTATCGAGGCCAAGGCAGGCGACGTGTTTGGGTCGATATTGCGGACTCTCAAAGCCGCCTGCCTTGCCTCCACCTCGGCATAGAGGCTTGCCATCTTTGCAAGGTACTCATCAACATGTTTCTCCTCAAATCCGTCGTATTCTTTGATAGCAAACAAATCCTCCTGTCGAAACAAGAACTTGATTATTGCATCATAACAGTATCTACTCAATACAAGGTTCCACGATGTTAGTGTCGCATAATGTGTAAAATGCAGATTGATTTGTTACCTCTACGTGCCGTCTGACTACTTGGGTTGGAGGCGTGGTAATGGGATGCCACCTGCCGTGCCTCCACCTCTACGCTTAGCAGCATCATTGTGTTCGCATCCATCTGTCAAAGTAATAATATATGGCATAGATTTTGAATTAGTGTCTTCGCTCGCATATATAGATAGCATGAAAGCCATACCGTTTCATGATAAAGGGTTACCCCTTTATTACTAGCAGACTAATTATTTTCCTCTCCGAAAAACATGCGCAGGGGTTACCCAGCAACAATTGCTTTTGAAATCGATAAAAACTAAGTCTTTAGCTTCGAAAAAAAATTGCGCAGCGGTAACCCAGTAACTATTGATTTTCAAATCAATGAACAAAATAAAGCAAAAACAAAACCTTAAAAAATTGCTATCGCTTACCCAGGAAATAGTGTTAAGGCGATGAATAATGTCTTATTTACAACAATCACTATAGACACGAGGTTAGGTAACGTTATAGTACATAACATCAATAATTTTTAATTTAATAAACTATTGCTTTTGACAATCAATAAAACCAAGTATTTAGCTTTGAAAAAAATGGCCAGCGGTTAGCCAGGAAATAGTGCTATTTACCACAAGCATAAAAGCATAAAAGACAATAAGGTTCGGTTACGTCATAGCACCTAAAAATGGAATAATATTGAGCTTCAGATTTTTCCTTAATTTTCAAGATTCAGCGTTGTTGCTTAAAATGCCGTACAGAATGGCACATGATGAATAAAAATGAAGTCTTTACATTGAAAAAAAAATTGGGCAGGGGTCTCCCAGCAAGCATAGCTTTGGCAATCAACAATGTATCATTCACCTTTGCAACAAGCATAAAAATACAAGGATAGGTAACATTGAAGTAGGCAAAACAATTATTTTAAAATGTCAAAATTATCCTAAATTTTCTAAATCCAGCGTTGTTGCTTAAAATGTCATATCTCGCTTAATGTTCAACCGATCTCGATAATTTTTACACCTTAATGCTTTATAGGAATAGTTCTATCGAAAAAAACCTATTGCAAATGTCCTATCGAAAACATTTGAGTAACTAGGTACAAATTGGATTTAAACTTGATTGACGGTTACTAGGCAACGGTTTGTTTACATCACATGACCTGTTGGTAAATTATTCCGCTACCGAAGTTCAACAATGCTACCATGTTTCATTGCAATAGGATCAACACAACGCGTTTTATTAATTTTTAAGTGTTTTCTATGTCACCCGACACAAAATGGCTGACCACGTGATAAGCACGTGGTAAAATGAATTTTGCTTATATCTCTACAACCCCTTAACGTAACTGCGGCATCTATATTTCATAAGAAAGATACCAGGCCAAGGAATAAGTAGGTGAAGTAATATCTTGGTTATCATGGACGGATCGGTCGATACTTACAGTACGATTTACGTAAATTGGCATAAATTAGACGGTTTCCAGCCAAAATAGCATTTAGGCGTTCCGCTCATCGCAGAGTAACACGTAAAGCTAATTGTTAATACTATATACCATTTTGTTCCTTGGTAACTTACCTTCCAGTCTAGGTATGTCTCTGATACTATGGCAAAAGTGTTAAGGCGATATTGTTACATGAATTATAATTATATATTATACACATGAACATATTAATGAATATATTATTAACTCATACCTAAAAAATTGGGCGTCTCAAACACGATCAAATCTCCATAACAGTTTTAAACGTTTAACATGAACATCGGTCGTTCATAAGAGAAATATTATAAATGTAGAGCAATACAAAACACGACTTACCTCGTCAGTAGCTAGACTCACAACATCAGAAATATGGCCGAGCGATAGATTAGGGTCCTTTGGAAAAATTGTAACTCTGCAAATAATGAACCGATTTGAATCTGGTTTCAGCTGCTAACTCTCAGATAAAGGGGCATTGCAACGGGCTATTGAGCTCGAATACTGCTTAAGGGGAAGTACCCGTAATATTACGTTATATCAAAATCAATCCTCTTCGGTCCCAGTCCCCAGTAATAGTATCTCCGTTATTTTTCAAATGATTTGAAATATTAAATATCGATATGAAAGCTCTTTATAGATAGAGTTCAAAACTGCAAACTGTTTTGGAATCAGTTCAATAGTAACGGAGATATAAATTTTCAAATGTAACCCATCTGAATGCCTATAACGGTCGAATAGGTCAAATAGTAGAATTTTTGGGGTCTTTTCTAAATTTATTATGAACCACTTACCCTTATCGGTTTCTAAATGTTAAGCGCTTAAAAGAAAGTACTAAGACCGAAGTATTTGATGCTGAAACGATGTTTTAAACGAGTTGAACATGAACAAAGTTCTGATTTTTGTAATGTCTCACTCTTACTTTTCATTTATTTGTGTTAGAAAACCACGGACTATAGAGCGAGACATTACACTGACTTTTAATCGGATCGGAACGGTAAGGCATTCCGATATTTGGATGCCTTCCCTTAGTATTATGAAAACATTGATTCTCAACTTAGTTATCTTCTTTGATTAGCTTTTCTTAATTATTGTAATTTTAATAATTTTGTGTTGCACCAAGCTTGTATCCCATGTACACTCCCGTGTACACTCCAAATGGTGCTGAATAGCATTGCCTGATCATCAGCGCAACACGTGATGAAAGTACCACTGTTGTCTTGTTCTTGCAGGCTGCCTTTTTAGTAACGCATTTGCAGTCTTTTGAACATTTCAGAGACGCATTTTTGCATGGCCATCCTTTGTTTCTGCTACATGTATTCTTACACGAGCAACCCTGAAACAAACGCATACACGTTTTCCATGGTTAGTGCAAGGTAGTACAATGGGATCTAAAAACCACTCTTAAATTGAAAGTTTCGAAAAGAATATGCTTACCACACGGCCAAGAGATTCTTGATGTGCAACTAATGATCGCTCGTCTCGTTTAGGCTGGGCAAGAGCGATTGGCGAACTGTAGATATTCACTGCTGGCCCAGGAGAAACTTCATCCAAACTCTCATTCGCACTTACCGCCTCCTTAGTTAAATCGACTTCTAGATCACATACCTCCATTTTATTTTTAAGAGTTTTCCTTGACCTGTATTCAACCAGAGGCTCGATCGACTAAAATCGTCACGCTCTGGAAGAATATCCTGTATGTAAACAATAACAAGGAAGCGTGATGCATTATGGATGACTCGGACTCTTTAATGATATGAAAAACAATGCTTGTGAATTACTAATTGTTGTGATCTACATGTACACGATTCTCGTATACCCAATGGACTCTGACAGAAGATTATGTTTTTGGCGAGCTACCAACCGGATTCGGCAAGAGCTGCTAAACCTATTGTAGTCATCTTCTCTCATATAATCAAAGAACAAGTCGTTTTCCTTAGGACAATTGACTTAAAAGCTGCCTTTACTGGAGAGAGCACAACTGAAGACCAGCAAATCCTGCAAGGACCAAAAGGTCATACTCATTTCCCTGCAGTACTTTAAAGTAGGAATAGGTATTTCACACTGTTTACCTGACTGATGCATTCTGCTGTATCTGCATCATGGACATCAGAGACCTCAGTATATGATATAGCCTTGCTTACATCCTCATATACTAGATACCAGTAGCAGACAGGAGAAAGACGTGAGATTCCTATCCCACGCTGACATTGAATGGGCTAGCATTTTCGGCGCACATCTCATAGCTCCCGAGAAAACAATTTGGGCATTGTATGTAGGTATCAGCCTTATCGATGTCCCATCGAACAGCTGAAAGCCCTTCTCAGACCTACGGACCAGGTTCGTAGAATTCCTTTCTGGGGCCGCCTGTGTCAAGTGCTGGCTAATCATTGAAAGTTATCCTCAATGGACGAGATAGATTGAATGCAGGATCTTTGTAGACAGCCATGGCATCTACCACAATGTCTTCTTCATCTGTGTAAACTTTTAACCATCGACCAGTTAGTTTCTTTCCATGACAAACAGATTGACAAACAGATCCCTGATAAGTTTCTGAAAATAATTCACTGTAGTATGTGATATGAAAGCATTTACACATATAACTAGTTGGACAGATAAACATAAAAGCTAAATCAGGAAATGAGATGAATATATTATTATTTAAACGTACACATATTTGTAGATGTAAATCTTGTATGATACCTTCTTTGTTGCCTGCAACGAATATGCCTCATCATCGTCAGAATTACTCGGAACAGAAATATACTAGCGTTATATTGGCCGGGTGACATAAGGAAAACAAACTGATGGAAATTGCAATTATTTCAACAGTTTTATAAATGAAGGTTATATATTCAGAATGTTTTAGTTGTAATGTTCTAAGGTAATTTAGGACCTTAGATACGTCCCAAATATAGTTATACTTAGGTTGTGGTTTACGTATTTCATAAATTCCTTTCAGGAACCGTGTCACCAATTGGTGAGAACCAAAATTGCTGCAATCCTTGATGCTTAGTCTTGATGAAAGTGCTGACCTGGCTGTGTTAATAGTCGAATAGCTTAATTCCTGATTATGTAACATCAACAGAAATTCCATGGCCTCATTTAGTTTTGGTGCACTATAATGGATTTTTCTCTCACCACAAACTGCCAGCCATTTCTCGATGTGTGTCTTAAACTGTTTTTGTGTACCTGATCGCCATGAGGATTTCGGTAATTTCTGGAGAAACATCATATTGTCGGAAGGAGTCACTGATAGTGGACAGACCATCAGGTGTAGTTTCTGGTGTAATGGATGTGGTTCTCTGTGATAGGAATGCTGCAGCAGGTCGTGGGCTGGTCTGAGTATCCATGGTTGGCTGTAAAGGAGTTGAAGTACAAGGGGAAACCAGGTCTGTGTTGGCCATACTGGTATTATCAATTTGCCCTTGGCTTTGTCTTGGATGATCTTTTGTACAGATCTTGAGATAAGGCTAAAAGGTGGAAAGGCATAAAAGTTAAAATTGCTCCAGCTTACAGAGAATGCATCAACATATGTGCATCCTGGGTCTGGGTTCCAAGAGCAATACAATTTAAGTTGGTTGTTTTGCCTTGTTGCAAATAGGTCAATGTTAAGTTTTGGATATATTGACAATATATCCTCAAAGCATTCCCTGTTTAGTACCCACTCCTGCTTGTCTGAAAAATTTCGGGATTTTTCATCTGCACCTGTGTTCAGTGTTCCAGCAATGTGGACTGCTGACACCAAGATATTGTGCTCGATGCACCATTCCCAAATTTGTTGAGCTAGATAATTCAACTGGAGGGATTTAGAACCTCCCATGTTGTTTATATAGGCTACTGCTGTTGTATTGTCTATCTGCAGCTGGATATGAGCATTCTCAGTCTGACTACAGAAAGATTTTAGAGCAAAGAATGCTGCCTGGTTCTCTAAAATGTTAATATGGTTGGTGGCCTCAGTAGTGGTCCACCTTCCACCAATCTTCTGATTGCCATACACTGCCCCCCAACCCAGTTTTGAAGCATCAGTCTGGATGACCATGCTTGGGTTAGGGTGGGAGATATCACGTTTAGCCTGTGGCATATTTCCAATCCACCATGTCAGCTCTCCTATTGAACTGGGTGTTAGCTGCATGTATGATTTGTAGTTTCCCTTGTTTACCACCAGTGCTTTAGATTTGTCCATCTCTAAAGAACGGAAGTGTAGTAGCCCAAATTGGACTATGAGACCAATAACTTCTGCTACCTCTGAGATTAAAGGCCACGTCTTGCCTTTTAAACTCTTGCAGGCCTCTATTGTTTTGTCAACTTTTCCCTTTTTCAACTTTTCCCTTTTTCAACTTTACCATTTTCATTCTTGATTGCAGTTTCATCTCTTTCTAGTGATCTTTTTACATTCGCCATTGCTACAGTACCTTTAGCCTTGTACTAATCGAGGCTGGGTCCTTTAAGAGGTAAAATTTCTGAGGTTGATGGCTGTATGTGTCTTGTCTGGAAAACTGGTATACGACGGGGCATGAGATGAGAAGAAAGATGCTATTGAAGGGGCTGAAACGTTTTTCTTTATTGCCGTTGTGTCGTCGACAAACACTGTCTTTGTAGTAGTCAAAAGACTGGGAGATGAGGAATGGCAGTGATAGGGAATCCCATCTGAGGACGATGAACCAGAGGAGGGATGGTCAGACTTTACTGCTGAGGAAGGACAGTCAGGCTGTGCTGGTGAGGAAGGATGGTTAAGCTGTACTGACGAGGAGGAATGGTCAGGCTTTAGTGGAGATGAAGGACGATCAGGCTGTACTGACGAGGAGGAACGGTCAGGCTTTAGTGGAGAGTAAGGATGGTCAGGCTGTACTGACTAGGAGGGACAGTCAGGCTGTGCTGGTGAGGAAGGTTCGTCAGGCTGTACTTACGAGGAGGAACGGCCAGGCTATACTGACGAGGAGGAATGGTCAAGCTGTAGTGGAGAGGAAGGACGGTCTGGCTGTACTGGTGAAGAAGGACGGTCAAGTACTTGTACTGGTGAGAAGAAAGACGCTATTGAAGGGGCTGAAACCATTTTTTTATTGCCGTTGTGTCGTTCACCTTGCAGTCTGCTTTTCTTTTTGCTCGCTTAAATGATGGTAGAAACACTGTCTTTGTAGAAGTCAAAAGAGTGGGAGATTAGGAATGGCAGTGATAGAAAACCCCATCTGAGGACGATGAACCAGAGGAGGGATGGTCAGACTTTACTGCTGAGCAGGGACGATCAGACTTTACTGGTGAGGGGGGACTG
Organism: Actinernus sp. WN-2022; assembly: GCA_030867875.1. Lineage (NCBI taxonomy): Eukaryota > Metazoa > Cnidaria > Anthozoa > Actiniaria > Actinernidae > Actinernus > Actinernus sp. WN-2022. Next base: position 36,798,624 of record JAOWCC010000936.1, on the reverse strand, counting down.
TCAGACTTTACTGCTGAGGAAGGACAGTCAGGCTGTGCTGGTGATGAAGGTTGGTCAGACTGTACTGTCGAGGAGGTATGGTCAGGCTTTAGTGGAGAGTAAGGATGGTCAGGCTGTACTGGCGAAGAAGGGTCAGGCTGTGCTGGTGATGAAGGTTGGTCAGGCTGTACTAGTGAAGGACGGTCCGGCTGTACTGACGAGGAGGAACGGTCCGGCTTTAGTGAGAGTAAGGATGGCCAGGCTGTACTGGCGAGGACGGCCAGTCAGGCTGTACTGACGAGGAGGAACGGTCAGGCTGTGCTGGTGAAGGACAGTCGGGCTGTACTGACGAGGACGGACGGTCAGAATTTGCTGGTGAGGAGGGACGGTTAGTTAGGCTGTACTAGTGAGGTAGGCTGGTCAGGCTGTACTGACGAGGAGGAATGGTCAGGCTTTACTGGTGAGGAGAGACGATCAGGCTTTACTGGTAAGCAGGGACGATCAGGCTGTACTGACGAGGAGGGATGGTAAAACTTTACTGATGAGGAGGGACGGTCAGGCTTTACTGGTGAGGAGAGACGGTCACGCTTTACTGGTAAGGAGGGACGATCAGGCTACTGGTGAGGAGGGACGATAAGGCTGTACTGGTGATGAAAGCCTGTCAGACTTTACTTCAAGCTTCACTGGAGAGGAACGACAGCGAAAGGAGGATGGCCAATTACCCGATTTCACAGCATTTGCATATGAAAGAGAAGAACTGAAGTACTTTGACGTTTTTTTACCCAGTGGAACAAAGTGGTCTGGAACCCAGTTTCGTGGATCGCGGTAAGCTATCGTCGTCCACATGACATATGTATGGCAAGAGGAAGGTTAACTTGAACTGAAAACTGTCACGAGGGTAGAAAACCCGGTGGATTGCATCCTTAATTCTTGAGCATGATTTGAAGGAGGGATAGACAGAACATTGGCCTTCCGATAACAGATGTTAATGCAATAATATTAAGGGGTGCAGCAAAGACATACGACTTGGCAGTGTGTTGTGCAAGATAGTATATTGCTTGCGGTAGATTAGCAAATTCCCCATTATATATTTTTTGTGCCTCGTCATTACTCAGCAGGATCGGAAAAAAACATTACTTAGTGAGTAACTGTTTGTACCAGTCGTCATTTCTCTTAATTGCGGATGATTAGCATAAAATAACGTGCGTGCTATTAACTCGCACGATGTCAGCAGCCGCAATAAGTCAGCCAAACTTTCGTTGCCTGAAGTCATCTGGAATATTTTGTTGAGAAAATGAATCATTGTTCAAGGGTTTGTTCGAAGATTGAATCCTTTGGTTCGTGACCAAGGGACGGAAATTCTCTAATACCTCCTTGGCTTCCTTTCTTGTCGTCACCGCACTGGCCATTATTTGAATTTCTTTTCGAGACAGCATTGTGAAGCCTAGAATCACTGGAAAATACAGAAAAGACAATAAGTAATTGAACTAGACAGACAATCAATGCAAAGTATAGTATCACTGGAAAAAAATACAGAAAAGAAAATAAGTAATTGAACTAGACAGACAATCAATGCAAAGTACGTAACAAAACTTGTCAGCTGGAAGATACCAATTTTCAGCGGCAAAAAATTCCTAAGGGTTGGTGTAGCTGATATATATTAATGGTGAGAAAGATATTTATTCTATAAACTACAGTCGTTTACGATGATTTATAGCACCTGAACACACGTAAAACTACGATAATTTTACGTGTGTGGATATCGCCTTTCAGCCAATCAGCGATTTCCACGTCGCGTGCTTCCCCTTGGAACCAGGTCCAAGTATTCTTAATAAAATAAATATAACAACACATGGACGCTTGGAGATATGGGATTTATCTTCTCGTGTTCAATTAGATATCGAGTTCAACACGAGAAGATAAATTCCATATCTCCGCATTCTCAATTGTATTCTCTATTTCTTCCAAGAAGACCTTGGACGAGGAAAAATAAGAACGAATAAGGTTTGCGAACTTTGTGATACTGCGCTCGTGTATTGTACGTCATAAAATAAGAAATTCAGCATCTCTAAAATCATTCGTACGACAGATAGTTAACTACAAATGCACTTAGGCGTTTATGTTCAAACCAAGTTTACTAGTAGTTTTTCTTGCCGTTTTCCGGTTATTTCATTTGTGGCCTCGACACGAAGTCAAAAGAGGACTGAAAGTGTATAAATGTATCTGGCAAACGTTTTCTGTAAATAAATAAATAAATAGTCTGAGAAGTCGTTAATGGCGGCTCTGCTATAGCTTACATGTCCGCGCGGCATGTAACAAAACAGTACCGTACACTGAGGAATCCTCAATTCTACAACACTTCGCAGATTGCATGTTCTATTGGAGTGCTTTCATGTATTTAAAGTTTAATGAAAGCACGCCCGTCAATGTGCCTGGCTAATAGATCATTCGTTTATCTGTTATGTGTTGCTTTACTTTGTCTCGTTTTGAGTTTGATAAGCATATAATGTCTTCAACTAAAAAAAAAAGAAGCTTCGAAACCTCCTGTGAATGATCAAATTATCAAACGCTGGCTTATCTAAGTTTGGCAATTTTCCGCAAGTCCATCCCTTTCCATTTGTATGATTGCTGAAGACAATTCTGGATCATTTTTGAATTCGCTAGGGACACCGCTACTAATGCTGCATGCGAGCATGTTCGATTTCCCCACCAATATCTGTTTATCAAGGTCATTATTGACAGGCTACTTTCGTTACTCGATCTAGTATAAACACTTTACCGCACAACACGGAATGATGATCTGAGATGTTTGAAACATTCAATAGAATCTTAATTCGAAGAGGCAATTATGATTTTGACAAGTCTGAAGAAGACAAGGGGGAGGAAATGGGAATGAACGACCTCGTACCGGTCTAATAATCAGGCTAACAGACAACTGAACAGATACTCAGATAACTCAGAATGAGTGCGAATATTTTAAGAACATCATGAGAAAGCTTTTAGAAATTCAAGCTAATTCAACTAGCAAAACAATTATTCGTTCGAGTCTCTCAAGTCACTTTTTACTGTATTATCGTTTGAAGTTTCGGAATCATATTTTCTTATAATTCCTTAACTATTTAATCGGAACGGCTTTAAGCCGTTTTTGGGTTGGAAACCGAGCCTGAAGTACTGGCCGATCGAATTGGCTCAACGAGGTTTAAAAATCCACTGTCTATTTTAATAAAGACATCAGATGCCGTGCAGCCATAGACGTGAGACATGAAATGGTACCATTAGGAGTAATAGCAACCAAATAATCAATACAGAAAGTCCCTTTGCCATACGTTTAACCCACATATTAAAAACAATGCTGACTGTGCTGGCTGACATGCTATATCTTGGGTTAGGTTTAGGGTTTAGGGTTAGGGTTAGGTTAGGTTAGGTTAGGTTAGGATAAGAGGATGAATTCGCACTTGGGACTTTTTCCGATTGGGACTTTTTTGTAATTTCAAATATATATAGAGATTATTACATGTTAAGAGCTTGATATCGTTTTTATTCACGAAGTTTTCGTATCATATTGAGAATGAGCGAGTCTGCGAGCGAGGATAATAAACCCATAAGCCCCACATACCCCATAAGCGCTTGTGTTTGAGTCTTTTTAATAATTAGAAGGGGTGTGTTGGTTCTAATGATACAGAATGTGGTCAGGATGAATTCGCACTTGGGACTTTTTGTGATTGGGACTTTTTTGTATATATATCTATTATTGGAGAGCCTATGCTCTTGTCTAAGGATGTGACAATTGTTTAGGGATATTACTTGTAAAAGTGGTACAACGATGTATTTGTAAGTATTTGTGGTTGTCAGAACTAAATCCGTCCGGAATCGAACCAGACAACTCACTTTCTTGAGCCTTCCAAAGGACTTTGTGTGTTCTGTGTGTATGTATGTGTTTTGTACTAACGCAACAACAGCTAGAATACCATTTTGTCGAAAGTACTTGCCCTAAATGCGAACCATAGAGGCGGATACAAAGGTTCGCGTGTATGCATGTGGGGTGTAATAATATTGCATGTATTGTGGTATAGGAAACCCTCCTATGTCCTAGATGTAATGCATATGTGGTTTATATACTATATATGTATTAATATGTTTCATTTTACATATTTAATCTACATATATACCAAGTTATTAATTCCTAACTCTATTTATTTATATATTTATTTAATATATATTTATAGTTCAGGCAATCGCCACGTTGCGCTGGCAAGGATAGGAATACCGCAGACTCTGCCCCCATCAGAGTCTGGAACTGGGGTATTCGAGTAAAGGCCAGACCCGTACCACCATGGGGACTGGGTTCTGGGAAATCATTACCAAGGAATGCCAAATTTACTCTGGCTGAAAAAGTAAGTTGAACAGGCTCTTAACCGAGTTGGTTTTGGCACTGGCAAAGTAAAGAACCTTGCCCTATAGCGCAGAGATCGAAGAAGCTCATGGCATTGCCCTCGAAGTTTTATCAGTTTTGGTGCTTGCATTTGAAAGGTTTATTTTTGTCAAGCATTTAATAGGATGTGTGAATTGTAGCCCCTGTGTCTACCTCTAGTAGGTGCAAGATCCTCTTGAAACCCAATCCCACCCTGGAACCAAAGGGAACACCAACGCACCGCCACCCCCTTAAAGTTGCCAGCTATCAATCAACGATTTGACCATTGGGGGGGGGGGGGGGGGACAACACCGCGTGTTTGCTGTTAAGACGGATGTCTTATCACCTGCCACAGATTCCAAAAAGGAAACTGTGGCCCACAACACACGGAGGGAGCCCCTCTTAGTCCACGAGAAAATGAGGATTGATTTTATGTACTATTGTACATAAAAAAATTGTAAGAAAAATTGAAAAAAAATTACAAGAAAAGTTGCGAAAAAGGAATGAAAACCAGAAACCTAATGAGTGCCCCAATGACGCACCAGAGACAACGTCATTAACGTTGGTCACAGCAAAAGCCCTGATCCTGGTCGACACAGATGAAGCAGCTCATAACCCACACTAAGAGAAAATTAGGTTAAGTTAATAGAAATTTAAAAAATTGTGAAAAACAAAGCTGACAAATTTAAGAACCAGAGACTTAACTTTAGTCATTGTTCATCCGGTTATACTTATTGGAGAAGTTCTCGAAAGACGTGGCCCATGCAATTATCCATCGAGCATCCGTGTGTACGTCTTTCGGAAGGCCATAAATGTTCTGCAAGGGAACCCCGCATCCCGGCACATCTTTGTGTAGTTGACGTAGGCTTCCTTTCTTGTAATGGTGTCGTCGATGAACGACAATTCCATGGCCGACCAGCGCCTGGTAGAATTGGCAGGTAGGGTGACGACTGGCAGTTTCTCCACGTTTTCCTCCTCCTCTTCCTCGTCACCAGGATGGATGTTTTCCTCTTCTGGCAGCTCCCAGCCATCGTCTTTGTGTGAGCGATTGGTCGCTGGTGGATTTTCGAGTACGAGGGACGGCTGGGGCAGGTGGTAGGGGATTCTGAAATGGAGTTTCCAGACCCTTGGACGGATTCTATCTATGCACGTCAGTCCAAGAATCTCGAGGGTTTGCAGTTGTTGTTGGGTTAGGGGAAGGTTGTGCATCGCTGAAGCTAGTAGCTTGTAGTCCACGAACATATCCTGCTGTACAAGAGCCACACAGCTTACAAAGAGACAGATGGCAGCAGTGTCCTTATAGTCGAGCGATTGATCGTGAAGTCTGGTCAGGATTGGCATCAACCAAGGCATTCCAAAGTCTTTAATGCGCTTCAGGTTGGTTCCGAATGTGAACTTCTTCGTCTCAAGGTCGGTGAGGACATCTGCCGCTACATGCTCTTCTATGGGGATGAGCGATTCGTCGATGGTTGAAGGGAGGATCTTCCAGAAATCCTTCTTGTTCCAGTAAATCTTCAAATTCCTGGAAGCGTCCCACTTCTTCAGATGAGGGAAGTGGGTGAGTTTGAGCTCATGAATACCTTCCTTCAGCACAACCTCGAGATCTAGCTTCTTCTTGTAGAGGATCTCGACTGCCCTCTTGAAGACGTGGGGGTACTTGAAGTGGCAGTGATGTTCCACCAAGAATTGTACGAGCTTTTCCATGGTTACGTTGCCGACGCACCTTCCCGGACACTGGGATAGCATAAGTTGGCTTCCTTTGACGTAGTTGCACTGGTAGAGGTCTTGCAATAGGATGGTCACCAGCGTTCTTCCAACAGCTAAGGTGGGGCCCTGGAAACATTCGGAGAAGTTGAAGAGCCTCTGGATCCTGGTCTCCTGAACTGAGTTGTTTGTCCAGTACGAGAGGTTTGGAGGATGATCTTGGACTGCGGCGCTGGTGGATGGGGTTAAGCCAATGATCCCCAGATGGCAGGTGATGCTCCTTGTTCGGTTTGGGCTCACACCAAGATTGCAAGCCATCAGCTCGTCGGATGGGATGGCTGGCCGTCCCCAAAACAGGCATTCTAGGCCCAGTTCGGCTTGGAATGCATCCCACGTGTCTTTAAATCCACCAAGATGTTTGTTTGTGAGGATATTTGTTTCAAGTTTCTCACAGAGGTGGCGAGCAATTATTTGGTGTACTCCAATGAAGGAAGGTTCCAGCTCTTTAAAGGGCACCAGGAGGGGTTCTTTTTGGAGGAGGGTAGTGATATAGTCTTGGTCGTAAAAATCTGCTGGGCTGAAGACTTCCAGGAGTTCGTTTTGATTTCGTACTACCACTACCTCTATCCTTGCTGTCGAGAGTGTTGCCAACTTTATGGTCATGTCCTGCATGTGCTCGATGTAATCTGTAGATTTGGACGTCAACGTCTGTTTTGGATGGAGTAGTCCGCAGGTAGCCACCAGACCTGAGATGGGATGAGACTGGGGTGAGGCGGTGATCCTGTTGTGCGGAGTCTCAGCGTACATTTGCAGGAATGTAATGGCAGTTGGGAAGTTACACACCGCTTTCAATTTCCTAGAGATGTCAATTGCCCTGCCATCAAGGTTTGTCTGGAAGTTGGCAAGCTGGGATATTGTAAGAACAGGAAATAAACATCCCCTGGAACCGATCAGCTCCTGCATCGCGTCTCTGGACCAGAAGAGATGCATGTCATCACTATTTCGTGCGGCGAAGGTGCATGCTGCATGGATTGACAAAGTTACTATGTTGTGTAGTGGCATCAACCTTGTCAGACATAAGTCGTCGGGGTCTTTCTGGCCAAATTTGCCAAACAACTTAACAAACTTGATGTCTGAAGGTAGACTGCATTCGCGGAGGGCAGCATCCAATTCTCCAAGAACGTACTCTTGGTCTTGGAAGAGCACATTCATTTTGCTTATGTTGGAGAGCGAGTTCTTCTGTAGAGTCGGGCGTGACAAATCCCTTCGCGAAGAGCGTCGGAGTCGGTTGATGAAGGCCACCTGCAACTTCGTTAAGAACGCGTTTGTTGTGTGGCTGGCAGTGGCTTTATCGTCCATGAGGGAGCATCCATTTTTGTTGAGTGGAAGTAACGCCAATTGATTTTTTTTTACTGAATAAGCAAGTAGGTAATGGTGCTCCTCCAATAGCCAAACCCAAGCCTAATGACCCGGTCATCAATAAACCACGCTACATAACCAATGGAAGAACTTACATGGTGGACTTCATTCTGTGGAACTTGTTGTGAAAGGCCTTGTAAGTTCTTATTGGCATTTTTCTTCCCTGGCACTCTTTGGTGTAATGTTTGTAGCTTGCTTTGAAGTCCAGAGAAACATCGATTAATGACATTTCTTCTGTGGACCAAGTCTTTCCTGCATTGGCGGCAAGGGTTACCTTTGCGAGCTTGACCACTGATTGTTTCTTTGGAGCTTCTACCTCTTCTTCGATCGTACTTGGGCTTGGCTCTTCCTCTTCCACAGGCTCTATCCATCGAGTACCCCCAGTTGCAATGTCAGCTTCGTTTTGAGATGGCAGATGATATTGGATGTTCTCGCTCATCTTGTGGATCCTAGCTGATCTAATCGACTGAAAGAACACTGGAGATAGGATGTCCAGTTGTTGTAGATCCCCCTGGGATAGAGGTAGCCTTGTCTCCATCTTTCCCAGACTGTCGTAGCAGATGAAAATACCTTGCTGGTGCAGTGCGATGCCGCTCACAAATAGGCATACCTTGATGAGGTCATCATGGGACAGGTTCTTCTGTTCAAGCCTGCTCAACACCGGCATCATCCATGGGAGTCCATGTTGCTTCGCTTCTTTCAGTTTGGCGGGGTTGGTGTGGAATTCTGACTCCACCTTGAAAATCATATCTCCTGTAACAGCTTTCACCTTAGCCACCATTGTTTGCACCAGGTTGTCGTAGGTAACCTCCTGCACGTCGTTAAGGTCAGCCAGTATGATGTTCAGCAAGTGACGACCAACCACAATTGCTGGAGCCTTCAGCTTGTCGTTGAACGAGAATAGACGTTCGATTCTGAGGCGATGGACTACAGACGTGGTGATGTGGTGAAATGGCGGACGACGATCCGTTGCCGTGGAGGCAGTGGCACAACCAATTCCAAGAAAACCACGTCTTCTAGTGAGGCTGTTTTCAACGTTGGGGTTGACTCCCAAGTTAGTGGCGTAGAAGGCGTCGATGTTGCGCATTGATGTACCCCAAAAGAAGTGCTCTAGTGCCAGTTCTAGTTGGTATGCCTTCCAAGCCCTTTGAAACCCCCCTTGGTACATAAACGTTTGCAATTCCTTCAGTTGGCCAATGAGGTGAGTTGCAATTCTTTGGAGTGTCAGGGTGAAGGCTGGTGGTTCCTCCTTGATGGGGATTAGTACTGCGTTGTATGCCACGAAGTTTTGCAGAGCATTGGTGTCAATGAAATCTGTAGCTGAGAAAAATGTAGGAATTCTGTTCCCCTCCAATACCGTCACGATTTCGAATCTTGCCTGAAAGGAAATTCTCAACTTCAGAGCTAGATCCTCCATGTGCTGCGTATAATCTTGACATGACTTTAACAATGACTTGTTGGTGCTTGGATGGAGCAATCCACAGGATGTAATTATGCCGGAGATTGGATGTTGTTTTGTGTTGACCATGTGGTTGTGTGGTGTGTCACAATAGAGCTGCATGAAGGTGACGTCGTTTGGGAATTTACATAGAGACTGAAGCTCTTGACCGAAGTCCAATTGTTGCCAGTTGAGGTTGCTCTGGTAATTGACCGCCTCTGACATGCCCAATACACTATAGAGGTTACCCCTAGATCCAATGAAGGCCTGGATGGCATCCCGAGCCCACATAAGATGGATGTCATGGTTCGATGCGTCGAGGCTGCAGGCTGCATGAATGGAAATCTGAACAATGGATGCTGTATGGACCATTGAATGAAGGGTTATCCAATCGGGTTGTTTTTGGCCGAATCTGGACAGGAACCGCATTATCTTAACACCATCTGGAATGTCGACGTCGTTGATGGCTTCATCCAGCAGTGTCAACACGAACGTCTGGTCTGAAGGCAGCACGGTGAAGTTTTGTAGGCTACTTAAATTTACCTTTTGGATCGTCGGCCTGCAAAGGTTGGATCCCGTCAGAGCTGCAATAAGAAAACAAATATTAGGATTGGTAATGTTTGCAGTTAATCATAGATTAATAAACGCGTTGTCCAAATAGCAAAGTAATTACGGTATGTACCTCTGATTTTTTTTTTGAAGTTGGTGACGGTCTTCTCCATGAAAACTTGTAGGACATTTTTTGTGGACGATGCTGTTGTAAACGCCTCGCAGCCATTTCTTGTGCTTGGTACCACAGCCAAACATAAGGTGTAGCCTCTGATGGAGCCCAGGATTGTCTCCTGTGAGTTAGCCAAGCACTGTAACCCACGTTGGGAATACTGGCCAAGTTTCACATGTTTTTTAAGGTATGGGAATGCGTTGCGGTAGTGGTATTTACCCAATGTCTTCAGGTGTAGTTGATGCAGTGGTTTGCTAACTGCTTGAAGTTCGTTCAATTCTAAAACGATTCCTATTTGGAATAGAACAACCTTTTAATACATTGCTGTTAAAATTGCTGTTTAATAGCTGTTAAAATTGCATTAATTATAGTAACTGTTATTATTACCATCAATGTCGCAGTACATCTCCAGATGTTCTTCATTGATGGGAGTGGCATGAATGGATATGTGGAGGTCTTCATCCTTTAAGAAGCTATCAATGTTGTGGTGTCCATAGAAGGCATCCGCAATCGCTTTAGCATTTCCTGTGGCAGTTTCCCAATCACTTTCTGTTTCGTCTACGAAGGGTGTACTCTGTACCCACCAGCCCCACCAGCCCCGGTAATTGATTATTATTAACATTATATGGGGCTGGTTGGTGCAAATGAGTACGAAACAATTTTTTTTTTTTTGAAGTGTGAATTCGGAGAAAATGGGCATGTGTCCCCCAGGACCATACGCTTTTGCAATGAAGTACATGAGCATATAAATAAAAAAATGAAAATATTCAAAATACCTTATTTCCAAATGAAAGATTAGATCCTTGTAGTTAGGCAATCTTTTATACTGGTTAGGTAATCATTTAAACGGAAACCTTTTCAAAATATATTCATTATTAAGGATTTTACAGCATTAAACATGCGTTTTATCACGAGCGGCCATTTTGAATTTACGAAAATGAAAAACGCTAAGAAATAAACAGATAAATATTTTATGTTTGAAATTGTTTCACCTGTTAGTTAATTGAGTGGTTATACGGGTGGCCTGAAACTTTTTTCTTCGAATAAAGAAGTAATTACGCCAAAAAAATGCAAATGAAATAGAGCAAAATTGAAGTTAACTTTCCTCATGGACGATGAAGAAGCAGAAGGAGGATTATGGGTAAACCTATCCACGCTTGCGTTAAGGGGTATTCCTGCTGACCCCCAAAAATATGCAGGGTAGGGTTATGGTTACCCACCATCCCCATAAGTCCTACAATCCCCACAACCCGAGGCTGAAGCCAAAACATTTTGCGGACAGACACAATATGTTTAAATAATATTTAATGAAACATAGGACTTACACAATGCATACATATTCTCATGTCATATTGTGGTCCGCTATTTGTATAAGGGTTCTTGATGAACATTCTATTGTTAAACACGTATGACTGACACCATCACGACTACGTACAGGTGATCGCGCTTGCGTCAGTTATATAGGTATATACAAATACAGCATTATGGTAAAGTAATGCTAGGGAATGTAAGCTTTGACAGGATTTTTTCATTTTTGCTCATTGTACATTCGGCTTTGTTTCTATGTAATAAGATTAAGTAACGATATGAAATATATGTTATGTGATAGTGATATTCCTTAACCTTAAATATATATTACACTAACATGCACTCTTAGATCATAAGTGCATTGTTTTTATGTTTGTATGTGACCATTATATACGTTCTATAATTTGTTGCTTCATGGATTAAGAAACATCACTCAAGACACAAAGTATAATATGTCATAAAATATATAACAACATTAAATATATATCTATAATTTAAACTAACGTTAATAATATTAAAGTGAAGGGGTTTGTGCAAAAATGGTGTAAGTGTATCCTGGATTACGTTATAAATTCTCCTTAAAATTCATTTTTTTTCTGAGGTAGAATTTAGAACAGCCCTTCAAGTAATGTAATGCTAGGGAATTCCGTTTGTTCTCGAAGGCTGAAATCCATAGGGTCTGCGCATTCGTAATAACAATAACGATATAAGATGTATGTTATATGATTTATTGATTTAACTTAACCTTTGAATATATATTAGAGCAATAAATTGAATTGTCTCTTTAGTTTCTATTTTACTATTAGACCATTTATATAAAATCCATTTTACGAAATCGAAATCGTACCAGCCTCTTACTAGTTTATAAAGTCGGCAATTGTGGTTCTCACTTTGTACGTGGGGTTCCTGATGGACACGATACTGATATCAGCTGTACTCATCTTAGCCCACCTTAGACCATCTTAACCCACCTTAACACGCCTTGGCCCACCTTAAACTACATTAGACCACCTTAGACAATCCTAGACCATCTTATTCCACCTTTGCCCACCTTAGAAGATCTCACCCACCTTAGACCATCTCACCCCAACTTAGACTATCTTAATCCTCCTTAACACACATTCCACGACCTTAGACCACCTTAGACCATATTAACCAACCTTTGACAATCTTAACCCACCTTAAACCCACCTTAAAACACCTTAACACGCATTAGCCCACCTTAGAGCATGCTAGACCATCATAACCCACCTCTGACCACCTTAGACCGTCTCAACCCACCTTAGACCATCTTAACCCATATTAGCCCACCTTATACCACCTTAACACACCTTAACACACCTTATCCCACCTTAGACCATGTTATCCGGCTTTAGGTGCACCTTAACACACACGAGCCCAACCTTAGACCATCATAACCCATCTTAACCACGTACAGAATATTGTACCTGCGTACCAGTCTCATTTCTAATGTAATCCTAGGGAATGTACTATTTTTTGAACAGGGACACCCTTCTCAGGTATCTAAAGGCCTGGGTCTCAAAATGGGCGCCGCAAATAGAGAGGGGGCAGTCTATTCTCTTTCTCGTTGTAAACAATTTTTCTTCAAAGTTTGACAAACATGATGTTGTTAGGACCTTAATATTTACACTTGACAATTTCCACGGCAACATGGAATGTGACCTTTGAACTATAATTACAAATATATATATTTAAAAGCCTCCTGCATTGTGGTAAAGTGCTTTAATATGGCAGGGATTGTTTAAATGGTGAATCAAAGATAGTCCCTATTTTCAAACTAGAGAAAAATATTATTAAACGGTCGTACATTTGGAGTATCAAATTTCACATTAGCCTAAACGAGTCTTCCCAAAAGGATTTTAAGTTGCCCACCTCATTGGAATTATAATGTATGGACTGTCTGATTCACACGCAGGAAATTCCCCGTCAATATAAAAACACTTACAACAATGCAGGAGCATATCAAATAATTTATTTTCACTAGAGTTCAAAGGTCACATTCCATGGAAACTGAAGTATAATTGTTAAGGTCGTGAAAATATCATGTTTGTCAAAATTGTATGGAAATGTATTCCAAAGAGAAAAAGATGGACTACCCCTCTTGATTTTTGCCATTTTGAGACACAGGCCTTAATGTACCTGAGTTTTGCTGAAAGGCTGATATCCAAAGGGCCTTATTTCTTCATAATAATAAAAACTAAAAAGGGAATAACTATTACTTGGTTGCGTGATTTTACTTAACGCTTGAAATATATCAGACTAATATACACAATATTAGTCCCTAAAGGCATTGTTTTCTTTTGTTTCTTGTTTGACTCTCAGATACGGACTATATATATTTGATTAATGGTTACGAAATTAAAGATGCAAATGAGATAAAATGAAATAAAACGTGAAACAACAGTCAATACAACTTGATATGTTTTATAAATACTAGGTAAGGCTTAGCTTTTTTGGAGAGCCATTCCAAGCTTTGTATGAAATGAAAAACACCAAAAAGCTAACGTTATTCACCACCGTTTTCTTTGATACGCGTTTGCGTGAGACCAAAGTGTGAACGTTTAGTTTGCGTTGAGCTTCAGACGATCATACAAAGTGAGATAGGATATGTACAAACGTGTAGGACGATAGCACCAATACTATAGAGTTTAATGCGCGCATCAGACACGATATGGAAAGTTTGTTTAAAATCTACAAAACATGAGGACTCTAAGGCCTATGTATAGAGAATGTGAATATTAGAAATTTAATCACCCTGCTTAAGGTCGGACAGGACTTTGAACTCCCAACTAATTTTTAGTAAACTCGAATAAATCACTTTTGAAAGTCCCATAGTCAAATTTAATTATGCGTCCCATTTCGCGTGATCGACGAAAGTCCAATGCATTCGCGTAGCGATGAAAACGGTAGTAATCACCGAACTAACAAACCTAAACCTTGCTAATTTTGTTATACTCGTTAGTGAATTTGTGGATGAAGGACGATTGGGTAAACTCGTTTGGCTTCCAGACGCCTTTCTCGATGCCGCTGTCAATCATCGCATCCATTTCGTGGTTTGAAATGGTTTGGCGGATCGGGTTGAATTTCTTGATCCAGTCTGCAATGAACAGACTTTGGCGAAGGGTATAGCTGTGGCGACTCTTTCTCCCTTCTGATGTTTGCTCTGGTGTTGTTGGTGGTAGTGGTGGTGTTTGGGGTAGGATGGTTCTTGTTTTTACTGGTTGTATTGTGGGTTCGCTGGATGTTGAGGTGGATGTTGAGGTGGTGGTAGGTGTAGCAAATGATGATTTAGGATTGCGGGAATAGTATTTGGTGGAATAACGATCCACGCGACGGGCAACGGCGGAAGGAGGGGTAATTGGTTGTGGAGGATGTGGAAAGGCGGGCGTTGCTTCTACATCTTGCATGCGTTGTTCTAAGCTGACGAAACGCGTGTAAATTCGACCCTCGATGTTTCCCATTTTCTCCATGAACTTGGCCATGTTGGATTTGGCTACAAATCACAAACGTTTTATGTGATTAGTTTTGCTTAAAGTACCTATAACCCCTTTTGCAATTGTTATACTTATGAATCTTTGAAAGGTTTGAGTATTTCTGCGAATAAAGTTTTGGCTTAGAGAGAAAACCCTCTGTTCTAGGTTTTTTGAAATGGTGAAAATGTGACCTTTCCTGGCCCATGACAACGTGAGAAAAACTGTGGGCCGGTTCCCGAAAGGGGTTTATAGGCACTTTAACGTTTAGGCTAAGAAAAACATTTCATCCAAAAAAGGGGAAATGGACTTACTTTCCTGTAGGTCTCGCTCTACATTCTCCATCACAGTCGTTACTACAAAGGATAAAATCGTATGTCATTATTTGACCTACTGTATCATTACAAACAAACGTACGCATGATCTTAAATAAAGACCTACCATGCTGTACATCATTTCGAATTTCTTCAACGTCTCTCTGTACTACGAAAGATAAAATTGTGTATGATTAGTTACGCTTATAGTAACATTAAAAAGCAATAGGAGATTAAAATAATTAATGTAACTCACGTTGTGCACGCTCCTGCTGGTCATCAGCGACCTGTTGTTCTACTACAAAGCATAACATAGCACATTAATATTTAGGCATAGTTTATCATTAGCATGAATGCGAAAACAGGCAACCATAATATATTATGAAAACCAAGAAATAATAATAGCGATGATTGGTAATGTGATTCAATTCAAACCAGACCCATAGGACAATTTATTTTATATTATTTTAACTGGAGACATTGACTGAAATATGGAGTTATGTATCCCTTATTTCAAATTCCAACATTTGCACATTAGTATTCAATTAATACACTAACTAAAGACGACGTTTAAGCTGTTTTCTTACAATTGGTATTATAAGAAATGTTTGAATATCCAAGTAATGCTACCAATTTTAACTGATATATTGAAATTAATTGAATTGTTCCTAACGTGTAGCATTGAAGTTATAGTATATGTTATTGGTAATATATTGATTCCATCGAATTTATAATTAGCAAACAGCGAGTAAACCAACCTTCAACGGAACGTGTTCTTAACTCGTCCACTGCCATTTTTGCTAGAAAGAAAATATTGTATATTATTATTTCGCTCTGCCATAAACTTAAAACGAACAATTGTATTCATTGGAATAGTAAGTGAACTCACCTTCTCTGCATTGTTCTAGCACATCACTCATGGCAGATACAACTGGGAAAGGAAACAGCAATATTATCATTTGGCTTAGCGTATCTTTAAAAGCAATGTAAAATACGACGACTTGATTAAAAGCTGTATGGTATTAGGTACGATATTATGTTTTAACCTCTAATTAATAGCGATTATGAATGACAGCTGTTCAATTGATGGACGAAGTTAATGAACATTTGAAGTGTGGGATTATAAATGAAGTGGTGAGGTTGTTATTACGATTGTTACTTCAAACATTACCTTCATCTTTTAGCTCCTGATGCTCGCTATCCTCCTCCTTATCACTAACCCGTTCCTCATAGTGTGATGTTGCCTACGAAATACATAACATACAATGAGTTTTTGTACACAGCAACTAGATTTTAATGACAGGAAAATGTGTATGATGAAGTCGTAATGTCCTCCTGTAGATGTTATTTTGAAATTTTAAATGTTAAAGTCTGTTTGTTCGCACAAACAAATAATAAATATTAAGCTTTCATTTCGCATGGTTGAAAGCTTTATAATGTTTAGGAATGAGAGAGTTGACAAGGTTGTCTATATTTCTTATAATATAGGGTAATGACAATTGCCTTAGTAAAGAACCTTAACTGTAACCCACCTTGCGTTTGAGCGTTTGTTTTTCCATTTTTGTTATGTTGAAACTGGAAACGAAATAAATACGGTGTTAATTTCAACCAACATTCACTAAAAAGATTCTACGGTATTATTAATATAATATATACTCAGCAATTAATTCATAAATGTAAGAGGTGTTTGTATGCGTGGGTAGACAAGAGACGTACTGCATTCTATGTAAGCGAAATATATGTTTCCCCAGCCCATATCTTTCTGTAATATTTTTTTGTTTACTTACCACAATATACCACAATATAGCTGTTAACAATCACCTAAAACAAATTGAGATTTTGATATTCAAAATCGTGAAATGGATTGTACAGCATAGAGGAAAGTATCGTATTAATTAAATTACCCAGGGGTTTCACTGTACCATACTATTTAAGAAATAAGTAGAGGCAATAACATTGTTTCAAAAAATATTTATAATCAATTTTAAAATTATTATTAATTTAAAAACTGTAATTAATATAAAGAACTGCACATTTTAAATGAAACGTCGCTTACCAGAATGAAACGTTTTCGACGATTTCATTTTTGCATCAAATTATGAAATAAAGTTAAAAGTATGTCATTAACATATTTAAAGAAAGGTGAACTGGTAGGAACTTTTGTAAAAGAAGTGACAGAGTCAGTTGCGGCAAATAACTTCATTCAAAAGAAATCTATGTGTGAAAGCACATGCATTGTTCTTCAGATAAAAAGGGTCGACATGAGCCCTATCGATGAACTTACCAACAGGTGGCACAAACTCTTGTCTGCTTTTCTGGTTTGAGATCAGGGTTGTCACTTTGGATCTTTTGGTTGACGGAACCAGTTGTTTCTTTACCACGCTGCATTTTCGGGCATTGACGTTCTGCACAACTCTGATCCTATGTTGAAAATTCCAGGGCTTCCATGTGTCACGGTCTTCATTCCCAAACGTACTGGATTGGTCTGAACAACCACCATCAGACACATCTGCAAAAGTTGTAAAAATATTTAGCACTGTTACTTAGCTCTCCGGCGAGAAAAGCCAGTATTTTCATGTCATTTGGTAATTCTGAAAATCTACATTTAACATCAACAGGGAGTACCATTACAAATTACGGGAAGTGATCTTTTCTCTATGTCATTAATTTCTTTGGTAAGCTACTGGAGATGTCTGGAAACAGGAGTATAGTTTCCAGAACAATTGGCACGAAAGAGAAGATAATTCTCAGTGCTACTGAGAATGTCCCTTCCGATGTTTAGAAAACCAATAATCCAGGCACAAGCTGTATCGTCTTTTCCAAAGGGAGCTCCATCACCTAATAGAGAAACATTAAAAGTGTTAGCTTCTCCATTAAACCAGGTGAGCTTATAATAGTCCTGGCAGAGAAAATACCCTGCTGTTTCTGAAAACCTCTGTTAGGTTTCTATAAATGGCATCAACCTTGTCTTGCTCTGGCAACCCTTTACAAAGGGTTTCCCTCACACCACACAAGTGCCAACATTAATTGCCTTAATGGTGGCATTAGTCTGTTATACGGTACTAATCTTGGAAGAGGACAATGGTTTACTGCAATACGCACAGCCTTAGAGGTAGACATGTTTATAGCTACCATCTTCGTAGACAGCACGTACTTTTTCTTACCCATAACTCTTGTCTGCTTTTCTGGTTTGAGATCAGGGTTGTCACTTTGGATCTTTTGGTTGACGGAACCAGTTGTTTCTTTACCACGCTGCATTTTCGGGCATTGACGTTCTGCACAACTCTGATCCTATGTTGAAAATTCCAGGGCTTCCATGTGTCACGGTCTTCATTCCCAAACGTACTGGATTGGTCTGAACAACCACCATCAGACACATCTGCAAAAGTTGTAAAAATATTTAGCACTGTTACTTAGCTCTCCGGCGAGAAAAGCCAGTATTTTCATGTCATTTGGTAATTCTGAAAATCTACATTTAACATCAGTAGTAATAGGGGTCACTGTGTGGCAGCCACCTGCCTCCTGATTGGCCTAGACAGGGGGCGTGGCCTAAAACGACGCCATTACGCACGCGGTCCTGTCAAAGACCTGTCACTCAGTTGGGGGCGAAAGCCAGGCTTCTGATTGGTCGGAAGTTTTGGGGGGTCCCGCCAGGTTCGGAGGGGGGGTTTTGGAAAGGAGACCAAACCCAGGCTGGGGATTGGCTGGCCGGAAAAGACCCCGGGCCGTATAAGAAAGTGAACCCCCTTTGTAAATTTCAGTGTGAACGATGCTCCCTACGTGCTTTTGTGGGTGTTACGCCAAAGCCGTCAAAGGATTAGTGGGGACGCCAGAGTGTGTTTACAAGTGTGGACAAACAGCGGATTACAAGTCGAAACCCGCAGTGCTGCCGTGCAGCTTTTATTTTACGGAGCAAGACCTGCCTTTGGTGAAAGCGGCCATCCCGGTCGGAACATTGTACAACACATTTCCCAAGTGTGGCCACAATTTGTGGATGAAAGTGGGGGTGAGCCGAAGCGTGAACAATCCGAACCGCGTGTTCTTCACGTGCACGGCACCGTCGCCCAACCCGAAGTGTGAGTTTCCGCTGGGATTTATGTGGGCCGGCCCCCCGGCAGAACCTATTGGACCCCCACCCCCTAAGAAAGCCCACTACTACGCGTCGCCATGGACGTCACAGGCCCCCCAAGAAAAACCACCCGTCGCTTGGATCAATCCCAACGCCGCTACGCCTCTTATGGGTCCCCCCGTAGAGAGTCTACAGTGTCCCCCGAGGGGTCCCCCGGCGGGGAATGTGTGGAGCCCAGCAGAGACGTCCTCCGGACCCCACACTGGTACAACGGTCGAGGGTCCCCCGCCCTCCCCACCCCCTATAGACATCCCAACAACGAGCCGGTCCCCTCACTACCAGCCCCACGCGAGCTATTGTTACTGAACCAAGAAGACCTAGATTTGGGGGACATGCCGGACAACCGGGATTTGCACGCCCTAAAAGCCGGGTGGGCTTTGCACAAAACGCTCTACGTCATGACGTGCATCCGGGAATGCATGCGAGAACGTGGCCGTCACTGCGAGGGGTGTCACTACAGTCAACAGAGTCAACAAGACGAACGTTACCATTCCTGTTTATGGTCTTTTTCCGAGGAAAGCTTTACCGAGCGCGTGGCGAAGGCCCGGTCTCTTATTACCCTAGAGGCTCTACGGGCTACCGGGCTTTGCAGAGTTTGCACCTCTCGGGGATTGTTGCTCCCCTTACGTATACTGTGTTTGAACAGCTGCAAAAACTAAAGGAGGCCGAGATTTACGAGGTCTACAAACGGTATTATTTTGAAGAAATCGAAGACCCTACCATTACGTACAAGAACCGAATTTGGCATGCGTTAGGCCAGGCTTTAATTTACGAAGACAATCCCCAGGACTATGTGGAAATTGGAGTGTTAACCCTTGTGGCTTTATTTGATTCAACCACTATGTAATTGGAGACAATAAAAGAGACTTTTGTTTGAGTAAAAACAACTTTGTTTGCATTAATTAAAATTAAATACAATGGGGTGGGCCATTTCAGCCTCACCAAATTAATTAATTAATACAAGTGTGTATTGAAAATAATATTAATAATAATGCAAGGTATCCTTTCAACCAAATTATAAAATTATAGAAATATAAAAAAAAAAAACTATTTACAGGCCATCCCGTGGGGCCCATTCGAGAGAGAGAAAATATCCGTGTAGGAAAAGTGGACTAATCGTCCTAGTATTTATGAAAAAGTGGGCTAATCGCCCTAGTAGTGATGAAATTTTTGAAAATGGGGGCTAATCGCCCTAGTAGTGATGAAATTTTTGAAAATGGGGGCTAATTGCCCTAATATTTATGTAATAGAAAAAGGGGGCTAATTGCCCTAGTATTGATGTAATTTTGAAAGTGGGCTAATGGCCCTAATAAGTTTTTAAAAAATTTAGAAAAAGAGAAGAACTTCCCGTGGCATAATTTTTTAAAAAACTAATCCGTAATGTTGCCGGTATCGGCAATCAATTGGTAAAACAATAATACCATAAACGGTCCCGTGGTGGAAGAGAATTAAGCTTCCCGCTTTTATATAAAATAGGTGGTAGAATTTGGACTGGCAAAAATAACAACGAGGGACTTCATCTCTGCTCAGAAATTTAGATATCCTGGAGATTAAGCAGGCGGCACACACCGTTCTCCTGCAACAGGGTAGAGGGGGTAAAATGTCCTCCTGTTGTGTGTTACATTTAAAACACTAAAAAATAAAAAATAAAATTTAGGTCTAATTTATGCCACGGGAGGAACTTCAAGAAAATTTCAATGGCGTAAACTTTTCCTTTTATCGAGGGAAAACAAGATCATAACGTCGACTAAGGTATTTTTTTAAGGGCAAAGTTATGCACCCAAATGTGATGCCATGTCGAAAAATTATAATAGAACCCGCCCTAACATAGAATGGATGTCTCATTCTTCTACAACAATAAAAGCATTTGGGGTGTCCCTCGTTTCTCAGGTCTGGTTTCAACAACCCCACAAAGCATGAGGGACATATCGTTTCGCCACAACAAGGCATAGGCGGTAACTGTTGTTGTTGGTCTGGCAGATGGCCACAGTGCACAAACTAGAAAAAACATAATAGGCATTCAACACTCGATGTGGAAGAAAAGCGTACGCCACTGAAATCTTCCCCACCCCTCGTGAGCCACTTGAGAATAAATGGGGTGGTGGGGTCAGCGTCTATAAATAATGCCCACGTTACAATGTCGCTGGCATACGGTTGTATTTGAATGGCACTTCCGGCACCAGCGGAAGGAAAATTCCGTTAACGGCTCTATAAACATAACGGATTGGACAGGGTCCATCCCCCAAAATCGCTTATTATGGGGGAGCTCCTGGAAACTGCTGTCCCAACAATAGACTGATTCAAACTCCCACGTATTCAAACAGGTAATTAACAAAAGTGTTGGAAATTTTTTTTTTTTATGTTTGATTTTCCTCTTGTCGGCTCGCTGTTGGCCACAGACGTAAGCCCCAATGCGTGATATGATCTCCAATGGTAAGCCATACTGTCTTAAGAAAAGTGCATGGTGCAGATAATGGGTAGCATTCAGGTCGGTCGCGACAGGTAGAAAAGACTGTTCGGAAAAGAAAAGTTTTTAAAAGAAAATTAAAAAAACGAATAATGTTTTAGAGAAATTAGTTCGCTAGAGGCGCTCTGACAAGAGCGGAGATCCCACCCGGTGGGGCCCTCGAGAAAATCCTATAAAAAATTAACCAAAACTTTACTCAATGGGGAAAGTTTGCCAATAAAATGAACGGCTCTGTGAAGCAGCGACCGAACGTTAACACTGTTTTAGGGAGGTGGGAGAACATCAACAACAACAACTTACTTGAGCCAGGTTCAGTGTCGGTACGCCTCGGATATTCTAGAAAAAAACAAAAGAAAAATTAGCGGCGGTATTCCTAGGCAAAAAGAAAGTCAGCAGGATAAGTACCTCAATCTCTCGAATGGGCCGTCGGACAGCCATAGCGTCGTTGTTGTTTTGTCTGTAGAAATAAAAAGGAAAAACAAAAGAAGAAAAGATTAGTAAATCCCTAGGTTGAATTTCCAGAGAGAATTTTGTGTAAAACTCACCTTGTTCTTGTTCTCTGTGTTTGTCTTGTTGTTTGACTGAGGAAATAAAAAGGAAAAAACAAAAAAGAAAAGATTAGTAAGGACTCAGGTTGAATTCCAAGAGAAAATGTAAGGCCTCAGGTTGAATTCCAAGAGAAAATTTTGTGTAAACTTACCGGTTGAGTGGCTGGTTCAACTGTGCCGAAGTTAGTTTTGGGGCTAGTATTTATGCGGCAAAGGATGGGGTTGTGATTGGTGCATTAAGCTCGGCCTACGATTGGTTCGCTAAGCGAAGCGAGCGCTGTGATTGGCGGGGTCATTCAATCCGAAATGGGTTCGAATTCGTTTTCAGTGGATTTTTGGTTTTTGACTCTCAAAATTCACCCCCAAAACAGTCCTGAAATGGGCTGAAATTTTTGCTGGAATTAGCCCTCCAGGGTTTCTAATTTTTCCACTATTTTTTTCGTCTTCGGCGACCCGGGAAAGGGTTCCTTTTACTGCCAAAACCTCGTACACGCTGAATCAGGAATCGAGAGCGCGCGCCTTTGCATCACGCCATTTTCATTCATGAGAATCTAAACTGGGATAAACCGGTTAGACTAGTTTTCCACCAATCAGGAGCCGTGCGTCTTTGCCTCACAAAATCTCATTCATGAGAGGCTCCTAAACTGGGATAAACCGGTTGGACTAGTTTTTGTTACCCTAGCTGGGCGCGTTTGTCGAGAGGATTTAGGTTTTAGGATTTAGGAGCTCAGAAAAGATGTTTAGAAAATGCAAAATGATTACGGCTTAAAGAAGGAAGGAAGAAGGGCTCCCCCCGGGGTGGGGCGAGGGGTTTTTCAGAGGATTCTTAGACCCCATGCGTTCAAGTCGAACCAAAAGCGGATCGAATTCCACCACTCACAACCCGTGCTCATTCTAGAGGAACCAATCATCGGCCGAGAAAAAGGCACCAATCAGAGAACAGTGAAAAAAATATATAAGGAAGCGAGGCATTTTGATTTGGGTTAGTGTGAGCACGATGGATTCTTGGAATTATCTAGATGAAGAAGGCAACCCAGTCATCACTACCCTCGAAGAAGAGGCCTCGCTGCCTCATCCCTCCCCGGGGGGAGACCCAGAGGGAGACCCAGAGGGAGACCCTGTGGGAGACCCAGAGGACGATCTCGCGTACGAAGAAATAAATCCCTACAACGAGGAGGATTTGTACGCCTTCCTGGAAGATGTGGATTTCCCCCCGGGGGTAGACTACCCCTCGCAAGAACCCTTTACATTCCCCGAGATGGAAACTCTAGAAGACGACATCATCGAGGAGGAAGTAGAAAGACTCGTCGCAGCGCTGAACCTCCCCACCGTGCTTCCGGAACTGACGAACCAAGACCTGGAAAGTTCATTTCGCTCAGACTATTGGTCAAAAATGTCCCTCAACCTTTCGTGGGGAAAATTCTACCCAAAGCCCCCGCAGACAGAGAACGAGGACCACGAGGAGGACTACGAGGAGGACCCTGAGGACGATTTTGATCCGGACAATTGGCTCCACGACCTATTTCCCGACGGCAAACGAGTGAGTGAGCAGCAGGGAGGAGGAAAAAGGAAAAAAAACAGCACCGCCGATACCGTAGAGGACGAGGAGGAGGAAGAGGAGGAGGAGGAGGAGGAGGAGGAGGAGGAGGAGGAGGAAGTCTTTGAACTCCTACAAACACGGTCCAGAGCATGCAGAAAATTCAAGACGACCTGTAAGGACTACGAACTACGAATAAGGACGCGATCCCGCGCGACTCTGACCGAGGTAAGGATTGACTACACTATTTTGGCATGACGTCACAACGCGCGCGCGAGGTGGCGCATAGCGTTAAATCTCCTGCTGCAAGAGGCAGGGGTTCAAGCGCCAAGCGCACGGGGTTCGATTCCCCGTGAGGAAATCCAATTTTTTTTTTCTTTTTTTTCTTTTTCTCCTTGATCTTCTCTAGCCGGACTACACTTTTTTATTTATTATTTTATTTTAAATTTAAATTTTTTAATTTATTTTTTAATTTTTTCAATTTTTTCAATTTTTTAATTTTTTAATTTTTGTAATTTATTTATGTATTATTTATTTATTTTATTTTATTTTATTTATTTATTTTATGTATTATTTTTTGATGGACAGGCCCTTCAAGACGTCACGGTCGCACTAGAGAGGGTCCTGGAGACCACCCTAGGGGACGCCGGTCCGCAAGACAGAGTACGCCTGACCCTAGACGCTCCGCATCTGGACTACCCATTGGCTTTTCCCTACCTGATGAGGTCCACCCTCACCCCCGCCCTAATCATGGCCAGAATTGGGGAGATCACCCAATCCAATCAAGAATTCATTATGAGGGGCCGCTTCCACATCCATGTGTTTCACGTGAAAATACCCAGTGCGGGAGGAGGGCGTCCGGCCCGTTGCTGTACGACTGACTTGGCAAAATTTAAAAAAATAAAACGAAGCATCGTGAGGATACACAATTATGATGAACTGTGCATGGCCAGAGGATTGGTCACGGCCCTGGCCCTGGTGCAGAACCGTCCTGATTCCTACGATTTAAGGCGAGGGAGACATCGACAACGGACTCTAGCCTTGGAGCTCCACTACCAGGCAGGCGTCCCTGTTCAACGGTGTGGGATTCCGGAGCTCAAACGATTCCAAGCCTATTTGGCAGGCCAAGGGGTAGAAGTGAATCTGGTTTCGCGAGAGCATATGAACGGTATTATTTACTCGGGCCACCTCCCTGAGGCCCGCTACCGCGTGTACCTCTACCAAACCGAGAACCACCACTATGACGTCATCACCAACATGAGGGGTCTCCTGAACGCCAAACACTTCTGCCCCCTCTGCCAGAAGACCTACAACGACCCTAGACACCACGTTTGTGATACGACCTGTATCTGTTGTGGGGTCAAGGACTGCTCTCCCCTCCCCCCTGGGGAGAGATTTTCTTGGAGAAAATGACTACGCGGCCCTCCTGGCGGAAGAAGAGGAGACAGAGCGAGCCGCCGCCGCGGAAGACGAGGGGCATGAGGACAAGTTCCGGTACCTGTTCTTTGATTTTGAAGCCATGCCCCTGGAAGCGCAGCACGTGGTCAACTTTGCGGGGGTCTCGAAAGTGTGTGATCTCTGTGTGACGTCAGATTTACCCACCTGCACTCAATGCGGTCCACGGAAAGTAGAGTTCCGAGGCCCCACAGCCCTCCCCCAATTCTGCGACTGGCTCTTCTCGGGGAATCACGAAAATTACGTGTGCCTGGCCCACAACGCCATGGGGTACGACTCGTACCCCATCCTCGAGTATCTCTTCAAGAATGCCATAAAACCGAAAGTGCTCTTCCGCGGCGGCAAGGCAATGGTGGTGACCATCCCCGAGTACAAGTTGGTTATCAAGGATTCCCTCCTCTTCATCCCGCTGGCCCTCAAACAATTTCCCGTCACGTTTGGGTTCCAGACCGAAAACCTCAACAAGTTGGATTTTTCCCATCTTTTTTAACAAACCAGAACATCAGCAGTACGTGGGGCCACTACCAGACCTGCATTACTACGAACCGGATTCGCTGAGTCCACAAGGCAAAGAAGAACTGGTGGCCTGGCATGCGACCGAACGGTCCCGCGACGGGGTCTTCGACTTCCAGAAAGAGTTGGCCCTCTATTGCCATCGGGATGTGGCCATCTTGCAACGGGGCCTGTTTGGCGTTCCGGACAATAATGATGAAAGCGGCGGGGATAGACCCCTTTACCAAGACCGTGACCCTCGCCTCCCTATGCAACTTAGTGTTCCGCAAGAAATTCCTCAGACCTAACACCATTGCGGTCTTACCACGGCTTGGCTACCGGCCCAAGGACGTGCAGTCGGCGTTGGCGCTCCAATGGTTGGCCCACGTGGAGCGGCGGGATGGGAATTCAACTCCAGCACGCGGGCAATTTGGGAGAGAAGCACGTGGGCCCCTACAAACTGGATGGGTACCACGCGGCTACCCACACGGCCTACGAAATAATGGCTGCTTCTGGCACGGCTGCAACCGTTGCACCCCTCAAGAGAAGATCCATCCCTTACTGCACTGCACGATGAGAACGTTGGCCGACCGGACCCGGGACAAAATGTTGTACCTGGAACAGCAAGGGTACCGCGTGGTCCAGATTAGGGAGTGTGAAATTCGTGCGGCCATGGCCTTGGATCCGACCATCGTCGCCCTAGCGCCCATCCCTCAAGCCCAGCTTCCCCTCGACCCCAAGAAAGCGTTCTTTGGGGGGCGAACCAACGGGATCAAGACTTACTGGGAAGCGACCGAGGGAGAATGGGGGAGAGAATGGATGGAGGCGTTGGATGTGTGCTCCCTATACCCCTGGGTGCAAAAAACACAACGGTTCCCACTGGGCCATCCAGACATCCTCACAGAAGATCTAGACCCTACCCTCCCGTACG
This sequence comes from Actinernus sp. WN-2022, assembly GCA_030867875.1. Classification (NCBI taxonomy): domain Eukaryota; kingdom Metazoa; phylum Cnidaria; class Anthozoa; order Actiniaria; family Actinernidae; genus Actinernus; species Actinernus sp. WN-2022. Next base: position 36,772,280 of record JAOWCC010000936.1, on the reverse strand, counting down.
AGGGGTTAATTCATCTGAAGATCTTGCCGCCACGCCGCCTATTTTTCCCGGTTCTCCCAACGCACGTGGGGGAGAAACTGCTGTTTTACCCTCTGTCGGACCTGCGCCGAAGACAAGAACCAGATCCCCTGCGCACACGACGACGAGGCCCGGGCTTTTGACAGGCACTTGGGTGAGCCACGAACTTCACGAGGCCCTGCGCCAAGGCTACCGGGTCCTGGAAATGTACCGGTATGGCATTATCCCGAGTCGGAACAGTACGATCCACTACCGGGGCCCGGGGTTTGTTCACGGACTACGTGAACACTTTCTCAAGATTAAACAAGAGGCGAGCGGGTGGCCACCCGGGTGTAACACGACGCCGAGAAAGCCTCTTTTATAGAGAATTACCGGGTAGCCACGGGGATTTTACTGGAGTGGGACAAGATTGAGTTCAACGCGGGATGCGGGCCCTGGCGAAATGGATGCTCAACACGTTGTGGGGGCAAGTTCGGCCAGAAGCAGACCCTCGGCAGACAGAGTACGTCACCGACCTGGACCGCTACTTTGAGCTCATGATGAGCGACGAGAAGGAAGTCCAGGACATTCTGTTCGTCCACGAAGACATGGTACAAGTGCATTACCACGCCACCCCACAGCACATCGACTCCAACCCCCACACCAACGTTGTGTTTGCCGCCGACACCACAGCCCATGCACGCCTGAAATTGTATTCTTACCTCGATCTCTTGAAGGACCGCATCGTCTACCCACGATACCGGACAGTATCTACTTCACACAGAAAGGCAGGTCAAGTGGCGCCCCCTTCGGTCGAGATTTCTAGGCGACATGACCAACGAATTGAAAGAAGGCGAACAGATTGTCCGTTTGCGCCTGACCGGGGGCCCCTAGAGTTACGGGTATGAAACGAATCAAGCCGCACCGTCTGCAAAGTGAAGGACTACGCCTCAAGGTGAGAAATCGGGCGATCGTCAACCTCGAGACCATGGTAGCCATGGTGCAAGGGCAAGGGGAGCCCACACGGGACGGTGGTGACGCCGCACGCCATCCACCGCAACACCCAAGACCGGACGTTGCACACCCGCCCAGAGACCAAGACCTTCAAGGTGGTCTACGACAAGAGGGTTCTCCACGGCTACCAGAGCTACCCTTACGGCTACTAAAGAAAAACAAAGAGACTCTAGAGGAAATATTTTTATTGCAATAAATGGTTCAGTTCCTTTGAGCTGTGATACCAAAGTCTCAGTCTTTATTTTAGTGGAACTCCATCTTGTAAGGTTGGAGTCTTGTATGCTTGCGCAGGAATCCTTCCCAAATACAAATATGATAGACTAACGTCACATAGAATCCATAATAGGTTCCTTCGCAGTCGCTCAGGCACATACTGCTTTCCTTCGCCTTCGCTCAGGTATTCTTCCATCAGTTCCCAAACGTAGAATAGCATAGGTGGCACTCGCCCACAATGACATCGCCGCCGCCCTCAGCTCCCATAGAAAGTAATATCTAGACCCATGACGTTCACAGCTTGAAGAGCAACGAGTAATGAATGAGAATTGTGTCTGTATTTTTTTCTTTAAGTATTGTTCTTCAGGTGTTGACGTCCACCGGCTGATACTTTTGCCTTTGCGCTTGCCCGAAGTGGTCGTCGTTCGGATCGTTGTTTCGGTACGGCCGTCTTTCGATTTCGGCTTGTGATCTTGCGCACGGTTTGCGTTCCCCCTGACTTCCTCCTTTTCTTCCTCTTCCGGTTCGCTTGGGCAAACACGGCTTTGCCAGAGCGTTTGTCCCAATCCCGCGGGTCTCGTTAGGGTTCGTGTCATGGCGACAATGAAGGGGGGATTAAAAAGGACGCCAATTTAAAAGGCGGTTTTTGGGCGGAGCCTGTGCCAAAAGAAGACGGCGGCTACCCCCAACGGGGCCCCCACGGGAACCCCCACGGGAAAAGGCTTTGTAGGGGGTCCTGGAGAACGGTGTTTCCTCTCGGTGGGGTGGGGGCTCTTTGTAGGGGAGTTCTTCTGGAGTCGCGGCGGTTCGTTTAGGCCGGGGCGTGTACTCTTTCTTTTTGGAGATGAGATCCCGTGGGGTGGCGGACGAGATCTTTAGGAATTTTTTCTTCCGCTAGAAATTGCATGAAATCACGGTAGCCGGGCGACGTGCGGGTGGAAGAAGGATGCACCGCTTCTTAATCAGATCGGCAATTTGACTGCCCGGCAGGGTTTGCCCGTAGAGTTTCACTTCCCCTTGCGCATTCCAGGTAATTTCTGGGCTCCTTTCAACTTCAACAGATTGACCAGCACCGACACTAAAGGTTTGCTGGAGGGGGGTACGCTGCGCAAAGCGCCCCTTTGGCTCTGGGTTAACACTTTGGCCGCCACGGCCGTGAAGGGACTAGGCTCAAGGGTTTCGCGACGTCGGACGTATTTTTGGAGTAAATCTTGAAACTGGTCGGCGCTTGCCGGTTTCTCTGGGGTCTCTAGGACCTGCGCCATGGCCGTTTGGTACTGGCTGAGCACTTTAACCCCTTTGGTCGTGTCCACACGAAGCTGTTGTTCCAACCATCGCATGGACTGTTCCGGCACCAAGACCATGCGCATAGGGTTCTTCCCCTCGGCCTCTTTCATCGCTTTTTTCGTTTGTGTCGCTTCACGGTCCATCGCGTCACGGAAATTCCTACTGGGGCTGCTGGAGGGTGGTGTGGGGCCCCGCTTCCTTTTCCCTGTCTGGGATTTCTTCTTGGGCGGCCGGGTCTTATACTTTCTTTGGATTTGCTTCGGCGCCCGCACGGTCCTGCTAACTTTTTTTCCCCGGTACGGTTTGGCGTTGTCTTTTTCGCAGGCGGGCTAGAAATAACTGCCACCAGGCGGGTCTGTACCCTCGGGAGCCGGCCAGTTGCGGATTGGTTGGACCATTCAGGACCAGATATGAGCCTGACTCAGTTCTTTGGCGTACTCTTCCGGGAAGGGTATGGGTTAGGGTAGTTTTGGGTCAAAATAACCTCCGGCTTGCTCCAGAGCTTTCTTGGCTCCGTAAGCCACCCCTCCACTGATAGCTCCGGCAGCGGCCGCTTTGGCAGCAAAAACGGCGGCTGCAATGAGAGCGGCGGTCGTGAAAATGAAGCCTCCTCGCTGGCCCACGACCTTTTTAAGCTTGGCTTTCTGCACCGCTGTCGAGGAGGACAGCAGAATCCTTTTCCTCACGGCCGGGGGCAGGGCTTTGTTGGCTATTTTTCGAAGTTTCACCTTGATGGGAGCAAAGACTTTCTTGGCGCGGGCCCCTATCGGAAAACTTCCACGCAAGGCGTTGTGCACCACTTCGCTGACGGCGTTGATTTGAGTGTGACTCGCGGCCCGGATGAGTTTCTTTTTCTGCCCGAGATCCGCTTTAGCAAATTGTCGGATGAACAGCGCGTGACGTTGAAGCAAGGGGGAGGCCATCACCACAACTGAACGGTTTCCCTGGGGGGCTTAACCTATAAAGTTAATGCAACCCCCTTTGTTCGGGACCTTTTTCGACACGGAAAAGGGGGGATGGAAGGTTGTTTTGTTGGGTCTCTTCCACACCGCCCCACGAAGCTCTCGACCCCCTGATTTACTCGCTCTTTGTACCGAGGGGACCTTCTTCTTCTTTTTCTTAGTACCCCCCTCGTTGCTCTCTTAGTTGCAGTTGCTTTCCTACGAGGTGCTTTTGGTAGTTTGGTGTAGAGCTTGTTGTAGGACAAACCAGGTTTGTGCTAGGAGTTTCAACAGGTCCAACGCATTGCCCACCCCCCTTTTGATCCTCCTCCAGCACGTAGGCGCGATGCTGTTGTCCCTCCTCGGAGAAAATGTTGGTGCGCAACCGGATTTGGGGTGGGGTCCGGGGGTGCAGGTCGAAGAGGAGGTAGCCAAAGGGGCGTTGGGTCGCGTCCTGATAGGCTCGCATCACCGCCGGCACTTGCCCCGGAAAGGCCTGCTCGGCCAATTACCGGACTTGTAATGAATCCCGAGCGTTTTTAAAAGCCACCAGGTAGTGCGCGTTGATGGAAATGGTGCGCGCGTACTTGCCTGGCGGGAAAATGTTCTGGGTCAGGTACAGCACGGAAATGTTGTGGTGGTGCGAGCCTTTGGTGAACAGGTCCACCACCCGTTCGTCCTTGGAGCCTTCTTTCATCAAATCATCCAGGATCAAGAGGCCCGGCTTGCCGCGAAAGGGGGCGTACGGGTCGTCGGGAAGACCCTCCACAAATTTGACCCCCAATTGTTTTTGCAGGGCAGTGAACCGGGGTTGCCAGGCACTGCCATAGCAGTACACGATCGTGAGGGGTGGGTGGGTGAAATGGGATTTCACATGATGCAAGAGTCTTTCGGTGAACACCGTTTTTCCCGATTGACTCTGACCCGTGATCAAGATATTGCAGGGCGCTTGGAAACGGACATCCATTGCGCCTCATACCCTTCCCAAGAATAACAAGACATGGAGGTGGGGAACTTGTTTTATTTTATTTTTTGTGTCTCTCAAACTGATAACACATTGATCGTGAAGGCCTTGCTGCTGCCACTGCGCCACACTCCGGCGCTGGTACTGGCGCTGCCAGGCTTGGAGGGCCCGGTCCCTGGTTGTCTTGGTTTTCCACTGCTGGAGGTTCTGCAGGACCTCCGCCAGGGACCGGCCGTGGGCTCGGCGCAGGAGGTAGTACAGACAATAACTGCCGCACACACGTTGGACTTGTTTCCCTTGCAACATCACACTGTTTTCCCTATGCTGGGCGTTCCCTGCCGCACGTACTCTTGCAACCCGTAATAAGAGGCGGGAAAGCCATAACTGTCGAAGAATTCATTCAGGCCTTGGCGCGGAAAATAAAAGGCCAACCAATGGGTGCCTGGTCCGTCGGCGTTGTCTGTATTGAGAATGAATGAGGCGGGGCGGGTCACGCGGCGGGGCCGTAGGTCCATGGGAAACACGCCCCGAAACGAGGCGCGGAGCCACCAATCGTGGCGGGCCAAGACCGTCAATTGCGACGTGTAGGTGGTCATCTTACAACTTTTTCACTTCTCGGCTGCTGCTGATTTCGTACGCGGCGTCAAACTCGCAGTTCACGTACACCGATAAGGTCTGGGCGACCCCTGCTGCAAACTGAAGGCGGATGGCCCACCGTCCCGTACTGTTGTATGTTCATGTGCGCGGCGTTGCCACTGCCGTCCGGGGTGAAGTCAAAACACAGGATGGCGTAGCCCTTGTCCCAATCGGTCCGGGTAATGTCAATCCCATGGTTGGCGTTCTTGGCGCCTTGGGCCAGGAACAGGGTATTGTAACCGTCCAGGGTTTTTCCCGTCGCAAATTCGACGCGGGAGAAGGGGGTGGGGGTGCCGTCGACCGTGACCGTCGCGCGGGTCATCCCAAACCTTTGGAAATGGAAAGGGTTCTTTTTCAGCGCTCCCAAACTGCTCCCACTGTCCACCAAGGCAATGCGCATGCGTCGGGGGATGCGACCGCCTAGGAAATCCGTTTTCTCAAAGGTGGTGTCGCCCTGTGAAATGGTGAACATCCGTTCTTCCTCGCTGTTGTAAGGGTAGAGGACGGGCTGGGACACGAGTTTCACTTCGATGCTCTTCATGAAGTCCTTGTTGCAGACACTGACACGGCGGAAGAAAGTGACCCCGCTTCAGCACGATTTTAGCGGCGGCCGCTTCCGCCGCACCACTGTCCCCCATGAGGGCGAAGTCGTTGCTGGCTGGGGTGAGTCGGAATTCCAGGGGCACTCCGTTGAGGAGCAGTTTGTTGGAGAAGGCCGCGTCAATGTAAAACATCCCGGTCAGTTCCACCACTTTGCTTTCCGCCGGGTAGGCTGCCCGCGTCGTCAACCCTGTGTTGGCCCCGGCGATGGCGAACACATCCATGGACCCGGCCATGTCTTTGTAGTACAGCCCCGCGGTCAGGTAGGATTTCTTGGCGTCTGGAGTATAGTTGAGGAGGGTGCTGAGGTAGGTTTTGGTGCTCATGGTCATCCATTCCCCGTTCAAGGCCATGTCTACTTGGGACCAGAGGGAATGAAACCAATTGTTGACGGGCCCCAAGTCCAAACCGGCGGTCAAATCCCCGCCGTTGGCTTTCACGAGGTTGGCCGTCACCTTGAAGTAACTTCTAGGCAGCACGGTGTAATAGGGACTGGCCGGGAGGTAAAATTCCACGGGCGACCCGGGCAAGAGGGGCCGATTTGGGAGCGTGCTCCGACCAATAGCCTCGTTCTTCGACCGCTTGGGCCAATTCCTTGCCGAAAAAATCCAAATGAGTGTTGTAGCCGCCCATCATGTTGGGCAGAGGCGGCTTGCCCATGGCCAGCGACCGTCGCCATCAATAATCGTCGTCAAAGATATCTCTCTCCACACGTGCACGCTTGACGGTCGTTGAAGGAATGAGAGAGGGAGTCTGTTTTTGCTTTCTTTTATTCTTGTTGGCCACGGGCCGTGCCGGCTTCTTCGTCTTTTTCCTTTTAGGCGCTACCCCCGCTATCTTTTCCAGACCTTGGATCAACTTTTTACTGGTTTTCTTGCCGAGTATGCGGGCCGTCCCTTTGCTCGTGTCCTTCACGATTTGTTTCACCAGCCTCTTGCCAAATTTCTTTTTCAGTCGTGCGAGCGCTAAGGGCAAGAGTCCACCCTTTTGATTTGTGACCGGTTCGTAACGGCCGAGTTCATTCCAACGGATAGGGATGAGGCCACCGCCGCCTTGCTGGCCGCGGCCTCCCTGGAAGATAGGAATGGAGGAGGGCATGCGTTGAGTGGTGGGGGGTGCAGGTTTTGCACGGAACACAGGTATCGAAGACCCTCCGCCAGCCACTGCCATAGAGCCCGCAGACGATCCATTCATGCTTTCCTTTTCAGAGCGCGCTTCACAAATTCCAACGTCGCCACCACGGTAGCTGTTGAGGCGAATGAGAGGCGTTGGCCGGACTCGTCGGTTATAAGGATTTCAGCGTGTCAAACACTGTTTTGGCGAGCGGGAAGTAGCGCATGACCGGAAAGTCTCGTTCCACCACCTTGTTGTACGAGACCTGGGCCGACACGACCCTCAGCAAGGGCGCTTTCACATCCCCCACGATATGCGGCTCGATCAGATCGCAGTACAAACGTACAAACTGCGTACGGGTTGGTGTTTAAAATCGCGGTTGAGCAGGTAGGGGGTGGGCGTCCAGAATTTTAGACCGGAATAGTAGGTGGACCAACACTCGGGCTGGTACCCCACCCGGGGGAAACCGAGGGAAAGCGCGTCTTTGTGGGCCCCAAAGTTGTCGGGTATGACCCCGTCGCCAAACCCAAACAGCTTGGCCAGCCAAGGCCTCATGACAAGTTGGGTCCCCTCCTTGTTGATTTGAATGGACAGCATTAAGGACCCTTTAGGCGGGGAACGGTTCCAATACCATAACACATCAGGGGCGTTTATCGGAATGACCGCTTCGATGGCTTTGGCGTTCGCGTAGTTTCCGGTCGGTACCCACAAAGGTTGTTGTGATCCTTTGAAAGTTGGGAAACAAGGTAGCGCCTTTGCCCGTACTCGCTTTAGTGAGGTAGTACACAGTCCTTTCTTTCTCCAAAATCGATGCGGGGATCAGGATGGGTTTGTCCGGGATAAAGTCCCCCTTATGGATCTTCACGAAACTGGACATCAACGGGGTGTTGGGCCCCGTTTTTTTCAGTAGGCCTGCAGGATGCGCGGTGGGCTTTTTGGGATCGTCCTCCAAGCCGATCATGTAGGCCAGTTTAGGGGGTAAGGCTAACGCGTAGCCTCTCGTCGCGGTTTGAGCCAATTCCAGGACGGTTTTACCCATGGCTTTATTGGAAGATTCCCACCCGGACGGTAAATGTTTTCATGATCCCATAGTAGCCCCCTTGCAACATCGCCCAGCGCATGGCTGTGACCAGTTCTGTGACCGTTTCGAAAGACTGTGGAGTAAATGTGATGTTCGGGAGGAGATCGTAGGAGGTTTCTTCTACTCGCTCAAGTTTTACGTCTACCATGGAGAATTGGCGGTCTTGATCTTTGGGGAACAATTCATCCCAGGCGCGGGGGAATTGCAGGTGGCAGAGGGCCATCTCCCACTGCCGGTCCAAGACCAACATCTCCGGGAGCCGGATACGAAAATGGGACCCTGTGTTATTGGGAAAGGTAGCCCTGCTGGCCACGCTAGGCAGCGTCATCCAGATGCGGTCGGGGTTCATGCTTTCCGGAAATGGAGGGTCACTTCCACCTTGGAGGTTTGCGGAAATGAAACAAGTTTCCCTTGCTCGTCGGTTATAAGGATTTCGAAATCCTCAAACACCGTCTTGGACAACTGTCTGTAGTACAGGGGGGCAAAGTTGCGTTCGTGGACCTCACCGTCCCCGGGCCCTGAAAAAAGGACTCTCAACAAGGGGGCTTTCGTATCCCCCACAATACTGGGTTCCATCAAATCACAGTACATGTACAAGGTCGTCTTCTTCTCGGGACTGGGGAAGACCAGAGTCGTGACCGCCATTTCCCAGTCTCGAGACAACGTGTACATTTTATGGAGGTGGATACGGAACCGGGACGGGGTATTGACGTAGGTGGAGACGTAAGACTTCACCCCGTGGGTTAAGGTAATGTAAAATTCCTCCTCCTCCTCCATCCTCTCTTTCTCCACAATGACTCCGCCCGTCGGAACAACCAACTCTTTTATTTCTTTTTTTTTTCACCCGTACGTTTGGGTCTGGAGCTGAGTGACCGGGACCCAGCTGTTAAATTTAGCGGGGTACCCTTCCCATTTCACCAAGACTTCTTCCTGGTTCTTCTTCTTGCCGGGGCGGCGTTGCAACACCTTTTCGATGATAAAGAGACTTTCTTTTTCCACGGCCACCGGCGTCATCTCGCTTTCGTAAAACGTTCCCCGCAACGCCTCCCCGCTCAAGTCCTCCAACCGGTAGACGGGAGGGGTGCGGTAGTCCAGCCGTTTTATCACCGTGAACACTTCCTCCGACCAGTTGGCCAGATAGCTTTTTTCAAAATGGCCTTTGGTCTTGCTAATCCGCACCGTGTCGCCGGAACGGTACAACGGTTTCTTCGGTTTCCTCTTTAGTGGTGTCGGCTGCTTTTCCCGGTACAAGACGGCCCGCACCTCGTGGTCGTTGAAGGGCGTGACGGTGATGGGGGCGCGTCGAATGCTACTGTGGACGGCTCGGTTGTACCCGAGCACCAATTGGGGGAGGACTTTCCAATACTCTTTCTTCCCGGTGGCCGTGAAATATTTGTACATGCGTCCCTTGAGCGTCCGGTTGAACCGCTCGGCAATCTGGGCTTTGGTTTCGTTGTACGTGACGAAAAAGGCCACGTCTTTCTTTTTTAAAAAGGCCTGGAACTTGCGGTTGGTAAATTCTGTCCCAGCATCGGTCTGCAACCGCAACGGTTTCCGTTCGCGGAACACTTGGGTAAAGGCGCGCACCAATTCCTCTCCTGTCTTGTTCTTCAGGGGGACCGCCCACGCGTACTTGGACAACACATCGATGATGGTCAAAATGTGTTTATAGCCCTTGTTGAAGGCACTCGTGGCTTGCATGTCCACCAGAAATTTTTTTAGAAAAGGGCGGTGCAACGTAAAGGTCAATTGTTTTTTCAGCCACGCTAAAGTGGTGGTGCGCGTCACCCCCACTTCGCTAGCCGCTTTCACCAGACGGGCAGCACCCCCAAAGGCAGCAGGGCTGCTGGGGTCGTAATACAACGCCTCGAGCAGCGCGGAAGGATTCTTTTTCTTCTCCTTCTTTCGCCCCATAATCCTCAAAATGAGAGCCCTGAATAATCACTTTTCCTCCGCAACACGCCAAGAGACAGCGGACACGTTTCAAAATGCCGTGGCACTTGAGGGACGGACCTCCTCCTCCGCCGCAGGGCATTCTGTACTCTCCCCGAGTCTAGCGCGCGGTACCTCCCTTATACTTTTTTCCCCCTAGAAAAGACAGACACCAACATTTTCCCCTGGATATTTTTATTGTTTTTACAGAAAAAACTAGAAGCCGAAGCTAAGAGGGCCCACGGGGACGTCGTCTTCGATGGCTTCTTGAGTCGTGGCGTGCTTGCTCTCGAACGAAACCGTCCTCCCGCTGTCTTCATACAGTTTGTAGGTGTAGGTCGGGGGGTTGGTGAACACAACCGCCGCTTGCTGGATCACACAGATCCCTTGGTCTACATCCAAGTGGACCTTCCTCAAGGCCTTCATCAATAGCTCTTGCGAAAAGTTAGGGCCCCACTTCTTGTCTTGTCCCTCCGCCTCGAAGAGACCCCACGCAAAACTGTGGGCCATCGTGTTGAGGTAAGGGAAGAGCCCGTCCATCATGGGGGTCGACTCGCACAACAGGGCTTCCATGGTTTCCGAGGGGTACGTGTCGTGAATGCCGGTGACGTAATGCATCCCAAAACGCCTCACTTTGTCGTAGAGGGGATTGTCCCTATCCGAGATCCTCCGTTTCCGGAATAGGTGGGTGATCAGGGTGGCGACCAACTCCTCCTGCATAACGAAGTAGGTGCCTTGCACATGCGCCTTGTAATTCGTTTCCATGATCTCTACCCAAGTCTTCCTCCCTGGTTTTGTGGCCATGATCAAGTCGTCCAGGCTAGCCTTGCTGCCTTGGGTCAGTGCGAAATGAGGGTCAAAATCATTGACCCCACGCTTCTGCAGCATATGGAAGGTCAACCGGTCCACAAAGTACCGCACGGCCGTCACGAACCACGACAGAATTTCTTTGGGCCTCTTCAACTCCCTCTTCTCGTCCATCCTATCGTCATACGCCTCCTCTTCTTTCAACCTCTTCTCTCTCTTGGCTCTCTTGGCACTCTTTGTAGCGTCGTCCTCTTCTTCTTCCTCCTCCTCTTCCTCCATGGCTTCGCTGTTCAACATCATCCTCCTATGCTTGGCCCTCTGGGCGATCTCTTCATCTTCTTTTCGATCGTCGGATAATTCATTATCTTCCTCCACTTTATACTTCCCTAGGGCTGTGATCAAGTGATCCCTCAAGACAAGGCAGGACCTCCTCGCGGGGGTCAGCCGGTCCACCTCATACGTCACAGGAAGGACACAGGCACGCACTTTACGACGGTTCAGACTCCGAATAGTCATAGAGTTGGTACAACAGCATGGTGGTGCAGTGGTCCCAGACAGGCAACAGAAGATCATACTCTTCGTTCAGGATTTTGGTCGTGACGTGGGGGCATAACTCCTTGAGTGTTTTCTCGTGATGCTTCCTCACCTGGGTCTGGCATTCGTCAAAACTCAGACCGAGGTTGTGGGTGTCGTTCCAGTGCAGGGTGGCCCGGCTGTACCGTTCACACAAATGGTAGTACAGGTAAGCGAGGAAGTGCTGATACTCTACTATGATGGCACGCTCTCTCGTGTACCGGGCTTCTTGCTCTGGGTAGTAAGGGTCCGGGAGTAGTTCGCCAAAGCTTTTGTCGAAATGGGACTGGCACGCCGACTCTATCTTCATGTAGCGGGAAGAGATGATACTACGGACCACCTTCATCTCCGCATCGTAGGATTCGGCATGGTACCAATACCTGTCGTTACGGGCGTCTAGGGTACGGCTGCGCTACAAGCAACCATGCTCTCCCCAGACCAGGTCTTCACGCATTCGCGTCTCGCACAACTCGGCCCAGGTCAGCTTCAGGCCCTCCTTCAGGGGAAACCAGCGGAACAAGAAGTTCGTCATCTCCCTCAGGAAATTGTTATGCAAGGAGCAACTGGACCATTTGGCGCCCACTCCCAGATGGTGGCACACGGCCGCCTCGTTCATATAGTTGAATTCCATCAGGACCAACTCGTACATCATCGCGTACAGCGCCTCCCGATCTTCATTGTCCACATCTATGCTGAGCCAGTAATGCACGCACCCCGCCAGCATGTGTTGCAGTTCCTTCAAATACCGCACCTCCATCAACTTCTTCACGACAGAAAACTCCTTCTTCACCGTCTCTTCTACCGACTGCCGGCCCCAGATCTCTCTCTCGCTCATCAGGTCTTGGTAGAATTTGGCCAAGAGGGCCCGGCACACACTCCTCATGTCCTCCCTGTACTTGAACACGAGTACTTTGTTATCGTCGTAGCTGAACAACCACGCGTCCTCCGCGTTATAGCCACGTGGAGGAATCTTCAAGGTCAAGGCTTTGCGTTTGCCCTCCCGTTGGGCCACTTGCTGCACCCGCTGAAAACAATCCCCGTTCGCGTAGGAGACCACCGCCATGTACAGGGAGGCCAACGTGACGTGCATTGGACTCATGGGAGGGAGGTCGGTATGCCTCGTCTCGGTGTTCATGAGGCGTATCTTCTGCAGAAACCCTCCAAACAATTGGGCCATGTCGTCCGTCCCCTTTTCCCACAGTTTGCCTTGCCACGTTTGCAAAATGACATACGCTTGGTCGGTTGTGAGCTGTTTCAGGCTGGCCACCACCTCGTCCTTCATCTCTAGCGTGACGGGTAACGCACACATCTGCCCAAAAAAGGGCAGGAATTCGTTCAGGTGTTCCGGCGAAAAACCTTGGCGAGCTTTCTCCCAATTCTCGGCGAATCCCTCTTTCGGCCGAATTATTTTCCATTGCGAAATGTCGGCGGTCACCAAAGCCACGTACAAATGCTGGGTCAACACTTTAAATTGTTCACGGCTCGCTTTGTCCACTTCGTCGGCCGATAGGAATTTCATCGTGTTGATCATCTTCCCAAAGAGTCCACACTTTATGGTACTCTCGATAGAGCATAGACACCACGGCAAAGAACCAAAACAACATGAATGCCTTCTCCCAAGGGTTCACTTTCTTATACGGCCCGGGGTCTTTTCCGGCCAGCCAATCCCCAGCCTGGGTTTGGTCTCCTTTCCAAAACCCCCCTCCGAACCTGGCGGGACCCCCCGAAACTTCCGACCAATCAGAAGCCTGGCTTTCGCCCCCAACTGAGTGACAGGTCTTTGACAGGACCGCGTGCGTAATGGCGTCGTTTTAGGCCACGCCCCCTGTCTAGGCCAATCAGGAGGCAGGTGGCTGCCACACAGTGACCCCTATTACTACTAACATCAACAGGGAGTACCATTACAAATTACGGGAAGTGATCTTTTCTCTATGTCATTAATTTCTTTGGTAAGCTACTGGAGATGTCTGGAAACAGGAGTATAGTTTCCAGAAAAATTGGCACGAAAGAGAAGATAATTCTCAGTGCTACTGAGAATGTCCCTTCCGATGTTTAGAAAACCAATAATCCAGGCACAAGCTGTATCGTCTTTTCCAAAGGGAGCTCCATCACCTAATAGAGAAACATTAAAAGTGTTAGCTTCTCCATTAAACCAGGTGAGCTTATAATAGTCCTGGCAGAGAAAATACCCTGCTGTTTCTGAAAACCTCTGTTAGGTTTCTATAAATGGCATCAACCTTGTCTTGCTCTGGCAACCCTTTACAAAGGGTTTCCCTCACACCACACAAGTGCCAACATTAATTGCCTTAATGGTGGCATTAGTCTGTTATACGGTACTAATCTTGGAAGAGGACAATGGTTTACTGCAATACGCACAGCCTTAGAGGTAGACATGTTTATAGCTACCATCTTCGTAGACAGCACGTACTTTTTCTTACCCATAACTCCCGCCCCCCCCCCCCCCCAACTGTAGTACGTTGCAGCAGTCCTTGTCATATTTACATCAATGCTCAAATCGTTTTACATCTTTTTTTTTAAATCTCAGGAAGAATGTGCTGACTAATTCTAGAACATATATAAAACCTCTTTATTACTGCCTTCTGCCTGCAATTCTTTGCCACGGTTTCTATCAAGCCAACTTCTCCTGGTGTGCTGTCGTGATCCTTGCATGTACTTTCTCCATGTATGTGTTGGGCGGCTGCAGATGTGTGTGACCTTCTCTGTCTCTGTTCTTTCCTTAGGTTCTGCACTCCATTGCTGTACTTTGATAGCATTCTCCTTCTAATCTTTGCTCCCTTCTCTGACATGAATTTGGCTTTCTTTCTTTGAACTACTTCTATCTCCCTTTCTATTTTCTCTGTCTCTTTAACTACTTCCTCTACCTTTTCATACAGGTAAAATGCATGTACATATGAAAGGGACAATAAATACGTAATCTCTAATCATTACAGTTCCACTGACGTATATACAAAAAAATTTTCTCTCTATAATTCACAGCTGTGCGACCATCATGTACATTAGTTTATCATGTACATTAGTTTATCATGTACATTAGTTTATCATGTACATTAGTTAAACTAATGTACATGACTGTACAGTCAAGACGCAAACTTCTTCACGCTATTGCCCCGATATTGCTGAGCAGCAATTACTGTTTTTTTATATCGCCGATATTGCTGTTTTCAAATACGTTATTGCTGTTTCTGAAAAACGATATTGCATTTTTTCAAATGATATATCGGCACATCAATTGCTGATTTGATTGTACAAAACCCTGATTCGTAATTATTTAGTTTACCTGGTTCGCTATCTTGAAAGTTGATAACCCGCTTTTTTTTGCTCTACCACAAAAACAAAACGTTTAAGAAGTTGATGGCCCACTTTTCGGCTCAACGGCTAGAAGTTAAACAATGCAAAAAGTTACAAGACCAATGCAATGAAAGAACTTCGAGATGCGAATAGAAACGAACGCTTTAAGCTTAAATAAAATTTGCACACGGCAAGTTATTTCGACAGCGTTTCGGTAATATTTTTTAAAATTAACTTACTTTCAAAGCCAATGCGATGTCTTTTACCATTTTGATTTTGTTTGTGGCAGTGTTTATTAATTGCTTACATGTATTTGGTTTGCCAGGTTTCCCTGGTTTTGCAGATACTTGAAGTTCGATCCGCGTCTTTGACTTGCACGTGCATTTAGCGATTGTTGAGACGATTGTAATATGCTAATTTTGACCTTCAATGTTTTGGAAAACATTCAATGCATTAAAGCGCAATTTGCATTCAACAGGAATACCACATTCCCAGTAGAAGTTTTCTGGTAAGATTATGTAATTTTTTTTGCACGTCTTTCATTCCAGTTCAGCAATTGCCTTTTCGCACGTGACAAAGTTTGCGTCTTGACTGTATATCCTAGTGTGGGATTTTATAATGTATCACCTTCAAATTTTAGATTTCTATCTATTATGACAAGCGTTGATGTTGATAATAGAGAAAATATTTCATGACACTTTAGTTGTTAATTGAAAATACACCACCCCCTTCTTGAAATACAGAAAGACCAGCGAACAACCCGCCATGTGCCATAATCTAAAGAGTGCTAGAAACGGAAATTCAATCTCAAACTGACTTACCTTTTTGCTGATCTGTGTCAAACTCCTTTTTTTGCTCTCAGCTGATTTTTCTTTGAAATCAGCTCGCTCTTGACTTGCCAAATTTGACATGCTGCTGCCTCTTCTCCTTTTGAATTTTCGTGAGCTTTCCAACCGAAAACCTCATAATTTCTCGCACCGATCAAAATGAGAAAACTAAAACGTAGGTCTTTGCCCAACATAGATCCTCACATTGCCAATATTTGATGTCTTTCTCACAACAGAAGGTAACTTTGCATTGATGCAGCACAACTGGGTGGTGTACACAGTTTTGCTATCATTATCATCAACCCTTCTCTTCTCTTATCTTAACCCCCCTGCCAGCCACTACTTCATCATATGGCTCAACGAGGTTTAAAAATCCACTGTCTATTTTAATAAAGACAATCAGATGCCCTGCCGCCATAGACGTGAGACATGAAATGGTACCATTAGGAGTAATAGCAACCACATATTCAACACAGAAAGTCCCTTTGACATACGTTTAACCCACATAATAAAAACAATGCTGACTGTGCTGGCTGACACTTGAAATCGAAATGCTATATCTTGGGTTAGGTTGGGGGTGGGGTTTAGGGCCAAGCTGGACTTGACAATTCCACGTAAACGTACCTGAACTTAGATTTTCATTCTTAAATAACTTTTAAACTGTTTATTGTATGGACAAGTGCCGTATGGGAAAGTGATAGAGTATCATGCCAGCTATCCAGCTGGACTATCGTGGACTTTATACCTGTTATATATTGAGAGGTAAGTCGACCTAAAGTACCTCGGTTTCAGAGATTTTGAGTAGCCTTAAATTTGAAAGGCGTGCTATATACTCTAGACACTACAGGAAATGATAAATAATGTGTAGGTTCTTGGGTAAAAGGTTGTTTTAGTCAAGTTAGAGTAACTTTTAGTGGGATATCGATATTGATTCAAGAGGTTACCTCAGGGATACTCCATATGGACATGATTAGCGTTAGTGAATGACAAGGAATTCCAATATATTTCAGAATAAGGTGGTTTTAGACAAGTTAGAGTAAGTGTAGTTAGGTTCCTAGTGACGTAGAATTTAGCTCAAGGGTTAGAAACTGTCAACCTGCCTTTTCATTAGATAACGATAGGGTAAATGACAATGAGGTGAATGTGGGTTTAAGTGTGGTGGAATACGGACACATATTTTACAGTGAGATGTTAATGTTTTTATGTGTCAACCAGCCTTTCAGTTAATCACATGGGACTCGAACCCATAATCTTTTCAGGCTTTCCAAAGTGACTTAAAATTGCTTCCAAGGCATTTCTATGGGACCTAGGTTTAACGTCTCACATCCGAAAGACGGTGATCTATATACAAATGAATGATATATGAATGTATTACATACGGACCTATCCAGGTTGCCAGGGGCGAGATAACGATATGCAAATGAAATGATATATGATTACATACGGACCTAACCAGGTTGCCAGGTGCCGGGTGAGATAACGTTGAGGGTGAATGATAATGAGGTAAATGTGGGTTTTAAGTGGGGTGGAACACAGACACACATTTTACAGTGAGATGATAATTTGTTTTGATGGACTTACTGCCAGATGGAGTGGGAGGTCCTTGTGTTGCCTCGACCACCTAAATGGGCTTACTGTCTGACGAAGTGGGAGCTCCAGGGCCACTTCTTCATCGGCTGTCCTTATCCCTCTTGCCCTGTTTGCAGAGGGACTTGACCTTCTCGTAGCACTTGTAGTGCCATGCGTTGCTGCCAAGTTCCCATATGGCGTTGATGGCCTCGTACTGCTGAAACATCGAGTAAATCACACCCTTTTTAGGGCATGATCCAGCATCGATATGCCTGCGGAATACCTTAGTGATGTCATCGACATAGCACTGAGGCCACACATACTTTCCAGCTTTGTAGCGGTATGGCGAAATCAGTTGCTGCAGTTGTTGAAGGCATGGCAACAGTTATTAGTGGGCATAAACATCATTCGTTTTTTTGGTCTTGTTTGCATTCTAATTTCAACAATTCTGGCATGTGGTTTGAAAAATACTATTTTCAAGTATTGTATGGGGCTAAGCAACACCACTCAAAGATGTAGATTACCCCTGGGTTTTATTGACCACTGACCAAGATGGCGGACGGACACGCAATTCCGAGCTCTGTGGATCTCGACTCCTCAGAGCCCACTAATATAGTGAACACAGATGAAATTGAGACTACATCATCTCTAACAGTCATGGCTGTTGATGAACAGCAAGAATCCTTGGGAAATGATATATTGGAAGATGGGCAGCCCTCTAAATGTCAGACTGAGAAAGCGAGCGATGGACAACAGCAATCCTCCGATCTCGAGATACTAGATCCCTCATCAACCTAAACGCTCCTCGATGGCAGATTGCTCTCATCCCTCAAGACTGATGAGCTAAAAGCAGAGGTAGAGCAACGGGGTCTCGGAAAGAGTGGGACAAAACTCATTCTAAAGGAAAGACTAAGAGCGGCCATCATTCTTGAAGCGGAAAATAGCAAACAACACCAAACAGATTCCGGTTCAGAGCCAGATGGAGACCAAACCAGTGAAAAATACAAATTGGAAAGCACAAATGCTCACTCTACTTGCTGTGGGTCGATGAAAAACAAAATGCAAGAGATGAGGCAGCACTTTCAAAGAGAAATTGACAAGCTGCGACACGAGATCTTTGATCCTACTAATTTAAATTTCCCGCCAAACCAGTCAACAGTATCCGAAACCGCCAAGCTTCAAAGTGAAAATCAAGATCTTCAACGAAGGCTTCGTGAGGCTGAGTCTCGCTACGAAAGCCTGAAAATCGCAAACCGGCGTGATTGAACCAAACACCAACATAGATTTGCCACCTCTCGAATGGGGCTGGCAGCTGAAAAATGGAAAATTCACCCCAGAGCCTCCAGCACACGCCTCTTTACTGGAGATGATTCGTTGTGGCTGCAAGGGTGACTGCAGGAACAACAGATGCTCTTGTCGGAAGAACAACTTGAAGTGCTCTGCAGCATGTAGCGGGTGCAAAGGAGCTAACTGCACAAACGCACCAGAGTCTGATCTGACCGAGGAAGAGGATTTTTTAGAAACTATTGAAGTATAATCTTTGACCAGTTTTGATGAATATTTAGCTGAATAGCGCGAAGCTTTAATGAATCCAGGACATCCAACATTTAAAGAGAATAAAGTTAACCATACTTGTATGATAAAAAGGCTTTTAAGTATAAAGTAGCAGTAAATATGAAACAACAGTAAGAATTTTGCAGTATTTTATTATTTCTTGGGTTGGGCTCCCTGTGGTTAGTCTACAATAGTAAAATTATCTACTAAAAATCTAAATAGTAGCCATTAATTGTATCCCGAATGAAATCCAAGCGAATTCAGCGCCTCTAGGTTTAGTTACACGAAGAAAAAACTTTAAATTGTTCAATTTATGCGTTTTTTCTATAGTGCGATACGCGGGAACCCTGTGGTAAAATAGCAAAAATAAATAATTCCGAATTTCAAGGTGTTCCGACCTTGGAATCTTGTGGAACTTTTGATATGTTAAAAAGGTCATTTAGATGCTTCATATTTCGCTGAAAAAGCTTTTGTTGCAATTAGTTTGAACTTAATCCACAGATTGACTGGACTATAGGGCTTATTTTCGTAGCCTACTACCGAAAAAGGTATATAGGGCAACTACAACAAAGTGCACGGCGGGTACTTTTTATGTAAGTGAACCAGATATCGTTAACACAATCGGCATGTGCAAAGGAACACGAACGCTTTATTGTTTTAGCCTGCTTACATGAAGGGAGGTTTACCCAAGCACTTCATTGTATTGTAATCCCTCGAGACCGTAAAGCATATCGACAACTACGTCGCTTGACTAGGGTTGCCCTCCCTTTATGTAAACGGCCCTTGGTAGAAAAAAAGAAACTGCACGAACGCGAGTACATATCATTCGCAGTTTCATGTAATTTTCATACCTTTCAAAATATCACTCGTGCTCACAAATTGCAAAATACAAGTGGTTCACGCGGGTTTTTTCGTGACATGCTCAACAAGAATTTGATATGAATGCTTATTAGTAAATATAACTTACATTCGATTTAAAAACACATTTTATTTGTGAAGTTAAGGTATTGCTAAAAATAAATACAAAACGTGCGAATGCACTGTTGACCATGACTTAAAAATAGTGGATCACTTGGTTAAATGCCACATAATATAGTGCTTTTGTATCTGGTATTCATGCCAACCTTAGCTGACGGAGGTTCGCATAACATGCCAGATAAAAGGCAATGCCAGATAAAATTGCCAGATAACTTTACACCATATAAGCACATGCCAGATAACATGGATATTACCAGATGAATTTGCCATATAAGATTACCATATAAGAATGCCAGATGAAATTACCATATACAAATGCCAGATAAAATTACCATATGAGAATGCCAGATAAAATTACCAGATGAATTTCGCATATAACAATGCCAGATACAATTACCAGATGAATTACATGTACCAAATAAAAATGAATTACCATTACGTCACTTGGTAAGAATGCCAGATAAATACCAGATAAATACCAGATTATGAATTACCATATAAGAATGCCAAATAGAAATTAAATAACGGGAAGCGGGATTACAGCGGATGTGACGTCACTTGGTATCGGGATTACATAGTGCAACAGGTAACCCAAGTTCGAAAAAATCTTGTTGAAGAAAAAGTACATAATCTGGCAGTGGAGAATCTGAAGTAGAGGTCTTGTTTTAACTGTGAAAAAGCTCTATAAAAGATTATGATTGTTGAACAAGAAAAAGTACATAATCCGGCAGAGGAGAATCTGAAGTTAGAGGTCTTGTTTTAACTGTGAAAAAGCTCTATAAAAGATTAGGATTCCAGTTTTTCTTTTAGTAGACAAGTCCCAGTGAAAAAGCTCTTTAAAAGATTAGGATTCCAGTTTTTCTTTTAGTAGTTATTTTAGTAGTTCCTTTAGTAGTTCCTATTGAATACGAATGTGTTTGCTCGGCTTGACTTGAACAGTCCATTTCACTAACCCATCGGTAACCTGTGTGCAGCCGTTAGCGCCGGTTTAAAATTCACACTGGCGCTACATAAATATGGTTCATTGTTAAGATTAATTAGCCTGCGAAACACGAGCTTTGTTATGTTTCATATCATCAGTGTTTTAACTTTGCGGGCGCTGCGAGACTATAGAAGGTTTTCATGGCCGCCATGTTGGTGTACCTTTAACAATAGAATCTTCGTTAGCTTCTTTTGTTAGGTACACCAACATGGCCGCCATGCCATTTGATTCTCTAGGGATTGAGTGAAAACTCTCTATTGCCTAGAGTCTGCCTTTTGGTCGAGGGTCGAGCGTAGTATGGGTTTGGTTTGGTTAGGTTAGGGTCAGCGTTTTCATTTTTAAAGTCTATAAACCGATTATTTCTTGTCAATCCGACTTAATTCCTCGACAGCGAGTACGGGTGATCACGAGAATTTAACTGCCGCCACAGCTGGCCCGCCCTCCCAGCCGCTATTTACGATTTGTTCTGGTATGCACTGAAACCATGGAGTTACTTTGAACATAGTTAATAGAGTGGAATGGTTATGAAACCCAGCGACCTTCTTTGTTATGTCTTTGTTAGCTTTTTTCAACCACTACCGTGCACAGAACACAATAGAAATTCCAATGTGTTAATCAATCAGCCAATAGAAACGTGTGAGTTCAGTCGTTCAGGAGACGCTAATTAATTATGACCCTGCACAATCTTTTGTCTTGCCCCCTTCCAACATAAATCGCAGCGCCTTTGTTAGCCCCTTTGAAGTTTGCCGGGTTTCATAACCATTCCACTCTATTAACTATGATTTGAAGTTTCACTTCTCTCGCTGATCGGGGCTTAGAGATAAACTTACACTCGTTCTCAATAACACGTGCAGGTTCGAAATCGAATTTCCAACGGAAAACGTCAATTTGGTAGATGTCACTCAACTATATTTCTATGGCAACACTGGTCTGCATGCTTCAGCAAATTTCAAACATCCCTCGCGATCACGAGACATACACGGAGATTTTTATCACCCAAATTTCATTCAAATTTTGACATGAGATGAAGCAGAATCTCAATACGACGAAAACGTCGCCATACAACTCCCAGATGTGGAGGAAACAAATAGTGTAGGAGGTCAACGAAATCGTAAGTAATTTGAGGCGACATAGGTAGAGAAATGGCGGATACTAAGCCGAAAAACGTTTTTTGCTTGAATTCCTCACCGAAATGTCAGTCGAGAGTGGAGAGCATTGCCGATAATCCATGTCCTGAGAGTTTAAATTTTTTTTTTTGCCCTGTCGAATGTTGTATCCATGCCTGGAGCTCGTCGAGGTAGAGCTCGAGGGTATTGCTCGATAAAACCTCTTATAAGGAGCAACTGCAACTGGTGAATAAAAAAAACTATAATTATTTTTCCAAGACCTTTGAAAGCTATATAAACAATCAGATTTCTTATACACAAACCGCTCGCTCACACAAAGTTTATGCGATTTCCCTATTTTGATCTTATACACAAACCGCTCGCTCACACATAAAGTTTATGCGATTTCCTTATTTTGATCTTACACAGAAACCGCTCGCTCACACATAAAGTTTATGCGATTTCCCTATTTTGATCATATACACAAACCGCTCGCTCACACATAAAGTTTATGTGATTTCCCTATTTTGATCTTATACACAAACCGCTCGCTCACACATAAAGTTTATGCGATTTTCCTATTTTGCAAACACTTTGCTCTAAGCATGATAGCGACTTTGGGAAAGACTTTGTGCCATGTTTACAAAATGCTAGTTACCCGAATTTACTCACACAACGGTTCACTTCAAACTCCATGGAAACCGTTTGATTGACATCCACCAGAAACGACTTCGAAGTCAGGAGTTTCGTTTCGAACCTGCACGTGTTTTTGAGAACGAGTGTAAAAGGGGGAGACTAGAAGAACCTCTGGTACCCAGAGTACTTTGACAAATGTAATCAATCATGTTTCTTAGCCGATAACGCTTGTTGTTTGAACGGCCGTTTTAACTATTAAACAGTTCAAATAGCGAACTACTGAACAACAAAGGCACTAGCCGTAACATTCTAATTAAGAATGCCGCAATCAAACGCTATACAATAAATGCAACCACTTTTTCATTTATTGTCAGTCACAATGCAGCACGCAGTGAAACATTTATAAAGTTTAACAACAAAACAAAACCAGAGTGAAAAATAAGAAACTTCTACTTCGTATTTAATAACGAACAGTATTTACAAGTACACGGTACTGCCATGGATACTAGAATGGCACCTTCATTTGCCAACCTGATCCTAAATGAATTTGAAGCTGATGTAATCGCTCACGCCCCATGCCATCCACACACTTGGTGGCGCTACATTGTCATGATCTGGACTCATACAGAAAACGAACTCCTGACATTCACCTCTTATCTTAATCAATTTAATCCTACTATCAAATTCACTTCATTTCACTCCGTTACTTCAGTACACTTTTTAGACGTTAATATTTCTATCAATAACGGTAACATCGACACAGACCTATACTAAGCCCACTGACGAACACCAGTAATAACATTACTCGACATCTTAAGGTTAGATCTTAACTCCGCACTATAAACAAACCTAATAATTACCTCTATGGCTCATTTCGCTGTGGTAACAATTGCGTAACCTGTAAATACAATGCAATTAATTCCTTTAGAACTAATTCATTCTACGCAAAGCTCGCGAAGCACATGTTATTGATAAAGGTCAAAACTTGAGAAAGCAAAGAACCGTTGACGAAAAACCTGCTGGTTGCTACGTATTGGATCTAATACAGATCTAATCGGCCAAAATGAAATGAATACGAAGTCCAAGGACTACGGCAAAGCTGACACAACGTAGGATTTTATATTGAATATTACAATATTTCGGCTGGACAAACCAGCCTTCTACTGTATATCATATTCCTAAGCTTCTTTATTAGCCCTCCGTCTATCTTCACGGTCATGAATCACGTAGTCACCATGTTTGTAATTTCACACCATGGCGTCAGATTTCTACTTTTCAATATCCAAAATAGTATTGTTTTTTAAGCATTTTGTCACTTGGAATTTTTTTTAGAAAAAATTGGTGAAAATCAGGTATTTAAAAAAACATAAATTGCCGACATATTGCGAAATCGTTTTTTCAAACATGCTTATAATTAGTACATTGTAATGAATAAAAAAATAATAGTAATACGGACCACCGACAGTATTTTCGTATACGGTTTTTGCTAGCTTTCATTAGCATTACATATTTGAAAAATAATGTATGTTAATGTAAATTTAACAACATCACGGGCGGTGGGGCCAACCACCACGTTACAACACTGGGTGGAGCAAAGAAACATTCCTACCCAATATCTTTTTCCACGTTTTGATGACACATCCTTTTCACCATTCTTCATGAAAATTTGTATATGACATGGCAGAAACAATACAAAAAAAATGGTTGTATTTCCATTATTTTACTTTATGACATCATAATCGATGACGCAACAGTTACCCCCGCATTTCACGAATCAAATACAATAATAAATATGTTCATGTTTCCTGCCAAAATGTACCAATGCTTTGTCGGGAATATCACCAGGTAATCGGTGAAAATTATTCTCCAAAATGCGTTTCAGTGACGTATTCACTGTGACGTCATAATTTAAACAATCGCCAATAATTTCACTATGAAGTTTAAATTCAAAAATCAAACCATATCTACCCAAATATTTTCTCAAAAGTTGGCTTAATTTAAACAAAAATAGCAAAATAGTTCCCTTAAGTCTGGGTTCAGGTTACGTGTGGGTTCAGGTTACGTGTGATATCCAGATGACTTTTCGTTATATCGAGAAACGGTTTTCGGCATTTATCTACTCTTGGCAATATCTCTCAAATCTGATCTAATTAAGGACTCGTTGAAATTCGTAACATGGTTATGTGACGACGTCACCAATTGTGACGTCATAACAAAAACTTGATTCTATTTCTCCTGGTATCCTCTGGGAATCAAGTTAAAAAAAGCAAGAACAAGTTACGTGGTGTATATAAAACTTTCCATAGTCTGATATGCCATTATTATTGTCTCCTCCAATTAGCTGGTTTTCATCATCAAGACAGGCGATCGCAAAATTAGTTTGCATTGATAAAATCAAATAAAACATCCTAGTCCTTGTAGAACTACCAAAAATACAACTATAAACCAAATTTCCCATCAAAATCATTGGGTTTCACTTCAAAACTCTTTGAATGCAATGTTTAAAGATTTATCGAGTAAACAAAATTGACACAATTACATGGATTTTATGCCTTCCGGAAAACACGCTGGGTCGTTCTAAGAAATGCATTCCAATATATTTTAGTTTTTTGATGACGTCATATGAAGAGTGGAATAGTTATAAACCCAGCGACCTTCTTTGTTATATATCTTTGTCATTTTTGCTACCGTGACCCTGCACAAAACACAATAGAAATTATAATATGTTAATCAATCAGCCAATAGAAACGTGTGAGTTCACTCGTTCAGGGGACGCTAATGAACTATGACCGTGCACAATATTTTGTCTTACCCCCTTCCAACATAAATCGCAGCGCCTTTGTTAGCCCCTTCGAAGTTTGCCGGGTTTCATAACCATTCCACTCTATTAACTATGCTCCAATGAAATACAATAAAATAAAATAATTTCGCGATTTTGGAAACTAGGTCACTTTAATTTCATCTTCGACGTGACAATTTATTATCACTACGTACAGTTTCACTTTCGGAGACAAAAGACAAAACTACCTTTATTTGATTTTTTTAGCCGCCATCTTTATTACAATGCGACTTTCCGCTGACAATATGTAATGTTGGCGCTCACGAGCGAGCCCCGAAGCGTAGAGTGTAACTAAAGAAGAGGAGAGTGAAACTGTGGTGCACGCGACGTCTGTCTTCTCCTGATGCTCGTAGCAGTTTCCTAGGAAACGATTTCGGCAGTAGCAAGAATGATTTGAAAACCGCAGACCACTGCCTTGTTGATTTCAAAGTCTAGTTTATTACTATTTGAAGAACCGTTAACACTGATGGCTTACAGTGCTACTACTGAAAGCGGGGCCGCTTAGACAACGAGAACCAATCACATTGTAGAACGAAAACAAATAATTCCAACTTTGAGTTAGTTGAAATTCTATTGTGTTGTACTCGACAATAATTTGCTCAAATAACCGAAGTTGGAATGCTTTGTTTTCGTTCTACAATGTGATTGGTTCTCGTTGTCTAAGTGGCCCCGCTTTCAGTAGTTGCATAGCCTGTGTACAGAATCCCCTACGTCAGGGAGAACGGCGATTTCATCGTTTCCGTTTCTCCCCATGTAGGAGAGATTAATTATTGTGGCGGGAAGTCGCATTGTATAGGAAGAGATCGTAAGTGAAAACAGGCAAGTCTGCTGTGCTCCCTTGGTCTATTATATGATCGTTCTCAGGAGCGTATTGTTCATTTCTGAAAAACACAATGAAAGTGCCTCAGAAGTACTGGTAAATGCTGCTGAACTGAACTATACATATACCATAAGCGATACCTCTCGATACCTCTCAGCTTTCGTTCAAGGATGGCCTAGAAAAGAGGTCACCGTCGAAATGGACTATTGTTGAATTAAATTACAAAGCCTGAGCCAATTAATGCCAGGTAAAGTCAATGACTGCACAAAGGAAATACTCCAAGAACTTGCTGTAGAAGAGAGCAGTTCAAGTTTATTAATTTACTCCGGAAACAACTACATATATGTGATAGGAATGTAACAATTCGTGTTGTGACTTTACCCGGCGCAAGCATAAATTTGAAGCGAATGCTGAAATGTGATGTACTGCAGTAGATCACTTGATTGGCGTTTTGAGTGTCTAATGTCCTAAAGGAACAACGCTCGAAACCATACTTCGGCTTCTTTGAAAAAGCCGTGTTACCACGGCCACAAAATACGGCACACAAACTGAAATTAAGACTTTAGGTCAACTTGGACCCGCCTATTAAGCTTTGTCAAACAGTATAATAATGAATCGCTGTTTGAAAAAAACACTTTTTCCTTCGTCAAGAACTAGAACTTACCGCATCTCCTCTCTGTAGAGATAACCAAAGAAGAGAAATGTGGGTTCGTTGTGAGGCATCGTTATGTTGCTGCATTTCTGATGCACGGCTCGTGAATTCGCAGCCGGGAACTCGGCATTTGTATGCGCGGTTCCCGCACTCGCTTGCCAAGTGGCGACTCAAAGAATCCCTAAACACAGAGAAAGTTCAGTCATTGATCCAATGCTACTAAGGTTACGTGCTGAATAGAAATCAAACATTTATATTCAGACATTAGAAATCAAACATTTTAGAATAACAAAACTTAACGAATGTTATTATAAACAGGGTGTAGCAGGTTTATGTAGAATTTTGTCGCTCTAATATGTTTTGCTGGAATAGTTTTAATGTAAAACAACACATTACCTTCTCACTTCTTGTCCGCACCGGTAGACGCATCGGACTACTATCATTGGACAGACATCGCGTATGTGGCCTGCAATCTCCAATTCTTTCATCATCTGATTGCCGGATAGACATCTTGTCGGCCGGTGGGCACAGTTAGCTTCATGCATTGCCATTTCGAAGCGGGTTGGCCTTTCTGGCATCCGTCAAACCCACAGGGCTCCCAGACTCTTTCACATGTCGCCATGTGCTGGTTGTAATCAGCTAAGGGGCCAGTCCATTCGCATTGTTCTTCTGTGCATCTAACGAGCCTGTTCTCTATTACCCTGCCTAGGTTGAGCACAGGGACAACTTCTGCTATGTCGACTACATTAAAGTTGTCACAGGGGCAATGACTGTTGCCAAAATCCCACACGTGTCGTCGGATGCACGTTTCGCAAAAACAGTGGCCCTGACGGCAAGAGACCGCATTTCTCAACACAAAGTGGCAAATAGGACACACGAAATTCTGGTCTAATTCTCCAACAAACATATCCGGATCAAATCCAGCCATTTTAAGTCAGCGAGTACACTGCGTATATAGTTGGAATCGAACTCGTAATGAGCGAGCAAAATGAAGCTAGAAAATCCTAAAGCAGACCCCCGCGGCGACTTCCGTTTCACGTTCCCGCCACAAGCGTATGATCAGTAGAGCAATACATTCCTTTCTCTATTGTAACGGCTAACCAATCAAATCTTTACTAATGAAACACACAGCTTGACGTAACTTTGATCGCTTGATTTGAGATATCACATTGCAAATCCCCGCTTAACCGTCGTTGACCCAAATTTAGACTTGCCACTTTCTGGGATGGGGCTGCCCTGGACAGGGCTGTGGCAGTTTCTTGCCCTCACCTTTTCAAGGCCTGATTTATAAGTAGATGAACTTGATAAAAGTTATGTGTCTTTCCTGCCTCGCAAACGGAGCTCAGCACTGATAGCAACTACACTCCTGTATGTGTGAATGAGAATGCACAAATGCACGACTATTGAAACAACACTTAGTAATATTGAAACAACACTTAGTAATATTGAAACTACAATGGCAGTAACATACATGTACTGTATCTACAATGTAATGATTTTTTTGATGACAACTCTACATTTGTTGGATATGTTGTTTCTCATTTCTGGTCATTTTGAAACAACCTAGATATGTGGAATGTTCATATATAGATTACAATAATCATGATTGCTCAAGAAACACAAATTTAATTTGATAGCTGGGAAAAATTGACTTGATTGACTTAATACAGCATCACGATCAGCAGCCTTAAAACACAATTACTTGATCCGTGTATACAAAGGATCAATACGAGGCTCTGTGTATAATGCTCAGTCGTTCGTGACAAACTACAGAAGTGCTGACAGTGGGCTTGTCACTAATGACTGAGCATTAAGCACAAAGCCTCATATTGATTCCTTTGTATGTACTGTAGGTAGTGAGGCATATAATAATAATAATAATAATAATTAATGTGTTACCGGTAACTTCATCTTCAACATCAGACAAGTTGATTTGAACTACAGCTTGATGATCATCATCAACAGAGATGAGCATGGGCTCAGAATCTAGATCTAGAGTTGAAACAATAAATATTAATTAGTTGCAAATTCAAAAAAGCCAATTACAATGTTTATAATGTACCATTTTTGATATTGTACAAACACAGAGTAATATTATTTTACAATATTAAGCAAACTGTTTGCATGAAGTGGACTGCCATAAACATCACTTTAAGACTGTCAAATTTACCACTATCATCATGCTCATATGGTTCTTGGAAGAGTGCATTTTCAGCTGCATCCAAATTTCTTCTCCACCTCCTCCCTGGGCTTCCATCTTCTTGGTGTTGTTCATGTAGCTGAATTTTGTTTAAACATTCCAAATATGTACACAATGTATTTATAATAACATTGTTATTGTTCAAACTAGAGTCCTAACAAATATGTATATCCAGTGATTTCAATTTGTTTTTGGTTTGAAATTTTACAATCCAGTTTGATTTTTCCTTGTTCCAGTCATATTTTGATAAATTGTTAATGAATATGACACAAATGAGAATAAAAATAAAACAGAAACAACATCAGTGAATGGAATAATGAGCTGATAATGAAAATATCATTATCGTTCTAAAGATTAACAACCATGATCTTGGCTGCAACCTGCATTGCAGTCAGTATAATCTACATGTAGCTTTAAACTGGGAAGCTACAGACTGCAGATTGCGTGATAAAATGAAGACAGTGAGTATCAAATGCACTAGACTGCAAAATCAGTATAAAATGCAGACTGGGATTAAAACTTAGTTGTTTACCTGTGAACCATAGCCCTATTTAAAATGGGTGAAAACTTGTGGTTTACACCTGGGAACTTTTATTCAGAATGATTCAATTTATATATAGTAATTATTATATAAAGTAATTATGTTTTGAAGGGTAATTTGCATGGACTTGTGTATGGCATGATATATATGAGTTATATAACTTAAAAGTTTACATTCACCATCCATTAACAACCTAGTACCCTAATTAAATAAGGAGCAAACCAGTAGATTTCTGGGGGGAGGGTTAATACTCTCTTTGAAAACCATATCCTGCAACATGGCTACAGAAAAAAAAACCGAGCACAAACAAGATCACACATCCTCCTCCAATCAGAAATCCGAAAAGAAGATCCATGCAATCCCCATGTAAAATGTAAACAAGTTTAATAAGCTTAAATTACCGTAAACACCGGTAGATAAGCCGTACTCGCAGATAAGCCGCACCCCGAGTTTAGAAGCTCAAATTTTGGAAAAAAGTTTTGAAAGGGAAATCAAGATTTAAGATATCTGCATTACCTTCCTTGCCCCGTCGCACTTTCAACGAGGTTTACTCCGTAGTTTACCCATAATTTTAATTCTGAAAGTGTTTAAACAACAAACAACAAATAGACAACACAAACGGCTCTTTTAGGAGCCACCAAGCTTGCGAAAGTGATGATTAGTGCTTCCTTTCTTTTTTGTTTTGTGTAGTTTTAATCAGTCCGGCTGTTTTTTAAAAACGTTGATTTATGGAAATTTATTGAACTTTTATAGATGTTCTCGCAGATAAGCTAAACCCCCGATTTGCAATGAAAATTTTGGGTGAAAAGGTGCGGCTTATCTGCTGCTGTTTACGGTAATATACGCTGTAAGTTGTATCGCTGAGTCTGCATCATATTATTACCGAATGTGCTGGCATTGCAGTCTTCAGATTGCGTTTACTGACTGATTTTGGCTCCACAAAAAACATGCTAAATTCTAATTCGATCTGTGGTTTAGCCAGAACCTGGCTTTGATCAGGTCCTGTTAGAATTTTTTTTTTTTTGCCTTTTGAAGGTTCCATTTGATAGAAAATCAAGTCACAGATCAATTTATTTTGGGACCAGTTTTCCTTCCACAATTATTATTATTATTATTTTTGGGGGAGGGGGGGATTGCCACCCCTCTCCCCAGAATTCAACTGGTCCACTCCTTATCACTTTGTAAACAACTCTACACCAATAAGTAATATTTTGACTACTTTATAGACAACGGCTGCTAGGGAGTCGTAAAAAGCTTGGAAATAACTAGGTGCAAGATACCTGCTGGTATGTGGTGAGTGGAGATAACGGCCGAATATACATAGGCCGGTTAGGTTGACTATTTTCTGTATTTTCCGATTTGAAATACCAAGGCTATACTACTGACACTTTTGTCATTCAGGTTTTTTTGGCAGTGTTATAATTAGTTTCGACTTTTGGTTTAGTTACCAACGTGGGTCAATATGTGGATCAAATTGTGGGGAAAATATTAAAAACTTTTATTTGACAAAAAAAACTGGTTCAAGTGGTGGTTCAACTGGTTCATGTTTCTGTGGAGGGGATGTCGGATGCCTTGAGCCAAACCCAGCGAAGGCTCGATAATAGGTATATCCAGGAAATCACTTGCAAAATGTCTACATGCCAACATGAACACTACAAAAAATATTCATCCAACTAGAAGTAATCATAGATTATCAAAGTGTGTTCGACTTATTTTTTGTAAGAGAAAGGACTGGTAACACAAAAGGCTAATAGATTGCTGCTGGTGTAAATAATCCTGATCAAAAATGCTTGTTTTTAATTAATGTGAAAGTTGATGTCTTGACTTATAAGTTAATATACAAGGGGATACATCTGGGTATAAAACTGTAATTATATATCTTTGTGTAACATCCCAGGTTGAAAATTGTTTCAAGATTCTTACAAGATCTTATATAAATCTGGTTATGGCATTTTACAATTGACTAGTGCATTAGTGTAGAACACATCAACCCAATAGCTAGCTACCTCACCTTGTACTGTGTTGATATTCCAGTTCCTTGGCATATGAAAGTGTCGCTATAAATTAACTCTTTGCCTGAATGTACATGTACTGATGTAGTGATAATTTGTATAACCAAGATGTACACATGCATGTGTTGTGTCGCAACTCCCACAACTCGCAAGATACGGTGATTAGTATCTAGAAAACTCAGACCTAGATTTCTCTTCAGCCAGGCCATCTTACTATTTATAGTTTTGGTATCTGTATGTACAGCGAAAAGCAGCGAGCAAGCCAACAGAAATATTCACTCGGTTGTTTATAGTGGATAATTTGACTTTGTCAGTGCTTTGTCAGGCTTTGCTCAACTGTACTTGCGAACCTTTGAAACATCATTGCATTGGATTGTCGGAAAATAAGGCAAGTAACTTAATTATAACGATCGCGAGCTTTTAAACCATGCGAGCGGCTATTTTGGAAAATGCCAAAAAGCCAGCATCGTGTACGTGTGGTTACCAGTTCCCCGGCCGAGATAATTTATTCTAAAAAAGTACAAACATACAGACCACAGGGAGTGCACTACAAGATTAGTATGCGTTCTCCTTTACCTACCGACAGAAATGCATCAATCGCTTCTCGATCTCGAAGTTTCTCTAATTTCACGTGATCAGCTGCGCTCGCGCCTGTAACTTTCTTTGCATTCCTGTACTACATAGTATAGTATAGAGCTGACCGTAAGCACGGAAGGCAGTTAGGATCTCCTCCATGACTTCTTCCTGGCTCATAGTTCTTCGGAATATTACATTCCTTTCAAGATTCTGAGCCAGTAAACTTGCCCTATAACTCCCACTAGGCACTGCAGAATAGTTTGGGTCTGGGAGCAGAATTACAGTTCTGGAGAAAATCTGTGATCTCCCACCAGCACGCCTCGGCGCTTCTCTTCCTCGGGTCGTTCTTTGTCTTCTCCGGCGAACTTCAGCTGGCGTTGATCCCGGCGTGGAATGGTTATTAGGAATAGGCACAGGGGGCAAGAGCAGGAGCAGCAACATGCACAATCATGGGGTCAGGAGCAATAAAACGGACGGGAGCAGCCGGAGCAAGAACAGGAACAGGTACGGAACCAGGAGCTGGAGCTGGAGCTGGAACTGGGGCAGGAACTTGCATATTTGCAGCTGGATGTGGCCTTTGTGCAGCTGATGCAAAACAGAACCTGAATACTGGCCAAAAAGTTGTTAAAAGCTGCTTGATCCATTACGGGAAGGTTGCAATCGTATGAGTGATACCACCACTACTCGAGTTATGTTCGATACTGGCAAATAATCAAAAGATTTTAACAGCTGTCAATCATTAAAGTAAGAATGAAGGGAGCCGCTTCCGACATCAAATTGAAGTTGTCAAAGCCATCAACAAAGTTGTCAACAACAAAAAAGTGTTATTCATGAATCCAAGCAGATATTTTATCCTTGTCTCCTCAATATATACTGATACCAGGTACGATACTGCTGTTTTCGCCATATTTGAATGTAATGGATCTCAGAGATATAATGAGAATTCAAGTAAGACCACCATTTGAAATTATAGAATGGCTACAAAATGCGGGATTACTAGCAAGAAATATGAATTGCGACAGTCATGATAACCCTATTGAAATGCAACTAAAACCTTTCATGGACCGATCAGATCATCACAAATGGTAAGCTGTAAAATTTTAAACTATTAAAACTTTTAAAAGTAATGTATGAGAGAACTTTCCCGTATATTTTTTTCCTGGGAAAGACAGAGACCTCGGCTGTGAAGGAGACTAGATGCGTCTCCTATCGAGGAGCGAAGCGACATCTGGCTATCGACCTCAGGTCCACTTGGGGTAATCGTAACTACAACGGCAACTGAATATTTACGAACGATAGCCGTGAGAAGTATTTTTCAACATCGCGGATTCCCAAGGCAACGAAGAGCTTAGCCCATCACTTGAAAATATTCGGTGGCCGTCGTAGTTGACGGCAGCGAAAAACACAAAACGTCTTCGCGATGGAGTCAAGTCAGATTTGGTATCAGTTTCGCTAAAGGGAATTCAGTGTTCTGTGCTCTTCAGTTATCAAATTGAAGAACGTTTTTTTAAATTACAATTATATACGTAAATTATAAAATAGGGGAGGGTAAACCATGAACCTTTCCCTTTCCAAGACCTAAAAATGCCGTTTACCATTCCCTATCCCAGACTACACTATCAGTCCGTTTATCGAAACGACAATGAGAAAATAACAATCACAACCCTTGTAGTCGATAATTGCATGCAATAAAATACCAGACAAACAATACTTCCTAATGATCTATGAATACAGGTATTGTTGGAGAAGCCAGTTCTCAAACTCGTTCGCGGTTCCAAATACCGAGAAAGCAATGGATCCATTGCTTTCGAGGTGTTTGGAACACCTGATGAAACACAAAAACTCATTTGAGTAATAGTACATCTAAATCCATACCCTTTCCTAGATCAAAACCGTAAAAAGGATCAGTCTGGCATGATCGAAATCATGATAATTTTAAGATAAATTCTTACCCGAATCACAAACTACACTATACTGTATATACGGTTAGATGTGACTAGTTCATGTAAAAAAGTGTGTGGGCCACATAACTGACAGTTTAATAAATTCCATAAAAATCTGTGGTAGTTTTATTTGTGGTACGTTAATAATAGCCCACTTCCGCGATATGCTTTACTTGTCACGCACAAAGGTTTCAATACGAGGCTCCGTGCTAAATTAAATTTATTATTTTCACAGAGTGCGTGACAAGTAAAGCATATCGCGGAAGTGGGCTATTAGAGTGGTTTTACTTAAATTTATGTAGCGCCAGCCATCTCGTCAGTGAATTTTCCTGGTGAATTTTATGCCGGCGTTAACAACTGCACGCAGTTTACCGATGTTTATATGAGCGTGCGGTAAAACTGGAGTAATGGTGAAATGGAGTACAAACCTGTTCAAGTCAAGCAAAATGCGTAAAGAACTCGGAACCTAATTTTTTTTTTTACTGTGGCTTGTTTTGCCATTCGGCTGAATTGCAGCGGATGCAAAACTAACAAAACCTCTGCGGCTTCAGATTCTCCTCTGCGCCGGATTGTGTACTTTTTCTTGTTCTCCAATATTTTTTCTAACTAAGTTTCTTCATTTGGGTTACCTGTTGCGCGCTGTAATCCCGCAGCATCCTGCTACCAAGTGACGTCACATATAGTGACAGAGTTTGCCAAGTGACGTAATTTCTATCTGGCATTCTTATATGGTAATTCATCTGGTAATGTTATCTGGCATTCTTATGGTAATTTCATCTGGTAATTTTATCTGGCATTCTTACATGGCAAATTCATCTGGTAATTTTATCTGGCATTCTTATATGGTAATTCTTATATGGCAAATTCATCTGGTAATTTTATCTGGTATTTGTATATGGTAATTTCATCTGGTAATTTTATCTGGCATTCTTATATGGTAATTCTTATATGGCAAATTCATCTGGTAATTTTATCTGGCATTCTATATGGTAATTCTTATATGGCAAATTCATCTGGTAATTTTATCTGGCATTCTTATATGGTAATTCTTATATGGCAAATTCATCTGGTAATTTTATCTGGCATTCTATATTCTTGTATGGCAAATTCATCTGGTAATTTTATTTGGCATTTGTATATGGTAATTTTATCTGGCATTCTTATATGGCAAATTCATCTGGTAATTTTATCTGGCATTCTTATATGGCAAATTCATCTGGTAATATCCATGTTACTGGCATGTGCTTATATGGTATAAAGTTATCTGGCAATTTTATCTGGAATGCTTATATGGTATAAAGTTATCTGGTAATTTTATCTGGCATGTTATGCGAACCTCCGTCAGCTAAGGTTGGCATGAATACCAGAAACAAAAGCACTTTATTATGTGGTATTTTACAAAGTGGCCCTATACCTCAAGTGATCCAAAAAAGTCAGTTATTTATATGTCGCATATAGAAAGCAGACCAATTACTTTTAACATTAGCTACGGTAGTTTATCACTTTGAAAGTGCTGACAATGTGACATTGCTTTTAAAAACTTGCGGTTATTCAATAAACATATACATTGTACCACTACGTTTTGTTGTGTATTCAAAACAACTATTAAAAATATTATTGGGCACTTTAGAAACGAGTAAGAAAGATCACATTATTATACGTTACACTAGGCAATAAAAAAATTGCGAGACAAGTTGCATGAAACATTGCCTAGTGCAACATAGCCTTTAATCTCTCTACTTTCTCGTTTCTAACTGCTCGAAGAAACATAAATTCAGCCACCTTATTACATGAAATTTTCGCGAATTTGACGACGCGAAAATAAGATGTAGTTCAAAAATGTGACTCCCCAGCTGGTCAGTATATACAATTTGTTTCTACAAAATCGCGAAAATAAAGTGTCGCGAAATATCGCAAATTTAAAAATCGCCAAAATTTCATGTAATACGGTAGTTTGGCGTTCACAATATTATTAGTTTTAAATAATATATATCGCAATGACTTATGAGCCTCGTTTACATATATGTCGCTTTCGAATCGCGCGCACGGTCGTGCAACCTATCGTTCACGCAATTTAGTGCAACAAAACATTTCCATAGCAGATTTCATATGAGTGGGACATTTCAATAGCCTTAACCGTACTGTAACTTTGCCGTACCGTAAATAAGCATTATGATTGGATCAGACGGATACAAACAATTTAATATTACGGCCGTGCTGTGCTGTAACTCTTGCCCACTCATACGAAATCTGCTCTATTTTGCCGTACCGTAACTGTGCCTGAATAAATGATTAGACCGACAAAGACACTGGGAAGCTAGTAAATGTTACGGCATGTACATTCGCGGATAGAGCACAACCACGAAAATATTATAGTATAATACTCGTACCAAATCTGCTCTATCATCATAAAGCTGTGGCAATACGATGTGAAAATAAGTCACGACGAATTCAACAAAACGAAATCTTCGCAGCTTTCCTTGTGATTTTCTTTGTCCTGTCGCCTGTGGAAAGTTCACTAGGCAGCGTTTGTAACGTTTGTAACGTTTATCACCCTAATCCTAACAAAATCTGGGAAATCTTTTCCCTTAACGATAGGGCAGATCTTTGGTCGTACCTCTGAAGCCTCTGGTCTGATTGAAGTTGTTTCATTGGAAACTGAAAGAAAAACAAAATACCATCAATACTTGAGCCGGTTTGCTAATAACAAATTAACTAACACATGAATAATTCTGACTTTATAAAACCCCTATATACAAAGTCAACTGAAAAACTACTATTAATTACGGAAAGATAATAATGCGTGATCAGGGAAACTTTTGCGGATTATGCCTTTATACATGTTTTCTCGTGTGTATACTCCCAAGATTATCCACTTCTGTTGATAATTTCTGAACTGAAGAAGTACTAATAATGCCATTTCTTTGAAGTAAAATACTCTGCAAACAGCTTCAACACTCATTCAATCCTGATATGGCTGTGAGCATGGACTTGAATGGCAGACTATATTAGAAATAAAACATTTGCTGACCGAGTCAAAATTTAACTTCCGTACATCCCTGACATTAGCCAGGACTATATTTAGCTTTGTTCACCTTCATGCTTTGCCACATTCGCTTAAAAGGTAAACACAACTCAGTAGCTGGGGAATCAGGCAAGTATATGGTGACTGCTTATAAACCACTTTTCAATTAGAAAGTCACTGGTTTACAGCTGCAGAGGTACAGGCAAATCCCATCAGTGACAACCCTGTAGTATTGAATAGGCATTGCAAAGATGGTCAATTTCATTTAGCATTAGTTGACTTTATTTTTTTATGGACCAAAGATAACTGATACTCTAGCATTCACTGTACAGTAAACAACCATGTACAAGAACCATCATTTTTCCAAGTTACCCTAAAAGGTTCTTATATATATTGGGGGTCTAATGACTAATTTCAGCATGTGGGTTTTTAATCTAATAGGTTCTTATATGTAGTGTTCACTGTATAGTACCTTGTTTTGCTCTCAGTGTTCTCAAAAAGTGCTAAGAAATGGTGATTTTAAACCGAAGTTGAAGAAAAACATAAACTTATCTATATTTGTCACATTAATGTTTACCTTTAATCTCCTTAGTGCTACCTCATCATCTCTTGGTTCAAGCTGTGATGCAGTACTGCAAGAGTGCCAGAAGTGCCTGATTATGTGTTCTGACCATTTGCTTATCTTTTCCATGCCTTTAGCACTACTAATCTTTGAAAATAAAATCACATGCCTTTAATGTTATACATTTTTCATTTAAAATCAGCTCTGTTATGTCCCCACCACCCTATGACAAAGCGTTTACAAACCTTTGCAATACACTTCTTTATACTTTTTGACTTATGCCACACATCTAGGGAAAGGAACACCTCTGCAAACATGCTTGCTGAAAAAAAAATTGTAATCTTGATCATGCTCCAGGAATGGTACATGTAATGACAAATATTGTCTGTTTGCTTGTTTCACAAAGTTATCCTGTGAAAAGACTATACTGTTGAAGTTTTTCAGGAATAATTTTTGCAACATGTTAAACTTCATAGTAAATGCATCATACCTATTGCCTTATTGATAGTTGCTGAAGCATCTGTTACCAGCTCAACCAAGTTGAGGATGTCTTTGAGTCGTCCCATAATCTTCAGCAAAGCTTCCTTTTCCATATTTACAGATTTCATATCTACTTCTCGCTTGTCCATCATTTCAAGGTCGATTATGTAGCCAGTAGTCATCTCCATAAGGAAGTAGCACAGATACTTGACAGTGAAACCTGGAGAGTCACACTGCCCATCACCGCTGACCACCAAATCCTTTCCTGCCAACTCCTTCAAGATTTCACTCTGCTGCCACTTCCACCACTCTGACACAGCTGGAAGCAGATACAGTCTTTGAGCTCTGTAGAATGTTGACTTCGAGATGAATGACAACCCCAGGAAATCAGCAAACTTTGAAATCTTTTCATAGTTGTTTCCTGACAGCAACACTGCAGCTGATGATTGGAGATTGTTGGCAAGGACTCCACTGGCTTTATGAGAGGTACAGAACTTGCCAGCATGACCATCTGCACCACCAGTTGATGAAAGCACTTGTGCCACACAATGTGTAGCTTACTGTAGTGGGGCGCTGGCATCCCTGGTGACGACACTTTTCTGCAAAAACTTGCACAAGAAGATCTAGGGCACAAATGACTTTAGTACCCTGGACTAGTTGCAGCTCTTCTTTATAACGGGGGCTTTCTTTCCAGCGGCTGAACTTCTTCCCTTCACCAGCAGGCTCTGTCACACAGGGGAAATGCTGGAGGCCAGGTGCACGATGAATAACTCTCACTTCTCCGCTGGCTTCAGTTGGTGTCGCAACAGAAGGGGTAGCACCATCATCAGCACCACTGGGGTCCAAATAGCCAGACAGTTCGAATTCTGTTAAATCAATAGCTGCATCACTGTCTGAGTCTGCTGCCTCCCTTCAAAATTGAGCTATACATACATGTATAATTTTTTTTTACTAAATAAAAAAAACCACTATTGAAATGATCACCAGTTTGGATAGTAGGTTACTCACTTACAATCACTTTTGTTTGGTAATTCTACTTGGAGGGTATTACTAATATATACCATTTCTACACCTTGGTCTAAGTATGCTAAAATACTTTACAGATAAATGTAGTTATAAGCAACATCCTATACAGATATTTTAGAGGAAAAACAAAAATATTATAAGGAAATGATAACATGATTTAATGTAAGATACCACATTAGTAGGTACATGGCTGAAAATAACTAATTTGCAGTTTGATTAAACATACATTGTACATGTAGTGTTCAATCAAACATGTGAAAGTATTTTTATCATACAATGACAGTAAAAGTAATACAATAGTAAATCTTGATGATTGACTGGATTTGCTGACTAAAAAAATATTTGCAAGGACACCTGTCCTAGCCCGAGCATTTAGAAAAATAGAGATAGATTGCCACTAGATTATTTATTTTAAGTCCAATAATTAGACTGAAGCTTAAATAATAAGTTGGCATTGAGGTACAGGTATATTTAGTCATTATTGTTTGGTGACAAAGAAGCCAGGGCCTTATACTCATTAGTAGATGGAAAAATTACGAACTGCCCCTTTGATGAAAAACGATTTTTTGCGAAAGTTAAAGGGAAGTAGAAAACTTACATGCAAAGCACCACTTCCTCCTCTTCTGAACTACTACTTGTGTCGTCAGCTTCCCTATCCTCATCAAGGTCTTTCAGTGCTTCACTTAGGGCTGTAGCATCACTAAATCAAAAACATTTATTTAGGACAAAAATGATATGTTCACCACCAGATACTGGAATCTATGGGACATACATTGTAGTGCTGTTTGTTTATAGCTCTCAGGGATGATGCTTAGAATGACTGCCAGAAACAGATGCAACTAACACATGAATGTCTATTGACAATCAACAAGGGGAGTGTGAGGCAGCTGAGGTTACTTATATAATACAGTAGCTGGCTGAGATTTGGCAACCAACAACACTGGATTCTGTACACTTTACCAGTGTACACATATTTATTTAATTTTTATTTTGAAAGTATTTACAATTTAGACTGGCCCAAATGTGGCTACTTAGCTAATCTACATAGGTGGGCCAAGCCCTAAATATAATTGGCTTAAATACGGGGGGGCAATACCAGTTTCCCCGAATTTGGGAAAACACCTTGCAGTCACGTGGGCCGAAAGCCTGTGACTGCAAGCGAGCGTGACCTTCGCACACTTGTGATCAAGCTCTCAGTTGAGAGTGAAAGCTTAAAGTGCATATGAGCCCCATTGAAATCTATTCTCCATCAAGTAAACAGTTGAACTTTTAATATTTTTTATAATTCGAATGTGGTGTCTATGAGTCACAGGTTTCTATTTCCAATATGCTAATTATGTGATGACATGTGAGGCCAACAAAAGGTCACTTTTTCTCCTTGTGAATGAAACTATTTCTGATCTATACAAAATATTTGGTAAAATCACTGATATAAGGCCCAAATATTACATGGTGTTTAGAAAAGTATGTAACAATATTTCTGCCAGCACATTCTTTAGTCTCTAAATCCAAAAAACTGAAGCAAATTTTCACTAAATTTATTTCGAACCCTGTGTGATGATATACATGTACAGTACATGTATGATATTATGACTTACAGGATTGATTCATCGTCGCTGTCTGACTCAGTTAAAGAAGTTGTGGTGTCACTGCTGCTGCTACTGTCATCATGGAAGGTTGTCCCAGTAATGTTGACATCAGCATCATAACTGCAAGATATTGAGAAACAACATAATTTTTTGACATTAAAAATATACATGTACATTGTAAGTCATTACATACTTGTGGCTTATTTCACTTGATTTCCACCTATACAATAAAGTTGTGGCTACAGAAATGTTCACTCATTTTCAATACCTAGTATTCTGGATAGTAATAGGGCTCTGTTCCAACCCCTTGGCCTCATGTGTTCCTCTCTTCATTGGTGTTGAGGTCATAAAACCTGAAGATAACAAGAAAGAAACATACATAAACATATTTCACTTTTTAGAAAAAAACAGCAAGCTCCAGTCGGTAGCACAGTATTTATTTGATACCACATTTTAAAATCTCAAGTCTACGTAGCTTGTCCATTGTAGCATAACTAAACTGCATAAGCTTACATGTATGAAACATATTTTAGGGCTAGAAGAGAAGGGAAATAAAAGTGCAACGTGTTTCAATTGCAGTCTTTTGGAAAGCTCAAAATCATAAACCAAAGGCAGGGGGCAAAATGATATTCAAATACAGTTGTAGCTCAAGATTAAATCTGCTTTTTCTTAAATAATATATAGGCACAAATAAGAGCAAAGTTCGCAACACATACTACATGTATAAACAAGCAAGTATATTTTAATCAGTAAGTTTTTAAAAGCAAGAAACAAGCTTACTAGTACTTGTGCTAGACTTGTCACCTTGCCCTTTCGTCTTTGCTCCTCGTGAACTAGTGGTCATCCTTCGATATAATACATAGAAAAAACAAAATGGATAAAAAACTAATTGGGATACATAATTCTCCAAAGGTTACCAATATTTTCATTTTTGTACCTTGCTCGTCTACGGAGTTCCAAGGAGAGTAGATGCTGAGCGAAGGCTGTATCGCTCGAATACAAGCACGAACCCTTCAGTCTTTTCCAAGTTTCATGGGTGTCCTTTCGTAGGTATAACCGACCATGATTCTTGCTCCAATTCTGTTTGTATTTGGAACGGCTTTCCAAGCTTTTCGTATAGCTTCCTGGGGAAAGCAGCTTTCTACCGGAGCCATAGCGCTTACCGCCTCTATAGCCTTCCGACTGCATCTCTTGCAATTGAAATTTTCAATAAATAAATTGCTGCTTTGTAAAAATATAACAACACAGGTAACCATATAATACTGAATTATAGTTTTAAAGCAATTTCGGCTCGAGATCTCGTGCAAATACGCCGATGCCAGCGGATTACTCACGGACTTCTAATTCCGTCACATCTTTTGATTTCTTGTCCGCCTGACACATTTTCAAAACTTGCACATGCGCACTAATCATGACAATGCTCCTTTAAACATTGAAAAAAATGTTATAGCCAACTCCGACTTTGGCTTCTGCTTGAACATGTCTCTCATGTTCTGGAATGCCCATCGCATTTTATGGGTCCTGTTTTATGATAGTATTTGTTAAGTAATACTAGATAATTATTGACTGAGTGGGAGGGCCAGACAGGAATCAGTCACTATAAAGTCACTATAAAGTGTAACTTTTATCATATGACACTTTTTCAAGGGTAAAATTGAGCTCAAAATCAAGCGAAAAATAGAGCTCCCTGGTCACAAAAAATAAATGTACATGCATGCACATCCCAAAAAGAGCAAAAATTGTGAATAGAGTAAAATTACCAGTGAATTCAACAGTGTAATGCCTTCCATCAACTGTAATTCCTGCTTCCTTCAACACTTTCTTTTGTTCGTTTCTGTCCTTGATCAAAAGCCGTAGATTCTCCCTAACTTCCAAAACTCATGAATAATTAATGAGCATTTTGTCCAATCAGATGAAGCAAATCAGTCGCGTGCATGCTCCTTTATACCTGATAAAATCTCATCATTCTAAAAGGCCCGCGGAGGGATTTCAATTCTGTCCCAGAGGGAAACGGGGTTAATGATTGAGACAATGGAATTTCTATTGATGTTTCAGCTTTCTCATTGAATTGCTAATTAGGATGAACGTTTTATTTAAAGAATACTAATGAACATGAAATTTTATATAAAGTTTCATCCTAATTAAGAATTCACTGATAAAGACCCAAAGATAGCAAAAAGTACACGGAACATAAGGTACCTATAGATAATAAATTTTGCACTACATTTACTAATATCAGCAGACTACCGAGATACACAGATAATATTTTTTAAATGAAGTTATCCAACTACCATTACTTGTTTACCGAGCCACTGTTTAGTTCCAATTATTAAACCAAACTCAGAGCCGTAAAATAATAAAAACGTGCATTAAACTTACATATTTTGTGCCGGAGTCAAAAATTTAGAGTCTGCCGTCATGTCAGTCACATCGCTTTCCAAGTCTTGAACTTTAACGAGGTAAACCACGACACCAAATCCTTCAAGTGCAGGTTCTTCTTGCATTGCGAAACGCCGCTTCAAACAACGTATATAGTATGGTAATTTCTTCATGTCATTCCCTTGAGATGTTCGTAATTGCAGGCGGTGATTACTCGAATATTTTGCATGGCATTGTGAATACAAAGGTTCAATGGTTCATTAAGTAACCATTCCCTTGAGATGTGCGTCTTTCTTTCATTGCATTCGTAAAGCGTTTTTGAAGCCGTTTAAAACACTCACAGCACGTGTTTTATCAAGTCTACAAATTCTCGGGCTTAGCCCTCGAATTTTTCAACTTGATAAAACACTGCTGTTCGTGTTTTAAACAGTACATAAAACAAAACAGTATTAGGTTGAGTCCCATGACACAGGCAGCTATCCTGATTCATTTCTGTAGAGCTAGATCATGAAAACATACACAATATTGTCATTCAACATGTGAAATACTAAAACAACATTCGATAACAACTGAAATGTCTAAAATAACATATTTTAGGGGATTCCTCGTGACATACTTCATAACAAAAAATATAACTGAAAATGCCATGCATTTTCCCTTATAACAAATTATAGCTGAACAAAATAATTACCCCAGAATGGTCTCCCGTCGATCTTGATATTTAATGAAAGTCCAGGAACTGCTATTTGATGCAGCCTCTGTTCCCGTACTATCATCTCCACTGCAGAAAACATGTCAACTGCATGGCCTTCAAGGGGGAGAGTGAGTCGACTAACACTGATGATATCTCTTACTCTTCCAAATATCAACC
This sequence comes from Actinernus sp. WN-2022, assembly GCA_030867875.1. NCBI lineage: Eukaryota > Metazoa > Cnidaria > Anthozoa > Actiniaria > Actinernidae > Actinernus > Actinernus sp. WN-2022. Next base: position 36,728,646 of record JAOWCC010000936.1, on the reverse strand, counting down.
GCTTGGCAGCCTTCATTTGGTTCAGATTTATTAGAAGTGGGGTATCTGAAGATTTCTGAAAAATAATATATATGATTCAGTTAAAATTTTCCATGGTCTTATCAGTGCAAATTTTAAAGTGCCCTAACACTGAAAGGTACACATACTTGCAATGTTCTATAATCTCCATTGTATATATGTACATGTAGGCTATAAATTAAAAGTAGCTAGAATCCTTTGTAATTTAGTTCATGCTGATGAAGTGATCTACTAGACTACATGAAGGCAAGTAATTTCAATTCTAATTGATACAATATCAGAGAAAATTTTATTTGTACATATACTTATATAAAAAGTAGGATGGACATTTGCTTGCTAATGTTTTCTGAAAATCTGTAAGAAGTTCCTTCACAAGATCCTTCTGTTGTGAGCTGACATGTCTTTGACGCTTTTCTTTCTCACTAGAATTACCCGGAATTCCAATGCACACTCGAGGAATCAGACATGTATCTCCTCCACACTTGCATTTTTGATGACACACCAGACAACAATTATGAGACCCTTGATTTGGTATGCTTGTTTCCTCAAACTCCCTGAGAATGATTCCTCTCAGACATGTATTGGTGCTTTTTGCATACTCTTTCATTGCACTGTCACACTTTCGTAGTTGCACCCCTTTATAAAAAAGTAAAGACTTTGCTTCTTTACCATCCCTTCCTATTCGACCTATTTCCTGTACAAAGTCATCTAACTGTCGTGGAGGCCCATAATGGATGACCTGTCTTACATCAGGAATGTTTACTCCCATGCCTAGAGCAGTAGAGGCAAATACCACCCTACAGATCCCATCTGGCTTGAACAGTTCCCCAGCAACTCGTTCTTGGTGTTTCTTTAGTGTGTTCGCATGGTACATCCCAATTAAATAATTAGCAGAAATTTTAGGTGCAGACTGTGGAAAGTAAGCCTTGTCTTTGTGCTCGGCCACTGTTCCGATGAAGAAATCTTCTTCGTCGCCTTCGTGTTGTTGAGCGTTGGCATAGTGAATGCTTCTATTAATACTCGAGAGACATACCGCTGCGAAGTGGTTCTGTTTGAGGCATTTTGTACAGGATTTGCCATAAGCTGGGCATTTTCCACGTCTATGAAGTGTGCCACAGTATTTGCAGGATTGCGAGAAATTGTCGGTAGGACTCTCTTGTTTGTATGCTCTTGATCTGTTTGGGTTGTAGCTCGGTTTGACCCGTAGTGCGTCTACTGAGCTTTGATTTCCGTTCTGTGGTCTGCATAATTCTTGGGCATGTTGTTTTGTTGCTTCGGCTGCTTGGCCGAGTTTTATGGCATCATCAAGGCTCAAATCATTGATTCTGAGAAGCCTTTCCCTCAGTTGGTTGCTTGACACTCCAATTACGATTATATCCTTTATTAGGGAGTCTTTCAGAGTTAGGAATTCACACTGCGAGCTTCGTTTCTTCAGTTCTGTAACGAAGGTATCGAATGACACGCCTTCGTGTTGTTTGTGCGTGAAGAAGTGATGTCGTAAAAGTGTAATGTTCTTTCTTGGCTTGCAGTAAGCCTCAAACTTCTCCATCACGGGCGTTAGCTTCATTTCGTCTCCCTCGGTTGGAAAAGAGAATGTGTTGTAGATTTCCATTCCTTGATTTCCAATGCATGTCAAGAGAATTGAAGTCTTGATATTTTCCTCCTTGTCATCTGATTCAGTGGCGGTAATGTAGAGCTGAAATTGTTGCTTCCATCGATCCCAATGGTCGGAAATGTTTCCCTCAAAGATGAGAGGCTCTGGTGGACGAAATTTATTCATTCTGACACCATGTAATGAGTCTGAATCTGATGTCTTTGATCTCTGTTTATTCTCATACATGTCGCGTGTCCGTTCTAGACTGAATTATCGGATCAGTGTATATACAGATATTCAATAACTCATGACAGTTGGATAACTTCATATTAAAAATATTATCTGTGTATCTCGGTAGTCTGCTGATATTAGTAAATTTAGTGCAAAATTTATTATCTAGGTACCTTCTGTTCCATGTACTTTTTGCTATCTTTGGGTCTTTATCAGTGAATTCTTAATTACGATGAAACTTTATATAAAATTTCATGTTCATTGGTATTCTTTATATAAAACGTTCATCCTAATTAGCAATTCAATGAGAAAGCTGAAACATCAATAGAAATTCCATTGTCTCAACCATTAACCACGTTTCCCCCTGGGATAGAATTCAAATTCCTCCGCGGGCCTTTTAGAATGATGAGATTTTATCAGGTATAAAGGAGCATGCACGTGACTGATTTGCTTCATCTGATTGGACAAAATGCTCATTAATTATTCATAAGTTTTTGAAGAATAAAGAAAGAGACATAAACATCTAACGAAATCGTCAGATCTTAGGTTCAATCGCCAAGGCCGTATTATTCTGTGGCAGGCAATGCATTGGCCTTAGAGGCGACCATGAACGGTTGTCTGATGGTAGAAATCCTGGAAACTTTTTAGCTCTGCTGGACTTACTTAGTCAGTCAGATGAGAATTTGCATGGCCATCTAGAAAAGTGGAAGATGTCGGGGTCTGAGCGAGCACCACGCGAGCAAGTGCATCTGTCTCCAAGTTCACAAAATGAAATGTAATTGGAAATCAAATCATAAAAAAATAAATTAGTGGCCGAAATTAAAGAGGCAAAGTATTACGCTATCATGGCAGATGAAGTAACATGTCACAATACCGAGCAACTACCTTTAATTGTTCGATTTGTTGACAAAGACAAAAATGTTAGAGAGGAATTCCTCGAGTTCATTGAGTTGGAAACCACTTCGGGAGAAGCCATTGCAAAGAAAATATTGGCTAAGCTGGAAGCATCTGATCTAGATGCAGCTGATATACGCGGTCAGGTATATGACGGTGCTGCAGCAATGTCGAGTGAAAGGATTGGTTTACAAGCTTTCATCAAAACGAAAGCACCATTGGCCGTTTATGTACACTGCAGTGGGCACTGTCTCGACCTGGTTATTGTACATTCCTGCAAACTGTCCAATTTACGAAATATGATAGATTACATATAAAAGGAGTGAATTAGACCCCCCTAATAAGAGTTTAAAATGTAAGAGTCAAAACAACTCCAGCAAGGGAATTGTCATGTATTTTTTTGTCACTCCATTTTAGAGTTAATTTAACTCCACTAGAAGAGTCATATTGACTCTCTTTCAGGAGTTAATTTGACTCCATAAAGTTAAAATTTAAAACAACTCGTGAACCTATTTTTTACTCCCTTTTTGGAGTTAAAATAACTCCCTGAAAATAACAGTGTATAATTTGGGATACAACTTTAGTGACATGTTGTCTCTTAAAACCTCTGAATGCTTATTTGTTCTCTTTTTCTTGCTTTCTGGCCATTTGGCTCTAGCCTAAACTACAATCGTACCACTAGGTAATAATTGTTACAAACTTTCTAATGGAACTTGATACAATATAGATGGAATTGGAACAGTCTCTGTAACCACTAGTTCAGGCACATTTTGCACTGTAACCTACACGCTTGCGTGATATTCAGGATTTGCTAGTGTCAGTGAGTAATGTTCAGGTGACCAAAAAATTCTGATAGAAGCAATTTTTATAGCTATCAATCCCAAAATACCCCAAAATACTAAAAACAGAAAGCAATGACTATGAGACTGGTCACTACAAAAGAAATGGAACACTTGCATCTCTAAAGATATTTGTTTTCCTATATGTGAGAGAAGCTTCATTTTGAACACAAAGCCGTGAATAATTAAAATTTTCAAGATTTCGCAATTGGTATTATGGGAAGTATCGCTATGCCAATAAGCAATAAAAGGAAATATTCTACAGTAGGATTAATAGGGTAAGCTCTACAAAATTTAAAACTTACTCTTGATCCAGTTGGATCTTGATACTCCTTTACTTCTTCGGGAAGAAGAGACCGTATGACTCGTTTCAGTGACGGGGGATACACATATGTTGGCTGTGTGCCATCGCCAAAACAGCCCTCGCCAATCTTGCTTCCAAACTAAGTAAGAAACGGAAGCGTAAGTTTTTAGCTTTCCAATAAAAACAACCTATGAAAACGTCTAGAACCTACCCACATGAGACACCAAAGTCTCTTGTATATTCGTTTGCGCAACTCATCGCACGTTTCCCCCTCTCTCACGTTATTCGCATACCCACGCAGAAGATTCACAAGCCCTTTCGGATTCCCGAAGCTGCAGTGAAATAAAAATCACCAGTAACGGAATTGGTGTTTCTTATCGAAAATAACGATGAAATACTCACCCATTCCTTGAAAATTCCGCCGAGAAAGCCAAAAACGTCGCCTCCCGCTCAACATTACTTGCCGCCATTACACCTTTGGGAAACTGCGCCGCGAAATAGCTCCGCTGTACAAATTTATCGCACCATCGCAACTTCACGTAGCAACCGGCCCAGTCCATCACTCGACCAGAAGAAATAAAACACAGCTACTTCCGGTAAAATGGCCAATGTCAATCTTTATTTTATGATACAAAAAATGAGAGAACGGGGAAAAAAGCGATCCCATCATTTTTTATTTTTTCAAAGTTTGCCAGTGCAGATACCTTAATGTTCACTTAATTTCTACTTAACTAAATATTGTTCCGGAATGTTATTTGCCTGGTAAAGTACCTCGTAAATTTGAATCAACTTGCCCAAAACCTTGGCGTTTGGTTTTCCCATCTCCTTGGAATTTAATTGCGATTTCGAAATAAGCATTCGACCCAACATTTTGACTTAATGCATGTTCACTTAATTTATACTTAACTGAATTGTTCCGGGATGTTATTTGCCTGGTAAAGTACCCCATCAATTTGACCGTCTCCTTGGCCTTAATCATCGCTTTAATGAGCAGGCTCCGCTCTTTCTGTATCTCCTTCGGGTATTCGGAATGTTTTGGCATCTTTAAGCCGTGGCGATTCTTTGAGTAGTTTTCTCTTGGTCCATACAAGGTCACGGTCCTCTCTACAAACGAACCTAGCAATTATCGGTCTGGGCCTCTCCCTCGATGGATAGGGTTTTCCAACCCTGTGAACGGCGTGGAAGCGAAGGCTTGTCGTATCAATATGTAGATCACTCTGTAGGATTACTTTGACAACCTCTTTAGAGCTTTCATCAGGGGCCTCAGGAATATTCTTGAAATACAAATTTTCGCGTTGAGAATAAGCTTCTGGCTGAATTCGTTTCTCTGTTTCTTGCCTGGATTTCTCTCTTTCCTGTTTGACTTGGGTTTCCAGCTCGGACACTCTACTCTCCAACACTTTCTCTTTGCTAACACGCTCGTTTACCGAATTTTTAAGCTCTTGGATCTCTACCCATGCTTTTTCTCGAGATACTTCGAGGTCACCCATCAGAACTTTGATTGTTTCAAACTGGGTTTTCATTTCGTATCTGAGAGAGTCCATGTCCAAATGAACGCGAGAGAAGTTGTCATCCATTCTATCACTCATATTCTTCAACATGTCTCGTAAGCTTTCGGTCGTTTCGGCGATTTCCGTGGCTCAAGTGGGGGAGCAAAAGTTGTTAAACCAACCGTATCATCCACATAATCATCTAAACCGTCCATTCTGGCATTAAAATCACCACACAACATAATATCACCTTTCCTAGAAAAATTGTAAATGCTTTCTTGAAGTAACTCAAAATGATCAATGCCCAATCCCAATGCCCAATGCCCAATGTTGTGGAGGGATGTATACTGGACAAACATACCGGTCACGCTTCAAACGAAAGAAATCCTTCTCTAACTTCCACCAGACAAACTCCTCGCTACTCTCCTGATCAAGAAATTTAACACCTTTCCTCAAGGCAGATTTCACTAAAATCGTAATTCCACCAGAATTTCTACGTGCATTATCTGGCGTTTTCCTACACTTGGAAAAAGAATATAATTCTTCAATATTAACATCAGCATCACTTAACCACGTTTCAACTAAAGACACACAATCAAACTTTTCAATTGCCGAAAGAAAATCTTCATCATTCAATTTCCCTGAAAGGCCCTAAATATTCCAAGAGCAGAATTTCACGAAGCTTTCGTTCAACATACTCAAATACACACAGAACAATCTCGGCAATATCAGTCAACAAAAGGTCTTAGGAAGAAGAAACAAAACACACACAAAAAAAAGAGATAAAAACTGGATAAATAAAAAATAATAACGAACAACTGGAACAACGAAACTTGACCCAACAACAAAATGCAAAAATCACCGGCATAAACTATGAAAAAGGCAGCCAATTTACTCTAAGAAACTTAACTTATTTGACTAGCTATAGGTGGAAAAACGGGCGGATTACAGAATGCTAAACCTGAAGCCGGAACTGGAGGCGGAAACATTACCCATGGTTGCGCCTGACTGTTGACCTGTACCAGGCGATTAATCTGTTCCGTTAAACCCTTCAGCTGTGAACTAATGGCTGTTCTCTTCGGGGATTGTTGGGAACTCGATCAATAGCCTGGTGCTGCTCCATACGCAAACAACCGCCATTACCACGTGCTTGCCGACGATCGCGGATACCCAATCCAAATGCCCGTCCCGTCTTTCAAATTACCGGCAAATGCAGCAACACCAGCCCTCTTATTAAAATGTTTTGAATCATAATAAAACTTCCTGTCCCGGAGATTACTGTTATCAATATGCATTACGTTTGGTAAGTTTACGATCTGCTGATGCACTTCAGCGTTAACCGCGAAAACTGCCTTATCAAGCTCATCGTCCTGAGGTGTAATACCCGATAGGATAATCCTCTTATCCGGGAATGTGGTTTTAGCTATATTCACTAACTCCACTTGTCTGTCGACCAAATCCTTAACAGATAAATGTTGGACATCATTACGCCGATATTTAAAAGCAAACCTCGTCTCACCAAAAACCTTGGTGAAGTTAAAATATCCGCCGCTTTGGCTGTTGTGGAACAGGGGATTATTTTAGCGTCACTTCGTGGACATAACTTTTTCACATCTAGAAACTTCCTGTTTGAGTCACACAGAATTACGAAGTCGTGCTGTTCTGTGTTCACATCACAATGTGCTCTCGGTGAGCCGGACGGAATGTTTTGATCAAGGCCGTTGATCTCACGATCTCTGGTAAAAACATTCCTTTCCATCCGTTTGCACTGTACACTCGATAAGATTGACAGCACGTTTGTGCTCCAGTACTGTAATCCGATCCTGTAGCTTCTTGTTGTTTTCTTTTAGTATATTAACTAACTCTCTTGGCTAAATTACCCTTTTCCTCAACCAATGAGCCAATTCTTCCCTGTAACTTCTTTACTTCAGATTTCGCTTTAGAGATCCGTTCATCAATTTCGTGCTTGCAACTGCCTTGTGCCCTCTTGATAACACCCATCTCATGCTTCACGCGGTCATTCAGCGAGTCATTCATACCCGAGCACTTATCATTGAAAAGAGCTAACTTTAAATCGGATTCTGAAACTAATCTGTCTATTCGAGCCACTACATCTTCAATCTCAGAGAGACGTTTAGCGTAGGACTCGAACAGTTTCTCTTGCCCGTTCTCAGTGGAAGGGCCTCTCTGTTTCTTCGCGCTGCTCACAGGGGGAAATAATCTCGTTGGTCGTTGTATCTTGCGAGAAGAATGTGCTTTAGGACTTTTCTCTCCATTCATTGGAGGCACAAAATCGGAATCCCATGTTTCCTTGTCATCTTCGCCCTCATTATCAGAGTCAGTTAAAACATCCAAGGACACTCCGTTCAGATCTAGCACATTCCCGCTCTTTTCTTTATATTGGAAGACGCGAGTTACAGGGAACTAATCTCATGTTCATTACATAAAGTCTCGTCCATGGGTAGCTCATTTACAAACTCTCTCAGGCGCTGAAATTCTGGATCTTTCCAGAAGTCCCGACAGTTTCCCATGACCATTAATTTCTGTTTCGTGATGTACATGTACACTGTCAAAGTGAACAACAATGAACCAGTGCCGTCGCCATGTTGATCCCGGTAAAGTTTAATAATAAGCTCCACGAGTTCTTTTGAATTCTTGGTTGGGTGAGTCTTCTTGAACGTGCATGCGGGGGAGCCGCAGCTCCAGAAAGCTTTGCCAAGACAGCATTTCTGTCTAGTTCGAAACGTGTGTTTCTTGCACGTAATTTTGAATTATAATAGCTCTAATTATGTTAGCATGCTTGGCAGCCTCGTGCATGCCATTGACATTAATCGTACATACCGAGACCGCCATTGTGACACTTAGAATGATTATTAGGCAAATTACCTTGAAAGAAAAACAAACTTTGTGGCCTGCCATTGATAATTTAAGTATAAAATTTGCGGAATGTAGTTTCGAAAGCATCCAAAAGATTGGAGTATGCCAGTGTTGGTTGACGATAGCGATTTCTCAAACATTCGCTGGGGTTAAGTCTCCATGGTTCCATTGACATAGCAGCGCTCTCACATGCTGAACCCGATTGAGTTTCACCTTAGGAAACTCCGTGCCGTCCATTAGATTCTCAACGAACTCGAAAGCCGGCTTGGTTTTTTCCTCTCCTTTACTCGGGAGTTGGGACCAATTGTCCTTGGCTGTGCGCAGTGCTGCTCTGGTCGGTGGTGTCCATTTCGTCTTTGTCTCTCTGTTTTTATTCATGTGTTTGTTCTGTCTGCACTGCGGGTGGCGAAGGGTTGTTGTTGTCTCCTTTGCTGGGAGCGTTCGCGTGGTTCGCGTCGGGTTGTGTTGTAGGCGGTGTAGATGCTGTATTGTCCTTCGTGTTGTCTGTGCTGGTTGTCGGTTTGTCCTGTGGGTTGTCGCTGTTCGGTTTACTACATGTATGTTCTTGTAGGTTTGTTGTTAGAGGCGGTTTGGCTAGTCGCTTTAGGTGGCAGTCCTTCACTATGTGGTCCAGTGACGAGCAGCAAATGCATCTTGCCGGCTGGCCAGTATATTAAAACCCAATTTAGAGTCTGTTGTGTGTAATTTGGGCGGGCAGATCCCTGCTCAGAGTGCCGAAGAGCACGACCCTGACTCCATTTTCGAAGTGTTGAAGATCATGTTCCTTTAGATACAGGCGTTTGATGCTGTAGACTTCGCCATAGGTTTCTAGTAGTTCTCGGAGGTTGTGGTCTGGGGTTGGAGTCGATAGCATTTCTGCCACAGAACCTGCGGATTTCCATAGCCGTCGTAGTTCCAATGAGCAATATACGAGCATCCTAGGCAAGCTGCGTAAGTACTCAAGGAATTCTGCAACGGACCCGTAGGTTGGTCTTGAAGCGATGGGGATTCTGTGATTTCTGCAAAAGTTGTAGAATCGGCCTCTTGTGAATCGTTGATCATTGCCATCAGTGTCTTGTTCGTGCCCCTGCAAGCACAGGTGATAGTGATCGCCGTGTAGAGTGCAATCCGTATCCCCAAAGTGTTGCACCAATATATATCACAACGACACACGCAGCACCTGCACGAAGGAATGTAACAACCCTGGTCCCGGGGAAATACTGGTAACCTAGGGCAACCTCGACCACGCCCCCAGGCACTGCACGCCAAGTCTATACAGAATAATGAGTTGGAAGAGACTTCTTCCTCTTCTTTATCGAGAATTCTCTCTAATCGGTGTTTCCACAAAGCGGGGTTGAGTTTTTTCTTCACATCTAACAGCCACTCTAGCCTCTGCATTCCTTTGTAAAGCATACATCTGTTTTCATATACGACAGAATTTCCGACGTAATACCACCACGGCACTGCGTTACAGGTGATAATAACGGGTGTTCGTTCAACCAAGGCTGGTGCTTTGTTTTTGATTTGAACCATGCAGTCTTCTCCTCCGAGTAACATCTTGAATATCTCGGTTTGGTCATCTCCTATTACGGCTTCGTCAATTCTGATAACGCTGACATTCTCTGCATCTTGAAAAGTGAAGGTAGAGCCGCTAGCATTGGTAATGAGAGCTACAGCTAAGTAGGCATCGGATACTGAGTTCATTAGTATGGATTTGCCCGCGTTAGATACTCCATATAGAACTATTGTGTTGATTTTAGGTTTCTTCTTATCGAGTACATCGTGTAGATCTTGAGTGAACTGCCACGGGTCAATGCCGTTGTCGAAGAGCAGATGGTCTACAATCTCCATACTTTTCCGTATTGAGTAGTAGTCCTTGTTGTCACGATTAAAGTCTTGCCATTCTTCGATACTTGACATCCAATCTCTGCCAATAGACTCCATTCTCATAATTTCTCTCGCTAGTTTCACTTTATGGTCAAAGTACTGAATACCTTTACACATATGATTGTCGAACAAAAATGTCCATCTAGCTTCGTCAGAGCGACAGTATTTTATGAGTTGTGCTTTGGTTCGGCACTTTCCGTCTTCCATGAGTCCAATAATGGCTCGGATGTCGTCTCCTTGTTTTGTAGTCTTTGTGTTTCTAGGCAAGACATGATGCTCGTCTGCTGGTTCTTCGTTAGTAAGGTCAATGGACGTTTCAGGGGTTGGAGTCGATAGCATTTCTGCCACAGAACCTGCGGATTTCCATAGCCGTCGTAGTTCCAATGAGCAATATACGAGCATCCTAGGCAAGCTGCGTAAGTACTCAAGGAATTCTGCAACGGACCCGTAGGTTGGTCTTGAAGCGATGGGGATTCTGTGATTTCTGCAAAAGTTGTAGAATCGGCCTCTTGTGAATCGTTGATCATTGCCATCAGTGTCTTGTTCGTGCCCCTGCAGGCACAGGTGATAGTGATCGCCGTGTAGAGTGCAATCTGTATCCCCAAAGTGTTGCACCAATATATATCACAACGACGCACGCAGCACCTGCACGAAGGAATGTGACAACTCTGGTCCCGGGGAATACTGGTAACCTAGGGCAACCTCGACCACGCCCCCAGGCACTGCACGCCAAGTCTATACAGAATAATAAAAAAGGAGTAATTGAAAGTGTCCCACATGGATCCCAGATTGACCTTTCCATATAGTGTAAGCCTATTTCTACTATTCTCCACTTAAGTCAACTAAGGACTGGTTAAGACTTGGTGGTAATCGTTGCACTTCGTGTGACATTCACTCCAACTCGGGCCAAACTTCAGATTTCAAAAGTTAGTACGACATGCCTTTCTACACAACTGTAGTTGTTGGTGTGAGGCCTGGGCACAATATTCCGGAATTGGTTGCAGAATTTGTGACAATCCCATATATATTGGTGCAACACTTTGGGGATACAGATTGCACTCTACACGGCGATCACTATCACCTGTGCCTGCAGGGGCACGAACAAGACACTGATGGTAATGATCAACGATTCACAAGAGGCCGATTCTACAACTTTTGCAGAAATCACAGAATCCCCATCGCTTCAAGACCAACCTACGGGTCCGTTGCAGAATTCCTTGAGTACTTACGCAGCTTGCCTAGGATGCTCGTATATTGCTCATTGGAACTACGACGGCTATGGAAATTTCATCTTCAATCTCATGTGGCCCGAGTGGAAGCCCAGATGGGCTCTTGTTCTAACCTCAGGGGGGAACGAAAATTGGTTCGACTTCTCGGAGATGACGCTTAGCTGCTGGAAGGGATGAGCTGCAATGGATGCCAGGGCTGGTGTGACTTCGGTATTCAATTCCCATGCCTGCCACGCCGACTTCTTGCCTTTACCACAGAATGATGAGGTGGTATCACATCCAGTGAAAGTGTTGAACACTGGTAGGGCGCGTGACTTAGCCGGATTCGCCAAGGGTAGAACACATACTGTTGATGTTGATGAATGAGAAGTGATTCCCCATTCCGAATGCCACCCTGATTTCCGCTCGTGGATTGTAGACAGCGAGATCATGCAACTTTCCAACAAGGATTACTATGATGTCTGTGTCAACAGTGTACAACAGTGTACATGTACAACGATACGGGTGTCGGCCTCTTCGTGGTTACACTCGCACATCAAACGGTCCGAGCCAAGGGATATCACAGATTTACCTAGAAGACAAAACCGCAATTGTGATTTCAGATCCATTTAGATGCGTTACTAGTGTAATCACCTCATTATAGCAATTAATTTTAAAATATTTCAATTATTACCCACCAGATGTGATGTGGACCGCTCTGCCAGTGGGCCAGTGCAAACTTGCAACCTTCAACGTCAAAAATGCGAAGAGTTCTGACTCGTTTGCAGGATCACGTAGGAAGAGCATCCAGTTTGTTGGGAGCTTCGTCTGGCCTGACACTTTTCTTCTTATACCTTGCCCGCTTTTCTCCCTTGTCACTTGCTGCTGCTGAAGGTGCGTAGTCATCAAATCTCGCGGCATTAACGGTCGGTAGACAATGTACAATTATACAGTACCGTCCAAAACCCTGCAATCGAACTGACTGAGTGGATCAAGGTGGACTGGTTGTTGCAGACATTTCAGAAGGTCGGACTTGGCACTTGGCACACGCAGATTGCCAAACTCTGAAAGTGAGGATGGAAAGGATTGGACTTCGTGACAAAAGAATTATCTCATATCGCCGTCTCGGCTTTGCATTGCTATGTACATTTGCGCAAAGAGGCCACCTTCACGTTATTCTGAAGAACTGCAATTCTCATTCCTTGTTTTGAAACTGACATTGTGCGACACTTTCTGAAGAGAGGGAGGTTGTTCTTCTTTATGGGATAATGACGTTGATAGTTTATCTGGGCCAATCTTCCTGTTTCATGATTCTGGAAGTTCTTTGGACTCTCGGGATCGTTACCTGAAAGGCAGCCATCTTGGATACTGAAATAGCGGAGTGGGTCCTGGGCTCTAGCCCCATTTCTATGCTATTATTAGCATCATAGTCAGTTATTACAGTGAAAATTATTTAAAATATTAAGATATACTTTAATAAACACTACAACTTGCAATATTTTAGCATTTCGAGCCTGGAGGCCAATGGGCGGTAATTTAGACCACAGGTAGCCCAATCCCCGATATTGGGTAAAACTTAAAATATACCATAAAAGGAGTACCAGAACAGATTGTCATGGGCACCCCTTCTAATATTGATTAGGTTGGTGTAAGCTATATCTGTACGACGTTTGGTGCTTTTATCAGTTTTGTCACGATCTTATCGCTAGGCCACCTGACTACTGGCATTCAGTGACAATAGATTAAATTTTAAATCACTTGAGACCTCGTTCATTAACGAAAAAAATATTCAAAACGAAGACAAAAGTGGTCCTTTGCGAATTATGCAAACTAAAACAAAACAAAATAAACACAGAAAAACATAAAAATACGAAAAACCAAAACATTTTAACGAATATCATAAAAAGTAAGGAAGTGTACATTGTACCTATATCCCGCTGACTATGTTTAAACATGAAAATTATTTGCCTGGGTAACATTCCGACCCCAATTTCCTAAAATGACTAAATAAAGCACACTACATTAAACCAAGCTCTAAGAGATTACAAAATAACTTCGAAACTAATACAAATCCTCTAAGTCAGCCTCTTTTGCTATCAGCTTACGATTCCCACCTTTCTGCTTGCGTACGAAGATGTAACACAACTAAACCATTTGTTCAGCTTGGCCCTTTTTCTAACCTCGGAGAGAAACTTTCCACGGATTCTAGTCAAGTTCTCATTGATATATATTTTCTGAGCTCCATTCAAGGCTTGTATCGGTTGTGATATATCTTTGAGCTTGTACCTTGCGCGATAAAACTCCGACTTCTTTCCGTGGTTAATAAATTTGACTATGATAGGCTTTATTTCTTGGTTAGACCTCATCCTATGACAGATATCAATCTCATCTTCGTTCAGCTCCACTTCTAATTTCTCCGCTAAGGCGAGGACTAGATTCACTTCGTCAACTTCACCTACGGGCAGACCATACAGCTCCAAATTATGTTTCCTGGAATACTGTTTCAGAACATCATGATTCTCTTCTAATTTCTCCACTCTATCCCATAGACTCTCATTTTCTTCCTTGTAGTCGTTGAGTTGTCCTTTTACCGAGGCGACTTCATTCTTCAGAGACGCGTTTTCTTGTTTAATATCCTCCAACTCACTAGACTGAAAATTAAGAGATTCTTTCAACTCCTCAATTCCTTTCTCTACCACCTCGTACTTCTCGAGGAGCATACTCGTATTCTTCTGAATGGCCTGTTTAACGCGGTATAAGTCAGCTAAGGTTAAACTTTCTTCTTCGCTGTCTTTAGCCGCCATTTTGGGTGTTTTTGTCATAGGAGACCTTTCACTGCTCGAGATGGAACTATCCGAGCTATTTTCCCTCCTTTTTAGAGTTACAGACATTTCTGAAGATGTCATTTTAATAAACGTCCACAAAGGAGTTAAGTTATATTTCTGTGCAGCGGGAACAGGTATCCTTAGCTCGGAGCGACATACCACACGTCTGCCTCAAGTGCCGTCTTCTCCGACTCAACCAAATAATCCACCGACTGCCGCCATCTTGGTTTCTTGAAAACACGTGTTGAACTGTCTCGATCTTCACACTGTTGATTATGGTTAAAATATACGTTTTTTTCCCTACCACAGAGAACTTCAGCACCTGCAAATAGACAAACTCATCGCCAAACCGTAGTATATTGATCGAGAATGGCTCGACGCAGAAACAACAAGAAATCCACTACAAGAACACTACAAGACTTCGCTAAGCATCCTGGGTAATATATTACCATAATTATACTAGAAAGTGAGCATGACATTTTGTGAAATTATTGATTACATTTCCCTCATGCTATTATTTATAATAAATATGGACACCAAATAATTGCCAAGTGTGATTGGTCACAGCAAACTGCAACAGCCTCCCAGAGGACACTTTGTCAAATTGAGCTTTCAACCCCTCCCAAGTATTTACTTTTAAAAAGGCAACAATAGCCTCCTGCATTGGCGTTAGTGACTTCATTTCTAAGGCTGCAGATTTAAGTTCCTCTAAGCTCATCTCATGTTGTGTAACCTATCAATCAGAACAAGTTTAAATCATTATTTCAATGCATACATGTACATGTACATGTACATGCACTATCTACATTTTGTATTTAGTCTTGTATACAATGACCAGCACTGGTATGATGATTAACCGTGATCATTATTATACATGTAATTAATTCTAAGATTTATTCTTCGTACTCAGTATTATGAGGAGATGCATGACTGAGATAAGTAAAGTTTACATATATTATTTTTAAAGGTACCGAGGTTCATACATTCTACAGTATCTTTAGATAAATCATTCCACTGCTTAATGGTTCTGCAATGTACTCACCTGACAGATTGTATAACAGTCTTTACAAAAATGTGGGATACGAAAGTTAAATTTATGACTGCCTTATCCACTTGTAAGCAGGCCAGAATATGTGATCCTTAGGAATATTGTAGAATCTTTTCATCACAGGCTGTTTAAGACTTCAGAAGAAAGCATTGAAATAACACTAACTCTGAACCCGTTCCAACTTCTGGATGTTAGTAGTGGCATAGAACATATGATAACAAAATGAAACTACTTTCTGTATATTTATTCTAGTTGGTGAAATATAGCTTCATACAGTTAACAATATATTATACGGTCCCACTCAAAACGTATGCAACTGCTCACGGTACTGAATTAAAGCCACTCGCATTGTCATTAACAGCAGAATGGAAAAAAACTATATACCTTGTCTAGAAGAAGAATAACTACACAAGAGCTTTAACTGCCACTGCTTTCAGTACAGTTTTTCCCTTCTTTACAATGTCTGTGGCTTTGGCTTTTTGTCCCTTCGATTCAGAATTTTCGAACATTGAATTAAGTGTTTGGAAGTGCCTCCAACCTTGTCCAGATAGCTGTGCGATGGTGAAAACTTCACTTCAGTTTTCTTTTCTAGAAATATGCAAATTAAAATATATTAGTTGCATATACATTTAGTACAGTTATCCGTCTGAGATAATCACAGTTACTCCTATGAACATGCTCAGATGCCCAAAATGTGCCTGCGTGCTTGTGCTAGTGAAGATGAGGTGCATACATTTATATGTTGTGGGGCAATTTTGATCACTGGTTCAAATGGCGCATTTTTTTTTAAACGGAGCAAATATTTTTTAACTGGGGCAATTCTCGAGATTCTAAAAAGGGATTTTATTTTTTGGGGATGCATATTTTTTTTTTGGGGGGGGGGGGGGGAGGGGGGATTCAGAAAGAAAAAAATTCACTCAACCCTCCCCTGCAAAATATTTTTGACCCCTCTCCCCTCCTTCTCTACGGTACTTACCATTCCCCCTCCCTAGTCCCCCACAACCAACTTAGTAAATCACTCATTAATGGCACTTTAATTACCACTTATTTTTGTTCACCGGTAGTGGGCCTGAAACCTACAACCCTTCACTTGGAAGACCAGAGCTTTACCAACTGCACCACAGAGACTTGCGTTGGAGATCCACTACCGCTTTTGGAATAATATAGCTTTTCTTATGGAAATTAGTTACTAAGTTCCCTCTCGGCCACTTAATTTTATTCAATGCATGAGCACTACTAACAAAGTCGGACTTGGGAAACATTGTGGATTTGCATATTTAGAAGCTGGAAACTGTGAACCAAAATGACTTTTATAGAGTTAAAACCGAACTAAAAGAAAGCCAGAGAATAGGATTTCACCTCTCACTTTATATATTTTTTAAGTTTCTACGGAAGAGTGGAGCGATATATGTAAAAAGCGATGAAAGTAGAGAATGTCTGACACTGTTTATAGACTGCAGAACTGTAGTCTCTCGAGTCGGAGCAAAATACTTTGACTTGAACCTGACCGCAAAGACGTTGTGTACAAAGGAATGATTTTCTAAATGTTTTTCTGTCATCAGATCTAGAGAATTCTATAGCGCAGGTATTACAGGTGTAAAACTAAAAAAAAAACAGCTTTCAGTGTCAGTTTTGTTTCATTGTGTCGTTCTCATGTCCAACAAAAAAAACGATTACCATAATAAAACCAGTTCATTGGCAAGCACCATTATCCCTAACATTGTTCATATAGTACAACGAAGTGAAAGAGTAACAAAAATATCGGGACAACTGCAGAATACCATACCCAAGCACTGTTTATGCTTCTTCAATCATCCAGTCAACTAATCCAAACCCTACCCCTACATTTAATAACACCCTAACCGTCTACAAGGGGTGCTCACTAATTTAGGGTGTTTAGAGCTACAGTAGTCACTAATTCAGGGTGTTTAGGCCTAGTCACTAATTTATATTTTTGGGCTTAGTCAATAAACAACAGACAAATATAATGCTTCTTCAATTGTCCTGTGAACTAATCCAAACCCTACCCCTACATTTAAAAACACCCTACAATGGATGTTCACTAATTTAGGGTGTTTAGAGCTAGTCACTAATTTAGGGTGTTTAGGGCTAGTCACTAAATTATATTTTTAGGCCTAAGTCACTAAAAAATACAGTGAACTAATTGAAAAATCCCTTTTTAGAATCTTGAGAATTGCCCCGGTTCAAAACAAACATAGTATATAATATATAGTACATAGTGCTCACAATAGTGGTAAAATATAATTGCTTCTCCAACTTGTAGTGGTAAAAACAAGAGGTTTGTCTAGCCCTATTAAAGTAAAGTGATTATATTCATATGTAGCTGTATACCACATTTCCATGATAATTACAAGAACATGAAATTTATGTGAAACATACATGTACGTCACCACTTGTTTAAACCCCCCAAATATACATGTACGTGTAATCTGGGATAAGGATTATTATTAGGCCTTGAACTATATGTATTATACTTTTGAGTAATAGCTTCTCATAGATAATCATTGATAAGGAATGAGAATCATGAGCATACCATAGCAATAACAATATCACAGGGAAATTTTGCAAACAAAAACATCAATGGGAATTCACCAATTTCCTATCTGAAATTAATGGGGAGTGTTTCCCATTGATACCACAGACTGTGAAAGCAGAACACTTTCCATGAAAGTAATTCCCAAATTCAACAGGATGGTATTTATTCAATTTTAAGGACCCTAAGTGAAACATAGATAAAACGTTATCTAAACTTCTAAACCAGACATTATGTTATAAAAATCTGTTAAAACTGGATTGAACATGAGACCTACAATTTAACGTTCTTATCCGAGAGGACGTGAAGGTCTAACCATTTGCAGTTCGTGAACGAGATTTAAGACCCTGAGTGTTGGTGCAGCCAGGGTTTGAAACCGTGATCTACCACACAACAGTTCTGCACTTAACCACTTAGACTTGCTCCAAGTCGAACTCGCTGAGTCATTGGGTAAGCACTCACTGGGTAAGTGATCACTGGATAGGCGAGGCGATCACTGGATAGGCGAGGGTAGGCGAGGGTAGGCGAGCGCGGCGATCACTGGGTAGGCGAGGGTAGGCGAGCATGAAGCGCGAGGCAAGTTCGACTTGTTTCACTTGCAGGAAATTGAATCGGGGGATTATGTTTTGGCGCGAAAACACGTTTCAGGGGCGGAGCTTAAATTTCGCGCCTCTGACATTTTGCGCGAAGTTTTGAGGAACATGGATGGCAATGAGAAAACTCCAACGAAGAGCTTTCAGCGAGTAGATATTTCACCCAATTCTAAGGATAGAATATGTTTACAATGTGGGGGAAATATCAAACAAGTTGACGTCCGAAGAAGACTTTATTCGGGAATACAGAAGAACAAAGCATGTTTAAATTTGGAGCTGCTTCTTGGTACTGAACTGGAGAAAAGCGTTATCGAGACAAACATTGTTTGTCGAAAATGTGCTGATCGCAATGAAACCTTGGCTAAGAATGTTTTACAGTCAGACGAAACTTTGAGACTGCAAAGATGAAAATAAGTGACAAAGGAACTAGTATTTGTGTTAGTAAACGACTGTCAAAGGGGCCTAAAGAAGATAACGGCGATCCTGACAAACTATCTAAACCGAAAAGAAGAGCTCTGCCGTTTTCAGTATCTGAAAGTGAAACTGCTGAAAAGCTTTGTAGTCCGATTGAGACAGAGAACGAAAACGTCCAATCATGTATGGTTCTTAAGACGAGAAGTACTTCCACGCAAACTATAAATTCTTCAGATTCGGATCCTGTAGAGGCGAGTTATTTTCTCTGAAACCTAGTGGCTTTGCCTTTGTATTATAAAACGATTGTGACTAAATCGATTAAATTCTAGTATACAGATTATAGGTAAAACAAAACAAAATTTTAAAAGTTATAAAAGCTATACTGAAAAAGTTGTTATTTTTATTACGATATGAAATACCTTAGTGATCATCACAACCGAATCACGGAATGACGCAGTATTTTTCAATTTACGTCTTTGTATGGTGTATTATATTATTATTATCGTATTAAGGGAATCATCTCTCTGGCTAATCCTGGATTAAAATTTAACCGAGGATTCTCAGGTTCTTTTGGTAAAATGTGGCAGTTACACTTACAGTTACAAAAAAAGCCGCTCAAGCTAAAATCTCAAACCAATGTAATCACACTTATTCCTGATTTCACTGGCTTAATTGGGCTTCGAACAACCGGGCCCTGATGTTAACTAAAACCCACTTGTATTTCTTCCGTAGGTAGTTATTAACTATCCAAAAAGCTCTCCAAAAAAGGTAAAGTTAATGGCAAAATTAGCATCAATTGGCAGACAGTTAGCAGTTGGAAGCTTAAACTAGTTTTACTACTAAACAGCATCAAATCCCAACTATTACATAAGCATAAATAAGATGGAGTTGGATGAGAAGAATATATATTTATTTAATGATAAATTAATAGAATAATTATGTTATGAGTTTGGAACTGTCGATTGTCAGCAAGTGAGTCACTCGCATAATCTGTACCTTAACCTGGAACAGTTTTACTACTAAACAGCTTCAAATCCCAACTATTACATAAGTTTAAATAAGATGGAGTTAGATGAGAACACCATTATATATTAATGATAATTTAATAGACTAAGTTATGAGTTTGGAACTGTCGATTGTCAGCAACTGAGTCACTCGCACAATCTGTAGCTTAAACTGCAACAGTTTTACTACTATAAACAGCTTCAAATTCGGGATTTGGCCCGAGGCTGAGGTAAGTTTGAACAAGCCAAAAACCTGGGTCCGAGTTCTTAACATGTGCAGCAGCAGAGCGGAGCATATCTGATTGTTTGGTGATTTATTCTCTTTGTTTTTTTTTCAGTTTAAAAACTACTTCATGTTAATGTTCTTTTTATATTTCTTTTCATGTTTAAAGTGTTATTTGTTTACTTTTTAGATTTGTATTTGATTTGCCAGATCGACAAGAAGTTCTCTACCATCGGCCTTAACACTAATAGATGCATTACAGGTTGATGTTACTGCAGCTTACCTTTCTTCGAGATTAAATCCCTGAAAGTCGTCTTTTTTAAGCAATGTTTGGTATACCTTTCGCAATGTGCGCTGTTGTATGAGAAAATAAGCTTATCACATTACACTGTATCACTATATGTCACTTATCATGCAAAATAATGCACCTATCAATGTCAACCCCAGGGATGGGGGGTCAGGCAAGGGGTGGGTGATTGACATTTTTGCTATGAAAAAAAATCAAAATCCTCACCCTTGGGCCAACCTCTGATGTCAAAGATGCCTTAATTTGTCATACATTTATTGTAAGATTTCACCTATAAAAAGGTCATAGCATGCCAAAATGCACACCTTGCCCGCACCCAACCCCCTGGGAATTGACATTGATAGGTGCACAAGACTTTATACATGACCATGGAATTTGGATTTTTGGCGCAATTTGAGCTTGAAACTTTTGATGTAAGCTAAATTATCTGTCGCATAAAAAAAACGCCGATGCGAATGGACGACAATGATAATTTAATAGCTTAAACTAGCCTTTGTACGTAGGTGATTTAGTCTACTTCTCTTTACAAATTGCAGGCCAATCGCGGGTTAAATGGAGCTTAATTCTGCCCCCAGGGAATAAAAAACATCATAACCTTTTAAAAATACACAGCATAGGTTAGTTCAATAGTTGCACTCACGCGACAGATCGTAGGCACTTTGATGGCCGGCGTCTTCGTGGTCTTTCCCGCTCGCTCGCGAGGCTTTGAGCTCTGGTCTGTCCTGTTTTTTAACTCTTGGAGCTCGCTTAAAACATCACGGAGCACTTTAGAATGGTTTTCTTCCCTCGCTCGAAGCTCATCCCTAAGTTTTTCGTTCTCTTGTACAACCTCTTTGTTCGCTGTTATGGAGTTTTCTAACAGGATAACGTGATCGTCGCTAAAGTTTGCCATGTCGACTCCGTTGAATGAGCTTTTAGCGCCCAAACTCGCTATCTACCGAGATCTACATAATGATTCAAATATTCGTACAAAATAAACATTACATGGAGGGTATGGTATGACATATATTTAGTAGGCATAAAGTTTACCAGCTTTTACTTCGCTTTTAATAATAATATCAAATAACCTAGCGTCTCAATAGTATAAAACTACATCTCCATTAATGTCATCGTGGAGGTAACCATGGCTGTGTACATATTGGAGGCCTTCAGCAACCAAACACAAAACTGGAGCCCATGCTAAAGCATTTTCTAAAAGACCAGTCTTGAGTGCATTGCGGAAGGTTATGCACTTGCCACCAATACCATAAAACTGCATTATCAGGAGGTATGGAACTTTGTCTGTGCAAGCTCCAAATACAAGTGGTAAGACTGTGATAAAATAAGAAGAATAAAAAAATTATTCAAGAAATGTAA
This sequence comes from Actinernus sp. WN-2022, assembly GCA_030867875.1. NCBI lineage: Eukaryota > Metazoa > Cnidaria > Anthozoa > Actiniaria > Actinernidae > Actinernus > Actinernus sp. WN-2022. The sequence continues at coordinate 36,706,980 of JAOWCC010000936.1, read as the reverse complement.
AATATTAACAATTATAATCATAATTGACAACTGGGTAATCTACAGTGTTTTCTACACGCAGTAATCTGGATGTGATTTACAGTATTGGCAAACTGATTGGCTCAGTACTAAACTACTATGCAACAACAGTACAGTTGGTCTGTATAGTATCACCAATTCAACAGAAATGCCTGTTTTCTTGTGTGTTTTTTATTCATACAATCTTATGGTAATTGTGCTGAAACAGTAAAACTCAGGCACTTTTCTGCAGATAGTATGACCAATCGGAAAGGATAACGAAAACACAACAATTGCTCAAAAGTTAATTATCAGGGGCCTGAATTTGTTTTGTCTGGTTTATAAAAAAAAATCATAAGAGGCAGAACTTTTCAAACAAATAGTTTTTAAAAGAAATGTTAGGGTGGCCCTGTAGTTTGTAAAGTGGTGGCACAGTAACTTGTGAATGACAAACCTGGATGATCAAATCCACGAATGATAGATGCTTCTCTTTCTACACATGAAACTGGTGAAGATTTCAATCTTTTTTCAGCCACTTGGAAGCCTCGGTACAACTTCTTGGTAACCTGTCCAAATACTCCTTCCCCTAAAATAGGATCTTCATGTGTATCGAGTATTTCCATAATGTTTTGTCGCTCAATCATTCTAGAGGAACTGCAAGATGTAGAAATAATTATAATTATTGTATAATCATTCTATTTATTTTTAGTGAATGTGTTACATACATGCATGTATGATAATTTATTTTAAGTATTATTTTTTTATAAACTAAATACATTCATCTTCAAATATCACCCAAAGAATTCCTAGTCAGACAGGCCCATAAGCGCACTTCGAATTCAAAACCTCACTCCGAATTCTAAAACCTCACTCCGAATTCCAAAATCTCACTCCGAATTCTAAAACCTCACTCCGAATAATAAACCCTGTGGTGGCGCAGGAACTGGGCCGAGCTTTCTCGAAATGCATCACGGGATAAGAACCTGCGTGGTCAGCGGTGGTGAAATTACGCCATCTTCTTCTAGTTCGGCAAGTGGTACTGGAACGAAAGCAGCTTCGAAGGACTTCAAAGCAGAAAATCCATAATGTTTTGTTCAAACTGTGGACATCATTGTGAAGACACTCACAGCTTTTGCTCGAATTGTGGGCACAATATCAGCAAAAATTGTGAAAAAGATATGTAAGTCTCATTTAATCAGATTCAGTCATCAGATTGAGTTTTCGCGGGCTTTTTGCTTCATTTTTAAGCATCTTCGAAGCAGAAATTCTAGCTATTAAGTTATATTTTGTTCGAACTGTAGACATCATTTTGAAGTTGACTTATGTTTGGTTTATTTATTTTTAACATCAACAGCACAACAATATGTAAGGCCACAAAACAGCTTTATAAACCCTGCCCCCTCTACATCAGGTAATTTATGACCGGGAACTCCAACAAGAGGTTACTTAATCTGCACAGGAAGGCAGTAGGAGGTTAATAATAGACCATAAATCTACTACTGTTGCTTATCTGATAGAGCTGGTTCCACATGATTGTCATAGTGAAAAAAAAACAACTGTTGCTTATCTGATAGAGCTGGTTCCACATGATTGTCATAGTGAAAAAAAACCCGAAAAGGCAAAATAATGGTTACTTTAGTTAAATTGGAGTCTTGGAGCTCAAACTGATATACGAAGACTCCTCTCAATTCCCTCTATTCTACTCAATAGATAATTATATTCCCTTTTTTTTAAAGAGGGGGAGTGCTTAGAGCATTTGCATTGTTAAGTTAGCGTCCAGACCCAGACCATCAATTAATTAATCAATTAATTTTGGGTTTATCCCACAGCAGCACAGTTTCACTCCAACCAACCTGGCCCCTCTACAAGTGCACTAGGTAAGTTATTATCAAGAGTATGCTCACACACACTATCCGGATTTACATGTTTGACACTGTTCCACCACTGGTGGGTTTGACGGTGCATGGTAACTTACTTGGTCTTATGGTGCCTCACCATTTAAAGTGTTTATGAAACCAAATTTTGCACCCTTATTTTATTGCAGAAAAATAAAGTTCGTTCTTTTCTGATTATCAAGAGTATATTTGTTTTTTAGTTACGCCTTTGGAAAGGTGTTTTTTCGCAATTCAAATTCACTGTTTTATGTTAAAAACTGTCCGGGGGCCTGGAACCGAGTCCGCCATTACAATGACGTCACTGTGAGGACTCGTCGTGCAATTGTAAAAAAGCGATTATGTCTGATTTGGAATCGGAAACAACGAACTCGTCATACGAGAGTGAGGAGAGAGCAGATAGTACGCCTGGAGGTTATGACGATAATGATAGTGAAGACAATTTCCATTTCGGCGGAGAATTTAGGCCATACGAAGACGAGCCTTTAGCAAATGATGCTGATCAACAGCAAGAACAAGAGGCTGTTGAAGATGTAGACCGTCTTTCCACGGCTACTCTACAACAATGATTCGAGCGGGCTGTACTCGTCGAAAACTGGTAAGTGAGTATTAGATATTTTTATTTCAAAAGTGAATACGTTTGTATTTCAACTCAACCATTTTTTTGATAGGTGTTCTTGTGGAAATTGCAACGACAGTTTGCTGGTGCTAAGGTCTGAATTTCGTTGTTGCAAGGAAATTCTCCAGGCCACAGGTAAATTTACATTCGATGGGCTGAATGCTGAATGCATCCTAACGCATCCAGATTATCAACATTTAACGTACAAGACCGTACTTCACCAGGTGGGACCTCTTCTGAGAGATAAAGAAGGCAAGCGATATCGCCAGCAAGGTCACGCTGTAAACGAGTGAGTATAGAGCAGAGAAATATGAGTGGGACTAAATACTGTACGGCATGCCGTGACATGCATTGAAATGGTTTCCTATTGATTTTGTTCTGCTGATCCAAGCAAATAACAAACTTACAGTACAACACGGTGACGGACGGTATAGTAGTTTGTCCCACTCAAACGAAATCTGCTCTAATTACTTTAGACTTCATTGTTAGTGTGCTTGTTCAAGCAAGCACCACCAATTCATACTTATTTTAAAAATGTTGAGTGATAATTTGAAGAGTGGGTTATTATGAAATATATAAATAGTGGTATGAAATTGATTAACGTGATTATGCCATGGATATGATTTGATAAATTATGATATGTGAATAAATTATGTAATTATGCCATGGATATGATTTGATAAAATATGTTTTACTTACTTTTTCATGTTTTTCGCTCGTAGTCTGGTTATGTTTACTCTTTGCTCTTGACTCCCTTGAGTTTTGGGCTTTACCCTTGGACATAAATTAGTGTAATATGGGTCTAAAAGTTTTATATATAGTTAGTTATGTGACCTAATAAGAGATAACAATGAGAGCAATAAGTTAAGAGTCAGAAAATTAGGAATTTTAGCTTACCGTAAACATGAGCTGTTGATCAAAACAAAACGGCTGATTCCGATGACGATTATGAATGCGAGGATAATACGTTATTTTTGTAATGAAAAAGCTGATGTCATAGGAAAATGGCCGTTACAAATAGAGCGAGCAAGATTATTTGTATTTAAAGTAGAGCGGGCAAGATGATTTAAAAGTTGTACAGGTTGATAGGTTAATTAAATAAAACTGTTTTAATACAAGGAGATGTTGTCAATTTTTTATTTTAGTTTAGCTGGGGTTCTAAACTGACAAACGTATAAAATGATGTTTAAGATTGAATGGTATGTGTGGAAGACAATATAATTTTCTCTTTAACAACCTTAAAATGGCTATAAGTACAACTTAACTGATCGGCAGCTAGCCCACTACAAACGTAAAGTATAAGAATTTTAAGACGAAATGAATAAAATACATGATACTCTAATAATTTGTTACTTTAAACTTAAGCCGGTCCATGTAAGTCAAACCTTTTAACTGACTCTAATCAGTCATCTAAACAATGCCATAACTAAACCCTTGCTGTACAGTTTTTGACACTACAGTTAAACATAACGAATTCAAACAGTGCCTTGTATATAAAGCTTTTAACATGTAAATGGAGAGGGAGCGATATAATAAGGAAACCGGTGAATCCCAGAATGGTCGAGAGGTCTTTTCCATCACGTTCGAGGCGGTGGCCACATCGAGAAATGGAATCCACTTTATGTGTAAGTAATAGCAAAATTAACCATGTTGAACATGTTGAACATATTGATTTATTTGATACATATGTTTAATATTAACCTTAACTATTATTATCCTTCCGACTTTATTTTCAATTATCGAACTCATTAATAATTCATGAAGCAAAAACAAAGAAAATCACCGACCGAGAAGTGTTCTTTAAATCTGATACAGATTTCGTCCTGATTACATAAACTTTGGCTTCGATTTTCTCGCCCAAAATATGTCGTATCGCCAAAATAACTGAAACTCTATACATCTAGACGTTTGATAAGTGCGAAAAAGAATGAGCGGACGATCTTTATGGGATTTACAAACTCTCGCTTTCAGCTCGAGTTTGTAAATCCCATAACGGATCGTCCGCTCATTCTTTATCTATTACTTAATTACTGATCAGCCAGGTATACCGTAATATGTTTTTCCTGCTGTAAAGGTGGTATTTTAACGAATATTTTTTGCGCAATATTAGCCGCTTGAAATTTAGGCGCCTTCTCTCATCGTCACCCTCTCTCGAGAAAGACGTCTGATAAAGATAGGGACAAACGTTAACAATTATTAACAATTGGAGATGTTAATGAGAACAAATCAATATCTAATGAGGATGGCTCAATCAGTTATAAGTGGTTTTCATGACGGATATACTAATATCAACATTCCCTATTATTTCAGATCTGAAGGACCTGGGCAAGTGTTTCTTCTAACTATTCAGTACCTCATTAAACGACTAGAAGGAATACCTGAAGAAAAGTGGGAGGATTTCTTTTTTACCTACGACAACATGTGCAACCTGGATGGCCTTAAGGCTGCAAAAAAGCTACTGCCTTATGACGAAATCTGGATGAAAATCAATAAGGATATAGATCGACTGTACATGCGCAATCACAAACGAAGCGATTGCAAGACGAAGTATTCGTCCGACCCATTGAAAGAGAAATTTGCTGCGTTAAATACACCAGTGAAAATATACAATCTCGGACAAAACCCTTGAAATTTTTGAGAACTATACTCTCGTCACCATAAATGTCCTATTAACACCCCACTCCCTCCCGTCTGTGGGCGATGTACATTTGTTTCATAAATTAAGCCAACCAAATTTTGCAAAAGGCTATTATAGGTGGGTTAACAAACAAGAAAAATAATTAAAAGGATGTACGAAGGAACACTGAAAGAGCTCAACACGTTCTGTTCGAGATTGTAGATATACCTTAAGGTTACTATATTAGCGGCTAGTTAGCGATTACAAGTATTGAACACTGATTTTTGGAAGTTTGTTTTCTTAGGGGCCAACCATTTCACTTCTTCTAATTTATTTATTCACCCCTCGAATGGTACGAAACATTTTCCTACGTAATACGTGTGCATGATTCTTCTTCCTATTCGGCCCTTTTTTTCTTGACCCAAAGCTGTGCACATTTATTTTCACTTGTTTCGTTTGTAAGATATTTTGGCAAAAAGGCAGCGTGCAGCCATGATATTATTTTCATTAAACACCCATGCACCTAACAATAGGCCCTTTGCAGCTAACAGTCACGTGTGCTGATATAATACTTATTGAGCTCATCATCCATGGGAAAGGCGTTGTCGTGGATGCTGGAGAGCAAGCTATATTTAAAAATGCAGTTTTAGAAAGTTCGAAAATCGATTGGAGGATCCAGGAAAATAGCATTTACAAAACTGTTTTGATAATCTCGTACAAAGCCTTTGAATAAATGAAGTCTGAATTATTTCTCTCTCCAGTACAACCACGTGATTTCTTAGCTGCAAAGGGCCTATTGAAATGGTTGGCCCCTTGGCAACTGTTGTTGAGAGTCGTAGTAACTACCAAAATCGCTAAAAAACGGAGGTAAATGAAATAGTCACAAAATCCCGTTTTTAAAAAGGAAACTTAAATTCGCCGCTACCGCTAAAATAAGAAATTGTCAATACTTCTTTGTAAAATTATGGGAAAACGAAAGACAATGATGTACTTTATAGTAGAAGCCTAATAATGTATCATTGAGTTCACCTGAAGACTGTGGCCATGTCGTCTCTCTTGCAAAGTAAAGGCACAGGAGTATGAAGAGTGCTACGTCCCTGAATGAATGTTTATTAAATAAAAACACCAGCGTGACAAGTGTTTCTCTTAAGTGTGTGGATTTGGAAACTGGGAAGAGAAGGAAAGGGTACCCCTCTCCTACCACAAACACGAAATAAAGATACACACACACGAAAGGTTGAATAGGACTCAGGCCTTGGTGTGGGTAATCACACTGATCGTGCATATTAGCCTAAAGTGTGCTGTTAAATATAAAAGCTCTGCTTGCGCGCGAGTAGTTCCATGTTCCTCGTCTGTACCTTCGCAGATGATAATGCTGCGACGCGCTAGTTGTGTCTTAACTGTTTCTGAAACTGCAGTCTCGCACAAACACAGAAACTTTAGATTGCATTTCACGGCTAAATCGTTGAATTCCATAGCTTGTGTCAGATCGTCGTCTGAAACAGATGTGCATCGGAGAAGCAGTCTTACCAACTGGTTGATTTTCCATCCACCAAAAATCGCATTAAGGTGCTGTTGGGACAACGTATTGCCATTTACATCAAGAGAAGTTAAAGCAGTACAGGAGTTAAGGATATAAAAAATATTGTCATCGATAAGCACCCGATCTCCTAATCTTGTCCAAGCAATGCAAAGACTTTTCAATTTTATGAACTTTCCTTCATTTGCGGCTTTCATCGTTAGAGGTGCCTGTCAGTTCAAAGCAGTTGAAGACATCAAGAGAAGCAACACTCTCGGCATGAGAAAGTACTATTTCTAAAACTGGTTCAGTGACTCCTTTTGCAATGATATTTGAAAAGTCTAAATGCCGAGGTAACGACTTGTTGAATAAAATAGTTTTCCATTCCTTCCAAACTTCTCTTAGTTTTAATTTTTCTTTTAAAGAAAACTTTTGAATATCAAAAGCTTTACCTCCGTAGGAAGTGCAGAGAAAGTCAACATTTTGTCTTCCAAATAGACTAGCATTAAGTGTCACAATGAGTCTACTTCTAAATGCAATATAATTTTTTTTACCGTGAGAAAATAACTGTGCTCATTGTTATATATAACTGGCCCGGAAGGGGAAGATGGGAAGATGGGGGGTGGGGAAGGTGGGTGTTTTTTTGGGGGGGAGGCACTCTTTATGACGTAATATATATGTACGCGAGTGGAACCGAACAAAGTTTCGTAAAAAAAGGTGTGGTATTCCGGGTTAGAGACGACTTAGAATACTGATTAGGAGGAAGAAAGAATTTGCAAACACAATTTGCGATTGCACGGCACAACTGGTAGGGTGTGCGATCATCCTTTCACGAACATGAATAGCGTTGACGATATTGTGGTACAGAACGGAGTCTACGGTACACGAAAGAGAAATGGCCAGTTCGTTTCAAGATCCGCTTTACAAAAGCCGTGGACGCAGGTGACTTTTGTGGTTATTTGGGAATTGTGACCCACAAGGACGGAAATGAAAGGTCTGAACGAATTTAAAGGAGTGGGAGGTCTATAACAGAATTCTTACACCTCGTTTTTTCTGCTTGTAGCTCGGGTGAAAGGTAAAAAGAAGAGGAAACTGGTTGTATACTGGTTGCTCTTTTGTAAGCTAAACTTCAAATTCGGTCTTCAAATTACGTCACTCGAACCGTAAACTGACCGATTACATGTAAAGTGTGATTACAATCATTTAACTTTTCTATTTTGGTTTACATTCTATGTGTGCTATAAGGCTAACGAATGACATGACAGTACATTATAGTAAAAGGTTTAGTTAATCTGGTGCGTCGGTTATTCCCTTAAGGAATGGTTGGGATTTGTTCATACTGGCGAGTAGATCGCTATCATACATGTGCTATTTATTATTCACGGTTCTGTCTCGTGTTACACGCATTTGACGTCACGATAGACCGTAAATAGTAACGTATAAATATTATACATGTACAATTTATATAACTAGTGATGCAGCTAACGATAATAAAACAATGGTGTTCTACCCATCCCACCTCATTTTTGTAAGGTTCTCAGAAATTATCCCAAATTCACAACCGGTGTTGAATTAATCGTGTTTAGTACCGAAAGTATGATTTTGATGCTGCAATTTCATTTGATCCATTTCTAATGGGGGAGGGTACCTTTATTAATTGATAATCCAAATAATTTTCCACCCCTCCCCTCACAGTTTTGCAAGGATCACAGATCTTACCTCAAATTCACAAACAATATGTTGTGTTCATTTTGTTTAGTGTCACAGCTATGATTTAAATGCTGCAACAAATACCTATGATTTCCACCCCTCCCCACTCATTTGTGCAAGGTTTGCAGATATTAGAAATTCCAAATCAATATGTTGCATTTGGTGGATAGAGTGTTAGAATAAAATATTGTTTGTGCTGAAACTTTATTGAAACCAGTTCTAAACTGAAAAATAGACGAAATAGTGTCCCAACATGCTTTGTGGCCAAAACGAAAAGGGCGATGTACTCAGGTCGCAGAGACATGGGGATTTCAACAAAATGTTATGCATGGAAAACTGTTGGGGATCCCTTAATCATTCATGACAATCTGGATCGGTTTCTGAAATTTCAAGTTAGAAAAGGAAGTTGAACGATTACCCAGGCCCCGCTAGGCCAAGCAAAAAGCGAGAAAAAATGCCTTACCCCCCCCCCCCCCCCAACTTCATTTGCATGAGTAATGCATCAAAAAATTGTTATTGTTGGGCTATGTCATTAAAGGGGCTATGTCATGGTACTGCGCATGTATCGAGTTATCGCTCGTTTAGTGGCTGTTAATTGGATACAAACAGTTAAACTCCCCTCCCTCAATGTTTGATTGAAAGGATTTTCAATATTTTCCCTGGAGACTGTTTATATACACTGTTTGTTAGTCATTTTTGCATATTTGCTTTCATTTTAAGCATCCCACATGGCCGAGAGGTTCGTTAGTTCATATCAAAATCGGTGGAAATAGCTCTTTCCGGCCCGGAAAAACGAATGTAAAGTCTTACCGTGACACAGCCCCTTTAACTATTTGCTACATACCAAACATTAACTAATTAACTAATTATTAATTAATTAACTAATTAATTATATATTTATTTAATGATTGTATTATTTCTATGATTATCATTATCTATTATTATTATTATAGCAATTCCTGTTTATAGAATGTGTGAAGAGGAAAGTATTGTGATAAACGTTCATCCTCTACTACAACATTGTTTCTACCAGCAAGCCATTTCAAATTTTACTCATCATTCAATGTCTGATCAAAGGAGTGGGAAAATGAATCTACATTTCAAAGTAAATTGCATTAAATAAATTAATTTACAATGTTCATTAAACATTTTTTTGTTGTTCTCTCTTTAGGGAGTTCTTCTATCCGGCCCATGCAAAGAAGCAAAAAGACAGACATAGTTTCGTGGATTCAATCAACTATGGCTGTGCTGCTGGGCAAACCAATTTTAGCAGAATGAACTACATACATATGTCAGCATCTATGCTTGAAAGTTTAATATGTAAACTTGAAGAAGAACTGTGTGATGATGAAATTGTCAAGGCAGTTTCATGTATTGGCAAGAATACTGGCAAGAATGGAAGACAAGTTTGGGTCATTGATTGTGATACAGCCATTGATGAAAATGGAAAATTAGTGACGGACCTGGAGCTCTTTGGTTTGGTCTGGATCAGCCATCTCATTGATGGCAATGGCATAGATATTGCCAAGGAAGAATTCAAGGCCTATATCTCACTTCCCCTTGGCACCAAAGGCTTTGATGCAGTTTGTAATTTCCTTGGTGGAAATCTGTATATGGCATGTATGAATGATCCTGAACTGAAGTCTTTGGTACAAAATATTGAAATACCGCTTGACTCACTGGAGACATCACCTGACATTGAGGAAACTGCATTTGATGTCCAGGCAGATCCTAATTTTCTGTCCTTATTCTTTCTGATGTCCATGGGATGCATCAGCAAATTATGAAGAGGTAACCATGAGTTCTGTTCTGACCATCAACATAACATACTCTTGAAACCTCAAGCAGAATTTAAATGATCAACTTCATTTGCTTCAGTACATTATCAGAAGTAATGTTATATACATGTACTATTCTTACTTTCAGTGGCAGAATGTTGTAGGGGCATGCCCAATTATTGTTGCTGTTGGAAGTCGTGGTTGTGGTAAGACCACAGCCTCCAAAGTTGCTTTGGCATCAACTGGTGGCTGGCCACAACGGTTTTTCTCATCCTTTACTGACAAGGTTTGCTCTTCAGTGGTGTTTGTATCCTATAAAAAAAGGTTTCCTTTTTCAGTGATCATGCATTTTAATTATATATAATACATATATGTACTTGTTCTCCAGAAATAGAACTGTAGCTTAATTTACTTATAAAAACCTACAAGCTTTAAAAAACAAAACAGATCAGAGATAGATCATAGATGTTGCCTGCTATACTCATTTTGGAGGGTAGTCTAATACTCTGACAAATTTATGCATAGCATTGTATTGTATTATATCGACGTAACAATAGCTTAACGATACAATGCAGTAGTAGAACGAAACAATACAATAAAATACAAAACAATGCTATGCATAAATTTGTCAGAGTATTGGACAAGTATGTCATTTTATGTCCATCTTTGCCACTATTGCTGATATAGGTTTTCCAGCAACTCATCTCATTTGTTTATTGCCATTGGTTCCAGTCAGCAACATTTTACATAACATTTTTTTTAATATACAGTGTATGTATATGTTGTAGGTCAATTTGACCCAACCCAAATCAATCTAGGTTATTTTGGTCAGGGATATCAATCATTCTAAAAAGGGAGTTTATTAATTTTTAGGGATTCATTAAAAAAAAAAGGTTTAGTTTTTTATGGGGGGGGGGGGGGGGGGGAACACTAAAAAGAAAAAAAATTCACCCACTCCCCCCCTGCAAAATATTTTTGACCAGTCTCCCCTCCCTCTCCTCTCTACAGTAGTCAACGTTTCCTCTTTCCCCTAACCCACACAACCAACTTTGTAATTCACTCATTAATGACACATCATTACTACTTACTTTTATTTCACTTCTTCGTTACCGCCGGTAGTGGGACTCGAACCTGTAACCCTTCATTTGGAAGAATGCCTTGGAAGACCAGAGCTTTACCAACTGCGCCACAGAGACTTGCGTTGGAGATCCAATTGCGTTTTTGGAATAATATAGCTTTTCTTATGGTAATTATTACAAATTTATTTAAATTAATTGAGGCATGCGCACTACGAACAAAGTCGGACTTCAAAACATTCAGGTGGAACCTCCATTGCTCGCTTCACGCTTAGGTTATGCCTGGAGGTTATGGCGTTGAATAACACGGACGAAGTTTGTGTCAACTCAGTGTTGTTTTATGAAAAGCTGCAAAACCTTAAGGAATCGAAGAAAGCCAAATCAAATCAAACAACATTGTTAATAGATGATGAATTTTACGATGAAACTAAAATATGGCTAGGATCGACATTTGAGGAGCGAAGGGCGAAGAAGAAACTTACAAGAAATAAATGGACTCTAACTACCGATGGAAAAATACTAAATGCAGATAAAAAGTACGTAATTCCCAAGCGAGAAATCTACCAAACTCTTTGCAAAGCACACTCTGCAATCGCTCATCGAGGCAGAGACAAGACCGAAATCTACATCAGAAATACCTACGCTGGAATCTCCCAAGACGTCATAAATTTGTTCGTTTCCCTATGCCACTTGCACCAGCAACAGAAAAGCGTAGTCGACCATTGCAAAAAAGCGATTACAAACCCAATCAAAGCAGACCACTTCCTAAAGCACGTAGAAATTGACCTAATTGACTTCCGTAACTTACCCTGTAAATGTGACTCTAGTAGCCATAAGTGGGTACTTCACGTCATTGATCACTTCAGTAAATTTTCTTGGTTGATTGCTTTGAAAAGAAAACAGACCGTTGAAGTGGCCGAAGCACTCACTACTCTATTTTGGATGTTTGGCTTCCCATCAGGGCTCCACTCTGACAATGGGAAGGAGTTCAAGAGCAAAACAATGACCGAACTCTGCACAAAACACAAGATAAAACAAGTGCATGGGGCGCCACGAATGCCATCCACACAGGGATTAGTGGAGAGGAATAACCTGACAGTTAACGAGAACATTTCCAATGTTCTCAAAGAAACAAAAAAGGATATGAACCAATGGTGTGAAGTTTTAGGGGAGGCAGCCTACAAAAAAAAACATCAGTCTGCGCAGGGGGCAGACTCAACCTGGTACAAGTGGTACAAATACCGGTACATTTGGTACAAATCAGCTAAAAAGTGGTACAAGAGGTACAATAGGTACAAATCAGGAAAACAAGTGGTACAAGTGGTACAAATACCGGTACAAGAGGTACAAATCAGGAAAACAGAGGTACAAGAGGTACAAATCAGGAAAAAAAGTGAGACTTAGAAAAAATTCGATAATTTATTCAAAATTATTTTTTGGCTCCTCTTTTCGATGAAATATTTTTTTTCGCAATCCTGCGACATTTCCCACAGAGCTTATGAAAAGGTCTGTAGAGGTGGAAGTGGTACCATGTGAAAGCCCTTCCTCACCTAACCTCAGTGAGCTGGTCGGTTTGGTCATGTGACCTTTGGTTGCCATGGAAACGGATCTCGAACTTCGAAAAAAAATCAAAAAAATGTCGTTCGAAATGACTTTAAAATACGTTTCATGGCAGAAAATGCATAAAAAAATATATAATTTTTGTAGTTTTTTTTTTTTTACTTAGGGTTTTTTAAAAAAAAAAACTTAGATGTTCTTTTTAAAAAAAACTTAGATTTTTTTTGGGTGGGAGGGCACTTGTACCAGTTTTTCCTCATTTGTACCACTTTTTCAAACATTCACCTCCGCGAGTTTGCATAGGTTAGTCGATCTGTTTGTGAGTCGAGGTAGCCTGGCTATCCAGCTTGACGACTGCTGAAGTTTGATGAGATTTACGCATAAATTAAGGGAGCTGTGATAGTTTCCCTGGACCAACTTTTTTATTTCAACCACTTTGTTTAAAACTTCGTAAGTCCCTAACGATTTAACCAATTTCAAATCGGTTTCTTAGTGAAGGTAGCCTGTCTATCTAGCTTTCATATGATATCATATTCATTCGTTTTGGTTCATTATTGCGGGAGTTACAAAAATGATCGTGGACCCCATTTTAGCCCAAAAAGTGCCAAAATGATCATTTTTCTGCTATTTTCAGCACGTTTTGATGTGCATCTCGGAAACTTGCCAAGGAACTTCCAAATGTTTTTTCGCTCATCATGTTCACCTAACTCGCCGCTTTCATATGGTACCACTCCCATCTCCATACCTATTGGAAATAAAAGTGGACAACGATCATAAGAGTGGGTCCAGGGAAACGGTCACAGCTCCCTTAATTTATGCGTAAATCTCATCAAACTTCAGCAGTCGTCAAGCTGGATAGCCAGGCTACCTTAACTGACAAACAGATCGACTAAGCTAGGCAACGCCACGGAGAGGTTAGTGTTTGAAAAAGTAGTAGAAATCAGGTAAAATTGGTACAAATCAACCAAAGACCAAAGGTACCCCCTGGGTGGGAGGGCACTTGTACCAGTTTTTCCTCATTTGTACCACTTTTTCAAACATTCACCTCTCCGCGAGTTTGCATAGGTTAGTCGATCTGTTTGTGAGTCGAGGTAGCCTGGCTATCCAGCTTGACGACTGCTGAAGTTTGATGAGATTTACGCATAAATTAAGGGAGCTGTGATAGTTTCCCTGGACCAACTTTTTTATTTCAACCACTTTGTTTAAAACTTCGTAAGTCCCTAACGATTTAACCAATTTCAAATCGGTTTCTTAGTGAAGGTAGCCTGTCTATCTAGCTTTCATATGATATCATATTCATTCGTTTTGGTTCATTATTGCGGGAGTTACAAAAATGATCGTGGACCCCATTTTAGCCCAAAAAGTGCCAAAATGATCATTTTTCTGCTATTTTCAGCACGTTTTGATGTGCATCTCGGAAACTTGCCAAGGAACTTCCAAATGTTTTTTCGCTCATCATGTTCACCTAACTCGCCGCTTTCATATGGTACCACTCCCATCTCCATACCTATTGGAAATAAAAGTGGACAACGATCATAAGAGTGGGTCCAGGGAAACGGTCACAGCTCCCTTAATTTATGCGTAAATCTCATCAAACTTCAGCAGTCGTCAAGCTGGATAGCCAGGCTACCTTAACTGACAAACATATCGACTAAGCTAGGCAACGCCACGGAGAGGTTAGTGTTTGAAAAAGTGGTAGAAATCAGGTAAAATTGGTAAAAATCAACCAAAGAGTTTGCATAGATTAGTCGATCTGTTTGTGAGTCGAGGTAGCCTGGCTATCCAGCTTGACGACTGCTGAAGTTTGATGAGATTTACGCATAAATTAAGGGAGCTGTGATAGTTTCCCTGGACCAACTTTTTTATTTCAACCACTTTGTTTAAAACTTCGTAAGTCCCTAACGATTTAACCAATTTCAAATCGGTTTCTTAGTGAAGGTAGCCTGTCTATCTAGCTTTCATATGATATCATATTCATTCGTTTTGGTTCATTATTGCGGGAGTTATAAAAATGGTGGTGGACCCCATTTTAGCCCAAAAAGTGCGAAAATGATCATTTTTCTGCTATTTTCAGCACGTTTTGATGTGCAGCTCGGAAACTTTTCAAGGAACTTCCAAATGTTTTCCACTCAACATGTTGACCTAACTCGCCGCTTTCATATGGTACGACTCCTATCTCCATAGCTATTGGCAATAAAAAGTTAGTCGTTTTCGTTTTTCGTGTTTGTAAGCCTAACTCCCAAAAATATATCGGCATGTTAATTTAAATTTTATAAAAACATTGTATGGCAAAGTTGAAGCACTAAGATTGGTCTATCATAAAATCGTGATCAAACCATAATATGTATTTTTATGAATAAATGCAAAATTACGAAACTTTGACAAAACTGCTAAAATCTCAACTTCAGATCCAATGAACGCTATGAAGCGATGATCTAAAGGTCAAGAAATGGTAAGCAAAGTTGTAGCGCTTGAGGATATCTTTTACGTTGCACAAAAATATTCTGTAAGTTCCCATGGCAACCAACTTATAGGTGTTTATCGATAGGAAGGAAAATAGCCAATAAGACGTAATGTCAGTATGTTGTACATCTCGTAAGGCTGAACAGTTTGGCACCTTTCATTTGACCACGTGACATGCCATTGTTATGCCACCCTTAAAAATCCTTCGAAACTGTAAAAAATCATAAAGGTTACGTAATTTAGTCAAATCCCATTATACTCTGACATGTTATAGACATTGCTAAGTACTAGCAGCGTGCCAAGTTTCAGAAGGATAGCAATAAATACGAGTGTTGAGAGCCACTTTACGTTTCCAATGTGACTAGCTAGTTGCTATAGCAACCTGAATAGCTAACAAACAGTAACACCCATCGTTGGAAAGATCTTGTGGAATTCTACAAGGCTGTGTAGTTAGTTTTCCAAAATTCGCAAAAGGAAATTTAATCTAGCTCATCGAAGTCCACGTTAGAGGTTGCATTATATTTTTATATCTCCAGAACTAGAGGTGGCATTGGGAAACGGTCAACGGTTTCTAGTAGTACTCGCTCAGTATACTAACATATATGAGAATCAGCTTCTTTGTCCAAATCCTTCATGTCCCAGGTTAGCCTTAAACATTGTTTGACAATACTACCTTGCCCAAAATTTTCAACTTTGGCGCATGCGCAGCTAGAAGCAAATACTTCATATCGTTATGAAGTTTAGGACCATACGAACACATCCTGAAAGTTTCATGGTTATACCTCCAAGGGAACCTAAACTTATATTTATTAGAAAATTCGAATTTTCCAATCATTAGAAATTTACCAAGTGTGGTACTTGCTCTAAGACTGTTAAGGGACATTTTTGGGGAAAACACAAAAAATATATCGGCATGTTAATTTAAACTTTGTAAATATATTATTTCATGGTTGAATAGACCACTGAGGTAGCTGTAGGAATTTAGCAGTCTCACGTGACCACAACACACCGTTACCTAGCAACAGTAGGTGAACTTTGACGAACGTTTAGGCATAGAAGCATTCAAAATGTCTGATTTTTTATACCTGCTGTGAAGAGCTACGTTCCTTCTGAATACGACGGTGCAATGATATTCGGAATTAGGTGAAAATTGAGAGAGTTAGGATTTTTTGATTGAACTCGGTGAGAATGTTAAAAATAGAACTCCGTCAATTTTTATCTAATTTCAAAACTGATTGCACCAGAATATTTACTGTTAACGTAGCTTTCCAGAACAGTTGAAAAAGTTCAGAAATTTTGAGTTGTTCTATGTGTAAAAGTTAGTAAAAGTTGAGTTACTGTTGCTAGGGAACGATTTGTTTATATCACTTAACACTACCAAATTCGTGCTCCTCTCCCTTAGGTCTATCCAGCCAATATTAAATATTTGGAGACGTTGGGTCCTGGGGTCGTGAAATATGATCCTATTGCATAGTGTTTACCTTCACATATTGATTCCAATGGTACCATTCCCAGCTCTCTAGGACTTAAATTAAGAAAGTTACAGACTTTCGAATGTTGGATTTTGCGATTGTTAATAAATTAATATCTCCGCTAATTTAAATAGCTTAGTCGATCTGTTTCTGAGTTAAGGTAGCCCGTCTATCCAGCTTTAATATCATATATAGGTTTATGGGGTTGCCGCATCAATTAAGGGAGCTATAGCAATTCTGTTAGCCACCACTTTCTATTTACCAGTTTTCTCGTTATTTGTACCACTTTTTCAAACGTTAAGACTCCGTGAGTTTGCATAGTTTAGTGAATCTGTTTGTGAGTCAAGATAGCCCGGCTATCCAATTTTAAAGTTGCAACACTTTAATGGAATTTGCTCATAAATTAAGGGAGCTGTGACAGTTTCTCTGGACCCTCTTTTAACTTTTTTATGATCGTTGTCCATTTATTCTAATGCTAATAACTCAGTGAGTTTCCATAAATGAGTCGATCTGTTTCTTAGTGAAGGTAGCCTATCTATCCAGCTTTCATACGATACCAAGTTAATTGGTTTGGGTTCATTATTAAGGGAGTTAGAAAAATGTGCGTGGACCCCATTTTAGCCAAAAAAGTGCCAAAATGATCATTTTCCCGCTATTTTCAGCACGTTTTGATGTGCATCTCGGAAACTATCCAAATGACTTGCTTTTTTTTTTCGCTAAGCATGCTCACCTAACTTGCCGCTTTCATATAATACCACTGTCATCTCGATACGACTTTGTATAAAAAAGTTAGTCGTTTTTGTTTTTCGTGTTTCTACCAGATATTTAAAATTCAATGTCTCCGTGAATATGTATCAGTTAGTCGATCCGTTTATGAGTTAACGTAGTCTATCTATCCGGTTTGGGAATGATACCAAGATTATAGGATTTGATTGCATATTCAGGGAATTACGTTAATTCTACAGGACACCACTTTTACCTTTTTTCGTGATTTGTACCACTTGTACTACTATTCCTGATTTGTACCACTTTTTACAACGGTAACCTAGCCGTGAGTTTGCATGAGTTAGTCGATCTGTTTGTGAGTCAAGGTAGCCTGACTATCCAGCTTTGCGATGGTATGACCTATATGAGATTTGCCCATAAATTCAGGGAGCTGTGACGTTATCCTTATAGGTTAGGTTGGTGAAAATGATTAAAAAACATATAGGCTCAGATGGCTTAGAATGGTCTGTTATGCCAAGAAATATATAAAAAAAATATCGACTTTTGTTAGGAAAATTATAAATTCATAAAAACTGAAAATATTTGACCAACAAATTGTGTTTTTTTTACTTCCGGTGTTGGACTTTGGTGTTTTTTTTCTTCGGTGCCAAACCGGAAGTAAAATGGGAAATAGGGGGGTTCAGGGAAACTGCGCTAACTCCTTTAATATTGAGTCGAATTCTAGAAGGTTGGTAATAAATGAAAGCTAGATAGATGGGCTACCTTCACTAAGAAACAGATCGACTAACGACTTCAAACTCACCGAGCAATTGGCGTTTGAACAAGTCACAACGATCATAAAAGGGTAAAAGTGGGTCCATGGAACCTGTCACAGCTCCCTTAATTTATGCGCAAATCTCATCAAAGTGATGCAATCTCAAAGTTTAATAGCCAGGCTACCTTGACTCACAAACAGATCGACTTAACCCATGCAAACTCACGTACATTCCGCTTCTTGAATAAGTGGTACAAAGTGGTACAAGTTGTAAAAGTGGTACCAATCTAACCCTAACACCATCCCACTGTGTTTAAGGATCAATAACTCTGGCAATACTCAACCGATTTCCAATTCGTTGACGGTGTTGTATACACGAGACCGTCGGCATCATAACTTCTGGTAATCCATTTTTGCATATCATGAATATTTAATGAGCTACGAATATTTGAAAGTCGAAAAATGGAATTTCTCACTGTGTTTAAGCATCCATCAATAACTCTGGCAATACTCAACGGATTGTCAATTCGTCGACGGTGTTGTATACACGAGAGCGTCGGCGTCATAACTTCTGGTGATACATTTTTGCATATCATGAATATTTAATGAGCTATGAATTTTTGAAAGTCGGAAAATGGAATTTCTCACTGTGTTTAAGCATCCATCAATAACTTTGGCAATACCCAACCGATTTCCAATTCGTCGACGGTGTTGTATACACGAGAGTGTCGGCATCATAACTTCTGGTGATACATTTTTGCATATCATGAATATTTAATGAGATACGAATTTTTATTTAAAATCGAGTTTTGGCAACGAAATTGCAACATTTCTAACTGTACAGCTCCCTTAATTTATGGGCATATCCCATAATGATGATGCAATCGTCAAGCTAGATAGCCAGGCTACCTTGACTCACAAACAGATCGACTTACCTATGCAAACTAACGAACATTCGGCTTCTTGAAAAAGTGGACAACGATCATAAAAGGGTAAAAGTGGGTCCAGGTTAACTGACATAGCACCCTTAATTTATGGGCAAATCTCATCAAAGTGATGCAATCTCAAAGTTTAATAGCCAGGCTACCTTGGCTCCCAAAAGATCGACTAACCCATGTAAACTCATGTACATTCTGCTTCTTGAAAAAGTGGTACAAAGTGGTACAAGTTGTACAAATCAACAAAAAATTATCAAAGGGTCCCCCCTTTGCTCTAAATCCAAAGTCCTAACTAAATTTTGAAATATTTTTTTTGCATTTCTTGGCATAACAGACCATTCTAAGCCATCTGAGCCTATATGTTTTTTAATCATTTTCACCAACCTAACCCATAAGGGTAACGTCACAGCTTCCATAATTTATGGGCAAATGTCATATAGATCATACCATCGCAAAGTTGAATAGTCAGGCTACCTTGACTCACAAACAGATCGACTAACTCATGCAAACTCACGGCTAGGTTACCGTTGTAAAAAGTGGTACAAATCAGGAATAGTAGTACAAGTGGTACAAATCACGAAAAAAGGGTAAAAGTGGTGTCCTGTAGAATTAACGTCATTCCCTGAATATGCAATCAAATCCTATAATCTTGGTATCATTCCCAAACCGGATAGATAGGCTACGTTAACTCATAAACAGATCGACTAACTGATACGTATTCACAGAGATATTGAATTTTAAATATCTGGTACAAACACGAAAAACAAAAACGACTAACTTTTTTATACAAAGTCGTATCGAGATGAGAGTGGTATCATATGAAAGCGGCAAGTTAGCTGAGCATGCTGAGCGAAAAAAAAAAGCAAGTCATTTGGGTAGTTTCCGAGATGCACATCAAAACGTGCTGAAAATAGCGGGAAAATGATCATTTTGGCACTTTTTTGGCTAAAATGGGGTCCACTACAATTTTTGTAACTCCCTAAATAATGAACCCAAACCAATTAACTTGGTATTATATGAAAGCTGGATAGATAGGCTACCTTCACTAAGAAACAGATCGACTGAGTTATGTAAATTCGTGGAGCTATTTGCTTTTGAACAAGTGGACAACGATCATAAAGAAGTTAAGAGAGGGTCCAGGGAAACTGTCACAGCTCCCTTAATTTATGCGCAAATCTCATCAAAGTGATGCAATCTGAAAGTTAGAGAGCAAGGCTACCTTGGCTCACAAATAGATCGACTAACTTCTGCAAACTCACTGAGATTCGGCTTCTTGAAAAAGTGGTACAAAGTGGTACAGGTGGTAGAAATCACGAAAAAAGTTGGTACAAATCACAAAAAACGGGTAAAAGTGGATCCCAGGTTACGTCTGTAACTCCCTTAATAGGCAACCAAATTCCATCAACTTGGTATCATATGAAAGCTGGATAGATGGGCTATGTGACCGTAGAAACAGATCTACTAATTTATGCAATGTTACTAATTTATTGATGTCTGAAAACAGGTAAAATGGCAAAAAAGGTGAAAAGTGGATCGAGAAAAAATGTTCTAACTTAGTTAATATTGCACCAAACTATATCGCCATTGGCATCAGTAAACCTGGGTAGACAGGCTACGTATATTCATAAAAGATCGACTAACCCAAGTACTCCTACGAAGTTATGACTTTTCAAAAGTGTTAACTTTTGAAAATGTGTTAAAAACAGCCAAAAAACAAAAATGAATAACTTTTTCATCTCAAGTCACATGGAGATGGGAATGGTACCATATGAAAGCCACATCTTAGTTAAGTACGATGTCAAAACAAAAATGAAATCCCTTGAAGATTTTCAGAGATACACATCAAAACATGTTGAGAAGGGATCAATTTTTCAGTTTTTGGGGTAATAATGGCTCTGGGTTAAGTCTTGTAACTCCTTTAATAATGAATCCAAAGCAATGAACCTGGTATCATAGTAAAGCGACATAGACGAGCTACGTTATCCCGCAATCAGATCGACTAACCCATGCCAACTCACTGAGCCCTTGACTGTTAAAAAAGTGGTACAAACAAAGATAATAACTTTTGAAAGCCCAGTCACATTGAGATGGGAATGGTACCACATGAAAGAGGCAAGTTAGTGCAGCACGATGAGTGAAAAACATTTGAAAGTTTCTTGGTAGGTTTCCGAGATGCACATCAAAATGTGCTGAAAATAGCAGAAAAATGATCATTTTGGGACTTTTTGGGGTAAAAATGGGTTCACGGCAAATACCGTAGTTCCTTTAATTTTGTACCAAATCATATAAGGTTGGTATTATATGAAAGCTAGATAGAGCAGCTAGTTTCACTAAGAACAATATTGGAAATCGATAGTATATTCGCGGAGATATTGGGTTTTGAAGAAGATATAAAAAAGAGAAAAAAATATTCAAAGTGGGCCCAAGTTAAGTCTGTAACTGCCTTAATAATGAATAAAAACCAACAAACTTGGTATCGTAGTAAAGCTAGATAGACAGGCTATCTAAGGTCATAAACAGAGTCAGTTACCCTTGCAAATCCAGGGAGAGAGAGTCTATAAGGTAAGAGGTAATAATAATTGAATTTGACCAAAAAAAAAAAATGTGACATATTCAAAAATTAATAACTTGCTCAATATTCAACCAATCTCCAAACACATTTTATCAGTGCATTGCTAGGTCATAGGCCTTTCCAACGAGTGGTCAAAAGTTAGAAATGGAAAAGTACAAGTGGTAACAAAATTGGTTTGAAAAAAGCCCAAAAATTGCTTTTCTGGCCTTTTTTTACCATTTTGGCGTTCAGAGAGGTACATTTGAAAATTCATATTTTCGTCAATATTGAACCTATTCCAAAACTGTTTGCAGCGTTGTATTCTACGTATAAAGGGCTTTACCGTGCATATTAAAGATGTACAAAAAGATAATGGCAACTAGGTTTTAGAAGGACAACAATATCTGTTAGGGTTGCCTAGCAACAGAAATTAATGAACTTAAAAAACCTTTAGATATATGAAAAGCATTTTCGATAGGAGTGTGGTGTTCAAATATCTTTGCAAACGTCTTTAAATTGGCGGACATATTGAATTTAGAAAGAAATAGGTAAAAATCACGAAAAACGGTTGTAAAAATGAGAAAAGTGGTGTCCAGCAGAATTGCTGTAGCTCCCTTAATTGATTCTAAAACCCCACAAACCTATATATAATATTAAAGCTGGATAAACAGGCTACGCAAACTCACCAACAGATGGATGAAGACATGAAAGGTCACGGAGTTATTTGGTTTTGAAAACGGAACAACGACGTTGAAAGGGTAAAAGTGGGTCCAGCATAACTGTCATAACTCCCTTAATTTATGCGAAAATTCCGTAAATCTATATACCAAATTGAAGCTGGATAGCCAGGCTACCTTACCAGATAAATAGTTCGACGAACGAATAGAAACTCACGGAGATATTACGGGATGAATATGTGTTCAAAAATCACGGAAAAAAAGAAAAAAAAGTGGTCTTCACAAGAAATGCTATAGCTCCCTTAATTTATGCATTAACCCCAAAAACATATATATAATATTAAAGCTGAATAGATAGGCTACGTTAACTCAGCAACAGATTGATGTACTTATGGAAACTCATGGAGAAATTATTTTTTGAAAAAGTACAAAATCTGACATTCCAAGGTCTGTAACTTTCTCAATTTAAGTCCTACAGAGCTGGGAATGGTGCCATTGAAATCAGTTCATGAAGGTAAATACCGTAAAAGATTCTCAATTTTCACCTCCCGGGGACCAACTTTCGCTATCGCCACTAAATATCAAATATGATGGCTGGATAGATCTTGGAGAGCGGATCACGAATTTGGTATTTTTACGTGATATAAACAAACCGTTGCCTAGCAACAGTGGCTGAACTTTGAGCACTATTTAGACATAGAAGGAATCAATATTTTAGAAATCTGAAACCTGTTTACGAGAGCTACGTTATCTGTTAATACGATGGTGTAACGTATTTTGAAATCGGACAAAAATGGGCGGAGTTATGAATTTTTGAACATCCTTGATTGACAGGTATCGCAAGTGGTTTATTTCAAAAAAATATTGATGTCTGTTGTTGGATGCGTGCTAAAGATCTAATATGATGATTCGATAGAGGGAAGATGCAACAGTACGAATTTGGTACTCCCACGTCATTACAACAAACCGTTGCCTAGCAACAGTGGCTGAAAGTTCAACAACGTTGATACATAGAAAGACTCATAATTTCTCCATTTTTTCAACTGTTCTACATAGCTACGTTACCGCTGAATACGCTGGTACAATTAGTTTTGCAATTGGATGAAAATTCAGGGAGTTATGATTTTTTATATAGCCTCTATTGAGACTTTTTTGGGCATATACAGTCGATACATTCAAAAAAATATTTAGATATGTTCTGGGATATCTATTAAAGATCTGATATGATGGTTAGATAGAGGGAAGATCAAAGAGTACGAATATGGTAGTCCCACGTGATCACAACGAACCGTTGCCTAGCAACAGTAACTCAACTTTGACTAACTTTTACTCATAGAACCACTCACAATTTCAGATTTTTTTACCTGTTCTAGTGAGCTCCATTACTGGTGAATACGCTGGTGCAATTAGTTTTGAAATTGGATATAACTCGTTTGACATTTTTTGTGTTTTTTCGTCATTTCGAGAGTGCCTAACCCCAACCAGGCCTTTTAAAATATTCTAAAATGTATTCTGAAGATCTAATATGATGGTTGGATAGAACTAAGATAGAGCTATTGGAATTTGGTAGTCTCACGTGATTCGAGAAAATTGTTGCCTAGTAACAGTGGCTCAACTTTGACTAACTTTTACACATAGCAACACTTAAAATTTCAGTTTTTTTTTACCTGGGCTAGAGAGCTACATTATCTCTTAATATGATGGTGCAATTAGTTTTGAAATTGGAGAAAAATTGGCGGAGTTAGAAATTTTCAATCAACCTCGATTGACATTTTATACTTTTCTTGATAATTTGGAAGAGTGTTTTTTTTCAAAAAAATACTTTCCCAAAAGGCATTTAACTTTCTAAAGATATTATTTGACCGATGGATAGAGCGATAACGGTAGAGTATTGATGCGGCAGTCTCACGTGACCATGGGAAATCGTTGCCTAGCAACAGTTGCTCAACTTTGAGCAACCTTTACGCATATAAGCACTCATAATTTCTCCATCTTTTCAACTGTGCTAGCTAGCTACATTACTGCTAAATACGCTAGTACAATCTGTTTTGAAATTGAGTAAAATTTCACTGAGTTTGAATTTTTTTATTGGACAGAATTGATATCGAAATTTGTTCAAAAATCCCTTTTTTTGTGGCAAAATTGCCAAAACTCGATTTTCGTTCCAACCCTATCTCCGTTAAAATAGAATATTATGCTCCATACTTCTAACATGTCACAGCACAGGATCTGCGGTACATTTCTGTCAAAACGTTAGGGGTAGGTAAGTTGCATAATTTCGGAGATATTTTAGCCGGAAAATGACCGAAAATAAAGGAAAAAAAAAAAAAAATTGCCAAGTGTCACTTCCAAACATGAAATTTCAACCGGCGTTTTCTCTGTAGCGTTAAGAGGGTAAGGATGCGCACTGATACTTTTAAAGAGACCTAGCTCTTGGCTATAAAAAAGCTCCTGATAACTTTCCTCAGAAATGACGTCATCCCGAGATATGGAGTCTCAAACATGCTCGCAACACGATGTTCTACCTAATTTTTATAGGATACCCCTTAACCGATTCGAAATCTGAGTACAGGATTGTATTCCTGGGACAGTGGGCATTCATTTTGGTAGACTGGTAAGTTTCGATAGACGGCTGTCTTATACCCGTTTCCTTAGAGGGAAAGTCACACAAGTGGACCTGACTGTAACTCTGTGAATATTGGATGAAACAATACCAAATTTGTACGACAAGTGTTTCTATAGGAGATTAGCATAAATTGCGAATTGTATCTCATTTGCATAAAATGTGAATTTATAATGAGGCAAAAACCTAACTTCGCCGCAATAAGAGATAGAGAAAAAAAACACATCTGCGACATAGAATGGAGGATACATAACATACAGCCAAAATTTGGATAGATTTGCATAAATTAAAGGGGGTCAAAGTTCGATACGAAAATAACAGAAACCGGGCCCAAAAACATTAAATTTCAAAAATTCATTAAAAATCGCAGATTCAACCAAATCATTTAGAATTTGCACTGCTTATAAACCTCTATAGTCGACGTCCGTTTTTCAATTATTTCAAGTATTTACGTAATTTATGAATTTATAATGAAGTTTAAGTAAATTTCCAAATGCATACACCGAAAATTGAATAACACAGTTAATTCTCGAACAAACCTTACCGCACTCATACCACATAGAGCGAGTATACGTATCTACAACATACTCAAATTGTATCAAAATCAAATAAAAGCATGTATGTGAAATAGCTAACCCTAATAAAACTAAAAGAATAAGGGGGCCAAAAACACCCTAACTACTTCGTGTACTAAATGAACTCAGAATTAATCGAGTTTGCATTTGTTGGAAAGAGCTCGACGAGTAGAACAGGAATAATATTTTTTTTTATTTTTTTCATGAATTCGAAATTTTTAATTAACTTTGAATATCAAAAGTTGGAAAAATTCGACTGTTTATAACTTTTTAAATAATATGCGTGTTCATACCAAACTGCTATAACCAGATAGATCTCGACGAGACCTTTCCAACGAGGTATGGCATTATGAATTTGGATGTATAGTCGCAAAGTTATTCAAGAAATAAGATTTGAGCAAGTCGTGAAATTAGAAAAAAACGTTTTTTTGGACATTTAAGGGTGTTCTTTAGTTTCGATCTTAATAAAATTTCAGTATGTTCATATGCTCCACGAACTACGTCTCACAACGTAAACCGTATCGAAATCGGTCAAATATTGACAAAGTTGGATTTACGACCCTTCAAAGTCAAATTTATGTCTAGTATGGTTTCAATACGAAGTAAAGACATGAACTTTGTTTGAATACTGCCCCCTCAAAATAACTCAGAAATAAATCAAATTCATATGAGTGATAGCCCTTGACGAGCTCTATTTAGTGTTATGCTGGTTTCCGGATTTGACCTTTGGAAGGGGTCACAATTTGAGGTCAAAGTTGGTACCTGATAAAAGTGGTGGTCAGGTTCAAGGACACAGCTCCCTTAATTTATGCGGAAACCCATTGAACCATGGTAGAAAATTAATGCTGGATAAACAGGCTACCTTGACTCACAAACAGATTTACTAACCTATGCAAACTCGCGGAGCTCGCGTTACTTGAAAAAGTACCAAATTTTGACAAATTTTGAAGAAAAGTGGTACGAGTCTGGTTAGGGCAATAAAGAAAACATCCTACGAGATCGTTTTTGGTATCCCACTAAAGGAAATGCATAATGTTGAAACAGTGGTTGAACCACAACCAGGACCCGCTGATGCTAACCCCACAGGTCCTTCTGATCACATTACCAAAAAAAGAAAGTGTACCACCCAAGATGTAAATCAGCAACAAGAAAAATACAATAAAAAAATGAAAGAGTCTAGGAAAGAAGTAAACAAATTCAAAATCAATGAATTTGTTTGTATCAAAATAAATAAAGTAGACAAGACCTCTCCACTGCATCCAAATGTACTGCTTGGCAAAGTAATAGAAGTAGAAAGCAATTATGCTAAAATTGTTACGAGATTTGGAGTCATCTCTACATACATTTGTACAACCAGACTAAATAAGTGTACAGAAACCAACATACACTTTGACTACACAAAAGAAATTCCTTTTTCTTCAGCTTGCAAAATGGCATATATGTTGAGTGAAAACAGATATGTCTGCTATAGCGGATAAGGACGATAAATCATAGGCCCTCGGAGAGCTTCGTAGCTTGGGATTTAATGCCATTGAGGCTCTCTGTCCAACTTTGAGTGATAAAGCATTGTAAACCATAAACCATACAATATTGTACATGAAAGTTAAACATTAGTATTTACAGAAGAAATATATAACCTTCATTAGCACCAACAGTGTTTTATAAGAGTTGGAGTATATTGTTTAACTTATTCTCTAATTGCAGTACTTGGTATTCAGGTTTTCAAGCAACCCCAAATGAATAAAATGTTCAAGCTTGTATTACATTAAGACTTATATGTTTTGAAATACTTAGCAATTTCTGTTTTCATTTTAGGTTTGTGGTCGTGTTTCAACATACACCACATTTGGATTTATTGCAGATGACCCCACAGATCCAAGTGACCTAGGAGATGCTGCAAAACGATTTTTTGATGCTGGAACAGCAACAACCTGCACTGGTAATTGGACACCTCACTGCTGTCCAATTTTTACTGTCAACGACCATGTTATCGAATGGCTACTAAAACCAGAAAGAGCTTGGTAAATCATATTTAATGTTGACATGGCTTAATTAAATAACATACATTTATTA
The DNA here is from genome assembly GCA_030867875.1 of Actinernus sp. WN-2022. Classification (NCBI taxonomy): domain Eukaryota; kingdom Metazoa; phylum Cnidaria; class Anthozoa; order Actiniaria; family Actinernidae; genus Actinernus; species Actinernus sp. WN-2022. The sequence continues at coordinate 36,679,363 of JAOWCC010000936.1, read as the reverse complement.
TACAAGTATTCTCCAATAAATGCTGAACAAATTTAATGTACCCCAAGCCTGATCATATTGAAATGTGCATGTGACAAGTGAAGCCAGTACACTGTATTGAAAGTGGGCTATAATAAGAGTGTACAATGTACAATGTATGATGTAACAGGCCTTTTCCAATATGGGCTCACCAATTTTGGCCATCCTAGTCAAAGCCTCGGTTTGAGTAGATACAGTATTGACATGCTGAGAATTGTGCCAGATTTACTTTCACTCTATTGTGTAATTAACAATTTTACCATACTACATTGCCTAATCGTCCGATGAGATAAATCCTATGGGAAGTGAAATATAAATATGTAGTCAAATCAAGGTTTCGCTAGGACGATCAAAGCATGCAATCAACTCTTAATGGGCTGTTATCGCAGTTCGGCCATCTTTGATAAAACAATAGTTTTGGCCCCGGTAGCCTCGCACTGGTTGTATTCAGAACGAGTTTATCGGACGAAAACAAAGGTTTTTATTCTCCTGGGACTAACATGGCCGATGTGCGATAAAAGCCCATTGACAGTGGGAAAGGCCTATTCAGCTAGATGTTGCACCCTACTCGTCTGGTAACCAATTTGTGACTAAGATTTTTGCCCTGGCGACCAAACTTTCAAAACTGATCACAAGCGGTTGACATTACCTTTTAACCCTTATGCATTGGTATTTCTGATGAAAAAACTATCTAGACTTCAACTCTATGCATTACAAGTTTCCTATCAAAACATCATCCCAAACGAAGTCCCAATCGGTATGTAATTGATTGCCATGTTCGGCTAAGTGCCATTTTGTTTTTGATGTAGCATGGGTGCGAAGCTACCACAGGTATCCCGATTTATTTATTTATTAGTGGCTAGCTACCCAAAAAATATGATTTGATAACAAAATAATTATTTATGTTTATAGTCGCCAGATGGCACCTTGAGAAAAACGCTATAATGTCAATCCCTGAATATTACAATGTGTACAATATTCAACTGGTTAATACATTTTTCAGTTTAATAGATCGCCTACTTCTCCTACCAGTTCTACCAAGAGAGCAAAGGATCAATGATCCACAGCAAAGGATCAATGATCCACAGCAATGGGATTCAAATTTTCAGAAACTCTTGGGAGTGGTATCTAGTGTCCTTGGGAAAGTTATTGAGCTTGGCCAATGGATACACTCACAAGATGGTATCGAATACAGAAAATTATGTGCTTCCTTTGTCAAGGAAGCATGTGCAGATGTGAATGAGGGATCCCGTTTGGTAAAAATGTGGTCTTGTGGTCTTTTGGTTGCTCGAAAGGTATTATTTTATCATTTCAAACATTACTTATTTTTTCCTTTTAATATGATTAAATATAGATTTTAGACCTGGAAGACAGACATTTTAATTGAAACTGACAATATTAAAACACAGATCATAACAAAAATATAAATTACTGATTACACCCAATGAAAATTACCATGACGAGATGAATGTTAACTACATTTTCCAAATAAAACCCTTGATTTGGTACAAACATTCATGTACACTACAGTCACAGGACATTAAACTTAGTTAAAAGAGCTAGGTTCACAGTGTGCAAGTTTTCATATTTGTCCTGCTTGGAAAAAAATATTTCAGCAACTTCTATATAACCTGGCAAATCTTGTACTCATTTATCAAATATGCAAAAGTGATAACAATCTAAAATTAGCATTTTATGAGTGAATTAAAAATGTTTACACAGCCAATTGAGGACACCACATTGACTCTATACATACATAACTACATGAATTTCTTTAAAATCTCACTTTGTACTATTCTTTATTATGATTTATTAGCTATATCTATTTCTATCCTCATTTAGTTTTATCAATGTAGTGGCCAACTCGAAAGCCGTTGCTACTTTGGCCACCACGCACATTTTTGTTATAAAAATACCTATTCTTTTTTTCACTTTATATACTGTATATGTCTATTTATATGTTGTAAGATAAGGATCGATGGTTATAATTATGTGCAAATAATTGAATCTTGAAACGTGCACAATTTCGTGATGGTACCCCTTTTGATTAACAGTACAGTGACTATGACTTTCAATTAAGACTTGTCTAATTTAACTGTGAACAATCAAAACAACGGAAGACTGGGAAAAGCTGTATGTTAATAAAGAGATCACTATTTACACAAGACAGCCTAAAAGTGTTTGACAATGCAGGTACCTATAACATATATAAGACCAATATAAAAGCAGGACTTCTGATAATATTGTGCAAAGGTGGGGAAACACAAAATATTATTGGCCTCAAATCACACAATTGCACACAATTATTGGAAAACTGCACAAAATTATAATTAACAAAGCAAATTATCTTGATCAGTAAGAGAAATCCTGGGGATGAATTACTTTTCGGATCTGAAGGGACTGGAAACAAGTCACTATCTCTTCTTAGCTTTTAAGCTAAAGACTCAATGTCATGCAAAAAAAATTGCCTGTTCCTACTAAATAACATGCTGGAGATTTATTTCATCCACGTTGGCATTTCGTTACCAAAAGTCTCCCACTCGTGCGGGCACCTAATTGTCAGCGGTGCTTGGGCGGGCTCGTCTTAACTCAGCGGTAATCAGCATAAACAAAGCATGGTCTCGCGGTAAAATGGCGAAGGAAAGTTGTTACTCAGAACGTGGGGATTTATTCTGGAATGTTTCGGCAGTAGAAATGAAGTTTTCTGTGGAAAGGCAGTGGATTAAGGCCGTCCGCAAAGCGAAAGGAAAGCCAAATTATGGCATGTTAAATATGGATGCGCAACTCGAAGACGTTGTCGGAAACAAGCTTGAATTGGTCGGCCCTATGATCGATTCATACCTACACGAAATAGGGAAGTCGATGAAATGCAAGCTATCGAGGTCTAAAGCAACTGGGATAGTGAATCCGGTTAGTTTGTTTATCCCTTGGACAGTGTTTCGACACATACTGGTTCTGATTCGGGGCGATTCAGGAGATGTGCACACCAAGCGCGATGGTTCAAAACATGTCCTGACATTAACTAAAATGGATTCTGTTAGGAAGTTATTCTCGCCGTCTCGTTTCTCAGGAGAAACTTTCTTTGCCCAAAGGCACTTTAAAAGGGTTCCATCCAAGGCTGGTGGTAAGACTGAGTCTGTGTACAATGGAAGGTCTGCAATTGTTGTGACAGAATCAACTCCATTCTGCATGGACTATGCTATGAAGACACAGCGTGTCACAGTGACATTTTATATCCAAAGATACACAACTGAACACTTTGTATTGGATTCAAGCCTTCAAGCACTAATGAACGGTTGAACTGTAAGCTAGAGTGTTTCATTCAATAGCTTATCAAGAACTATTTGACAAAATGTTATCACAATAAACATGATTTTAGGCATTGTTTTAGCATGAAATCGAAGCTAGACTATTTCATTGGATAACATTCCTGTTCACTGCAAAATTTCTACAAAAAGATAATGGATAGCACCAGTATCAGTTATGTATCATTGAAGACAATATTTGAAGTAAACATATATGTTATGTGACTTAAACCATGTGATCACAAAAGTAGAAATGTTTCTCTTATTAAATGGGGAGGCTATAGTGCATTGAATGAAATGATTTATTGCATTTTGCTTGTCTTTTATTTAAATATGTTTGGAATGCTTGACCTAGTTGTATCTAGCAATCATGGTTTCAAGTTCAATTTGGAATTAATTTGCAAGTGTTTTTTTCAAAGAGTTTCAAAATTGCACGAGCCGATAGGTCGAGTGCTATTTGAGCTCTTTGAACAACACACAAGTGAAAATTATTTCAAATTGAACGAGAAAACATGATTACCAATTAACAACTATTTCCTGAAGAAGAGGTGGATATCCAAGACGCGAAGCGAAGCATCTCGGTAAATATCCTCTACTATTCACCGACACTGAGGGGAATAGTTATTTTAGCATATACAACAAGCCAGTTGAATAAATAAAGAAAACAATTCAAATAAAACTTTAAGTACTTGACAAGGACTGCTCAAAATACCATCCCTTACTTGAGATTGTAATCAACAAAATATACACTATTATAATATTCATATACTGGTATATACACCTTGTTTTAAGTAAACACTGAAATAAATGTTTACATGATATATTTTCGGTTCACAAAATATTTTTACAGAATATACAAATCTAGAAGAACAAGCAAATTAGTAACCAATAGGCTCTGGAACACACATCAGCCTTTATCTCAGGGAAACATTTCTAAAACACATGAATGGTTTTTGTCATATTCCAAATTTGAATCAATGGGAATAGTTTGGAAAACCCATTTATGTGTTTTAGAAATTTTTGCCTGTGTACTTACTTGTCTCAATATTTTGGCTGAAATGAGCTTACATGATTTTTGACAAGCACCACTGATTAGTTAGCAACCTCCAACAATTTTCATCTCGAGTCTCTTGATCAAAGTGTCTTTTGTTCCAACTGTACTGACATTCAGTTTTCGCCGTTCACTTTTTAGTTCTGCCACAGTCATAGTTTTGGGGTTCTTGTTGCTGCTAACTGTGATTTGTCTGTGAGTTGAAACATGTGCTTGCAGTATGTCTTCATCTGCAAAATGCTGACCACAGAGTGTGCACAACAGAGGTTTCAGCAATTTAGTCAAGTCTTCCGAAAGCGTTTCACTTTGTGCAGACTCAACAATTTCACCTTGTGCAGACTCAACAATTTCACCACACTCAAGGCAAGTTTCACAGTAGTCTGATACTTCATCTTTATCCCTCCCACAATTACAAGTTCCAGTTGATTGGCAATGGGGTGGTACACGAGATTGAAAGTGCGACTTGTAGGAGGTCGGCATTGGTTGATGTTCAGGGAGGTAAAAACTTCGGACGTAGTTAGCCCTCATAACTTGCCACCATTTACCAGAGGTATCCTGACTAATGCGTCTGTTGGTTAATGATAGGTCATTCTTGACACCAGAATGCTTAGCTTCCTTTGCTTGCTGGGAAATTATTCCATATCCAACCTTAAAGGTCTCATAGAGCTTGAAGGCATGGTATGGAATTGCATAAGCAACTGTCCAAGTAGTGACGCTAACATGACTTGGAAAAAACAGGCATATCAAATTGAAATAAAGCTTGCAATTCTCATCAAGCTCTTGTAGACCCGCTGGTGTTGTGGATACCTTGTTAAAAATGGAACATGCATGTCGTAGATATAGCACTATTCTGCCAAGTGCATAACACGCTGCGATGGTGACTCATCTGTGCACTGAAGACTATCAATTAAGCGGTAGGCATATCTTGCTAGCGCAATAGCTTGAACTCCAATAAGCCTTGTTGGTATTTTGTTGTGCCTCTTTTTTTCATCCGCATAATGATCCTTGATCAAAGGCACTAGATAAGACAATCCACAACCCAACAGTGGCTGTTCATTGGTTGTGCCACCTGAACCATTTGCATTCGTGGGCTTTGTTGTGGGATTACTTAACACTCCAACAAAGACATCAAACATCTTCCTCTTGACAAACTCCAAATAAATGATTGACAAGATTTGCTGCCAAGCATTAATCTCACAATGGAGTGGCTCGGGTCTTTGCCTGTCAGCAAACTGTCCAATGCGAGGAGGGCCAAGTTGTCTGATGCCATTTTCTGCCATGTATACCAGCAGCCTGTCATGCTTACTATTATTTGAAAGAGTGCTTTTGACAGTTGACATAAACTCGGCAACCTTATTTACATACTTATGACGTCCAAAGAGTTACGAAGTTACAAATTACAAAGGTACAAATAGCTGAGGTCCCGCTGAAGCAACTTGATGAGAATTTCCCACTTGCGTTACAGTTTTGCGTGACGTATGATGTAACTGGAGATCAGCACTTTGTGATGAATAATTAGGGAAGTCTGGCGAAGTGACATTTTAGGATTTCTGTTCAGTTCAGCTTCTATTCGAAATTACACAGGATTGTGTTGATTGTTTCTGTCATTGAGTTATTGGAAATAGTACCTAAATCAAGGATATTACGTGGTGGTGCGAATATATAAGGTGTATCGATCCTGGTTAGTCCAAAATATTTCACTCGTCCAATATGCTCACTAGTGAAAGGGGTCTTGAGATGATAAACTTTATATTATATCTTCGTATGATCTTCTATATATGACAGATCTCCCTGTGCCTTACCCCAGATTTAACAGCAACCTCACGGGTAGCAGGTTTAGCGGTCTTATAACAGACCTCGCTCCTACATGTACTGTTTGTTGTTTCCATTCATTAACCCTTTCATATCAAAAGCTTTTGGTTTTCAAGTGCTGCACACACACGCTTTTAAAGATATAGTTGATGCCTTTCTGACTGTGATTTAGTTACGTATACACCACATGGTGCAATTTCCAGCTGAGTCCCCTCCACTCTTTAAAACCCTGTACGTAAGACAATGCTCGGCTCCTGATTGGTTAGAGGTGCAAATTTGCTCCTACTACGATACACCAGGTGAATTAAGACTTGTGCCCCCTGCCTATACCCGAGTAATATATAATAGATGAAAACTAAGAAAACAGGTATACGTTGTGGTTCAAAGATTGTCATCAGTTCCTTTGTTTTAGTGAAACATAATAGGAAGGTTTGAAGTGTTAGTTATTTACAAATAGTACAGTAAATAATATCATCCAACCTAAATACATGTACCGTAAACACCGGCAGATAAGCCACACCCCAAATTTAGAAGCTGAAATTTTGGGAAAAACGTTTTTGAAAGGAAATTCTCAAACTCATTAATAATTCATGAGATAGTCATCCAATGGAGGAACTGTATTTGGTCACATGCATGGGTCTTGATACCGGGTGAAACCCTTGTGTTTGATCATGTTTCCAACCCTAGTGATCAATATTTCTTAATCATCATATTCATGAACCACTAACTAATTACATACTGATAAACTACAAGTAAGGAGCGAAGAAGTAAAGAAATAAAGAATGACATAGAAAGAAAAAGTCTGCCTCCACTGGAGTTCGAACCACGACCCTTCCGACTGCTTGTACTAACTCTTGTCCACTACTCTACTAGTACGCTAGTTGAAATCACTGCCATCAAAAAAGAATAATAAGCCATCTATTGAATAATTAGATACAACAGTCAAATGGTAAACAATTCTTGCTAATGAAGTTTGAAAAGAAACGTATGTAAATTGTCGGTTTTGCATTCGCATGAGAAGACATGTTAAACACTCATTGTTCGTCTTTCATCAGGGGATGAAAGACTGATGAAAGACTCCAATTCGTGTTTGACATAGTTCATCAAGATTAGAAATCTGCATTACCTTCCTTGCCCCGTCGAACTATCAACGAGATTACTCCGTAGTTTTACCCATAATTTTAAATCTGAAAGTGTTTAAACGTCATGTCTACTTGCCTACACATATACAATAGAACTTTCCATAGCCACCAAGCTTGCGAAAGTGATGATTAGTGCTTCCTTTCTTTTTGTTTTGTGTAGTTTTAATCAGTCTTACTTTTTTGTTTTTTTAAACGTTAATTTATGGAAATTTGTTGAACTTTTATAGATGTTCTCGCAGATAAGCTGCACCCCCGATTTGCAACGAAGATTTTGGGTATAAAGGTGCGGCTCATCTGCCGGTGTTTACGGTATTACCAATTTCAACCAGATTGGACACTTGAGATAAAAATATGTTGTTTCACCAAAACACAATGCCAAGTGATTATGCATCAGCTTAATTAGTTATTTGACTGTAGCAAATGATCAAGGAAATTGAAAATCACTGACAACAAAATTAATGTGGCCCGCGGGTAATTATTCGGAAGATGGGTGACATTTTCAAAATCATTTTTGAACATGAAAACGTTAAGCGATCTCTAACATTTTTTTGAATCTAAAATAAAAGTCCTTGAATGCTATAACAAATCGAATATATATGGTCAAGATCTATTAAATTCTTTGATATATACATGTACATGTAGTCGATTTCCCAATGGCAACTTTCGCTGTCATCTGAAACAGTGAGTGCCTCGGCAAACACTGACAAGGGATTTTTCCTCTTTGCCACTTCACTGGGAGACTCGAGGATTGCAAGCATCTTATCCAGTTTGAACACAACACTCTCCTTCCATGAATCCTACAAATGCACAATAAGTTAATCATTTATACACAAGGCTAAGTGGGAGTGTGGAGAAGTCTTCTATAAAAGCCTTTTCGTCACACTGCTTCTCATTACGAACGAGCTTGAATCTCGGTTGAAATCGGCTGACCCTGATGTTGATGCAGGCGTACGGGGCGTCATGATCGCTGATGGTAGGGCACGGTAAGACGTTACTATAGGTAATACGACTAGGCGTGTTGCTTATAATGTGGTCAATCAGCGTCTTTGAAGTGGGCGTAACTCGTGTCGGGCATTGCACATGTTGGTGTAGATTGAGGGACTCCAGCATATCTGCGTACTGTTTGACTTGTGCCGTTTCCGGTCTCAAGAGATCGATATTGAAATCACCCGTAATAACAAGGAGACCTTCCCAGAGAGTATTTTAGCTGACTAAATAGATTCTCAGATTTGTCGATCCAAGTTTGGAAATCCAGGATGCGTTCAGACCGATACATTACGCCAAGCAACATCTTACTATGACGATTTCGTTCGGAAAACTCTAGCCACATATGTTCTAGTTCAGGTTCGATATTCTCGATGTCAGTTCGTCGTTTGAAATTAATCGAATCTCTTACATAGACTCCGACACCGCCCCCACGAATATCGTCGCGATTGCGAAAAGCATTTGAGTAACCAGAGATAGTCACGTAATGTAACAAATGTGGGTTGTCCTTCAGCCACGTCTCACTCATAGTGACTACATCAAATGGATACTCTCTTATGGTTACGAGGAGCTCATCGAACGTGGATACCATGCTTTGAGTGCTGAGATGGACAAGCTTTAGTTGTTTGGGTCTGCTGGTAAGTGCCTCAAGATGTTCGTCCCGAACTGCAAGCGACTCATCCGGGCTGATATAAGTAAGTAACTTTATTTAAGTGTCAAATGTATTTAGCTTTGCAACTAATTGGGGACACTAGTCCTACGATTTTACGTCCTTATCCGAGAAGACGTGAAGGTCTAACCATTTGCAGTTGTTTCACAAAGGCAGCACCTTCTACTCAGTTATTTTAAGACCCTGAGTGTTGGTCCGGCCGGGGTTTGAACCCGCGAACTCCCGCTCAACAGACCGGAGCTTAACCACTGAGCTAATCGGGAGGCGGTTCAGCGACTCATCCGGGCTGATATCTGGCTGTTCTATCCATGTTAAAAATTCTTCTTGTGTGCACTGATAAAACGCACGGTGGGCACATGGCCCTCAAAATATGGCAAGGGTCTGCTGCAACAACTGGTCAGCAGTCTCCATTGTCATTTTAGCATTCACAAATTCAAAATGTCGTCCTTCACTGTAGAAGAAGTCCTCGATGAAGTTATGTTTGACAACGACGGTGATTCTGAAGAGTCTGATGAACAACCAGAAGTTATTAGCAATGGTACGGATGGTTCAGTGCTAGTTAAGCAAATATATACATATGTCTACAAGCGTTCGACGGCCTTGATTTGGGAGATAATCTCGTTGGTTTTAATAACAGTTTGCGTACCTTCATCACCGGATCGTACCACGCTTTTAAACCACCATGCGACCCCATGAAAGTATTATTGGATAGAGGGCTACACTGTGGTACACTTTTCGCTACTGAAGGCTTATTATGGTTGAACAAAATATGCTTCCGTCTATCAGGGAAACAGAGTATTAGGAACCCATACCAGTCTGAAATAATCCGGAACATTCCCCTGGAGCTGTATCTCTGCCTAAAAAAAGCAGTCTCTAATACAAGGTGTAAAGAAATTACTGATCATGTCATCTACGCCGAGAATAAGAAGTGTCATGTGATGTCTTTTTCTTCAAAGAAAGCTGTGGTGGCCTTGTTTTCTCAATTAACCGGCTTGTGTGAACCAGAGGTAAAAGGCTATTTTAAGAAATCTCTGCGTGGCAGAGTTAACGGTAGAGCCTCAGTTATTGTAAACCCTGTTAAAGACTTTGCTTTTAGCTTTAAGATCAAGCCTTCGTAGTGCTATATTTCCTTTCACTATGGAGTGTGGAACAAGTCAGGATTCCCCCTTCACAATTGATATTTTTGATTGATTTTGAACACTCGAACTATACAATATTTTCAATACAAAGTGTAAATTAACACTAATCGAAATACAGTCAGATAGGCTGCAAATAACACTTGAGTAGGTTTAGTGTCACTTTAGAAAATTGAACTACATTAATGTGTTTGTTGACACTGCCATACAATATATGTGGCTTTGATCAAATGAACATTTCTCCTTACTCAAAGAGGGAAACAAGGGAATGTATTAGGGAGAATCTTGATTTTGATCAAATACACTAATGTTGTTCCCAGAGTCGCCTTAATAATATTATTGTATTGTACTGTCTAATCTTTAGATAATTATTACTCTGAAGTAATATTTCCAGTTTCAAGTTATCTGTTGCTCAGTGTTAGCCTCCATTATGTATATTATATTCATATGTATCAGAGTGCCGTGGAATGTTAAAGTGTTTGTATTGTAACAGGTGATAATTATATGCTTTACCATTGGTATTTGTGAATATTTTACACTGACACGAGGCTAACAATGAGCAACTTTGTGTCTGTTATTAAGGATTACAGCACTACTTTGAGATATCTATATTTCAATAAAGTCAGTAAAATTACATTACAGTGGTTTTATTTAAACCGTCTAATAGTATAAAAACAAAATACAATGGAATCAGCTTTAATAATTTCTATTTATTTGACGGGTTTGGCTATAAGCCGTTTGTCGACAAGAAGTTTTCCTAACTTAACACTGTCTTCAATTTGTTTTCTATACTGGTGTGAGCAGTAAAAGCACTTTTCTTGTTTTGCACTTTTGTGCAACCCACAAAAACATGATTCACCTTTAATTACTCTTGATGGAATGTACGTCTGTTTGTTGTCAAGGTTTTCAGCCACATAAAAGCCTCTTTCCCTTAACCAAATCAGCTGTACGAATTCATGGCGGAAAATCTGCAACCACCTACCTGAAAAATTAGTGTTTGTACTGTATCTTCCAATAGCCATATGCTTTGATTCCCTCCCCTCCATTGAAATAGAATTAAGACCCAACTGGTACTTCGCAAACACATCTAAAGCATGGGCAGGGATAAGGTGACCAACATTCCAGATCGTATGGGAAATAGAAGGTGTGAATAAACAACATGCTTTAAAGAAATTTGAACAAAATTGCTGAAGCTGACCTATATCGTGCAGAGTAATATTTACTACTCTACAAAATATTGAAACACTTTGCTTTAATTGCAAACAAATGTAGGCAAAAACATGAAGGGTGAATGACTGTTTCTCACTGTCACCTGGTTGCCTCAGTGTATCAATAATCAGCATGAAATTATGTATAAACATTCTTGAGTCTTGCCCTGTAAACCTGTACTGGAAATCTTTTCCAGAACCTTTGGTATCATTAAACCATCTGATTTTGTTTGCAAGGCGAGCCAACTTTGCTGTATTTTGGAGGCCATACACAAGTTTATAGAAAGGTACTGAATGTGGCACATGATCAAAGTGCACTACTGTTGCTGAGATAGCTGACTTACCAATACTTTCATAAAGTATTTGCCTAAAAACTTGCTGGCAGGCATTATTCTTGGGGTGAAGTGGCTTCTATGTGGGCCCTGTCAACAAAAGGCCCAATCAAGGGCTCAAATTCCTGTCGACTATTTATTCCAGCAATAAAAGTAGTTACCTTAGTTCTCTTTGCATTGTTGGAACATTTAAGCTTACTAACTTTTGCCTTCAACTTAGCAACCTCCTTTGCCATAGCTACCCTGTCACTGTACCTCCATGGCTGCCATGTATGGCCAGGACCTGATCCAAAAGTCCCATTGGGATCATCACAGTCTTTAATGTTGACAATGGCATATGTTGAGAAGTAGGTAGCACTGACTGATAACTCACCTGCCAAAAATGCCATCATTTTTAGGTCATTTGAAAATTCAGAAAACTTGAATTTGACATCTGTGCCATTTAAGTTAAATGTTTTCTTCTCGATTTCTGATATCTCATTTAACATAAATTTAACATAGCGTTGAACAACAACAGAGCTTTCTTGACAATTAGATCCAAAAATCAACAAATTCTCATTACTACTTAAAATATGCTTACCCCTATTGATGAAACTGACTAGCCATGCGCATGCGGTATCGTCTTTACCAAAAGGCGCCCCATCCCCTCCTAAAACTACTTGAAATGTATTAACTTCATTTTAAACCACAAAAGATCCTCCCCTGTTTGTTTAGCATTACTTAAATAAAATGATGCCAACAATGGCAGGAATTGTACTAAAGATCTATAATGCCCATCAACTTTCTCATCATCAACCAAGACATAGCAAAAATCTTCCCGCACACTACCCATTTTACCAATGTCAATAGACTTCACATGATCCATCATTTTGTTGTATGGCAGTAAGCGAGCAACATTACAAGACATTATTTTTATCCTCTCTAGACGTTTCCTTTTTTTCCTTTTTCATGGACGGCTCTCTTTTGAAGAACAACTATTGGATGAAAAGTGGACTTATATGAAATACCCCAAACTACTAAACCATAAGTTAAGTAAGGGTAGATGAGTGAGTAATAGAGCTGAATCATTATATTAGTCATAAAACATTATGCTATCGATGTGCTGGATAATAAAAGTGTTCTGGTATTTTAGTCATCTTGGTAGGACAAAACGGATTAATATTTATACGCTGTGGCATGCCCGGCAGTTTTCAGTTTTCACAGAATTTCAGGTAGTCTTTCTATGTTTATTTAGAAGTGGGAAGCGATTGGATTTGAATCAGACCGTAAAACGTTTTCTGAGCTTGGGAAACCGATCGAACGTACTGTCCACATGACCGTATAGGTTATTTGCATTGGGATTCTGTCCCTGCCTCGCCTGAAATTAGGGCCTCTTGCGTTTGCTTAAAATTCCACCAAGTTTTCATGGTTAACATTTTGGCCTAGCTAAGGCCCTGGATGATGATATTATTATGATCCAGGATGTCGGTTTTACATATGAAAATACAAGAGCAAGACCAAGCAACCCCAGGAGAACGCGTCCGTGCCGTGGGGATGTATTTCTACAAAAAAGGAGACCTAAAAAAAGACTGCGTCTACCGAACCAGAAGAAATCCTCGCAATCCGAAAGACAGAAATTGCATTGAAGTGCGGGAAAACCAGACTGTCAAGACCACGCTAAATTCTAAGATTGCCCATCTGCTGGCGCCTCTGATTGACAACGACATCGTATGGAAAGCCATAGTGGACAAAAGTGGTCGAATTTTTTTGGTGGGTCCAGTTTCACAATATGCAAGTCGAGATGTCATTCGAATCAGCGAATTTAAAATCCCCACGTCCAGATTCAGAAAAGTCCGTTCGAGAACGCTGTGCCACTAGTCGAGAAATTTTGATCCATCGAGAATACATTTCGACTGGTCGAGAATATATTTTAACAGTTCGAGAAATTTTGGTCGGTCGAGAATATATTTTAACTGGTCGAGAATATTTTTACCCGGTCGAGAAATTTTGGTCAGCAGACATTTCTCCCGCCTAAACTAATCACGTGATTATCGCGAAATAACAGTCCAAACAAAAATGGCTTCTGCAGGTGATGGTAGAGGAGGTTCGGCTGCGAAAGTAATTTTAAGTGAAATCGTTGGAAGGATTGGAGAGCTTTCTGCCGCACTTTCTCAGGAAGGGTCAAGTTCAGGTAAAGGAGGTACTGAAAATCGGCCGACTACGGTGGAAGAAGAAGTTCGTTCAGTATTCGGGGCTAGGCATGGAGTTCGGCCTTCGACTGGCTCGAGTGCCAATGGAAACGTGTTGTCTCGTGCTGCTCACCCTGGAGTGAATCAGAGTGCTCCTTTGTATACAATGAGGAGGAACTTTTCCGATTTTAGGTCAGCCAACTATCGATCTTCATGAGGAGGAAAAAGGAAGGCTGCAAAGACATCAGCCCCGTTCATACGTGACTTGATTCTTCTTTGTGGACCGGATGAGGTTGATATTCCACGCCAAGGAAACAGAGTTTTGCTGCAAGAGAATGGGCATGTCATCATTGCATTCAAGTTCATGAAAGAGTGGAGTGAAATTGATGTACAGGTAAACATAAGAGAAGCATTCGAAGACACCCTTCCTTCCCTTGTTGATTTTGATATTCTACACTCTGTTCATACTAAACTACTCAAGCCCACGTTAGCTCCTGGACAGTATCTCACTGGCGAAATGATGCATCGATTATTCAGGGACAAACCGATTTACGTAAGACCCAGCAGACAGCTTTTAAAGCCTCTAAAACGGCAACACAAATGGGATGAGAATGGTGAGAGTGTTCATGAGTTTGAATCTTCAAGTACATGTAGTACAGCAACTGATAGTGGTACTTCTGTTACTGCAGTCACAGCTACCAGGAGTTTGCCACCTAGTACACCATCCAGCTGCAGTGACATAAATAAATGCAACAATGCAGCAGTCACAGCAGCAGCAGTCACTTCCAATCATCCTGATAAGCAGTCACTTCCAACCTTAGGAACAGGTTATAATAGCTATGTAAGCATCATTTATGATGACTGGGAAGATGATGATTCCGAATTTCTTGCAGCTATTTCTGCAAGTCTTGAGGATCAGAGAACGATTACCAGGCAGCCACTTCCATGTAGTGATGATCAAATACAAGATGTTGTCAGAAGGTTCATCAATGATAACCTTATTGTAGATAAAGAAGAAACTGTAAACATTTTGATAAATAGAAAGAATATCTTGTCAAGCACCCTCCGAGCAATTAAGAGAATGACATTCTCATTTGTTAAACCAGTCTGTGTGACATTTTCTGGAGAAGATGCTGTTGATGTGGGAGGTCCCAGGAGAGAGTTTTTTCGCCTTCTAATGTTAACATTGGCAAATCTGGGCGTATTTCATGGAAAGTGGTTTTCACATGATTTGGAGCTTCTCCATTCCAAGAAATATGCACTTGCCGTAAAGTTGGTATCATGGAGTGTCCTTCAAGGTGGACCAGGACCCAAGTGCTTGTCACTAGAAGCATTCTCTGTGATGAAAGATCTTCCAGTTAAGAATGAAGATGCCATCAAAGCTGTCAGCGATGAGGAAATTAAGAAAGTTCTTGAAGATTTACAATCCTCTTCCAGCGATGATGATTTTAAGGCAGTTGTTCAGACTGAATGTGATGTAATTGCTAAACATGGTTACTCAAAGATCTACACCTCTGACATGAGCAAGAAAGTTGAGATTTTGCAGTGCCTTCTTAAGCAGGCTTTTGTATGTTCTGTGCATGCAGAGATTCAGCAGTTTTGTGATGGTCTCAATGCCATTGGACGATTTGGAGATCTTGTGATGGATAACCCAAATCTGTTTCAGTTAGTTCTTGCTGAAAGTCAAAGCAAGCTTAACCTGATTGGTTTTAAGAGATTGTACAAAGTTCAATTTTCTGAAGATGGGTGCAACCAGAAGTACAAGGAAGAGAAAACATGCTCATTTTTATTACTTGTGCAGATACCATACCACCTATGGATTTTGACTGTCCTATTACCATTGCCTTCTATGATGTGGAAGATAAAGTGAGGAGGCTACCCTGGTCATCAACATGCTCACTGACCCTCAACCTTCCAAGAGGTTTGGAAGCTCCTGAAGAGTTCAATGCTTTGATTTGTCAAGCTGTTTTGAACTGTTATGGATTTGGTAAATGTTGATATTTAAAACTATTATTATTTAACCCCTGCATGTGGTCTGTGGTCACCTGCAGAGAGGCCATAGTGTTTGAAATGTGGCCAAAGTGTTTCAATAATACTTGTAGCAATTTCTATGAAACAAAAACATACAGGGTCTTCAATAGTACACAGGGTCTTCAATAGTACACAGGGTCTTCAATAGTCCAGTTCATAGATCTTGACTGCCAGTTTTAAATTTGGTGACATCAAGGCTGGAGTTGAGACAGCTTAGTTAGAGGCCTATATGTAATGTACTAGCAGCATGATAATCAATATCTATCCATAATTTGTAGAAAGAGGGTTAAATTGTATCAGTGCAGGGTCAACTCTAGCCTGCGTCGCATCCGAACTGAACCCCGGTTAAGTCCGTCTGCGAAACAGTGGTCAAAAGCTTGTTCTCGACCCCCAGCGAAGTTGCAGGATTATTTATAATCGATTTTGATTGGCTTTTACTAATGCTCATTCTTACACGTCTTCTGACTGGCCATTCAACTGTCACCAGCCTCGGAGATTGTTATGACGGGCAATCATGTCACGTCAGAGGCCGCTCGGTCGAAACTTCGTTTGCACGTGAGTCAACTGTTTACTTGAGTTCTCGCCCTAGACGAGCTGTCGTCGTTTCCCCGTGTTTTACTATCGGAGAAGGTTAGGTTTATTTCCGACTTCGGGTCAGGTTTTGAAGTAATAGGCAGCTGCCCGTGGTTTAGTGCCAGATAAAAGGAAACTTGCCGAACACATTAAATATAATCTGTCACGACAAAATGCTCATTCGAAGAACACACAAACGGGGTTCAGTTCGGATGCGACGCAGGCTAATATCCCCCATGCAGCTTGGAAAGATCAAGTATGTGCCACATCCGAACTCAACTCCGGTCAACTGCTCTTGTTCTAGCAAACGAATCTCGATTTTAAACTGATATTGTACAAATATCATTGCTCTTTTCGACGTGTATAAAAGCCGCCACAATTAGCCGTTAGTCGCACTGGTGACAGGCTGGTGACAGTTGAATGGCCAGTCAGAAGACGTGTAAGAATGAGCATTAGTAAAAGCCAATCAAAATCGATTATAAATAATCCTGCAACTTCGCTGGGGGTCGAGAACAAGCTTTTGACCACTGTTTCGCAGACGGACTTAACCGGGGTTCAGTTCGGATGCGACGCAGGCTAGGTCAACTCCAGCTTCCATGTTACCTTTCAAGAACTACAAATAATATTGGATTATTTGTGTGGAAGTCTGAAAAGTAGACGGGAACTTAGCTGCTACCAGAGGAAGTTGTCTTGCTGATCCAGGGGGTTTTCTGATAGCTGCTCAACTGTCAGAATGATACATGTACATTATTGTACTTCATTGTTTCTTTTTTTTATCAGATGTTTAACCAAATTTCAATTGGAGTTCCTGGTTTTCAGATACATACTTAAACTTCTGCATGTTAATACAAAATGTGTAAATGAGATATTATATTCAGAAATTCTCAAGGGTATTGTTTTTCAAACAAGCTACAGTCATGCATGCAGCCATAAAATCCTTACAAGTGGTTTAATTGCTCATACGGTTGGACTAAAAAAACAAAGTCAGTATTTTGAATATAAATTATTAAGTACTGTGACAATTTTTGCCCTAATGATCTTGATTCAAAATAAAAAACAAAGAGGGCTCCAAAAAAAGCAGAAACCACTCTATTCACTTCTACCCAAAGACGTTCAATTATTTGGTTATGGACACTACGTCCTGCAATAAAGCTTCCTCTGTGGAGTCCTCTGTTTTGAATTATAAATCGTGCTACATCTACATTTTCTACACCCCTATCCCCTCTAACACGAAAGGGAAGACCAAATGCATGTGTGCCACTAATGAAGCAGTTCAAAACTGTGTTTGCAAGATTATTGGTAAAACATTTCAAATACACAATGGCCCTGCTGTATCCATCTATGCACCCATGGAAAACAAATCTCCAATGAATAAGCTTATGGTTAGAGTCCATGTGCCACAGCTGGTTTGGTTTCTTGACATTATAAAGGCGCCGTTGGATTGCAGATCTTCTCCTGATAGCACGACCAATATGATCAACATTTTGTAAAACTAGTCTGATCTTCCACCTTTGAATGAAAATACCACGACCTCGCAAGGCTCCACGTATGTAGGATTCACCCGAAAAGGGAGTCAACCGTAAAATATATCTTATGTTCCACTCTAGCTCTTCGTTTGTAATGTCGCTGAACGAATCTTCTAATCCATACTCGAGCCTTCTCCTGTAAAGGTTTTTTTTTGTACTCACCCCTAGACACCTTGCTATTGCTGTCCATTGCATGCCTGTACCTCTAAGAACTTCAATATGTTCTCTTGTTATTATGTATTTGGGTCTACCTCCAGAACTTCGGGCTTGGGAGGGCTCTCGTCGAAACACAGTGCATGTATCCGCACTGTAGGTTCTGATTTTGTTTCATATATCTTGAAGAAGCTCCCAAAGAGATTGAAAGAGATTTTCAAACATGTCTTTCAGTACTTGAAAGCCTTGCAAATTGACCAGAACCAAAGAAATAGCAAGAACGATTTGCATGTGCCCCTCCAAACGATCATGTAGATACTCCACATACCTAGGATTTCCAGTAGCTGCATTCCGTTCTATCATCGTAACACAGTTTTGCAAAGACAACAGGAAGTTCTCGAGATCTTCATCGTATCCTTCTACTAATTCAAGCACGTCAAATACTGACAATACAGCAATGAAGTAGAAATATGACGCCATCTTGGATTAGGCGTGCAAAGACCCCTGGGAACGAAGTTGCATAATGTCTACCGACTAAAATTTCTCGACCAATTGAAATATATTCTCGACCGACCAAAATTTCTCGAACTGTTAAAGTATATTCTCAACCAGTCGAAATGTATTCTCGATGGATCAAAATTTCTCGACTAGTGGCACAGCGTTCTCGAACGGACTTTTCCGAATCTGGACGTGGGGATTTTAAATTCGCTGATTCGAATGACATCTCGACTTGCATATTGTGAAACTGGACCCACCAAAAAAACTCGACCACTTTTGTCCGCTATGGCTTTCCATAACATCGTCTGGGAGACGGAATGGTAAGAAGCTTACACCGTTTTTTAAAAAGCTTGTTCTGTCTTTGGTTAAACGAGTAACATGCATCTGATGCATGGATCCCGGGGGGGAGGGAGGGGGGTACTCCTATATAAAAGGGACGGGGATGATCGTTGAAAAAAATAATTATTTTACAACTAAAAGATACCAATTTGGGCGTGGTAAACGTTAACCACAAAAACACCGAAGGAGTCCACAGGAATGTCAAAGTCGTTGGTATTTTATTTAGACGTCAAACAAAACTGATATCTGGTAATGAGTATGATGTTTACATAGATAAAGACCACCAGTTTCGTATCCCCTAAATGATACCATGTTGACATAAAATTCTCGGTTTCGCTCTTTTAACCCTAAGCGACACCACAGCCCACAATTTTAACCCCTAAAAGATACGACGATCATCCCCGCTCAGTGGCAGAATGTTGTAGGGGCATGCCCAATTATTGTTGCAGTTGGAAGTCGTGGTTGTAAAATTAAATAAAATGTGCCACAAGGGACAAGTGCTCTTTTCAGGATGTACTTTTAACGCTACTGTGTACTAACGTTTGGTATTTTTAATCAAAATTAGGAAAAAAAATTGCAGTCCTGAAAAGAGCATTATTATTGGTCCCTTGTGGCACACAGCCCTTCGAAACTGCTGTACAATATTTAGTCATTGTTCAAAAAATGTAACTTTCAGGAAAGCAGTCAGATCAGAGGTTCTGGTCACCATCAAAACAATGGAAGACTGGGAAAAGCTGTATGTTAATAAAGAGATCATTATTTACACAAGACAGCCTAAAAGTGTTTGACAATGCAGGTACCTATAACATATATAAGACCAATATAAAAGCAGGACTTCTGATAATATTGTGCAAAGGTGGGGAAATACAAAATATTATTGGCCTCAAATCACACAATTGCACACAATTATTGGAAAACTGCACAAAATTATAATTAACAAAGCAAATTATCTTGATCAGTAAGAGAAATCCTGGGGATGAGTTACTTTTCGGATCTGAAGGGACTGGAAACAAGTCACTATCTCTTCTTTGGAATGATTTTTCTTAGCTTTTAAGCTAAAGACTCAATGTCATGCAAAAAAAATTGCCTGTCCCTACTAAATAACATGCTGGAGATTTATTTCATCCACGTTGGCATTTCGTTACCCAAAGTCTCCCACTCGTGCGGGCTCGTCTTAACTCAGCGGTAATCAGCATAAACAAAGCATGGTCTCGCGGTAAAATGGCGAAGGAAAGTTGTTACTCAGAACGTGGGGATTTATTCTGGAATGTTTCGGCAGTGATATTGCCGAAGACGAAACCCATAGAAATAATCTTTCCCGTGAAACGTGCAAGTTTTGTGGCTGAGGTAGTATGATAATTAATCATCAGTTCTTTGATTATCTGCTGCGTATTGTCGCCTTTATCTTCTGGAATGGATATAATGATTACTCAAATCAACATTTCAACCACTTTAAAATAGTCAGTTGTAAGAAATACTGACGACATAAGGAGGTTATAAACGAATAAAGAATCTTTACGGCAACTGTCAAAATCTAAGGCGAAACCGAGGCTGTCATCAAGGTAGACGGTTATCCTAATAGATTTAATTCTCCAAAACGAGTTTGGTACAGATATATGGAGCTGAGGATAATCCGAATACAAGAACTGTGAACACAAAAAACATAAGGCTGACCTGGTAAGGCCCAAGCACCACCTAGATATGTCTGATATATGGTGACAACCTGATTTCAGGTCAAACTTGAACATGAATGCTCTTCGGATATCTACAAACCATTTTTTTTGCTTCCAAATATATTTGTTTACGTGTCTTAAATCCAAGATGAGCTGCTTTTACCAGATTTTTGCACTGAAGCCGAAAGTGGGTTAACTACAGTCAGTCACCCTGAACTGACAAGATATTAGACTGCCTCACGGGAGTTATTAGAAAATGTTTCTGGTCAGGACGTGGTAATAAAAGGAGTTGTATATTCTTTATCTATAATCTTAGTAATGACGTCGCTAGTGGTTAATCTTCATCTCTTTCCAATATTGGCAATAATTAAAATGAGCTCCGAGTGTACGTTTATCAATATAATTTGGGTCTAACACTTATCGTGTGACCTATCCTCGAACTCGTAAATGTCTCGTTTAGCCGAGTGTAATGTTCTTTACCTTTAGCAAGTTCTTTTACTACTACTAGTTATGCTACTAGTATATTGGAGATATCTCCCGCTTGTGCCACTGGCTTCGTTTTCGTTGTAGAGCGGTGTGTATGTTGTGTATACAGGCAGTTACGTCTCCAATGACCTGAAGCAGATGTTGGCATGGTTCTGGATGTTTTCGTTAACGGACGAAAATTACTGAAGTTCTGAGGGGAGATGGAAGCAGAAGTGGACGACAAGGACTGAGCGAATGCTTGACAAACTGAAATAGAGCATACAAAATTAACTGTTGAGTCATTCGTAGTACTGTAGCCCTGAGAGTGAAGATCGCTTAATCTAAGTATATTATATATGGTAAACATACAATAGAAGAAACACTAACAAGTGTGGAATGTGAAATTATTCGCAATGCAAATACTGTAAAAACCGGCCACGAGCATAAATACATAAAATATATGTGATAGGGATACCTTATAAATTGAATAACATGAATTAATGGAGACAAATTTCATCATAAATATAAATAAATAAAATAAATGTCCTAAATAATTATAAGCTAATGTGAAGAAAATCAGAGACAAACAAATGAAGAGCAAAATGGTGAATAAATTGGATTTTGAGCTTTTTACGAAGCTCTGTTCCGAAAATAACTTCCTTATGCTCTAGTCCTCCCTTTACATAAACCAGTAAAAGTAGGAAGGAGCATACATAACTAGTGCAGGGACCGCGGAGGGGGGCGGGCTGAGGGGCTGTAGCCCCCCCCCCCCCAATAATTTTGCCGCCATTTTATTTTTTTTATTTGCTATTTTAAAAAAACTATCAAGTCCTGTCTTCTCTTGTGAATTCATTGTTTAAAATATCACATAAACAAAATGAATGTAAATTTTAAAAAGCCAGTTCTCTACCAAAAGAGCCGCCCCCAGTTGTACTTCTGAACCCACGATGTGAAAAATTCGGCCAGCGGAGACTGATCGACACACAGAGATCCAGTATTCGCACGTGGCCCGCTGTCAAAATGTCGTCTCGACGAAACATTCTACATTATTTTCAGTCAGAAATAAGGTAAGAAATATATTTGGTTTATAAAATCACTTTATTTATGTTTGTTTCGTATCTAGGACAAAATCCCTTGAATTTGTTGAAAGCTAAACTGAACTAAGACTTATTGGTTTCTTCGACTTCTAGCTTTTCAAAAACTTGACAGAAAGCGACTACAATATTTCAATATATCCCCTAAAAACCTTTGCTAGACGTACACCGGCTCTAGGGGATCTCCAGCCAATCAAGTAAAGGAGTCGTTCATGGCTGCTATATTATTTACAATAAAATTATATAGTTATTTCATTTGGGCTCCGACTGGTGAGTAATATTTGAGTTGGTTCCCTCGCGGAAAATCCTCACGAATGTTTCATTAATGCTGAATGAAAAGGACTCAAAAACGTACCTTGTGAATGAAATGCTTTCACTGGTGTGGTACTTAGGTTTGGCACTCATTTAAATTGTGACAAGGTTTTATTTTCAGTAAAAAAACAGCGAAAAGTTATACTACATGTAGGTTTTGTGTTATGTTGATGTCTCTGTCAATTCCAAGCGCGTCCATCCCTCCCCACTGGCCGGAATTTGTCAGATCACTCTCGAGGGTGGGGAATTTACTGCATGTTTAAAATACAGTGTTTATACCCATTCCGGGTCTTTTGCAATGTTCTTGGGAAAAAGGACAAAATAGCCACTAATGCCGGGAGGAGTGGGCACTTGGAATTGATGGAGGCTGATTAGTATATAACGTCTCTGCATGGATCTTCGCTGCTACTTCTCTACTGAAACAATGTTAGCCTGCTTACATGCTCTCGAAGATTTTTTTCGCAAAAGTTATATTTCGGAATTTTTCGGATTAGGGTTACCTGTATGGTGGCCCATTGACGCCATAGCTATTTTCATATTTATCCATGTTAACTTAATACTTTTTATTTATTTATTTCATTTCATTTTATATTTTTATTTCATTATATAATTTTTGTATTTCAAAAAATCATTTTATAATTATTTTATTTTAATTTTGTTATATTTTGCTCAAATAAATTTTTTTTTTTTTTTTTTTTTGGAATTTAAAATAAAATGAAAATGGCGTCGTGGCCCATTGACGCCATAGACCACGATGCATTGCGAGTAAAGGCGAGTGCGGAAACCAATATGGCGGCCAGGATTCGGAATAACGATTGGGAGGACGATTCTTTATTGAAGGCCGATCTAGCTGCCTATGTTAACCAAAATTTGAGGCAGAAAGAAGTTCTTGACTTGGTAAAAAAGAAGTATCCTGAATATGCATGGAGCTTACGGTCCCTATCAAGGCGCCTTCAGTATTTTGGGATCAAATATGTCAACTACGAAATCAGTGTCGATACAGTAAAAGACGCTGTAGAAAAAGAGATGGAAGGGCCAGGGAGTTTGTTAAGATACAGAACGCTTCATAAGAAAGTCAGAGAGATTCATGGACTAAACGTCCCGAGGAATTTGGTCTACGACGTTATGACAGAAGTCAATCCGGAGGTAAGAGCATTCTTTAGTGAATCCCGAACACTGGCTTTATGTCTATGATGTATGACTATGATTGTAATTTGGCAGATCTTTGTTAAAAAGGCATGGGGCTATTACAATCAGATTGTCCTGAAGGGTAAATTGAAAGTCAAAATGTTTTCAAGGAGAAGAAGTCACGTTGAAATTTACACATAATATATTGTAAAGATTCCCAAAAACGTTTTTGATGCATTGGCCTTGTTGATGTATTAAAAAATATATACTTTGTGTTCAGGGTCTGGAGGGCAGAGGTGGCGTCGGGAAACCAAAGAGACCTCCTAGAACAGGAACATTCCATTCAAGTGTAAGCACTTATCCATTTTGTATAAGTAATTATTCGAATTAGCGAATAATAAGTGTGTTTTATTCAATTTTAGGACCATAGCAAACTATGTACCTCAAGAAAATGGTACTTATAGTCAACATTACAAAAGAGAGTCTAAGGAAAATGGAGGGGGAGGCAACATAGGGGTATTTTTGACAGGGGCTTTAACTAGAGCATCATTTTACAGTATACACTATGTAGCTTTTTTTATTCTCTATTTTAGGGATCAGACCACACCATGTCACTTGATGGGCACGACAAGCTCTGCGGGTTCCAAAAGTCTATGTTTCCCCTGTGTATATATGGGGGCCAGGATACATTTAGTGGAAGAATAAATTTCTTACGCCTTTGGACGTCTAACAATAATCCAAGAATTATTGGGAGATTTTACTTTGACTACTTGTTTGAGTGCAGAGGTATTAATACATCCCAAAAACTCTACTTCATTGTTGGTAACATCTAGCTATACCCAGTCTACTTCGTTTCCTTTGTATTTATTCAGCCCAAGGAAAGAAAAAAGTTTGTTCTGCTTGAAGGATAATTTGTATAGAACCAAATGTTTTTCTTTGACTCTTCTAGTAAATTATACTTTAGCACTGATGTTTTCTGAAAGTTTTTTTGGCATTGTCAAATATTAAAATAAAATAGTGGAAATAATATTGTGATATACCTGTTATTATAAACAAAAACAAAGTTTTCTTGATCATACAAGCCACAAGAAATATTTTCTAAAGCATTATTACTGTTTGAATTCCCCATACTAGTGCTGCCTTCAAGGATACGTATTGACAAGGGAACAGAAACTGGAGTAATGGCAACAATACACAGTTATCTAAGAGCCCAGTTTGATGATATGGAGGATGCTACAGACTCTGTACTATATGGACCTTCCACACAAAACAAAATTGAGAGATGGTGGCGAGAGTTGTTAGAGAAGATGGAATTGTATTTCAAGAGTCAGTTATCAGCCTTGCTAGAAGATGGGAACTACGACCCAAGTGATGAAATTGACAGGTGCAAATCCTTTTTCAGTAACTTATTACTTTTGCAATGGAGGCCAATGATAAGGAAAGAAAATGCTCATAACATGGACATGTCATTAGCAAGAAAGTAACCATTTTTGAGAGGCTCTTTTGATCAGCGTGTGTACAATAAACCTACTACACTTGAAATAATTGTTAATCCATGACGATACAAATGAGAATGTCAGTCTATAAATGTTTTAGAAATGTGGCATGAGGCAAGCCACCATCAGGGGCGGATCTAGATATTTTGAAAGGAGGGTACCATCCTACAAAACATATGGATGGGGAACAAAGTGAGCATGGGAGGCATAAAATTCCTCAAGCTCCCTAAGAAAAAAAACGGGCCCCAATCCACTCATCCCCCCCTGAATCCGCCACGGACAGTGGCTTGCAGTATTTTCAAACAGTTACCAGGCTGTCTAATTTGCAACTTCAAAGAAAGTTAGAAAGTAAGATTTCCCTTTCTTTTTGTTCATCTTTCAGGAAACTGCTTGCATATGTTTATATACCAGTGATACAGAAAGAACTGGATACATTTAGAGTTTCAGTGTGGAATAATCACAGAATTAGAAAGCAGAAGCACAAAGAACTTCCTTCCGGTGTCCCAGAACACATCTACAGCTGCCCAGAGCAACATGGTGGTGAGAAGTGTGGCTTTTATTTGACCGAAACACAGCTTCAAGAGGTGGCAGAGCTTTCAGGAGTACTTGAAAGCAATGATGATTATTTGGATGAGGCCTTTCGACAGGAATGTGAAAGACATATAGAAAATGCTGATGATGTTGTCCCAGCCGAGGCTGCCAATGCATATATGTATTTAAGGGATAATTTTGATGCAAACAGGTTAAATTCATAAAAATGTTGGTTTGTTTATTTATCTATAGCAGAGTAAACTCAGTTTCAATATATGAACAATAAAGGACAATTTTACAGCAAACTAATCTGGACAAATAATATCATCAAAACACAAAATAGGTAAATTTAAATGATACAAACTTAATAAAGCCCAGGCCTAACTATCACACTTTGTTGGTAGGTTATTTTGATTGTTCTGAACAATGTTCGATAGTTAGGCCACCTCATCGAACCGCCATTAGGCCCCTGCTTAAGTACCATAAATCATTATTTATATCATGTTGTGGGTCTATTATTTTGTGTATCAGGAACAAATTAGTAACATTCTGACATGATTTAATATAATTCACTTTTCAAGAAAGCCAACCTATAGGGCCCTCGTGCAGTGATATCCACTTTCACTTTTATTTGTATAACAGGTGTCAGTTTGCTTCCTGGATTCTAGAAAAAATATATATTTTAGTGTTGCTGTTGAATAGTTAACTAACCAAATTAGTGCTAAATATTACCAATTTGTAAGTGTCACGTGACCAGTGATCCCCCAGACTATGAGGACCATTGCACTTATGTAAAATTCGAATGAGTAAAACTATTCATATGCAACACTAGAACGACTCTAACTATAACGGTAACAATAATGTTGTATCTTATAATAACTCTTATCCTGGGAGAGGTTCTCTGCTATTTTTCTA
The DNA here is from genome assembly GCA_030867875.1 of Actinernus sp. WN-2022. NCBI lineage: Eukaryota > Metazoa > Cnidaria > Anthozoa > Actiniaria > Actinernidae > Actinernus > Actinernus sp. WN-2022. Next base: position 36,652,803 of record JAOWCC010000936.1, on the reverse strand, counting down.
ACAGGGGGTCTAATTGAGGTTCACATTTAGCACCCCCAAAATACCTGTACATGATTCCAAAAATACCTGACTTTTTTGTATACCAAAAAAAACACAAAGGCAATTTATTTGAGTAGCCAAAAACACTGATGCTGAAAATTTTAAACCCCCAAAAAATCCCTTGTGCCTCCCTAAGAGTACCTCCCCTGGGACTCTAATATAGTTAAGTGCAACATAAAAATTCCATGTAAACTGTCACCAAAGCTCTTTGAAAACAATCCAAATTGGTGTGGAAAATGGTCATAATCTTCTTACATATAATGGCTCTTATAGTAGGGAAACATGAAAATGTTCATAAAACCAGAAACTGTTCTGAATGTCATGCTTTTGAGAAGCTTGGATTCTTTATAAGGCATCAGGTAGCTTTAGTAGCTTGCAATACTTGTTGCAAGCATGATTGGCGAAGAAAGTATCTATTGCTAGTGTGGACAGATTGCCAGTACAAAAAAAGATGGACTTATCCACGGGGTCTTGTTGTGTTGCAGAAGCAATCTCTGGATCACATAAATGATAACCAACACCTTGAATGTCTGTTACCATCAGCTCTCTCTTCGACCTGATGTAGGAATAATGGACACATGTCTGTGCCTTCAAATTAATTTCTGTAGGCTCTTCTGGCTCCACACATAAAATGTCTCCAGTGTTATTGATCCATTTCTGAAAGCTTCCCTCCAGATACTTTTCGAGTGTCACGCATTCATTGTTGAAGCATGCAAAGTATACTTTTTGGTAGTCGAAGGTGCTTCCGAACTCCAAAAAAGGTGCCTCTAATGTCATGTTTTGAGCCATGTTTCTCGCAAGAGCATTCAGCTGAACAGATTTGCGGGTATGCGCCTCTATAGAGCCAAACAAAGTTGAAATTCCTGCAACCTCGCCATCTTTGTACCTCTTCATAACATATTCCCCCTGGGGGAGACCTGCCAGTACCTTGGCAGAGTATGCTTCTCGAAAGGCCCCCTCAGCGAATGGATTACGCTGCACTGACATAGTGACATTGAATGGTTCAAGCCAACTCATGTCAGTAATGGTAAACTCCTCTACCTTAAGGGTGCAAACATCCGTTTCCGGAAGAATTAGTTTTCCGATTTTAAACATTTGACTTATTGATACGGACTAGACAACACTCGATGACTCCTTTACTTGGCTGCTTCCTTTGCATTCTTGCCTTGGCCTTTTCATGGATGAAGGCTCACTTTTCTGGCTCAAATGACAACTTTCGATGAAGCGCATGTGGATCAGCTTCCAATTCTTGATTTGTGCGGCATCTGTGTATGATGGCCCCCGCTCTCCAGCAAGGATACCACAATCTAAACTTGTGCAGAAGTGTGCTTTACAGGCTTCTTTAATGTTTTGCAGGGTCGGCTCCTTTTCTAAAGGAACTAAGGTGAGAGGCCCAATTCGAGAGTACTTTTGACATCTGCCCTCTACGTTGGCCGAAAGTCGTTGTACTGTGAGGCCGCCATCTGCTCCGCTTGGGCCCGCGGCTCCTTTCTCGCCCCCACGTTTTTTTGACACCCTTTCCTTGTAATGATCCCACGCTTTTCTTTTGGACATACTGTTAAACTAAAAGAGAGACAATCTAGAATAGTGCCAAGAACGAACGACAGTAAACAAACTTGCACGCTCAATGCGTGAACCACACGTTCTACGCGACATCCGCTGGCCGTCATATTGGTTTCCGCACTCGTCTTTACTCGAAATGCATTGTGGGCTATGACGTCAATGGGCCAATGCAGGGAATAAAAAATCATCATACACACACGATGACTCGCAATGCATTGTGGTCTATGGCGTCAATGGGCCACGACGCCATTTTCATTTTATTTTAAATTCCCCCAAAAAAAAAATTTATTTTCATTTGAGCAAAATATAAAAAAATTAAAAATTAAAAAAAATGTAAAATGAATTTTTGAAATACAAAAATTATATAATGAAATAAAAATATAAAATGAAATGAAATAAATAAATAAAAAAGTATTAAGTTAACATGGATAAATATGAAAATAGCTATGGCGTCAATGGGCCACCATATACCTGTCATCGCCTCGCTCGCCTTCGGGCTCGTTCGACTCTGCTTCGGGCGCGCCACAGGTAACCCAAACCCGAAAAATAACTTTTGCGAAAAAATCCCCAAGAGCCTGCGACATTTATCAAAATGTCCTTGATCAATCACAACCTGTAATTTTGATACTATTTAAGGGAACAAAAATATTTAAAATAATCAGTGTATTTTTTATTTTTTGCATTTGATTAAAATTGCACATTTTCAATTTCAGATCAGAGGTTGCCATTCAGACAGAGCCACCGACCACCAAGAATGTCGGAGATGCAGGTAACACATTCTTAGGGTTCTCCTACCAGTCTTTTTTTATTTGATCCATTTGTTTGCTTCATTTTCATAGCAGACGCAGTTGTCAGGGACGAAACGCCATCTTGTGGTAAGTGTAATGTCTCTATTTTAAATATGCCTTTTCTGGCACTACTGTCTACTGTCCCAGAAAATAACACATGCCTTAAATATGTCATAGGTTTACTGGACCTTCCGGATGAAATTATCGTAAAGATACTTCAAAGCATGCCAATGAGATTTGTGATCCAAACCATTTCACTATCTGCAGCCGACTGGACTATTTATCTCATACTGCTGTCCTGTGGAGACGGTTTTCTTTGAGTGACACTGGCCGTGTTTACTATACCAAGTATACTTTTAATAGCATCCTTGGTAAACACACTTTCCATTTTCATCATCTAAACATTAATGGAGAATTTGAACCAGGTTTCATCAACGGACCTGGGAAAACACTTATTGCTGAAGCTTTAGGGAGATGCTCCAATCTTACTATTTTAGGCTTGACTACAAGTTTTTATATTGAAGACATTAGTTTTGTTGTACACCTAATAAATTTGAAAAACCTTCACTTGGAATACTGTGTCAATATAGATGAAGAGAAAGCCACTCGAGCCCTGAGCAGTGTGAATGCCTGCCAATCAATTGAAGTGTTAAATTTAAGAATGTGTACTCAGTTCGTCACTAATCAGCTTATTGCAATAGCGTTACGTCATCCAAGCCTAAGGTCTATAAGATTGATGTTTGTGATCAAATCTCAGTACCTTCTGCTGTGACGATTCTTAATTGTTCACAGTCACTAAAAGAGGTTTTCCTGACACCAGACCTAGATGATTACCCGATAGCGCAATGGAATTCCTTATAACGTATTTTTTTGCGAACTGAGATTGTGTTAGAAAGAGGATGACACGTGGAAAGTCTTAATTTCATTAAAAATATAATTGTAATGATTATATCAAGTGTATTACTATGTAAAACGTTTGTTAAAGTTATTCAGTTTTCAAATAAAAAATTAAAGCTATAATCAGACTTATTGTCAATTATTCTCTCCAGCACCTATGTCTGAGCTGGAAACCGCTCCCGCACCACTTGCTGCTGATGCCGACCAACCCTGTCAGCCTAAGAAGTTTAAGTTTCAAAAACGAAATGTGGAACTTAGTATCGTTCATCCCAATCGACGTGGTTTGAAAACTTTACTTGGCTTCATTACGATGAAAATAGCGATTCTGTTATATGTTTTACCTGTGCAAAGCAATATGCTAAAAGCAAACGGCAGTCAAGAAAGAGTTAACATTTATCACCGAAGGATTTTCAAACTGGAAAAAGGCTATTGAAAAGTTGACGGACCACCAGATGTCTGAATGTCACAAAACGTCAACAGATGTCTGAATGTCACAAAAAGTCAACATTCCTAAAACCTATGTTATTGAAATGACAAATGAGGAAACGAAGAAGATTTTACAGCGCAATCGTCATTGTCTGTTGAAAGTGATCGAGACATTACAATTCTTATGTCATCAAGGTTTAGCAATTCAGGGGAACACAGATGTTGAGTCTAACTTTGTTCAACTCTTAAAATTAATGGGGAAGGATGATCCGGTATTGTTAGAGTGGACACAAAAGAATAATGATAAATATACCAGCCACGATGTGCAAAATGAAATGATCTCAATAATGGCACATCAAGGGCTACGCGCCCTTGTCCATAATATTGGCGATAGGTTTTTCTCGATAATTGCTGATGAATACACAGATATCACAAATAACGAACAGTTAACCATCTGCCTTAGATTGGTTGATCAGCAGCTGGTTGATAAGCAGCTGGAGGCGCACGAGGATTTTGTGGGATTTTATCATATTCCAAATATCGAGGCTGGATCCTAAGGCGAGTTCGTCAGAAAGGTATTCATATACAGCGGCCCGCCAGCTATTGATTTGGCTGCAATTCTGTACAGTTTGGTTCTCTCTTGCGAAAATCCAGCATTTTTAGGTTCCTCGAGATTCATGTCTTTCTAGGAGCCAACAATATCTATTCTTTGTGCGACCTGCTTGAGGGTTTCCGAATTGTTACTGCTGAACTTGAAACTATGAAACGTTACCGACTTCGGTTTTTTCGATAAGGAAGTGGTCATCGTGCAGAATGAATGGACATATCTCGTTAACAAGGGCTAATTTACATATGAAGTATTAACGAAATAGTCATTTTCAAAGTTCTTCGTAACATCGCATCATAGCCGCCTTTAGAAATAAAATCTATGAATCTCGAGCTTTAAAATGATATGTTTTGCGAGGTTTTCAATGCGCTCTAAATTCACCACCAACTCGTTGAACAAGAACAGTGCACAACACGAGAAGCCGCTTTAACCTAATAGTCATTTTCAAAGTTCTTCGTAACATCGAAATAAAATCTATGAATCTCGAGCTTTAAAATGATATGTTTTGCGAGGTTTTCAATGCGCTTTAAATTCACCACCAACTCGTTGAACAAGAACAGTGCACAACACGAGAAGCCGCTTTAACCTAATAGTCATTTTCAAAGTTCTTCGTAACATCGCATCATAGCCGCCTATGATGCGATGTCACGAAGAACTTTGAAAATGACTATTTCGTTAAAGCGGCTTCTCGTGTTGTGCATTGTTCTTGTGCAAGGTGTTCCAGCTGTATGAAGAACTGCGCGCGCAAAGGATGATTGTTCAAAATGGTGCGGCCCTCGTCCCAGTCTCCAAAAGTCTGATTCCGCGCGGTATTTAAATTGTCGATCGTACGGTGAGTCAAAAATCATGGGATGTTGCGATGTTTTCATGGGTTTTCTTTACTCCAAAACACTCACAATGACATGCCTTTATAGTTTGCTCTGGCATTTACGTATGCTTAAATGGATACAGTGTTGTGTTGGTTTGACAAAATGAGATTGTCGAGTAGGTCTGTTCATGTTTTGTTTACCCTCTATTTTTATAAAAGAAAACTGAAATCCAAGTACTTATTTGTCTTTTATAAGTATAATAGAACTCTTTAAAAGAAAGTGAGGGTGAAAACAGATCTGTATTGTGATTATGTTGAACGTCCAGCGAGCGCATAGTCTGTATACCTAGCTAATTTAACGTGTGATACTAGCTAGGCTACAATAGCTTACGTACCGTGGTTATAAAAAAAAACACTTGTTGGATGCACTTGGTAGGTTTACTCGTTTGGTTTCCTGCAAATTATCTTAAAAATAACTGAAGTTTATACGCTTCCCTTGTATCAATTACATTGTCGAATGATGGATATGTCATTCAAGTGCTGGAATTGTCCAGTCAACTACACACATGACCGGAGACTGAGAAAACACTACGAACAATTTCCTGAACATTCACTCTCAACGCGATGGACACTTACGTTATCATTACAATTATCCTCGTTATCTTTTCAGAAGCCAACCTGTAATCGTGTGAATCAAAACAATCACTCTATACAAATATATACGCTTTTTTACTTACTACTGACAAAGCTTTCTTTGGCTGAGTGACTTATAAATAAATTGCAATTTTATTAGTTTTCGTTGAAGTGCGACCCTGGAAGTTTCAAGTTAAGCGCGCGTCTGGAGGCGTACTCTAGTCTCATTCAAAGCTTTCACTGTCGACTAAGTACAATTTACGAAACGCGAATTGAAATTTCCAGGGTCGCACAACGACGAAAATAGTAATAGATACGGCATTGTTTAGCAATGTTACAAAAATGGCGAAACTACAACAGGAGGTGGACTTCAACCAGATTATAAGAAGTCGGACACAGAACACAGCTTGCGTAATGAATATTTGAAAATTGATGAAGTGATTCCAAGAAACAATAAAAACAAAAATAAATATTAATTTCCCCCTCCGCCGTCCATAAACTGGAAAGATAAATTATGCGAGTCAGCAAAAGCCAACAAAGAAAAAAGTTCTCAATATTTTTATTACTATAACAAAATTCGACTTTATAACTGTCAATAATTTTTTAACAGATGAAAACAGCTCAACAAGCCACTACTGATTTCTTACAAGTTCCATCTCATAACCGGTCAAGCAGAATCAAGGAATTTATCAAGTCCCTCACAACAGCTGAGCTCATTTCTGTGCTTCCTTTCCTGGCTAAACATGTTACTGTGTTCAAATTTCTCCAAGAGAAAAGCAAGCAGCCCTCACGGTCAACTGGAGAAATTAACACATCTAAACTCTGGTTTGAATTTGAAACTCTAATTGAAAATGTGAAAACCTTTTACCCCGAAGTAGCTAGCCACATCCAAACAACTAGATGCATGCATAAAGTACATCCAAGACCACTAAATGAGCAGCAGCAATCCTGCACGATGAAGCTAATCATTAAGAGGGTCACTAAGTTCATTGACGACTTACATATTCCACCAGGAGAAGCAGAAACGCTGCATACATTTACCTCTAAGGATTTAACAAAGTTTATCGTCGGGTCTGATGAGGGCCAGCTTTACCTCAAAACAGTGCTGATGCCAGCAATTTACAATGAAAACAAAGATCTTTTTCTCAATTTTTCAGTAGAAATGGTTAACAGTTATAACATTGGTCAACAGTCCTATTCCCAGACTCTACTTAGTCATCTTGGTAAAATCCTTCAAGCAGTTCTTGGAGTAAATGTTTTTGTACCAAGGGATGATATGACCAATGAACTGCAGAAATCGAAGAGAGATCGAAAGGAAACCCTAGAACTGAATTTCATAGAAAAAGATGAGAAGGTGGCAGCCTATGTAAACATATCAAAGACCTTAACTTGATTCTTATCCCAAGGTGGAGTAAATAATGCAATTCCTATCCCAAATGAGAAGCTGCTTGTCTATGTCTACACTGATGCGTTTCCATGGATGATATGGAGCAAATATTTTACGGGAGAAACAGCCATAAGAATGAAGCTTGTAGAGCCAAATAATCTCATGTCAACAATAATAATAGTATGTCAGTGGCTTGGCCCTGATGATTATTGGCATGTTAGCAGGTTTGGTACCACCCTCTTTAGTCAGCTTAAGGAGTTGAAGGAAATAAAGCACCCCATCTTGAACAAGAATATCGAAATCATTGTCAGAGGACTTGCTGATGAGGCCAGTCGGAGTACCAGTACTGGAGCATCTTCTCAGGCTTCAATGTATCCCATTAGAGAGGCCCCTGAGCACAAAACCCAGCTTGGTGATATGACAACTGTCTGTGCAGAACCCACCAGAACTGTTGAAAAAGTAGACGAAATGGCAAATGACTTCAAAGGCTGGTTAGGAAATAAGAAAGACAACCCCCAGAATAGAAGGGAATTTGCAAAGACACATTGTGGATACACTGGGAAGAAGAATGTGACCGAAATTAACTTGACTAACTTTTACCCCGGGACAATGCACAAGTGTTTAAGGGCAACAGAGACTATTGTTAGACGGATTATAGCCCAAAGCTTTGGTGCTAAGGAAAGGTGGTTTAATGAGGTACAGAAGGTAGCCAGAAAGGTAACAGACACATGGGATGTTAAGTTTGATCAAGTAGGTGTTTTGGCCTTTTACACACAGGCACCTCAACTACTTATTGAAGCTGGTTTCACAGGAGTCACACTTGCAGTGCTATCTGACTTTTGTTCACATTTACATAGGCTCTTTCAAATAGTTCTACATACACCTCTGGAAACAACTCGTGCAATGTATGATGTTAATGCACGTGTCTTATTAGGGTACAACTTCGTTTTGATTTTTGGAACTCTGTCTGTGACGGCAACAATTAAGCATCTGGTTGCTTACATGGGGTACTACATCCAGAAAGCACATGATGATGCTAATCAAGCTGGCTTACCATTGTCATTGAGAAACTTTAGTGATGGGATAATGGCAACAAAGCATAAAGAGGGGAAGCAGGGCAACTACACCTATAGCGGTGGTAAGACAGGGGAGACAGGAAAAGTAGAGTACCAGAAGAGAGTTCTGGAACAGCAATTCTGCAATGAGTGGCTCAAAATTTCAAGCAATGAGGACAATGAAAGGACATCATCAGCCAGTAGAGCAAAGCAAAAGCTTGGGGTTGAACCAAATTATCAGAAGAAGAAACAGGAGGTAATTAATTGTAATTATTGTAGAATTGTTGTTGTTGCAATCTCATATTTTTGTCATATTCCAAATTTCTGGTGCACTTATTTAGAGATTCTGCTAGCATATTCTATCAGCCAGTACTCTGTACCAGTAATGCTTTTTTTTGGTACTGCCAGAGCTACATGAAAAAAACCAGCAGCTCCAGTTTTCTTCAGTATATACAGTTTCATTTTTTATCGGTAAAAAATAGCATATTCTAGACCTGGCCTAGAAGAATCTCTGACATCCCTGCTGACATTTAACATCTACCAAAAATACATATGGAAATTAAATTAAAATACATTAAATAAGAATTATGCAGAGAATTTGAAGATATAGCAGTTTATATTTGAATAAAAAAAATATAATTTTTATTCTACAATTAGCATATACCATTTCAAGAAACAAAGATGGAATTAAGAGAGACAGGCAGTGAAAACCAGGTGGAGGTCAGTATACAATATATATAATTTTACTGTTCGTAAATATAATTTGCATATTTTAGTTGTATTTATACCTCGAATTAAAGCAAAAGAAAATATCACTGGCTCTTACGTAATTTTCAGGATAATGAAGAGCACATCAGTGACACAAACCCAGTTCCACACCGAATACAGGCAGAGAATCAACACGAAATCGAGCCTATGAAAGAATGTTTCTTACGTTCAGCACAGGAGGGCTACCCAACTAGCGATGGGCCAGTTTTTATTACAGATGAAAATGTCACCAATTAAAGAAAAATACACAGAGCTGTCCCAAAGGAAACATTCATCTCTCTAGTTTTAGTCTAGACAAGAAAGTCGACAACGATGTAAGTGTTAATGTTAATGATTTTATTTCTAAAGGCGGCTATGATGCGATGTTACGAATAACTTTTAAAATGACTATTTCGTTAAAGCGGCTTCTCGTGTTGTGCATTGTTCTTGTGCAAGGTGTTAGCGGTGAATTTAGAGCAGCCTGCGTTCCCAATAATTCAACTTCTAGCGCATTGAAAACCTCGCAAAACATATCTTTTTGAAGCTCGAGATGCATTGATTTTATTTCTAAGGCGGCTATGATGCGTTAACTGAACTCAGTCTTTTCAGTCTGTAATGTTGCTGTTCGAATGTTTTTAGTGGGCACTGGTAAAGTTCATTTAACACGAAGATCGAAATATCCCTTTCAGATGAAGTGAAATATCACTTCACCTCTTGTGAAGTGAAATTTCCCATTTGGGGAAGTGAAATATCACTTCACGTGAAGTGAAATTTCCCTTTTGGTGAAGTGGTATTTCACTTCACGTGAGGTGATATTTCACGTCAGGTGAAGTGATATTTACGGTGGCCCACAAGGGCAAAACAAAATTAAAATACTCAGTATATTTTAAGAAAACGAAACGAAATCTTCCGAGACAAAACAAAATATTTCAAGGCAAAACAAAATATTCCAAGGCAAAACAAAATTTCGGGAGACTGGGGAACAGCTCGGACAAGGCACGCGATCACGTTCGTCCGCCATGTTTTGTCAGACATTTGATGCCATCTTTGAATGCCTTTTGGAAGATGGCTTCAGCACCTGGGAATCATCCCTACGGGCGGCGAGAAGGAAATTATTACCTATTACTTCAGACAGGGATACGAATATCATGCAATCGTGAAATGTTTAGAGAAATTTCACCAGACAACCATGAGCATCAGGACACTTAAGAACAGACTGAGAGAATATGAGCTACGAAGAAGGACGCCATCTTTCGATATGGACCTGGTACGTGACAGAATTCTGAGGGAGCTAATGGCCCTGGCTGCAGCAGCGGCTACAGGAGCATGTGCCTAGGCACGTTGTTGAAAAACTACTGAGAGAGCTTGACCCAGAGGGCTGTGAACAGCGGAAGTCACGTCGGCTACAAAGACGAAGATACTGTTCTCCAGGTCCAAACCATACATGGCACGTAGACGGGTACGACAAATTAAAACCCTATGGATTTCCCATCCACGGCTGTATTGATGGCTGGAGCAGGAGAATAATGTGGCTCGAAGTCACCAAGTCAAACAATCACCCAGCCATCATTGCTAATTTCTACCTTCACACTGTGTCAGAAATAGGTGGATGCCCAGTTAAACTGCGCACAGACTGTGGAACCGAAAATGGTGTCATGGCGGCTATGCAGTGTACACTGAAACAAAATACCGATGCACATAAATATGGCACATCGCCTGCTAATCAACGAATCGAGGGATGGTGGTCGTTTTTCCGAAGGAACAGATCTAGCTGGTGGATCGACTTTTTCGAAAACTTGGTGGAGCAAGAGATATTCAACCCAGGCAATCAGCTCCAACAGGAGTGCCTGTGGTTCTGTTTTAACCAGATCATTCAAGAAGATTTAAATGTAGTTAAAGATCACTGGAACACGCATCGGATCAGACCTTCTAGACATGGCACTGTTGGTGGCAGATACTTCCAGAACTTCATGGTGGCCAAGACAATTTACTTAGCGAAGTTTCTCTTTATGAAGTGCAATCTCTCCGGGAAAATTTGACATATGTCGAAGAGAAGAGTGTGGAACTAGAGTACTGTGAATATGTTATGGCAAACACACAGTTGAATATGCCAAATACCTGTGAAGAAGCACTAGAACTTTACAAAACTATTTTGGACATTGCTGATGCGTGACTTCGCACTTCATCACCTAGGATTGTTGTGCCAGCAGGGCAAGAGAAATGAGAACCCACCCATACTGAATATAGGAATCTTTGAGCCTACTCATGTCAGGTTTATATTCACGGAAGTGACTCATACAATTGTCAGAAGCCGTACGTACACGCTCCGGCCGCAATGGGGTTTGGGAAAGGCCACAGTTAGCCATTATAAGACACAGCTACTGGTTTACTGCTGGATCCCTTAGAAGAACCTCTACTAACGGCCACACAGAACAAAGCAAAATCAAGGAAAAGTAAACGTGAACTTGTTTTAATAACAATAACTCTCTTCCAAACACCAACTACAAATTACATAAACTGTATATTCTGTACTGTCCCTGTCAGAGTACTGACATGCCTAAAAAATAATGATGAAATTAGCCACAATCTCAGCCTTACTGAAATAGTGGGGTGCTAATCAGGTTCACTAACATAACACAGCATGCTATCCGTTACTTCTGATAATAAAACTAACCAACATGAAAAAGTAACAATAACATCAGTGAGCAACGGTAAATCAACATGTCAACAGTTATGATTGAAACACAACTAAGTTTCATAATAATCAGCTTCTAAAGTGCTCTGTATGCAGTAACTTAGCCCTGCCCAAACCTGGTTGAACAGTAAATCTCCAGAAGGGAGCAGTTGAAAAAGTTCTATACAATGTCTAGTTCTAAGTCGTCATGCTTAAGGATGTTGGTGAATTCCTCCCTGAATTCCACAAAATTATTGTAAGTTGAAGGAAGCTGTAAAAGAGGGCCACACGTGTGTGCTATCGGCCTAGAGCTGAAGCCCTCTGTCTGAACAAAGGACACTTGAAGTTTGTTTGTTCCCATAACATCTGAAGCGGTTGTAAAACGAAGGAACTTAACGAGCTGGGCTGAATCAAGACCTCTAACATATCGTTGCAGGTACTTGAAAACATTCCTTTCAGGTTCAGTTACTGGGTTACTGGATAAACTATCAAGAACCTTCTTTGGTGTTGGTATAAGAGCAGCATAAAATTCCAGTACAGCTGAGACTGACTGAAACTCTTTGAATGGCTTCAAACCCTGCCTTAAAATTGGCTGCCATGCAGCAAGCATTACATGTGGCTTTTGTATCAGTTCTTGCTTTGCAATTTCTACAAGAATCTTTACAACACTTTCCCTCTTCACTAGTGACCTGCATTCAAACCTCTCAAGGAAATCTTTAAATTCCTGATCAAGAGAGTCATCACTTTTCAGAACTTCTTCAATTAGATCTTCTTCTAACTGGGAAAGGTACCTCTTAAAATAACTCAGACATAAGTCATCAGTAACAGTGCCAAATAGGCAAAATCAGATGAATGCCCTTGAAAGGAATACTGGGAAATACTTAACAGATGTGTAGACTTTAACAAAGATGCGACCAACTGCCTCCCATTCTTCAATAAAGTGATCATGCCGGACAAATGGGACCCGTTCCCTTTCGCCTATTGTCAAAGAATTTGAAAATTCATTCCAGAACACGCTGTAAACTTCACGAATAACACCAATACCCACCCCTGCCTCTGGCAATCCCCTTTCATTTATAATCTGAAATTCTACTCTTCTATTCAAAATACTAGGATCTTTGAAATACTCTATCAGATCTTTTCTTATCTGGGTGCGACGGATGGTAATAATTTCTGCCTCTGGCATATCAGATTGAAAATCTGAAATATCTTCTCCTGGGCTATTTGAGTTTTCCTGTTCTACAGTGGACTCCTCACCAACAAGTCCTAGACGAGCTAGCCGATGATGCCTCAGCTGGCCAATGTCAACAGGTTGTTCCTCACTTGCAGGTTGTCCCATGCTTGCCTGTGTTGCTGCTTGTGATTGTAGCTGAGCGTCGTTGATTAAAGACTGCTGGTACTCATCATTCTGTAGACATATTGAGCATGACTCCCCAGGTGGAAATGTGCCATGACATATTTCACATATGACTCTAGTAGACTGAACACTGTCATTCTCTGCGGCACTTGGGTTGCTACTATCTATAAAAATAATATACAGTAAAGATATAGTCAGACTTAACATTCCACAAATAATACTTCTACCAAACCATGTTAGGACCCCTTCCAATGCCCCAGGTTCAGTCGGTGCCTACTAAATGTAAAAAGTAACTTTCATTTCTCAAAATGAGACTAGCTTTTTCTAGACCACTTAGAACTTTTATTATCTGAGAAAAAATTCGGGTAACCATGCATTTTAATGAGGTATGGATCATCAAAGGTCACACAACTGCTGTTGCATGAAACTCAAATGAAAAATGTATTTGGAAGAATTCACTTATTTTTTCAAAATGCAATAACTATACACTTGAGATACCGTAAATACTCGAATGACAGCCGGCTTCTATTGAAACCCTGCATTAAAGAGCTACGAGTAATAAAGGAAAGATTTAAATACATGGACATCACCACAGAAAATACTGTAATGAAACGTAGTGCTTCTGTAGCTTTTTGGTTTCCCCAAAAATGTATCGAAGCTTTCTAGTAAACCGGGTAGATTGGCGATTTTCCAGGGGGAGGCGATTATTCGAGGGGGGCGATAATTCGAGGGGCGGCTATTAATCTAGTATTTACGGTAATGAAGGTACACAAAAATGGCCTTCATTTTTGCAACTAAAACCTTGCTATTTGCATACTTGTCAACTAATTCAATCGCACATTGTGGATATTGTAGCAGTAATATTGTATAGTAAATGTAATATATGAGAAAATTGGTAGAAATACAGTAAATGCATGAAAATTCTATAAACATTTATGTGCGAGATGGGGTACATCTTGAGACTCCCACATTAGGCCAGAAAGCTGACAGGTATGTATTTGCGACTGAATTTTATGGGGGTCTAATGCAGACTGTGGTGGGATTACAGGTATCTTCTGGAATTGCCCATTCATTGCTAAATAGATTGCTAAACCAGTGAATGTGTTGACTCACTTTGGTTGCCTTCCTTAACATCTGTAATCTCAATGCCATCACTATTTCCAAAGATGGAAGTCAGCAACTCATCGTCATCCAAAAGCTCACCAGAGTCATATTTCTCAGAGTCATCAAAGTCATCACTTAACTGTAACCAGTCTACAGGCTTTGATTTTGAAGGTAGCATGCTCTCATCTTCATTATCTTCATCTTTGCTATTTTGATCTTCGCCATCTTGATCGTTGTCTGATTCTTCTTGTACGGGACAGAGAAGAAATGTAATTCGGTTATACGCACTACCCAAGTCCTCCTTGTACTTCTCCAGTGTAAATCGCTCGTCGGTCCCAGGCAAATTTACAACTTCACTTTCGTCCGGATAGCACAGTTTGTATATTCGGTCATTTCGGAAAGACTTATCGTACGCTCTTCTTTTCTTTAACGCCTCTTCGCGCAAAGTTTCGGCTGTTGCAGACTTGTTGATCCTTAGAGGTAATGATTCCCCTCTAATGGGTTTCACTGTGCCTTTCGAGAAAACTGTGATTCCAATAGTGATGATGACAGTTGCCGTTCGATCCACTTTGAGCCTCTTCTTGCCCTTCGGGTTTTTGGCGACAAATTGTGTTCTTTCTTTTGTTTTTAGATCTTTAAACTCTTTGAGATTTTGAACTTGCGAACTAGTTCTTGAGCTTGAAGCTTGTGGGCTATCGTTAGTAGGAGAAACGCCGCAGCCAGGACAAAATTTGAACTCCTTGCGGATCCAGCGACCACATTTCTGACAAAACATGGCGGACGAAACAAGGCAGCAGCAAACACGTGATCGCGTGCCTTGTCCGAGCTGTTCCCCAGTCTCTCGAAATTTAGTTTTGCCTTGGAATATTTTGTTTTGCCTCGGAATTTAGTTTTTCCTCGAAATCTTTTGTTTTGCCTTGGAATATTTTGTTTTGCCTTGAAATATTTTGTTTTGTCTCGGAAGATTTTGTTTCGTTTTCTTAAAATATACTGAGTATTGTTTTGATTTTAAGTTTTGTTTTGCCCTTGTGGGCCACCGTAGATATTTCCCTTTTGGTGAAGTGATATTTCACTTGATGTGAAGTGATATTTCACTTCCCTAGAAATATCACCTCGTTGAAATCTTTTTCCCAGTACTGTAAGCCCAACAAATTCCAAACTTTCAAAATCCTTCATCGTTCTTGAGATAGTACATGCGAAAAAAGTTTTTAACGTAGTGTTTAAGAAGATGTCAAGTTTTGACAAAACTCATCCAGGAATGCCTTTGCCAGAGTTAAATCCTCTGCTCATTAATGTCCGTCCACCGTGCATCCGTGGATGCAATCCAAATTTTACTTTAGAAGTAAGTAATAATGTTTTGTGGGACCTGATCGCAACGAATTGCTCCCAGCGAGATGCGTAAAGCATTTGAGAAATGCCTTGACAAGTTAGGATACCAGCTATCACAAACAGGGATTAATCAGCTGATCAATAAATGGATCGCAGTCAAGGTCTGCAGGTTGAAGGGCACACTGAATGCTGTGCGGAACGGCGATACCCGCAGAGCCCTTAAAGACGCATGGATAAGCCACAAGATATCACCGGAAGATGTTGTTCTCACGCCAACTGAGACAATTTTTGGCCTGCGCGAAGACAATTCAGACCTGAGGCGCCAATTAGAAAACAAAGCAGAACAACTGTGCGAAGCCTTCCAGGTTCAGATTAGCCAAAGGGAAGATATCTCTCTACTACAGAGAGAGCAAAACATGGCACATCGTGGACGGCAATATTTTGTCAGCGAGAAACAAGAAAAACGACATCTGCAGAAAGTCAGGTAGGTAAATATAGTTTTTGTTTATTAACGGTTTCTAATTAAGTAGCGCACAAGTTCTAGAAATAACAGTAGTTGACCAGTACTTTTAATAATTAGAGATTAACAAACAAACAGCGGCGCAGTTGAATGCTTTTAGTTGAATGAAACTGGCGACAACGAATTCGTGACAACACGGAAATAAAGTATGGCAACTCTCAAGTAACTTTAGTTTGTAGTCTAGTCATAGAAACCGGGGATCATGTCAAGTTTACGACTCCTATCGAAAATTTCCTATTGAGAATAACTCTAAAATCAAACATTTCAGAACGACAAAACTCTACATGTTCTTGCAACCACTTGTCAATATTTGGGGATTTTGTAACCGACATCGAAGTGTGACAACACGGGAATAAAGTGTGCCAACTCTCAAGTAAACTATATGTATCTTAACTTTGCCAAGTTCGGGTACTTTATTGATACTTGGAAAGAAAGGGAGTCGCAAACCTACATATATACATGTAGTTTACGACTTCAGTTTCAATGGAGTCGTAAAATTGACATTATTCAACATGTATGGTTTTCCCTTCATTTCACTTAAAGAATTTAGTAAGAAATAAGTACTTCATGCTATGTGTTGGGGTGTCTGTGTGGGTTATTGTGTTTATCATGATACTACAATTGTTTTTCATTTTAGTGAAAGAACCAACTAAGCATTATGGTTTGCTGAGTCGTTTGGCCTGGTTCCAGCAAGCATGCAGCAAGGGGGGGCCGGAGGCCCTTCCCAGCATGCATTGCTTTCAAACTATATTATCAACAGTTCGACCCCCAGCAGTGGTGTCATTCGGTAATGGACGCTGTAGTGATAAGAGATCTCCAAGCTGCAGTATTTGAAACTTCGACTCTAGTTTACGTTTATTGTATCGATACAGGGATAAAAATCCCTTTAGAAGCTACTAACCTCCCCCATTTACGCTACAAGATGGTCATGGGACACGTAAGCTTCCCAAATGAGCTCCATAACCGGAGAATTCTGCTATTCCCTGAGAGCGAGGAAAAGTTAGCACATCTTCGAAAGATGTCTTCTCCAGTGATTATTAGCGTGAAAGCGAGCTGTATGGCACAGGTAATGTAGCATTTCACTCTATTTCTAGTGCAGTTATTTCGACAGTGTCGGAGATATATTTTAAGATGAATTTTAGCTCTTGAATTTGCTTAAAATACTTACCTACCCATAGACCGAGTGCGTATTTATTTTCAGTTGATTATAAAATAAATATCGGCACAAAAGCCTTCATTGATCTAAAGAAATCCATCATAGTGTCGAACTAATTCCTTCAACATAAACTGTATTTTATCCGGAAACTAGTGAATTTCTGCTGTAGTTTTCCGTTTCACGATAAAACTGAAACGAGTGCATATTCTCGATCGACATTTTTATTGATCTGAGATTAATTTAACTTATAAATCAGCCACCTCATTTGTGTAATACTTTGTTCCTTTCGTATATAGTTCATGGACGAGGCAAACACTAATGAGGAAGAAGGAGAGTTGCTGGAGAGAGTGCTGGTTTATGATTGCGAAATTATGACGAACGTATCAGCTACAGCCATGGCCTTGAAGCCAAGATCAAATCGGGACGTAGAAAATTACATTCCTAGTCTTCCGTGGTTGAAATTCGAAGTCACAACATGCAACTGCAATAAATTTCCACAACCTGGTTTTGTTGTTATAACCAGTAACGATGGAGATTTCGTTTCATCGTTAGATGATGAAATCAGCGAGGAGGAAAGTTTGTGTGAGCCGGCCACCGACAGTTGTTCTACAGATGAAGACTTGGAACCCTCCCAACCACAAGCCAGAGCTCGAACTGCTACAACTACTGCAATTCAATATGCAGACAAATTTAAACTGAAGGGATGCAGTTACCATGACGAATTCCAGACTGCTTTAAAGAAATGTCTGAATCTGAGAAGAGAAAAGAGTGATATATCTCTAAGACTTAACATTGAACCTGTAAATGTTAAAGATGAAAATGCTATTGTGGTACAGGCATTGTTGAATGGTGAATGGAAACCACTTGGTTATGTTCCTGGTCGAAAAGTACCCAAAGTTTTAGCAGCCATGGATACAGATAGTATTACAAATATGAAACTTGACAGGGTCTACAGGGATTTTATTTTTAATACTGGCAGTTACTGCTACTTTGCAGATGTTGTAATTGTAAAGTATGGTCGCTGGGATCCAGATGTACGATCATATGCATATAATGATCCAGTTCCCAGGAAGTACAACTCGTAAAACATTTCAAGATTTCAAAACACTGGTGCAAAGTTAGTGTTATTCATTTTTGACCATTTTGTATAGCATACAAATGTGGCACAGTAACTCAAATGCTGCCAATTTACATTGTGCATTTAGAAATGGCACGTACCTCGATATACTAATTCCAACTCGGTTGTTTCGAAATCCCAGTTATTTTCTGGGTTATATTGTATCTAATTTTAAAAGGTTTGGTCATTTTGTAGCCTGTGTGGTACTACCCTGAGCAATTTAATTTGGTCTCATTACAAATGTTTTATTGCTATTCAGGCATGGTCTCCATCCTTCAACCATAAGGATGGAAACACACACAAGAAGAAAGTTGCATAGTTCTGTCTCGTAGTGCATCGTGTATGAAAACATTAATCCGACTTAAATAATGAGACCAAAATAAGTATCTAGGATGTCTGACAGGCTGCAAGTGACCAACGATGTAGGTGTATTACAGCCCTCTAAATAGCAGCTACATGTAGTTGCTGTGAGCTGCTTTCTCAAACCTTAAATCAGATTTAAACAGTAAAAAAGCATGTTTTTTTAAAAAATAAACCAAAGACTGCCAAAATAGAAAGGATTGAGATTACTATTATGTGATACCTTTTCCCTGCTTTTTTACTTTTTTTAAGCTTTGTACACACAATGTTATTGAGAAGGCTATCTCTCCTTCGAGAGTTAAAAGACAGGTTATAAAACATTCAGTTACTTTTCCACAGAGGTACGAAAAGCCTTGATTAAACCACAGCCAATTCGGTGAACAGCTTAAGTGGAATTAAAAATTAGTCTCAATAAGATGTTGCCAGCTGACTTGCTGTATTTACATAATAGAAAAACATAATTTTGGTCTTGGTATGAATGCTAAGTGAAACAATTTTTAGTCCAAGAGAAACAAAAAAGAACAATGGGTTTTTAGACAGTAATAGTTATCAGTATATACCAAACCAATAAATAGTGCTTTTTGCACGCTCTGATTGGCTACTTAAACAGTGAATATCCTGCACTATTCACCTTCTAGCGAAGCAACGATCACATTGCACGAGTTTTTATCCATTTGACTGAAAATAACTATTTAGTGCTGGCTATTCACCACCTCCACTTTGGTGAATAACTGTTATTAGTATATACCACATCAGTGAATATCACTTTTTGCGCGCTCCAATTGGCTACTCAAACAGTGAATATGATTTCATATTCACCTCCGAGCAAAGCAGCGATCATTTCGAGCGAGTTTTTGACACTTTGACAGAAAATAAAAAAACTATTTGGTGGTGGCTATTCACCTGGAGTGTGGTATGTACTAAAACAATTATTCACCTCAGTGTTGGTGAATAGTGGTAGATATTTACCTCGCCGAAGCGGCTCTGTAAATATCCACCACTATTCACTTCAACTTCGGTGAATAATTGTTAAATAATTATTTGTTATGCTAACTTGTATTTTACATGTTAATAAAATATCACCACAGAAGAGAATGTTTTGGTTATTGAATGTAGTTGTTACAGTTACCACTATGCTTATAGGGCACATTTAAAAGTCCAAGGCATAAAATGCATACTGAATCTGAATTCATTTATTACAATTTGTTACCATGGATGCCATTATGAATTAAATTAATTTAAAGTTTACAATAAATACTCCATTCTTCTGACTTGAACAAAATGCCCAGCAGTACAATGCATGCATTATTTCATTTATTAATAGAGTGATTTACGCAGCCAGACCAGAATATATTAATTGAAATTGGTTAATAACACTAATTTTTCTGTCTTGTTTTCTTTTACATACTTTTGATCTATTTTCTTTGTATTCTTATCTAAAAAAAGAAATGTGTTTAATATGACAAAGGTAGCTACTCTATGTAACAGAACTCTAGTAAAAAAAAAATCCTTATACATTCCAGCTGAATAGAGGAGTGGACACGCCCTTCATGTAGTAGAACACAAATTGGTATCAAAATACAATAGAATTAACACAATGCAAATCAATAAAATACACAGTACAACAGCATACAATAGAATTTGGTAACAATAGCTGTTATTGCGGCTGAGCCAAATGGTCAGCGGTTTTACTCATCAGCCCTCATGAAAACGAGGCTTTCGGGTCAACAATTTCAAAATAGTACAGAGATGGAGTCACGTTGAATGGAAATCACCAAGATGATGATGCCCTAAACCATTATTTTCTAAAGAAAAGCAAGAATAAATGTTAGGCCCTGTCTGTCCTTGGCCACTGGAGTGATTTGACGGAATTTATTTACAAGCCTTGCCTTCAGAAGCTTTTTGGGTCTGTAAAGTCAACAACACACGATAACTCCTCTTCGCATTCAGCCTTATGAAATCGGTTAGGCCATCCTAAGGCCACTCAGCGTCTTACAATCGCTACTAGTGCATCAAATGAAGAGACAGGAATGATAAAGGAGTGTAAAACGACGATATTACATGGAAAATTTCACTCAAACAAGTTCAAAGCTGAAACAGCCTCAAACGAGTCAATGACCTGATAAGATGGGTGAAACCGCTGGCCGTTTCATGGTATTTGGCTCAGCCATAATAACAGCTATTTGTGTCGTCCCTTAATTAAAACCAATCTGACAGCACTGTAATGAGCAGTCCTCAATCCAAAACCTTTCAGAATACTTTTAAAACATTAATTTTGCAAGGTCATTTTGGTGGTCATCATCTAGCCCAACAATGCTTTGCATAAGGAACATCATTCAGCTGTTTAAGACTTGTACATTTTTTTTTTATAAAATCAACAGTTCTGGTTGCTTTAATAATAAAGTATGTGAATTTTTCTACAGAAACACCACTAACAAAATTTACTGTTCTTTGTTTGTGGAAGTTTCATAATAACTTCCCTATTATCCCTTTCCATAAATATATTGGCCTTCCCAGCATACACTGCTATCAAAATACAATGTATTATCAACAGTTCAACCGCTAGGTATGGTGGCCTATAACTGCCATAAGGAAAATTCCTCATTTTTGTATTTTTTTCTCATTTTTTCTTCATTTACTATTGTTTTTTATTGTTTCATTATTATTTTTACTCTTTAAATAAAAGAAAAATCAATTTAAAATAGAAAAAAAAACAATTTAAAATAAAAGTAAAAAAAAATCAATTTAAAATGAAAAGTAAAAATAAAGAAAAATCAATTCAATTTAAAATGAAAGTAAAACAAAATCAATTTAATTGAAGTAAAAAGAATTTAAAGTAAAAATAAATTAAAATCATTTCAATTTAAATTAAAAAAACCCGATGGCCTATCGCTGCCATAGACAATGCATTTTTTTTTGCAAATAAAACAATAACGGCCATGGCCTATGGCTGCCATAGGAAAAAGAAAAAAAGAAAAAAAAGTTCGATCGCTGGCCTATCGCTGCCATAGACCAGAATGCATTTCGATGACTTTTATGACAACTCACGTGGCAGTGGATCCGGACGTGGTTTTGGAGTCCAGCGTTGTCCTTTCTGTTGAGAGCTATAAAAATGTCTGATTGGAGAAAAATTCAAGATAAAATGAAAACCAAACGCCTTAAAAAGTGCAAGAAAGAGTCGGGACCTTCAAAGACAGAATGTGAGACCATCGTAGTGCAAAGATTGAGTGCTGAAGTCACAGGGAAAGCACAAAAATATTCGCGTATCGGGGCTAGGGAGTTCGTGTCCTTCGAAGATTATGGGGAGCTGACTATTGAAAATATCAAAGAAGCTTGTGTTAAACATTATGGTATGACTAATGACAGCATGATATGTGATGTTGTAGCAGGAGAGCAAGGCCCGTCTTGTTTCTCACTTAAGCAAATACCTAGTTTAAAAGTGATCCACGTGAGATTTGTTGACAAAGCTGATGTCGAGATAGTGGAGCCCTCTCATGCTAAAAAGCGAAAAGTCGTAAAAGTCGAAAGTCTGCCCAACTCTATGCCCACCTCTACTACGTCGGCGGCAACGAAAGATTCAGGTCCAAGTCCTAGTAAGTTTGTACCCAGAAGTTTATCTGTAGTAGATATTCTAAAACTTGGAAAGGTCATCAAGAAAAGCACATCTTCAGTCCAAGTTTACTACTTTGATATGACAGATATGGTGTGGCCAGAACCGCCAACGACAGTAGAATTCAACATCGAGCCAGAACCTTTTGGGGTTGGAGGATTCCGTAAGGCTTTTAAAGCGACAAGTCACCATAATAACTTTTAAGGATCCAAATGGGTAGTTAAGAGGTATTTGACCAAGGCTATCAAAGATATTGAATCAATCGGCCACACTTTGGAAGAACATACGAAAAAAGTTGTACAGATGCATTACTTAGCACGTAACATTACAGCCAAGATGAATGAGGAGCTGATCGAAAATGGAAAAACATCTGATTTTGGAGATACTTTGTGTTATAAGAAGGTTTTCTTTGGGAAGATTCTTGGCGAAGACGAATGTGTCACCTTGGAAGAGTTCATAGAAGGCACATTTGAAAAGTATGTAAACAACAATGGGGATATCTGTGGAAAGAAAGGTGAGATGACTGAAAAAGCTGAATGCCTTGTTCACTTTTCCTATGAAAGATCTGACAAAGAAGTGATGGTTCTTGATATCCAAGGCTGTGGATGTACTCTCTTTGATCCTGAAATTTGCTCAAAAGAACTCTTGTCTGATGACAAGGTTTTGTTTTGCACTGGCAATTTATTCACCAAAGCAATTAATGCTTTTATTGAGAAGCACAATTGCAATATGTATTGTCAACTTTTAAAACTAGGTGCACTTGAGGCAGTTATGTCAAAATAGGCCAAATGGATGCATCATTGAATCATCCAGTTTTAAATGAAACCATAAACAGTGCTAAATGAACTCATTAGCTAGAGAGGATTTCATTTACACATCAAATACATGTACACTGTAGTGCACTAGGGCACTACTATATAATCCCTTTTTTCAGTTTTGTTTATAACAGGTTAGTAAAAACCACTCTAGAGCTTAAAAGGGCTCATAAAACAAACAATGTAGTGGCAGGGGTTTTTTGAGGGGAGGGGGACTATTTTGGTGTGGAAAAACTATAGTTTATTATTGTTGCTATTTATGAGATTTTGTATAAGTATTGGTTTTGATTATACAGTCAATACCATTAACATTGTCCATGTAAAATAGAGATTAACATGACAACAAATATCACGTGATTCTTTGTTTATTCGTTTTCAGAATTAAAATTTCGAGTTATAACTTTATAATGAGAGTAACAGTGAACAGGGAATTATATATATAAACTCTACGTTCACAATTAATGCTAGTATTGAGCATTTAGAGCGAATTTATGTTGTATCACGTGAGACATCACTTGTAGTGTTAATGTGTTTGTAGGTGGACAAGGTTTATGACATTGACTGTATCCCTAATTTGTAATTTGTTCGTGTTAAAGAATAAAGAGTATTTTATTGGACTTTTATTGATGCTTTCTCATGATCAGGTTTTTATACTGTGGTTTTTATACAATGAACTCTGATCAAATGAGACTGCTTCTGTCAATATTCTGAACAGTGCAGAACAATTTATACTGTTATGTTCTGCAATGTTAGAATATCAAAAATCACAGTAATCTTAGAATAGTTTAAAAACTCTACCTTAGCTGTCACTGTAAAATTCAGTCCCTACTGAAGCACAGACAAATTTAACAGCCATATTTGTTTTTTTTGAATAAACAATAATTAATTGCACTTATTTTCTGTTCTACATGATTGTCTCACTAGTTTGCTTAGTTCAATTGTAAGAAAAATTGTAGTGCAAAATTGATTATGAATTTCATATCACTATACCAGCTTGCATTTGTATATGAGTAAATAAATATACACCTATTTCAATAAACGTAGCTGGGTCGGAAATCTGAGACCCAAAGGAATTGTGGGCATGAGAAAAAAACGTACTTTGAGAACGTCTAGTGAATGACTACAAATGCCGTCACCTTTAAGGGATTGAGATTGACCGTCGCCATATCAAAAGTAAGTGAAAGAAAATTTTGCAGATTTTATGAGAAAAACCCAACCTCCCACAATTCCATTCGGTCTCAGATTTCAGATTTCTGACCCGACTACGTTTATTGAAAAAGGTGTATAAAAAGGAATGATACATACTAAAGAAAAGCCTACATGTAGCTATACACTATAATCTATGTTTTCCTTTAGGTAACGAAAAGCATTTGCAAAATCACCAACATCTAGATCCAGTGGATCTCCAATAACTGATTCACACTTTTCTCTTAAGTCATCTGGCAAATAGGTATCATTGTCCAACAATACATTTGAAAAGTCAGCTACCTCCTCCAGTTGTTCTTCTGTAACCTCAAGACCTTTAAAAATAATACAGGATTATGTAAATGTATTGTAAAAAAAAAAGAAGAAAAAAAAGATAAAAGTAAATACAATGACATCCCCCTCAGGATGGAAATTTTGGACAAAAACTTTTTAGAAAACCACAAATTGTCATAGAATTATAGCAGAGCAGGTAGGCCCTTGACCTCCCCTTCCAGTTCAATGTTGGTCAGTTGGGTAGAGAGTTGACCGAGTAGTAGTTGTTGCAACATATTAATCAGAAAATTGAATGAGAGGTGTACTTCATACCACATTCTTGTAGTCCATACTTTTCTGGAAAGCTGTACACATGATTGGGGACCCCATCAGGAAGAGAAGTGTTCTTCTGCTCACGGATCCTGTGAGAATTCCATACCACATCCACAAAGGTGTCAATTTCTTTCTGGACTATTGGGATCATTATATATGCTAGAAGAAGCCTAACAAATAACAATGAACATTTCAATGAAATCAATATTAGAAGTGAATTACATGATAGAGTATGTGGCTTTCATCAACCTATGAAATAAAGTGTGCATACAGTGTAGTCAGGTATACAGTTGAGTATAGTAATTATATAATAATGAGCCAACATTTATTTCACAGGTTCATGAAATCATTCTGTTACATGTCTTGCACTGATATGTTGACTTGAGAGAACTAAATATTGTCATAATGCAAAAAGTACATGATTCCTTTCCAGTCATCTTACCGATGAATTTCATCTTGAGGATCATAATAACCATGATCTTTTAGCTGATTAAGTGGCAGCTTGTAATATTTTTCTAGTCTTTCGTGGAGCTCTCTCCACCACCTCTCAATCTGTAATTTCATATATATATATATATGTAAACCTAATTGAAGTTCAAAATATGATACCAAAGTGCAGCATTGCATCATACCTTTTAGTCTCATAGTCTATAATCTAAGTTTTGAACATGACAACATTTCTTCAATTAGCTATATATACATCACATGCTATAATTTATTCAATGATTACATAGGTTATATTTTGGGTGCCAGAGCTTTATTTTGCTAGGCCGGCCCACCATGCAGCTGCAAAAAAGTTTAACATTAAACATTTAAGCTCAGTTTTAAACTATGGGAGTTTTGGGCACACATGCAATACTCTCCCCTGTGACGATACTCTCATGGGGGGAGGGACTCATGGACGCAGAAAAGATTATTCCTATGGCTGTGAAATGAGCCTAATTGAGGGTGGTATGCAAAACAACAATACATAACACCCAACCAAGCTCTGAAACTAGGGGTTCAAAAATGTATACCACCTCTCATTTAAATTTAGGCTTTTACTCAGTGACAAATATGGTGCCCACCCCCCCCCCCCCCCCCCCCCAAATAGAGCAAACAGGCTCACCTGGTTTGAAGTTGATGGACCAAAAAGTACTGTATCCATTGGATCTATGTCACCATGGTGTTGTCGTAGATAGGCATGCATAGTCGCCATCACACCAGTTTCTGTGCCCTTATCAAGTCTTAACCTGTTTGCAATCGTGCGTGTTTTATACAAGTATTCGAGATAGAACCTCCCAATGATGTTGGGATCGCTGTTACTAATCCAAGCTTTAGCCCAGAGAACTTTTCGACTGCAAGTGTCAATGCAACCATACACTGCAATTGGGAAGGTGCTATTTTGAAATCCCATCAATTTATCGTGGCCGTCGAGTGAATGAACAAAGTTTGGCCCAGGGGATGAAAAATGTCCTTTCGGCTTTTTCTTTTTGCACATAGGGGCTCTCTGCTCCATTGCTTCTGGATTGACGTCGTACATGACAGCGTACACTAAATCTCGAGGCACGTTTAAATCATGAACTTGGCGCACCTTTTTATGCAAGGCTCGATACCCGAGCAGCTGTCCTGGTCCGTCTAGTTCTTTTCTGACGGTAGTTTTGACTTGGTCAATTGTGACGTTCCGGTCAGTAAAACTTATGTCGAAGTACCTCAGCCGTCTGTCCAAAGTCCTCAGACTCCAAGCATATTCTTCAAAATCTCTTGCCATGAAGTCGAGTATCTCTTCACGCTTAAGACCTTCCTTGACATATTTGCACAAGGCTTTTTCTAAATGCTCGTCTTCTGTCCATCCAGCGTTCCTGATTCTAACCGACGCCATGTTGAATGTTACTGTAAGAGGGCATCGAAATGCATTCTGGTCTATGGCAGCGATAGGCCAGCGATCGAACTTTTTTTTCTTTTTTTCTTTTTCCTATGGCAGCCATAGGCCATGGCCGTTATTGTTTTATTTGCAAAAAAAAATGCATTGTCTATGGCAGCGATAGGCCATCGGGTTTTTTTAATTTAAATTGAAATGATTTTAATTTATTTTTACTTTAAATTCTTTTTACTTCAATTAAATTGATTTTGTTTTACTTTCATTTTAAATTGAAATGATTTTTCTTTATTTTTACTTTTCATTTTAAATTGATTTTGTTTTTCTTTATTTTTACTTTTCATTTTAAATTGATTTTTTTTTACTTTTATTTTAAATTGTTTTTTTTTCTATTTTAAATTGATTTTTCTTTTATTTAAAGAGTAAAAAAAATAATGAAACAATAAAAAACAATAGTAAATGAAGAAAAAAATGAGAAAAAAATACAAAAATGAGGAATTTTCCTTATGGCAGTTATAGGCCACCATAGCTAGGGGATGCATCATTTGGTAAAGGATGCCATAGCAATAACATCTATGTAAGTCAAGCTATTTATCGAAATATGCAATGAATGAAGATAGACTATAACAAGGGAGCCTAATGTTATTCTAATTGAGGGGTTTAGTACTCGCTAAATTAATGGTTATAACATGTTCTGTTGATCTGCTCAAATGCCATACACTGGTGGAGCAGGAGCAGGATCCACAACTGGACAGTGCATCCTGTGGCGAATGGTTGTTCTGTTGCGGACTGGTAAAAAAGCACGACCAGCAGTTATTATTGAGCTGTCTTCCCGTTGATTGATTTGCAGTCGATGGAGACGTAGGGGATGGTTTCTTGGTTCAACTTCCTCATCATACTCTGGCCTCTGGTCAAATGATGGAAGCTCATCAGTGCTAAACCTCTCATTTAAATTCCAATAATAGAAGGGCAGCTGATTATCCATTCTCTTCTTGAATTCCCTGTGTAAAACAAACAAAAGAGAAGCTCTATTACCAAAAGCTATGGTAGAAAAAACGATAATGAAATAAATGTAAGGCTTTAATATTATTACTTTGTGCCATGTCAATTTTTCATCTAACCCATCAGATGGAAATATTTCAATGACAACATGAGTACTACATGCTTGGGTTCTGACAAAACAATTCCACTACATTGACTTCTTAATCTTGTATTTCAGACCATTGCCCAATGTCAGTGTTGAAAAGTCATACAGGTATTTTGATATACATGTAAGATAACACTGCTCCTGTACATGTACCTCTAAATATACTTTCTTTTTTTTTAAATGACACACTAATGATATTGACCAAGATCAATGTTGCAACTTTGCACAATTTGGTTCCATTGCCCTGTGCAAATTACAGTTGAATCATAGAGCCTGAGAACTTGTGAATCTCATTTGCTTCATGTGTTTTCATCATCATTTTGAAACAAACCTGACAAGTTTCGGCCACAGCTGAACAAAATCCTTTAATGTAAACACAACACCAAGATATCTATGGACCATGCTGAAAATTGATTCCAAGTCATCAGTTCCACCTGCCCTGGGGTGCTCTGGGTAACCAATGACATGATTCAGTCTCCTCCTGTGCTCTTGACTTTCTATGTTGCTAATTATCTCGATAACTGTTTCCCGTGAGAAGCCACAAACATACTCGATTGGTCTGCAAGACAGGTAGTAAATATTTTATTGTATGTTTCAACACTAGCGAAACCAGCAATTCCAAATACAGTGGAACCTTCATTCAGCAGACACCCTCGGGACAAGGACAGGTGTCCCCTTAATGAAGGTTCCACTGTAAAATATTGCACATGGGTTATTATCTTACTAACAAAGGTAAAATATTGGATGAAGTTATAATACACACATTTTCAGCCCCTTTTATTCCTAATGGTATCTGGACAATAACTTGCATATACCGTATTTACCCGTGTATAAGCCGCACCTTTTCACCCAAAATGTTCGTTAAAAATCAGGGGTGCGGCTTATCTATGGGAACACCTAGAAAAGTTATAAAAAAATTGCATAAATAACCATTTGTTTAAACTCCACTGTATGTGGATACCACTAAACCTTAATTATTAAAACTAAACTAGAAGCATTGGTCATTGCTTTCGCACATTTGGTGGCTCTTAAAAGAGCCGTTTGTGTTATGTGGTTTAACTAAACCATCCCTGTTAAAAGGTCTTTCAAGCAGTTTACAGTCGCTTTCCTTGAACAGCTAAACGTTACAACCTACCTTAGATCTAACATATTAGAATTTTGTGAATATTTAAACGTGATTAAGCTTATTTACCTTCCAAAACATGCTGATTCGCAGCGCTTGTCAAAGCATGCATCTAAACAACCAGGCATTCTTTGCAATTTTACACGTGGGAGATTGGCACTAGTTAATGAAAATCCAAGATGGCAGACCAGACCTACTCATGCAAGTATTGTTTCGCCAGAAAACCTTTCTTGCTCTAGCGATTAAAGGAAAGCGGTTCCTTGGAATTGTTTTTAGTTAATTGGGGAATAAATGCGGAAGAATTCTGGAGTGATTTAAAGACTGCAGGTTAAAATATACACAAGAAATTACAAGGCAAGTTGAACCATATTCGATCGAATTAAAGTTGTGATTAAGTCCCTTTGCATTAAATTATATCAAAGCGCCACTGCATACGGACATGTTCTCCAGGTTTACCTGTTAATATCAAGAGAAGAGAAGTCGTACTGTTGTTTATGCCATGGCATCCACTTCTGTAATATGGTGTTCAACATTTTGTAGTTGTACCGACACCTCTGTAACTGAGTAAGGCCCCTGCCATCACTAGCCTCATGCCACTGGGCCAGCACTCTAACAAATATGGCTTCTTCATGGAAACCATGGTCCTCCAGCGATTTGGCTACCAGGAATGATAGCAGCCGCTCTGCATCCACATTACTTTGTTTCCTGGTACCAACCAGGGCTGCATGTGTCAAGCCACTACTGGGGTCAGATAGTACAGTATCAAAAGCATCATAGTCCAGTTCTGGGTTGTTTCCTTGTCTGATGCTGTTGGCGGCTCGTCGGAACACATGATTGTGGTCCCCACGGTCATATCTCAACGTACCAGTGATGGAGTCCACCTCGGGTACATAGAGATAGAGGAAGAAATCCACTCCTCTCTCCTTCCAGTAACTTATTGTGGACTTGAATATACAAGTGGCAGCAATGGATCTCAGCATGTCCAGCACAGACTCTGGAACATTGGACCTGAATGGATAGGGGGTATATCCAGCTGGAACCATGGTTCCTCTTATGTTCTTCAATGCATCTTCTAGATTCATGCCACTCGACTGCAGTGTGTGAAGTTGGGTTATAACATCATCAGATATGTCTGGATTTGGCCTAGCAACCAACGGCTGTCCATCTGGATCAACTAAAATGCATAAACTAACGTGAAAACATAATATCTAAAAAAATGTGTTGACCACTAATTCTTTAGGGATGAAACTAAGAAAAGTAACAAACTAGCCATATGGAAAATACCCTTACATGTGACATGCTTTTGCTTAGCTGCATTTTCAGTACACACAGGTGCTTCAACAGATTTCAGCTACATGTACATCTACTGTTCCTTACCTCCAATTTGGGCCAGCATTTCCAGGAGGACTTTCTTTGACAATTTCCTACAGCTTTCCTTGGCATCATGCTTTATCTGCCATATATGCAGGGGCTGAGATTCTCCTTGTGTTCGAAGAGAGCAGAACTCGCCATCAGTTACAGTACCTATATAATTTTTATTTAGAAAACATATATCACATATATCTTGGTCTGCATGCAAGTAATACTCCTTTTGTCATCATGTGCTATTCCAAGCTGTACAATGTCACAAAGTCATTACATACACATGTAATGTACTACATTGTATGAACATAATATTGTAACATGAATTTGAAAAGATCAGTTCTGAAGGCTAGGGACTAGAGTTCACATGATCTGTATAACTAGGGCACACGTTTTGGCACAAAATTGCTAGAATTTGCACATTTTTTTTTTAATCCCCTTGATTTTCACAGGTTGAGGAGTCAACTCTCCTTACTTTTGTTATTTTGGTCTCCTACCCTTTTTACGGGAGGGGGGAGATATGCCATTCCCCCCCCCCCCCCCCCCCACCTCCCCCAGATCATGAAGTGAAAAGTGAGCCCTGATTACTATTTATGGACTACATAGTAGGAGCTCAGAGAAACTGAAAGGGCCTGAGGTAATTTTCCAAAATACTAAACTGTTTTGTTTTATGTATTCATGTATCTCATGAGGTAACAAACAAGATCTTACCTGCCAAAGTTAAGCCTGCTTTGACCATTTCCTGCTTGAGTTCCTTGTTGATGTCTCGGATGAATTGATCCTTTATGGAAACATAAGGAATATACCTTACTGGTAGAGCATAAGGCTTATTGTTGCGTCTCTCATCAGAAATCATCGTTACCAATGTGTGTAGCACAAGATCTTTTCTTCTTGAAAAGATTTCTCATGTACCGACATGCATCTAATTTAAGTTGTTTCAGGGAAATCTTGATAATCTATAACAAGGAAGAAACAAATAAATTTAATAATGCGTTGAAATGACCAGGATATTAACATGGAAACAAATTTGGTAAATAACTGTGCAACCTGAAACATTCTAACATAATTATATTACATCCTACAAAAACCCTACTTGTTTTTTTACACTTCCCTTTAATTTACAAACAACACTGTTCAGTGAAAGCTCTATACAAGGGCCCTCTATCATGTATAAAATACATCTGATTAAAAAGGTTGCTATTGATGATTGGGCTGTATACCCTGCAAAGCTTTCTGGTCTCTCTAGGATGTGGTAAACATCATTCATTAGGCAGTGCTTACTAGCTATTTCATCAAACAGAAAGCCCTATCTTTTTATGATTCCATGGATACCAGAGCAACCATGTTCATTTGTGGGCTATGAACCACGAATCACTGAAAGCAACTTTTTTTAATTAGGTGTACAAAGAAAGCAACAAAATACATCATCACAAACTATTTATAACAACGTTGTACAATTCTGTTACATTATCAAGACAGAAGATGTAATAATCAATATTATTTACCTTCATGTCTGTATTAGTAGATGGGCCCAAGTGAGACAACACTTCTTCAAACTCATATGCCAGCTGCTGGGCTTGTTGTAACAGTTGCTGATACTCTACAACTTCCCAATTCAAATTCTTTAATGTCTCCTCTGATACACCAGCTCTGTTGAACTTAACTCGGAAATTATCAGTTGCACTGGTTAATCCTTCTTTAAGGAATTCTTTATCGCCCTGCAGCTCATCAATAATCTTTCTTAATACTAGCTCACACGCCTCTTTTGACACAACATCTGTCAACATATCATCCAACTCTCGCAACCGTCTGTCATATTGAGCTCTCAGCTCATGCAGCTTTCCGTCTCCAAGGTCTACATCCCCATTCCAAACTCTTCGGCAAGACTCCATCAACCCACTTTTCATATCGGTAGCATCCAGCTTTATCCAGTAGCGGCCATCTGGGTTTGCCATCTTCAATTCACTGAGGCTGTTGATCTGTATTTGAAAATAAGAAGGCTCAACATTAAGTGAAATTTGTCAAACAAAAAAGCTTATTATGCTGAAAATAAACACATTTATTTAATATTTATAGTTTGCATTTTGTTAATGGCCATCCAAAAAGTTCCGGAGTTCGTGCACTTTATTTGTGAGACAGGGCAGATATCATGTTTATAGAGTGTACAGTCTATCAAAAGTGCTACATTATTAATAGTTAATACAATTTCATGGATCAATATCAATTTCAATCATTAGTTTAATAATTTCAATCATTAGTTTAATGGATATCACATAGAAATATGGAGAGATTTGCCTCTTATTTAATCACTGTGACAATGGATTGAGTGTAGATTAAATAAACAGAAGTACATGTATTTCAAACCTTAATAGCTGTTCCTGGTGATTGTTCTGTTTCAACTGACTGCCTTCCTCTACTTCTCTGAGTTTCTATAGATGTCCTTGCTATGTTAACCTTTGCCTGAAATTAAATTGCTTTAATAAATATTTTACAACATATATCAGTAATATAGTAATCTGATTGACTGAGAGCTACAGCTGTATATTCAATGTCATTTCAACATTTATGATGCCATCTATAATCAATAACGAGACAGACAATGGAAACATATATTAATATGATTTGCTAATTGTGTTATATACATTGGCAACAGTAAAACATTATATCACATACTAAATAAAATAGGGGAGCAGGTAAAAACAAATGCTTTTTGACATACCCACCTTTGACCTAACAACTTTGAGGAAAAAAGAGAAAATTTGAGAACAACAACAACAACTTTTTTTTTATATTTACAAACAAAAAATATTACAATTACACTGCCCCGCAAATAGCTGAAGCTAATCGTGGCGGGACGTGAATAATTGAGGAAAATAAACAATTAGTCATTCAGGGAAAGAAGGAGATGAAAAACAAGACAGAGAAAAAGTAGAAATCAACATAGTCATCCTCATATTCTAATATTGTTTTAAGTAACTTATGTATCTTTGCTTTAATTTTTTTTTGCATTTGTTTTGTACACATGTTGGTATGCAATTCCAAATAATTGCACCTGTTCTTGAAAATGAAAGCCTTTGTACTTCTAATCTTGAATGATCAATTTATAAGTTCCCATTAGCAGCCTTCGTTAATTGTTCCTTCAATAGGAGATATTGTAGTTGAGTCTACGAATAGCAGTTTCAGCGGTATTGACCCAAACGCCTCACTTCAATGTAATGAAGCGCTATTCAAACTGTGTATCTAAATTAGTCGTGCTTGTTTAGGAGGGTGTTGGTGTCGTGTAAGAATGATGGTTTCAATAGCGCTTCATTACATTGAAGTGAGGCGTTCGGGTCAATACCGCTGAAACTGCTATTCGTAGACTCAACTACAATATCTCCTATTCCTTCACTTCATCGCATAGGGCTTGGTTTTCTGCTCTGAGTTGTTTAGTTTTTTCACCCCTAGCCATGTTCACTTACACACTGATATCATAGAAACTAATTGGATTTTGACGGAGCTCTGACTCTTGTGACCATTTAGCTCGAAGGTCAATGTTAAAGAAAAAACCTTGTATTTGATTTGTCTCAAACTATCGTTTCAGGATTAACATGTTTGCTATCACCCCTAGGAGTAAATTGGCGGTGAAAAATTAAGGGGGGAGGGGGGTACCATACACTGACCACTGTGTATGGTGGAGAAAGTGGTCCCTATAAAGAGCATTTGTTTTGACCTAAGATAATTTTGGTTTGTCACATTCAAGTTTAATGCTTTCATTTCATTTTGACAAAATACTGACTGCTAAAAATTTTGTCATACCATTATATGCTTGGCTTTTCCTGTTAGATTAGTTAATGTGAGAAAAAGCCCATTGATCAAGTACTAAACTGAGGATTAATACCTTCAATGGGTAGCCATAATCGCATGGGTCACACCCACTCCACATGGGGCCCCGGAACAATCGGCTGAACCTGTTTGGAAATTCAGTGTCCATTGTTTCCAGCCATGTCTTGTAGTCGTGGGGCTCTCTGATCTGAATTTGCATGACAATGAGAATATGTAAATATCATCAGCAGTCTGACAGTGACTTTATATAATATAATTATATATATGTACTATTTGTTATGGTATGGAGTACATTTTTACAAAAAAATATTACAATTATAATTTTTCATTCTTTATAAACTTTCTTCAGTGAAAGTTATTGGCCTGGTTTTTAAGAAAATGGTTGTTTCCATTCCAAGGTAATGCATGTGGGAAACTCAAAGAACTACTTGTCAGACAATATTCTGTTTAACTGTTGGACCCCACTGCCATTGGAGTAGCTAATAATGTGAAATATTAAAACAATTTACAGATTTAAATAATACATATTTTAAAAATGACCCCCTTACTTGCTGTATATGAGTGCATGTGAAGAACTCCACATTGTACTGTATCAGTCCAAATGGCATCCTGTCTACCGGCATTAGTGACTCATTTGTCCCTGGGCGATTCTTGGCCAAGCCCTCGATGAACTTGTAAACAATGTTGTTTTTTCCATTTGTCTGAAGATGGCTCATTGCTCGCAATGAAAGGGAAACAAAATCGCCGGGGTTGCTATTTATGCCATGTTGTGTGGCCAGGTGAGAAAATAGCCTGTTTCCCACTTCTTCGCTCTGCTCTTTTGTCATTATCTGAAGACAATTGTCAAGAAGCTGGACATGGGCATCAATCTTGCCACCAACTTCATGTAGGAGATTAATCAGCAGATCAATCTTGGCCTTCACTCCTAGACGTTCCAGTAGGTCATTGGCAACTTCCTTACATTGGCTAGGAGTGAGATGTGACCATATTTTCTGTTTAAGAGACTCAGTTGTCTTTAATTTTGCAGCGGCTGGACTGCCAATGTCATCTTGGCCTACCCCAAGATAACTCTCTAAGGAGAGGCCCAGTGCACTCTCTGCCTCCTCCACGTCTTTATAAGACTTGGCCAGGGTTAACTGCACCTGTTGTCTCACAGAGGGACCTAAAAAGATACAAAGTAAAGAGTTAAAGCCATTAAATTCTGCTCTCTGTTACAGTCAACTATCCCATAGGTGCCCACCCTTGCAGCATAAAAAGGGTGGCCTATTATCACATTATGCCATTTTTAACTTTACCTTTTCTGACAATTGATGTATTCGCTGTTTCATTTATATATTTGGCTGCCTCCTTCCAGTAAGGATGTGTTGCACTCATGGATGGCCACTCTTTTTCTGATGACTGCAGGTCACTGTGAAGGGCAATGAACTGCACAAGGGCAAGCAATTCTTTTTTCATCCATGGGTTATATGTGCGTTGTTTGTTTGGTGTAACTCTTGCTTGTGATAAGATTCTTTTTGCAGCCTAGAAAAATAGTACCAGATGTATCGATATCCAGACGTTTCTTACATTTTATGCATCAGTTACTAATAGATGGACCATTTGAAAATTGATATTTGGGGGGGGGGGGGGGGGGGGGGGGGGGGGGTACTGTGAATCCCCCAAAACAATCGAGCAAGCCGAATTTAAACAAAAAGAATTGTGCGAGCCAAAATCACCCAGGAAATCAGGTCCGAAGCCAGGGGAAAAAAGCGTGCTGCAATAGGAGTCCCCCCCCCCCATCAATTTTCAAATGCTCCATCCCTCAGCTTAAAAATAAACTGCAATACATTTGTTACATCATCAGTAGATACTTTTTGTGCAAATGGTGACTTAATGACGAGCTATTTAACTGCTATATTAGTAAAATTACAGGGGCAAATGCCATGTGATTTTCAAATCATCTTCCCATACGCAGTGTAAAATAAAGAACAACATGCGTGTTATTACGATTCTGCAAAACAAAATTAATATAATCTTACCAACTGTGCTGATGATGGGGAATTTTGGGAGAAAAGAGCTCTCTTCGAAGATCTTGTAGACGTGGGAGTCGTCGCTGAAGGAGCGTATCTGTTTTTCTTTTTTTTTTTGTTGGAGTTCGGCCGGTAGCTACACGGCCACGTTTTCCAGCACCACTTGGGCCAGGCTCCTAAGAAAAATTATGATGAAATAATTTTCACTTTATTTTACAATAAAAGAAGAAACGCATGTTATGTAATTTGTTATGTAACTTTTCTCGCACAAATGACTTCACGAAATACTCAACTGTTTTGCGAATTCAGAGCCGAATTTGTCGAAAATATAAGGTATACACAGAGTAAATGAATCGCGTATAATAATTAAACAAACACTTCCGAGGCTTGCAATATAAAATTATTCGGTAGTACCGTGCCTAAGATGAAGGAAAATATTCAACACATTTCGTTTTCACGCCTTAGAGCTCAAGGTTAGTGTGAACTCAACCGGCGTCATTTTCAGTAATGGCGGCAAAAGTGGTCGTGTTCACTTACGATTTTCTTTGACCCAACGTGGAGTCAATTGGAGTCAATTGTATGTAGTGTGTTGTGTGACTATCGAAGAGCTGTCTCAAAGGAATATTTACCCTTTGACTCTCTATATTGTGCTTGAAAAGAATAAATTTCTGCGACTCACCCATGCGGTATGAAAACTTTCAAGCGTGACACCACAAATACAAATGACCGAAGTTCGAGCATAACAGGGCTTAACTCTAAAAAAATAGGGTAAATAGAATGATGTTATGATAAATTTAAAGAGAATGGCATTGTACTTACCATGGAGCGATTTTGTAGGCTGAATTTACATCGTGGAAGTGAGCTATCCAGTCATGTTTTTTCCAACGATTTGCTAATTAACATTCATAACGAAGCGCGAACGGTGGTCATGGGAAGGCCCTCCGGCCCCCCCTTGCATGCAGCTAAGGAGCTCAATGGGGAAGAACGTGGAACTTAGCCTTGGTACCAGAAAATTTGCTCAAAATGGTAAGATATCTGAAAATAAAATCATATTTGAAATTATACTTACGAAGTGTTATTTGAGTGACAAAATAAAATTATTAGTTATTATTAATTAAATAAGAGTATAGTATGCTATTTAAACAGCTATTTTTTAACATAACTACATCTATTTATCTATATTTTAACAGACACGACAATCATTGAAGGTTCCCAACAGACAAGCAATGTAGCAGAAAATGCCAGGGCAACCAGTAAGTAGCCTATCTCTATGTCTACTATCACTGAGTGCAGAAATCCAGATTCGCACAACTATTTAAACAGCTATTTTTTTACATAACTACATCTATTTATCTATTTTTTAACATAACCATGCTTTTAACAGACCCAACAATCATTGAAGGTTCCCAACAGACAAGCAATGTAGCAAAGTGCGAGGGAAACAAGTGAGTAGCATATCTCTATTTCAACTATCACTGAGTGCAGAAATCCAGATTCGCACAACTGAAAATTCCAAGTTCAAATCTTGGAAATGTGTACACAAAAACACAGAAAATAAATTATTGGGAACTTATTTATTTGGCAAGTAAAATGAATATAAGAGGGGGTTTCATAAGATGCACTGACACATTTAATCTACTTTTCCTTATTGATAGGCAATAAAGAAACTTCTTATAATGCATTGCCAGAGGAGAACAAATCTAAACTGAAGACTCTCCTATTCATATTGGACCGCTTTTCAATACCATTCGAAGGTTACCATGAGTTCACTCAGGTTAGTCTAAACTATTAGAACATATACAGCTAACATTTGTATTTATTAATGTTTACCACCCGGAGGTGGACAGAGAACCTCAATAGGTTTGAAGCCCTTGTAAGGAGGTTTCCAAGTACCTACGATTTATCGTCGTTATCCGAGATGTGCAAAGGTCCAACCATTTGAAGTTTGATCACAAAGGCAGCACCTTCTACTCAGTTAAACTCGTCAGCAATAGATGAGCTTGGGATTAGGTGTCATGAGGCTGCCACAACAGAGGAGCTAACCATGGTAACCAACACAGTCCACCACCTGACACCAGTCACACTGAGGATTCAGTGGAATACTTAACTTCCTAATACTTACCTTTGGGGAGAGGAGGGTGGGAGCAAAGGTCCGCTAAAACCAACACAACAAACGGCAAAACCAGCCATAAGTTGGATCCGCTACAATCCACAACAAGAACCTTGTGGGTTCCAAAAGCCCCTGCACTGGCTCCTGGACACCCCGCATCATGCTTAGAATAAAGAGGGAGACCGCTGGCCAGCATTGTCTCGATTCTAACTTAGCCACATTTATTTTAGGACCCTGAGTGTTGGTCCAGCTAGGGATTGAACCTGCGACCTCCTGCACAACAGACCGGAGTTTAATCACTGAGCCAACCGGGAGGCGGTCTAACATTTTGAACTCTAGCCCTAAGACAAAGCAAAACAGCATATTTTATTTTATTTGTTAAACCTTATTTTTGTTCATGCCCAGGTGAATAGTTCCCTTCCCCGATTATACCTGCTAGAGGGTTGTCAGCGTTCCATTGACGGTCAATGGTATAATGACATTCGGCATACACCAGGAAGCAATCCAGGGGCTGAG
Source organism: Actinernus sp. WN-2022 (assembly GCA_030867875.1). Taxonomy (NCBI): domain Eukaryota; kingdom Metazoa; phylum Cnidaria; class Anthozoa; order Actiniaria; family Actinernidae; genus Actinernus; species Actinernus sp. WN-2022. The sequence goes on along the minus strand of JAOWCC010000936.1, from coordinate 36,614,070 downwards.
CTGTCATTTAAAGTTCTCCTAGAAAACGAAATTGCAAAGCATGTAAGTACAAAACTAAAACAGTTGTATGGCTTAACATATTTTGCACTATGAACTCAGTGAGGCCTGCAATACTATCTAGTCAATCACAACAAAAGTTTAATTACAGCTAAAATGTTACAATAATTATTATTTAACATGTCAAAATATTAATACTTTTAGATTTCAGAAGCAGCATCAACCACAGTGGGCGACGTGGATGGTGTTCCCAAAGTATTCAAGGTAAAGTAAATTATATAAAACTTTGTTTCGGTCTGCAGGGTTCTCGGTATAATTTTTATCAGATGGTAAATTTGATAAAAATAGGTGGCTGAACTGGTAGAATGTAATAACAAATTCATAACCAAGCTACCAACTTATTGGTTAATTGGTGGCAGTAATCTCTTCGGCTAATCGTAAATACAATGTGATATTTTATTTAAAAAGTGTAGTTAAACTTGGCTATTGTTGTATTTATTATCGTAGAGATAGTATGTCAAGGTCCAGCAACTTGTTTGTGCGCTACTTTTCTATTTTACAAGATGGAAAAAAGTGATGGCAAGCAGTGGTAAGAAAATGTTGAAGCCCAAAATATTGTCAAAAATACAACGACACCATGTATGTATGTTTAACAAAATTGAATGTTTATGAAAACAATCTAACCTTATATAATTTATTATTTACTGTATTCGTTTCATTTTTAGGAAATCACACAATTGCAGTAATCAAGACCTCTGAAGACTATGAGAGTTTGCAGACATGCCTTAGAAATGTTACAAGAGAAGTAAGTGCCCTTTGTACGGAGGGAGCAATTCTTCTTAGGTGGTGACTATTAGGTTTGTTATTTCAACTTAAAAGGATATTAACTGGCCACAGTTGTTCGAAAGTGGATAACTCCTATCGAATGGATAAATCACTATCCAGTGGATAATTTTGAACAAAACCACATTCTACAAATATGAAGCTCGTCTTTAATTAGTTTTATTGTAATATTATTGTAGTTCCTTCTCCTTGCACTTGGCATGAAGGCAGCAACTTCAAATAACAGCTGCATTTACTGCAAGATCCCCAAAAGTGACAGGTAATATATTTATTTATGCATACAATCATACAGTATATATACATTTAATAACCAGTACCCAGTGCTCAGAACCGTACTGGTTCTTCAATAGTTATTGAATGTTTTAGTAAGCAAATGCTGGTTTTCTTATTTCAGATGTAACATGACAAAACCACTTGGGGCCTATGAGGCACGCAAGCTGTCGTCGAACTGGTACAAGGAGCCTGGTTGTAGAGGCTCTCCACTATTCGCAATACCAATTGACCATGTTGTTGTGGATGAGTTACATATGTTGATGAGGGTGATGGATAGACTAGAAGCAGGAATTATTAGGGAAGGATTGGGATGAGGTATTGCATAAGAATGCATGTACAATGCATCATTTGATTAAATCTGATATACGATGATATAACTTGACAATAGTTTCTGATATCCATGTTCTTCTTACGCCTTATTTCAAATGCATTCTCAACAGCTTGACAATTTGGGAAAGCCAAAGTCACAACAGACAAGAAAACATGAGGAAGATCTGATCAAAGCTGTGAAAGATTGTGGCATCTCCTTTGCCACAGGCTCGGAAAAAAAGAAACTTCTAAACCACTTGCCTGAGAAGTTTCAGTCTTTTCTAAGTCAACTAAAAGCTTGTGGGTGGTAAGTTAGTTTGAAACATTAAAATTTAACGATTACTTTACTCAGCTACTCGAAGCAAATATCATTTAACAAATAAAGAAGGCAAAACCATGTTTTATACTCTGGTAAAACATGGCATTTTAGCCAATCAGTATGCGCGTACTATCCTATTTATATAATAATGCATAATCAAAGTCCATCACGTAGGAGTCAGCTGGGTCAGTCCCGAAAAGGTTTACTTATGGTGACAGTGTACAGGTTTCATTTAATATATTATACATTATTACTGTTGCAGAACTTCAGACATCTCTACAAGATCATTAGCAACTGGGAACCAGACACTGAAATGATGGCAACATTTTTCATCAATGTAATTAACTAATTAATCCGAAACTGACCCCTTAAAGCCAACATAATAAGTAAACAAGCTAAAGTGGCTAACTCTAAAGTTCCTGTAAACCTAAGTGTTGGTGGGCACGTTAAACACTGAAAAACTGAAAAAAAAAACATTTTATTACCGTTTTCACTGAGGAAGTTTCAAGTCTCGTTTGGAAAAGTGTATTTAGCCGATTGTCAATCAAATGCATTGTCTAGTCTCAAACAAAGCTTTCAAAGGCGTACCACCTAGACTTAATTAAATCTTGGCAGTACTTTGATTGACGGTCAGCTAAATGCACTTTTTCAAATGAAACTTTAAAACGTTCACAGTCGCACTTTGATGAAAACAGTAATAATGATGTGCTCTCTCTGACATATTGTTTCTAAACTGCTCTTACCTTTTAGGCGAGAGAATGGGGTAGTCAGCTGCTCGCCATGAAAGGGCCAGGTTATGGACAGACCTGTCCTATAACACCATACATTCACGTCATTGTGTACCATGTGCCAGAGATTTTTAAAAACTACAAAACAATGAAAATGTTCACAGGTTAAGGTATGTAATAGTATTGCCATATCTTTTAAGCCACACTGCATCATTTTCAGAAACTTTAAAGGCTGCTTAAAATGATTGCAAATGAATAAACATGTGAACAAAAATATCATAGTTAATATCTAATAAGCAAATTAAATATATAGAAATAAGTAATTGTATTTGGTATTTGATCATTGCACGCACCTATATCTGATTTTAGGTGTAGAGAAAAAGAATGATGATGTGAGACGTTTTTTCCACCGGAAAAGCAATAATCCTGTGTACCGAGAAGCGGCAAGAACTTCTACCAGACCACGAGAGCGGCGCCCATACCAGAAGAAAAATCATTCCTTTTGGCATGAAGGTGCTATAGTAGTAACTATACTACTTGCTATAGTAGTAACAGCAAAGAAGCCACTCAAAAGAGATCTCAATGACTTGATAAAAAAGTCATCAACATTTATTGGTTCAGAAAGGTCATGTTAAAAAAGAAGGGAAATTGATTTATACCACACGTATGAGCAATTATTTGAGTACGCTTTCTGTAAAATAGCCTTAAGAAGTTAAGTCATGAGTTGTAATTTCTTTTTAATAAAAGTATTTTTAAAGTTATGAATATGTGTATGTTGTATGATTTTATAAGGCCTGCTTCACACTAGCAATGAAAATATCACAAGTACAAGCAGCATATGCAGATGCAGTGAAGTATTGATTGTCAAATGTACTGCATCTATGTACAAATGTTGATTTTGCTTGCATTGCTTGTGAGAACAAGCCCCCTCTGTTCTACCCATGCTATCTACTCGTTGAATAACAGTGACGCTGCACTGTTAGCTTAAGTTACTAAGAACCTTTTTACCATCAAAAATACAAAATACCAATGTTTCGTTCTATACGACAATTTATCAAAGGATAATTATATTCTTAATTTCTATTCTTAATTAACTACTACTTGATTTTGGTCACGCAAATCGAACATGTACTATATTTATGTCTAATTGTGCGCGTCACAATTAGTAATCAAAGCCACTGAACTAATTAACGATTTCAGAGAACTACTATTTTCCTGGCTGTAAAGACAATACAGAGGAGCCATCGGGTAAATATAATAATTGTTCTACAACTACTTAACTTCCCTTTGTTCTGCCGTTATTTATACTTTTTGTAATGTTGTTATCGTTACACAGGTTTCGAAAACTACGCTCGTCAATACAATGCACAGCCAAATAAACGAGTCTTTTGAAACGTTGATTTTACTCCAGTGAACAGCTAGGAAACATTCGAAACCCGTTTCCACGCGCTGGTCTATTCTATTGAGGATGGCGGAGGACGCGAAAACCATAAGGAGGACAGAAAAATCAAGGTTCACAAGGAAACGGAATGCTCTCCTCAAGTCGATCAATGAAAATAAAGGACTAGCAATTGTCAAGCGGAATTACTCCGAGCTTACCGAGGCATGGCAACTATTAGAAGGTAAGCACGACATTTATTCTATGTATTTAACGGATGAGGAGATCGAAAGTAATGAAATGTGGATAACGGAACTCCAAGAACTCTTTACTGAAACAACGGCGATACAGAACGAACACGCGTTATTGGAAAAGAGAGCCCAAGAAGAGTTAGGTCGCCGAGAGCTCATCCAGCAAGCACTTATCGGGAGACACGCTGCAGAAGCAGTATTCGTAACGATAATAGATAGCGCAAATCATACGCTGGCTAATCCAGAGAAAATTCAATCGCAGGCTTTAAGGAAAATAGAGCAGGATCTGGAAATGCACTAGTCGACTGTAAGAAGTGTCACAACAAATATCCCGAGTTGTTGTCCAAGGAAGCAACAAATGCAGAAATTTTATGGATCCGACCAATTCAGTGTCGTTACAGTGAAATTGCTGAGAGAATAGAATTGTACATAGCTAGTGTGAAACACGTCGAAACAGCAAAGCTAAGCAACCTTCGCTTAGAGAAAATCAGAATGCCAAGATTTGATGGAGAGCTGAGAGAGTATCCTCAGTTCAAAAGGGACTTTGTAAAACAACTGATGCCAAACTTGAACAGAGATACAGCGCCTTATACATTGCGTTCCTGTCTTGGCAAGGAACCTTTGGCCGAAGTTAAGAGTGTAGATGATGATATCGAAGAAATATTGAAGCGAATAGATATAAAATACGGCGACCCGGCTAAAGTAGCAATGTAATAATCTGTAGTGTGCGCCGAGTCAGAGCTATCAAATAAGGCGAAAACAGGAGATTCATCATCGAGTACGACACCGCAGAGCTTAGAACATTTAGTAATCCTTCAGGGAGAGCAGCGGCACATCACGCAGTAGCAAGTGAATACAACGCGGATGATAAAGAAACTAAGCCTAGTGCCAATGGGAAGGCGTACAGCAATTGTCTATTTCACGACAATGCTGAGCACTGGACCAATGATTGCAGGCTATATTTGTCTAAACCCTCTGGAAGAAAGGATTAAAATGCTGAAGGTAAAAGGCGCCTGTTGGTCTTGTTTAAAGGGAGGTCATCGCCTACGAGAATGTAGAAGAAAGAGACTTTGTGGTGTTAATGCCTTCACTGAAAAACATCATAAAACGCTTCATGAAGAGAAAGCGGGAATCATTGTTTCCGCTGCAGCAAGCGTTTGTAGCAATATGGCTAGTGAAACGTGCCTCCTTCAATTACAGAGAATTAAAACTAAGAAAGGATGGGCTAACGTTATGTGGGACAATGCAGCATCGTTATGTTTTATAACAAAGAGTAATGCCAAATCGGAGAAATTAAATGGAACAAGAGTGGAACTATCTATTGTTAAAGTAGGAGGAAGAAACGAGAAGATAATATCGCAAAGATATATGATTCCTCTCATGGATCAGCAAGGTTCAATTTGAGGTCTACGAGATTGAGAAAATTACATCAGATATCCAAAGCGTTGACATTGATGGTGTGATGCATCTATTCAAAGGTGTGTCAAAAGATGAAATTGTACGGCCAATAGGAGATGTCGATATCTTAATTGGTTACGAATATGCCGGATTCCATCCCGAGAAGGAACAAAGTTCTGAACACTTGTTGTTGCTGAAAAATCGATTCGGACGATGCATTGGAGGAACTCATCCTTTGATCAAAGAAACAAGTGAGAAACATAAACTCGATAACGTTCGAATTCATGACGTAACAGGAACTAAGATAGAGGACTTCTACAACATAGAAAGCTTAGGAATTGAATGCACACCACGCTGTGGAGGATGCAAGTGTGGCAAATGCCCACTGGGTGGCAAGGATTACACCCTCAAAGAGGAAAGGGAGTTGAAGTTGATTGAAAGCAATCAGCAAAGATAACAAATGGATCACAGAATATCCTTGGATAAGGGACCCACGTGATCTCCCGGACAATAGAAAAGCTGCATTGGGGTTTTTGATTTCTACTGAAAAACGACTTGCTAGGAATGTGAAACATGCTGATGTTTACAAGGAACAAATACAAGATATGATTGACAGAGGAGTCTCACGGAAACTCTCCAAAGATGAATTGGATAACTACAAGGGACCTATCCATTACATAGCACATCATGAAGTTTTGAAACCTGATTCTAAATCTACCCCAGTACGTATCGTGCTCAATAACAGTGCAAACTACATGGGACACGTACTGGGCAAAAGGACCAGACCTCCTTAACAGTCTTATGGGAGTACTTATAATATTAAGAGAAAATGAAGTGGGACTGATAGGTGACATTAAGAAAATGTATCACACTATAAAAACGAAGATTATCGAGCAACATACTCATCGTTTCTTGTGGCGGGACATGGACACCAAGAGGCAACCAGATACCTATGTCATACAGAGAGTATCATTCGGTGACAAGCCTTGTGGTACAATAGCCACTATAGCATTAAGGAAGACAGCTGATATGAGTAGAGACATGTATCCCCATGCCGCCAAAGTCATCAGAGATAACACGTACATGGATGACATCATCGATAGCGTAAGTGATAGGGACAAAGCTAGACAACTTACAGACGAGATAGGGATATTGGTCAACAAAGGAGGATTTCAAGTCAAAGGTTGGATTCTATCAAATGATGATTCCAATAGTCAAGGGAAGACGCTGATATCTAATAATGCATGTTCATCTACAGAGAAGGTGCTTCGAGTTACTTGGAATCCAATCGAAGACAATTTTCGGTTCAAGGTGAAATATATTTTTTTCAAAAAAAGGAAGAAATTGCGCACTATGCAAGACCTGAAATTTGAGCAGATTCTCGTTGAAAGCAAGCTGATCATTTCCAAGAATCGTTTAGCTCCAATCAATAAGATGTCGATTGATCGAATCGAACTATGTGGAGCGGTTATGAACAAGCGACTTAAGGTACTTCTACAGAAAGAGTCCATGTATCCGTTTGTAAAGTGCTATCACATCGTTGACTCACAAATAGTACGTGCAATGATTCAAAAGGAGTCGTATGGATTCAATACATTCGCCGCCACGCGTATAGGAGAAATCCAAGAAGGCACCAGTCCCGAAGATTGGTATTGGGTTGGGAGCGAGCAAAATATTGCCGACTGGATAACACGAGGCACGAAACCAGATGAGATAGGACACAATAGTACATGGCAAAAGGGCCCAAACTTCCTAAAACTACCAGAGTCTGAATGGCCGATAAGCAAAAGATGTAACAAGCAGGAACTTTCCCGAGAAGGTAAAAACAGCCATGGCGACAGAGGTTAAAATTGAAGACACCCTGGCGGCAAGAATAAGTATCCACAAGTACTCTAGTTATGTAAAGCTAATAAGGGTGACAGCAAGAGTGCTCGCCATGTATCAAAGAGTATCGGATAAGAAGTTAACCTTGAAGAATGTAACCAAGGTGTTAACAGACACAGACATCGCAAAAGCTGAACAATTTTGGATCCTTGCAGTACAAAAGACTATGAAGCAGGACATTAAAGATGGAAAATTCAAACGCCTTTGTCCTAGGATTCGCGCTGATGGAATAATCGTAGTTGGTGGTCGTGTTGAAAGATGGGTAGAAATGAGCTACAACAAGTGCGAAGTAATATTGCTACCTTATGAACACCTTTTTTCGCGTCTCTACGCAGAGCATGTTCACAATCAAGGACATCACGGAGTGTCAACAACTGCCAGCAAAATTCGATCAAGTTCTGGATCACTAAGCTACACAGAATGTTGAAAACAATTAAGGTTACTGGATACCTTCAAAAGTGATTTCCGCGAAAATGCGTTTACGCGGGCGCTCGGCGAACAAAATATGGGAACCTATATATCAATGGAAAGGTTGATAACTGAAGAATACCAGTAAAAGGTTATTTTATACGGAATTACTCTATATTTAAAACTACAGTCACTTTAACCCGATATCGAAGACGTTTATAAACGCGAATTACCAGCGCCGGGTTTTTATACTTACGAAGTAATTACACTTGTGTCAAGTTAAGCGGTCATTGATCTCCAAAAGTGTGTGTGCGATTTTTGATATCTATTTTCTATGCGAAATTATTGCAGTTTAAAGTCGAGTCATTGATTATTTTTGCCAAGCCATCACGCTTGGACCGATATCTTTAAAACTAAAAACAAATCGGGAAAAAGCACACACGCTTTTGGAGATTAGTTATCATAGAATCACTGGACGAAATTTTAAAAAATTCCGGTAAATTATTATATGCAATCAATTCACTTGAAGACTGCAGAAACGTTGAAAAATTGTAGCCGAGAAATCGGCTTTAGAAGTTCAGCAACTGATTCACACCTACTTAGAGCGGCTTTCCGGACTCGACACCCATTCTCCAATCAGAAGCAACCTCCTGGAGTCTCCCAAAATTCCGCGGGAAAAACTAAAGGTAGAATATAATTACAAGCCATAGTTCTCCTTGTAGTCTCTTGTTTTAATATGTGAGTTCCAGAGGATATTGTAATCTAGGAATTAGAGAAATATATATATTTGCCGAGATGAATATTGTATGTTGATTTCCGATCAAAGGTACGCGCCGTATCTATAGCCGGCTTGTTTGACAAAAAGGTGAACCGTCAGACTTTACGTTTCCATCTTAGCTTTCTTGGAAACAAATATTCTCTCGGCTGGCTCCTATCAATTCTTCTTTATGTTCAGATGTGGATCACTCGGCACTCGGCACGCAAGTGAAAATACGAACCCTTGTCGGGTTTTGCGAGGACTTCTATTTGGCTCGAAGTCGTATGCGTTGTTTGGCCTTGTTTTGCTTTTAATTTTTCTTTGTTTTCCAAGCTAAGGGCATCCTGCTTGCTTTTTGGAAGACATAAGGCCAACAACCGATGGAATTACGGAATCGTGTGTGGAAAAACGTTTCTCAATAAACGTAAACATTGGTATATGAAATGTATTTATGCGCTAACCCTACACTTTCGATACGGGCGAGTGAGTACTTGTCATGTGTTAATTGATCTGCTGTCAATCAAACAGAACCTTTTACTTCCGGTTAAAAATTTCCTTTTGGTATTTCTCCGTCAATATTAATTTTTTTTGAACGGAGTTTTTAGTATATCAAACACTGCTACTAAAACTACATTTCTGTGCGTTTTGAAGGTATCCAGTAACCTTAAGTCCAATTGCGTAATGTGCAAGAAATTAAATAAGAAACTGAGTTTACAAGTAATGGGAAGGCTTCCCGAAGAAAGACTAAAGCCAGCTCCAGCATGGCACTGCACCGCAATTGATTTATTTGGTCCGTTCAAAATTAGAGATGAAGTCAAAAGACGAACAATTGGAAAAGCATACGGAGTTAATTTAAATTGTTTAGGAACAAGAGCAGTCTACGTGGATCTAGCACCTGTCTACAGCACAGAGAAATTCCTAATGGTATTACGAACATTCGTATCTCTAAGAGGCTATCCAGCCAAATTGCATTCTGATAATGGTCTTCAATTAGTTGCCGCCAACAATGAGCTCCAAAACGTTACGAAGGGTTGGAACTGGGGGGAGCTAAAGGCATTTGGCGCGACTAACGGAATGCAATGGAACTTCATACCAGCTGATGCCCCTTGGCAAAATGGAGTTTCAGAAGCTCTCGTAAAATCCATCAAAAGGGCAATAACGGTAGCAATCGGTCAGAATGTCATGACGTTCTCCGAACTGCAAACCGTTTGTTTCGAAGCCGCAAATCTAGTAAAAAAGAGACCTATAGGGAGACATCCTACAGCACCTGAAGACGGTACGTACCTCAGTCCTAATGACCTTCTATTAGGGAGATCGACACCTAGAGTCCCAAGCGGACTATTTAGAGAAACTGCAAATCCCCGTCAACGATACGAATTTGTTCAAGGTATCGTCAATAGCTTCTGGAAGAAATGGACTCGAGACTTTTTCCCCAGTTTAATTATACAGCAGAAATGGCATATTTCACACCGCAATGTAATGGTGGGGGACATTGTTTTGATTCAAGATTCAAACCAAGTCAGAGACAATAGGAAACTTGGAAAAGTATCTAAAGTCAAACCGGGAGAAAATAATAAAGTACGGAAATTTGAAGTCCAATACAAGAATCCCAAGCCAGGCGATCCAGTAAATACATATGAAGGAAGAGGTTACGTCACAGTGGAGCGAGCCGTTCACCGACTAGTGCTCTTACTTCCGGCTGAAGATAACAAGGCTGATGATGCTAATCATGATTGATAAAAACTGTAAATTATTGGAACATTGTTCAATACACTACTATTACTAAGCTTGAAACTCTAAAACCTTTTCAAGGCAGGGCGAGTGTTTCGTTCTATACGACAATTTATCAAAGGAGAAATGTATTCTTAATTTCTATTCTTAATTAATTACTACTTGATTGTATTTTGGTCACGCAAATCGAACATGTACTATATTTATGTCTAATTGTGCGCGTCACAATAGTAATCAAAGGCACTGAACTAATTAACGATTTCAGAGAACTACTATTTTCCTGGCTGTAAAGACAATACAGAGGAGCCATCGGGTAAATAGACAATATGGTTGCCGTAAGCACGCCTCTGCGTAAGCTCCCCCTAACAAATCAAACGAAAAGACTATCCCGAAAGCCTCAACCCAACCAACCTGAACAAGACAAATAAGACCAAAAAGAAGAAACCTACAGACCAAGAAATTGATTACGACAAGGAAATAACACTCAGGGACGTATTTAACATTGTAACCGAGCTGAAAGCCGACATCCAGATGAAACATGAAATGTTAGAGCAGAAGGTTACAGCCTTGGAAAACCGCATCGAAACTAAGATCAAGACGATGATAACAAGCCTAACCGAAAACATGAAAACCCATATTGCCAATGAAATCAGAAAAGAGAAAGAGCGAATGGATGATGACATAAACACAAACTTCCAACTTCTAGAGAATGACCTAAAATCAAAGCTCGGTCAGATCGACCAGATAAGTAAGGCTCACAACGACCTGGAGCAATACACGAGAAAGAATAGTATCAGGCTATTTGGATGCAAGGAAAATGACGAGGTCAGTCCTGAAGTGCTCGCCACACAAGTCTTCAAAGACAAGCTTCATTTAGATGTAGCACCTGAAGATATCGAAATAGCACATAGAATCGGTAAATTCAAAGCAGAAGGGAAACAAGATCCCAAGAAAGCACGCGCAATCTTGATCAAATTCCTCTCACATAAGTCAAAAGAAAATGTCATGAGGAGAAAGAAGGAGTTAAAGGGCAGCACATTCTGGATGAATGAAGATCTCACGCGAGAAAATATGGATAAGATGAAAATCCTCAATGGCCTACGAAGAGAAGGAAAGCTGCAAAGCGTTTGGTCCATTGACGGAAAGATTCGCGTACGTGCCTTAGATAACTCAATCGTCACCATCTACAACATCGAAGACATCTCCCGACTAGCACGAAACACATAATGAGAATACTGAGTAACTACAAACACTACCACTAATCCAATGATTCAAAAATCAACTTGCAAGACATGCAGAAATATAATCGATAAAAAATGAAAAGAATCCTGAAACTACGATATTCTGCCGTATATGTAACCAACCATATCATCTTCGCTGCGTAAACAAACAAAGAACTCACAAGGACAGTACCAGTCAATTTAACTCATGGTATTGTACAAATTGCCTTACTATTATACTACCTTTTAATCAGTTAGACGACAACGAATTTTTTAATGTAGTAAACTTAAAATACAACCTACAAGACACTATCACGTCTAAACTGCATAATCTGAAATTTAATCCATTTTCTCTAAATGACATTAGCACGGACATTCATAGCGATAATGATATTGACCCTGACATAAATTACCTTATGCTACAACAAATTTCTAAAGATAAATGTAAATACTACGTCGAGGAAAGTCTAAATGATCTCATACAAATGGAAAATATATAACAAGAACTTTCTTTATTGCATTTAAACGTTAGAAGCATAAAAAACAAACACGATGAAATATGCGACTACTTAAATAGTCTAAAGATAAAATTTTCAATAATAGGATTAACAGAAACGTGGCTCACAGATAACCAAGCCGACTCCTTTGACATCCCTGGCTACAATTTCATAACGAGTAGCCGTAAATTTAAAAGCGGAGGTGGTGTAGGTTTATATATTACTGAACATATCAACTTCAAAATAAGAAAGGATTTATCAGTCTTCAAAGAGGACATATTCGAATCACTTTTTATCGAATTTAAAACAAACTGCGACAAGGCATTAGTAATTGGGGTAATTTATCGTCCACCAAACAATCAAACTAACGATTTCGAAAAAAACATTTCAAGAGGTTTTAAATAAGGTTAACCAAGAGAATAAATCCTGTTACTTAATGGAAGATTTTAACATAGATTTACTAAAAAATACACACAAATACGTATTCAAGTAATTTTATTAACCAACTATTTGCGTCTTCTTTTTATCCATCAATAACGAAACCATCAAGGATAACGCAGAAAAGTGCGACACTTATCGACAACATACTAACAAATAGATTAAATAATGACAACATAAATGGAATTCTTTTTTCTGACATATCAGATCACCTACCTGTTTTTATGATAAAACGTGACATCATTATAAGCAAGAAAGTATGTAATATCGGAGTTAGAGAAACTACATCAAACAATATTAACAAACTAATCACCGAACTAAATAAAACTGACTGGGAGGATTCAAACAGTGAGACAGATCCCAATAAATCTTACAACCTATTCTACAACAAACTCTATAAATTATATGACGAATGTATTCCAGTGAAAAAACTAAAACATAAAAGCCAAAAACAGCTCGAAAAACCATGGTTTAACAAAAGGAATCTTAAAATCATTAAAAACAAAACACAAACTCTATAAAAAATCGTTACATAAACCATCAATCGATAACAAATTCAAATATAAACAATATAGAAACAAAATTAATCACCTCAAAAGAATTTCAAAAAAATGGCACTACAAAGAAAAGTTCGAACAAGCACAAAAAAACCTTAAACAAACATGGAACCTTATAAACGAAGTAATCAATAAGAAAAAAAACCAAAGCAAAGATGCCAGAAATATTTCGATATAACAACGAGGAAATATCAGATCCATTCAAGATAGCTGATAAATTTAATGAATATTTCATTAACGTAGGTCCAACTCTTGCTAAAAAGTATCTACTTCTTTCAAATCATATTTAAAAAGAACCCATCATGAAAGTTTTTTCACTAAACCTGTAACAGAGGAGGAAATAGAAATAGAATTGCTTAAATTAAACTCAAATGAAAGTACGGGATTTGACAACCTAAATCCAAAAGTCATGCGTCAAATAACACCCTTTATTAAGCAACCACTGACACAAATATTTAACAAATCGTTCTCCACAGGAATCATTCCAGATAACCTAAAAGTCTCAGTTATTACACCTACATTTGTATCTACAAAAATGAAGATAATGATCTATTTTCAAACTATAGACCCATAGCCGTCTTGCCATGCTTCTCAAAAATATTAGAGAAAATAATGTACACTAGATTAATCAGCTTCATAGAGAAACACAAGATATTGTATCACCAACAATTTGGATTTCGAAAAAATTACTCAACCGAATTGGCCATAATTAATATAATCGCCAAAATAACAGAAGCTATTGACAAAAACGAATTTACATTAGGGATATTTTTAGATCTTTCGAAAGCATTCGATACTGTAGATCATTCGATACTTGCTGATAAATTAGAACATTATGGGATAAGAGGTATTCCACTAGACTGGTTCAAAAACTATCTAAACAGCAGAAGTCAAATAGTAAAATTTAATAACAAATTATCCAATAAACGTTTAATAAAATATGGAGTCCCACAGGAATCAGTATTAGGGCCACTTTTATTTCTGCTTTATGTTAACGACTTACATCAAAGTTCAAATATTCTATCGTTTACTCTATTTGCAGATGATACTAATATATTTTATTCACACGAGAATCTTAATACCTTAAACCTTACTGTAAACGAGGAACTAGACAAAGTTTCTTTGTGGTTTAAAGCAAATAAACTTTCGTTAAACGTAAAAAAAAAACAATTTCTACTTTTTAAATCAAAAGGCAAAAAGGTTAGTCAACCATTAAAAATATACATTGCCAATAAAGATGTCAAGCAGGTAGAATCAACAAAATTTCTAGGTATCCACATAGACTCAACCCTAACTTGGAAACACCATATTACATATATAACGAATAAAATTTCTAAAACAACTGGTATTCTATGTAGAGCTAGACATTTCCTTTCTACTAAAATTTTGAAAAGTCTTTACTACACCCTAATTTCTCCATATCTACTATATGGCAATATTATATGGGCCAACACTTTGTTTCGGGATAGATTTCTTCTCTATCTCTCAGGAACCGGGAAACGTACTCTATGACTCGAGCAGGCTTTTGAGTTGTACCTTCTTTATTCTTCTCTTACATCCTTCTTACACTTCTTCGTTATTTACATCCTCAACTGGTTCAGGTACCAACTAACTAGCAAGGGAGTATCTCTGCTTTATGTAGGCATACTCCCAGTACTTTACTTAACAGACAGCTATCAATCTTAAGATTGGTTCTCATTGGATAACAGTTTTAATAGATTCTGATGTAAGGCAACTAGGGCGTAAGAGTAAACAATGAAAAGATTGACAAAACGAGAATAGAACTTACTTCGAAACTATGAATGTCAATGGTAACCAGGCTAGGGCTAGAGTGACCACTGACACACAAGTCACCGTAAAGAAATCTAAGTCTTAACCGAAAGTTACTGAAAGAAGCGATCTTAGAACAAAGTCTAAAAACGAGTTGCGTCATTAGTAGGGTCGCACCCCAAGGCGGGGCCTATGAAAAAGCCTATGCTAAAGGACCGCCCACTTTGTAAATGTCCGTACGTGATTATGAATTTAACTCTAATGGCCTCACATCATTATCTTCTGATAAAATATCGGTTAACCCTTTTAGTCTTGGACAGGGATCAACCCGGATAAAAGGTTCTGTCGTTTGGATAGATGTTCTGATACTAGAGTTACTATTCAACTGTCACTGCGGTAAAACGAGCCGATAACAGACATGTAAGATCAGCTTTTCTTCTGTACGACGTTCCTTACAAAATCTAACTTAAGGCATATTTCCGTAAAGGACAACTCATTTTCCCCGATACTTTTTAACTTGTTTTTGGAAGTGAAACGAAACTCACTCTTTTTGCTATGCTAACCATAAGAATATATCGTCGAACATTCTAGAATCAGAACATTCAATTGTCATTATCCTTCTGCAATTGATACCCTTACAGGCATGTTCCCGCATTTAACACTTGCTTTTAAATGCGATTACATGCGCCGAAAACAAAGTTGTTTTCATTCGGATCATCATTTAACTGATGGTGTAGTGTTACGGCATAACAACCTTCAACTTTAGAATATAGGTTTTGGAACTAAATCACAGTGAACATTATCACCGTTCAACATTCGACCTCTGAATTCATAAATTATTTCACTTCACTAAACCTAGTGTCGCGTAACAACTTATCCATCTAGACTAGATACAATTAGAAAGGTACAAAAAAGGGTCATTAGAATAATTACCTTCTCAAAATACAGGGAACACACAGCACCGTTATTCCAAAACTTGTCAATTATGTCTTTAGACAATATCAATACTCAAATGACGGCTTTGTTCATGTTTAAGTACTCTAATAACATGCTTCCAGAATCATTCAGTGACTATTTCAAGCTTAATAACGAAATTCACACTCACTATACAAGATCATCGTCAAAAATTCACGTACCCTATATACGTACTAACTACAGTAGGTATTCAATAAAATATAGAGGAAACCATGTATGGAATAACCTTCCAAACACAACCAAAGAGGCCAAATCATACAATGTTTTTAAAAGAAAACTAAAACAATACCTTCTTTCTACTGAATAATCTACATATATAATATATATATATATATATAAATTGAATATAGAAAAAGGCGGTAAAAACTAACGATGAACTTCCTGTAAATTCTTTGTATATATATATATACACTGAAACAAAAAAACTCTGCCAAAGACTTATATATATCATATATATATATCCTTTATATTTCCGTCAAACTTTTTTGACAGTTGTTGCTTTGGTAGACACAAAGAAACATAATAGGCTTTGTTTTTCTTTGTCTTTGACGGTAATGAACTAATATGTTTAACCGTGAAATTCTGGCATTTTGGCCAGCAAGGTTTTGATCACACGTCAGTAGCAAGAGCAATAGCAAATTAAAATACAAACCGGTCGCTGGACGCTGTAAATCGACCCAACACAATTACCGGTTTTTGTATTTTAATTTGCTATTGCTCTTGCTACTGACGTGTGATCAAAACCTTGCTGGCCAAAATGCCAGAATTTCACGGTTAAACATATTAGTTCATTACCGTCAAAGACAAAGAAAAACAAAGCCTATTATGTTTCTTTGTGTCTACCAAAGCAACAACTGTCAAAAAGGTTTGACGGAAATATAAAGGATATATATATATGATATATATAAGTCTTTGGCAGAGTTTTTTTGTTTCAGTGTATATATATATATGAGGCATGTTAACACAAAAAGAGTGTACCTTGCTAAGGCGCCTTTTGTGTTGACATGCCTCAATATGTGCACCGTTTCAGTTTCAACTGGCCGCCGTTGCTCGACATCTTGATGGATTTTAATGCGGTTTGCTGCAAAAGAACCGTCTTTGTCTATAGAACAACTGTTGACTGCGTTTTAGCCGCACCTGGGCATTGGAAACACCCCAAAATGTCACTTTTAGTTGATCAACTGGAAAAAGGTGATAAGGTAGAAAATCTCGAAAAATTCCAAATCTCAAACAAGGAAATTATGGGATAGAAAGGCTATACATGGAAGCAAGTGTCATTTTACAACCATTGAAACCTAGACTATCAGTTATCAGCGCTTTAAACTGAGGAAATCGAGAATTCCACACAAGATGAGGCATGTTAACACAAAAAGAGTGTACCTTGCTAAGGCGCCTTTTGTGTTGACATGCCTCAATATGTGCACCGTTTCAGTTTCAACTGGCCGCCGTTGCTCGACATCTTGATGGATTTTAATGCGGTTTGCTGCAAAAGAACCGTCTTTGTCTATAGAACAACTGTTGACTGCGTTTTAGCCGCACCTGGGCATTGGAAACACCCCAAAATGTCACTTTTAGTTGATCAACTGGAAAAAGGTGATAAGGTAGAAAATCTCGAAAAATTCCAAATCTCAAACAAGGAAATTATGGGATAGAAAGGCTATACATGGAAGCAAGTGTCATTTTACAACCATTGAAACCTAGACTATCAGTTATCAGCGCTTTAAACTGAGGAAATCGAGAATTCCACACAAGATGAGGCATGTTAACACAAAAAGAGTGTACCTTGCTAAGGCGCCTTTTGTGTTGACATGCCTCAATATGTGCACCGTTTCAGTTTCAACTGGCCGCCGTTGCTCGACATCTTGATGGATTTTAATGCGGTTTGCTGCAAAAGAACCGTCTTTGTCTATAGAACAACTGTTGACTGCGTTTTAGCCGCACCTGGGCATTGGAAACACCCCAAAATGTCACTTTTAGTTGATCAACTGGAAAAAGGTGATAAGGTAGAAAATCTCGAAAAATTCCAAATCTCAAACAAGGAAATTATGGGATAGAAAGGCTATACATGGAAGCAAGTGTCATTTTACAACCATTGAAACCTAGACTATCAGTTATCAGCGCTTTAAACTGAGGAAATCGAGAATTCCACACAAGATGAGGCATGTTAACACAAAAAGAGTGTACCTTGCTAAGGCGCCTTTTGTGTTGACATGCCTCAATATGTGCACCGTTTCAGTTTCAACTGGCCGCCGTTGCTCGACATCTTGATGGATTTTAATGCGGTTTGCTGCAAAAGAACCGTCTTTGTCTATAGAACAACTGTTGACTGCGTTTTAGCCGCACCTGGGCATTGGAAACACCCCAAAATGTCACTTTTAGTTGATCAACTGGAAAAAGGTGATAAGGTAGAAAATCTCGAAAAATTCCAAATCTCAAACAAGGAAATTATGGGATAGAAAGGCTATACATGGAAGCAAGTGTCATTTTACAACCATTGAAACCTAGACTATCAGTTATCAGCGCTTTAAACTGAGGAAATCGAGAATTCCACAAAAGATGAGGCATGTTAACACAAAAAGAGTGTACCTTGCTAAGGCGCCTTTTGTGTTGACATGCGTCAAAATGTGCACCGTTTCAGTTTCAACTGGCCGCTGTTGCTCGACATCTTGATGGATTTTAATGCGGTTTGCAGCAAAAGAACCGTCTTTGTCTATAGAACAACTGTTGACTGCGTTTTAGCCGCACGTGGGCATTGGAAACACCCCAAAATGTCACTTTTAGTTGATCAACTGGAAAAAGGTGATAAGGTAGAAAATCTCGAAAAATTCCAAATCTCAAACAAGGAAATTATGGGATAGAAAGGCTATACATGGAAGCAAGTGTCATTTTACAACCATTGAAACCTAGACTATCAGTTATCAGCGCTTTAAACTGAGGAAATCGAGAATTCCACACAAGATGAGGCATGTTAACACAAAAAGAGTGTACCTTGCTAAGGCGCCTTTTGTGTTGACATGCCTCAATATGTGCACCGTTTCAGTTTCAACTGGCCGCCGTTGCTCGACATCTTGATGGATTTTAATGCGGTTTGCTGCAAAAGAACCGTCTTTGTCTATAGAACAACTGTTGACTGCGTTTTAGCCGCACCTGGGCATTGGAAACACCCCAAAATGTCACTTTTAGTTGATCAACTGGAAAAAGGTGATAAGGTAGAAAATCTCGAAAAATTCCAAATCTCAAACAAGGAAATTATGGGATAGAAAGGCTATACATGGAAGCAAGTGTCATTTTACAACCATTGAAACCTAGACTATCAGTTATCAGCGCTTTAAACTGAGGAAATCGAGAATTCCACAAAAGATGAGGCATGTTAACACAAAAAGAGTGTACCTTGCTAAGGCGCCTTTTGTGTTGACATGCGTCAAAATGTGCACCGTTTCAGTTTCAACTGGCCGCTGTTGCTCGACATCTTGATGGATTTTAATGCGGTTTGCAGCAAAAGAACCGTCTTTGTCTATAGAACAACTGTTGACTGCGTTTTAGCCGCACCTGGGCATTGGAAACACCCCAAAATGTCACTTTTAGTTGATCAACTGGAAAAAGGTGATAAGGTAGAAAATCTCGAAAAATTCCAAATCTCAAACAAGGAAATTATGGGATAGAAAGGCTATACATGGAAGCAAGTGTCATTTTACAACCATTGAAACCTAGACTATCAGTTATCAGCGCTTTAAACTGAGGAAATCGAGAATTCCACAAAAGATGAGGCATGTTAACACAAAAAGAGTGTACCTTGCTAAGGCGCCTTTTGTGTTGACATGCGTCAAAATGTGCACCGTTTCAGTTTCAACTGGCCGCTGTTGCTCGACATCTTGATGGATTTTAATGCGGTTTGCAGCAAAAGAACCGTCTTTGTCTATAGAACAACTGTTGACTGCGTTTTAGCCGCACGTGGGCATTGGAAACACCCCAAAATGTCACTTTTAGTTGATCAACTGGAAAAAGGTGATAAGGTAGAAAATCTCGAAAAATTCCAAATCTCAAACAAGGAAATTATGGGATAGAAAGGCTATACATGGAAGCAAGTGTCATTTTACAACCATTGAAACCTAGACTATCAGTTATCAGCGCTTTAAACTGAGGAAATCGAGAATTCCACACAAGATGAGGCATGTTAACACAAAAAGAGTGTACCTTGCTAAGGCGCCTTTTGTGTTGACATGCCTCAATATGTGCACCGTTTCAGTTTCAACTGGCCGCCGTTGCTCGACATCTTGATGGATTTTAATGCGGTTTGCTGCAAAAGAACCGTCTTTGTCTATAGAACAACTGTTGACTGCGTTTTAGCCGCACCTGGGCATTGGAAACACCCCAAAATGTCACTTTTAGTTGATCAACTGGAAAAAGGTGATAAGGTAGAAAATCTCGAAAAATTCCAAATCTCAAACAAGGAAATTATGGGATAGAAAGGCTATACATGGAAGCAAGTGTCATTTTACAACCATTGAAACCTAGACTATCAGTTATCAGCGCTTTAAACTGAGGAAATCGAGAATTCCACACAAGATGAGGCATGTTAACACAAAAAGAGTGTACCTTGCTAAGGCGCCTTTTGTGTTGACATGCCTCAATATGTGCACCGTTTCAGTTTCAACTGGCCGCCGTTGCTCGACATCTTGATGGATTTTAATGCGGTTTGCTGCAAAAGAACCGTCTTTGTCTATAGAACAACTGTTGACTGCGTTTTAGCCGCACCTGGGCATTGGAAACACCCCAAAATGTCACTTTTAGTTGATCAACTGGAAAAAGGTGATAAGGTAGAAAATCTCGAAAAATTCCAAATCTCAAACAAGGAAATTATGGGATAGAAAGGCTATACATGGAAGCAAGTGTCATTTTACAACCATTGAAACCTAGACTATCAGTTATCAGCGCTTTAAACTGAGGAAATCGAGAATTCCACACAAGATGAGGCATGTTAACACAAAAAGAGTGTACCTTGCTAAGGCGCCTTTTGTGTTGACATGCCTCAATATGTGCACCGTTTCAGTTTCAACTGGCCGCCGTTGCTCGACATCTTGATGGATTTTAATGCGGTTTGCTGCAAAAGAACCGTCTTTGTCTATAGAACAACTGTTGACTGCGTTTTAGCCGCACCTGGGCATTGGAAACACCCCAAAATGTCACTTTTAGTTGATCAACTGGAAAAAGGTGATAAGGTAGAAAATCTCGAAAAATTCCAAATCTCAAACAAGGAAATTATGGGATAGAAAGGCTATACATGGAAGCAAGTGTCATTTTACAACCATTGAAACCTAGACTATCAGTTATCAGCGCTTTAAACTGAGGAAATCGAGAATTCCACACAAGATGAGGCATGTTAACACAAAAAGAGTGTACCTTGCTAAGGCGCCTTTTGTGTTGACATGCCTCAATATGTGCACCGTTTCAGTTTCAACTGGCCGCCGTTGCTCGACATCTTGATGGATTTTAATGCGGTTTGCTGCAAAAGAACCGTCTTTGTCTATAGAACAACTGTTGACTGCGTTTTAGCCGCACCTGGGCATTGGAAACACCCCAAAATGTCACTTTTAGTTGATCAACTGGAAAAAGGTGATAAGGTAGAAAATCTCGAAAAATTCCAAATCTCAAACAAGGAAATTATGGGATAGAAAGGCTATACATGGAAGCAAGTGTCATTTTACAACCATTGAAACCTAGACTATCAGTTATCAGCGCTTTAAACTGAGGAAATCGAGAATTCCACACAAGATGAGGCATGTTAACACAAAAAGAGTGTACCTTGCTAAGGCGCCTTTTGTGTTGACATGCCTCAATATGTGCACCGTTTCAGTTTCAACTGGCCGCCGTTGCTCGACATCTTGATGGATTTTAATGCGGTTTGCTGCAAAAGAACCGTCTTTGTCTATAGAACAACTGTTGACTGCGTTTTAGCCGCACCTGGGCATTGGAAACACCCCAAAATGTCACTTTTAGTTGATCAACTGGAAAAAGGTGATAAGGTAGAAAATCTCGAAAAATTCCAAATCTCAAACAAGGAAATTATGGGATAGAAAGGCTATACATGGAAGCAAGTGTCATTTTACAACCATTGAAACCTAGACTATCAGTTATCAGCGCTTTAAACTGAGGAAATCGAGAATTCCACAAAAGATGAGGCATGTTAACACAAAAAGAGTGTACCTTGCTAAGGCGCCTTTTGTGTTGACATGCGTCAAAATGTGCACCGTTTCAGTTTCAACTGGCCGCTGTTGCTCGACATCTTGATGGATTTTAATGCGGTTTGCAGCAAAAGAACCGTCTTTGTCTATAGAACAACTGTTGACTGCGTTTTAGCCGCACCTGGGCATTGGAAACACCCCAAAATGTCACTTTTAGTTGATCAACTGGAAAAAGGTGATAAGGTAGAAAATCTCGAAAAATTCCAAATCTCAAACAAGGAAATTATGGGATAGAAAGGCTATACATGGAAGCAAGTGTCATTTTACAACCATTGAAACCTAGACTATCAGTTATCAGCGCTTTAAACTGAGGAAATCGAGAATTCCACACAAGATGAGGCATGTTAACACAAAAAGAGTGTACCTTGCTAAGGCGCCTTTTGTGTTGACATGCCTCAATATGTGCACCGTTTCAGTTTCAACTGGCCGCCGTTGCTCGACATCTTGATGGATTTTAATGCGGTTTGCTGCAAAAGAACCGTCTTTGTCTATAGAACAACTGTTGACTGCGTTTTAGCCGCACCTGGGCATTGGAAACACCCCAAAATGTCACTTTTAGTTGATCAACTGGAAAAAGGTGATAAGGTAGAAAATCTCGAAAAATTCCAAATCTCAAACAAGGAAATTATGGGATAGAAAGGCTATACATGGAAGCAAGTGTCATTTTACAACCATTGAAACCTAGACTATCAGTTATCAGCGCTTTAAACTGAGGAAATCGAGAATTCCACAAAAGATGAGGCATGTTAACACAAAAAGAGTGTACCTTGCTAAGGCGCCTTTTGTGTTGACATGCGTCAAAATGTGCACCGTTTCAGTTTCAACTGGCCGCTGTTGCTCGACATCTTGATGGATTTTAATGCGGTTTGCAGCAAAAGAACCGTCTTTGTCTATAGAACAACTGTTGACTGCGTTTTAGCCGCACCTGGGCATTGGAAACACCCCAAAATGTCACTTTTAGTTGATCAACTGGAAAAAGGTGATAAGGTAGAAAATCTCGAAAAATTCCAAATCTCAAACAAGGAAATTATGGGATAGAAAGGCTATACATGGAAGCAAGTGTCATTTTACAACCATTGAAACCTAGACTATCAGTTATCAGCGCTTTAAACTGAGGAAATCGAGAATTCCACAAAAGATGAGGCATGTTAACACAAAAAGAGTGTACCTTGCTAAGGCGCCTTTTGTGTTGACATGCGTCAAAATGTGCACCGTTTCAGTTTCAACTGGCCGCTGTTGCTCGACATCTTGATGGATTTTAATGCGGTTTGCAGCAAAAGAACCGTCTTTGTCTATAGAACAACTGTTGACTGCGTTTTAGCCGCACGTGGGCATTGGAAACACCCCAAAATGTCACTTTTAGTTGATCAACTGGAAAAAGGTGATAAGGTAGAAAATCTCGAAAAATTCCAAATCTCAAACAAGGAAATTATGGGATAGAAAGGCTATACATGGAAGCAAGTGTCATTTTACAACCATTGAAACCTAGACTATCAGTTATCAGCGCTTTAAACTGAGGAAATCGAGAATTCCACAAAAGATGAGGCATGTTAACACAAAAAGAGTGTACCTTGCTAAGGCGCCTTTTGTGTTGACATGCGTCAAAATGTGCACCGTTTCAGTTTCAACTGGCCGCTGTTGCTCGACATCTTGATGGATTTTAATGCGGTTTGCAGCAAAAGAACCGTCTTTGTCTATAGAACAACTGTTGACTGCGTTTTAGCCGCACGTGGGCATTGGAAACACCCCAAAATGTCACTTTTAGTTGATCAACTGGAAAAAGGTGATAAGGTAGAAAATCTCGAAAAATTCCAAATCTCAAACAAGGAAATTATGGGATAGAAAGGCTATACATGGAAGCAAGTGTCATTTTACAACCATTGAAACCTAGACTATCAGTTATCAGCGCTTTAAACTGAGGAAATCGAGAATTCCACACAAGATGAGGCATGTTAACACAAAAAGAGTGTACCTTGCTAAGGCGCCTTTTGTGTTGACATGCCTCAATATGTGCACCGTTTCAGTTTCAACTGGCCGCCGTTGCTCGACATCTTGATGGATTTTAATGCGGTTTGCTGCAAAAGAACCGTCTTTGTCTATAGAACAACTGTTGACTGCGTTTTAGCCGCACCTGGGCATTGGAAACACCCCAAAATGTCACTTTTAGTTGATCAACTGGAAAAAGGTGATAAGGTAGAAAATCTCGAAAAATTCCAAATCTCAAACAAGGAAATTATGGGATAGAAAGGCTATACATGGAAGCAAGTGTCATTTTACAACCATTGAAACCTAGACTATCAGTTATCAGCGCTTTAAACTGAGGAAATCGAGAATTCCACACAAGATGAGGCATGTTAACACAAAAAGAGTGTACCTTGCTAAGGCGCCTTTTGTGTTGACATGCCTCAATATGTGCACCGTTTCAGTTTCAACTGGCCGCCGTTGCTCGACATCTTGATGGATTTTAATGCGGTTTGCTGCAAAAGAACCGTCTTTGTCTATAGAACAACTGTTGACTGCGTTTTAGCCGCACCTGGGCATTGGAAACACCCCAAAATGTCACTTTTAGTTGATCAACTGGAAAAAGGTGATAAGGTAGAAAATCTCGAAAAATTCCAAATCTCAAACAAGGAAATTATGGGATAGAAAGGCTATACATGGAAGCAAGTGTCATTTTACAACCATTGAAACCTAGACTATCAGTTATCAGCGCTTTAAACTGAGGAAATCGAGAATTCCACACAAGATGAGGCATGTTAACACAAAAAGAGTGTACCTTGCTAAGGCGCCTTTTGTGTTGACATGCCTCAATATGTGCACCGTTTCAGTTTCAACTGGCCGCCGTTGCTCGACATCTTGATGGATTTTAATGCGGTTTGCTGCAAAAGAACCGTCTTTGTCTATAGAACAACTGTTGACTGCGTTTTAGCCGCACCTGGGCATTGGAAACACCCCAAAATGTCACTTTTAGTTGATCAACTGGAAAAAGGTGATAAGGTAGAAAATCTCGAAAAATTCCAAATCTCAAACAAGGAAATTATGGGATAGAAAGGCTATACATGGAAGCAAGTGTCATTTTACAACCATTGAAACCTAGACTATCAGTTATCAGCGCTTTAAACTGAGGAAATCGAGAATTCCACACAAGATGAGGCATGTTAACACAAAAAGAGTGTACCTTGCTAAGGCGCCTTTTGTGTTGACATGCCTCAATATGTGCACCGTTTCAGTTTCAACTGGCCGCCGTTGCTCGACATCTTGATGGATTTTAATGCGGTTTGCTGCAAAAGAACCGTCTTTGTCTATAGAACAACTGTTGACTGCGTTTTAGCCGCACCTGGGCATTGGAAACACCCCAAAATGTCACTTTTAGTTGATCAACTGGAAAAAGGTGATAAGGTAGAAAATCTCGAAAAATTCCAAATCTCAAACAAGGAAATTATGGGATAGAAAGGCTATACATGGAAGCAAGTGTCATTTTACAACCATTGAAACCTAGACTATCAGTTATCAGCGCTTTAAACTGAGGAAATCGAGAATTCCACACAAGATGAGGCATGTTAACACAAAAAGAGTGTACCTTGCTAAGGCGCCTTTTGTGTTGACATGCCTCAATATGTGCACCGTTTCAGTTTCAACTGGCCGCCGTTGCTCGACATCTTGATGGATTTTAATGCGGTTTGCTGCAAAAGAACCGTCTTTGTCTATAGAACAACTGTTGACTGCGTTTTAGCCGCACCTGGGCATTGGAAACACCCCAAAATGTCACTTTTAGTTGATCAACTGGAAAAAGGTGATAAGGTAGAAAATCTCGAAAAATTCCAAATCTCAAACAAGGAAATTATGGGATAGAAAGGCTATACATGGAAGCAAGTGTCATTTTACAACCATTGAAACCTAGACTATCAGTTATCAGCGCTTTAAACTGAGGAAATCGAGAATTCCACAAAAGATGAGGCATGTTAACACAAAAAGAGTGTACCTTGCTAAGGCGCCTTTTGTGTTGACATGCGTCAAAATGTGCACCGTTTCAGTTTCAACTGGCCGCTGTTGCTCGACATCTTGATGGATTTTAATGCGGTTTGCAGCAAAAGAACCGTCTTTGTCTATAGAACAACTGTTGACTGCGTTTTAGCCGCACCTGGGCATTGGAAACACCCCAAAATGTCACTTTTAGTTGATCAACTGGAAAAAGGTGATAAGGTAGAAAATCTCGAAAAATTCCAAATCTCAAACAAGGAAATTATGGGATAGAAAGGCTATACATGGAAGCAAGTGTCATTTTACAACCATTGAAACCTAGACTATCAGTTATCAGCGCTTTAAACTGAGGAAATCGAGAATTCCACACAAGATGAGGCATGTTAACACAAAAAGAGTGTACCTTGCTAAGGCGCCTTTTGTGTTGACATGCCTCAATATGTGCACCGTTTCAGTTTCAACTGGCCGCCGTTGCTCGACATCTTGATGGATTTTAATGCGGTTTGCTGCAAAAGAACCGTCTTTGTCTATAGAACAACTGTTGACTGCGTTTTAGCCGCACCTGGGCATTGGAAACACCCCAAAATGTCACTTTTAGTTGATCAACTGGAAAAAGGTGATAAGGTAGAAAATCTCGAAAAATTCCAAATCTCAAACAAGGAAATTATGGGATAGAAAGGCTATACATGGAAGCAAGTGTCATTTTACAACCATTGAAACCTAGACTATCAGTTATCAGCGCTTTAAACTGAGGAAATCGAGAATTCCACAAAAGATGAGGCATGTTAACACAAAAAGAGTGTACCTTGCTAAGGCGCCTTTTGTGTTGACATGCGTCAAAATGTGCACCGTTTCAGTTTCAACTGGCCGCTGTTGCTCGACATCTTGATGGATTTTAATGCGGTTTGCAGCAAAAGAACCGTCTTTGTCTATAGAACAACTGTTGACTGCGTTTTAGCCGCACCTGGGCATTGGAAACACCCCAAAATGTCACTTTTAGTTGATCAACTGGAAAAAGGTGATAAGGTAGAAAATCTCGAAAAATTCCAAATCTCAAACAAGGAAATTATGGGATAGAAAGGCTATACATGGAAGCAAGTGTCATTTTACAACCATTGAAACCTAGACTATCAGTTATCAGCGCTTTAAACTGAGGAAATCGAGAATTCCACAAAAGATGAGGCATGTTAACACAAAAAGAGTGTACCTTGCTAAGGCGCCTTTTGTGTTGACATGCGTCAAAATGTGCACCGTTTCAGTTTCAACTGGCCGCTGTTGCTCGACATCTTGATGGATTTTAATGCGGTTTGCAGCAAAAGAACCGTCTTTGTCTATAGAACAACCGTTGACTGCGTTTTAGCCGCACGTGGGCATTGGAAACACCCCAA
Organism: Actinernus sp. WN-2022; assembly: GCA_030867875.1. Taxonomy (NCBI): domain Eukaryota; kingdom Metazoa; phylum Cnidaria; class Anthozoa; order Actiniaria; family Actinernidae; genus Actinernus; species Actinernus sp. WN-2022. Next base: position 36,586,726 of record JAOWCC010000936.1, on the reverse strand, counting down.
AATGTCACTTTTAGTTGATCAACTGGAAAAAGGTGATAAGGTAGAAAATCTCGAAAAATTCCAAATCTCAAACAAGGAAATTATGGGATAGAAAGGCTATACATGGAAGCAAGTGTCATTTTACAACCATTGAAACCTAGACTATCAGTTATCAGCGCTTTAAACTGAGGAAATCGAGAATTCCACACAAGATGAGGCATGTTAACACAAAAAGAGTGTACCTTGCTAAGGCGCCTTTTGTGTTGACATGCCTCAATATGTGCACCGTTTCAGTTTCAACTGGCCGCCGTTGCTCGACATCTTGATGGATTTTAATGCGGTTTGCTGCAAAAGAACCGTCTTTGTCTATAGAACAACTGTTGACTGCGTTTTAGCCGCACCTGGGCATTGGAAACACCCCAAAATGTCACTTTTAGTTGATCAACTGGAAAAAGGTGATAAGGTAGAAAATCTCGAAAAATTCCAAATCTCAAACAAGGAAATTATGGGATAGAAAGGCTATACATGGAAGCAAGTGTCATTTTACAACCATTGAAACCTAGACTATCAGTTATCAGCGCTTTAAACTGAGGAAATCGAGAATTCCACACAAGATGAGGCATGTTAACACAAAAAGAGTGTACCTTGCTAAGGCGCCTTTTGTGTTGACATGCCTCAATATGTGCACCGTTTCAGTTTCAACTGGCCGCCGTTGCTCGACATCTTGATGGATTTTAATGCGGTTTGCTGCAAAAGAACCGTCTTTGTCTATAGAACAACTGTTGACTGCGTTTTAGCCGCACCTGGGCATTGGAAACACCCCAAAATGTCACTTTTAGTTGATCAACTGGAAAAAGGTGATAAGGTAGAAAATCTCGAAAAATTCCAAATCTCAAACAAGGAAATTATGGGATAGAAAGGCTATACATGGAAGCAAGTGTCATTTTACAACCATTGAAACCTAGACTATCAGTTATCAGCGCTTTAAACTGAGGAAATCGAGAATTCCACACAAGATGAGGCATGTTAACACAAAAAGAGTGTACCTTGCTAAGGCGCCTTTTGTGTTGACATGCCTCAATATGTGCACCGTTTCAGTTTCAACTGGCCGCCGTTGCTCGACATCTTGATGGATTTTAATGCGGTTTGCTGCAAAAGAACCGTCTTTGTCTATAGAACAACTGTTGACTGCGTTTTAGCCGCACCTGGGCATTGGAAACACCCCAAAATGTCACTTTTAGTTGATCAACTGGAAAAAGGTGATAAGGTAGAAAATCTCGAAAAATTCCAAATCTCAAACAAGGAAATTATGGGATAGAAAGGCTATACATGGAAGCAAGTGTCATTTTACAACCATTGAAACCTAGACTATCAGTTATCAGCGCTTTAAACTGAGGAAATCGAGAATTCCACACAAGATGAGGCATGTTAACACAAAAAGAGTGTACCTTGCTAAGGCGCCTTTTGTGTTGACATGCCTCAATATGTGCACCGTTTCAGTTTCAACTGGCCGCCGTTGCTCGACATCTTGATGGATTTTAATGCGGTTTGCTGCAAAAGAACCGTCTTTGTCTATAGAACAACTGTTGACTGCGTTTTAGCCGCACCTGGGCATTGGAAACACCCCAAAATGTCACTTTTAGTTGATCAACTGGAAAAAGGTGATAAGGTAGAAAATCTCGAAAAATTCCAAATCTCAAACAAGGAAATTATGGGATAGAAAGGCTATACATGGAAGCAAGTGTCATTTTACAACCATTGAAACCTAGACTATCAGTTATCAGCGCTTTAAACTGAGGAAATCGAGAATTCCACAAAAGATGAGGCATGTTAACACAAAAAGAGTGTACCTTGCTAAGGCGCCTTTTGTGTTGACATGCGTCAAAATGTGCACCGTTTCAGTTTCAACTGGCCGCTGTTGCTCGACATCTTGATGGATTTTAATGCGGTTTGCAGCAAAAGAACCGTCTTTGTCTATAGAACAACTGTTGACTGCGTTTTAGCCGCACCTGGGCATTGGAAACACCCCAAAATGTCACTTTTAGTTGATCAACTGGAAAAAGGTGATAAGGTAGAAAATCTCGAAAAATTCCAAATCTCAAACAAGGAAATTATGGGATAGAAAGGCTATACATGGAAGCAAGTGTCATTTTACAACCATTGAAACCTAGACTATCAGTTATCAGCGCTTTAAACTGAGGAAATCGAGAATTCCACAAAAGATGAGGCATGTTAACACAAAAAGAGTGTACCTTGCTAAGGCGCCTTTTGTGTTGACATGCGTCAAAATGTGCACCGTTTCAGTTTCAACTGGCCGCTGTTGCTCGACATCTTGATGGATTTTAATGCGGTTTGCAGCAAAAGAACCGTCTTTGTCTATAGAACAACCGTTGACTGCGTTTTAGCCGCACGTGGGCATTGGAAACACCCCAAAATGTCACTTTTAGTTGATCAACTGGAAAAAGGTGATAAGGTAGAAAATCTCGAAAAATTCCAAATCTCAAACAAGGAAATTATGGGATAGAAAGGCTATACATGGAAGCAAGTGTCATTTTACAACCATTGAAACCTAGACTATCAGTTATCAGCGCTTTAAACTGAGGAAATCGAGAATTCCACACAAGATGAGGCATGTTAACACAAAAAGAGTGTACCTTGCTAAGGCGCCTTTTGTGTTGACATGCCTCAATATGTGCACCGTTTCAGTTTCAACTGGCCGCCGTTGCTCGACATCTTGATGGATTTTAATGCGGTTTGCTGCAAAAGAACCGTCTTTGTCTATAGAACAACTGTTGACTGCGTTTTAGCCGCACCTGGGCATTGGAAACACCCCAAAATGTCACTTTTAGTTGATCAACTGGAAAAAGGTGATAAGGTAGAAAATCTCGAAAAATTCCAAATCTCAAACAAGGAAATTATGGGATAGAAAGGCTATACATGGAAGCAAGTGTCATTTTACAACCATTGAAACCTAGACTATCAGTTATCAGCGCTTTAAACTGAGGAAATCGAGAATTCCACACAAGATGAGGCATGTTAACACAAAAAGAGTGTACCTTGCTAAGGCGCCTTTTGTGTTGACATGCCTCAATATGTGCACCGTTTCAGTTTCAACTGGCCGCCGTTGCTCGACATCTTGATGGATTTTAATGCGGTTTGCTGCAAAAGAACCGTCTTTGTCTATAGAACAACTGTTGACTGCGTTTTAGCCGCACCTGGGCATTGGAAACACCCCAAAATGTCACTTTTAGTTGATCAACTGGAAAAAGGTGATAAGGTAGAAAATCTCGAAAAATTCCAAATCTCAAACAAGGAAATTATGGGATAGAAAGGCTATACATGGAAGCAAGTGTCATTTTACAACCATTGAAACCTAGACTATCAGTTATCAGCGCTTTAAACTGAGGAAATCGAGAATTCCACACAAGATGAGGCATGTTAACACAAAAAGAGTGTACCTTGCTAAGGCGCCTTTTGTGTTGACATGCCTCAATATGTGCACCGTTTCAGTTTCAACTGGCCGCCGTTGCTCGACATCTTGATGGATTTTAATGCGGTTTGCTGCAAAAGAACCGTCTTTGTCTATAGAACAACTGTTGACTGCGTTTTAGCCGCACCTGGGCATTGGAAACACCCCAAAATGTCACTTTTAGTTGATCAACTGGAAAAAGGTGATAAGGTAGAAAATCTCGAAAAATTCCAAATCTCAAACAAGGAAATTATGGGATAGAAAGGCTATACATGGAAGCAAGTGTCATTTTACAACCATTGAAACCTAGACTATCAGTTATCAGCGCTTTAAACTGAGGAAATCGAGAATTCCACACAAGATGAGGCATGTTAACACAAAAAGAGTGTACCTTGCTAAGGCGCCTTTTGTGTTGACATGCCTCAATATGTGCACCGTTTCAGTTTCAACTGGCCGCCGTTGCTCGACATCTTGATGGATTTTAATGCGGTTTGCTGCAAAAGAACCGTCTTTGTCTATAGAACAACTGTTGACTGCGTTTTAGCCGCACCTGGGCATTGGAAACACCCCAAAATGTCACTTTTAGTTGATCAACTGGAAAAAGGTGATAAGGTAGAAAATCTCGAAAAATTCCAAATCTCAAACAAGGAAATTATGGGATAGAAAGGCTATACATGGAAGCAAGTGTCATTTTACAACCATTGAAACCTAGACTATCAGTTATCAGCGCTTTAAACTGAGGAAATCGAGAATTCCACAAAAGATGAGGCATGTTAACACAAAAAGAGTGTACCTTGCTAAGGCGCCTTTTGTGTTGACATGCGTCAAAATGTGCACCGTTTCAGTTTCAACTGGCCGCTGTTGCTCGACATCTTGATGGATTTTAATGCGGTTTGCAGCAAAAGAACCGTCTTTGTCTATAGAACAACTGTTGACTGCGTTTTAGCCGCACCTGGGCATTGGAAACACCCCAAAATGTCACTTTTAGTTGATCAACTGGAAAAAGGTGATAAGGTAGAAAATCTCGAAAAATTCCAAATCTCAAACAAGGAAATTATGGGATAGAAAGGCTATACATGGAAGCAAGTGTCATTTTACAACCATTGAAACCTAGACTATCAGTTATCAGCGCTTTAAACTGAGGAAATCGAGAATTCCACACAAGATGAGGCATGTTAACACAAAAAGAGTGTACCTTGCTAAGGCGCCTTTTGTGTTGACATGCCTCAATATGTGCACCGTTTCAGTTTCAACTGGCCGCCGTTGCTCGACATCTTGATGGATTTTAATGCGGTTTGCTGCAAAAGAACCGTCTTTGTCTATAGAACAACTGTTGACTGCGTTTTAGCCGCACCTGGGCATTGGAAACACCCCAAAATGTCACTTTTAGTTGATCAACTGGAAAAAGGTGATAAGGTAGAAAATCTCGAAAAATTCCAAATCTCAAACAAGGAAATTATGGGATAGAAAGGCTATACATGGAAGCAAGTGTCATTTTACAACCATTGAAACCTAGACTATCAGTTATCAGCGCTTTAAACTGAGGAAATCGAGAATTCCACAAAAGATGAGGCATGTTAACACAAAAAGAGTGTACCTTGCTAAGGCGCCTTTTGTGTTGACATGCGTCAAAATGTGCACCGTTTCAGTTTCAACTGGCCGCTGTTGCTCGACATCTTGATGGATTTTAATGCGGTTTGCAGCAAAAGAACCGTCTTTGTCTATAGAACAACTGTTGACTGCGTTTTAGCCGCACCTGGGCATTGGAAACACCCCAAAATGTCACTTTTAGTTGATCAACTGGAAAAAGGTGATAAGGTAGAAAATCTCGAAAAATTCCAAATCTCAAACAAGGAAATTATGGGATAGAAAGGCTATACATGGAAGCAAGTGTCATTTTACAACCATTGAAACCTAGACTATCAGTTATCAGCGCTTTAAACTGAGGAAATCGAGAATTCCACAAAAGATGAGGCATGTTAACACAAAAAGAGTGTACCTTGCTAAGGCGCCTTTTGTGTTGACATGCGTCAAAATGTGCACCGTTTCAGTTTCAACTGGCCGCTGTTGCTCGACATCTTGATGGATTTTAATGCGGTTTGCAGCAAAAGAACCGTCTTTGTCTATAGAACAACCGTTGACTGCGTTTTAGCCGCACGTGGGCATTGGAAACACCCCAAAATGTCACTTTTAGTTGATCAACTGGAAAAAGGTGATAAGGTAGAAAATCTCGAAAAATTCCAAATCTCAAACAAGGAAATTATGGGATAGAAAGGCTATACATGGAAGCAAGTGTCATTTTACAACCATTGAAACCTAGACTATCAGTTATCAGCGCTTTAAACTGAGGAAATCGAGAATTCCACACAAGATGAGGCATGTTAACACAAAAAGAGTGTACCTTGCTAAGGCGCCTTTTGTGTTGACATGCCTCAATATGTGCACCGTTTCAGTTTCAACTGGCCGCCGTTGCTCGACATCTTGATGGATTTTAATGCGGTTTGCTGCAAAAGAACCGTCTTTGTCTATAGAACAACTGTTGACTGCGTTTTAGCCGCACCTGGGCATTGGAAACACCCCAAAATGTCACTTTTAGTTGATCAACTGGAAAAAGGTGATAAGGTAGAAAATCTCGAAAAATTCCAAATCTCAAACAAGGAAATTATGGGATAGAAAGGCTATACATGGAAGCAAGTGTCATTTTACAACCATTGAAACCTAGACTATCAGTTATCAGCGCTTTAAACTGAGGAAATCGAGAATTCCACACAAGATGAGGCATGTTAACACAAAAAGAGTGTACCTTGCTAAGGCGCCTTTTGTGTTGACATGCCTCAATATGTGCACCGTTTCAGTTTCAACTGGCCGCCGTTGCTCGACATCTTGATGGATTTTAATGCGGTTTGCTGCAAAAGAACCGTCTTTGTCTATAGAACAACTGTTGACTGCGTTTTAGCCGCACCTGGGCATTGGAAACACCCCAAAATGTCACTTTTAGTTGATCAACTGGAAAAAGGTGATAAGGTAGAAAATCTCGAAAAATTCCAAATCTCAAACAAGGAAATTATGGGATAGAAAGGCTATACATGGAAGCAAGTGTCATTTTACAACCATTGAAACCTAGACTATCAGTTATCAGCGCTTTAAACTGAGGAAATCGAGAATTCCACACAAGATGAGGCATGTTAACACAAAAAGAGTGTACCTTGCTAAGGCGCCTTTTGTGTTGACATGCCTCAATATGTGCACCGTTTCAGTTTCAACTGGCCGCCGTTGCTCGACATCTTGATGGATTTTAATGCGGTTTGCTGCAAAAGAACCGTCTTTGTCTATAGAACAACTGTTGACTGCGTTTTAGCCGCACCTGGGCATTGGAAACACCCCAAAATGTCACTTTTAGTTGATCAACTGGAAAAAGGTGATAAGGTAGAAAATCTCGAAAAATTCCAAATCTCAAACAAGGAAATTATGGGATAGAAAGGCTATACATGGAAGCAAGTGTCATTTTACAACCATTGAAACCTAGACTATCAGTTATCAGCGCTTTAAACTGAGGAAATCGAGAATTCCACAAAAGATGAGGCATGTTAACACAAAAAGAGTGTACCTTGCTAAGGCGCCTTTTGTGTTGACATGCGTCAAAATGTGCACCGTTTCAGTTTCAACTGGCCGCTGTTGCTCGACATCTTGATGGATTTTAATGCGGTTTGCAGCAAAAGAACCGTCTTTGTCTATAGAACAACTGTTGACTGCGTTTTAGCCGCACCTGGGCATTGGAAACACCCCAAAATGTCACTTTTAGTTGATCAACTGGAAAAAGGTGATAAGGTAGAAAATCTCGAAAAATTCCAAATCTCAAACAAGGAAATTATGGGATAGAAAGGCTATACATGGAAGCAAGTGTCATTTTACAACCATTGAAACCTAGACTATCAGTTATCAGCGCTTTAAACTGAGGAAATCGAGAATTCCACAAAAGATGAGGCATGTTAACACAAAAAGAGTGTACCTTGCTAAGGCGCCTTTTGTGTTGACATGCGTCAAAATGTGCACCGTTTCAGTTTCAACTGGCCGCTGTTGCTCGACATCTTGATGGATTTTAATGCGGTTTGCAGCAAAAGAACCGTCTTTGTCTATAGAACAACTGTTGACTGCGTTTTAGCCGCACGTGGGCATTGGAAACACCCCAAAATGTCACTTTTAGTTGATCAACTGGAAAAAGGTGATAAGGTAGAAAATCTCGAAAAATTCCAAATCTCAAACAAGGAAATTATGGGATAGAAAGGCTATACATGGAAGCAAGTGTCATTTTACAACCATTGAAACCTAGACTATCAGTTATCAGCGCTTTAAACTGAGGAAATCGAGAATTCCACACAAGATGAGGCATGTTAACACAAAAAGAGTGTACCTTGCTAAGGCGCCTTTTGTGTTGACATGCCTCAATATGTGCACCGTTTCAGTTTCAACTGGCCGCCGTTGCTCGACATCTTGATGGATTTTAATGCGGTTTGCTGCAAAAGAACCGTCTTTGTCTATAGAACAACTGTTGACTGCGTTTTAGCCGCACCTGGGCATTGGAAACACCCCAAAATGTCACTTTTAGTTGATCAACTGGAAAAAGGTGATAAGGTAGAAAATCTCGAAAAATTCCAAATCTCAAACAAGGAAATTATGGGATAGAAAGGCTATACATGGAAGCAAGTGTCATTTTACAACCATTGAAACCTAGACTATCAGTTATCAGCGCTTTAAACTGAGGAAATCGAGAATTCCACACAAGATGAGGCATGTTAACACAAAAAGAGTGTACCTTGCTAAGGCGCCTTTTGTGTTGACATGCCTCAATATGTGCACCGTTTCAGTTTCAACTGGCCGCCGTTGCTCGACATCTTGATGGATTTTAATGCGGTTTGCTGCAAAAGAACCGTCTTTGTCTATAGAACAACTGTTGACTGCGTTTTAGCCGCACCTGGGCATTGGAAACACCCCAAAATGTCACTTTTAGTTGATCAACTGGAAAAAGGTGATAAGGTAGAAAATCTCGAAAAATTCCAAATCTCAAACAAGGAAATTATGGGATAGAAAGGCTATACATGGAAGCAAGTGTCATTTTACAACCATTGAAACCTAGACTATCAGTTATCAGCGCTTTAAACTGAGGAAATCGAGAATTCCACACAAGATGAGGCATGTTAACACAAAAAGAGTGTACCTTGCTAAGGCGCCTTTTGTGTTGACATGCCTCAATATGTGCACCGTTTCAGTTTCAACTGGCCGCCGTTGCTCGACATCTTGATGGATTTTAATGCGGTTTGCTGCAAAAGAACCGTCTTTGTCTATAGAACAACTGTTGACTGCGTTTTAGCCGCACCTGGGCATTGGAAACACCCCAAAATGTCACTTTTAGTTGATCAACTGGAAAAAGGTGATAAGGTAGAAAATCTCGAAAAATTCCAAATCTCAAACAAGGAAATTATGGGATAGAAAGGCTATACATGGAAGCAAGTGTCATTTTACAACCATTGAAACCTAGACTATCAGTTATCAGCGCTTTAAACTGAGGAAATCGAGAATTCCACAAAAGATGAGGCATGTTAACACAAAAAGAGTGTACCTTGCTAAGGCGCCTTTTGTGTTGACATGCGTCAAAATGTGCACCGTTTCAGTTTCAACTGGCCGCTGTTGCTCGACATCTTGATGGATTTTAATGCGGTTTGCAGCAAAAGAACCGTCTTTGTCTATAGAACAACTGTTGACTGCGTTTTAGCCGCACGTGGGCATTGGAAACACCCCAAAATGTCACTTTTAGTTGATCAACTGGAAAAAGGTGATAAGGTAGAAAATCTCGAAAAATTCCAAATCTCAAACAAGGAAATTATGGGATAGAAAGGCTATACATGGAAGCAAGTGTCATTTTACAACCATTGAAACCTAGACTATCAGTTATCAGCGCTTTAAACTGAGGAAATCGAGAATTCCACAAAAGATGAGGCATGTTAACACAAAAAGAGTGTACCTTGCTAAGGCGCCTTTTGTGTTGACATGCGTCAAAATGTGCACCGTTTCAGTTTCAACTGGCCGCTGTTGCTCGACATCTTGATGGATTTTAATGCGGTTTGCAGCAAAAGAACCGTCTTTGTCTATAGAACAACTGTTGACTGCGTTTTAGCCGCACGTGGGCATTGGAAACACCCCAAAATGTCACTTTTAGTTGATCAACTGGAAAAAGGTGATAAGGTAGAAAATCTCGAAAAATTCCAAATCTCAAACAAGGAAATTATGGGATAGAAAGGCTATACATGGAAGCAAGTGTCATTTTACAACCATTGAAACCTAGACTATCAGTTATCAGCGCTTTAAACTGAGGAAATCGAGAATTCCACACAAGATGAGGCATGTTAACACAAAAAGAGTGTACCTTGCTAAGGCGCCTTTTGTGTTGACATGCCTCAATATGTGCACCGTTTCAGTTTCAACTGGCCGCCGTTGCTCGACATCTTGATGGATTTTAATGCGGTTTGCTGCAAAAGAACCGTCTTTGTCTATAGAACAACTGTTGACTGCGTTTTAGCCGCACCTGGGCATTGGAAACACCCCAAAATGTCACTTTTAGTTGATCAACTGGAAAAAGGTGATAAGGTAGAAAATCTCGAAAAATTCCAAATCTCAAACAAGGAAATTATGGGATAGAAAGGCTATACATGGAAGCAAGTGTCATTTTACAACCATTGAAACCTAGACTATCAGTTATCAGCGCTTTAAACTGAGGAAATCGAGAATTCCACACAAGATGAGGCATGTTAACACAAAAAGAGTGTACCTTGCTAAGGCGCCTTTTGTGTTGACATGCCTCAATATGTGCACCGTTTCAGTTTCAACTGGCCGCCGTTGCTCGACATCTTGATGGATTTTAATGCGGTTTGCTGCAAAAGAACCGTCTTTGTCTATAGAACAACTGTTGACTGCGTTTTAGCCGCACCTGGGCATTGGAAACACCCCAAAATGTCACTTTTAGTTGATCAACTGGAAAAAGGTGATAAGGTAGAAAATCTCGAAAAATTCCAAATCTCAAACAAGGAAATTATGGGATAGAAAGGCTATACATGGAAGCAAGTGTCATTTTACAACCATTGAAACCTAGACTATCAGTTATCAGCGCTTTAAACTGAGGAAATCGAGAATTCCACACAAGATGAGGCATGTTAACACAAAAAGAGTGTACCTTGCTAAGGCGCCTTTTGTGTTGACATGCCTCAATATGTGCACCGTTTCAGTTTCAACTGGCCGCCGTTGCTCGACATCTTGATGGATTTTAATGCGGTTTGCTGCAAAAGAACCGTCTTTGTCTATAGAACAACTGTTGACTGCGTTTTAGCCGCACCTGGGCATTGGAAACACCCCAAAATGTCACTTTTAGTTGATCAACTGGAAAAAGGTGATAAGGTAGAAAATCTCGAAAAATTCCAAATCTCAAACAAGGAAATTATGGGATAGAAAGGCTATACATGGAAGCAAGTGTCATTTTACAACCATTGAAACCTAGACTATCAGTTATCAGCGCTTTAAACTGAGGAAATCGAGAATTCCACACAAGATGAGGCATGTTAACACAAAAAGAGTGTACCTTGCTAAGGCGCCTTTTGTGTTGACATGCCTCAATATGTGCACCGTTTCAGTTTCAACTGGCCGCCGTTGCTCGACATCTTGATGGATTTTAATGCGGTTTGCTGCAAAAGAACCGTCTTTGTCTATAGAACAACTGTTGACTGCGTTTTAGCCGCACCTGGGCATTGGAAACACCCCAAAATGTCACTTTTAGTTGATCAACTGGAAAAAGGTGATAAGGTAGAAAATCTCGAAAAATTCCAAATCTCAAACAAGGAAATTATGGGATAGAAAGGCTATACATGGAAGCAAGTGTCATTTTACAACCATTGAAACCTAGACTATCAGTTATCAGCGCTTTAAACTGAGGAAATCGAGAATTCCACAAAAGATGAGGCATGTTAACACAAAAAGAGTGTACCTTGCTAAGGCGCCTTTTGTGTTGACATGCGTCAAAATGTGCACCGTTTCAGTTTCAACTGGCCGCTGTTGCTCGACATCTTGATGGATTTTAATGCGGTTTGCAGCAAAAGAACCGTCTTTGTCTATAGAACAACTGTTGACTGCGTTTTAGCCGCACCTGGGCATTGGAAACACCCCAAAATGTCACTTTTAGTTGATCAACTGGAAAAAGGTGATAAGGTAGAAAATCTCGAAAAATTCCAAATCTCAAACAAGGAAATTATGGGATAGAAAGGCTATACATGGAAGCAAGTGTCATTTTACAACCATTGAAACCTAGACTATCAGTTATCAGCGCTTTAAACTGAGGAAATCGAGAATTCCACAAAAGATGAGGCATGTTAACACAAAAAGAGTGTACCTTGCTAAGGCGCCTTTTGTGTTGACATGCGTCAAAATGTGCACCGTTTCAGTTTCAACTGGCCGCTGTTGCTCGACATCTTGATGGATTTTAATGCGGTTTGCAGCAAAAGAACCGTCTTTGTCTATAGAACAACTGTTGACTGCGTTTTAGCCGCACCTGGGCATTGGAAACACCCCAAAATGTCACTTTTAGTTGATCAACTGGAAAAAGGTGATAAGGTAGAAAATCTCGAAAAATTCCAAATCTCAAACAAGGAAATTATGGGATAGAAAGGCTATACATGGAAGCAAGTGTCATTTTACAACCATTGAAACCTAGACTATCAGTTATCAGCGCTTTAAACTGAGGAAATCGAGAATTCCACAAAAGATGAGGCATGTTAACACAAAAAGAGTGTACCTTGCTAAGGCGCCTTTTGTGTTGACATGCGTCAAAATGTGCACCGTTTCAGTTTCAACTGGCCGCTGTTGCTCGACATCTTGATGGATTTTAATGCGGTTTGCAGCAAAAGAACCGTCTTTGTCTATAGAACAACTGTTGACTGCGTTTTAGCCGCACCTGGGCATTGGAAACACCCCAAAATGTCACTTTTAGTTGATCAACTGGAAAAAGGTGATAAGGTAGAAAATCTCGAAAAATTCCAAATCTCAAACAAGGAAATTATGGGATAGAAAGGCTATACATGGAAGCAAGTGTCATTTTACAACCATTGAAACCTAGACTATCAGTTATCAGCGCTTTAAACTGAGGAAATCGAGAATTCCACAAAAGATGAGGCATGTTAACACAAAAAGAGTGTACCTTGCTAAGGCGCCTTTTGTGTTGACATGCGTCAAAATGTGCACCGTTTCAGTTTCAACTGGCCGCTGTTGCTCGACATCTTGATGGATTTTAATGCGGTTTGCAGCAAAAGAACCGTCTTTGTCTATAGAACAACTGTTGACTGCGTTTTAGCCGCACCTGGGCATTGGAAACACCCCAAAATGTCACTTTTAGTTGATCAACTGGAAAAAGGTGATAAGGTAGAAAATCTCGAAAAATTCCAAATCTCAAACAAGGAAATTATGGGATAGAAAGGCTATACATGGAAGCAAGTGTCATTTTACAACCATTGAAACCTAGACTATCAGTTATCAGCGCTTTAAACTGAGGAAATCGAGAATTCCACACAAGATGAGGCATGTTAACACAAAAAGAGTGTACCTTGCTAAGGCGCCTTTTGTGTTGACATGCGTCAATATGTGCACCGTTTCAGTTTCAACTGGCCGCCGTTGCTCGACATCTTGATGGATTTTAATGCGGTTTGCTGCAAAAGAACCGTCTTTGTCTATAGAACAACTGTTGACTGCGTTTTAGCCGCACCTGGGCATTGGAAACACCCCAAAATGTCACTTTTAGTTGATCAACTGGAAAAAGGTGATAAGGTAGAAAATCTCGAAAAATTCCAAATCTCAAACAAGGAAATTATGGGATAGAAAGGCTATACATGGAAGCAAGTGTCATTTTACAACCATTGAAACCTAGACTATCAGTTATCAGCGCTTTAAACTGAGGAAATCGAGAATTCCACAAAAGATGAGGCATGTTAACACAAAAAGAGTGTACCTTGCTAAGGCGCCTTTTGTGTTGACATGCGTCAAAATGTGCACCGTTTCAGTTTCAACTGGCCGCTGTTGCTCGACATCTTGATGGATTTTAATGCGGTTTGCAGCAAAAGAACCGTCTTTGTCTATAGAACAACTGTTGACTGCGTTTTAGCCGCACGTGGGCATTGGAAACACCCCAAAATGTCACTTTTAGTTGATCAACTGGAAAAAGGTGATAAGGTAGAAAATCTCGAAAAATTCCAAATCTCAAACAAGGAAATTATGGGATAGAAAGGCTATACATGGAAGCAAGTGTCATTTTACAACCATTGAAACCTAGACTATCAGTTATCAGCGCTTTAAACTGAGGAAATCGAGAATTCCACACAAGATGAGGCATGTTAACACAAAAAGAGTGTACCTTGCTAAGGCGCCTTTTGTGTTGACATGCCTCAATATGTGCACCGTTTCAGTTTCAACTGGCCGCCGTTGCTCGACATCTTGATGGATTTTAATGCGGTTTGCTGCAAAAGAACCGTCTTTGTCTATAGAACAACTGTTGACTGCGTTTTAGCCGCACCTGGGCATTGGAAACACCCCAAAATGTCACTTTTAGTTGATCAACTGGAAAAAGGTGATAAGGTAGAAAATCTCGAAAAATTCCAAATCTCAAACAAGGAAATTATGGGATAGAAAGGCTATACATGGAAGCAAGTGTCATTTTACAACCATTGAAACCTAGACTATCAGTTATCAGCGCTTTAAACTGAGGAAATCGAGAATTCCACAAAAGATGAGGCATGTTAACACAAAAAGAGTGTACCTTGCTAAGGCGCCTTTTGTGTTGACATGCGTCAAAATGTGCACCGTTTCAGTTTCAACTGGCCGCTGTTGCTCGACATCTTGATGGATTTTAATGCGGTTTGCAGCAAAAGAACCGTCTTTGTCTATAGAACAACTGTTGACTGCGTTTTAGCCGCACGTGGGCATTGGAAACACCCCAAAATGTCACTTTTAGTTGATCAACTGGAAAAAGGTGATAAGGTAGAAAATCTCGAAAAATTCCAAATCTCAAACAAGGAAATTATGGGATAGAAAGGCTATACATGGAAGCAAGTGTCATTTTACAACCATTGAAACCTAGACTATCAGTTATCAGCGCTTTAAACTGAGGAAATCGAGAATTCCACAAAAGATGAGGCATGTTAACACAAAAAGAGTGTACCTTGCTAAGGCGCCTTTTGTGTTGACATGCGTCAAAATGTGCACCGTTTCAGTTTCAACTGGCCGCTGTTGCTCGACATCTTGATGGATTTTAATGCGGTTTGCAGCAAAAGAACCGTCTTTGTCTATAGAACAACTGTTGACTGCGTTTTAGCCGCACCTGGGCATTGGAAACACCCCAAAATGTCACTTTTAGTTGATCAACTGGAAAAAGGTGATAAGGTAGAAAATCTCGAAAAATTCCAAATCTCAAACAAGGAAATTATGGGATAGAAAGGCTATACATGGAAGCAAGTGTCATTTTACAACCATTGAAACCTAGACTATCAGTTATCAGCGCTTTAAACTGAGGAAATCGAGAATTCCACACAAGATGAGGCATGTTAACACAAAAAGAGTGTACCTTGCTAAGGCGCCTTTTGTGTTGACATGCGTCAATATGTGCACCGTTTCAGTTTCAACTGGCCGCCGTTGCTCGACATCTTGATGGATTTTAATGCGGTTTGCTGCAAAAGAACCGTCTTTGTCTATAGAACAACTGTTGACTGCGTTTTAGCCGCACCTGGGCATTGGAAACACCCCAAAATGTCACTTTTAGTTGATCAACTGGAAAAAGGTGATAAGGTAGAAAATCTCGAAAAATTCCAAATCTCAAACAAGGAAATTATGGGATAGAAAGGCTATACATGGAAGCAAGTGTCATTTTACAACCATTGAAACCTAGACTATCAGTTATCAGCGCTTTAAACTGAGGAAATCGAGAATTCCACAAAAGATGAGGCATGTTAACACAAAAAGAGTGTACCTTGCTAAGGCGCCTTTTGTGTTGACATGCGTCAAAATGTGCACCGTTTCAGTTTCAACTGGCCGCTGTTGCTCGACATCTTGATGGATTTTAATGCGGTTTGCAGCAAAAGAACCGTCTTTGTCTATAGAACAACTGTTGACTGCGTTTTAGCCGCACGTGGGCATTGGAAACACCCCAAAATGTCACTTTTAGTTGATCAACTGGAAAAAGGTGATAAGGTAGAAAATCTCGAAAAATTCCAAATCTCAAACAAGGAAATTATGGGATAGAAAGGCTATACATGGAAGCAAGTGTCATTTTACAACCATTGAAACCTAGACTATCAGTTATCAGCGCTTTAAACTGAGGAAATCGAGAATTCCACACAAGATGAGGCATGTTAACACAAAAAGAGTGTACCTTGCTAAGGCGCCTTTTGTGTTGACATGCGTCAAAATGTGCACCGTTTCAGTTTCAACTGGCCGCTGTTGCTCGACATCTTGATGGATTTTAATGCGGTTTGCAGCAAAAGAACCGTCTTTGTCTATAGAACAACTGTTGACTGCGTTTTAGCCGCACGTGGGCATTGGAAACACCCCAAAATGTCACTTTTAGTTGATCAACTGGAAAAAGGTGATAAGGTAGAAAATCTCGAAAAATTCCAAATCTCAAACAAGGAAATTATGGGATAGAAAGGCTATACATGGAAGCAAGTGTCATTTTACAACCATTGAAACCTAGACTATCAGTTATCAGCGCTTTAAACTGAGGAAATCGAGAATTCCACACAAGATGAGGCATGTTAACACAAAAAGAGTGTACCTTGCTAAGGCGCCTTTTGTGTTGACATGCCTCAATATGTGCACCGTTTCAGTTTCAACTGGCCGCCGTTGCTCGACATCTTGATGGATTTTAATGCGGTTTGCTGCAAAAGAACCGTCTTTGTCTATAGAACAACTGTTGACTGCGTTTTAGCCGCACCTGGGCATTGGAAACACCCCAAAATGTCACTTTTAGTTGATCAACTGGAAAAAGGTGATAAGGTAGAAAATCTCGAAAAATTCCAAATCTCAAACAAGGAAATTATGGGATAGAAAGGCTATACATGGAAGCAAGTGTCATTTTACAACCATTGAAACCTAGACTATCAGTTATCAGCGCTTTAAACTGAGGAAATCGAGAATTCCACAAAAGATGAGGCATGTTAACACAAAAAGAGTGTACCTTGCTAAGGCGCCTTTTGTGTTGACATGCGTCAAAATGTGCACCGTTTCAGTTTCAACTGGCCGCTGTTGCTCGACATCTTGATGGATTTTAATGCGGTTTGCAGCAAAAGAACCGTCTTTGTCTATAGAACAACTGTTGACTGCGTTTTAGCCGCACGTGGGCATTGGAAACACCCCAAAATGTCACTTTTAGTTGATCAACTGGAAAAAGGTGATAAGGTAGAAAATCTCGAAAAATTCCAAATCTCAAACAAGGAAATTATGGGATAGAAAGGCTATACATGGAAGCAAGTGTCATTTTACAACCATTGAAACCTAGACTATCAGTTATCAGCGCTTTAAACTGAGGAAATCGAGAATTCCACACAAGATGAGGCATGTTAACACAAAAAGAGTGTACCTTGCTAAGGCGCCTTTTGTGTTGACATGCCTCAATATGTGCACCGTTTCAGTTTCAACTGGCCGCCGTTGCTCGACATCTTGATGGATTTTAATGCGGTTTGCTGCAAAAGAACCGTCTTTGTCTATAGAACAACTGTTGACTGCGTTTTAGCCGCACCTGGGCATTGGAAACACCCCAAAATGTCACTTTTAGTTGATCAACTGGAAAAAGGTGATAAGGTAGAAAATCTCGAAAAATTCCAAATCTCAAACAAGGAAATTATGGGATAGAAAGGCTATACATGGAAGCAAGTGTCATTTTACAACCATTGAAACCTAGACTATCAGTTATCAGCGCTTTAAACTGAGGAAATCGAGAATTCCACAAAAGATGAGGCATGTTAACACAAAAAGAGTGTACCTTGCTAAGGCGCCTTTTGTGTTGACATGCGTCAAAATGTGCACCGTTTCAGTTTCAACTGGCCGCTGTTGCTCGACATCTTGATGGATTTTAATGCGGTTTGCAGCAAAAGAACCGTCTTTGTCTATAGAACAACTGTTGACTGCGTTTTAGCCGCACGTGGGCATTGGAAACACCCCAAAATGTCACTTTTAGTTGATCAACTGGAAAAAGGTGATAAGGTAGAAAATCTCGAAAAATTCCAAATCTCAAACAAGGAAATTATGGGATAGAAAGGCTATACATGGAAGCAAGTGTCATTTTACAACCATTGAAACCTAGACTATCAGTTATCAGCGCTTTAAACTGAGGAAATCGAGAATTCCACAAAAGATGAGGCATGTTAACACAAAAAGAGTGTACCTTGCTAAGGCGCCTTTTGTGTTGACATGCGTCAAAATGTGCACCGTTTCAGTTTCAACTGGCCGCTGTTGCTCGACATCTTGATGGATTTTAATGCGGTTTGCAGCAAAAGAACCGTCTTTGTCTATAGAACAACTGTTGACTGCGTTTTAGCCGCACCTGGGCATTGGAAACACCCCAAAATGTCACTTTTAGTTGATCAACTGGAAAAAGGTGATAAGGTAGAAAATCTCGAAAAATTCCAAATCTCAAACAAGGAAATTATGGGATAGAAAGGCTATACATGGAAGCAAGTGTCATTTTACAACCATTGAAACCTAGACTATCAGTTATCAGCGCTTTAAACTGAGGAAATCGAGAATTCCACACAAGATGAGGCATGTTAACACAAAAAGAGTGTACCTTGCTAAGGCGCCTTTTGTGTTGACATGCCTCAATATGTGCACCGTTTCAGTTTCAACTGGCCGCCGTTGCTCGACATCTTGATGGATTTTAATGCGGTTTGCTGCAAAAGAACCGTCTTTGTCTATAGAACAACTGTTGACTGCGTTTTAGCCGCACCTGGGCATTGGAAACACCCCAAAATGTCACTTTTAGTTGATCAACTGGAAAAAGGTGATAAGGTAGAAAATCTCGAAAAATTCCAAATCTCAAACAAGGAAATTATGGGATAGAAAGGCTATACATGGAAGCAAGTGTCATTTTACAACCATTGAAACCTAGACTATCAGTTATCAGCGCTTTAAACTGAGGAAATCGAGAATTCCACAAAAGATGAGGCATGTTAACACAAAAAGAGTGTACCTTGCTAAGGCGCCTTTTGTGTTGACATGCGTCAAAATGTGCACCGTTTCAGTTTCAACTGGCCGCTGTTGCTCGACATCTTGATGGATTTTAATGCGGTTTGCAGCAAAAGAACCGTCTTTGTCTATAGAACAACTGTTGACTGCGTTTTAGCCGCACGTGGGCATTGGAAACACCCCAAAATGTCACTTTTAGTTGATCAACTGGAAAAAGGTGATAAGGTAGAAAATCTCGAAAAATTCCAAATCTCAAACAAGGAAATTATGGGATAGAAAGGCTATACATGGAAGCAAGTGTCATTTTACAACCATTGAAACCTAGACTATCAGTTATCAGCGCTTTAAACTGAGGAAATCGAGAATTCCACACAAGATGAGGCATGTTAACACAAAAAGAGTGTACCTTGCTAAGGCGCCTTTTGTGTTGACATGCGTCAAAATGTGCACCGTTTCAGTTTCAACTGGCCGCTGTTGCTCGACATCTTGATGGATTTTAATGCGGTTTGCAGCAAAAGAACCGTCTTTGTCTATAGAACAACTGTTGACTGCGTTTTAGCCGCACGTGGGCATTGGAAACACCCCAAAATGTCACTTTTAGTTGATCAACTGGAAAAAGGTGATAAGGTAGAAAATCTCGAAAAATTCCAAATCTCAAACAAGGAAATTATGGGATAGAAAGGCTATACATGGAAGCAAGTGTCATTTTACAACCATTGAAACCTAGACTATCAGTTATCAGCGCTTTAAACTGAGGAAATCGAGAATTCCACACAAGATGAGGCATGTTAACACAAAAAGAGTGTACCTTGCTAAGGCGCCTTTTGTGTTGACATGCCTCAATATGTGCACCGTTTCAGTTTCAACTGGCCGCCGTTGCTCGACATCTTGATGGATTTTAATGCGGTTTGCTGCAAAAGAACCGTCTTTGTCTATAGAACAACTGTTGACTGCGTTTTAGCCGCACCTGGGCATTGGAAACACCCCAAAATGTCACTTTTAGTTGATCAACTGGAAAAAGGTGATAAGGTAGAAAATCTCGAAAAATTCCAAATCTCAAACAAGGAAATTATGGGATAGAAAGGCTATACATGGAAGCAAGTGTCATTTTACAACCATTGAAACCTAGACTATCAGTTATCAGCGCTTTAAACTGAGGAAATCGAGAATTCCACACAAGATGAGGCATGTTAACACAAAAAGAGTGTACCTTGCTAAGGCGCCTTTTGTGTTGACATGCCTCAATATGTGCACCGTTTCAGTTTCAACTGGCCGCCGTTGCTCGACATCTTGATGGATTTTAATGCGGTTTGCTGCAAAAGAACCGTCTTTGTCTATAGAACAACTGTTGACTGCGTTTTAGCCGCACCTGGGCATTGGAAACACCCCAAAATGTCACTTTTAGTTGATCAACTGGAAAAAGGTGATAAGGTAGAAAATCTCGAAAAATTCCAAATCTCAAACAAGGAAATTATGGGATAGAAAGGCTATACATGGAAGCAAGTGTCATTTTACAACCATTGAAACCTAGACTATCAGTTATCAGCGCTTTAAACTGAGGAAATCGAGAATTCCACAAAAGATGAGGCATGTTAACACAAAAAGAGTGTACCTTGCTAAGGCGCCTTTTGTGTTGACATGCGTCAAAATGTGCACCGTTTCAGTTTCAACTGGCCGCTGTTGCTCGACATCTTGATGGATTTTAATGCGGTTTGCAGCAAAAGAACCGTCTTTGTCTATAGAACAACTGTTGACTGCGTTTTAGCCGCACCTGGGCATTGGAAACACCCCAAAATGTCACTTTTAGTTGATCAACTGGAAAAAGGTGATAAGGTAGAAAATCTCGAAAAATTCCAAATCTCAAACAAGGAAATTATGGGATAGAAAGGCTATACATGGAAGCAAGTGTCATTTTACAACCATTGAAACCTAGACTATCAGTTATCAGCGCTTTAAACTGAGGAAATCGAGAATTCCACAAAAGATGAGGCATGTTAACACAAAAAGAGTGTACCTTGCTAAGGCGCCTTTTGTGTTGACATGCGTCAAAATGTGCACCGTTTCAGTTTCAACTGGCCGCTGTTGCTCGACATCTTGATGGATTTTAATGCGGTTTGCAGCAAAAGAACCGTCTTTGTCTATAGAACAACTGTTGACTGCGTTTTAGCCGCACCTGGGCATTGGAAACACCCCAAAATGTCACTTTTAGTTGATCAACTGGAAAAAGGTGATAAGGTAGAAAATCTCGAAAAATTCCAAATCTCAAACAAGGAAATTATGGGATAGAAAGGCTATACATGGAAGCAAGTGTCATTTTACAACCATTGAAACCTAGACTATCAGTTATCAGCGCTTTAAACTGAGGAAATCGAGAATTCCACACAAGATGAGGCATGTTAACACAAAAAGAGTGTACCTTGCTAAGGCGCCTTTTGTGTTGACATGCGTCAATATGTGCACCGTTTCAGTTTCAACTGGCCGCCGTTGCTCGACATCTTGATGGATTTTAATGCGGTTTGCTGCAAAAGAACCGTCTTTGTCTATAGAACAACTGTTGACTGCGTTTTAGCCGCACCTGGGCATTGGAAACACCCCAAAATGTCACTTTTAGTTGATCAACTGGAAAAAGGTGATAAGGTAGAAAATCTCGAAAAATTCCAAATCTCAAACAAGGAAATTATGGGATAGAAAGGCTATACATGGAAGCAAGTGTCATTTTACAACCATTGAAACCTAGACTATCAGTTATCAGCGCTTTAAACTGAGGAAATCGAGAATTCCACAAAAGATGAGGCATGTTAACACAAAAAGAGTGTACCTTGCTAAGGCGCCTTTTGTGTTGACATGCGTCAAAATGTGCACCGTTTCAGTTTCAACTGGCCGCTGTTGCTCGACATCTTGATGGATTTTAATGCGGTTTGCAGCAAAAGAACCGTCTTTGTCTATAGAACAACTGTTGACTGCGTTTTAGCCGCACGTGGGCATTGGAAACACCCCAAAATGTCACTTTTAGTTGATCAACTGGAAAAAGGTGATAAGGTAGAAAATCTCGAAAAATTCCAAATCTCAAACAAGGAAATTATGGGATAGAAAGGCTATACATGGAAGCAAGTGTCATTTTACAACCATTGAAACCTAGACTATCAGTTATCAGCGCTTTAAACTGAGGAAATCGAGAATTCCACACAAGATGAGGCATGTTAACACAAAAAGAGTGTACCTTGCTAAGGCGCCTTTTGTGTTGACATGCCTCAATATGTGCACCGTTTCAGTTTCAACTGGCCGCCGTTGCTCGACATCTTGATGGATTTTAATGCGGTTTGCTGCAAAAGAACCGTCTTTGTCTATAGAACAACTGTTGACTGCGTTTTAGCCGCACCTGGGCATTGGAAACACCCCAAAATGTCACTTTTAGTTGATCAACTGGAAAAAGGTGATAAGGTAGAAAATCTCGAAAAATTCCAAATCTCAAACAAGGAAATTATGGGATAGAAAGGCTATACATGGAAGCAAGTGTCATTTTACAACCATTGAAACCTAGACTATCAGTTATCAGCGCTTTAAACTGAGGAAATCGAGAATTCCACAAAAGATGAGGCATGTTAACACAAAAAGAGTGTACCTTGCTAAGGCGCCTTTTGTGTTGACATGCGTCAAAATGTGCACCGTTTCAGTTTCAACTGGCCGCTGTTGCTCGACATCTTGATGGATTTTAATGCGGTTTGCAGCAAAAGAACCGTCTTTGTCTATAGAACAACTGTTGACTGCGTTTTAGCCGCACGTGGGCATTGGAAACACCCCAAAATGTCACTTTTAGTTGATCAACTGGAAAAAGGTGATAAGGTAGAAAATCTCGAAAAATTCCAAATCTCAAACAAGGAAATTATGGGATAGAAAGGCTATACATGGAAGCAAGTGTCATTTTACAACCATTGAAACCTAGACTATCAGTTATCAGCGCTTTAAACTGAGGAAATCGAGAATTCCACAAAAGATGAGGCATGTTAACACAAAAAGAGTGTACCTTGCTAAGGCGCCTTTTGTGTTGACATGCGTCAAAATGTGCACCGTTTCAGTTTCAACTGGCCGCTGTTGCTCGACATCTTGATGGATTTTAATGCGGTTTGCAGCAAAAGAACCGTCTTTGTCTATAGAACAACTGTTGACTGCGTTTTAGCCGCACCTGGGCATTGGAAACACCCCAAAATGTCACTTTTAGTTGATCAACTGGAAAAAGGTGATAAGGTAGAAAATCTCGAAAAATTCCAAATCTCAAACAAGGAAATTATGGGATAGAAAGGCTATACATGGAAGCAAGTGTCATTTTACAACCATTGAAACCTAGACTATCAGTTATCAGCGCTTTAAACTGAGGAAATCGAGAATTCCACACAAGATGAGGCATGTTAACACAAAAAGAGTGTACCTTGCTAAGGCGCCTTTTGTGTTGACATGCGTCAATATGTGCACCGTTTCAGTTTCAACTGGCCGCCGTTGCTCGACATCTTGATGGATTTTAATGCGGTTTGCTGCAAAAGAACCGTCTTTGTCTATAGAACAACTGTTGACTGCGTTTTAGCCGCACCTGGGCATTGGAAACACCCCAAAATGTCACTTTTAGTTGATCAACTGGAAAAAGGTGATAAGGTAGAAAATCTCGAAAAATTCCAAATCTCAAACAAGGAAATTATGGGATAGAAAGGCTATACATGGAAGCAAGTGTCATTTTACAACCATTGAAACCTAGACTATCAGTTATCAGCGCTTTAAACTGAGGAAATCGAGAATTCCACAAAAGATGAGGCATGTTAACACAAAAAGAGTGTACCTTGCTAAGGCGCCTTTTGTGTTGACATGCGTCAAAATGTGCACCGTTTCAGTTTCAACTGGCCGCTGTTGCTCGACATCTTGATGGATTTTAATGCGGTTTGCAGCAAAAGAACCGTCTTTGTCTATAGAACAACTGTTGACTGCGTTTTAGCCGCACGTGGGCATTGGAAACACCCCAAAATGTCACTTTTAGTTGATCAACTGGAAAAAGGTGATAAGGTAGAAAATCTCGAAAAATTCCAAATCTCAAACAAGGAAATTATGGGATAGAAAGGCTATACATGGAAGCAAGTGTCATTTTACAACCATTGAAACCTAGACTATCAGTTATCAGCGCTTTAAACTGAGGAAATCGAGAATTCCACACAAGATGAGGCATGTTAACACAAAAAGAGTGTACCTTGCTAAGGCGCCTTTTGTGTTGACATGCGTCAAAATGTGCACCGTTTCAGTTTCAACTGGCCGCTGTTGCTCGACATCTTGATGGATTTTAATGCGGTTTGCAGCAAAAGAACCGTCTTTGTCTATAGAACAACTGTTGACTGCGTTTTAGCCGCACCTGGGCATTGGAAACACCCCAAAATGTCACTTTTAGTTGATCAACTGGAAAAAGGTGATAAGGTAGAAAATCTCGAAAAATTCCAAATCTCAAACAAGGAAATTATGGGATAGAAAGGCTATACATGGAAGCAAGTGTCATTTTACAACCATTGAAACCTAGACTATCAGTTATCAGCGCTTTAAACTGAGGAAATCGAGAATTCCACACAAGATGAGGCATGTTAACACAAAAAGAGTGTACCTTGCTAAGGCGCCTTTTGTGTTGACATGCCTCAATATGTGCACCGTTTCAGTTTCAACTGGCCGCCGTTGCTCGACATCTTGATGGATTTTAATGCGGTTTGCTGCAAAAGAACCGTCTTTGTCTATAGAACAACTGTTGACTGCGTTTTAGCCGCACCTGGGCATTGGAAACACCCCAAAATGTCACTTTTAGTTGATCAACTGGAAAAAGGTGATAAGGTAGAAAATCTCGAAAAATTCCAAATCTCAAACAAGGAAATTATGGGATAGAAAGGCTATACATGGAAGCAAGTGTCATTTTACAACCATTGAAACCTAGACTATCAGTTATCAGCGCTTTAAACTGAGGAAATCGAGAATTCCACACAAGATGAGGCATGTTAACACAAAAAGAGTGTACCTTGCTAAGGCGCCTTTTGTGTTGACATGCCTCAATATGTGCACCGTTTCAGTTTCAACTGGCCGCCGTTGCTCGACATCTTGATGGATTTTAATGCGGTTTGCTGCAAAAGAACCGTCTTTGTCTATAGAACAACTGTTGACTGCGTTTTAGCCGCACCTGGGCATTGGAAACACCCCAAAATGTCACTTTTAGTTGATCAACTGGAAAAAGGTGATAAGGTAGAAAATCTCGAAAAATTCCAAATCTCAAACAAGGAAATTATGGGATAGAAAGGCTATACATGGAAGCAAGTGTCATTTTACAACCATTGAAACCTAGACTATCAGTTATCAGCGCTTTAAACTGAGGAAATCGAGAATTCCACAAAAGATGAGGCATGTTAACACAAAAAGAGTGTACCTTGCTAAGGCGCCTTTTGTGTTGACATGCGTCAAAATGTGCACCGTTTCAGTTTCAACTGGCCGCTGTTGCTCGACATCTTGATGGATTTTAATGCGGTTTGCAGCAAAAGAACCGTCTTTGTCTATAGAACAACTGTTGACTGCGTTTTAGCCGCACCTGGGCATTGGAAACACCCCAAAATGTCACTTTTAGTTGATCAACTGGAAAAAGGTGATAAGGTAGAAAATCTCGAAAAATTCCAAATCTCAAACAAGGAAATTATGGGATAGAAAGGCTATACATGGAAGCAAGTGTCATTTTACAACCATTGAAACCTAGACTATCAGTTATCAGCGCTTTAAACTGAGGAAATCGAGAATTCCACAAAAGATGAGGCATGTTAACACAAAAAGAGTGTACCTTGCTAAGGCGCCTTTTGTGTTGACATGCGTCAAAATGTGCACCGTTTCAGTTTCAACTGGCCGCTGTTGCTCGACATCTTGATGGATTTTAATGCGGTTTGCAGCAAAAGAACCGTCTTTGTCTATAGAACAACTGTTGACTGCGTTTTAGCCGCACGTGGGCATTGGAAACACCCCAAAATGTCACTTTTAGTTGATCAACTGGAAAAAGGTGATAAGGTAGAAAATCTCGAAAAATTCCAAATCTCAAACAAGGAAATTATGGGATAGAAAGGCTATACATGGAAGCAAGTGTCATTTTACAACCATTGAAACCTAGACTATCAGTTATCAGCGCTTTAAACTGAGGAAATCGAGAATTCCACACAAGATGAGGCATGTTAACACAAAAAGAGTGTACCTTGCTAAGGCGCCTTTTGTGTTGACATGCGTCAAAATGTGCACCGTTTCAGTTTCAACTGGCCGCTGTTGCTCGACATCTTGATGGATTTTAATGCGGTTTGCAGCAAAAGAACCGTCTTTGTCTATAGAACAACTGTTGACTGCGTTTTAGCCGCACCTGGGCATTGGAAACACCCCAAAATGTCACTTTTAGTTGATCAACTGGAAAAAGGTGATAAGGTAGAAAATCTCGAAAAATTCCAAATCTCAAACAAGGAAATTATGGGATAGAAAGGCTATACATGGAAGCAAGTGTCATTTTACAACCATTGAAACCTAGACTATCAGTTATCAGCGCTTTAAACTGAGGAAATCGAGAATTCCACACAAGATGAGGCATGTTAACACAAAAAGAGTGTACCTTGCTAAGGCGCCTTTTGTGTTGACATGCCTCAATATGTGCACCGTTTCAGTTTCAACTGGCCGCCGTTGCTCGACATCTTGATGGATTTTAATGCGGTTTGCTGCAAAAGAACCGTCTTTGTCTATAGAACAACTGTTGACTGCGTTTTAGCCGCACCTGGGCATTGGAAACACCCCAAAATGTCACTTTTAGTTGATCAACTGGAAAAAGGTGATAAGGTAGAAAATCTCGAAAAATTCCAAATCTCAAACAAGGAAATTATGGGATAGAAAGGCTATACATGGAAGCAAGTGTCATTTTACAACCATTGAAACCTAGACTATCAGTTATCAGCGCTTTAAACTGAGGAAATCGAGAATTCCACACAAGATGAGGCATGTTAACACAAAAAGAGTGTACCTTGCTAAGGCGCCTTTTGTGTTGACATGCCTCAATATGTGCACCGTTTCAGTTTCAACTGGCCGCCGTTGCTCGACATCTTGATGGATTTTAATGCGGTTTGCTGCAAAAGAACCGTCTTTGTCTATAGAACAACTGTTGACTGCGTTTTAGCCGCACCTGGGCATTGGAAACACCCCAAAATGTCACTTTTAGTTGATCAACTGGAAAAAGGTGATAAGGTAGAAAATCTCGAAAAATTCCAAATCTCAAACAAGGAAATTATGGGATAGAAAGGCTATACATGGAAGCAAGTGTCATTTTACAACCATTGAAACCTAGACTATCAGTTATCAGCGCTTTAAACTGAGGAAATCGAGAATTCCACAAAAGATGAGGCATGTTAACACAAAAAGAGTGTACCTTGCTAAGGCGCCTTTTGTGTTGACATGCGTCAAAATGTGCACCGTTTCAGTTTCAACTGGCCGCTGTTGCTCGACATCTTGATGGATTTTAATGCGGTTTGCAGCAAAAGAACCGTCTTTGTCTATAGAACAACTGTTGACTGCGTTTTAGCCGCACCTGGGCATTGGAAACACCCCAAAATGTCACTTTTAGTTGATCAACTGGAAAAAGGTGATAAGGTAGAAAATCTCGAAAAATTCCAAATCTCAAACAAGGAAATTATGGGATAGAAAGGCTATACATGGAAGCAAGTGTCATTTTACAACCATTGAAACCTAGACTATCAGTTATCAGCGCTTTAAACTGAGGAAATCGAGAATTCCACAAAAGATGAGGCATGTTAACACAAAAAGAGTGTACCTTGCTAAGGCGCCTTTTGTGTTGACATGCGTCAAAATGTGCACCGTTTCAGTTTCAACTGGCCGCTGTTGCTCGACATCTTGATGGATTTTAATGCGGTTTGCAGCAAAAGAACCGTCTTTGTCTATAGAACAACTGTTGACTGCGTTTTAGCCGCACCTGGGCATTGGAAACACCCCAAAATGTCACTTTTAGTTGATCAACTGGAAAAAGGTGATAAGGTAGAAAATCTCGAAAAATTCCAAATCTCAAACAAGGAAATTATGGGATAGAAAGGCTATACATGGAAGCAAGTGTCATTTTACAACCATTGAAACCTAGACTATCAGTTATCAGCGCTTTAAACTGAGGAAATCGAGAATTCCACACAAGATGAGGCATGTTAACACAAAAAGAGTGTACCTTGCTAAGGCGCCTTTTGTGTTGACATGCCTCAATATGTGCACCGTTTCAGTTTCAACTGGCCGCCGTTGCTCGACATCTTGATGGATTTTAATGCGGTTTGCTGCAAAAGAACCGTCTTTGTCTATAGAACAACTGTTGACTGCGTTTTAGCCGCACCTGGGCATTGGAAACACCCCAAAATGTCACTTTTAGTTGATCAACTGGAAAAAGGTGATAAGGTAGAAAATCTCGAAAAATTCCAAATCTCAAACAAGGAAATTATGGGATAGAAAGGCTATACATGGAAGCAAGTGTCATTTTACAACCATTGAAACCTAGACTATCAGTTATCAGCGCTTTAAACTGAGGAAATCGAGAATTCCACAAAAGATGAGGCATGTTAACACAAAAAGAGTGTACCTTGCTAAGGCGCCTTTTGTGTTGACATGCGTCAAAATGTGCACCGTTTCAGTTTCAACTGGCCGCTGTTGCTCGACATCTTGATGGATTTTAATGCGGTTTGCAGCAAAAGAACCGTCTTTGTCTATAGAACAACTGTTGACTGCGTTTTAGCCGCACCTGGGCATTGGAAACACCCCAAAATGTCACTTTTAGTTGATCAACTGGAAAAAGGTGATAAGGTAGAAAATCTCGAAAAATTCCAAATCTCAAACAAGGAAATTATGGGATAGAAAGGCTATACATGGAAGCAAGTGTCATTTTACAACCATTGAAACCTAGACTATCAGTTATCAGCGCTTTAAACTGAGGAAATCGAGAATTCCACAAAAGATGAGGCATGTTAACACAAAAAGAGTGTACCTTGCTAAGGCGCCTTTTGTGTTGACATGCGTCAAAATGTGCACCGTTTCAGTTTCAACTGGCCGCTGTTGCTCGACATCTTGATGGATTTTAATGCGGTTTGCAGCAAAAGAACCGTCTTTGTCTATAGAACAACTGTTGACTGCGTTTTAGCCGCACCTGGGCATTGGAAACACCCCAAAATGTCACTTTTAGTTGATCAACTGGAAAAAGGTGATAAGGTAGAAAATCTCGAAAAATTCCAAATCTCAAACAAGGAAATTATGGGATAGAAAGGCTATACATGGAAGCAAGTGTCATTTTACAACCATTGAAACCTAGACTATCAGTTATCAGCGCTTTAAACTGAGGAAATCGAGAATTCCACAAAAGATGAGGCATGTTAACACAAAAAGAGTGTACCTTGCTAAGGCGCCTTTTGTGTTGACATGCGTCAAAATGTGCACCGTTTCAGTTTCAACTGGCCGCTGTTGCTCGACATCTTGATGGATTTTAATGCGGTTTGCAGCAAAAGAACCGTCTTTGTCTATAGAACAACTGTTGACTGCGTTTTAGCCGCACCTGGGCATTGGAAACACCCCAAAATGTCACTTTTAGTTGATCAACTGGAAAAAGGTGATAAGGTAGAAAATCTCGAAAAATTCCAAATCTCAAACAAGGAAATTATGGGATAGAAAGGCTATACATGGAAGCAAGTGTCATTTTACAACCATTGAAACCTAGACTATCAGTTATCAGCGCTTTAAACTGAGGAAATCGAGAATTCCACAAAAGATGAGGCATGTTAACACAAAAAGAGTGTACCTTGCTAAGGCGCCTTTTGTGTTGACATGCGTCAAAATGTGCACCGTTTCAGTTTCAACTGGCCGCTGTTGCTCGACATCTTGATGGATTTTAATGCGGTTTGCAGCAAAAGAACCGTCTTTGTCTATAGAACAACTGTTGACTGCGTTTTAGCCGCACCTGGGCATTGGAAACACCCCAAAATGTCACTTTTAGTTGATCAACTGGAAAAAGGTGATAAGGTAGAAAATCTCGAAAAATTCCAAATCTCAAACAAGGAAATTATGGGATAGAAAGGCTATACATGGAAGCAAGTGTCATTTTACAACCATTGAAACCTAGACTATCAGTTATCAGCGCTTTAAACTGAGGAAATCGAGAATTCCACACAAGATGAGGCATGTTAACACAAAAAGAGTGTACCTTGCTAAGGCGCCTTTTGTGTTGACATGCGTCAATATGTGCACCGTTTCAGTTTCAACTGGCCGCCGTTGCTCGACATCTTGATGGATTTTAATGCGGTTTGCTGCAAAAGAACCGTCTTTGTCTATAGAACAACTGTTGACTGCGTTTTAGCCGCACCTGGGCATTGGAAACACCCCAAAATGTCACTTTTAGTTGATCAACTGGAAAAAGGTGATAAGGTAGAAAATCTCGAAAAATTCCAAATCTCAAACAAGGAAATTATGGGATAGAAAGGCTATACATGGAAGCAAGTGTCATTTTACAACCATTGAAACCTAGACTATCAGTTATCAGCGCTTTAAACTGAGGAAATCGAGAATTCCACAAAAGATGAGGCATGTTAACACAAAAAGAGTGTACCTTGCTAAGGCGCCTTTTGTGTTGACATGCGTCAAAATGTGCACCGTTTCAGTTTCAACTGGCCGCTGTTGCTCGACATCTTGATGGATTTTAATGCGGTTTGCAGCAAAAGAACCGTCTTTGTCTATAGAACAACTGTTGACTGCGTTTTAGCCGCACGTGGGCATTGGAAACACCCCAAAATGTCACTTTTAGTTGATCAACTGGAAAAAGGTGATAAGGTAGAAAATCTCGAAAAATTCCAAATCTCAAACAAGGAAATTATGGGATAGAAAGGCTATACATGGAAGCAAGTGTCATTTTACAACCATTGAAACCTAGACTATCAGTTATCAGCGCTTTAAACTGAGGAAATCGAGAATTCCACACAAGATGAGGCATGTTAACACAAAAAGAGTGTACCTTGCTAAGGCGCCTTTTGTGTTGACATGCCTCAATATGTGCACCGTTTCAGTTTCAACTGGCCGCCGTTGCTCGACATCTTGATGGATTTTAATGCGGTTTGCTGCAAAAGAACCGTCTTTGTCTATAGAACAACTGTTGACTGCGTTTTAGCCGCACCTGGGCATTGGAAACACCCCAAAATGTCACTTTTAGTTGATCAACTGGAAAAAGGTGATAAGGTAGAAAATCTCGAAAAATTCCAAATCTCAAACAAGGAAATTATGGGATAGAAAGGCTATACATGGAAGCAAGTGTCATTTTACAACCATTGAAACCTAGACTATCAGTTATCAGCGCTTTAAACTGAGGAAATCGAGAATTCCACAAAAGATGAGGCATGTTAACACAAAAAGAGTGTACCTTGCTAAGGCGCCTTTTGTGTTGACATGCGTCAAAATGTGCACCGTTTCAGTTTCAACTGGCCGCCGTTGCTCGACATCTTGATGGATTTTAATGCGGTTTGCTGCAAAAGAACCGTCTTTGTCTATAGAACAACTGTTGACTGCGTTTTAGCCGCACGTGGGCATTGGAAACACCCCAAAATGTCACTTTTAGTTGATCAACTGGAAAAAGGTGATAAGGTAGAAAATCTCGAAAAATTCCAAATCTCAAACAAGGAAATTATGGGATAGAAAGGCTATACATGGAAGCAAGTGTCATTTTACAACCATTGAAACCTAGACTATCAGTTATCAGCGCTTTAAACTGAGGAAATCGAGAATTCCACACAAGATGAGGCATGTTAACACAAAAAGAGTGTACCTTGCTAAGGCGCCTTTTGTGTTGACATGCCTCAATATGTGCACCGTTTCAGTTTCAACTGGCCGCCGTTGCTCGACATCTTGATGGATTTTAATGCGGTTTGCTGCAAAAGAACCGTCTTTGTCTATAGAACAACTGTTGACTGCGTTTTAGCCGCACCTGGGCATTGGAAACACCCCAAAATGTCACTTTTAGTTGATCAACTGGAAAAAGGTGATAAGGTAGAAAATCTCGAAAAATTCCAAATCTCAAACAAGGAAATTATGGGATAGAAAGGCTATACATGGAAGCAAGTGTCATTTTACAACCATTGAAACCTAGACTATCAGTTATCAGCGCTTTAAACTGAGGAAATCGAGAATTCCACAAAAGATGAGGCATGTTAACACAAAAAGAGTGTACCTTGCTAAGGCGCCTTTTGTGTTGACATGCGTCAAAATGTGCACCGTTTCAGTTTCAACTGGCCGCTGTTGCTCGACATCTTGATGGATTTTAATGCGGTTTGCAGCAAAAGAACCGTCTTTGTCTATAGAACAACTGTTGACTGCGTTTTAGCCGCACGTGGGCATTGGAAACACCCCAAAATGTCACTTTTAGTTGATCAACTGGAAAAAGGTGATAAGGTAGAAAATCTCGAAAAATTCCAAATCTCAAACAAGGAAATTATGGGATAGAAAGGCTATACATGGAAGCAAGTGTCATTTTACAACCATTGAAACCTAGACTATCAGTTATCAGCGCTTTAAACTGAGGAAATCGAGAATTCCACAAAAGATGAGGCATGTTAACACAAAAAGAGTGTACCTTGCTAAGGCGCCTTTTGTGTTGACATGCGTCAAAATGTGCACCGTTTCAGTTTCAACTGGCCGCTGTTGCTCGACATCTTGATGGATTTTAATGCGGTTTGCAGCAAAAGAACCGTCTTTGTCTATAGAACAACTGTTGACTGCGTTTTAGCCGCACGTGGGCATTGGAAACACCCCAAAATGTCACTTTTAGTTGATCAACTGGAAAAAGGTGATAAGGTAGAAAATCTCGAAAAATTCCAAATCTCAAACAAGGAAATTATGGGATAGAAAGGCTATACATGGAAGCAAGTGTCATTTTACAACCATTGAAACCTAGACTATCAGTTATCAGCGCTTTAAACTGAGGAAATCGAGAATTCCACACAAGATGAGGCATGTTAACACAAAAAGAGTGTACCTTGCTAAGGCGCCTTTTGTGTTGACATGCCTCAATATGTGCACCGTTTCAGTTTCAACTGGCCGCCGTTGCTCGACATCTTGATGGATTTTAATGCGGTTTGCTGCAAAAGAACCGTCTTTGTCTATAGAACAACTGTTGACTGCGTTTTAGCCGCACCTGGGCATTGGAAACACCCCAAAATGTCACTTTTAGTTGATCAACTGGAAAAAGGTGATAAGGTAGAAAATCTCGAAAAATTCCAAATCTCAAACAAGGAAATTATGGGATAGAAAGGCTATACATGGAAGCAAGTGTCATTTTACAACCATTGAAACCTAGACTATCAGTTATCAGCGCTTTAAACTGAGGAAATCGAGAATTCCACAAAAGATGAGGCATGTTAACACAAAAAGAGTGTACCTTGCTAAGGCGCCTTTTGTGTTGACATGCGTCAAAATGTGCACCGTTTCAGTTTCAACTGGCCGCTGTTGCTCGACATCTTGATGGATTTTAATGCGGTTTGCAGCAAAAGAACCGTCTTTGTCTATAGAACAACTGTTGACTGCGTTTTAGCCGCACGTGGGCATTGGAAACACCCCAAAATGTCACTTTTAGTTGATCAACTGGAAAAAGGTGATAAGGTAGAAAATCTCGAAAAATTCCAAATCTCAAACAAGGAAATTATGGGATAGAAAGGCTATACATGGAAGCAAGTGTCATTTTACAACCATTGAAACCTAGACTATCAGTTATCAGCGCTTTAAACTGAGGAAATCGAGAATTCCACAAAAGATGAGGCATGTTAACACAAAAAGAGTGTACCTTGCTAAGGCGCCTTTTGTGTTGACATGCGTCAAAATGTGCACCGTTTCAGTTTCAACTGGCCGCTGTTGCTCGACATCTTGATGGATTTTAATGCGGTTTGCAGCAAAAGAACCGTCTTTGTCTATAGAACAACTGTTGACTGCGTTTTAGCCGCACGTGGGCATTGGAAACACCCCAAAATGTCACTTTTAGTTGATCAACTGGAAAAAGGTGATAAGGTAGAAAATCTCGAAAAATTCCAAATCTCAAACAAGGAAATTATGGGATAGAAAGGCTATACATGGAAGCAAGTGTCATTTTACAACCATTGAAACCTAGACTATCAGTTATCAGCGCTTTAAACTGAGGAAATCGAGAATTCCACACAAGATGAGGCATGTTAACACAAAAAGAGTGTACCTTGCTAAGGCGCCTTTTGTGTTGACATGCCTCAATATGTGCACCGTTTCAGTTTCAACTGGCCGCCGTTGCTCGACATCTTGATGGATTTTAATGCGGTTTGCTGCAAAAGAACCGTCTTTGTCTATAGAACAACTGTTGACTGCGTTTTAGCCGCACCTGGGCATTGGAAACACCCCAAAATGTCACTTTTAGTTGATCAACTGGAAAAAGGTGATAAGGTAGAAAATCTCGAAAAATTCCAAATCTCAAACAAGGAAATTATGGGATAGAAAGGCTATACATGGAAGCAAGTGTCATTTTACAACCATTGAAACCTAGACTATCAGTTATCAGCGCTTTAAACTGAGGAAATCGAGAATTCCACACAAGATGAGGCATGTTAACACAAAAAGAGTGTACCTTGCTAAGGCGCCTTTTGTGTTGACATGCCTCAATATGTGCACCGTTTCAGTTTCAACTGGCCGCCGTTGCTCGACATCTTGATGGATTTTAATGCGGTTTGCTGCAAAAGAACCGTCTTTGTCTATAGAACAACTGTTGACTGCGTTTTAGCCGCACCTGGGCATTGGAAACACCCCAAAATGTCACTTTTAGTTGATCAACTGGAAAAAGGTGATAAGGTAGAAAATCTCGAAAAATTCCAAATCTCAAACAAGGAAATTATGGGATAGAAAGGCTATACATGGAAGCAAGTGTCATTTTACAACCATTGAAACCTAGACTATCAGTTATCAGCGCTTTAAACTGAGGAAATCGAGAATTCCACAAAAGATGAGGCATGTTAACACAAAAAGAGTGTACCTTGCTAAGGCGCCTTTTGTGTTGACATGCGTCAAAATGTGCACCGTTTCAGTTTCAACTGGCCGCTGTTGCTCGACATCTTGATGGATTTTAATGCGGTTTGCAGCAAAAGAACCGTCTTTGTCTATAGAACAACTGTTGACTGCGTTTTAGCCGCACCTGGGCATTGGAAACACCCCAAAATGTCACTTTTAGTTGATCAACTGGAAAAAGGTGATAAGGTAGAAAATCTCGAAAAATTCCAAATCTCAAACAAGGAAATTATGGGATAGAAA
The DNA here is from genome assembly GCA_030867875.1 of Actinernus sp. WN-2022. Classification (NCBI taxonomy): domain Eukaryota; kingdom Metazoa; phylum Cnidaria; class Anthozoa; order Actiniaria; family Actinernidae; genus Actinernus; species Actinernus sp. WN-2022. The sequence goes on along the minus strand of JAOWCC010000936.1, from coordinate 36,551,658 downwards.
GGCTATACATGGAAGCAAGTGTCATTTTACAACCATTGAAACCTAGACTATCAGTTATCAGCGCTTTAAACTGAGGAAATCGAGAATTCCACAAAAGATGAGGCATGTTAACACAAAAAGAGTGTACCTTGCTAAGGCGCCTTTTGTGTTGACATGCGTCAAAATGTGCACCGTTTCAGTTTCAACTGGCCGCTGTTGCTCGACATCTTGATGGATTTTAATGCGGTTTGCAGCAAAAGAACCGTCTTTGTCTATAGAACAACTGTTGACTGCGTTTTAGCCGCACCTGGGCATTGGAAACACCCCAAAATGTCACTTTTAGTTGATCAACTGGAAAAAGGTGATAAGGTAGAAAATCTCGAAAAATTCCAAATCTCAAACAAGGAAATTATGGGATAGAAAGGCTATACATGGAAGCAAGTGTCATTTTACAACCATTGAAACCTAGACTATCAGTTATCAGCGCTTTAAACTGAGGAAATCGAGAATTCCACAAAAGATGAGGCATGTTAACACAAAAAGAGTGTACCTTGCTAAGGCGCCTTTTGTGTTGACATGCGTCAAAATGTGCACCGTTTCAGTTTCAACTGGCCGCTGTTGCTCGACATCTTGATGGATTTTAATGCGGTTTGCAGCAAAAGAACCGTCTTTGTCTATAGAACAACTGTTGACTGCGTTTTAGCCGCACCTGGGCATTGGAAACACCCCAAAATGTCACTTTTAGTTGATCAACTGGAAAAAGGTGATAAGGTAGAAAATCTCGAAAAATTCCAAATCTCAAACAAGGAAATTATGGGATAGAAAGGCTATACATGGAAGCAAGTGTCATTTTACAACCATTGAAACCTAGACTATCAGTTATCAGCGCTTTAAACTGAGGAAATCGAGAATTGCACAAAAGATGAGGCATGTTAACACAAAAAGAGTGTACCTTGCTAAGGCGCCTTTTGTGTTGACATGCGTCAAAATGTGCACCGTTTCAGTTTCAACTGGCCGCTGTTGCTCGACATCTTGATGGATTTTAATGCGGTTTGCAGCAAAAGAACCGTCTTTGTCTATAGAACAACTGTTGACTGCGTTTTAGCCGCACGTGGGCATTGGAAACACCCCAAAATGTCACTTTTAGTTGATCAACTGGAAAAAGGTGATAAGGTAGAAAATCTCGAAAAATTCCAAATCTCAAACAAGGAAATTATGGGATAGAAAGGCTATACATGGAAGCAAGTGTCATTTTACAACCATTGAAACCTAGACTATCAGTTATCAGCGCTTTAAACTGAGGAAATCGAGAATTCCACACAAGATGAGGCATGTTAACACAAAAAGAGTGTACCTTGCTAAGGCGCCTTTTGTGTTGACATGCCTCAATATGTGCACCGTTTCAGTTTCAACTGGCCGCCGTTGCTCGACATCTTGATGGATTTTAATGCGGTTTGCTGCAAAAGAACCGTCTTTGTCTATAGAACAACTGTTGACTGCGTTTTAGCCGCACCTGGGCATTGGAAACACCCCAAAATGTCACTTTTAGTTGATCAACTGGAAAAAGGTGATAAGGTAGAAAATCTCGAAAAATTCCAAATCTCAAACAAGGAAATTATGGGATAGAAAGGCTATACATGGAAGCAAGTGTCATTTTACAACCATTGAAACCTAGACTATCAGTTATCAGCGCTTTAAACTGAGGAAATCGAGAATTCCACACAAGATGAGGCATGTTAACACAAAAAGAGTGTACCTTGCTAAGGCGCCTTTTGTGTTGACATGCCTCAATATGTGCACCGTTTCAGTTTCAACTGGCCGCCGTTGCTCGACATCTTGATGGATTTTAATGCGGTTTGCTGCAAAAGAACCGTCTTTGTCTATAGAACAACTGTTGACTGCGTTTTAGCCGCACCTGGGCATTGGAAACACCCCAAAATGTCACTTTTAGTTGATCAACTGGAAAAAGGTGATAAGGTAGAAAATCTCGAAAAATTCCAAATCTCAAACAAGGAAATTATGGGATAGAAAGGCTATACATGGAAGCAAGTGTCATTTTACAACCATTGAAACCTAGACTATCAGTTATCAGCGCTTTAAACTGAGGAAATCGAGAATTCCACACAAGATGAGGCATGTTAACACAAAAAGAGTGTACCTTGCTAAGGCGCCTTTTGTGTTGACATGCCTCAATATGTGCACCGTTTCAGTTTCAACTGGCCGCCGTTGCTCGACATCTTGATGGATTTTAATGCGGTTTGCTGCAAAAGAACCGTCTTTGTCTATAGAACAACTGTTGACTGCGTTTTAGCCGCACCTGGGCATTGGAAACACCCCAAAATGTCACTTTTAGTTGATCAACTGGAAAAAGGTGATAAGGTAGAAAATCTCGAAAAATTCCAAATCTCAAACAAGGAAATTATGGGATAGAAAGGCTATACATGGAAGCAAGTGTCATTTTACAACCATTGAAACCTAGACTATCAGTTATCAGCGCTTTAAACTGAGGAAATCGAGAATTCCACACAAGATGAGGCATGTTAACACAAAAAGAGTGTACCTTGCTAAGGCGCCTTTTGTGTTGACATGCCTCAATATGTGCACCGTTTCAGTTTCAACTGGCCGCCGTTGCTCGACATCTTGATGGATTTTAATGCGGTTTGCTGCAAAAGAACCGTCTTTGTCTATAGAACAACTGTTGACTGCGTTTTAGCCGCACCTGGGCATTGGAAACACCCCAAAATGTCACTTTTAGTTGATCAACTGGAAAAAGGTGATAAGGTAGAAAATCTCGAAAAATTCCAAATCTCAAACAAGGAAATTATGGGATAGAAAGGCTATACATGGAAGCAAGTGTCATTTTACAACCATTGAAACCTAGACTATCAGTTATCAGCGCTTTAAACTGAGGAAATCGAGAATTCCACACAAGATGAGGCATGTTAACACAAAAAGAGTGTACCTTGCTAAGGCGCCTTTTGTGTTGACATGCCTCAATATGTGCACCGTTTCAGTTTCAACTGGCCGCCGTTGCTCGACATCTTGATGGATTTTAATGCGGTTTGCTGCAAAAGAACCGTCTTTGTCTATAGAACAACTGTTGACTGCGTTTTAGCCGCACCTGGGCATTGGAAACACCCCAAAATGTCACTTTTAGTTGATCAACTGGAAAAAGGTGATAAGGTAGAAAATCTCGAAAAATTCCAAATCTCAAACAAGGAAATTATGGGATAGAAAGGCTATACATGGAAGCAAGTGTCATTTTACAACCATTGAAACCTAGACTATCAGTTATCAGCGCTTTAAACTGAGGAAATCGAGAATTCCACAAAAGATGAGGCATGTTAACACAAAAAGAGTGTACCTTGCTAAGGCGCCTTTTGTGTTGACATGCGTCAAAATGTGCACCGTTTCAGTTTCAACTGGCCGCTGTTGCTCGACATCTTGATGGATTTTAATGCGGTTTGCAGCAAAAGAACCGTCTTTGTCTATAGAACAACTGTTGACTGCGTTTTAGCCGCACGTGGGCATTGGAAACACCCCAAAATGTCACTTTTAGTTGATCAACTGGAAAAAGGTGATAAGGTAGAAAATCTCGAAAAATTCCAAATCTCAAACAAGGAAATTATGGGATAGAAAGGCTATACATGGAAGCAAGTGTCATTTTACAACCATTGAAACCTAGACTATCAGTTATCAGCGCTTTAAACTGAGGAAATCGAGAATTCCACACAAGATGAGGCATGTTAACACAAAAAGAGTGTACCTTGCTAAGGCGCCTTTTGTGTTGACATGCCTCAATATGTGCACCGTTTCAGTTTCAACTGGCCGCCGTTGCTCGACATCTTGATGGATTTTAATGCGGTTTGCTGCAAAAGAACCGTCTTTGTCTATAGAACAACTGTTGACTGCGTTTTAGCCGCACCTGGGCATTGGAAACACCCCAAAATGTCACTTTTAGTTGATCAACTGGAAAAAGGTGATAAGGTAGAAAATCTCGAAAAATTCCAAATCTCAAACAAGGAAATTATGGGATAGAAAGGCTATACATGGAAGCAAGTGTCATTTTACAACCATTGAAACCTAGACTATCAGTTATCAGCGCTTTAAACTGAGGAAATCGAGAATTCCACACAAGATGAGGCATGTTAACACAAAAAGAGTGTACCTTGCTAAGGCGCCTTTTGTGTTGACATGCCTCAATATGTGCACCGTTTCAGTTTCAACTGGCCGCCGTTGCTCGACATCTTGATGGATTTTAATGCGGTTTGCTGCAAAAGAACCGTCTTTGTCTATAGAACAACTGTTGACTGCGTTTTAGCCGCACCTGGGCATTGGAAACACCCCAAAATGTCACTTTTAGTTGATCAACTGGAAAAAGGTGATAAGGTAGAAAATCTCGAAAAATTCCAAATCTCAAACAAGGAAATTATGGGATAGAAAGGCTATACATGGAAGCAAGTGTCATTTTACAACCATTGAAACCTAGACTATCAGTTATCAGCGCTTTAAACTGAGGAAATCGAGAATTCCACAAAAGATGAGGCATGTTAACACAAAAAGAGTGTACCTTGCTAAGGCGCCTTTTGTGTTGACATGCGTCAAAATGTGCACCGTTTCAGTTTCAACTGGCCGCTGTTGCTCGACATCTTGATGGATTTTAATGCGGTTTGCAGCAAAAGAACCGTCTTTGTCTATAGAACAACTGTTGACTGCGTTTTAGCCGCACGTGGGCATTGGAAACACCCCAAAATGTCACTTTTAGTTGATCAACTGGAAAAAGGTGATAAGGTAGAAAATCTCGAAAAATTCCAAATCTCAAACAAGGAAATTATGGGATAGAAAGGCTATACATGGAAGCAAGTGTCATTTTACAACCATTGAAACCTAGACTATCAGTTATCAGCGCTTTAAACTGAGGAAATCGAGAATTCCACACAAGATGAGGCATGTTAACACAAAAAGAGTGTACCTTGCTAAGGCGCCTTTTGTGTTGACATGCCTCAATATGTGCACCGTTTCAGTTTCAACTGGCCGCCGTTGCTCGACATCTTGATGGATTTTAATGCGGTTTGCTGCAAAAGAACCGTCTTTGTCTATAGAACAACTGTTGACTGCGTTTTAGCCGCACCTGGGCATTGGAAACACCCCAAAATGTCACTTTTAGTTGATCAACTGGAAAAAGGTGATAAGGTAGAAAATCTCGAAAAATTCCAAATCTCAAACAAGGAAATTATGGGATAGAAAGGCTATACATGGAAGCAAGTGTCATTTTACAACCATTGAAACCTAGACTATCAGTTATCAGCGCTTTAAACTGAGGAAATCGAGAATTCCACACAAGATGAGGCATGTTAACACAAAAAGAGTGTACCTTGCTAAGGCGCCTTTTGTGTTGACATGCCTCATATATATATATTACTGTATATACATTACTGTATATACATAGAATCATATTTTTATAATATTAGCTTACAAGTTCAACATTTATAGCTTATAATTAAAGCCATGTTCATTCTTATATATCACTTTAGCTAATTATCTCAGGGGCTCTTCTCGAAAAGCCCAGCAGGGTTTATTAAGAGCTCCTGCTCCTTATTATATGTTTATTTAAGATATATACACATGTAAAAGATTAATAATGGGGCAAATAAAATGATTATGATTATGATTATAATAATTGTTCTACAACTACTTAACTTCCCTTTGTTCTGCCGTTATTTATACTGTTTGTAATATTGTTATCATTACACAGGTTTCGAAAACTACGCTCGTCAATATAATGCACAGCCAAATAAACGAGTCGTTTGAAACGTTGGGTTTACTCCAGTGAACAGCTAGGAAACAACCAAAACATAATTCCTAAATCCTTTGCTAAAACTATTTGAACATGCATGCACACTGAACATCTAGAACCTAACATTTAGTTTTTAGTATACATGGCACAAACCAATCGTGTCCGTGCAAAATTATCCATTTAGCCCGGGTGTATTTAGACTCGTTCTATGAATGATTTGGGGTAGGGTTTTATTAATTTCAGGGTTAATTTCAAGTCGTTGGGGTATTCTGCAATCGCTCCGAAATATCCTCTTACCTGAAGCGTTTTTGGGGTCTTGTGATTGGTAAATGACTATAAAACAATAGTAATATGTCAAAAGTGACTAACCAAATTAGCCAAATTCAAAACGCTGAGAGTTTCTTAATTATTCCCAGAGCAGTACAGCCGTATTTAAAAGTGGTCTTCACGCGGCGGCAAAATTAAACATATCCCATAATAATACCACTGATTAGCTTTGGGCTGCCTGTGGCTACGATCTTGACATATTTAAACTAAAGATACTTCTGAGCTGAGGATTGTAAGCCTGTCATCTCGGACATAAAATGAATGAAGGACTTGTCCATGATAGTTTTGATCCAGACGTGAAACCATTTTTAGAGGACATTGGGACGGCTGTGATAGGCGCTTTAAAACGTTGGGACCAAGTACATATGAAACAAAAATTGTTTCGATGATATTTTTCAGTCAATGAAACTTCACTCAGGCTGCCCTTTACCCTGGCAGGACTTCGAGTCAGTACAGAACGTAAGTTAAGGTCGGTTTGAGGCAGTTCGGCTTGTGACAACGTTACTGAGGTCCAGCCAGTAATAATAACCTCAACTATTTTTACTATTCTAGCACCTACATGCTGAGAAAGGCCCAGACACACATTTGTGATTCTTTCCCCACCTCAAACTCAGAGCTGATCCGCCAAAGGAGGCGATCAAGAAGGCTGAGGAGGTCAAGGACGATGAAAATCCGTAGTATAGATCAATCCGATTTTCACGACTGGTTGCGTAACCTTATTACAGGATGCTCGCTTTCTCGTCATCCAGTCCAATTCCCATGACTGGTTGCATAACCTTGCTTTCTTGTCAGTCAATCCAATTCTCGCGACTCGTTGCGTAACTTTATTACGCAATTCTCGCATTCTTATTGGTCAATCCAATTCCCACAACACAAGTAAATGTCTTGAATAAAGACATCAGAGATGAATAGGTATATAAATCCTGCTTGCAGATTTCATTTATTTCTCTTGTACCAAGGAACAGAAGCGGGCAGAAGCAGAGAAACAGAGGAGCGTACTGTAAGTACCCGTTTTGTGAAAACCTTTAACAACTTGTACCTCCATTACATATTATATTATAATAAATTACATTTCTATATTTAAAAGTGTCTGTGAATTTTACACATAGGTAGACATGTCTACAGCTCGTCATCCTGCTCAACAACTAAACAGCAAAGCAGTACTGTCATACGTCGTGCCAACTGTGCAAAGGCGATTTCGTATAGTGGTTGCAAAATGCGTATGGAGGGTAGAAAACAACTCAGATGACTTGAGAAAGGCATGGAAATTGGTCTGTGAAAAGAGAGAAGAATGTGACAGTGCAATCAAGAACATCAGCAGCATTGAATACTATGACACGAAAGAGAAACCTAAAGGAAAGAAGCAGTCAGCTAGGGAAGACGAGGCAGGTGGCAATGCAACAGTTTTCGGCCAAGAACATGCAATGTTCTACTCCAACTCCAGTCGAATCAATGTAGCTGTGGAAAAGGGACGCTTCCCAGCAATTTCTTACTGGATTGCATTCGAATCGCCGAACGGTGCGGCAGTTTCTCTCGTGCCGATACGAAGAAAGCTCTGCATCCCGCAAGATGTCACAAAAGCCCTCTGTACGGTCCTCGAAGATCACAATTCCAGTTACATGAAGGACATAGTGGATAACTCGTACATGTTCCGTTTAAGAGAAGCACTTGCAGATATTGAAGAGAGAGAATATGCCGACGAAATCGAGGAGAAAGAACCAAGTGAAAGCATCCTGCATTTTCATATTCCAAAACAAGTGTATTGGCTTGAAATGGGTGATAGCCTGAAAGCGCTGAAACGAGCTGGTCTCCAAGTAAAGATCCACGTTGTAAACACAGCGAGCATCAGCTCTACTTATGACGTTGAATGTCTATGTGCAATAACAACCGATCTCAGCACGCAATTGATTAACGATATCGGGAGGATAATGTTGAGGTTGAATTATGCAATGCACAAAGGAATGGTCTACAAATTACAGCCATGCGCACAGTATACGTATGGGTCAAAGTGTAGCATGGACCAGTCCATCAGGACACTGGAGGGAAACGAGGTCTGTAAGGCAAGCCTCCTGAAACACGGAGAAAGAGTGAAAGACAAACTTAAAAAGCCTGAAAGCCAGCTTATTGATCTAGTGGACGTCAATTACGATCTTATTGAAGTCAATAACGGCTGGTATATTTCCCTGTCGACCAAAAAGTTATTGTGCAACCCAATTGCAAGAGAGAACATTCGAAAAGTCAGCCCCCGACCTTTTGTCTCATATCACCATGAGAAACACCCGAACCTGGATTCTTCAAAGAGATATTGGGGAATAGCTTGGAAGATGATGACATCGAACGTTTTTGCAACGACTTCCTTGGCCTGCTGAAATTCCAGCAAAAGAGCATAAGCAGAAGGTAAAATGATATTTGTAGATTTATGATAAGCCATGTTGGTGCCTTTTTTTAGAAAGTGATGGGACGGTGGTAATTGTCAATCGTATGTGAGATCTCTAGATAAGCCTTTTAGATCAAACGTGAAGCTTCTATTTGTTTAAATAAATAAAAGACAGCACACGTTGTAATCTTACAATCATTAATCGTCGCAATTTTAATGTTTTAACCATTGCTTCTAACAGGTACCACGTCTAATAGGTGCAGCAGACAGCGGGAAAACCAGTCTGTTTGCCCCATATTTTTATCGTTCTGCCATCAAAGATAGCACGTATTACTAAACAGAAAGCCTTCAACAAGGCCATGATATCAAGTGAAACAGAAGTAATCTTTATTAACGAGGCACAAGGTGGGTGGACAGTACATGTCAAGTTTTCTAATGCACGAGGATTTGTGAACAGATGCCCAATGCTGATTGCGTGTCAGCACCAATTAGAGTTTGCAGAGGCTGACATCGAGGCCATGAATGCTCACTTGAACAAGTACCACTTCAAGGGACATCCGAACAAAGTTCCATCGGCATTTGAATGGATTAAGAGCCACCCGAACGATATAATTATATGGACAATGAAGAAGTCCAGCATGCATAGCTCGGCAACAGAAGAAATCTCCATAGACATGGGCGAAGGACTCTCAAAAATGGACCACGAAGAGCTCTTCAAGTGCAACTTCGAAAACAACAGTGAAGACGAAAAGGCTGCTGAAGTGCTAAATATCTACTCGACACTAGGCGATGACGTAGAAGAAGTAAATTAAGTCCCGTCCATGTCTAGTGCTGAGCTATGGGAGAAGAAAGTTAGAAAAGCAGCACGACAACAAGACAACAGCTTCAGAAGTCACATTTATGAGAGACTACTGGAAAAAGACCAGCAGCGACTGGCCGAAGAACGCACATAAAACGAAAGACGCTTAGAAATAAGACGTTCATGGTTGAGGGATTTAGGACTCGAGGAAGAAGAGGCTTTGTGAATTGAAGATCCCGACGATTCTTTCCGAGAAGACATCCAAGCGAAAGTCTGGGTTGCGCTTTCCAGAAGACGGGAAGCTGAATTCTGACGATGAAAGGAAGAAGACATTGCCAAGATCCAGGCAGCATTCGAAGGAGAGTGGCTGAGGAGAACTGAATTAACGGTAACACCAGTGCGTCAAAACACACAGCATCTGGACCGATAATATCATCAGATGGATTTCTGATTGATCGTTCGAAAAAGCGCCGCCACGCGAAACCTCGAAACACGATCCCGAAATATTTCTGTAGTCAAACGCAGTGCAAAGATACAGAACGCTAGAAACCCTAAACGTTAAAATGTGTTACAATTTATTGCAAGTAAGTTAGAATTGATTGCAAGTTAAGTGGTTATTAAAATATTGAAATCGCTTTTCTGGTAGTTGGACGTTGTTAGCCAAATTTCTTCTAGCCCGGTTCAATAGAGTTTGTTGTCCTGCACTATTGAAATTGGAATTATGGGTCTTTTAGAAGAGGTATCCATTGTCCAAACCCATACCGCTTTATATTACCCACTCTCTAAAAGCCATCTTCTTTGGCCGTGAAAGGTAACATTATTTTACTTATGCACGTTTCATTGCACGTTATCTTGCTCTTGCGAAGACGTGAATTTGTCAGAAAGCCTAGAGCGAACGTCCTTGTCAATTTAGTTGCAATCAAACGCTCCCAACTAGTCCTGTTCTAGTTCTTCGTAATGCCTCATAGACCTCCAGTCTACGGATATTAGAACTTTCAGGTCCTTGCTGCATATGTCCCATCTGGCCACATCTGGTCCATGTACTCCTCGTACTGTTTTTGTCATTTTTCTTCAGTGGAGTTTTACAGCAATTGATAGGCAAGCTAGAGCAAGCAGTCTGAACGTCGTTTTCCTTCTGTTCGAAGTTTTGTTCAAGAGGCGCCAAAGCAAATTCTCTGCCAGAGTAGCAGTGCTCGAAGGATAGTTGCATTCACACACATTCCTAAAAAAAATCTCAGGACCATTCCATGTCTGCTCTCTTGAGCTCTGGCTGTTTCTCAAAACGTTGTTCATGTCTGTCCTGGATCTTGCAGAAAGACGTCGAGCAGTTTGCAGTGATTGCGTTTATAGTTAGAATTAAAAGCATTCCCGGCACTCTGTGCGCACTAGCAACCAATCGGGTGGTCTAATAAAGCATGATCTAGAGAGTTTTCACGTCGAATATTAAATATTTGATTGTATTATTGAATAATATATATCAGTGATATAGCAATGACATTTGCATCCCAATACGACTTATATTGTGTAATATAGACAAAGAATGTGGGTGATGTAACCGTCTAATACTTGCAGTGGTATATATTACAAACAGAGAATCAAAACCATTCTTTCCCGCAGTTTTGAATATTTTCTGATCGTTGAAGTCAACATTCATCGTAGCCGTTTTAAACATGTCGAGAGTCCAGTATTGATAAGTCATTGGGCGGGAACCCTTTACTTTGATGAACACATACACTGCTAGAAACTTGGTTGCAAACGACAAGTCTAAAGGGGTTACCGTACCTGGTTCATTGTCCTTGCATGCCTTCAGCACGCTCTCGCAGCAGGGCAAGTAGCGCGATACGACTTGTACAAGCTCTTCCAAAGTAGCGCAGTGGCCTCTAGGGTGTCGATGTCCAGATCGCTGTTCCATTATAATTTCATTATTTTTGAAACCATTTTGCAAGCCCTTTTCAAATACACTTCGGTCAAAGAGGGGCTCTTTAAAACTGCATCTGATACCCCATTGACTTTCCCGAAATCTCCTCGCCTAATTCTGCAATGGCGTCCCGCATGACCAAGCTTCCAACAAATTTAAAAACAAGCCTAGGTGAGATAAGCTAAAGTTGATGATGTCGTTAGTCAGTTCCTCCTCGTCTGCGCGACAAAATGTGAGAAACTTCAGGCTCTTGCTGACAGTTTGTTGAGTTTGGCGTTCGCTTTTGCACCCTCCACCACTCCCAGTTAGCCAGTTTGTAAAGTCGTTAGCAATTTTACTCGAAATGTCAAAAGAAGGTAACGCTTTACTTGTCCGAGGAGTTTTCTCTAGTTTCGTTTCACCATTGCTTTCAACTGCTACAATATTGTGGTTTTCTGGGTTTTCATCAAAGTAATAGAACCAACGGTGCTTGTTCTTTACTTGTTTTCTGCATCCTCGTTGAGTGCTAAATCCATCGTGATCGCAAACTTGTACTGGACAGTAAAACAATCCATCAGAATCATCTTCTTCTAAGTGAAGTCTCTTTGGCTTTGGTGAAGCATTAGTTAACTTTGACCAGTCAATTTCATGACCTCGCTTACTCATTTGTTGCACACAGTAGGATCTAGAACGAGTACAAAGCCCCAGAGATCTAAAGTGAGCTTTAGCCAATCAGAAATGCTATTCGGGTCCCCTGCCTTAACTTGTACAAACTTGCCCACAAATCATTTCTCTCTGTTCTGTGGAAAACTCTGTGAACGCGAACTTGAAGTTACTGTCAGAGAGGTCGAAAAGTCGAAAAAAAGCTTTCTGGCAGCGAAGTGAGACGAGTTGTATGGAAAAAGGACTAAGTTAGCTGGTAAAACGGCTAAACATCTTCCATTTATCAATGCTGAAGTTGGCAAAAGTGTCTCCAGCCAGGATGGTATGAGTAAGATTCACATTTATGAGTCTCTCACTGTTTATCGAAAGAGGTTCTACGGCAGAATCCGCACCTTCAGAAAGGAAAACAAATACAAATTTGTCTGGACTACGAATGGAAAAATCCTACTCAAGGAAAATGAGTCGTCTCAGACGTACGGATTCACTATCCATGAAGAGTTAGATGAATTCCTGGACGCAAGATTTAGTTCATCAGGATAGTTCCGATAAGTAAACAAAGTTTAATAACTCTAAGATATTTTTAAATCCAAGATGGCTGCTGAATGCTTACCATTTCATGACCGTACTGATAGATAATTCTGCGCTTCGATTGGAATATACTCTTTTGAAATCAGTTTAGATATTGACCTATATAACCTGTTTGAAAATCATGATAAAAATGACGAAATTGACTCAGATCACATGCTTAGTGTATAGTTAAATAATTTTACAGTTAAAGAATATAGTGACCTTCTTGATGGGGCTAGCCTCCCCTGCAGCTCTTCTTAGGGGTTCTCTCCTACCTACCTCCCCCACAAAGAGACTGCTCAACCGAGTGATACATTCCATTCCCCTTGTTTAGCCAATCACAGCGAGGCTCCTAAAATCAGGGAACCTGACCTTGACCTTGGTTACATATTTCGCGCCAAACGGCAACAGACAATAATATGGCGGAGTTTGATAGCGTGTTCAAGGAGGTAAGCGAAACCTTTGGCATAAACGATCTCAATAGCATACAAAACGTGCAATCATCGAGTTAGTGAAAGAAAATAATTATGTCACTTATATACCAAGCTTTACCGACCGTTTTCGATGCAACACGCCAGGAATCTGGCCACATTGTCGCTCTAGTTTTGCCACTAGTGAACCTTATGAAAGATCAAGTCAGTCCTCTAAGAAACACTGGAGTATCTGCTGTATGTAATATATATATATATAAATGACCTTCCCGATTGCTTAAAATTCTCAGCCACTCAAATGTACGCAGATCTTGTCTTACAATGGCAGGTTCATCACGTGATGACATTGAATCTAAATTGAATACAGACTTACAACATATTTATGAGTGGCTGAAAGCAAACAGGTTGAGTCTGAATGTTACAAAAACAGAGTTTTTATTAGTAGGCTCTCGCCAGAGATCCTCTCATGTGGCATGTCCAAACCTTGTAATTGGAGGCGAAAGCATCCCTAAAATACTTAGGGGTGCACATAGATGAAACATTGACATGGTCAAAACACATTGAGAAGATCTTTAAGCAATTATCATCTTCTATTGGAGCTCTCAAGCGCGTACGGCCCTACGTGCCCATGTCCTCCCTCAAGACTATGTACCACTCATTTATTCAACCTAAAGTTGATTATTGCAGCATAGTTTGGGAGAGCCTGGGTACTGAACTCGCAAATAAACTCCAAAAACTCCAAAATAGGGCCGCTAGAATAATAACACAGTCTAGTTTCGATTCTAGCTCTGGCCCAATACTTCACGAACTGGGTTGGGACAGATTAATAATACGCAGGCGCAAACGTTTAGCAATAGAAATGTTCAAGATCTATAATAACCAAGCACCTGAGTATTTAATACACAAATTTAATAGGGTTCATACACCATATAACACAAGAGGTTCATCATCAAAATTCCAACTGTCCCTCCCCTAAACGAATTATGGTAAAAAGCGATTCGGCTACAGAGGAGCACATATTTGGAATAATTTACTAGAAGGCCTGAGGTCTAGCAAATCGTTAAATGCATTTAAAACTAAGCTAAATGGTCTACCTCCCTGCTTCTTTGACACCTTATAATTTACTCTCTTACAATTACTATAGTTTAATATATCGTACACGAACGCTAAAAGAATTGACTTTGGCGTTTTTAGCAGATTTTAATGATATGCAACAATATCATTTAATGTTGATGTATAGAGTTTTACACACGGCTTTTATGAAAACCAGTCTTAGTTACTGTTAAAACTACCGTGTCTAAATAACGTTTATATCTATGTTTAAGTGATGTAGAAGACGAGGAAGAAGCTAGCAAAGTGGAGAAACCTGAATTCGCGATTGTTTACGGCGAAATATGCTTACACATTTGAGTTCTTTGAAGAAGTTGTGTGCTGTTGCTGTTGACAAGGCTCAGAGTTTAGGAGATTCTTGTTGAAGTTATTACTTTTTTGTAAGAAATCATGCTTGAAATCAGCGATGGCACGAGGAAAACCTTAAAGTGCATATGAGCCTTCCTGCAATTTTCATAGCTATGAATCTCAGAAAGGTTTTGAGTACTCCTGCGAAGAAATTGTTGGTTTACAGAGAATACTCTATCTTCTACGCTTGTTTGAAAACGTGGAAAGGTGACCTTTCCTGACCCATGACCGCGTAAGTAAAAGCCTGGGTCGATACCTCGGTCGACGTCATCTCATTAATGCATTATTCTCTATGGCACCTTTCTATGACAACAACATCGATTTTTAGATAATATACACAGTTTATGAGCTGTTAGTAAAGGAAAAAGTCATATTAGTGAAAATTGTAAGTTTTTATTCAAATTGTTGCAAAGTTGAATTAATTAAATGACGTCTACCGAGGTATCGACCCAGGCTTTTACTTACGCGGTCATGGGTCAGGAAAGGTCACGTTTCCACGTTTTCAAACAAGCGTAGAAGATAGAGTATTCTCTGTAAACCAAACATTTCTTCGCAGGGGTACTCAAAACTTTCCTGAGGTTCATAGCTATGAAAATTGCACGAAGGCTCATATGCACTTTAACATTTGTACCTTTGATTTTTTTGTCGTTCTGTCTTATAGAAATTTAGGGGGTGTTATACACAGGAGTATTATGACTGAATGAAAAGAGGGAAAACAGCCATATATTTTTGGAGGGACTATCTACAGGGGATTAAACATGGGGGTAATGGACATGGAGTGGAAATGGATTATACACAGGGATGTAATTATCTACATGGTATACATATATATGGAATTCTATGGTACTTCCTCAATACCCAAACTACATTGTGCCCCCATTCCTCCCCCCCCCCCAAAAAAGAACAAATGCTGCCAACTGCAGCATTATACAGTGCAGATATGATTTGTTGGCTTGATTTATCAACTTGACAAGAGTGTGAAGGCAAATTAATTGTAGAATGTATATTGTACACATTTTTCATTCAATAATATTTTTTTATGATTTATAAATAATGTTTCTTTGTATTTTAAGGGAACGTCAAACAATAGCGACAAGACTGGTGGGGGTAGACTGCAAAGGTGTACATAACACTGTTCACTTTGGACCATCCAAAAATGTAGAAGCCTACATTCAAGAAATCGGGCGGGCAGGAAGAGATGGAATACGGAGTGTTGCATTCATTCTTTAACAGGATATCCTACTGAGTCATGTTGATAAAGACATGAAGTAGTATGTATAATCTACAGACTGCAGAAGCAAGGTTTTGCTCAGGCATTTTGATTCAGATGTTGTATGCCTTGAATCACTTCAAATTTGATGTGACAATTGTGCTACAAACTGCGAGTGTGGATCAAATGAATGTGGCCAACAAACAAAGTATCCTGCCAACCTGGAAGAACCGAAGCCATTCATCAATGCTAAATGCCGTAAAGTTCTTCCACATGAGAAAGTCGCCGTCGCTTGGTGAAATACCACAAGTCATTGGTTATGGAACTAGTCCTGAAATCAGCTAAGGGTCAGGTGAAAACATTGACAAATTTGCACTTTTTGCTTTGATTTTCAGATATGCAAATATCTCAGATCTTGGATAACTGCGAGAAGCTGTTTACTCTGTCAGATACATGTACATTCGTTGAAATATGGGACGTGAAACATGACCGGAATATACATGCTATGATAAACAAGGTATTTCAGGATATACAAGTAGTACTTCCATTAGAATGTAACTCTGTAAACAATGGAAATAAGGAATCTGAAGGTGACACTGAGTTAGAAGACATGCTGGATGAATGGAATGTGCTCATGCAGGATGACGATTTATTTGATCTGGTTACAGACACTTACTTGTCTATGTCACAGATGGAGAGTTGACTACATTCTGCTTCATCAGCCATTGTAGATGTTCCAGCCATTGTAGATGTTCCTAGCACTAGAAGAGCAGTTTTTGAAGATAATTATAGTCATGTAAAGTAACCTTTAGATAATAATATAATGAATACAGGGTGCAATGAAGGTGGTTGTACTTACAAAATCATTGATGTACTGGACATTGTCATGTCATAGCTTTTTTCAACTAAGAGAAGGCAGTGTTTTTTGGAAAAAATATATTAGGGACTGGTCATATATTAGGGACGGGTCAGTGGGTGAGAAAAGGGGGTGGCCTGGATTGTTTAGCCTGAAGTGGGGGTGGCCTTAAATCCAAAAATGTGTTACAGGGGGTGGCTTGAAAGTTATTTAAATATGTACAAAATAGATATACATAAATATTGCTTTTTCACACTTGGATATTATTAACAGACTTCAATTCCACAAAATACAGTCAGGAAAATCCTGAAAAATAAAGGTTCGTCTTTGGAGGTGTCCTGGAAAAAAATATTCTGGGAGTTTCTAACCCACCGCCCCCCCTTCCCATTATTAATTACCAGTCCCTTAGTACAAGCAAATCCATCATAATAATTATTGAAAGGGATTCAAATATTTTTCTACTAATATTTACCACATCCGAGGTACGAGTAATTTATTCACTGAAGTCTAAGTGATTGGCAACAAAGTCCTCTACATGTAAGTAGTACTCAAATATTAGAGGGCCCCTTGCTTAATCATGCTATACAAAATAGGTTGTTTTGAAATAGTTTACTGGTACTTTGAAGACAAATGACAAAACCACATTAATACCTTCAACCTAGAAGCACTAGTCCTTTGGCATAAATACTGTAATGATCATGTATGCAGGTACATTGTACATGCTAGTAATCATGCATCACAATGAGCCGGAGAAACAATATTATGTTCATTAAAGCAGCTGATCTTGAGCTTTTCTATTCTATCTTTGCCATTATGGCATTTGTGCAAGGGTTGTACTTATTTACTTGTTATTGTTCTTTCACAGAGCATTCAACTAACAACTACTTCAATGTTTGATAGCCTGTTTAATTTTAAACCTTCAAAATGTATACAGTGGAACCCCGTTATAAAGAACCTGGTATATACCGGTAACAAAGTCCCCAATGTAACAAACATGTGTTTTTTTCAGCCCGGCAAAAACGTTTGCGGAAAGCGCTATAACCATAGCCTAACTGTGACTCATTGTAACTAAACCTCCATATAACAAACCTATTTTTCCGGTCCCTTGGCACTTCGTTATAATGGAGTTCCACTGTATCCGGTGGGGTTAGCTACAATTTACTTGTTTCATCATTATTCGTATCATTTTATCAATCCCCCCCCCCCCCCTCAAGACAACAAATCATCAGAATAACAATGGATTGTCTCAAACAACATTATGAAACAGGGAAATTTGATAGTCCTCGGGGACTGGGGGGGGGGGGGGGAAGGGGGTTTTTCGCACTATTTTGGATATGACCAAAGTGTTTTGGCCGTCACTTCTTTTTGATATGTTAAAACCCCATAAACCTATACATTTTTGAAAAGATAACATTCTGTTCTTTCCTTTTTTACATATAAACACTACATATGAGCTAAAGAAAAAATATGAAAAATCTTGAAAGTGTAAAAAAAGGTTGAAAAATGTCTACATCTGGATTCCTGCAGTGTTAGCTTGCAAGCAAATTTCTAAAACATGATATAAGTCACTTTCTACAAAACTACAATACTAGATAACATTAAGTAACTACATTTTGCTAGTTTTATCCAATATATGAACTACAAAAAATTAATAACAATGCCAGTTCGATAGCAGATATTTACGAATAAACTGACATACAGAAATATATTGTCAAATACAGTGTTCAGAACTTATCTGGATCTCCTTTGCAGTGGCCTACCAGGACCAGCTCTTGGCCTACCATTTGCTTCCTTTATTCTTTTAGCACCATCTCTTGATGGATCATCAAAAAGGTATTTACGTAATGTATGATACCTCTGAAAACATGGTGCTGCACACATGTAGACATGGCAGATTCCACACTCAAACTTGGTTAGGACACGATGAGTGTGGACTTTACATTCTCTACGGGTCTCAGTTTCTACAGGATGATGAAACAATGTGTGGTTGAAGCGAATATCTGGTAATACACCACTCCTAGCTGAATCTGTACTCTTGCGTCGAAAAGAATTTCCACCAATTAGCTGCCGCACAAGTTCCTCTTTGAACTGACTAAGAGAAAGACGTTGATGGCTTGCAATCTTGTACATAATATGTGCATTTAGGACAGCTACTTCTAACATGTGGAAAAATATCTTGTAGTACCATATATTTCCTTTCATGAGCCTGGAACAACTTGCAATCTTCTGGTCACCTAAGTCCACTCCTCCCATGTATGAGTTGTACATCTGGATGAGTTTTGGCTGGGGAAAGATCTTTTTTTTCCATTTCCCTTGAGACTTTACTTTCCTTTCCAACTGGCCAAGGTCTGGACCTTCAGGAAGAGTTGACAGTAGATGTACAAGCTCCTTGTCTTGCCATGTGACACATACAAGATTGCCGCATTGTCTATCTCTTGCCAATCTCTTGACTTGCTCAACCTTTGCATCCACAATATCCTTAGGCAAGTACTTCCGGTTTCCTCTGACAGTTCCACAAGCAAGTATGCCTTTCTTTTCCAACTCCAAGAACAGAGGAACATTAGTATACCAATTGTCCACATACAAGCGGTGGCCTTTGTTGGAATATGGCTCTATGAGCTGCTTGACGACTCGAGAAGCTAGGTCTTTGCTGGGTGTGGGACCCTCCTTTCCTGTATAAATGATTGTGTCGAGTATATAACCATTTGATGAGTCTGCAATAACAAATCCCTTCAGGCCAAATCGATTTCTCTTGAGAGGCAAAAACTGCCAGAATTGGATTCGACCCTTGAATTTGATCAGTCTCATCACGCCGGGCTGGTGGGCTCAGAATTCCGGCCATTTCAATCAGCGGATACTTCATCCAAGATGGCGTCGGCGGGAATCATTGATCATTCAAATTAGTACATGCATAATTCATATTTTCGCTTTGAATTATGGGTAGAACGATCGGTTTGCAGCCACGAGTAGCCGCCATTTTTATTCCTCGATAACCAAGCTTCAATTTGAGATCTTTGGGTGATCCGTACGGTAAGTACAGGCTTGGAAATCAAATTTTACTACTCTTAATGTGTCGTTTTACCGTATGCCTGATATTTTCTCGAAATATTTGTAAAGTAAGGCTGTTGAACTCTCTAGGCAATTCGTTCGAATTCTAAAGCCATGCGTACCTCGAAAAACCTCTCTGCTTTACGTTTGTATTGAAATACTTTTACTTTTTTGTTTCCTGCTTTCAGGAATTGGTCCCGCGGTTTGCAACTGTAAATCCTCCTACTGAATTATATATCTAGACCAGACTGAAGTTGTACCAGAAATCTTCTGTAATTTCACAATTATGCACTGCATTTGAAATGATGAAATAAAATGCAATTGTTTCGTCGACTGTATAAATTGTACAACTTATTAAGCTTATATGGGAAGGAAAGGAAGGCAAAAACCAAGGAGTACAAAGGCTATCGCAAGAGATAAATTCCCTATTAGTGGTCTTGCCCAGCGACGAAAATTGCTTAAAGAAGAGTTCATCTCCCAATCTGAAGTCTACAAAGCTGAAAGATCTAAATTGAAAAAACTCAAAGAAAAGGTATGTTGTAAATCAGTGTACAAGCCACAGTAGGTATATTTGTATTCCACATTGACTTTAATGTAACAGCATTATTTTAATAATAATAATAAATACTGGCCATATTTATATATTTTATATGGTCTATTAGGTGAAAAAAATCCAAATTGATGTAGAGACATTGACAGCAAGATATACTGTGACTGATAGTGCAAAGAAAAGGAAGCTGTTGAAAAGAAAGAGACATCCAACACGTTTAACAGAAACCAACTCTGAGGAATATGCCGTTCCCAGTGCAAAGAGGTCTCGCCAAAGGCGTAAAAAGGAGACGTTAGATGCTTGTGGAGATATTCATGGTGGTAGCACTGAAGATAAAGGCTCTACATTAGATGGCATATGGCTGTCTTTAATTAAGGAATCAACACCCACTAGACTGGCCAATTATCTAAATAAATCAAAGAAAATTAAGACCCATGTTTTACCAAAGGTGGTTAAAGAAAATATTTCAACTTTTGAAACTAGCTTAGAAAACAAGGTTAGGAGCATTAAGGTGTTATACAGCAATGGGTTGATGAGCAAAGAGAAGTACAAAAGTGTACGCCAAAATCTGTCAACTAGTTATTGTAATAAAAGTAAGAAGAGAACAGGTTTACAATTTATGCATAATACACCTGTGCCTAAGATTCTTCCTTATGGAAAATTAATTGAGTTTGTAAATTCAGTTGACATGGGCAATGTGAAAGATTTTAAGGCAGACTTCTGTTATGATTTAGGTGATGATGATCAAGTGAAGGGTGCATACCGGGATGTAGAAGATTTTTTATTAGAACTTGCTGACATGTATGTATACACTGATAAATTGGAACCATTTCTATTACACTTTGAAAGTGAACCATACCATTTTCGAGTAGCCATTGGTGCTGATGGGGCACCATTCGGTAAGGATGACGAGGCAACTGCATGGCTTTTGTCATTTTTGAATGTAGGTGGAAGAATAGCCAGCTATAATGAAAGCTTCATTATTGCAGGTGGAAACTGTGGTGAATCTCATCCATCAATGTTCAGGTATGCTCGTAAACTTGTTTCAGATATAGCTTATATAGAGACACAAAGTTATGTCTTACCACTTACTGAAGCCCAAGCAATATTTACAGTAGATTTGGTTCCATCAGACATGAAATGGGCATCAACATTTAGTGGGGAGTTATCAAATGCAGCATTTTACTTTTCTCCCTTTGGTAATGTAAATAATGACAACATGTGCACAGTTAATGGTGTTTTGGGCCCAAGTAATGAGTGCACTTGGAAACCATGGTCTTACAGTGAGAGGTTGCAGGTAGCTACAAAAGTTACAGAAAAGAGAAATGATCTGGATCAAACAGCACTTGCTCAATCGACCAAGAGATCGAAGCTGTTGAGCTACATAAGAACGTTAAAATCTAGGCAAGAGCATGCTCCTGTTTTAGGTCAGCTGGTAGATAATATTTTTGCTGAGCCTTTACACAATTCAAACAATGCCTGGCAGCAGTTACACGTGCTTATGCTTGGTCATTCTATAGATAAAAGTAACCTCCCATCAACATGCAATGATTGCTCAAAGATACCAGAATGTGCTTTTTCCTCGCACCTCTCTTCTCTAAAGGATATAGGTGCTACTAGGTTGTACAAGAAAGTGAAAAAGTGGTTTTCTCAGGGAAGAAAGGGGCCTCTATCCTACCGTTTTACTGGAAAGGAAACCAAGAAAATGTGCCAAAAATTCATGCATATTGTGAAAGCAATTAGCTGTGAATCGGACAGCCCTTTGCAAAAGCTAAAAGTCAGCACATTTGCATTTATTGGGCTACAACTGCGAGATGCAACTTCAAGATTTAGTCGTGTTTCCATAGATGCCACAGTACTGCAGGAAATCAAAGACAGTTGTAGGAATTACTTTAATGCCTGTTCTCTTCTTTTGGATTCTGTTACTCCAACAGTTTGGACTATAGGGTGTGCAGTTCCATATCATACCGAATTACTGTACAAGAAGTTTGGTTTAGGTTTGGGAATTAATACGATGCAGGGAAGGGAGGCCAAACACATCCGCATATCTCAGTATGCAAAGCATGCAACATTGACAACCAGGTGGCAATTAGTTTTCAGGCATGATTATGTAACAACAGTCTGGATGAGGAAGCAGGATCCTTTCAGTTTTACTTACCACAAGAACAGAGAGTTGTATGAACCCAAAGAAATCAATGAACCTGGATTTTGTTACTGCGGACTAGAGAAGGAGCCCTTCACTGAAACATGTATGTTTTGCTCATCAGATATGTACCAAAGTATCAAAAGAAGTGCAGATACTGGACAACTTGACCCTTATATTTGTAATTTGTTAAGTGTCTTGAGTTAATATCATTCAAGTACCATTTAGCTCAGGCTGTGCTCAGGCTGTGTAGATGTCACATGTGGACATGTTATGAAACAATGCTGTGATCTGGAGAATGTTAAATCAGTGTAGTTGCACTTGTTTTATAATTTGTTGCCACGCCATATCAGTGGCAGTTAACATAGAAACCAGGTTTCAAAACATAGGAAGCTTACATATGGGAGTATGTCAGTTTGTTGTCCCATTACAGACCACCTGACATTTAAATTTAGTATTTTTCGTGTTTTTCTGTATCCCATGAGGAAATGTACAAAATTCAAGTAATCTAAGGGTGTGATTTTGATCAAATTCTGAATTATCCAATCAGAATATGGTAATTGTAATTAATTAATTAATTACTGAAATGAGGATTTAAAAATAGAGCAAAGCCACATACAATTATACCCTCATATTTGTAAGTGTTCATAATTAAGTGTCTGCACTGTCTTCGTGAACTTTATGAATTGAATTGTAGTTATAACTAATGAACACATGTGTTGGCACTTTGATTAATTTATTGAATTAAATACATGCGAGAAAGATTAATGATCATTTGGAAATAAAATTCATATATATTATTTATAATATTTTGTTGCCTTATTAAAACCTGGGTACATCTATGTGAGATAAATAACCTTTCGTAGAAAGATTACAGCCAAAGCATTGTTGTTGATTGATCATAAGACAATTTCTACCCATTCACTTCCACCCTCAAATAGCAATAATCCCAGCTGTACATGACAACTAATATTATTTCTCAAGTGTTTATGTATACAATAATCTAAGTACTGGTAATAAGAATGACATCAAAATATCAATACATTGATACATTGCGAATCTGCGACGGCGGGGAATATATACACTGGTTTAATCAACAAAGTTGATTAGGATATGCTAATTGACATGGAAGCGTCTAGCAGCTGATGTTTCGAGCATTAGCCCTTTGTCATTAACTTTACAAATCAGCTGCTACTTGCTTCCCACGGCGCTTAGCATACCCTAATCAACTCTGTTGATTAAATCAATGTGTACCTTCCCCGCCGACGCAGATTCTCACTAGTTATTACAGGAACTAGTTATCCATTCATTGGTGCATCATCCATATGTTGTCTGTTCAATGACACATGGCAGTTTGCATTACCATCATCAACAACAACACCCAAGTGACAAAAATGATTAAATACGCTATCTGTTTCACATGTAGTTCACATAGAACATGACTGTATTTATAGTCCATATCTGTTTATATGCATGTGCGGTATAATCCCTCGCATGATTTAGGCCACCAGTGTTCATGCAAGTGTGTGTTGTGGAACCCCATGGCTATTGTAATGTCCATACCTTACAGTGAATCTCAATATTTCGAGATTTTTTGAAAATTTGAACACTGCAGGGTGGGCTTCATTAACAACAAGTTTGCTGTACGAGCCGTCTTTCTCCTCTTTGGAAAGAATTTGGCCTTCCCTGAGCTTTCGTTGGTATTTATTCGCCAGCGTAATAAAAAGACAATGCAGCTGATCGATACCAGCAACTTCGATCTCTTCTACCGAGCGAGTGTTTTTCTTAGAAATTCCACCGTATTGCTCACTTAAAAGGACACTCTTTAAGCACTGGAATACTTCTTGGGGAACGTTCCAGGATACGGTGATCGTCCAAGGGCTTACATAACGGGGGTTTCTTCGCATTCTCCTGATCACTGCCTTGTTCCACAGCACTACTGCACGCGACAATATCCTTGCCGGCTGCGCTAAATGATACTTGAAGGCTATTGATCCCTCCAAAGTGTATTTTTTTACAACAGCCCGTGTCAGCTGTAAAACTTCGTTGCCAATTTCAGTTGCTAAATTCCGATTCTCAGACCTAGTATTTATATAATCTTTTACTGTTTCGTGGAGATCGACCAGAAGGGACGCCATTTTGAAAACTAGT
The DNA here is from genome assembly GCA_030867875.1 of Actinernus sp. WN-2022. Taxonomy (NCBI): domain Eukaryota; kingdom Metazoa; phylum Cnidaria; class Anthozoa; order Actiniaria; family Actinernidae; genus Actinernus; species Actinernus sp. WN-2022. Next base: position 36,527,405 of record JAOWCC010000936.1, on the reverse strand, counting down.
CTCATATGCGTTACCGCTGTCCTAAATATTGCGGACGTCACATCCTGAAATGGCGCGATCTGATGGCTCCCTGGCCCGGCGTGCATCTAAGGATAAATTCTGTGTTGGAGCATACACAGCAGTAAATCTTGGTAATAAGATATTGAGCAGTGGTTTTATCTTCCACAGTTTATCCCTGTTGACATCATTAGGGTCTGGTGCATTGTCATTATTTACAAAGTGCAGGAACCTCAGTATTGAGAGGTAGCAATCTCTACTCATAGTGTTAGTGAAGAGTGGAGTATCAGTAACTGAATTCGTAGACCAATAAGATTTTAAGTTCATTTTTTTCACCAAACCCATAGCTAAGGTGAGACCAAGCCATGCTTTTAACTCTGGCACACTTAAATTCTGGAGATTTCCTACCAAATCGTCATCCAAATGGCGTTTTTGTCGCTCAAATCGGACAGTTTCATTGACAATCAGCTGGTAAACATCATCGGTGAAGAACAGTTCAAAAAAATCTATGTAGCTTGAATTATCAGGCATGTCAACTGTAACACCAACCTCCTCGTTGAAATCTATGTCTCTTGGAACTTGTATGCGAGCAGACCATTGCAAATCCGAATAGTTTGGTTCATTATCATCGTCGCTGCCTTCGTCTTCGTCTTGGCTTTCATCAGTGGAGTCCTCCGAACCACTACTGTCGACATCAGAAGGCGCTTCGTTGTCTAAATCCACGTGGACTGTACGAAAAAAAGCTAGTGGTATGTCATCTTCATCGACAAAAGTCAAATCCATCGACGCTGCATCTGCCATTTTATTCTTTTCTACGAGAACACATCTTCTCAAACATGTGGCGACGCCAAATTTAAAAGGCTGACGTATATTGAACGAATAAACAAGCGAAAAAATTCCTTAAAAACCGAATATTCCTGTTTCAATCGAGTTGTTTTCAAATAATTGAGCCTCATACAGTAGCTAGCGGTTTATCCACTTAATTTGACGATTCCCTCACGGATAGACCAAAAATAGTCTCAAGAAAGAGGTGACATAATTTTCCACACATGTGTGTGGTTCGTCTCCTAGGGGTTAACATCATTTTAACCAGTAATCATTATAGTTCTACACTAGCTTAAGACATGTTCATTATTCCAAAAAAAAACAATTTCCATAATATTGTTCATATGCATGATTTAAAATCAATCATAACTTATCCTTGACATAATCACATTAATCAATTTCATACCACTGGTTACATATTTCATAATAACCCACTCTCAAATTATCACTGAACATCTTCTAAATAAGTATCAATTGGTGGTGCTTGCTTGTACAAGCACATTAACACTGTATGTCTAAAATAAATAAGTAAATAAAAATAAAAATTGTATTTGTTATAGCAGGCTGAGTATTACAGCTTAAAGTGCATACGAAATGAAAAATATTAACTCCTAATATCCTAAATTAAGTCTTCAAAAGTCCGAATTTTTAGGTCTCGTTTACCTGAAGCGATTTCATGGCATATTTTTTTCGCCTAGAAGTTCGGTCAGAACGCTTCAAAAATGGTTACATTTCCCGCGCGGCCATACGATCCAATTACAGGGCCTGTGACGTAGATGACGTAGAAACCTTGACACAGCGGTAAGCGAAACATGGCTACCAGTGAAAGAATAAGAGAAAGCTAAAGAACGGCGGCGATTATTGTGTGGCTGGTGGCCCTAACAAGGTCGGTTGTAAGAACAACAGCTATACGGAAGGCATATCTATGTACTACTTCCCAAAGGAAGAAGCTGTGAAACAGAAGTGGACGCGTTTTGTTCATAAACACAGGAAGGGTTTGCCCCATGTTCGGCTCACATTGACTTTGAGCAGAGCTGCTACGAGCACAGGTCGATCATTTTCTCTGGTCCGTCAGACTCAGATACTACGAAACAGCTTCCGCAGTTGAAAAAAAAATGATCAGGCGAGCAGTTCCGACCAAGGATGCTGTTCTAGTCGCGATGTGTCCTCTCCGCCGCCGAGTGCTCGCAGCGAAGACAAGTAAGTCCATTTCTAATGTCCCTCACTCAATTGTAAAACCACATCGCCCAAAGCATCTTTATTTTTGTTTGAAATAGATTGTAAACTAACGTACGCAGTACGGAAGTTAAGGTTATTGCCTTTTGAATATTGGATGTGCGAAATTATGTAATAAAAAGAGTATATTTGTACATACTCCTTTTACAATTTAATCTTTGTAAATTTTAATACTCATTAGTCATTACTGTTTTGAAAAGCTAATTTATAATTTAAGGTTAAATATATTACTTTCAAAGTTTCAGTGATTACTAAGTGTGGCATTCTCTTTCGATTTGTGGAGTCTGTTTGTTTGTATCTTTAGTTTAATTTGATTCTTGAAGTTTTTTGATTTATGCTAATGAGACAAAAATATGTAAACATTGCACTCTAGCTCTCCAGAGCCAGAGGTTTTCTAGAGCTAGAGAGAACGGCTCTTTCTCTGCGGCTGTTCTTACTAGAAAACCTCTGGAACCAGGGTACTCTCCTGCCTAAACCGATAGCAGAGGATTATGAAGAAAGTGATCAGGATTCCCAAGGAAATAATTCTCCAAATAATGTTAGGTACATATAATTTGAAAATACATAAGTTAAAACCTACATGCACCTAGGTGTATGTAGATACAACAATAATTTATTGTATATTTATTCTAAGATTGGCAATTAAGATGTTGTATTTTACTGATAACAGATTTGGCTGTAGATATAAAAAATGTGACTATACAATTTTAAACAAAAAGCTGGTAAAAAAAAATTCAGAGTTCAACCAGACCAACCAGCCATGAAGGGCCCAAGTTCATTGCTGATGGCATTGTTCACAATGTTTTGCTTTAAGTGCAAGGAAACCAAGCCTACCATAAGCATCAGACATAATGGTACCATGGTGACGGTATGCCAGCATTGTCCAAAAACTGGGCAAAATGCATTCAAATGGCAGTCTCAACCATTGGTCCTTGGGAAGTGCCCAGCTGGTAACATCTTGCCCAGCTTTGCTGTTCTTATGGCTGGGGCTTCAGCTTCCATAAGCAAGGTGTCGCTGGTGTTCAGACACATGGGGCTATGTGCTTATGATATAAGGACATACTTTATTCACCAAAAGAAGTTCCTGTTCCTGTTCCTGTTCTGCTGCACAATCCTTAAGATCGTACACTTCGAAATTCTCTAGGTATTTTTTCCATTAGTTAAACAAAAATTGATTCACATACATGTAAGAGTTAAATACTGAGAGAACCGAGGTATTTAACCGACTTATTTCATTGTTATTCGATAACCTTTATTTCCCTAACATTCCAGTGAATGTCAATGTAAAGACCTGATTAGGTATTCAAGGGCCTTTATATCATATAAAGACCTCCATATAAAAGCCCTTGAATATCTAATGAGCAATATATTGAAATTCACTTGCATCTTAGTGAAATACAGGTTATCGAATAATAATAGAAATGTGTCAAAAATGAAATAAATATATATATAGTCAATCTCGAAAATGTTGTCCAAAACCAATTTCTACTAAAACAATGTCCTTCAAGACATATATTAGTTTGCTAATATAGATCTTTTTATTTTTACAAAAGGCTTACATTTCATGATCCTTCAAAATACCAAGAATCATTTCACCACTTTATCTAGGGATGGTTTTAAATAATACATGTATAAGTCAACATATGTTTTGTATATGTCTAACAGCCAAAGAACAAGATGCTTTACAAGCTAGCTGACATCCAGTCTACTGTGACAACAGCCACAAACAAAACTACCCAAAAACGAAAGGCTCCTGTGTGCAGCAAATGTGGACAACCCAAAAAAGGGACACCCTAAAAGTTCTTGTGAATAGTTACTGACCATATAACTGACCATCTCCCACTATCAAAAAGCAAAGTTGTAAATAATAAATTGTATTATATTAGCCTTTTACAACTGGTTAGAGTGATATCACTATAATCTTAGCAAGTCATATTGTCTAACAGCCAGACCAAAGAAAGCCTCAGTTGTAAAGCACACACACCCACTAATGTATATCAATTAATAATAATAAATGGTAAATAATAATAATAATAAATGGTATATTTTATGTCGAAGATACAGGAAGCCGTTACTGGGTCTCCCAAGCCAGAGGCTTATGTTTAATTCCGACAAACTCCATGGTCGAATTGGAATTTAGGTTGGTTTTTGAGGAGGGAGGAAAACCAGAGAACCCAAAGAAAAACTCTCAGAGCAAGGGTGAGATACCAACAAACTGAACTCACATGTGGTGTCGTGTCCGGGATTTGAACCTGGGCCACAGAGGTGAGAGGCAAAGCACTTAACCACTGCACCACCCCGGCTCCCCAAGTGTGCCCAATCCCCCCTATCTGGGAAAAGGTGGGGCATTGGTCAACCAACCAACCAGTCCTGGGGATGGGGATTGTTTATTTTAACACTTTTTACAGTACTTGAGCAAGGCTTTGTAAGTCCGACAGTGGAGCATTTGCAAGAAATATTATAAATAGTGAAATTCCCAGGGGTATCAGGCATGCTTAGAATTCAATTAATGGAGGCACAATTGTATGCATGGCACATCCTTAGTGAGTAACAGTGGATACAACTTACAAGCATTTTGGTTTTCCACACCCAAGAGAGGCTACATGTAAGGATCTACAGTATCATGCACATTATTACCACTTGGCATTGTGCAAACTCTATTATATATATATACACTTTAATACATGTATATAATTTCCACTTTAACTTAGTACCTCCTTGAAATGCTAATAGTGACGTTGACTGATGCATTTATGTTGATAGAAGTTTCATTGAATAACATGCAGCAATGCATAAAGTTAGCTATTGTGGTACATTATGGATACACAAACACTATTGTGCCCTTGCTTCTGCTGGCTGGTAACTGCTTGCCTGGTGATGGGGTGTATTAAACCTCTGCCGTATGTCATAAACACAGCTGGCTGGCAACGGCCTGTTATTGTCCCAGCCCATATAGCCACAAATTCAGCAGATTAGCCATCTGTATGCAACAGCTCGTAGGAAGCTACAAAAATAGAATTTAACGTAGGCTTTCCCTTAGAATAGTTGCTATAATAGTAATGTTGTTATTTGTATTTCATTATTTATTTGTTTGTGCAAAAGGTGGAGCCACATTTGTATATCTAACTTACATGTACTTATTCTGTATATTTCATCACAAACTTTCCTCTGGAACCCTCAAAATATGCTTTAAACTCCATAACTTGAGTTGTATCTTGTTGTCGGCCATCTTGGATTCAAAACCGCTGATCAGAGCCACCAAGGACTCTAAAAAGCCGTGATTTTAGTCCTCCCCCCTTTGGGAAGTTGTTTTTGTTTATCCGTTGTCAAGGCGTGCCTCACGAGCTCAAGCGTGACTTCCGGTACCTTTGTACGCATAGTCAATAATTAATCCGCTGTCCAAATGGGGGCTAAGACCTCAAGTAAACACGATGTCGAAGTCGATTGATGGCGTTTCTTCTGAATAGGATATAAGAAAAAGTAAAGAAAAAACAAGTCTCAGCGAATAACAAATGAAAGGAAGAAAAGGTACAGACACAAGAGGAATTGGTTCTTCCCTAGAAATGGGAAGCAGAGGCCATGCAATTGCCTTTGTCGGCCTCGATCGGTCGCTATCGTTTGTTTCGTCGCAGAGAAACGTGCTACAACATGCATGATATTTGAATGTGTCTTGAACAGTCCTATCATGAGTCCTCATATAGCGGAGAGTGTTTTTCTGACTACATACCAAGCCTAGAAAGGAAGATAAAATTTAAGCAAGAAGATTTATTGAAAGGTTGTTTTATATATTTAGTTATGCGGTTGAAATTGATATGTATGATCGAGGCACGACAATTTATTCTCACAAACTGACAAAGCTTGACTGTATATTAAAGAACTTATAAAGGATCTTATAAATATATCGGTCAAGTTATGAATGAAGTACACTTCTAATCAATTCAGCGTTGAATGTAGACCTCAGAACCGTCTTCAAGTCTTGCAACCCCAAACTTTCCGCTATCTTGGTTTTGTCAGAGATACGGGCAATTTGCCACACTCAATTAGTCTTCGCTAGTAACCGACCCAGTCTTCCGCTCGTCCATCAGCTGCAACTTCCGGTCAAAGACGTGATTTTAAAAGCGTTTTGCAACGTTCAGATTATGAGTAAGTGGAAAAAAACTATTGAAAGTGATATTAGATGCAATAAACTATAATATACCCGAAAAAGAGGAATTTTAAAGGACCTAAATTTTGCCAGTGCAGATACCTTAAAGCTGGGGGGGCCTGCTTTTACTCCTCACACACTCCCCACTCCCCACATTAACTGTTTTGGACACACTACACTCGACTCACGGTTGATTTTTACGGAGGGAGGAAAACCGGAGAACCCTGAGAAAAACCCTCGAATGCAGATAAGGAATCGACAACAAACCTAACTCACATACGGTGCCCCATGTATATGTATGTTCAGTATGATGACCTCTTAGTTACCGTGCCCTATTACCAAGAACAACATTCTTTTTGTGACTGTTAATCCATTTATTCATTGAAGATATGTCTAAATTCTTAAAGGCATCTCTTACAAAGATATTGAAATGAGTGTAATGGCGGTTTGCATGTCTACCGTACACATCTATGCAAACTGCTCTGTGGAACTATGGGTGTGCCTTCCAGACCCAAGATTATTGATGGCTTGTTTGGTGAACCCGTTGCTGTGCTCCACATCAAGGTCCAGTGGAATGTTCCTACCTTTTCCTCCACTAGTGTTGACATCTCTGTCACAGATAAACCGTTCACTGTCTCGAGGAGAAAGAAGGGAGTTTACTAGGAAGGATCGGTAGAGACTCAAGAGCATTTTTTGTGCTGTGTTGGCCGTCAGCCCTACAGTACAGTAGTAGGTATTCGTATTGCCTGATTATCCTCGCACCATCGCCCTCACTAACAGCATCTAGAAAATCGAGGAAAAACAACCCATCTGTCAGTAAAGCACAGTCGTAATTAAACACATCATCTTCAAACTCTTGGCTGAAGTTGGAGGTTTGGTGGAAGTTGGATTGACTGGAATATCTGGGATTTCTGTAGGTGGATTATGTGTCCGCCTACTCCTGCCATCATACTTAAAGGAATGATTACAACCAATGAATATGCACTTAAATCGTCCATTCAGGGTGAGGTGCTGTTGATCTAGGACTTCCTGTTGTTCTTGTGCTCTGATGACCTCATTAACCATGCAGCTGATTAAATTTTCCTGAAAAACAAACTCATCAACAATGAATGCTGTAGCATTATGCAAATACTGCAACTTGTGCAGTTTGCTTAAGCTTGTTAAGTTTTCAGGCAAAGGACACTTGATTGGTTGGCCAGATCTCTCTTCAAAACCAAGCACATTCATGGCTGTAGTGATCACTCTCGACTTGAGTACAAGAATGAAGAAGTCCCTGTCTGCCCGGTATACTGAATGTGGATCACCCTTCACATTTCGACGGTTGATAAGTGTTCGGTCACAATATAATGTGGAGTTATCACCCTCTGATTTTCCACTCAAGAGATCACAGTAAATACAAGCATGTAACTAACATGCGACTGGCAAGAGCAAAATTATATATTAAGATTTAACTAGTGAAAGTTTTATTTAGGGTTTAAACATATTTTACACAAATAACTACCACAGGTGGGATAAGGTACTGGCCAGCACACATGAAAGTAATAGTCCTAATCATGTGATAAGTCATGAATCCAATGATCAGTACTGATTTACATTTGGACCTAGTTGTAAAATGCCTCACTAAGTCTGTTTTAGTTTGTAAGGTACATGACTGTACATGGTCTTTACTCCAGCATGCCAGTCACCAAGCTGCACATTGATCCCTTCCAGGCGAGCTTCAGATGTATAACCATTTGCAACTGAGGCAATGACATTTACTGCTCTTTCGACAGTTAGCTGATCACCAGCGAAGAGTTGACCATCAAATCCCCCATCAGCAGTTTTTGGAAGATATAAATGAAACTGCTTTAGAATGTTCAACATGTCCTCATTGATATTTTCTTTTTTGAATATTACACCCAATGGAACCTAGGTTTGAGGCGAGAAAAAGAAAATAGTATGAATATTAGCAAGTACAAGTATTTAATATCATTCGTCATACACGCACCCATAATAATTTATTTATCATGCAATGAGGAATTATTATAAATATTATTATAAAATAACCCACATAAAATACGCTCTCTGATTGGTTGAAAGCCGTGTTTCTATAACTCTATAGAGTCTACATTAGGTGACTCTATAGAGTCTCTCCTCCTGGAAGAGGACGTCCAATATCCTGGGGGTCACCTCTCAAAGCATTGAACAGGAAAATGGCTCTTTGTTTATTGAGTGGTGACTGACATTATTTGTTGGAATATTTTTTGCCAGGAGAGGGGGGAACTCCAGTACCAAAATGACAGCAGTGCTGGGCGATGATTTTGAACATGACCCCTAAAATTATGCATAAATTAAAGAGAGTTAAAAACCAAGAGTTTGACCCCTAAAAATTAAATTAAAATTAAAATTTATGAAGTGATATCTTACGTATACATTGTAAAAGAACCCCCTCAAAGATACGGTTAGGACAATTTTTATCACTACGTATACAATGAGCACCCCTGTCAGTGCAACATAGCCAGCCAGCCCCTCCCCCCCCCTGTCAGTGCAACATAGCCAGCCCCTCCCCCCCCCCCCCCCCCCCCAATTTACCTCAATAGATCTTCTCTTGAGAAGAATACTCAGCATGCTGGCAGTTGCATTCATGTGCGCATTTCTCTGCTTCACAAGTATGGATCCCGACAGAGCTACACTCGGCAGCCATGTGGCGTCGTTGTTGCTTTGGACAATGCAAGATGTCATTACAAATGAGTAAAACACCGGTGCCTTATTCCTCCACTCATCGCATACTGACTTCATATCATAATTGACCAAGTCAGCTTTACCGGTTTTGCTCAGTATAGATGGATTTTTTTCTTGAACAAAGCCCACATACTTCTCCCGAGAACATGGAGGACGTTCTCTATAACGTGTTTCCTTATAAATTTGCACTTCATGACTGCATTGGCAATTCTTTTCGGAGGACCATACACTAATGCCTTTCCAAGGGCTTCGTACTCTTGATCTAGTGTCTTGTTGACTGTCTTAGAGGGGTATTCGATGGACAACTATTTGATGAGCAACTCACTTGGGAGCCCCAAATTAAGCACAATAGCAACAAGATTGCAAAGTATATTGGTGTTATCAATAAATCACTATATTAATTTACACATACTAAAACAATTGTATTATACCCTGTTTATCCTTATTTAGATTATGGATTAATAAGCTGGGGTAATACCTGTAACTCTAGATTGGTTACGTTATCAACTAAACAGAATAAATGTATTAGAAGTATTTTCTTTGTTCCACATCGTGGAAGTACTAGACCTTATTATAATCTGTTAGGGGGCTTGAGGCTTGAGGCTTGATAATATATTAAAATTAAATACTGGAGTCCTAGCTTATAAAATTGTTTATCATAAACAGAATGTTCCATTGATGTTGCAAAACGTTATTGTCCCAGTTTCTCAAATCCACAGCTATGATACTAGATATTCCTCAAGAGATAATTTGTACAGATCAACAATAAGAACAAACTATTGGCTATTTTCATTTCGATATTTTGCTACTAGAGTATGGGAAGAAATTCCACTGAACATCAAACAAATGGAAAAATGGAAATTTAAGAAATACTACAAATAATCATTGTTAGAAAATCAAACATAGAATTCCTTCTCTTTTTTTTTTCTATCCTTCTACTGTTTGCCATCATGCTGCTTGCTCTGAATTTATTTAGACGATAATTTCACATAATTTGTATTACTATTTCTTGATATCGCAGAGGCCAACTCTAAAGCTTTGCTACTTTGGCCTCTGTACACTCATATGTAATTACTTTTTCTTCCTTTTCTCTACCTATAGTCTCTAGCTAGTCTAATTACATTGTTATAATATTTGCTGGAAAAGTGTAAAAATACAATTGAATTGAATTGAACAATTGTTCATATTCACGGGAGCGAGAAACGCTATGCAGCTCTCATCATTTGGCAATCATGATGTGACTGAAATCAAAGATGTGTTAAGTAATTCAAGACCAGAAGATGAAATTGTAAGGCATGGTATGTATATCATGGATACAAATGACTTCAGCACTCTCGCCTGTAAGTGGTAATACTGACACCACTACATCATCAAGAGCACCAACATTGGGGCATGTTATGCTTCAATAGTTACCAAGATTATTCACTATGATAATGGCATGAACACCTCCACCAGATGATACTATACTATCACTGTCGTTAAAAACATGATTGGTGGATTTGCGTTGATGTCTGCTAATGTATCAGACTTTCAAGAAAAGAAATGGAACCTCTCTCTCCCTTTTCCAAGAATTAGCATGCTGCTGCAACCAAGGCATGGCAAAGGTTCTGGAAGCTGTGGCATTGGGGTAATCCTTGCGAGGAGAGACATGGAATCAAACAATCACATGCCAGCATTCAAGTGGAGATTTGAAACATGAAATATCTTAAAAGAGAACTTATGTGCCTTGTATTAAGTTTAAGAAGTAGGGTTTACAAAACAACAAGGATCAAATGTATGTTCATTTCAGAGTGAAAAAGGCAGGTTTTACACCCGGGGGGTGCGGGGGATACTCCCTTATATAAGCTATACGGGTACCGTATTTACTCGATTAAACGCCGCGGCGTTTATTAAATTTTTAGCGTTTCCGATGCGTCGTTTATTCAAGGGCGGCGTTTGTTTCAAAATCATATTTCTTAAATCACTGACAACAATTACGGTAAATCATTTGTAAATATTATGTAAAACAGAAACATGTTTAAAGTTCCAATGTCTCGCTTTTTTCCTGAGATAGAATCGTAATTGTCTGGCTTGTGATGTGTACAGCCTTCAGAGAATTTCAATGTCACTGTCCCCTTCGTGATCTGAGTCCAAAAGCTGTAATGTAGGATACGCCCCCTCGACATCAGAAGACGTACCGTTACCCTCGAAAGGATTTGTTTCCGGTTCATTCAAGATATCCAACTGCGACTGAAGCATTGCTCGTCCACTGCTGCACGGTTGTCCCTCTTTGAATCAGTGGATAGAATCATCTTTTGACCCGTCTATAGGAAGATTCGAGGCACAACTTGTGAAAGAATTCTTGATAACATCTGTGGGTATTTCGGCCCAAGCATCTAGAATCCATTGCAAAATAACTCTTCTTGGAGGCGCTTTCAAATTCCTAGCTGCTGTTTCTTCGTGTATTCCGACTGTGCCCAGCCATTCATCATACTTTTCTGTACATGAGGACTTGAATGGCTTATTCCAGCATACATCTGGTGCCTGAATGTATTTGATGCAGCCTCCCGGCACAATTACCCGATCGATTTTCTTAGCTTTCAAAGACTCAGTTATGCTGTCTTGAATGTGGCATTCGTAGGAGTCCCAAGCTAACAATCTACGATTAAAGGAAAATGCCCCAAGAACAGAGTTAATCCAGACCTGGGTTAGTTCAGTGTCCATCCACCCGTTTGCCGAGGTTCCAACTACTGCTTGATGTTTGAACTCTTGGTTTAGTGCTGCGACTTCCCGTTTTGCTCCTCTGAAGACCACCATAGGCTTTAGTTTGGTCCCGTCGGCCTTGGCAGCTAAGCAAACAGACACTCTTGCCTTTTCATGACCGGTTGTTTTCAAAGTGATGGTCTTCTTACCAGCTGCATCGATGGTTGTTTCCGATATCATGTCACACCAGACTGGAGTTTCATCCATTGCTATTATGTTCGAGGGGCTGTAACTGTGCTTCGTCTGAAGCCTTCTAACTTGAATTACGTACGAGTTTTGTACTAGTACTAGTTTTGCAACCATTCTTTCTGGATCTTGTTGAGCAACCGATGTTTTTCTTCGCAAGGATAAGCCATTTCGCTTCATGAAGTTGGTTAACAAGCCCCTTGAGGCTTTGAAATTGTCATCCACGTGGTTGCCTTCCTGTAAATCACGATAAACTATTTCAGCTTTCTTCATTATAAGCTTGCACGAGACTCGTAAGCCGCGAGCCCGCCTTCTTTCGATCCATTCCAGTAAGTTTTCTTCCAGTTTCTCTCTCACGGGTTTTCTACCACCTCCACTCAATCGGCTTCTTTCTTTTCCTTTTTTAGACGCAAGTAAACCTTGGAATTGGCGAGAAGCGGGTCGATTCCCGTGTGCTTCTGCAAATTTAATCACTTCTTTTTATACGGCAAGGCTGTACTTTTGTCTTCTTTTCCCCCTTATGGGAAATGTGGTCTTTATTCAGGTCATTCGAGTCTGCCATTACTACAATATCCAGCACTCCTCGATACTATAGAAAACAAGGCATTCTTGTGTCACCAAGGCGGCGTCACCAAGGCGGCGACGCCAAGGCGGCGCGTGTCAGCCTGGGTTTCCTGGCATGGGAACGGTTATCTCTGATTGTTTAGGACTATCCAACAATCGCGGGAGGTCCCCAGTAGATTTCCTGTAAGCTAGCTTGCGCTAGTGCTATTATTATCAGTTGAGAACTCCACGCTTGTTCAATCTCTATTTATCGAATCAGTACGTACCGGGGAATCCGCCCAACGTCAGAAAATGGCGAGAGCTGTATCGGTGGCATTCAAAATGTATTATAAGGTGGAGTTGGAAACAGTAATCAGAGGACATCATGTTTATAAGTCTTTGTGGACTCCCCAATGGATCAAGTACTAGAGTGTGTGTGTACCAGACACGCGTGCCGAAGCACAAGAACACGATATTAACGCTATTGGTGTGTACCTAGAAACGAAACAGGACGAGAAGAAGACGCTTGCTGGTCATGTTCCCATAGAGCTATCGTGCTTGTGGAAGAACTTCCTTGAGGCAAACGAAGAAAACAAAGTCTTTGCACAAGTCACTGGGAAGAGGAAGAGAGAGGTCGGGCTTGTTGTACCGGCAAAGTTCTCGGCCTTAACCACGGAACTGCGCATTGCAAAAACTGTGAAGAACAAGCTTGATGGTAGAGCTGCAAAGTATGGCCACTTCGAACTTAGAAACATTGTTATACAGGAAAATAAATTTCCAAGGATGGTGTAGATTACCGAGTTGTACCGTACTTGTCATTGTTTTTTCTTATAATCCTCGAATAAACGCCGCATTCTTCTGATTGGGTGCGGCGTTTATTCGAGGACGGCGTTCATTGGTAATTTTTCTTCCATCTGCGGCGTTTAATTGAGAGCGGCAATACGGTATGTGCCGATGGTTAACTATCGATCGATACAGAGAACATGGAAGCTAACATGGTGACCTTAGCTTTCGAGTAATGAAATGTACAACGTCAATAAGGGTTAACTCCACTCAATCACACTATTAGAGATGTCTGATAAGAAGTTCTATGTATGGCAAACGCAAGATGAGGCCGGTATAACGGATAATTACGATGAATGCGTCAAGCCATATCACGGCAAACCCGGAGGCCGATGTAAAAAATATAATAATCAAGAGGATGCAGCAAAGGTACTTGAAGAAAAGCTTCAAGTCATCCAAGAAATGCATGATAAAAGGACAAGCGATGAAATAGAGGAAGTCAGCACTTCGAAAACCACGGAAATTAACCCCACCGTCCACTACGCATCGGCAAATGCAACCAACGCAGAACATGGTGGCCATGATGAAAGGTATGAAGAATTCAGTACATTTAAATCAATGCAGGAGGAACTCAACGAAAAAAAATAGAGAAAACTAACATCGCTTTCTATAGAAATTAATGAACAATTTACTGAACTGACAGAAAGGGAGTCACACATCAACCCAATCCTCCAGTGTTAATCGCAAAGTTCGTAAGGAGAGACGTCGCTGCTGACTTCTATAGAGGTCGTTACAGACTCAAGGATAAAACCACGAGGGATATCGAAGGCCTCATTACAAGCACAGCCGAAAAAGGAAACAATATTTATATATCTGAAAGTCTCACTCAACCAAGGAAGAAGCTATTCAAGTCCTGTCTGCAAGTAAGGAAAGAACTGGAATTTAGATACATTTCTACTTCGAATGGACGTATTTATCTCAAAAAAGATAAAGCCAGCTATCCTATTTACATCAATAATATGAGCGACCTTGCTAAACTTAAGGCATCCAATGGGCAACAAGATGAAAAGGATTAAATTGAATAATAGGTATGCATCTAGTCCATTGGATTCCAAGCTTGACAGCGTATCAAATAAGATAAGTACCAGTTATTTACTCCTGCTATACACTTTATTAACTCAACTTAATGGCGATTTGTAAATGTAGACGCTGTTCAAAGCCTGTCAAAGATAATTGCAGAGGTATCCAATGTTATGTCTGTCTACAATGGTTCCATTTGAAATGCACTGTTCTTTCCATAAAAGAATATAATTATTTTTCTAGATCAGATGATCTATGGATATGCCTGTACTGTCGCCCAGAAATATTTCCTTATCATTTTCTAGAGAATAATGAAGTCATTGAGTTATCCTTTAACTCAAATACAGAATGCCTTTGTTCTAAAAAGATTTTAAATCTTAGATTAGATTGTTTGCCCTGTTTTGATATAATGTCATCTATTGACAAAAATTCTAATTTGTCCAACATAGATATTGACTCACAATTACCTATAGCAACTAATTTTGATTATTATTCTACACATGACTTTCATTCAAGTGAAGACGTTCAGTCATCTTTCACTGATAAATCTTTCTCGGCCTTACATCATAATATTAGAAGCCTTGCCGCTAATTTTGATTCCCTTTACCAATTATTAAATGACCTAAATAAATCTTTTTCAGTCATTGGTCTTTCTGAAACTAGAATAAGATATGGAATAGACCCTACTATAAATACTAGTATTCCTGGTTATCACTATTTGTCGCAACCAACACTGTCAGTAGCTGGGGGTGTTGGTTTATTTATCAAAGATACTTTGTCTTATATACAAAGGAATGAGCTCTGCTGCTCTGAAAAGGAATTTGAGGCTCTGTGGGTCGAAATCGAGGTTCCTCACCAGCATAACATCGTTTGTGGTGTAATCTATAGGCATCCTAGCTCAAAATTAGACAAAATGTTAGATTTTCTGTATGAAGCTATTGACAAAATTAACAAAGAAAACAAATATTGTCTGCTGTTGGGTGACTTCAACATTGATCTGCTCAATTTCAATTCCCATGCAGATACTGAAGACTTTATAAATACATTAGGATCTTATTCATTTCATCCTCAAATCTTGAAGCCAACTAGAATCACAGATCACTCTGCAACCTTGATAGACAATATTTTTTTCAATTCCCTAGAACACCAGACTATAAGTGGTAATATTCTAAGTGATATTACAGATCACCTGCCAAATTTTCTTATCATTAATAAACTTTCTGCTCTTCCAAAAACTTCTAAAATGTACAAACGGGATTACTCTACTTTAGATAAGGAAGCACTGGCGGCTGACCTTGGTAATATTAATTGGCATGAAGTTTTACCCAGTGAAAGTGATGCTGTTGATGTGAATACTTTTTTTCAGTCTTTCTATTCTTGCATTACTGAAATTATAGATAAGCACGTTCCAGTTCGTAAACTTACTCGAAAAGAAATTAAGTCATTGACTAAGCCATGGGTGACTAATGGTATAAAAACTTCCATTAAGGTCAAGGAGAAGCTATATAAAAAGTATCTTAAATCAAGAAACCCATACTATTTTACTAAATATAAATATTATCGTAATAACATAAGTTATCTTGTTAAATGTAGCAAACAGGGATATTATCACAATTATTTTAAAGAAAATAGCAAAAACATTAGAAACATCTGGAATGGGATAAAATAATTAATTACTCTTAAACCAAAAGGATCAAATCCACCCTCAAAAATTATCCAGAATAATCACAACATTAAAGATCCTAAAGCTATAGCAACTGCCTTTAACAAGTACTTTTCTGATATTGGGAATAAGCTAGCAGACGATATACCTTATATCGAAATTGAACCCCAAGCTTATTTGGGACCATCACAATCAAACAGTTTTTATCTGTTTCCAGTAACAACTATGGAAATAGAAGATGAAATTTCTAGCTTTAATTCATCAAAGGCAACAGGACCATTCAGTATTCCTGTGTGTTTACTAAAACTCCTTAAGACTTACTTGTCAACTCCTTTAGAAACTATATACAATCTGTCCTTTAGTAGTGGCTGTGTACCAGACCAATTCAAAATAGCCAACGTTATCCCAGTCCACAAAAGAGACTCAGT
Source organism: Actinernus sp. WN-2022 (assembly GCA_030867875.1). Classification (NCBI taxonomy): domain Eukaryota; kingdom Metazoa; phylum Cnidaria; class Anthozoa; order Actiniaria; family Actinernidae; genus Actinernus; species Actinernus sp. WN-2022. The sequence continues at coordinate 36,511,057 of JAOWCC010000936.1, read as the reverse complement.
TACATGCATGAATAACTTCCGACCCATCTCATTGCTTTCCATTTTTAATAAAATACTGGAAAAGTTGATGTATAAGCGATTAAGTACCTTTATTGATAAACATAATACTATCTACGATAGGCAATTTGGTTTTCGAGAAGGGTATTCTACTATGCATGCAACTCTGTCAATTGCAGACAAAATCCAAAGAGCAATAGAAGATGGCCAGTACTCATGTGGGATTTTCCTAGACTTTTCAAAAGCATTTGACACAGTTAATCATAGCATTTTGATCTCTAAATTAAGCCACAATGGAATTCGTGGCATAGCAAAAGACTGGTTTGCTTCCTATCTAGAAAACAGAAGGCAACATGTTTCAATAGGTACTTCCAAATCTGATGATCTTACTGTTACTCATGGTGTCCCACAGGGTCAGTACTGGGCCCACTTCTATTTCTCCTATATATTAATGACTTTAGCAACTGCTGCTCTTTATTTGATTTCCACATCTTTGCAGATGATACTAATCTGTTCTGTTCTGATAGTAGTCTGTTTGTACTAGAATCTCTTATTAATTTCAATTTAAGGCATGTCTCAAACTGGCTCATTGCAAATAAGCTCTCCCTAAATCTTGATAAAACTAATTTTATTATTTTTCATCCTCGCCAAAAATCTGTAAACTATGCACTTAGACTCCAAATCAATGATAAACAGATAAAACAAGAAAAATGCATCAAATATCTTGGGGTTTTTATTGATTCTTATCTTAGCTGGAAATACCATGTTCAGCACATTACTAAGAAAATCAAACGATGCGTTGGCATGCTTTCAAAGATTCGACATTTTGTAACTTCTCCAATTTTAACTCAACTATACTATACCTTAATTTATCCATACTTATCTTATGCTGTAACAACCTGGGGCAATACTTATTCAACTACTCTTAAACCTCTTATTATCCTTCAAAAAAAGGCAGTCAGAATAATAACCTTCTCTGATTATAGAGCTCACTCAAGTCCACTGTTTCATCGTCTGGGTCTACTCAAATTTATTGATATAATTTACGTAAATAACGCTCTATTTATGCATGATTTCCAGGCAAATGCCTTATAGTTCTAAGCACGATCAGAGAGTGTTATTTCAGACGGTCGACAAGCTTCTACATACTAAGTCTGAGGCTTGTTACCCTTCATCTTATTCTGACTACACCCTTGCAAATAAGTTTGCTGACTTTTTCACTGAGAAAATCGTTACCCTACGAAGTTCACTAGACTCTTCTGCTACCTCTGGGCCCCCCTCTACTGTTATTGATGACTCACCTCCTGCAAGTTGTATGCTGTCTAGTTTCAAGATCGTTACTGAAGAGCAGCTATCCAGTCTTGTTGGTTCTTCAAAAGTCAAGTCATGTGCTCTGGATCCAGTTCCAGCCTCTGTTCTGAAAGAGTGCTTGTCGGTTCTACTCCCGGCTATGGCGAAAATCGTAAACTGCTCCATTGACACTGCTGTGATGCCAGACGGTTTTAAGCTAGCTCTTTTAAATCCACGGCTTAAAAAACCACGCCTTGATTTTGAAGTTTATGCTAATTTTAGGCCTATTTCAAATTTAATTTTTATTTCGAAACTTACGGAAAAAGTCGTCGCTGTGCAGCTTGCTGACTACATTATAGATAACAATCTAGATGAGATTTTCCAGTCTGCATATAAACAGCTTCATAGTACAGAGACAGCTCTAGTTAGAGTAAACAATGACATTCTTGTAGCCTTAGACAACCATCAGTCCGTTATACTGCTACTTTTAGATTTATCGGCTGCGTTTGATACTATAGACCATGACATTTTGCTTAACAGACTAAGTTATCGTTTTGGTATCTGTGGCTCGGCCCTCTCCTGGTTTAGATCGTATCTCAGTAATAGATTTCAGTATGTTAATATTAGAGGGGAGAAGTCTTCACACCGGCCACTGGTTTGCGGGGTGCCTCAAGGTTCTGTCCTGGGCCCTATTTTATATCTGCTATATACTTCGCCACTTGGAGATATCGTGAGGAGGTATAACATGGGTTTTCACTTTTATGCGGATGATACCCAGTTATACCTGTCCTTTGATTCCCGAAGTGGCGAAGGGCAAGCATCAGCCGTTGGTCTAATAGAGGCCTGTGCGACTGAAATAGATGACTGGATGAGGGCAAACAAACTAAAGCTTAATAGTGACAAGTCCGAACTTCTTATTATAAGTTCGAAGTACCGCCCTCGTCCTTTACTTAATTCTATCTCGATCAATGATAACGTAGTTCAGCCCTCAACGTCAGCTAGGAATCTAGGTTTTATAATGGACAATAGTCTAACTCTCGAAAAACATGTTAACTCTATTACCAAATCAGCTTTCTTTCACATCAGGAGGATTGCTAAAATTAGGGATTATCTCTCCGAGGACTCTACTGAAGCTCTTGTACATGCATTTATAACTTGTAGATTAGATAATGGTAACGCACTTCTGTATGGTCTGCCAAAATATCTTACGCAGAGACTGCAATCCGTTCAAAATTGCGCCGCCCGGCTTGTATCGCGCAAGTCGAGGTATGCTCGTGCTATGCCGCTACTGATGGAGCTCCACTGGCTGCCAGTAGAAAAACGGATTGTTTTTAAGTTATTATTATTAGTTTTTAAATCTCTTAACAATTTAGCACCTTTTTACATTAGTAGTTTATTGAATTTATATCATCCCTGTCGTAGTCTTAGATCAGCTGGCAAACGCCTTCTGGTCGCCCCGAGGTCTAACCAAAAGACCTATGGTGACAGGGCATTCTCGGTGGCTGCGCCGAGGCTGTGGAACGCTCTGCCCATTCAAATAAGGACAAGCAATACCCTTACCATTTTTAAATCTAGTCTTAAGACTTATCTTTTTAAACAAACATTTTTATAATTATTATTTTATATTTTTAACTGTAGCATTGTAAAGCGCCATAGTGCAGTTAGTGGATATGGCGCTATATAAATTTCTTATTATTATTATTATTATTACCATCTGTTTTTCATGACTTCTTTACATGCTTAAATAGGGTACACCAATATAATACTAGACTAGCCTGCAAAAAATCATATTACATTTTTAAAATAAGAACCAATTATGGCAAATTTAACATTCGTTTTCTAGGCGCTAAAATATGGAACTCAATTCAAGAAGACTTTAAATCAAAGAGACGTAATCAATTCAAGAAACTCATAATAGATTCTATCCTGAATAGCTATTTAGATATCTGATGCACTTTTCTTTTTTTATGCCCTTTCTGTATTTTGTATATATTTTTTTTTGTGTCCTTTGTATTGTATTATATTGCATTTTCTTTTTCTTTCAATTACTATATCAAACATGATTAAATGCTGCATGGCCTAGCTACTTAGCTCGACTAGCTTTTAGCTATTTCTAAGTAGCTGTGCTCCTCACTTCTAGAGTATAAATTCTTAGCGGTAATATTCTTAGCATGTAAATTTAAGAGGTCACGAATAAATTGTTGTTGTTGTTGTTGTTGTTGAACTCAAAGATCACGAATGTCAGATGCGAAACATATTCAAGGAACTGAAGATCTACTTCAACAATGAGGTCCATATTTTGAAACACGATTAGCATAATACATTCCTTAAGGATTTAAAGGATCTGCACTGCACAAATACTAGGCTCAAAAATAAGAAGCTTAAGAGCGGCCGTCTGTAAATATCGCCTAAAGTGTTTAGGATGAGAAAAAATGAAATTCCTCAAACTTTCTCAGAATAATGGCCTGGGTGAGTGATTCATATAAATATAACTTTTAGTTGAATCTGATTTTTATTTTAGCCAAACGGCGACAAAATCGGTTTTTCGGCTCTCAGACCGTTTTTTAGGAGCTCGATACCACACATCGTTAACGGCTCGCCTAAAAATGAAAATACAAATTTATAGCAATACTGTACAGCTAAATACAAAGAAAAGGTAATGATTTCTCTTTTCATGGGTTGATTACAAATTAAATATTTTAGCGATTTTTCATTATTTTGTTGATTTTAGACATTTTTGGTAACGCAAAATAATGACCAAATTGAGAAGCCAAAATCTCCAATGATACATAACCTGGCTATATTAGAGTATAACCTAGCGAAAGAGCAATGGTTCTTCTTCAAATACATGTAATAACATTTTTGGGCAATTAAAACTACGAATTTTCAGGGCACCAAACGCAAGTGACACCGACGTAAGAATACTCTCTTTTCTCACAGCGTTCGAATGCACAGAATCTGAGATGAACAGAGGAAAAAAATATTATATCAACTTCTATCAGGTTAAATTTAATACTAAAGAAGCCTGGGTACTTTTAGATAGATTATATGTCGATTTCTACCAATTATGTACAAAATCAGTGGCTTTTAGCGGTATTTTTGCGATGACATATTGTTGAATCTTTACTCTGTGCCGGAGCGCCGACAACTTTCAATTGATAGACTACCTTTATGAGACTTCTAAGTCAATCCGAATGATCTACAGTTGAACTATTCACTGTTAGGAATGTTAAAAAGTAATTATAATGGCTTAATATGTACCTTTCATGTGGTTTCGTAGAGATTTGGTAGCTTTTATAAACAGGTCTGCCGTAGTTCAACTGTCAACAGCTGAGATTGCGTTACACACAGGAAGCCCGCTTTTTCGGAACAAATGAACAACGTGTTTACGCAGAACTCCATAACTGTGGATTTCTGATTTAAATCAGTTCCGATCCGGAGAACTAGTTATATTCGATATAGGATCTCAGTGTAACTGGATTAGGCTTTTATTTTTGTCTTTGAATTTCAAACTGTATATTGGACGGCAATCGACATGTTACAATGGCTGGGAGATGGAGGGTACTTGAGCGGCGTCGGCCAGGTGTGCGGAAAATAGCTATAAAACTGTCAGAACTCTTTTTCCAAAAAAGAGTGCCGGAAGTCACAAGTATCTACCTCTCATTATCTGAGTACGAGGTCCGTACCATACGTTATGGATGGTCTCTTGGTTATGGAGAATGAAATGAAAAAGTCTAAAAATATATAACCCTACCCGGACAATAAGTATGAAATATTTTGCCCCTCCCCCTACAGCCAACCCTTTTTCAGTTGCCCATTTTGTACGACCCTCTATTTTTGGGGGTCACTGAAAAAGTATGACACTCCCCATGCTAAATTATATCCCATATGCCCGTTTCTCTGATCGCAGCGACGGCTGAAAAAAAGTACTTGTCAATCGTAGCGATTATATATTGCTATCAAATGGAACTGAACCGAGCTATCGTGTACAACAATAAATTATATCCTGGCGATCGTAATCGCTATGACCGCTTGAGAGTAGATTCCATGTTACCACTACGATCGCTATAAGGGACCGGACATTATTTAGCGGTGGGGGAGGGGGACTACTAGATTTGTAGGGGGGGGGGGGGGGGTCACGATTTTTTATGCTCCCATTTAAGGGGGGGTCAAATTCTTATATGCTCCTCTTTTATAGGTTAAATATATTTATAGGCTTGTCTAAGAGGAGGGTCATTATTTTGTGAGACCAGAGAACTACCGCTAAATAATGTCCGGTCCTTAAAGCCGACTCACCTTTACGGTGATCGCAGCGAACGACCAAATGAAAACCAGCCTACATTCGCGATGAAAGAAAACAATACGTATGGCATTATATATAAAATCTAAAAATAAACGATAATGCTCCGGGTAATGGTCTCCTGTTTATGTCTAAAGGATGATTTGTTTCGCTAAACACGCTGGAGAATGCAGACACCGACTGGCGGAAAAGTGTATCATGTGCCAAGCAATACTAGTAGTAGTATAGAAGTATTTTTCTGGAAGTAGCTATTCAGTCTTTATCAGCAGTGAATATATTATTTTGATGTTAAAGAGATGTTGATTTATGTTCAAGTTCTGCCCAAAAAGACCGCAAAAAGGTATCCGCAGGCGCTTAGGACTTAGTATTCTGTTCTTCGTTCTATCTAGGCGCTTGTGGGATCGTTTGGCGTTTTTTTTAGCCGATCTAGAGTCATCCACTACTGACGAAGAAGCCGAGACAACTCATTCAGGGACGGATCCAGGATTTTGTAAAAGGTGGGTTAAATAATAGTGTCATACTATAGCTAGAGAACTATACTTACAATCTGTAACAGGTTTCATATGATATTTCTATGATAATTTTTCATGTCTGATAGCATACATTGAAATCAGATGTATTTAGCTATTCATTTGTGAGTGATATCCAGTAGTAAGGGGAACCCACTCCCTGGATCCGCCACTGTATATCATCTCTCATTTACCAATCATAAATGCGACATCTGTTTAAGTGTAGTTCTTTGGTATCTTACCTACAATGTAAGTCAATATTCTTGCAAGTTTCCATCAATATTGAGTCTTTTGGGTTCGCGAGAGATTATCAAATTCAGCAAGTTTACTATCAATCAGCTGTTTTAATACCAGGCATGGTAATATCCCGGATTGGGGAAGGGTAGCACTTGCAAAATTAATTAAATGGTAGAGGTGTGTGAAAAACGTAGCTGTGTTGGCTAGAAATAACTGACACCATAACTGTACGGTATACGCGTTGGTATAGAGCATGTAAGTCCGTTATGTGGCCATGGCTGTACCCTTTTTATTGAATTATAATTAAAATAATTTAAGGGGACAACTGATAAGAATGAAGTTGACCACAATAGTAATCCGTGTAATGCTCAGAAGACTGAGAATAATAGGCTCAGAAGAATGTCTGTATAGACATCGGACGATTTAGCCATTGCTGCTATCTATAGCTATACCATTTTGGCAGAGTCTAAACATAAATAAGCGTCCCTTTTTAAAATAAGTTGGACTGTTATGTCCCAAGTATGCAGACCAAGGCACTTCAAGAAGACAAGTTCAAGAACAGATTGTGGACCATTTTCAAGACTTCCTCATCAGTCTTGAGGATGACAACATTCCAGGCTACTCTGCACCAATTGCATGGAATTACAAATCAGAAGATGAGAGCACCACATATGAATCTGAAGAAAAACTCCAATCACCAGAACTAAGTGCTGCTGGAGTGATGGGATGGTCAACTGGGCAAAGACACAGAGAGATCACTGGTCAGAACATAAAGATCACTGTCAAATTCGATCATGAGTGCAAAGTTCGAAATCCTTGCCACACTATATGTTTTTCCTACGTGGGGGCTTGTGGTATGGAGATTACACTTCCCACACAACATATGGCCACATTTGAAGAGTTCAAGCAAAGCTTTCTTCTGGCATATTGCAAAGGGCAAGCATTTGGAATGCCATAGAACATGATTATATTTGTGTAGTTTTGCAGCATATGTATTTCTCACTAGTTTTGAACAGAATGACAATAGAGTGATTTTGTTTAATTTGTCAAAAATTGGCAAACTAATAGTTAGTAGTAGACTTTAAATCCATTGTTTTCTTTTGTTCTTTATCAACCTAGTACTAACTAAATAGTCTTCTTTATTTCACAGGTTAAATCACTCCTATTGTTTACATATTTCAAAATAAGTTTGTTTCACAGTGATTTTAATACGGGTATTTACAAGCCTATATTATACAGTACAGTGCATTAGAAAGGAAATCACATAACAATAGTATTGACATTAATATAGTATGTGAGTCCTGATAATACGAATACATCATGTACATGGTAAGGAGATTTTCAGTTCATTTTTATTAGAAGATTTTGAACAGATATTTGGTGTTTCTTGTTCTCCATTTTAAAATATGTTAAGTCTCAGAAAACTTAGTTTGATCAGGGGAAATACATGAATCACTTTAAGATTATTATTATGATTATTTCATTAAAAAATGGCCATAAATCTGAATGTTTTTACTACATGTATGTAATATAAACTCAAGTAAGATTAGTAAGGTAATAGCATGGTTTGTAGTGATATTTGGCATAAATACCATGAGTGACATATCTAAATGTGGTGTTTATGCCAAATGTCACATACAACCATACAGACATTTACTGAGTGAGCAATGGCATAAACATTTACAAAACTTGAAAAGCTTAAACAGACATAAACTTAAGTTCCTTCGTAAGAATTTACAAATGGTCTTCAAGAACAATTTTTTACCTTGTTTTTCCTTCGCTAAGTAACATTATTAGCGAGAAAACTTGAGTTTTTCTCTTCTCCATAAGTTCAGATAACTGTCTGCCATTTTATTTTTAAACAATTACGCCTTGCCAAATATGGTGTAAGAACTTTAAATCACACTCCTCTTAGCCAATCAGAATACAGGAATGTCCTAGGTCATAATTTATTATAACAATGTGAACCATCTCCCATCAACATGAATCCTCATTCATTTATTCAACATCATCACTTTTTCATTCTGATTATAAGCTCCTGAATATACATTACAAGCACCCTGAATATAGGCCCAACAAAAACCTTAAGAATTTTACACTGTCTAGAGTGCACACAATATATAAACTGTGAAATACTACTATTACTAAATAGTATTAAATAGTGTTATCTCTGTCATTTTCTTTTGTTTTATCAGAGCTATTTAGTACTAATTCGTTTGTGCCGTTTCATGGTTATAATTACGTGCACTCTGTTCTAATGTTTCAAAATATGAATTTGTGTGACAGCTACATGTAATGGTAGGCTGTGCAACTGATAGCAACATGTAGTGGGCAAAGGCCAATTTGTAAGCTTTACCTGTAACTAAATGTATAAAAGTAACAACTTGATAAAGAGTATCCAGTATTCATCACTGGGCTAGTGTCCATTAACAGCTACATCAGTCAGTTTTTTATAGAGTTCAACAGCTCCTCTCCAGTCATTAGGCACCTCTAATCTCAATTCATTCATTACATATTGAAAATACTTATGGTACTCTGTCGTATCATAAGTGACATCAACCAGATGAGAGTAAGCGTAATTCAAAGCAGCAGTCTGTACAGGAACAATAAGGCCACCAGTCCCACCATGAAGATCTGGTATTGAATATAGAGAATCAGGCCTCCCACTGACTGTGTCAAACCTAGATTTTCTTATGTAATGCGTGTTCCAATTTTCCTTTACTTCATTAAGCCCCACCTGAAGTACCGTTCCAAAGCAGAACCACAAACACTCCTTCTGGACAGGATCAGCAATATTAAGATCTCCTTCATCTGTCATATCCTTGAAAAAAGACATCCACCAAGATGTCCAGTTTCTCCTTAAAAAGCTCCACCACCCCTCGATACGTTGGTTTCGGTAAGAGGGGACATATTTATGGGTATCCGGGTTATCCCTAAAAAAGGAATGAATACCAGCCATAATCCCATTTTCTGTGCCCAAGTCAGTATATAAGTCTAGAGGACATCCTCCTTGCTTGCGAACAGCATCCAAATAATAGGCAGCGATGTTGTCAGGTAAGTTGTTGGAGCGTGTGACATACAGCCAAAGTATTTTCCTGCTATATCCATCAATACAACCATGGATAGGGAAGCCAAACGGCTTCAGTTTATCGTAACCGTCAGCATGCCAAACCTTATTCGGTCCAGGGCAGACATACTACTTCCGTCTTCGTAGCCTGTGTGCTCTTCTCGCTTCAACTCCTTCGGGATCTACTTCTCGGACAATTTCCTCGACTATTCCTCTGGGGACTCGTATCCCCCTCCGCTGGAGAGCGTGCCAAATGCTGCGATAGCCAACAGACGATTCCGGTCCATCCATGATTTCGATTATTACATTCCTTAATTGCTGGGGATCGAACTCCACGTTATTTCTATTAAGGTTATACTGCTTCAGCTTTCTCTTGAGAGTACTAAGACTCATATTTATGTTGTGTTTCGTTCTTAACATGTGGAGAATTTCTTGATACTCGTATCCATCACAAAACAACGTCTCCAACAATGTCTTCTCATCGTCCGCCATCTTAATTTTCGACGATGGGGACGGGGGCGACTGTGTAAATCCGCTGACACTGGTCCATGCGGGAACTAAACCAAATTGATAATTGATTTTTCAGATTTTGCCGTGAACAAATTGATTTTGCCGTGAACAAATTGATTTTGCCGTGACACTTTTGGGCCACCGTAAAAAACAACCTCTTTGCCAGTATTAGAGAACAAGAACAAAATATATTCCACTGAAGTCTGAAGTGATTGAAAGAAAAATTGAAAATGTTCAAGGAGTTGTTGGTTGGTGGTCTGGCGGTTACAGCCATTGGAATCGGCGGGAATTTTGCGTACAAGTGCTGGTACGCAGGCAAGGTAAATCTTAGAACGAATTTTGTGAGAAAATGTATTTTGTACGACAGAATTTTAGCTTTAACACTGATTGTCTTCACTGGTGTTTTTCCTTCTTATATAATATTTCATATTAATTGTGACAATTTCCACATAGACTTGTTTGACACATTAGTTACACTGTTTTGAATCAGTTATCGCATTGTGCACAATGAGGAGATATTTTCACGTCAAGGCTCATTTCTATATTATGTTAATCAGTGAAGCAACGGTAAAGGTGGATTTACACTGTCGCGAGTCATGAAAAAAAAAAAGCAATTAAGAAAGGAAACTGAAAGGAAAGCTTGCATGACTGCAAAAATATCTCCAAAGAAAATGCAAAGCAATTTCATTTGCACTCTTTTCGGCAGTCTATGGGCTGCCACAAACCCGTTAAGGTCTGGGCAAAGGAGCAAACGTTGTGAAAACATTTGTGAATCGAGTGTTTCCCAAAATGTTCTTCGTTTACGCAAGAGAAACATATTGCGGAAGCATAATTTCCTTCCCAGAAGTAACAAGTGTAATGCTTGCCTCGTGTACCGCTTTCATGATTGATAAAGACAGTGAATACGCACAGCGTAATTGCGAAAGTACTGAAGCATATAACAGAAACTCAATTATTTTAAGAACTGATCTGAACCACGCGGTTTTTGTCTCTCTTACAAGGTTATTCAACTTTAGCTAAGGTTTAGTTTTGATTCAAATTTTCCGAGGGCACAGCGAATGAGATCGCACAGACAGCGACTGGTCGGGAGAAGACGGCACCTATGACGACTGACGAGAATGTGACCAACACAGCAAAAATTGTCAGTCAGTCTACTGATGCCAATTCTACTGTCGCCCGCAAGAAAGGCGAGAAACAGTCCGCAGCAAAGTCAAAGAGGACATTTGGAGGACTGAAGAAAGGTTTTCTCCTTTAACACTCTGGCTTTGCTTCCCATCACTACTGGATCACTCCGTACATATGCTTGGAAAGAAACATATTTCAAACCTTATTTTTGATTTGCTTTCAAATATTTTCCTTTTGTTACTATCACCTTCTCTACGCCAACTAATGTGGAACTTTTCCCTTACGTCATAAGAAACTTAATATTTTCAGGTTTTGATTTTTTTAGATATTTATGAGACAATTCTTGTAGCATTTTTCCTAATTATTTAAAGTTTAACATAAATCATAATCCACTGAAGTTGCGCGCTCAGATTGTATGGTTGGTGGCAGGTCCTGTTGCAGTTTTCTCATCTCATGCGGCCCGGCTCATACAGTGGAAATTCCACTTTTGATAAAGGTCTTTTTAAAATCACAGTTTTTGACGAGATGGCAGACGGCACTGTACTCTAGCATTGGTATATAACTTGTATCTCGGTCACATATTTAGCCTAAGAAAAGGGGGGGGAAATTGCAAAAGTTTGACTATGATTTTAGTGGAAAGTGATCGATTTTAGTTCGCGAGCGCTGCTAACGCCACCATCACGCCATTTTCTAACAAGGAGCGCGCGCTCAGGACTGACAAATGTATCGCTCCTGTTCGAACACGCGACTGAATTAACGAAAGTTAATGAAATGAAAAACCGCTCACAAGGAAAAGAATAAGAATGTTATTTACCGGCCTTGATCGTTCCATAAAGAGTAAAACGTTGCCATCGGTCTTGGAAACAGTACTCTATATGGAACTCCAGTGGCTTCTCTGGCAACTCTCTATTTCCAACGAGACGAGTTGCGAAGAAGCGCTAAGCCTGCCACTATGACTTGTCATAATCATTAACCAACAGATTAGAAGTGACAGCAAGCAGTGACATCATGCCATGATGTTATTACAGGCCGGGAGGTCCCTATAGAGAAAGCTGTTTTTGAGGTCTTGGTATGGATCGAGGCCGCAGGTCACAGAGGGCCGTTTTCAAGACCGAATGTATTGATAATGCTATCTTCAGCCTATAGAATATCTTAGACCTACCACCAATAAAACTACTATAGGACGGACATTTTAAAAAGACGCACGAAGTGTAATTATTGAAAATGTATGGAAGGGAATGGGAAATTGTTCTTTTGTAATTTTAAAGGTTAGATAAATGGGAGCCTATTATATTGGATGAAAGAACTGTAGGGATAGTTGTAGCTACGTTTAAAGATTGTAGGGTGTCTCGATCATTTTTATCATCTCAGGCGTCCGCCAATCAAAGTGATAGTACTACCACATATGAAATGGGTACATTTTCTACTCGAGGTATATAACGGGCACACCATAGGGTTACACCAGTCAAACTGATACTATTACACACACATAAAACGGTACATTTTCTACTCGAGGTATATAACGGGCTCACTATAGGGTTACATCAGTCAAACTAATACTATTACACACACATAAAACGGGTACATTTTCTACTCGAGGTGTATAACGGGCTCACCATAGCGTTGCACCAGTCAAACTCATACTATTATACACACATATGAAACGGGTACATTTTCTACTCGAGGTGTATAACGGGCTCACGATAGCGTTACACCAGTCAAACTCATACTATTATACACACATATAAAACGGGTACATTTTCTACTCGAGGTATATAACGGGCTCACCATAGGATGACACCAGTCAAACTCATACTATTATACACACATATAAAACGGGTACATTTTCTACTCGAGGTATATAACGGGCTCACCATAGGATGACACCAGTCAAACTCATACTATTATACACACATATAAAACGGGTACATTTTCTACTCGAGGTGTATAACGGGCTCACCATAGGATGACACCAGTCAAACTCATACTATTATGCACACACACAAAACGGGTGCATTTTCTACTCGAGCTCACCATAGGGTTACATCAGTCAAACTGTCAAGAGTCGCGGAGCACTGGGTACGAAAACGGTGCCATGATGTCTTGTGTCAGCGGCTAACGCAAAATAGTGCAGAGGTGATCCTCTCGATTAGCCTATGCTATTAGATGACTCAAACTCAATTGTAAAAATTGTTATTATATTTTGATATCTACAACTGTTTATGTATCGTAATTCCTTATCTCAATTATCTCTCTATAAGTTATTCATACGTACATTATTTTAGTATTGAGTTAAATAAAATAAAATATTCTGCTAAGAGACAAAACTCGCGATTTCTCTATGTATGTTAAGAACAATACGATTAGGTTGCGTACTCCTTCGCACACAGCTGTTATTGTTATTAGTGTTGAAAATATAGTCAGAAGCCAAACCCTACAAGCGCGAAAAATACACCAATTAGAATTGTAATAGGAGACACTGACGTCATCATTAAGACAATGGATGTCATGAATGTGCATTATAATTAATAACTCAATTAGAAAAACAACCTCTTTGCCAGTATTAGAGAACAAGAACAAAATATATTCCACTGAAGTCTGAAGTGATTGAAAGAAAAATTGAAAATGTTCAAGGAGTTGTTGGTTGGTGGTCTGGCGGTTACAGCCATTGGAATCGGCGGGAATTTTGCGTACAAGTGCTGGTACGTAGGCAAGGTAAATCTTAGAACGAATTTTCTGAGAAAAAGTATTTTGTACGGCAGCATTTTAGCTTTAACACTGATTGTCTTCACTGGTAATTCCTTCTTATATAATATACCATATTAATTGTGACAACTTCCACATAGACTTGTTTGACACATTAGTTACACTGTTTTGAATCAGTTATCGCATTGTGCACAATGAGGAGATATTTTCACGTCAAGGCTCATTTCTATATTATGCTAATCAGTGAAGCAACGGTAAGGTGGATTTACACTGTCGCGATTTATGAAAAAAAACAGCAATTAAGAAAGGAAACTGAAAGGAAAGCTTGCATGACTGCAAAAATATCTCCAAAGAAAATGCAAAGCAATTTCATTTGCACTCTTTTCGGCAGTCTATGGGCTGCCACAAACCCGTTAAGGTCTGGGCAAAGGAGCAAACGTTGTGAAAACATTTGTGAATCGAGTGTTTCCCAAAATGTTCTTCGTTTACGCAAGAGAAACATGTTGCGGAAGCATAATTTCCTTCCTAGAAGTAACAAGTGTAATGCTTGCCTCGTGTACCGCTTTCATGATTGATAAAGACAGTGAATACGCACAGCGTAATTGCAAAAGTACTGAAGCATATAACAGAAACTCAATTATTTTAAGAACTGATCTGAACCACGCGGTTTTTGTCTCTCTTACAAGGTTATTCAACTTTAGCTAAGGTTTAGTTTTGATTCAAATTTTCCGATAGACCCAATCCGAGGGCACAGCGAATGAGATCGCACAGACAGCGACTGGTCGGGAGAAGACGGCACCTATGACGACTGACGAGAATGTGACCAACACAGCAAAAATTGTCAGTCAGTCTACTGATGCCAATTCTACTGTCGCCCGCAAGAAAGGCGAGAAACAGTCCGCAGCAAAGTCAAAGAGGACATTTGGAGGACTGAAGAAAGGTTTTCTCCTTTAACACTCTGGCTTTGCTTCCCATCACTACTGGATCACTCCGTACATATGCTTGGAAAGAAACATATTTCAAACCTTATTTTTGATTTGCTTTCAAATATTTTCCTTTTGTTACTATCACCTTCTCTACGCCAACTAATGTGGAACTTTTCCCTTACGTCATAAGAAACTTAATATTTTCAGGTTTTGATTTTTTTAGATATTTATGAGACAATTCTTGTAGCATTTTTCCTAATTATTTAAAGTTTAACATAAATCATAATCCACTGAAGTTGCGCGCTCAGATTGTATGGTTGGTGGCAGGTCCTGTTGCAGTTTTCTCATCTCATGCGGCCCGGCTCATACAGTGGAAATTCCACTTTTGATAAAGGTCTTTTTAAAATCTCAGTTTTTGACGAGATGGCAGACGGCACTGTACTCTAGCATTGGTATATAACTTGTATCTCGGTCACATATTTAGCCTAAGAAAAGGGGGGGGGAAATTGCAAAAGTTTGACTATGATTTTAGTGGAAAGTGATCGATTTTAGTTCGCGAGCGCTGCTAACGCCACCATCACGCCATTTTCTAACAAGGAGCGCGCGCTCAGGACTGACAAATGTATCGCTCCTGTTCGAACACTCGACTGAATTAACGAAAGTTAATGAAATGAAAAACCGCTCACAAGGAAAAGAATAAGAATGTTATTTACCGGCCTTGATCGTTCCATAAAGAGTAAAACGTTGCCATCGGTCTTGGAAACAGTACTCTATATGGAACTCCAGTGGCTTCTCTGGCAACTCTCTATTTCCAACGAGACGAGTTGCGAAGAAGCGCTAAGCCTGCCACTATGACTTGTCATAATCATTAACCAACAGATTAGAAGTGACAGCAAGCAGTGACATCATGCCATGATGTTATTACAGGCCGGGAGGTCCCTATAGAGAAAGCTGTTTTTGAGGTCTTGGTATGGATCGAGGCCGCAGGTCACAGAGGGCCGTTTTCAAGACCGAATGTATTGATAATGCTATCTTCAGCCTATAGAATATCTTAGACCTACCACCAATAAAACTACTATAGGACGGACATTTTAAAAAGACGCACGAAGTGTAATTATTGAAAATGTATGGAAGGGAATGGGAAATTGTTCTTTTGTAATTTTAAAGGTTAGATAAATGGGAGCCTATTATATTGGATGAAAGAACTGTAGGGATAGTTGTAGCTACGTTTAAAGATTGTAGGGTGTCTCGATCATTTTTATCATCTCAGGCGTCCGCCAATCAAAGTGATAGTACTACCACATATGAAATGGGTACATTTTCTACTCGAGGTATATAACGGGCACACCATAGGGTTACACCAGTCAAACTGATACTATTACACACACATAAAACGGTACATTTTCTACTCGAGGTATATAACGGGCTCACTATAGGGTTACATCAGTCAAACTAATACTATTACACACACATAAAACGGGTACATTTTCTACTCGAGGTGTATAACGGGCTCACCATAGCGTTGCACCAGTCAAACTCATACTATTATACACACATATGAAACGGGTACATTTTCTACTCGAGGTGTATAACGGGCTCACGATAGCGTTGCACCAGTCAAACTCATACTATTATACACACATATAAAACGGGTACATTTTCTACTCGAGGTATATAACGGGCTCACCATAGCATGACACCAGTCAAACTCATACTATTATACACACATATAAAACGGGTACATTTTCTACTCGAGGTATATAACGGGCTCACCATAGGATGACACCAGTCAAACTCATACTATTATACACACATATAAAACGGGTACATTTTCTACTCGAGGTATATAACGGGCTCACCATAGGATGACACCAGTCAAACTCATACTATTATACACACATATAAAACGGGTACATTTTCTACTCGAGGTATAT
Organism: Actinernus sp. WN-2022; assembly: GCA_030867875.1. Classification (NCBI taxonomy): domain Eukaryota; kingdom Metazoa; phylum Cnidaria; class Anthozoa; order Actiniaria; family Actinernidae; genus Actinernus; species Actinernus sp. WN-2022. The sequence goes on along the minus strand of JAOWCC010000936.1, from coordinate 36,494,456 downwards.
AACGGGCTCACCATAGGATGACACCAGTCAAACTCATACTATTATACACACATATAAAACGGGTACATTTTCTACTCGAGCTCACCATAGGGTTATAACAGTCAAACTGTCAAGAGTCGCGGAGCACTGGGTACGAAAACGGTGCCATGATGTCTTGTGTCAGCGGCTAACGCAAAATAGTGCAGAGGTGATCCTCTCGATTAGCCTATGCTATTAGATGACTCAAACTCAATTGTAAAAATTGTTATTATATTTTGATATCTACAACTGTTTATGTATCGTAATTCCTTATCTCAATTATCTCTCTATAAGTTATTCATACGTACATTATTTTAGTATTGAGTTAAATAAAATAAAATATTCTGCTAAGAGACAAAACTCGCGATTTCTCTATGTATGTTAAGAACAATACGATTAGGTTGCGTACTCCTTCGCACACAGCTGTTATTGTTATTAGTGTTGAAAATATAGTCAGAAGCCAAACCCTACAAGCGCGAAAAATACACCAATTAGAATTGTAATAGGAGACACTGACGTCATCATTAAGACAATGGATGTCATGAATGTGCATTATAATTAATAACTCAATTAGAAAAACAACCTCTTTGCCAGTATTAGAGAACAAGAACAAAATATATTCCACTGAAGTCTGAAGTGATTGAAAGAAAAATTGAAAATGTTCAAGGAGTTGTTGGTTGGTGGTCTGGCGGTTACAGCCATTGGAATCGGCGGGTATTTTGCGTACAAGTGCTGGTACGTAGGCAAGGTAAATCTTAGAACGAATTTTCTGAGAAAAAGTATTTTGTACGGCAGCATTTTAGCTTTAACACTGATTGTCTTCACTGGTAATTCCTTCTTATATAATATACCATATTAATTGTGACAACTTCCACATAGACTTGTTTGACACATTAGTTACACTGTTTTGAATCAGTTATCGCATTGTGCACAATGAGGAGATATTTTCACGTCAAGGCTCATTTCTATATTATGCTAATCAGTGAAGCAACGGTAAGGTGGATTTACACTGTCGCGATTTATGAAAAAAAACAGCAATTAAGAAAGGAAACTGAAAGGAAAGCTTGCATGACTGCAAAAATATCTCCAAAGAAAATGCAAAGCAATTTCATTTGCACTCTTTTCGGCAGTCTATGGGCTGCCACAAACCCGTTAAGGTCTGGGCAAAGGAGCAAACGTTGTGAAAACATTTGTGAATCGAGTGTTTCCCAAAATGTTCTTCGTTTACGCAAGAGAAACATGTTGCGGAAGCATAATTTCCTTCCTAGAAGTAACAAGTGTAATGCTTGCCTCGTGTACCGCTTTCATGATTGATAAAGACAGTGAATACGCACAGCGTAATTGCAAAAGTACTGAAGCATATAACAGAAACTCAATTATTTTAAGAACTGATCTGAACCACGCGGTTTTTGTCTCTCTTACAAGGTTATTCAACTTTAGCTAAGGTTTAGTTTTGATTCAAATTTTCCGATAGACCCAATCCGAGGGCACAGCGAATGAGATCGCACAGACAGCGACTGGTCGGGAGAAGACGGCACCTATGACGACTGACGAGAATGTGACCAACACAGCAAAAATTGTCAGTCAGTCTACTGATGCCAATTCTACTGTCGCCCGCAAGAAAGGCGAGAAACAGTCCGCAGCAAAGTCAAAGAGGACATTTGGAGGACTGAAGAAAGGTTTTCTCCTTTAACACTCTGGCTTTGCTTCCCATCACTACTGGATCACTCCGTACATATGCTTGGAAAGAAACATATTTCAAACCTTATTTTTGATTTGCTTTCAAATATTTTCCTTTTGTTACTATCACCTTCTCTACGCCAACTAATGTGGAACTTTTCCCTTACGTCATAAGAAACTTAATATTTTCAGGTTTTGATTTTTTTAGATATTTATGAGACAATTCTTGTAGCATTTTTCCTAATTATTTAAAGTTTAACATAAATCATAATCCACTGAAGTTGCGCGCTCAGATTGTATGGTTGGTGGCAGGTCCTGTTGCAGTTTTCTCATCTCATGCGGCCCGGCTCATACAGTGGAAATTCCACTTTTGATAAAGGTCTTTTTAAAATCACAGTTTTTGACGAGATGGCAGACGGCACTGTACTCTAGCATTGGTATATAACTTGTATCTCGGTCACATATTTAGCCTAAGAAAAGGGGGGGGGAAATTGCAAAAGTTTGACTATGATTTTAGTGGAAAGTGATCGATTTTAGTTCGCGAGCGCTGCTAACGCCACCATCACGCCATTTTCTAACAAGGAGCGCGCGCTCAGGACTGACAAATGTATCGCTCCTGTTCGAACACGCGACTGAATTAACGAAAGTTAATGAAATGAAAAACCGCTAACAAGGAAAAGAATAAGAATGTTATTTACCGGCCTTGATCGTTCCATAAAGAGTAAAACGTTGCCATCGGTCTTGGAAACAGTACTCTATATGGAACTCCAGTGGCTTCTCTGGCAACTCTCTATTTCCAAAGAGACGAGTTGCGAAGAAGCGCTAAGCCTGCCACTATGACTTGTCATAATCATTAACCAACAGATTAGAAGTGACAGCAAGCAGTGACATCATGCCATGATGTTATTACAGGCCGGGAGGTCCCTATAGAGAAAGCTGTTTTTGAGGTCTTGGTATGGATCGAGGCCGCAGGTCACAGAGGGCCGTTTTCAAGACCGAATGTATTGATAATGCTATCTTCAGCCTATAGAATATCTTAGACCTACCACCAATAAAACTACTATAGGACGGACATTTTAAAAAGACGCACGAAGTGTAATTATTGAAAATGTATGGAAGGGAATGGGAAATTGTTCTTTTGTAATTTTAAAGGTTAGATAAATGGGAGCCTATTATATTGGATGAAAGAACTGTAGGGATAGTTGTAGCTACGTTTAAAGATTGTAGGGTGTCTCGATCATTTTTATCATCTCAGGCGTCCGCCAATCAAAGTGATAGTACTACCACATATGAAATGGGTACATTTTCTACTCGAGGTATATAACGGGCACACCATAGGGTTACACCAGTCAAACTGATACTATTACACACACATAAAACGGTACATTTTCTACTCGAGGTATATAACGGGCTCACTATAGGGTTACATCAGTCAAACTAATACTATTACACACACATAAAACGGGTACATTTTCTACTCGAGGTATATAACGGGCTCACGATAGCGTTGCACCAGTCAAACTCATACTATTATACACACATATGAAACGGGTACATTTTCTACTCGAGGTATATAACGGGCTCACCATAGCGTTGCACCAGTCAAACTCATACTATTATACACACATATGAAACGGGTACATTTTCTACTCGAGGTGTATAACGGGCTCACGATAGCGTTACACCAGTCAAACTCATACTATTATACACACATATAAAACGGGTACATTTTCTACTCGAGGTATATAACGGGCTCACCATAGGATGACACCAGTCAAACTCATACTATTATGCACACACATAAAACGGGTGCATTTTCTACTCGAGCTCACCATAGGGTTGCGTCGGTCGAACTGTCAAGAGTCGCGGAGCGCTGGGTACGAAAACGGTGCCGTGGTGTCTTGTGTCAGCGGCTAACGCAAAATAGTGCAGAGGTGATCCTCTCGATTAGCCTATGCTATTAGATGACTCAAACTCAATTGTAAAAATTGTTATTATATTTTGATATCTACAACTGTTTATGTATCGTAATTCCTTATCTCAATTATCTCTCTATAAGTTATTCATACGTACATTATTTTAGTATTGAGTTAAATAAAATAAAATATTCTGCTAAGAGACAAAACTCGCGATTTCTCTATGTATGTTAAGAACAATACGATTAGGTTGCGTACTCCTTCGCACACAGCTGTTATTGTTATTAGTGTTGAAAATATAGTCAGAAGCCAAACCCTACAAGCGCGAAAAATACACCAATTAGAATTGTAATAGGAGACACTGACGTCATCATTAAGACAATGGATGTCATGAATGTGCATTATAATTAATAACTGCTCAATTAGAAAAACAACCTCTTTGCCAGTATTAGAGAACAAGAACAAAATATATTCCACTGAAGTCTGAAGTGATTGAAAGAAAAATTGAAAATGTTCAAGGAGTTGTTGGTTGGTGGTCTGGCGGTTACAGCCATTGGAATCGGCGGGAATTTTGCGTACAAGTGCTGGTACGTAGGCAAGGTAAATCTTAGAACGAATTTTCTGAGAAAAAGTATTTTGTACGGCAGCATTTTAGCTTTAACACTGATTGTCTTCACTGGTAATTCCTTCTTATATAATATACCATATTAATTGTGACAACTTCCACATAGACTTGTTTGACACATTAGTTACACTGTTTTGAATCAGTTATCGCATTGTGCACAATGAGGAGATATTTTCACGTCAAGGCTCATTTCTATATTATGCTAATCAGTGAAGCAACGGTAAGGTGGATTTACACTGTCGCGATTTATGAAAAAAAACAGCAATTAAGAAAGGAAACTGAAAGGAAAGCTTGCATGACTGCAAAAATATCTCCAAAGAAAATGCAAAGCAATTTCATTTGCACTCTTTTCGGCAGTCTATGGGCTGCCACAAACCCGTTAAGGTCTGGGCAAAGGAGCAAACGTTGTGAAAACATTTGTGAATCGAGTGTTTCCCAAAATGTTCTTCGTTTACGCAAGAGAAACATGTTGCGGAAGCATAATTTCCTTCCTAGAAGTAACAAGTGTAATGCTTGCCTCGTGTACCGCTTTCATGATTGATAAAGACAGTGAATACGCACAGCGTAATTGCAAAAGTACTGAAGCATATAACAGAAACTCAATTATTTTAAGAACTGATCTGAACCACGCGGTTTTTGTCTCTCTTACAAGGTTATTCAACTTTAGCTAAGGTTTAGTTTTGATTCAAATTTTCCGATAGACCCAATCCGAGGGCACAGCGAATGAGATCGCACAGACAGCGACTGGTCGGGAGAAGACGGCACCTATGACGACTGACGAGAATGTGACCAACACAGCAAAAATTGTCAGTCAGTCTACTGATGCCAATTCTACTGTCGCCCGCAAGAAAGGCGAGAAACAGTCCGCAGCAAAGTCAAAGAGGACATTTGGAGGACTGAAGAAAGGTTTTCTCCTTTAACACTCTGGCTTTGCTTCCCATCACTACTGGATCACTCCGTACATATGCTTGGAAAGAAACATATTTCAAACCTTATTTTTGATTTGCTTTCAAATATTTTCCTTTTGTTACTATCACCTTCTCTACGCCAACTAATGTGGAACTTTTCCCTTACGTCATAAGAAACTTAATATTTTCAGGTTTTGATTTTTTTAGATATTTATGAGACAATTCTTGTAGCATTTTTCCTAATTATTTAAAGTTTAACATAAATCATAATCCACTGAAGTTGCGCGCTCAGATTGTATGGTTGGTGGCAGGTCCTGTTGCAGTTTTCTCATCTCATGCGGCCCGGCTCATACAGTGGAAATTCCACTTTTGATAAAGGTCTTTTTAAAATCACAGTTTTTGACGAGATGGCAGACGGCACTGTACTCTAGCATTGGTATATAACTTGTATCTCGGTCACATATTTAGCCTAAGAAAAGGGGGGGGGAAATTGCAAAAGTTTGACTATGATTTTAGTGGAAAGTGATCGATTTTAGTTCGCGAGCGCTGCTAACGCCACCATCACGCCATTTTCTAACAAGGAGCGCGCGCTCAGGACTGACAAATGTATCGCTCCTGTTCGAACACTCGACTGAATTAACGAAAGTTAATGAAATGAAAAACCGCTCACAAGGAAAAGAATAAGAATGTTATTTACCGGCCTTGATCGTTCCATAAAGAGTAAAACGTTGCCATCGGTCTTGGAAACAGTACTCTATATGGAACTCCAGTGGCTTCTCTGGCAACTCTCTATTTCCAACGAGACGAGTTGCGAAGAAGCGCTAAGCCTGCCACTATGACTTGTCATAATCATTAACCAACAGATTAGAAGTGACAGCAAGCAGTGACATCATGCCATGATGTTATTACAGGCCGGGAGGTCCCTATAGAGAAAGCTGTTTTTGAGGTCTTGGTATGGATCGAGGCCGCAGGTCACAGAGGGCCGTTTTCAAGACCGAATGTATTGATAATGCTATCTTCAGCCTATAGAATATCTTAGACCTACCACCAATAAAACTACTATAGGACGGACATTTTAAAAAGACGCACGAAGTGTAATTATTGAAAATGTATGGAAGGGAATGGGAAATTGTTCTTTTGTAATTTTAAAGGTTAGATAAATGGGAGCCTATTATATTGGATGAAAGAACTGTAGGGATAGTTGTAGCTACGTTTAAAGATTGTAGGGTGTCTCGATCATTTTTATCATCTCAGGCGTCCGCCAATCAAAGTGATAGTACTACCACATATGAAATGGGTACATTTTCTACTCGAGGTATATAACGGGCACACCATAGGGTTACACCAGTCAAACTGATACTATTACACACACATAAAACGGTACATTTTCTACTCGAGGTATATAACGGGCTCACTATAGGGTTACATCAGTCAAACTAATACTATTACACACACATAAAACGGGTACATTTTCTACTCGAGGTGTATAACGGGCTCACCATAGCGTTGCACCAGTCAAACTCATACTATTATACACACATATGAAACGGGTACATTTTCTACTCGAGGTGTATAACGGGCTCACGATAGCGTTGCACCAGTCAAACTCATACTATTATACACACATATAAAACGGGTACATTTTCTACTCGAGGTATATAACGGGCTCACCATAGCATGACACCAGTCAAACTCATACTATTATACACACATATAAAACGGGTACATTTTCTACTCGAGGTATATAACGGGCTCACCATAGGATGACACCAGTCAAACTCATACTATTATACACACATATAAAACGGGTACATTTTCTACTCGAGGTATATAACGGGCTCACCATAGGATGACACCAGTCAAACTCATACTATTATACACACATATAAAACGGGTACATTTTCTACTCGAGGTATATAACGGGCTCACCATAGGATGACACCAGTCAAACTCATACTATTATACACACATATAAAACGGGTACATTTTCTACTCGAGCTCACCATAGGGTTATAACAGTCAAACTGTCAAGAGTCGCGGAGCACTGGGTACGAAAACGGTGCCATGATGTCTTGTGTCAGCGGCTAACGCAAAATAGTGCAGAGGTGATCCTCTCGATTAGCCTATGCTATTAGATGACTCAAACTCAATTGTAAAAATTGTTATTATATTTTGATATCTACAACTGTTTATGTATCGTAATTCCTTATCTCAATTATCTCTCTATAAGTTATTCATACGTACATTATTTTAGTATTGAGTTAAATAAAATAAAATATTCTGCTAAGAGACAAAACTCGCGATTTCTCTATGTATGTTAAGAACAATACGATTAGGTTGCGTACTCCTTCGCACACAGCTGTTATTGTTATTAGTGTTGAAAATATAGTCAGAAGCCAAACCCTACAAGCGCGAAAAATACACCAATTAGAATTGTAATAGGAGACACTGACGTCATCATTAAGACAATGGATGTCATGAATGTGCATTATAATTAATAACTCAATTAGAAAAACAACCTCTTTGCCAGTATTAGAGAACAAGAACAAAATATATTCCACTGAAGTCTGAAGTGATTGAAAGAAAAATTGAAAATGTTCAAGGAGTTGTTGGTTGGTGGTCTGGCGGTTACAGCCATTGGAATCGGCGGGTATTTTGCGTACAAGTGCTGGTACGTAGGCAAGGTAAATCTTAGAACGAATTTTCTGAGAAAAAGTATTTTGTACGGCAGCATTTTAGCTTTAACACTGATTGTCTTCACTGGTAATTCCTTCTTATATAATATACCATATTAATTGTGACAACTTCCACATAGACTTGTTTGACACATTAGTTACACTGTTTTGAATCAGTTATCGCATTGTGCACAATGAGGAGATATTTTCACGTCAAGGCTCATTTCTATATTATGCTAATCAGTGAAGCAACGGTAAGGTGGATTTACACTGTCGCGATTTATGAAAAAAAACAGCAATTAAGAAAGGAAACTGAAAGGAAAGCTTGCATGACTGCAAAAATATCTCCAAAGAAAATGCAAAGCAATTTCATTTGCACTCTTTTCGGCAGTCTATGGGCTGCCACAAACCCGTTAAGGTCTGGGCAAAGGAGCAAACGTTGTGAAAACATTTGTGAATCGAGTGTTTCCCAAAATGTTCTTCGTTTACGCAAGAGAAACATGTTGCGGAAGCATAATTTCCTTCCTAGAAGTAACAAGTGTAATGCTTGCCTCGTGTACCGCTTTCATGATTGATAAAGACAGTGAATACGCACAGCGTAATTGCAAAAGTACTGAAGCATATAACAGAAACTCAATTATTTTAAGAACTGATCTGAACCACGCGGTTTTTGTCTCTCTTACAAGGTTATTCAACTTTAGCTAAGGTTTAGTTTTGATTCAAATTTTCCGATAGACCCAATCCGAGGGCACAGCGAATGAGATCGCACAGACAGCGACTGGTCGGGAGAAGACGGCACCTATGACGACTGACGAGAATGTGACCAACACAGCAAAAATTGTCAGTCAGTCTACTGATGCCAATTCTACTGTCGCCCGCAAGAAAGGCGAGAAACAGTCCGCAGCAAAGTCAAAGAGGACATTTGGAGGACTGAAGAAAGGTTTTCTCCTTTAACACTCTGGCTTTGCTTCCCATCACTACTGGATCACTCCGTACATATGCTTGGAAAGAAACATATTTCAAACCTTATTTTTGATTTGCTTTCAAATATTTTCCTTTTGTTACTATCACCTTCTCTACGCCAACTAATGTGGAACTTTTCCCTTACGTCATAAGAAACTTAATATTTTCAGGTTTTGATTTTTTTAGATATTTATGAGACAATTCTTGTAGCATTTTTCCTAATTATTTAAAGTTTAACATAAATCATAATCCACTGAAGTTGCGCGCTCAGATTGTATGGTTGGTGGCAGGTCCTGTTGCAGTTTTCTCATCTCATGCGGCCCGGCTCATACAGTGGAAATTCCACTTTTGATAAAGGTCTTTTTAAAATCACAGTTTTTGACGAGATGGCAGACGGCACTGTACTCTAGCATTGGTATATAACTTGTATCTCGGTCACATATTTAGCCTAAGAAAAGGGGGGGGGAAATTGCAAAAGTTTGACTATGATTTTAGTGGAAAGTGATCGATTTTAGTTCGCGAGCGCTGCTAACGCCACCATCACGCCATTTTCTAACAAGGAGCGCGCGCTCAGGACTGACAAATGTATCGCTCCTGTTCGAACACGCGACTGAATTAACGAAAGTTAATGAAATGAAAAACCGCTAACAAGGAAAAGAATAAGAATGTTATTTACCGGCCTTGATCGTTCCATAAAGAGTAAAACGTTGCCATCGGTCTTGGAAACAGTACTCTATATGGAACTCCAGTGGCTTCTCTGGCAACTCTCTATTTCCAAAGAGACGAGTTGCGAAGAAGCGCTAAGCCTGCCACTATGACTTGTCATAATCATTAACCAACAGATTAGAAGTGACAGCAAGCAGTGACATCATGCCATGATGTTATTACAGGCCGGGAGGTCCCTATAGAGAAAGCTGTTTTTGAGGTCTTGGTATGGATCGAGGCCGCAGGTCACAGAGGGCCGTTTTCAAGACCGAATGTATTGATAATGCTATCTTCAGCCTATAGAATATCTTAGACCTACCACCAATAAAACTACTATAGGACGGACATTTTAAAAAGACGCACGAAGTGTAATTATTGAAAATGTATGGAAGGGAATGGGAAATTGTTCTTTTGTAATTTTAAAGGTTAGATAAATGGGAGCCTATTATATTGGATGAAAGAACTGTAGGGATAGTTGTAGCTACGTTTAAAGATTGTAGGGTGTCTCGATCATTTTTATCATCTCAGGCGTCCGCCAATCAAAGTGATAGTACTACCACATATGAAATGGGTACATTTTCTACTCGAGGTATATAACGGGCACACCATAGGGTTACACCAGTCAAACTGATACTATTACACACACATAAAACGGTACATTTTCTACTCGAGGTATATAACGGGCTCACTATAGGGTTACATCAGTCAAACTAATACTATTACACACACATAAAACGGGTACATTTTCTACTCGAGGTATATAACGGGCTCACGATAGCGTTGCACCAGTCAAACTCATACTATTATACACACATATGAAACGGGTACATTTTCTACTCGAGGTATATAACGGGCTCACCATAGCGTTGCACCAGTCAAACTCATACTATTATACACACATATGAAACGGGTACATTTTCTACTCGAGGTGTATAACGGGCTCACGATAGCGTTACACCAGTCAAACTCATACTATTATACACACATATAAAACGGGTACATTTTCTACTCGAGGTATATAACGGGCTCACCATAGGATGACACCAGTCAAACTCATACTATTATGCACACACATAAAACGGGTGCATTTTCTACTCGAGCTCACCATAGGGTTGCGTCGGTCGAACTGTCAAGAGTCGCGGAGCGCTGGGTACGAAAACGGTGCCGTGGTGTCTTGTGTCAGCGGCTAACGCAAAATAGTGCAGAGGTGATCCTCTCGATTAGCCTATGCTATTAGATGACTCAAACTCAATTGTAAAAATTGTTATTATATTTTGATATCTACAACTGTTTATGTATCGTAATTCCTTATCTCAATTATCTCTCTATAAGTTATTCATACGTACATTATTTTAGTATTGAGTTAAATAAAATAAAATATTCTGCTAAGAGACAAAACTCGCGATTTCTCTATGTATGTTAAGAACAATACGATTAGGTTGCGTACTCCTTCGCACACAGCTGTTATTGTTATTAGTGTTGAAAATATAGTCAGAAGCCAAACCCTACAAGCGCGAAAAATACACCAATTAGAATTGTAATAGGAGACACTGACGTCATCATTAAGACAATGGATGTCATGAATGTGCATTATAATTAATAACTGCTCAATTAGAAAAACAACCTCTTTGCCAGTATTAGAGAACAAGAACAAAATATATTCCACTGAAGTCTGAAGTGATTGAAAGAAAAATTGAAAATGTTCAAGGAGTTGTTGGTTGGTGGTCTGGCGGTTACAGCCATTGGAATCGGCGGGAATTTTGCGTACAAGTGCTGGTACGTAGGCAAGGTAAATCTTAGAACGAATTTTCTGAGAAAAAGTATTTTGTACGGCAGCATTTTAGCTTTAACACTGATTGTCTTCACTGGTAATTCCTTCTTATATAATATACCATATTAATTGTGACAACTTCCACATAGACTTGTTTGACACATTAGTTACACTGTTTTGAATCAGTTATCGCATTGTGCACAATGAGGAGATATTTTCACGTCAAGGCTCATTTCTATATTATGCTAATCAGTGAAGCAACGGTAAGGTGGATTTACACTGTCGCGATTTATGAAAAAAAACAGCAATTAAGAAAGGAAACTGAAAGGAAAGCTTGCATGACTGCAAAAATATCTCCAAAGAAAATGCAAAGCAATTTCATTTGCACTCTTTTCGGCAGTCTATGGGCTGCCACAAACCCGTTAAGGTCTGGGCAAAGGAGCAAACGTTGTGAAAACATTTGTGAATCGAGTGTTTCCCAAAATGTTCTTCGTTTACGCAAGAGAAACATGTTGCGGAAGCATAATTTCCTTCCTAGAAGTAACAAGTGTAATGCTTGCCTCGTGTACCGCTTTCATGATTGATAAAGACAGTGAATACGCACAGCGTAATTGCAAAAGTACTGAAGCATATAACAGAAACTCAATTATTTTAAGAACTGATCTGAACCACGCGGTTTTTGTCTCTCTTACAAGGTTATTCAACTTTAGCTAAGGTTTAGTTTTGATTCAAATTTTCCGATAGACCCAATCCGAGGGCACAGCGAATGAGATCGCACAGACAGCGACTGGTCGGGAGAAGACGGCACCTATGACGACTGACGAGAATGTGACCAACACAGCAAAAATTGTCAGTCAGTCTACTGATGCCAATTCTACTGTCGCCCGCAAGAAAGGCGAGAAACAGTCCGCAGCAAAGTCAAAGAGGACATTTGGAGGACTGAAGAAAGGTTTTCTCCTTTAACACTCTGGCTTTGCTTCCCATCACTACTGGATCACTCCGTACATATGCTTGGAAAGAAACATATTTCAAACCTTATTTTTGATTTGCTTTCAAATATTTTCCTTTTGTTACTATCACCTTCTCTACGCCAACTAATGTGGAACTTTTCCCTTACGTCATAAGAAACTTAATATTTTCAGGTTTTGATTTTTTTAGATATTTATGAGACAATTCTTGTAGCATTTTTCCTAATTATTTAAAGTTTAACATAAATCATAATCCACTGAAGTTGCGCGCTCAGATTGTATGGTTGGTGGCAGGTCCTGTTGCAGTTTTCTCATCTCATGCGGCCCGGCTCATACAGTGGAAATTCCACTTTTGATAAAGGTCTTTTTAAAATCACAGTTTTTGACGAGATGGCAGACGGCACTGTACTCTAGCATTGGTATATAACTTGTATCTCGGTCACATATTTAGCCTAAGAAAAGGGGGGGGGGGGGGGGGGAATTGCAAAAGTTTGACTATGATTTTAGTGGAAAGTGATCGATTTTAGTTCGCGAGCGCTGCTAACGCCACCATCACGCCATTTTCTAACAAGGAGCGCGCGCTCAGGACTGACAAATGTATCGCTCCTGTTCGAACACGCGACTGAATTAACGAAAGTTAATGAAATGAAAAACCGCTAACAAGGAAAAGAATAAGAATGTTATTTACCGGCCTTGATCGTTCCATAAAGAGTAAAACGTTGCCATCGGTCTTGGAAACAGTACTCTATATGGAACTCCAGTGGCTTCTCTGGCAACTCTCTATTTCCAAAGAGACGAGTTGCGAAGAAGCGCTAAGCCTGCCACTATGACTTGTCATAATCATTAACCAACAGATTAGAAGTGACAGCAAGCAGTGACATCATGCCATGATGTTATTACAGGCCGGGAGGTCCCTATAGAGAAAGCTGTTTTTGAGGTCTTGGTATGGATCGAGGCCGCAGGTCACAGAGGGCCGTTTTCAAGACCGAATGTATTGATAATGCTATCTTCAGCCTATAGAATATCTTAGACCTACCACCAATAAAACTACTATAGGACGGACATTTTAAAAAGACGCACGAAGTGTAATTATTGAAAATGTATGGAAGGGAATGGGAAATTGTTCTTTTGTAATTTTAAAGGTTAGATAAATGGGAGCCTATTATATTGGATGAAAGAACTGTAGGGATAGTTGTAGCTACGTTTAAAGATTGTAGGGTGTCTCGATCATTTTTATCATCTCAGGCGTCCGCCAATCAAAGTGATAGTACTACCACATATGAAATGGGTACATTTTCTACTCGAGGTATATAACGGGCACACCATAGGGTTACACCAGTCAAACTGATACTATTACACACACATAAAACGGTACATTTTCTACTCGAGGTATATAACGGGCTCACTATAGGGTTACATCAGTCAAACTAATACTATTACACACACATAAAACGGGTACATTTTCTACTCGAGGTATATAACGGGCTCACGATAGCGTTGCACCAGTCAAACTCATACTATTATACACACATATGAAACGGGTACATTTTCTACTCGAGGTATATAACGGGCTCACCATAGCGTTGCACCAGTCAAACTCATACTATTATACACACATATGAAACGGGTACATTTTCTACTCGAGGTATATAACGGGCTCACCATAGGATGACACCAGTCAAACTCATACTATTATGCACACACATAAAACGGGTGCATTTTCTACTCGAGCTCACCATAGGGTTGCGTCGGTCGAACTGTCAAGAGTCGCGGAGCGCTGGGTACGAAAACGGTGCCGTGGTGTCTTGTGTCAGCGGCTAACGCAAAATAGTGCAGAGGTGATCCTCTCGATTAGCCTATGCTATTAGATGACTCAAACTCAATTGTAAAAATTGTTATTATATTTTGATATCTACAACTGTTTATGTATCGTAATTCCTTATCTCAATTATCTCTCTATAAGTTATTCATACGTACATTATTTTAGTATTGAGTTAAATAAAATAAAATATTCTGCTAAGAGACAAAACTCGCGATTTCTCTATGTATGTTAAGAACAATACGATTAGGTTGCGTACTCCTTCGCACACAGCTGTTATTGTTATTAGTGTTGAAAATATAGTCAGAAGCCAAACCCTACAAGCGCGAAAAATACACCAATTAGAATTGTAATAGGAGACACTGACGTCATCATTAAGACAATGGATGTCATGAATGTGCATTATAATTAATAACTGCTCAATTAGAAAAACAACCTCTTTGCCAGTATTAGAGAACAAGAACAAAATATATTCCACTGAAGTCTGAAGTGATTGAAAGAAAAATTGAAAATGTTCAAGGAGTTGTTGGTTGGTGGTCTGGCGGTTACAGCCATTGGAATCGGCGGGAATTTTGCGTACAAGTGCTGGTACGTAGGCAAGGTAAATCTTAGAACGAATTTTCTGAGAAAAAGTATTTTGTACGGCAGCATTTTAGCTTTAACACTGATTGTCTTCACTGGTAATTCCTTCTTATATAATATACCATATTAATTGTGACAACTTCCACATAGACTTGTTTGACACATTAGTTACACTGTTTTGAATCAGTTATCGCATTGTGCACAATGAGGAGATATTTTCACGTCAAGGCTCATTTCTATATTATGCTAATCAGTGAAGCAACGGTAAGGTGGATTTACACTGTCGCGATTTATGAAAAAAAACAGCAATTAAGAAAGGAAACTGAAAGGAAAGCTTGCATGACTGCAAAAATATCTCCAAAGAAAATGCAAAGCAATTTCATTTGCACTCTTTTCGGCAGTCTATGGGCTGCCACAAACCCGTTAAGGTCTGGGCAAAGGAGCAAACGTTGTGAAAACATTTGTGAATCGAGTGTTTCCCAAAATGTTCTTCGTTTACGCAAGAGAAACATGTTGCGGAAGCATAATTTCCTTCCTAGAAGTAACAAGTGTAATGCTTGCCTCGTGTACCGCTTTCATGATTGATAAAGACAGTGAATACGCACAGCGTAATTGCAAAAGTACTGAAGCATATAACAGAAACTCAATTATTTTAAGAACTGATCTGAACCACGCGGTTTTTGTCTCTCTTACAAGGTTATTCAACTTTAGCTAAGGTTTAGTTTTGATTCAAATTTTCCGATAGACCCAATCCGAGGGCACAGCGAATGAGATCGCACAGACAGCGACTGGTCGGGAGAAGACGGCACCTATGACGACTGACGAGAATGTGACCAACACAGCAAAAATTGTCAGTCAGTCTACTGATGCCAATTCTACTGTCGCCCGCAAGAAAGGCGAGAAACAGTCCGCAGCAAAGTCAAAGAGGACATTTGGAGGACTGAAGAAAGGTTTTCTCCTTTAACACTCTGGCTTTGCTTCCCATCACTACTGGATCACTCCGTACATATGCTTGGAAAGAAACATATTTCAAACCTTATTTTTGATTTGCTTTCAAATATTTTCCTTTTGTTACTATCACCTTCTCTACGCCAACTAATGTGGAACTTTTCCCTTACGTCATAAGAAACTTAATATTTTCAGGTTTTGATTTTTTTAGATATTTATGAGACAATTCTTGTAGCATTTTTCCTAATTATTTAAAGTTTAACATAAATCATAATCCACTGAAGTTGCGCGCTCAGATTGTATGGTTGGTGGCAGGTCCTGTTGCAGTTTTCTCATCTCATGCGGCCCGGCTCATACAGTGGAAATTCCACTTTTGATAAAGGTCTTTTTAAAATCACAGTTTTTGACGAGATGGTCACATATTTAGCCTAAGAAAAGGGGAAAAAATTGCAAAAGTTTCACTATGATTTTTGTGGAAAGTGATCGACCTTAGTTCGCGAGCGCTGCTAACGCCACCATCACGCCATTTTCTAACAAGGAGCGCGCGCTCAGGACTGACAAATGTATCGCTCCTGTTCGAACACGCGACTGAATTAACGAAAGTTAATGAAATGAAAAACCGCTCACAAGGAAAAGAATAAGAATGTTATTTACCGGCCTTGATCGTTCCATAAAGAGTAAAACGTTGCCATCGGTCTTGGAAACAGCACTCTATATGGAACTCCAGTGGCTTCTCTGGCAACTCTCTATTTCCAACGAGACGAGTTGTGAAGAAGCGCTAAGCCTGCCACTATGACTTGTCATAATCATTAACCAACAGATTAGAAGTGACAGCAAGCAGTGACATCATGCCATGATGTTATTACAGGCCGGGAGGTCCCTATAGAGAAAGCTGTGCTTGAGGTTTTGGTATGGATCGAGGTCGCAGGTCACAGAGGGCCGTTTTCAAGACCGAATGTATTGATAATGCTATCTTCAGCCTATAGAATATCTTAGACCTACCACGAATAAAACTACTATAGGACGGACATTTTAAAAAGACGCACGAAGTGTAATTATTGAAAATGTATGGAAGGGAATGGGAAATTGTTCTTTTGTAATTTTAAAGGTTAGATAAATGGGAGCCTATTATATTGGATGAAAGAACTGTAGGGATAGTTGTAGCTACGTTTAAAGATTGTAGGGTGTCTCGATCATTTTTATCATCTCAGGCGTCCGCCAATCAAAGTGATAGTACTACCACATATGAAATGGGTACATTTTCTACTCGAGGTATATAACGGGCTCACTATAGGGTTACATCAGTCAAACTAATACTATTACACACACATAAAACGGGTACATTTTCTACTCGAGGTATATAACGGGCTCACTATAGGGTTACATCAGTCAAACTAATACTATTACACACACATAAAACGGGTACATTTTCTACTCGAGGTGTATAACGGGCTCACCATAGCGTTGCACCAGTCAAACTCATACTATTATACACACATATGAAACGGGTACATTTTCTACTCGAGGTATATAACGGACTCACCATAGGATGACACCAGTCAAACTCATACTATTATACACACATATGAAACGGGTACATTTTCTACTCGAGGTGTATAACGGGCTCACGATAGCGTTACACCAGTCAAACTCATACTATTATACACACATATAAAACGGGTACATTTTCTACTCGAGGTGTATAACGGGCTCACGATAGCGTTACACCAGTCAAACTCATACTATTATACACACATATGAAACGGGTACATTTTCTACTCGAGGTGTATAACGGGCTCACGATAGCGTTGCACCAGTCAAACTCATACTATTATACACACATATGAAACGGGTACATTTTCTACTCGAGGTGTATAACGGGCTCACGATAGCGTTGCACCAGTCAAACTCATACTATTATACACACACATAAAACGGGTACATTTTCTACTCGAGGTGTATAACGGGCTCACGATAGCGTTGCACCAGTCAAACTCATACTATTATACACACATATGAAACGGGTACATTTTCTACTCGAGGTGTATAACGGGCTCACGATAGCGTTGCACCAGTCAAACTCATACTATTATACACACACATAAAACGGGTACATTTTCTACTCGAGGTGTATAACGGGCTCACGATAGCGTTGCACCAGTCAAACTCATACTATTATACACACACATAAAACGGGTACATTTTCTACTCGAGGTGTATAACGGGCTCACCATAGCGTTGCACCAGTCAAACTCATACTATTATACACACATATGAAACGGGTACATTTTCTACTCGAGGTGTATAACGGGCTCACCATAGCGTTGCACCAGTCAAACTCATACTATTATACACACATATGAAACGGGTACATTTTCTACTCGAGGTGTATAACGGGCTCACCATAGCGTTGCACCAGTCAAACTCATACTATTATACACACATATGAAACGGGTACATTTTCTACTCGAGGTGTATAACGGGCTCACCATAGCGTTGCACCAGTCAAACTCATACTATTATACACACATATGAAACGGGTACATTTTCTACTCGAGGTGTATAACGGGCTCACCATAGCGTTGCACCAGTCAAACTCATACTATTATACACACATATGAAACGGGTACATTTTCTACTCGAGGTGTATAACGGGCTCACCATAGCGTTGCACCAGTCAAACTCATACTATTATACACACATATAAAACGGGTACATTTTCTACTCGAGGTGTATAACGGGCTCACGATAGCGTTGCACCAGTCAAACTCATACTATTATACACACACATAAAACGGGTACATTTTCTACTCGAGGTGTATAACGGGCTCACCATAGCGTTGCACCAGTCAAACTCATACTATTATACACACATATGAAACGGGTACATTTTCTACTCGAGGTGTATAACGGGCTCACCATAGCGTTGCACCAGTCAAACTCATACTATTATACACACATATGAAACGGGTACATTTTCTACTCGAGGTGTATAACGGGCTCACCATAGCGTTGCACCAGTCAAACTCATACTATTATACACACATATAAAACGGGTACATTTTCTACTCGAGGTGTATAACGGGCTCACCATAGCGTTGCACCAGTCAAACTCATACTATTATACACACATATGAAACGGGTACATTTTCTACTCGAGGTGTATAACGGGCACACCATAGGGTTACACCAGTCAAACTGATACTATTACACACACATAAAACGGTACATTTTCTACTCGAGGTGTATAACGGGCTCACCATAGCGTTGCACCAGTCAAACTCATACTATTATACACACATATGAAACGGGTACATTTTCTACTCGAGGTGTATAACGGGCACACCATAGGGTTACACCAGTCAAACTGATACTATTACACACACATAAAACGGTACATTTTCTACTCGAGGTGTATAACGGGCTCACCATAGCGTTGCACCAGTCAAACTCATACTATTATACACACATATGAAACGGGTACATTTTCTACTCGAGGTGTATAACGGGCACACCATAGGGTTACACCAGTCAAACTGATACTATTACACACACATAAAACGGTACATTTTCTACTCGAGGTGTATAACGGGCTCACCATAGCGTTGCACCAGTCAAACTCATACTATTATACACACATATGAAACGGGTACATTTTCTACTCGAGGTGTATAACGGGCACACCATAGGGTTACACCAGTCAAACTGATACTATTACACACACATAAAACGGTACATTTTCTACTCGAGGTGTATAACGGGCTCACCATAGCGTTGCACTAGTCAAACTCATACTATTATACACACATATGAAACGGGTACATTTTCTACTCGAGGTGTATAACGGGCACACCATAGGGTTACACCAGTCAAACTGATACTATTACACACACATAAAACGGTACATTTTCTACTCGAGGTGTATAACGGGCTCACCATAGCGTTGCACCAGTCAAACTCATACTATTATACACACATATGAAACGGGTACATTTTCTACTCGAGGTGTATAACGGGCACACCATAGGGTTACACCAGTCAAACTGATACTATTACACACACATAAAACGGTACATTTTCTACTCGAGTGGTATGGTATAGCGTATAACATGACATGTTTACTAAAATTGGCAATTATACGGCTATCTACAAAGTCAATATGTTGAAACATACATAATAAGTAATAAGGTAATACAAGGGACAGGAGGATTTTTAGATATGCATATATAACAGATTAAAAACGAGCTCGTTTTAATTTTATAGTATAACGAGTGGAGTACTTTGGATTGCGAGACTGACAGTATAATTCTTATCATCAGGGGTCAAAAATTATACTGGATTGCCTGGTGTAATTTCGTGGAATTTGTATATTTTGTAGAAGGAAATTTGGCCAATTTAAAATGCACGTGGGAGAAAGTTAAAAACCGTGTGAAACTCCGAGAGAAAGTACCAAGCAGTCGTATGTTTCAAAATCGAAAGACGTCTACGATTTGACCCTACATACTCAGTTCACAATGGCGATTTGTAAATGTAGACGCTGTTCAAAGCCTGTCAAAGATAATTGCAGAGGTATCCAATGTTATGTCTGTCTACAATGGTTCCATTTGAAATGCACTGTTCTTTCCATAAAAGAATATAATTATTTTTCTAGATCAGATGATCTATGGATATGCCTGTACTGTCGCCCAGAAATATTTCCTTATCATTTTCTAGAGAATAATGAAGTCATTGAGTTATCCTTTAACTCAAATACAGAATGCCTTTGTTCTAAAAAGATTTTAAATCTTAGATTAGATTGTTTGCCCTGTTTTGATATAATGTCATCTATTGACAAAAATTCTAATTTGTCCAACATAGATATTGACTCACAATTACCTATAGCAACTAATTTTGATTATTATTCTACACATGACTTTCATTCAAGTGAAGACGTTCAGTCATCTTTCACTGATAAATCTTTCTCGGCCTTACATCATAATATTAGAAGCCTTGCCGCTAATTTTGATTCCCTTTACCAATTATTAAATGACCTAAATAAATCTTTTTCAGTCATTGGTCTTTCTGAAACTAGAATAAGATATGGAATAGACCCTACTATAAATACTAGTATTCCTGGTTATCACTATTTGTCGCAACCAACACTGTCAGTAGCTGGGGGTGTTGGTTTATTTATCAAAGATACTTTGTCTTATATACAAAGGAATGAGCTCTGCTGCTCTGAAAAGGAATTTGAGGCTCTGTGGGTCGAAATCGAGGTTCCTCACCAGCATAACATCGTTTGTGGTGTAATCTATAGGCATCCTAGCTCAAAATTAGACAAAATGTTAGATTTTCTGTATGAAGCTATTGACAAAATTAACAAAGAAAACAAATATTGTCTGCTGTTGGGTGACTTCAACATTGATCTGCTCAATTTCAATTCCCATGCAGATACTGAAGACTTTATAAATACATTAGGATCTTATTCATTTCATCCTCAAATCTTGAAGCCAACTAGAATCACAGATCACTCTGCAACCTTGATAGACAATATTTTTTTCAATTCCCTAGAACACCAGACTATAAGTGGTAATATTCTAAGTGATATTACAGATCACCTGCCAAATTTTCTTATCATTAATAAACTTTCTGCTCTTCCAAAAACTTCTAAAATGTACAAACGGGATTACTCTACTTTAGATAAGGAAGCACTGGCGGCTGACCTTGGTAATATTAATTGGCATGAAGTTTTACCCAGTGAAAGTGATGCTGTTGATGTGAATACTTTTTTTCAGTCTTTCTATTCTTGCATTACTGAAATTATAGATAAGCACGTTCCAGTTCGTAAACTTACTCGAAAAGAAATTAAGTCATTGACTAAGCCATGGGTGACTAATGGTATAAAAACTTCCATTAAGGTCAAGGAGAAGCTATATAAAAAGTATCTTAAATCAAGAAACCCATACTATTTTACTAAATATAAATATTATCGTAATAACATAAGTTATCTTGTTAAATGTAGCAAACAGGGATATTATCACAATTATTTTAAAGAAAATAGCAAAAACATTAGAAACATCTGGAATGGGATAAAATAATTAATTACTCTTAAACCAAAAGGATCAAATCCACCCTCAAAAATTATCCAGAATAATCACAACATTAAAGATCCTAAAGCTATAGCAACTGCCTTTAACAAGTACTTTTCTGATATTGGGAATAAGCTAGCAGACGATATACCTTATATCGAAATTGAACCCCAAGCTTATTTGGGACCATCACAATCAAACAGTTTTTATCTGTTTCCAGTAACAACTATGGAAATAGAAGATGAAATTTCTAGCTTTAATTCATCAAAGGCAACAGGACCATTCAGTATTCCTGTGTGTTTACTAAAACTCCTTAAGACTTACTTGTCAACTCCTTTAGAAACTATATACAATCTGTCCTTTAGTAGTGGCTGTGTACCAGACCAATTCAAAATAGCCAACGTTATCCCAGTCCACAAAAGAGACTCAGTTACATGCATGAATAACTTCCGACCCATCTCATTGCTTTCCATTTTTAATAAAATACTGGAAAAGTTGATGTATAAGCGATTAAGTACCTTTATTGATAAACATAATACTATCTACGATAGGCAATTTGGTTTTCGAGAAGGGTATTCTACTATGCATGCAACTCTGTCAATTGCAGACAAAATCCAAAGAGCAATAGAAGATGGCCAGTACTCATGTGGGATTTTCCTAGACTTTTCAAAAGCATTTGACACAGTTAATCATAGCATTTTGATCTCTAAATTAAGCCACAATGGAATTCGTGGCATAGCAAAAGACTGGTTTGCTTCCTATCTAGAAAACAGAAGGCAACATGTTTCAATAGGTACTTCCAAATCTGATGATCTTACTGTTACTCATGGTGTCCCACAGGGTCAGTACTGGGCCCACTTCTATTTCTCCTATATATTAATGACTTTAGCAACTGCTGCTCTTTATTTGATTTCCACATCTTTGCAGATGATACTAATCTGTTCTGTTCTGATAGTAGTCTGTTTGTACTAGAATCTCTTATTAATTTCAATTTAAGGCATGTCTCAAACTGGCTCATTGCAAATAAGCTCTCCCTAAATCTTGATAAAACTAATTTTATTATTTTTCATCCTCGCCAAAAATCTGTAAACTATGCACTTAGACTCCAAATCAATGATAAACAGATAAAACAAGAAAAATGCATCAAATATCTTGGGGTTTTTATTGATTCTTATCTTAGCTGGAAATACCATGTTCAGCACATTACTAAGAAAATCAAACGATGCGTTGGCATGCTTTCAAAGATTCGACATTTTGTAACTTCTCCAATTTTAACTCAACTATACTATACCTTAATTTATCCATACTTATCTTATGCTGTAACAACCTGGGGCAATACTTATTCAACTACTCTTAAACCTCTTATTATCCTTCAAAAAAAGGCAGTCAGAATAATAACCTTCTCTGATTATAGAGCTCACTCAAGTCCACTGTTTCATCGTCTGGGTCTACTCAAATTTATTGATATAATTTACGTAAATAACGCTCTATTTATGCATGATTTCCAGGCAAATGCCTTATAGTTCTAAGCACGATCAGAGAGTGTTATTTCAGACGGTCGACAAGCTTCTACATACTAAGTCTGAGGCTTGTTACCCTTCATCTTATTCTGACTACACCCTTGCAAATAAGTTTGCTGACTTTTTCACTGAGAAAATCGTTACCCTACGAAGTTCACTAGACTCTTCTGCTACCTCTGGGCCCCCCTCTACTGTTATTGATGACTCACCTCCTGCAAGTTGTATGCTGTCTAGTTTCAAGATCGTTACTGAAGAGCAGCTATCCAGTCTTGTTGGTTCTTCAAAAGTCAAGTCATGTGCTCTGGATCCAGTTCCAGCCTCTGTTCTGAAAGAGTGCTTGTCGGTTCTACTCCCGGCTATGGCGAAAATCGTAAACTGCTCCATTGACACTGCTGTGATGCCAGACGGTTTTAAGCTAGCTCTTTTAAATCCACGGCTTAAAAAACCACGCCTTGATTTTGAAGTTTATGCTAATTTTAGGCCTATTTCAAATTTAATTTTTATTTCGAAACTTACGGAAAAAGTCGTCGCTGTGCAGCTTGCTGACTACATTATAGATAACAATCTAGATGAGATTTTCCAGTCTGCATATAAACAGCTTCATAGTACAGAGACAGCTCTAGTTAGAGTAAACAATGACATTCTTGTAGCCTTAGACAACCATCAGTCCGTTATACTGCTACTTTTAGATTTATCGGCTGCGTTTGATACTATAGACCATGACATTTTGCTTAACAGACTAAGTTATCGTTTTGGTATCTGTGGCTCGGCCCTCTCCTGGTTTAGATCGTATCTCAGTAATAGATTTCAGTATGTTAATATTAGAGGGGAGAAGTCTTCACACCGGCCACTGGTTTGCGGGGTGCCTCAAGGTTCTGTCCTGGGCCCTATTTTATATCTGCTATATACTTCGCCACTTGGAGATATCGTGAGGAGGTATAACATGGGTTTTCACTTTTATGCGGATGATACCCAGTTATACCTGTCCTTTGATTCCCGAAGTGGCGAAGGGCAAGCATCAGCCGTTGGTCTAATAGAGGCCTGTGCGACTGAAATAGATGACTGGATGAGGGCAAACAAACTAAAGCTTAATAGTGACAAGTCCGAACTTCTTATTATAAGTTCGAAGTACCGCCCTCGTCCTTTACTTAATTCTATCTCGATCAATGATAACGTAGTTCAGCCCTCAACGTCAGCTAGGAATCTAGGTTTTATAATGGACAATAGTCTAACTCTCGAAAAACATGTTAACTCTATTACCAAATCAGCTTTCTTTCACATCAGGAGGATTGCTAAAATTAGGGATTATCTCTCCGAGGACTCTACTGAAGCTCTTGTACATGCATTTATAACTTGTAGATTAGATAATGGTAACGCACTTCTGTATGGTCTGCCAAAATATCTTACGCAGAGACTGCAATCCGTTCAAAATTGCGCCGCCCGGCTTGTATCGCGCAAGTCGAGGTATGCTCGTGCTATGCCGCTACTGATGGAGCTCCACTGGCTGCCAGTAGAAAAACGGATTGTTTTTAAGTTATTATTATTAGTTTTTAAATCTCTTAACAATTTAGCACCTTTTTACATTAGTAGTTTATTGAATTTATATCATCCCTGTCGTAGTCTTAGATCAGCTGGCAAACGCCTTCTGGTCGCCCCGAGGTCTAACCAAAAGACCTATGGTGACAGGGCATTCTCGGTGGCTGCGCCGAGGCTGTGGAACGCTCTGCCCATTCAAATAAGGACAAGCAATACCCTTACCATTTTTAAATCTAGTCTTAAGACTTATCTTTTTAAACAAACATTTTTATAATTATTATTTTATATTTTTAACTGTAGCATTGTAAAGCGCCATAGTGCAGTTAGTGGATATGGCGCTATATAAATTTCTTATTATTATTATTATTATTACCATCTGTTTTTCATGACTTCTTTACATGCTTAAATAGGGTACACCAATATAATACTAGACTAGCCTGCAAAAAATCATATTACATTTTTAAAATAAGAACCAATTATGGCAAATTTAACATTCGTTTTCTAGGCGCTAAAATATGGAACTCAATTCAAGAAGACTTTAAATCAAAGAGACGTAATCAATTCAAGAAACTCATAATAGATTCTATCCTGAATAGCTATTTAGATATCTGATGCACTTTTCTTTTTTTATGCCCTTTCTGTATTTTGTATATATTTTTTTTTGTGTCCTTTGTATTGTATTATATTGCATTTTCTTTTTCTTTCAATTACTATATCAAACATGATTAAATGCTGCATGGCCTAGCTACTTAGCTCGACTAGCTTTTAGCTATTTCTAAGTAGCTGTGCTCCTCACTTCTAGAGTATAAATTCTTAGCGGTAATATTCTTAGCATGTAAATTTAAGAGGTCACGAATAAATTGTTGTTGTTGTTGTTGTTGTTGAACTCAAAGATCACGAATGTCAGACGCGAAACATATTCAAGGAACTGAAGATCTACTTCAACAATGAGGTCCATATTTTGAAACACGATTAGCATAATACATTCCTTAAGGATTTAAAGGATCTGCACTGCACAAATACTAGGCTCAAAAATAAGAAGCTTAAGAGCGGCCGTCTGTAAATATCGCCTAAAGTGTTTAGGATGAGAAAAAATGAAATTCCTCAAACTTTCTCAGAATAATGGCCTGGGTGAGTGATTCATATAAATATAACTTTTAGTTGAATCTGATTTTTATTTTAGCCAAACGGCGACAAAATCGGTTTTTCGGCTCTCAGACCGTTTTTTAGGAGCTCGATACCACACATCGTTAACGGCTCGCCTAAAAATGAAAATACAAATTTATAGCAATACTGTACAGCTAAATACAAAGAAAAGGTAATGATTTCTCTTTTCATGGGTTGATTACAAATTAAATATTTTAGCGATTTTTCATTATTTTGTTGATTTTAGACATTTTTGGTAACGCAAAATAATGACCAAATTGAGAAGCCAAAATCTCCAATGATACATAACCTGGCTATATTAGAGTATAACCTAGCGAAAGAGCAATGGTTCTTCTTCAAATACATGTAATAACATTTTTGGGCAATTAAAACTACGAATTTTCAGGGCACCAAACGCAAGTGACACCGACGTAAGAATACTCTCTTTTCTCACAGCGTTCGAATGCACAGAATCTGAGATGAACAGAGGAAAAAAATATTATATCAACTTCTATCAGGTTAAATTTAATACTAAAGAAGCCTGGGTACTTTTAGATAGATTATATGTCGATTTCTACCAATTATGTACAAAATCAGTGGCTTTTAGCGGTATTTTTGCGATGACATATTGTTGAATCTTTACTCTGTGCCGGAGCGCCGACAACTTTCAATTGATAGACTACCTTTATGAGACTTCTAAGTCAATCCGAATGATCTACAGTTGAACTATTCACTGTTAGGAATGTTAAAAAGTAATTATAATGGCTTAATATGTACCTTTCATGTGGTTTCGTAGAGATTTGGTAGCTTTTATAAACAGGTCTGCCGTAGTTCAACTGTCAACAGCTGAGATTGCGTTACACACAGGAAGCCCGCTTTTTCGGAACAAATGAACAACGTGTTTACGCAGAACTCCATAACTGTGGATTTCTGATTTAAATCAGTTCCGATCCGGAGAACTAGTTATATTCGATATAGGATCTCAGTGTAACTGGATTAGGCTTTTATTTTTGTCTTTGAATTTCAAACTGTATATTGGACGGCAATCGACATGTTACAATGGCTGGGAGATGGAGGGTACTTGAGCGGCGTCGGCCAGGTGTGCGGAAAATAGCTATAAAACTGTCAGAACTCTTTTTCCAAAAAAGAGTGCCGGAAGTCACAAGTATCTACCTCTCATTATCTGAGTACGAGGTCCGTACCATACGTTATGGATGGTCTCTTGGTTATGGAGAATGAAATGAAAAAGTCTAAAAATATATAACCCTACCCGGACAATAAGTATGAAATATTTTGCCCCTCCCCCTACAGCCAACCCTTTTTCAGTTGCCCATTTTGTACGACCCTCTATTTTTGGGGGTCACTGAAAAAGTATGACACTCCCCATGCTAAATTATATCCCATATGCCCGTTTCTCTGATCGCAGCGACGGCTGAAAAAAAGTACTTGTCAATCGTAGCGATTATATATTGCTATCAAATGGAACTGAACCGAGCTATCGTGTACAACAATAAATTATATCCTGGCGATCGTAATCGCTATGACCGCTTGAGAGTAGATTCCATGTTACCACTACGATCGCTATAAGGGACCGGACATTATTTAGCGGTGGGGGAGGGGGACTACTAGATTTGTAGGGGGGGGGGGGGGGTCACGATTTTTTATGCTCCCATTTAAGGGGGGGTCAAATTCTTATATGCTCCTCTTTTATAGGTTAAATATATTTATAGGCTTGTCTAAGAGGAGGGTCATTATTTTGTGAGACCAGAGAACTACCGCTAAATAATGTCCGGTCCTTAAAGCCGACTCACCTTTACGGTGATCGCAGCGAACGACCAAATGAAAACCAGCCTACATTCGCGATGAAAGAAAACAATACGTATGGCATTATATATAAAATCTAAAAATAAACGATAATGCTCCGGGTAATGGTCTCCTGTTTATGTCTAAAGGATGATTTGTTTCGCTAAACACGCTGGAGAATGCAGACACCGACTGGCGGAAAAGTGTATCATGTGCCAAGCAATACTAGTAGTAGTATAGAAGTATTTTTCTGGAAGTAGCTATTCAGTCTTTATCAGCAGTGAATATATTATTTTGATGTTAAAGAGATGTTGATTTATGTTCAAGTTCTGCCCAAAAAGACCGCAAAAAGGTATCCGCAGGCGCTTAGGACTTAGTATTCTGTTCTTCGTTCTATCTAGGCGCTTGTGGGATCGTTTGGCGTTTTTTTTAGCCGATCTAGAGTCATCCACTACTGACGAAGAAGCCGAGACAACTCATTCAGGGACGGATCCAGGATTTTGTAAAAGGTGGGTTAAATAATAGTGTCATACTATAGCTAGAGAACTATACTTACAATCTGTAACAGGTTTCATATGATATTTCTATGATAATTTTTCATGTCTGATAGCATACATTGAAATCAGATGTATTTAGCTATTCATTTGTGAGTGATATCCAGTAGTAAGGGGAACCCACTCCCTGGATCCGCCACTGTATATCATCTCTCATTTACCAATCATAAATGCGACATCTGTTTAAGTGTAGTTCTTTGGTATCTTACCTACAATGTAAGTCAATATTCTTGCAAGTTTCCATCAATATTGAGTCTTTTGGGTTCGCGAGAGATTATCAAATTCAGCAAGTTTACTATCAATCAGCTGTTTTAATACCAGGCATGGTAATATCCCGGATTGGGGAAGGGTAGCACTTGCAAAATTAATTAAATGGTAGAGGTGTGTGAAAAACGTAGCTGTGTTGGCTAGAAATAACTGACACCATAACTGTACGGTATACGCGTTGGTATAGAGCATGTAAGTCCGTTATGTGGCCATGGCTGTACCCTTTTTATTGAATTATAATTAAAATAATTTAAGGGGACAACTGATAAGAATGAAGTTGACCACAATAGTAATCCGTGTAATGCTCAGAAGACTGAGAATAATAGGCTCAGAAGAATGTCTGTATAGACATCGGACGATTTAGCCATTGCTGCTATCTATAGCTATACCATTTTGGCAGAGTCTAAACATAAATAAGCGTCCCTTTTTAAAATAAGTTGGACTGTTATGTCCCAAGTATGCAGACCAAGGCACTTCAAGAAGACAAGTTCAAGAACAGATTGTGGACCATTTTCAAGACTTCCTCATCAGTCTTGAGGATGACAACATTCCAGGCTACTCTGCACCAATTGCATGGAATTACAAATCAGAAGATGAGAGCACCACATATGAATCTGAAGAAAAACTCCAATCACCAGAACTAAGTGCTGCTGGAGTGATGGGATGGTCAACTGGGCAAAGACACAGAGAGATCACTGGTCAGAACATAAAGATCACTGTCAAATTCGATCATGAGTGCAAAGTTCGAAATCCTTGCCACACTATATGTTTTTCCTACGTGGGGGCTTGTGGTATGGAGATTACACTTCCCACACAACATATGGCCACATTTGAAGAGTTCAAGCAAAGCTTTCTTCTGGCATATTGCAAAGGGCAAGCATTTGGAATGCCATAGAACATGATTATATTTGTGTAGTTTTGCAGCATATGTATTTCTCACTAGTTTTGAACAGAATGACAATAGAGTGATTTTGTTTAATTTGTCAAAAATTGGCAAACTAATAGTTAGTAGTAGACTTTAAATCCATTGTTTTCTTTTGTTCTTTATCAACCTAGTACTAACTAAATAGTCTTCTTTATTTCACAGGTTAAATCACTCCTATTGTTTACATATTTCAAAATAAGTTTGTTTCACAGTGATTTTAATACGGGTATTTACAAGCCTATATTATACAGTACAGTGCATTAGAAAGGAAATCACATAACAATAGTATTGACATTAATATAGTATGTGAGTCCTGATAATACGAATACATCATGTACATGGTAAGGAGATTTTCAGTTCATTTTTATTAGAAGATTTTGAACAGATATTTGGTGTTTCTTGTTCTCCATTTTAAAATATGTTAAGTCTCAGAAAACTTAGTTTGATCAGGGGAAATACATGAATCACTTTAAGATTATTATTATGATTATTTCATTAAAAAATGGCCATAAATCTGAATGTTTTTACTACATGTATGTAATATAAACTCAAGTAAGATTAGTAAGGTAATAGCATGGTTTGTAGTGATATTTGGCATAAATACCATGAGTGACATATCTAAATGTGGTGTTTATGCCAAATGTCACATACAACCATACAGACATTTACTGAGTGAGCAATGGCATAAACATTTACAAAACTTGAAAAGCTTAAACAGACATAAACTTAAGTTCCTTCGTAAGAATTTACAAATGGTCTTCAAGAACAATTTTTTACCTTGTTTTTCCTTCGCTAAGTAACATTATTAGCGAGAAAACTTGAGTTTTTCTCTTCTCCATAAGTTCAGATAACTGTCTGCCATTTTATTTTTAAACAATTACGCCTTGCCAAATATGGTGTAAGAACTTTAAATCACACTCCTCTTAGCCAATCAGAATACAGGAATGTCCTAGGTCATAATTTATTATAACAATGTGAACCATCTCCCATCAACATGAATCCTCATTCATTTATTCAACATCATCACTTTTTCATTCTGATTATAAGCTCCTGAATATACATTACAAGCACCCTGAATATAGGCCCAACAAAAACCTTAAGAATTTTACACTGTCTAGAGTGCACACAATATATAAACTGTGAAATACTACTATTACTAAATAGTATTAAATAGTGTTATCTCTGTCATTTTCTTTTGTTTTATCAGAGCTATTTAGTACTAATTCGTTTGTGCCGTTTCATGGTTATAATTACGTGCACTCTGTTCTAATGTTTCAAAATATGAATTTGTGTGACAGCTACATGTAATGGTAGGCTGTGCAACTGATAGCAACATGTAGTGGGCAAAGGCCAATTTGTAAGCTTTACCTGTAACTAAATGTATAAAAGTAACAACTTGATAAAGAGTATCCAGTATTCATCACTGGGCTAGTGTCCATTAACAGCTACATCAGTCAGTTTTTTATAGAGTTCAACAGCTCCTCTCCAGTCATTAGGCACCTCTAATCTCAATTCATTCATTACATATTGAAAATACTTATGGTACTCTGTCGTATCATAAGTGACATCAACCAGATGAGAGTAAGCGTAATTCAAAGCAGCAGTCTGTACAGGAACAATAAGGCCACCAGTCCCACCATGAAGATCTGGTATTGAATATAGAGAATCAGGCCTCCCACTGACTGTGTCAAACCTAGATTTTCTTATGTAATGCGTGTTCCAATTTTCCTTTACTTCATTAAGCCCCACCTGAAGTACCGTTCCAAAGCAGAACCACAAACACTCCTTCTGGACAGGATCAGCAATATTAAGATCTCCTTCATCTGTCATATCCTTGAAAAAAGACATCCACCAAGATGTCCAGTTTCTCCTTAAAAAGCTCCACCACCCCTCGATACGTTGGTTTCGGTAAGAGGGGACATATTTATGGGTATCCGGGTTATCCCTAAAAAAGGAATGAATACCAGCCATAATCCCATTTTCTGTGCCCAAGTCAGTATATAAGTCTAGAGGACATCCTCCTTGCTTGCGAACAGCATCCAAATAATAGGCAGCGATGTTGTCAGGTAAGTTGTTGGAGCGTGTGACATACAGCCAAAGTATTTTCCTGCTATATCCATCAATACAACCATGGATAGGGAAGCCAAACGGCTTCAGTTTATCGTAACCGTCAGCATGCCAAACCTTATTCGGTCCAGGGCAGACATACTACTTCCGTCTTCGTAGCCTGTGTGCTCTTCTCGCTTCAACTCCTTCGGGATCTACTTCTCGGACAATTTCCTCGACTATTCCTCTGGGGACTCGTATCCCCCTCCGCTGGAGAGCGTGCCAAATGCTGCGATAGCCAACAGACGATTCCGGTCCATCCATGATTTCGATTATTACATTCCTTAATTGCTGGGGATCGAACTCCACGTTATTTCTATTAAGGTTATACTGCTTCAGCTTTCTCTTGAGAGTACTAAGACTCATATTTATGTTGTGTTTCGTTCTTAACATGTGGAGAATTTCTTGATACTCGTATCCATCACAAAACAACGTCTCCAACAATGTCTTCTCATCGTCCGCCATCTTAATTTTCGACGATGGGGACGGGGGCGACTGTGTAAATCCGCTGACACTGGTCCATGCGGGAACTAAACCAAATTGATAATTGATTTTTCAGATTTTGCCGTGAACAAATTGATTTTGCCGTGAACAAATTGATTTTGCCGTGACACTTTTGGGCCACCGTAAAAAACAACCTCTTTGCCAGTATTAGAGAACAAGAACAAAATATATTCCACTGAAGTCTGAAGTGATTGAAAGAAAAATTGAAAATGTTCAAGGAGTTGTTGGTTGGTGGTCTGGCGGTTACAGCCATTGGAATCGGCGGGTATTTTGCGTACAAGTGCTGGTACGCAGGCAAGGTAAATCTTAGAACGAATTTTGTGAGAAAATGTATTTTGTACGACAGAATTTTAGCTTTAACACTGATTGTCTTCACTGGTGTTTTTCCTTCTTATATAATATTTCATATTAATTGTGACAATTTCCACATAGACTTGTTTGACACATTAGTTACACTGTTTTGAATCAGTTATCGCATTGTGCACAATGAGGAGATATTTTCACGTCAAGGCTCATTTCTATATTATGTTAATCAGTGAAGCAACGGTAAAGGTGGATTTACACTGTCGCGAGTCATGAAAAAAAAAAAGCAATTAAGAAAGGAAACTGAAAGGAAAGCTTGCATGACTGCAAAAATATCTCCAAAGAAAATGCAAAGCAATTTCATTTGCACTCTTTTCGGCAGTCTATGGGCTGCCACAAACCCGTTAAGGTCTGGGCAAAGGAGCAAACGTTGTGAAAACATTTGTGAATCGAGTGTTTCCCAAAATGTTCTTCGTTTACGCAAGAGAAACATATTGCGGAAGCATAATTTCCTTCCCAGAAGTAACAAGTGTAATGCTTGCCTCGTGTACCGCTTTCATGATTGATAAAGACAGTGAATACGCACAGCGTAATTGCGAAAGTACTGAAGCATATAACAGAAACTCAATTATTTTAAGAACTGATCTGAACCACGCGGTTTTTGTCTCTCTTACAAGGTTATTCAACTTTAGCTAAGGTTTAGTTTTGATTCAAATTTTCCGAGGGCACAGCGAATGAGATCGCACAGACAGCGACTGGTCGGGAGAAGACGGCACCTATGACGACTGACGAGAATGTGACCAACACAGCAAAAATTGTCAGTCAGTCTACTGATGCCAATTCTACTGTCGCCCGCAAGAAAGGCGAGAAACAGTCCGCAGCAAAGTCAAAGAGGACATTTGGAGGACTGAAGAAAGGTTTTCTCCTTTAACACTCTGGCTTTGCTTCCCATCACTACTGGATCACTCCGTACATATGCTTGGAAAGAAACATATTTCAAACCTTATTTTTGATTTGCTTTCAAATATTTTCCTTTTGTTACTATCACCTTCTCTACGCCAACTAATGTGGAACTTTTCCCTTACGTCATAAGAAACTTAATATTTTCAGGTTTTGATTTTTTTAGATATTTATGAGACAATTCTTGTAGCATTTTTCCTAATTATTTAAAGTTTAACATAAATCATAATCCACTGAAGTTGCGCGCTCAGATTGTATGGTTGGTGGCAGGTCCTGTTGCAGTTTTCTCATCTCATGCGGCCCGGCTCATACAGTGGAAATTCCACTTTTGATAAAGGTCTTTTTAAAATCACAGTTTTTGACGAGATGGCAGACGGCACTGTACTCTAGCATTGGTATATAACTTGTATCTCGGTCACATATTTAGCCTAAGAAAAGGGGGGGGAAATTGCAAAAGTTTGACTATGATTTTAGTGGAAAGTGATCGATTTTAGTTCGCGAGCGCTGCTAACGCCACCATCACGCCATTTTCTAACAAGGAGCGCGCGCTCAGGACTGACAAATGTATCGCTCCTGTTCGAACACGCGACTGAATTAACGAAAGTTAATGAAATGAAAAACCGCTCACAAGGAAAAGAATAAGAATGTTATTTACCGGCCTTGATCGTTCCATAAAGAGTAAAACGTTGCCATCGGTCTTGGAAACAGTACTCTATATGGAACTCCAGTGGCTTCTCTGGCAACTCTCTATTTCCAACGAGACGAGTTGCGAAGAAGCGCTAAGCCTGCCACTATGACTTGTCATAATCATTAACCAACAGATTAGAAGTGACAGCAAGCAGTGACATCATGCCATGATGTTATTACAGGCCGGGAGGTCCCTATAGAGAAAGCTGTTTTTGAGGTCTTGGTATGGATCGAGGCCGCAGGTCACAGAGGGCCGTTTTCAAGACCGAATGTATTGATAATGCTATCTTCAGCCTATAGAATATCTTAGACCTACCACCAATAAAACTACTATAGGACGGACATTTTAAAAAGACGCACGAAGTGTAATTATTGAAAATGTATGGAAGGGAATGGGAAATTGTTCTTTTGTAATTTTAAAGGTTAGATAAATGGGAGCCTATTATATTGGATGAAAGAACTGTAGGGATAGTTGTAGCTACGTTTAAAGATTGTAGGGTGTCTCGATCATTTTTATCATCTCAGGCGTCCGCCAATCAAAGTGATAGTACTACCACATATGAAATGGGTACATTTTCTACTCGAGGTATATAACGGGCACACCATAGGGTTACACCAGTCAAACTGATACTATTACACACACATAAAACGGTACATTTTCTACTCGAGGTATATAACGGGCTCACTATAGGGTTACATCAGTCAAACTAATACTATTACACACACATAAAACGGGTACATTTTCTACTCGAGGTGTATAACGGGCTCACCATAGCGTTGCACCAGTCAAACTCATACTATTATACACACATATGAAACGGGTACATTTTCTACTCGAGGTGTATAACGGGCTCACGATAGCGTTACACCAGTCAAACTCATACTATTATACACACATATAAAACGGGTACATTTTCTACTCGAGGTATATAACGGGCTCACCATAGGATGACACCAGTCAAACTCATACTATTATACACACATATAAAACGGGTACATTTTCTACTCGAGGTATATAACGGGCTCACCATAGGATGACACCAGTCAAACTCATACTATTATACACACATATAAAACGGGTACATTTTCTACTCGAGGTGTATAACGGGCTCACCATAGGATGACACCAGTCAAACTCATACTATTATGCACACACACAAAACGGGTGCATTTTCTACTCGAGCTCACCATAGGGTTACATCAGTCAAACTGTCAAGAGTCGCGGAGCACTGGGTACGAAAACGGTGCCATGATGTCTTGTGTCAGCGGCTAACGCAAAATAGTGCAGAGGTGATCCTCTCGATTAGCCTATGCTATTAGATGACTCAAACTCAATTGTAAAAATTGTTATTATATTTTGATATCTACAACTGTTTATGTATCGTAATTCCTTATCTCAATTATCTCTCTATAAGTTATTCATACGTACATTATTTTAGTATTGAGTTAAATAAAATAAAATATTCTGCTAAGAGACAAAACTCGCGATTTCTCTATGTATGTTAAGAACAATACGATTAGGTTGCGTACTCCTTCGCACACAGCTGTTATTGTTATTAGTGTTGAAAATATAGTCAGAAGCCAAACCCTACAAGCGCGAAAAATACACCAATTAGAATTGTAATAGGAGACACTGACGTCATCATTAAGACAATGGATGTCATGAATGTGCATTATAATTAATAACTCAATTAGAAAAACAACCTCTTTGCCAGTATTAGAGAACAAGAACAAAATATATTCCACTGAAGTCTGAAGTGATTGAAAGAAAAATTGAAAATGTTCAAGGAGTTGTTGGTTGGTGGTCTGGCGGTTACAGCCATTGGAATCGGCGGGAATTTTGCGTACAAGTGCTGGTACGTAGGCAAGGTAAATCTTAGAACGAATTTTCTGAGAAAAAGTATTTTGTACGGCAGCATTTTAGCTTTAACACTGATTGTCTTCACTGGTAATTCCTTCTTATATAATATACCATATTAATTGTGACAACTTCCACATAGACTTGTTTGACACATTAGTTACACTGTTTTGAATCAGTTATCGCATTGTGCACAATGAGGAGATATTTTCACGTCAAGGCTCATTTCTATATTATGCTAATCAGTGAAGCAACGGTAAGGTGGATTTACACTGTCGCGATTTATGAAAAAAAACAGCAATTAAGAAAGGAAACTGAAAGGAAAGCTTGCATGACTGCAAAAATATCTCCAAAGAAAATGCAAAGCAATTTCATTTGCACTCTTTTCGGCAGTCTATGGGCTGCCACAAACCCGTTAAGGTCTGGGCAAAGGAGCAAACGTTGTGAAAACATTTGTGAATCGAGTGTTTCCCAAAATGTTCTTCGTTTACGCAAGAGAAACATGTTGCGGAAGCATAATTTCCTTCCTAGAAGTAACAAGTGTAATGCTTGCCTCGTGTACCGCTTTCATGATTGATAAAGACAGTGAATACGCACAGCGTAATTGCAAAAGTACTGAAGCATATAACAGAAACTCAATTATTTTAAGAACTGATCTGAACCACGCGGTTTTTGTCTCTCTTACAAGGTTATTCAACTTTAGCTAAGGTTTAGTTTTGATTCAAATTTTCCGATAGACCCAATCCGAGGGCACAGCGAATGAGATCGCACAGACAGCGACTGGTCGGGAGAAGACGGCACCTATGACGACTGACGAGAATGTGACCAACACAGCAAAAATTGTCAGTCAGTCTACTGATGCCAATTCTACTGTCGCCCGCAAGAAAGGCGAGAAACAGTCCGCAGCAAAGTCAAAGAGGACATTTGGAGGACTGAAGAAAGGTTTTCTCCTTTAACACTCTGGCTTTGCTTCCCATCACTACTGGATCACTCCGTACATATGCTTGGAAAGAAACATATTTCAAACCTTATTTTTGATTTGCTTTCAAATATTTTCCTTTTGTTACTATCACCTTCTCTACGCCAACTAATGTGGAACTTTTCCCTTACGTCATAAGAAACTTAATATTTTCAGGTTTTGATTTTTTTAGATATTTATGAGACAATTCTTGTAGCATTTTTCCTAATTATTTAAAGTTTAACATAAATCATAATCCACTGAAGTTGCGCGCTCAGATTGTATGGTTGGTGGCAGGTCCTGTTGCAGTTTTCTCATCTCATGCGGCCCGGCTCATACAGTGGAAATTCCACTTTTGATAAAGGTCTTTTTAAAATCTCAGTTTTTGACGAGATGGCAGACGGCACTGTACTCTAGCATTGGTATATAACTTGTATCTCGGTCACATATTTAGCCTAAGAAAAGGGGGGGGGAAATTGCAAAAGTTTGACTATGATTTTAGTGGAAAGTGATCGATTTTAGTTCGCGAGCGCTGCTAACGCCACCATCACGCCATTTTCTAACAAGGAGCGCGCGCTCAGGACTGACAAATGTATCGCTCCTGTTCGAACACTCGACTGAATTAACGAAAGTTAATGAAATGAAAAACCGCTCACAAGGAAAAGAATAAGAATGTTATTTACCGGCCTTGATCGTTCCATAAAGAGTAAAACGTTGCCATCGGTCTTGGAAACAGTACTCTATATGGAACTCCAGTGGCTTCTCTGGCAACTCTCTATTTCCAACGAGACGAGTTGCGAAGAAGCGCTAAGCCTGCCACTATGACTTGTCATAATCATTAACCAACAGATTAGAAGTGACAGCAAGCAGTGACATCATGCCATGATGTTATTACAGGCCGGGAGGTCCCTATAGAGAAAGCTGTTTTTGAGGTCTTGGTATGGATCGAGGCCGCAGGTCACAGAGGGCCGTTTTCAAGACCGAATGTATTGATAATGCTATCTTCAGCCTATAGAATATCTTAGACCTACCACCAATAAAACTACTATAGGACGGACATTTTAAAAAGACGCACGAAGTGTAATTATTGAAAATGTATGGAAGGGAATGGGAAATTGTTCTTTTGTAATTTTAAAGGTTAGATAAATGGGAGCCTATTATATTGGATGAAAGAACTGTAGGGATAGTTGTAGCTACGTTTAAAGATTGTAGGGTGTCTCGATCATTTTTATCATCTCAGGCGTCCGCCAATCAAAGTGATAGTACTACCACATATGAAATGGGTACATTTTCTACTCGAGGTATATAACGGGCACACCATAGGGTTACACCAGTCAAACTGATACTATTACACACACATAAAACGGTACATTTTCTACTCGAGGTATATAACGGGCTCACTATAGGGTTACATCAGTCAAACTAATACTATTACACACACATAAAACGGGTACATTTTCTACTCGAGGTGTATAACGGGCTCACCATAGCGTTGCACCAGTCAAACTCATACTATTATACACACATATGAAACGGGTACATTTTCTACTCGAGGTGTATAACGGGCTCACGATAGCGTTGCACCAGTCAAACTCATACTATTATACACACATATAAAACGGGTACATTTTCTACTCGAGGTATATAACGGGCTCACCATAGCATGACACCAGTCAAACTCATACTATTATACACACATATAAAACGGGTACATTTTCTACTCGAGGTATATAACGGGCTCACCATAGGATGACACCAGTCAAACTCATACTATTATACACACATATAAAACGGGTACATTTTCTACTCGAGGTATATAACGGGCTCACCATAGGATGACACCAGTCAAACTCATACTATTATACACACATATAAAACGGGTACATTTTCTACTCGAGGTATATAACGGGCTCACCATAGGATGACACCAGTCAAACTCATACTATTATACACACATATAAAACGGGTACATTTTCTACTCGAGCTCACCATAGGGTTATAACAGTCAAACTGTCAAGAGTCGCGGAGCACTGGGTACGAAAACGGTGCCATGATGTCTTGTGTCAGCGGCTAACGCAAAATAGTGCAGAGGTGATCCTCTCGATTAGCCTATGCTATTAGATGACTCAAACTCAATTGTAAAAATTGTTATTATATTTTGATATCTACAACTGTTTATGTATCGTAATTCCTTATCTCAATTATCTCTCTATAAGTTATTCATACGTACATTATTTTAGTATTGAGTTAAATAAAATAAAATATTCTGCTAAGAGACAAAACTCGCGATTTCTCTATGTATGTTAAGAACAATACGATTAGGTTGCGTACTCCTTCGCACACAGCTGTTATTGTTATTAGTGTTGAAAATATAGTCAGAAGCCAAACCCTACAAGCGCGAAAAATACACCAATTAGAATTGTAATAGGAGACACTGACGTCATCATTAAGACAATGGATGTCATGAATGTGCATTATAATTAATAACTCAATTAGAAAAACAACCTCTTTGCCAGTATTAGAGAACAAGAACAAAATATATTCCACTGAAGTCTGAAGTGATTGAAAGAAAAATTGAAAATGTTCAAGGAGTTGTTGGTTGGTGGTCTGGCGGTTACAGCCATTGGAATCGGCGGGTATTTTGCGTACAAGTGCTGGTACGTAGGCAAGGTAAATCTTAGAACGAATTTTCTGAGAAAAAGTATTTTGTACGGCAGCATTTTAGCTTTAACACTGATTGTCTTCACTGGTAATTCCTTCTTATATAATATACCATATTAATTGTGACAACTTCCACATAGACTTGTTTGACACATTAGTTACACTGTTTTGAATCAGTTATCGCATTGTGCACAATGAGGAGATATTTTCACGTCAAGGCTCATTTCTATATTATGCTAATCAGTGAAGCAACGGTAAGGTGGATTTACACTGTCGCGATTTATGAAAAAAAACAGCAATTAAGAAAGGAAACTGAAAGGAAAGCTTGCATGACTGCAAAAATATCTCCAAAGAAAATGCAAAGCAATTTCATTTGCACTCTTTTCGGCAGTCTATGGGCTGCCACAAACCCGTTAAGGTCTGGGCAAAGGAGCAAACGTTGTGAAAACATTTGTGAATCGAGTGTTTCCCAAAATGTTCTTCGTTTACGCAAGAGAAACATGTTGCGGAAGCATAATTTCCTTCCTAGAAGTAACAAGTGTAATGCTTGCCTCGTGTACCGCTTTCATGATTGATAAAGACAGTGAATACGCACAGCGTAATTGCAAAAGTACTGAAGCATATAACAGAAACTCAATTATTTTAAGAACTGATCTGAACCACGCGGTTTTTGTCTCTCTTACAAGGTTATTCAACTTTAGCTAAGGTTTAGTTTTGATTCAAATTTTCCGATAGACCCAATCCGAGGGCACAGCGAATGAGATCGCACAGACAGCGACTGGTCGGGAGAAGACGGCACCTATGACGACTGACGAGAATGTGACCAACACAGCAAAAATTGTCAGTCAGTCTACTGATGCCAATTCTACTGTCGCCCGCAAGAAAGGCGAGAAACAGTCCGCAGCAAAGTCAAAGAGGACATTTGGAGGACTGAAGAAAGGTTTTCTCCTTTAACACTCTGGCTTTGCTTCCCATCACTACTGGATCACTCCGTACATATGCTTGGAAAGAAACATATTTCAAACCTTATTTTTGATTTGCTTTCAAATATTTTCCTTTTGTTACTATCACCTTCTCTACGCCAACTAATGTGGAACTTTTCCCTTACGTCATAAGAAACTTAATATTTTCAGGTTTTGATTTTTTTAGATATTTATGAGACAATTCTTGTAGCATTTTTCCTAATTATTTAAAGTTTAACATAAATCATAATCCACTGAAGTTGCGCGCTCAGATTGTATGGTTGGTGGCAGGTCCTGTTGCAGTTTTCTCATCTCATGCGGCCCGGCTCATACAGTGGAAATTCCACTTTTGATAAAGGTCTTTTTAAAATCACAGTTTTTGACGAGATGGCAGACGGCACTGTACTCTAGCATTGGTATATAACTTGTATCTCGGTCACATATTTAGCCTAAGAAAAGGGGGGGGGAAATTGCAAAAGTTTGACTATGATTTTAGTGGAAAGTGATCGATTTTAGTTCGCGAGCGCTGCTAACGCCACCATCACGCCATTTTCTAACAAGGAGCGCGCGCTCAGGACTGACAAATGTATCGCTCCTGTTCGAACACGCGACTGAATTAACGAAAGTTAATGAAATGAAAAACCGCTAACAAGGAAAAGAATAAGAATGTTATTTACCGGCCTTGATCGTTCCATAAAGAGTAAAACGTTGCCATCGGTCTTGGAAACAGTACTCTATATGGAACTCCAGTGGCTTCTCTGGCAACTCTCTATTTCCAAAGAGACGAGTTGCGAAGAAGCGCTAAGCCTGCCACTATGACTTGTCATAATCATTAACCAACAGATTAGAAGTGACAGCAAGCAGTGACATCATGCCATGATGTTATTACAGGCCGGGAGGTCCCTATAGAGAAAGCTGTTTTTGAGGTCTTGGTATGGATCGAGGCCGCAGGTCACAGAGGGCCGTTTTCAAGACCGAATGTATTGATAATGCTATCTTCAGCCTATAGAATATCTTAGACCTACCACCAATAAAACTACTATAGGACGGACATTTTAAAAAGACGCACGAAGTGTAATTATTGAAAATGTATGGAAGGGAATGGGAAATTGTTCTTTTGTAATTTTAAAGGTTAGATAAATGGGAGCCTATTATATTGGATGAAAGAACTGTAGGGATAGTTGTAGCTACGTTTAAAGATTGTAGGGTGTCTCGATCATTTTTATCATCTCAGGCGTCCGCCAATCAAAGTGATAGTACTACCACATATGAAATGGGTACATTTTCTACTCGAGGTATATAACGGGCACACCATAGGGTTACACCAGTCAAACTGATACTATTACACACACATAAAACGGTACATTTTCTACTCGAGGTATATAACGGGCTCACTATAGGGTTACATCAGTCAAACTAATACTATTACACACACATAAAACGGGTACATTTTCTACTCGAGGTATATAACGGGCTCACGATAGCGTTGCACCAGTCAAACTCATACTATTATACACACATATGAAACGGGTACATTTTCTACTCGAGGTATATAACGGGCTCACCAT
This sequence comes from Actinernus sp. WN-2022, assembly GCA_030867875.1. Lineage (NCBI taxonomy): Eukaryota > Metazoa > Cnidaria > Anthozoa > Actiniaria > Actinernidae > Actinernus > Actinernus sp. WN-2022. The sequence goes on along the minus strand of JAOWCC010000936.1, from coordinate 36,452,492 downwards.
AGCGTTGCACCAGTCAAACTCATACTATTATACACACATATGAAACGGGTACATTTTCTACTCGAGGTGTATAACGGGCTCACGATAGCGTTACACCAGTCAAACTCATACTATTATACACACATATAAAACGGGTACATTTTCTACTCGAGGTATATAACGGGCTCACCATAGGATGACACCAGTCAAACTCATACTATTATGCACACACATAAAACGGGTGCATTTTCTACTCGAGCTCACCATAGGGTTGCGTCGGTCGAACTGTCAAGAGTCGCGGAGCGCTGGGTACGAAAACGGTGCCGTGGTGTCTTGTGTCAGCGGCTAACGCAAAATAGTGCAGAGGTGATCCTCTCGATTAGCCTATGCTATTAGATGACTCAAACTCAATTGTAAAAATTGTTATTATATTTTGATATCTACAACTGTTTATGTATCGTAATTCCTTATCTCAATTATCTCTCTATAAGTTATTCATACGTACATTATTTTAGTATTGAGTTAAATAAAATAAAATATTCTGCTAAGAGACAAAACTCGCGATTTCTCTATGTATGTTAAGAACAATACGATTAGGTTGCGTACTCCTTCGCACACAGCTGTTATTGTTATTAGTGTTGAAAATATAGTCAGAAGCCAAACCCTACAAGCGCGAAAAATACACCAATTAGAATTGTAATAGGAGACACTGACGTCATCATTAAGACAATGGATGTCATGAATGTGCATTATAATTAATAACTGCTCAATTAGAAAAACAACCTCTTTGCCAGTATTAGAGAACAAGAACAAAATATATTCCACTGAAGTCTGAAGTGATTGAAAGAAAAATTGAAAATGTTCAAGGAGTTGTTGGTTGGTGGTCTGGCGGTTACAGCCATTGGAATCGGCGGGAATTTTGCGTACAAGTGCTGGTACGTAGGCAAGGTAAATCTTAGAACGAATTTTCTGAGAAAAAGTATTTTGTACGGCAGCATTTTAGCTTTAACACTGATTGTCTTCACTGGTAATTCCTTCTTATATAATATACCATATTAATTGTGACAACTTCCACATAGACTTGTTTGACACATTAGTTACACTGTTTTGAATCAGTTATCGCATTGTGCACAATGAGGAGATATTTTCACGTCAAGGCTCATTTCTATATTATGCTAATCAGTGAAGCAACGGTAAGGTGGATTTACACTGTCGCGATTTATGAAAAAAAACAGCAATTAAGAAAGGAAACTGAAAGGAAAGCTTGCATGACTGCAAAAATATCTCCAAAGAAAATGCAAAGCAATTTCATTTGCACTCTTTTCGGCAGTCTATGGGCTGCCACAAACCCGTTAAGGTCTGGGCAAAGGAGCAAACGTTGTGAAAACATTTGTGAATCGAGTGTTTCCCAAAATGTTCTTCGTTTACGCAAGAGAAACATGTTGCGGAAGCATAATTTCCTTCCTAGAAGTAACAAGTGTAATGCTTGCCTCGTGTACCGCTTTCATGATTGATAAAGACAGTGAATACGCACAGCGTAATTGCAAAAGTACTGAAGCATATAACAGAAACTCAATTATTTTAAGAACTGATCTGAACCACGCGGTTTTTGTCTCTCTTACAAGGTTATTCAACTTTAGCTAAGGTTTAGTTTTGATTCAAATTTTCCGATAGACCCAATCCGAGGGCACAGCGAATGAGATCGCACAGACAGCGACTGGTCGGGAGAAGACGGCACCTATGACGACTGACGAGAATGTGACCAACACAGCAAAAATTGTCAGTCAGTCTACTGATGCCAATTCTACTGTCGCCCGCAAGAAAGGCGAGAAACAGTCCGCAGCAAAGTCAAAGAGGACATTTGGAGGACTGAAGAAAGGTTTTCTCCTTTAACACTCTGGCTTTGCTTCCCATCACTACTGGATCACTCCGTACATATGCTTGGAAAGAAACATATTTCAAACCTTATTTTTGATTTGCTTTCAAATATTTTCCTTTTGTTACTATCACCTTCTCTACGCCAACTAATGTGGAACTTTTCCCTTACGTCATAAGAAACTTAATATTTTCAGGTTTTGATTTTTTTAGATATTTATGAGACAATTCTTGTAGCATTTTTCCTAATTATTTAAAGTTTAACATAAATCATAATCCACTGAAGTTGCGCGCTCAGATTGTATGGTTGGTGGCAGGTCCTGTTGCAGTTTTCTCATCTCATGCGGCCCGGCTCATACAGTGGAAATTCCACTTTTGATAAAGGTCTTTTTAAAATCACAGTTTTTGACGAGATGGCAGACGGCACTGTACTCTAGCATTGGTATATAACTTGTATCTCGGTCACATATTTAGCCTAAGAAAAGGGGGGGGGAAATTGCAAAAGTTTGACTATGATTTTAGTGGAAAGTGATCGATTTTAGTTCGCGAGCGCTGCTAACGCCACCATCACGCCATTTTCTAACAAGGAGCGCGCGCTCAGGACTGACAAATGTATCGCTCCTGTTCGAACACTCGACTGAATTAACGAAAGTTAATGAAATGAAAAACCGCTCACAAGGAAAAGAATAAGAATGTTATTTACCGGCCTTGATCGTTCCATAAAGAGTAAAACGTTGCCATCGGTCTTGGAAACAGTACTCTATATGGAACTCCAGTGGCTTCTCTGGCAACTCTCTATTTCCAACGAGACGAGTTGCGAAGAAGCGCTAAGCCTGCCACTATGACTTGTCATAATCATTAACCAACAGATTAGAAGTGACAGCAAGCAGTGACATCATGCCATGATGTTATTACAGGCCGGGAGGTCCCTATAGAGAAAGCTGTTTTTGAGGTCTTGGTATGGATCGAGGCCGCAGGTCACAGAGGGCCGTTTTCAAGACCGAATGTATTGATAATGCTATCTTCAGCCTATAGAATATCTTAGACCTACCACCAATAAAACTACTATAGGACGGACATTTTAAAAAGACGCACGAAGTGTAATTATTGAAAATGTATGGAAGGGAATGGGAAATTGTTCTTTTGTAATTTTAAAGGTTAGATAAATGGGAGCCTATTATATTGGATGAAAGAACTGTAGGGATAGTTGTAGCTACGTTTAAAGATTGTAGGGTGTCTCGATCATTTTTATCATCTCAGGCGTCCGCCAATCAAAGTGATAGTACTACCACATATGAAATGGGTACATTTTCTACTCGAGGTATATAACGGGCACACCATAGGGTTACACCAGTCAAACTGATACTATTACACACACATAAAACGGTACATTTTCTACTCGAGGTATATAACGGGCTCACTATAGGGTTACATCAGTCAAACTAATACTATTACACACACATAAAACGGGTACATTTTCTACTCGAGGTGTATAACGGGCTCACCATAGCGTTGCACCAGTCAAACTCATACTATTATACACACATATGAAACGGGTACATTTTCTACTCGAGGTGTATAACGGGCTCACGATAGCGTTGCACCAGTCAAACTCATACTATTATACACACATATAAAACGGGTACATTTTCTACTCGAGGTATATAACGGGCTCACCATAGCATGACACCAGTCAAACTCATACTATTATACACACATATAAAACGGGTACATTTTCTACTCGAGGTATATAACGGGCTCACCATAGGATGACACCAGTCAAACTCATACTATTATACACACATATAAAACGGGTACATTTTCTACTCGAGGTATATAACGGGCTCACCATAGGATGACACCAGTCAAACTCATACTATTATACACACATATAAAACGGGTACATTTTCTACTCGAGGTATATAACGGGCTCACCATAGGATGACACCAGTCAAACTCATACTATTATGCACACACATAAAACGGGTGCATTTTCTACTCGAGCTCACCATAGGGTTGCGTCGGTCGAACTGTCAAGAGTCGCGGAGCGCTGGGTACGAAAACGGTGCCGTGGTGTCTTGTGTCAGCGGCTAACGCAAAATAGTGCAGAGGTGATCCTCTCGATTAGCCTATGCTATTAGATGACTCAAACTCAATTGTAAAAATTGTTATTATATTTTGATATCTACAACTGTTTATGTATCGTAATTCCTTATCTCAATTATCTCTCTATAAGTTATTCATACGTACATTATTTTAGTATTGAGTTAAATAAAATAAAATATTCTGCTAAGAGACAAAACTCGCGATTTCTCTATGTATGTTAAGAACAATACGATTAGGTTGCGTACTCCTTCGCACACAGCTGTTATTGTTATTAGTGTTGAAAATATAGTCAGAAGCCAAACCCTACAAGCGCGAAAAATACACCAATTAGAATTGTAATAGGAGACACTGACGTCATCATTAAGACAATGGATGTCATGAATGTGCATTATAATTAATAACTGCTCAATTAGAAAAACAACCTCTTTGCCAGTATTAGAGAACAAGAACAAAATATATTCCACTGAAGTCTGAAGTGATTGAAAGAAAAATTGAAAATGTTCAAGGAGTTGTTGGTTGGTGGTCTGGCGGTTACAGCCATTGGAATCGGCGGGAATTTTGCGTACAAGTGCTGGTACGTAGGCAAGGTAAATCTTAGAACGAATTTTCTGAGAAAAAGTATTTTGTACGGCAGCATTTTAGCTTTAACACTGATTGTCTTCACTGGTAATTCCTTCTTATATAATATACCATATTAATTGTGACAACTTCCACATAGACTTGTTTGACACATTAGTTACACTGTTTTGAATCAGTTATCGCATTGTGCACAATGAGGAGATATTTTCACGTCAAGGCTCATTTCTATATTATGCTAATCAGTGAAGCAACGGTAAGGTGGATTTACACTGTCGCGATTTATGAAAAAAAACAGCAATTAAGAAAGGAAACTGAAAGGAAAGCTTGCATGACTGCAAAAATATCTCCAAAGAAAATGCAAAGCAATTTCATTTGCACTCTTTTCGGCAGTCTATGGGCTGCCACAAACCCGTTAAGGTCTGGGCAAAGGAGCAAACGTTGTGAAAACATTTGTGAATCGAGTGTTTCCCAAAATGTTCTTCGTTTACGCAAGAGAAACATGTTGCGGAAGCATAATTTCCTTCCTAGAAGTAACAAGTGTAATGCTTGCCTCGTGTACCGCTTTCATGATTGATAAAGACAGTGAATACGCACAGCGTAATTGCAAAAGTACTGAAGCATATAACAGAAACTCAATTATTTTAAGAACTGATCTGAACCACGCGGTTTTTGTCTCTCTTACAAGGTTATTCAACTTTAGCTAAGGTTTAGTTTTGATTCAAATTTTCCGATAGACCCAATCCGAGGGCACAGCGAATGAGATCGCACAGACAGCGACTGGTCGGGAGAAGACGGCACCTATGACGACTGACGAGAATGTGACCAACACAGCAAAAATTGTCAGTCAGTCTACTGATGCCAATTCTACTGTCGCCCGCAAGAAAGGCGAGAAACAGTCCGCAGCAAAGTCAAAGAGGACATTTGGAGGACTGAAGAAAGGTTTTCTCCTTTAACACTCTGGCTTTGCTTCCCATCACTACTGGATCACTCCGTACATATGCTTGGAAAGAAACATATTTCAAACCTTATTTTTGATTTGCTTTCAAATATTTTCCTTTTGTTACTATCACCTTCTCTACGCCAACTAATGTGGAACTTTTCCCTTACGTCATAAGAAACTTAATATTTTCAGGTTTTGATTTTTTTAGATATTTATGAGACAATTCTTGTAGCATTTTTCCTAATTATTTAAAGTTTAACATAAATCATAATCCACTGAAGTTGCGCGCTCAGATTGTATGGTTGGTGGCAGGTCCTGTTGCAGTTTTCTCATCTCATGCGGCCCGGCTCATACAGTGGAAATTCCACTTTTGATAAAGGTCTTTTTAAAATCACAGTTTTTGACGAGATGGCAGACGGCACTGTACTCTAGCATTGGTATATAACTTGTATCTCGGTCACATATTTAGCCTAAGAAAAGGGGGGGGGGGGGGAATTGCAAAAGTTTGACTATGATTTTAGTGGAAAGTGATCGATTTTAGTTCGCGAGCGCTGCTAACGCCACCATCACGCCATTTTCTAACAAGGAGCGCGCGCTCAGGACTGACAAATGTATCGCTCCTGTTCGAACACGCGACTGAATTAACGAAAGTTAATGAAATGAAAAACCGCTAACAAGGAAAAGAATAAGAATGTTATTTACCGGCCTTGATCGTTCCATAAAGAGTAAAACGTTGCCATCGGTCTTGGAAACAGTACTCTATATGGAACTCCAGTGGCTTCTCTGGCAACTCTCTATTTCCAAAGAGACGAGTTGCGAAGAAGCGCTAAGCCTGCCACTATGACTTGTCATAATCATTAACCAACAGATTAGAAGTGACAGCAAGCAGTGACATCATGCCATGATGTTATTACAGGCCGGGAGGTCCCTATAGAGAAAGCTGTTTTTGAGGTCTTGGTATGGATCGAGGCCGCAGGTCACAGAGGGCCGTTTTCAAGACCGAATGTATTGATAATGCTATCTTCAGCCTATAGAATATCTTAGACCTACCACCAATAAAACTACTATAGGACGGACATTTTAAAAAGACGCACGAAGTGTAATTATTGAAAATGTATGGAAGGGAATGGGAAATTGTTCTTTTGTAATTTTAAAGGTTAGATAAATGGGAGCCTATTATATTGGATGAAAGAACTGTAGGGATAGTTGTAGCTACGTTTAAAGATTGTAGGGTGTCTCGATCATTTTTATCATCTCAGGCGTCCGCCAATCAAAGTGATAGTACTACCACATATGAAATGGGTACATTTTCTACTCGAGGTATATAACGGGCACACCATAGGGTTACACCAGTCAAACTGATACTATTACACACACATAAAACGGTACATTTTCTACTCGAGGTATATAACGGGCTCACTATAGGGTTACATCAGTCAAACTAATACTATTACACACACATAAAACGGGTACATTTTCTACTCGAGGTATATAACGGGCTCACGATAGCGTTGCACCAGTCAAACTCATACTATTATACACACATATGAAACGGGTACATTTTCTACTCGAGGTATATAACGGGCTCACCATAGCGTTGCACCAGTCAAACTCATACTATTATACACACATATGAAACGGGTACATTTTCTACTCGAGGTATATAACGGGCTCACCATAGGATGACACCAGTCAAACTCATACTATTATGCACACACATAAAACGGGTGCATTTTCTACTCGAGCTCACCATAGGGTTGCGTCGGTCGAACTGTCAAGAGTCGCGGAGCGCTGGGTACGAAAACGGTGCCGTGGTGTCTTGTGTCAGCGGCTAACGCAAAATAGTGCAGAGGTGATCCTCTCGATTAGCCTATGCTATTAGATGACTCAAACTCAATTGTAAAAATTGTTATTATATTTTGATATCTACAACTGTTTATGTATCGTAATTCCTTATCTCAATTATCTCTCTATAAGTTATTCATACGTACATTATTTTAGTATTGAGTTAAATAAAATAAAATATTCTGCTAAGAGACAAAACTCGCGATTTCTCTATGTATGTTAAGAACAATACGATTAGGTTGCGTACTCCTTCGCACACAGCTGTTATTGTTATTAGTGTTGAAAATATAGTCAGAAGCCAAACCCTACAAGCGCGAAAAATACACCAATTAGAATTGTAATAGGAGACACTGACGTCATCATTAAGACAATGGATGTCATGAATGTGCATTATAATTAATAACTGCTCAATTAGAAAAACAACCTCTTTGCCAGTATTAGAGAACAAGAACAAAATATATTCCACTGAAGTCTGAAGTGATTGAAAGAAAAATTGAAAATGTTCAAGGAGTTGTTGGTTGGTGGTCTGGCGGTTACAGCCATTGGAATCGGCGGGAATTTTGCGTACAAGTGCTGGTACGTAGGCAAGGTAAATCTTAGAACGAATTTTCTGAGAAAAAGTATTTTGTACGGCAGCATTTTAGCTTTAACACTGATTGTCTTCACTGGTAATTCCTTCTTATATAATATACCATATTAATTGTGACAACTTCCACATAGACTTGTTTGACACATTAGTTACACTGTTTTGAATCAGTTATCGCATTGTGCACAATGAGGAGATATTTTCACGTCAAGGCTCATTTCTATATTATGCTAATCAGTGAAGCAACGGTAAGGTGGATTTACACTGTCGCGATTTATGAAAAAAAACAGCAATTAAGAAAGGAAACTGAAAGGAAAGCTTGCATGACTGCAAAAATATCTCCAAAGAAAATGCAAAGCAATTTCATTTGCACTCTTTTCGGCAGTCTATGGGCTGCCACAAACCCGTTAAGGTCTGGGCAAAGGAGCAAACGTTGTGAAAACATTTGTGAATCGAGTGTTTCCCAAAATGTTCTTCGTTTACGCAAGAGAAACATGTTGCGGAAGCATAATTTCCTTCCTAGAAGTAACAAGTGTAATGCTTGCCTCGTGTACCGCTTTCATGATTGATAAAGACAGTGAATACGCACAGCGTAATTGCAAAAGTACTGAAGCATATAACAGAAACTCAATTATTTTAAGAACTGATCTGAACCACGCGGTTTTTGTCTCTCTTACAAGGTTATTCAACTTTAGCTAAGGTTTAGTTTTGATTCAAATTTTCCGATAGACCCAATCCGAGGGCACAGCGAATGAGATCGCACAGACAGCGACTGGTCGGGAGAAGACGGCACCTATGACGACTGACGAGAATGTGACCAACACAGCAAAAATTGTCAGTCAGTCTACTGATGCCAATTCTACTGTCGCCCGCAAGAAAGGCGAGAAACAGTCCGCAGCAAAGTCAAAGAGGACATTTGGAGGACTGAAGAAAGGTTTTCTCCTTTAACACTCTGGCTTTGCTTCCCATCACTACTGGATCACTCCGTACATATGCTTGGAAAGAAACATATTTCAAACCTTATTTTTGATTTGCTTTCAAATATTTTCCTTTTGTTACTATCACCTTCTCTACGCCAACTAATGTGGAACTTTTCCCTTACGTCATAAGAAACTTAATATTTTCAGGTTTTGATTTTTTTAGATATTTATGAGACAATTCTTGTAGCATTTTTCCTAATTATTTAAAGTTTAACATAAATCATAATCCACTGAAGTTGCGCGCTCAGATTGTATGGTTGGTGGCAGGTCCTGTTGCAGTTTTCTCATCTCATGCGGCCCGGCTCATACAGTGGAAATTCCACTTTTGATAAAGGTCTTTTTAAAATCACAGTTTTTGACGAGATGGTCACATATTTAGCCTAAGAAAAGGGGAAAAAATTGCAAAAGTTTCACTATGATTTTTGTGGAAAGTGATCGACCTTAGTTCGCGAGCGCTGCTAACGCCACCATCACGCCATTTTCTAACAAGGAGCGCGCGCTCAGGACTGACAAATGTATCGCTCCTGTTCGAACACGCGACTGAATTAACGAAAGTTAATGAAATGAAAAACCGCTCACAAGGAAAAGAATAAGAATGTTATTTACCGGCCTTGATCGTTCCATAAAGAGTAAAACGTTGCCATCGGTCTTGGAAACAGCACTCTATATGGAACTCCAGTGGCTTCTCTGGCAACTCTCTATTTCCAACGAGACGAGTTGTGAAGAAGCGCTAAGCCTGCCACTATGACTTGTCATAATCATTAACCAACAGATTAGAAGTGACAGCAAGCAGTGACATCATGCCATGATGTTATTACAGGCCGGGAGGTCCCCTATAGAGAAAGCTGTGCTTGAGGTTTTGGTATGGATCGAGGTCGCAGGTCACAGAGGGCCGTTTTCAAGACCGAATGTATTGATAATGCTATCTTCAGCCTATAGAATATCTTAGACCTACCACGAATAAAACTACTATAGGACGGACATTTTAAAAAGACGCACGAAGTGTAATTATTGAAAATGTATGGAAGGGAATGGGAAATTGTTCTTTTGTAATTTTAAAGGTTAGATAAATGGGAGCCTATTATATTGGATGAAAGAACTGTAGGGATAGTTGTAGCTACGTTTAAAGATTGTAGGGTGTCTCGATCATTTTTATCATCTCAGGCGTCCGCCAATCAAAGTGATAGTACTACCACATATGAAATGGGTACATTTTCTACTCGAGGTATATAACGGGCACACCATAGGGTTACACCAGTCAAACTGATACTATTACACACACATAAAATGGGTACATTTTCTACTCGAGGTATATAACGGGCTCACGATAGCGTTACACCAGTCAAACTCATACTATTATACACACATATAAAACGGGTACATTTTCTACTCGAGGTATATAACGGGCTCACCATAGGATGACACCAGTCAAACTCATACTATTATACACACATATAAAACGGGTACATTTTCTACTCGAGGTATATAACGGGCTCACCATAGGATGACACCAGTCAAACTCATACTATTATACACACATATAAAACGGGTACATTTTCTACTCGAGGTATATAACGGGCTCACCATAGGATGACACCAGTCAAACTCATACTATTATACACACATATAAAACGGGTACATTTTCTACTCGAGGTATATAACGGGCTCACCATAGGATGACACCAGTCAAACTGATACTATTACACACACATAAAATGGGTACATTTTCTACTCGAGCTCACCATAGGGTTACATCAGTCAAACTGTCAAGAGTCGCGGAGCACTGGGTACGAAAACGGTGCCATGATGTCTTGTGTCAGCGGCTAACGCAAAATAGTGCAGAGGTGATCCTCTCGATTAGCCTATGCTATTAGATGACTCAAACTCAATTGTAAAAATTGTTATTATATTTTGATATCTACAACTGTTTATGTATCGTAATTCCTTATCTCAATTATCTCTCTATAAGTTATTCATACGTACATTATTTTAGTATTGAGTTAAATAAAATAAAATATTCTGCCAAGAGACAAAACTCGCGATTTCTCTATGTATGTTAAGAACAATACGATTAGGTTGCGTACTCCTTCGCACACAGCTATTATTGTTATTAGTGTTGAAAATATAGTCAGACGCCAAACCCTACAAGCGCGAAAAATACACCAATTAGAATTGTAATAGGAGACACTGACGTCATCATTAAGACAATGGATGTCATGAATGTGCATTATAATTAATACCTCAATTAGAAAAACAACCTCTTTGCCAGTATTAGAGAACAAGAACTAAATATATTCCACTGAAGTCTGAAGTGATTGAAAGAAAAATTGAAAATGTTCAAGGAGTTGTTGGTTGGTGGTCTGGCGGTTACAGCCATTGGAATCGGCGGGTATTTTGCGTACAAGTGCTGGTACGCAGGCAAGGTAAATCTTAGAACGAATTTTCTGAGAAAAAGTATTTTGTACGGCAGAATTTTAGCTTTAACACTGATTGTCTTCACTGGTGATTTTCCTTCTTATATAATATACCATACTAATTGTGACAACTTCCACATATACTTGTTTGACACATTAGTTACACTGTTTTGAATCAGTTATCGCATTGTGCACAACGAGAAGATATTTTCACGTCAAGGCTCATTTCTATATTATGTTAATCAGTGAAGCAACGGTAAACGTGGATTTACACTGTCGCGAGTCATGAAAAAAAAAAAAGCAATTAAGAAAGGAAACTGAAAGGAAAGCTTGCATGACTGCAAAAATATATCCAAAGTAAATGCAAAGCAATTTCATTTGCACTCTTTTCGGCAGTCAACGGGCTGCCACAAACCCGTTAAGGTCTGGGCAAAGGAGCAAACGTTGTGAAAACATTTGTGAATCGAGTGTTTCCCAAAATGTTTTTCGTTTACGCAAGAGAAACATGTTGCGGAAGCATAATTTCCTTCCCAGAAGTAACAAGTGTAATGCTTGCCTCGTGTACCGCTTTCATGATTGATAAAGACAGTGAATACGCACAGCGTAATTGCGAAAGTACTGAAGCATATAACAGAAACTCAATTATTTTAAGAACTGATCTGAACCACGCGGTTTTTGTCTCTCTTACAAGGTTTTACAACTTTAGCTAAGGTTTAGTTTTGATTCAAATTTTCCGATAGACCCAATCCGAGGGCACAGCGAATGAGATCGCACAGACAGCGACTGGTCGGGAGAAGACAGCACCTATGACGACTGACGAGAATGTGACCAACACAGCAAAAATTGTCAGTCAGTCTACTGATGCCAATTCTACTGTCGCCCGCAAGAAAGGCGAGAAACAGTCCGCAGCAAAGTCAAAGAGGACATTTGGAGGACTGAAGAAAGGTTTTCTCCTTTAGCACTCCGGCTTTGCTTCCCATCACTACTGGATCACTCCGTACATATGCTTGGAAAGAAACATATTTCAAACCTTATTTTTGATTTGCTTTCAAATATTTTCCTTTTGTTACTATCACCTTCTCTACGCCAACTAATGTGGAATTTTTCCCTTACGTCATAAGAAACTTAATATTTTCAGGTTTTGATTTTTTTAGATATTTATGAGACAATTCTTGTAGCATTTTTCCTAATTATTTAAAGTTTAACATAAATCATAATCCACTGAAGTTGCGCGCTCAGATTGTATTGTTGGTGGCAGGTCCTGTTGCAGTTTTCTCATCTCATGCGGCCCGGCTCATACAGTGGAAATTCCACTTTTGATAAAGGTCTTTTTAAAATCACAGTTTTTGACGAGATGGTCACATATTTAGCCTAAGAAAAGGGGAAAAAATTGCAAAAGTTTCACTATGATTTTAGTGGAAAGTGATCGACCTTAGTTCGCGAGCGCTGCTAACGCCACCATCACGCCATTTTCTAACAAGGAGCGCGCGCTCAGGACTGACAAATGTATCGCTCCTGTTCGAACACGCGACTGAATTAACGAAAGTTAATGAAATGAAAAACCGCTCACAAGGAAAAGAATAAGAATGTTATTTACCGGCCTTGATCGTTCCATAAAGAGTAAAACGTTGCCATCGGTCTTGGAAACAGCACTCTATATGGAACTCCAGTGGCTTCTCTGGCAACTCTCTATTTCCAACGAGACGAGTTGTGAAGAAGCGCTAAGCCTGCCACTATGACTTGTCATAATCATTAACCAACAGATTAGAAGTGACAGCAAGCAGTGACATCATGCCATGATGTTATTACAGGCCGGGAGGTCCCTATAGAGAAAGCTGTGCTTGAGGTTTTGGTATGGATCGACGTCGCAGGTCACAGAGGGCCGTTTTCAAGACCGAATGTATTGATAATGCTATCTTCAGCCTATAGAATATCTTAGACCTACCACGAATAAAACTACTATAGGACGGACATTTTAAAAAGACGCACGAAGTGTAATTATTGAAAATGTATGGAAGGGAATGGGAAATTGTTCTTTTGTAATTTTAAAGGTTAGATAAATGGGAGCCTATTATATTGGATGAAAGAACTGTAGGGATAGTTGTAGCTACGTTTAAAGATTGTAGGGTGTCTCGATCATTTTTATCATCTCAGGCGTCCGCCAATCAAAGTGATAGTACTACCACATATGAAATGGGTACATTTTCTACTCGAGGTATATAACGGGCACACCATAGGGTTACACCAGTCAAACTGATACTATTACACACATAAAACGGTACATTTTCTACTCGAGGTATATAACGGGCTCACTATAGGGTTACATCAGTCAAACTAATACTATTACACACACATAAAACGGGTACATTTTCTACTCGAGGTGTATAACGGGCTCACGATAGCGTTACACCAGTCAAACTCATACTATTATACACACATATAAAACGGGTACATTTTCTACTCGAGGTGTATAACGGGCTCACCATAGCGTTGCACCAGTCAAACTCATACTATTATACACACATATGAAACGGGTACATTTTCTACTCGAGGTGTATAACGGGCTCACGATAGCGTTACACCAGTCAAACTCATACTATTATACACACATATAAAACGGGTACATTTTCTACTCGAGGTGTATAACGGGCTCACCATAGCGTTGCACCAGTCAAACTCATACTATTATACACACATATAAAACGGGTACATTTTCTACTCGAGGTATATAACGGGCTCACCATAGGATGACACCAGTCAAACTCATACTATTATACACACATATAAAACGGGTACATTTTCTACTCGAGGTATATAACGGGCTCACCATAGGATGACACCAGTCAAACTCATACTATTATACACACACATAAAACGGGTACATTTTCTACTCGAGCTCACCATAGGGTTATAACAGTCAAACTGTCAAGAGTCGCGGAGCACTGGGTACGAAAACGGTGCCATGATGTCTTGTGTCAGCGGCTAACGCAAAATAGTGCAGAGGTGATCCTCTCGATTAGCCTATGCTATTAGATGACTCAAACTCAATTGTAAAAATTGTTATTATATTTTGATATCTACAACTGTTTATGTATCGTAATTCCTTATCTCAATTATCTCTCTATAAGTTATTCATACGTACATTATTTTAGTATTGAGTTAAATAAAATAAAATATTCTGCTAAGAGACAAAACTCGCGATTTCTCTATGTATGTTAAGAACAATACGATTAGGTTGCGTACTCCTTCGCACACAGCTATTATTGTTATTAGTGTTGAAAATATAGTCAGAAGCCAAACCCTACAAGCGCGAAAAATACACCAATTAGAATTGTAATAGGAGACACTGACGTCATCATTAAGACAATGGATGTCATGAATGTGCATTATAATTAATACCTCAATTAGAAAAACAACCTCTTTGCCAGTATTAGAGAACAAGAACTAAATATATTCCACTGAAGTCTGAAGTGATTGAAAGAAAAATTGAAAATGTTCAAGGAGTTGTTGGTTGGTGGTCTGGCGGTTACAGCCATTGGAATCGGCGGGTATTTTGCGTACAAGTGCTGGTACGCAGGCAAGGTAAATCTTAGAACGAATTTTCTGAGAAAAAGTATTTTGTACGGCAGAATTTTAGCTTTAACACTGATTGTCTTCACTGGTGATTTTCCTTCTTATATAATATACCATACTAATTGTGACAACTTCCACATAGACTTGTTTGACACATTAGTTACACTGTTTTGAATCAGTTATCGCATTGTGCACAACGAAAAGATATTTTCACGTCAAGGCTCATTTCTATATTATGTTAATCAGTGAAGCAACGGTAAACGTGGATTTACACTGTCGCGAGTCATGAAAAAAAAAACAGCAATTAAGAAAGGAAACTGAAAGGAAAGCTTGCATGACTGCAAAAATATATCCAAAGTAAATGCAAAGCAATTTCATTTGCACTCTTTTCGGCAGTCAACGGGCTGCCACAAACCCGTTAAGGTCTGGGCAAAGGAGCAAACGTTGTGAAAACATTTGTGAATCGAGTGTTTCCCAAAATGTTCTTCGTTTACGCAAGAGAAACATGTTGCGGAAGCATAATTTCCTTCCCAGAAGTAACAAGTGTAATGCTTGCCTCGTGTACCGCTTTCATGATTGATAAAGACAGTGAATACGCACAGCGTAATTGCGAAAGTACTGAAGCATATAACAGAAACTCAATTATTTTAAGAACTGATCTGAACCACGCGGTTTTTGTCTCTCTTACAAGGTTTTACAACTTTAGCTAAGGTTTAGTTTTGATTCAAATTTTCCGATAGACCCAATCCGAGGGCACAGCGAATGAGATCGCACAGACAGCGACTGGTCGGGAGAAGACAGCACCTATGACGACTGACGAGAATGTGACCAACACAGCAAAAATTGTCAGTCAGTCTACTGATGCCAATTCTACTGTCGCCCGCAAGAAAGGCGAGAAACAGTCCGCAGCAAAGTCAAAGAGGACATTTGGAGGACTGAAGAAAGGTTTTCTCCTTTAGCACTCCGGCTTTGCTTCCCATCACTACTGGATCACTCCGTACATATGCTTGGAAAGAAACATATTTCAAACCTTATTTTTGATTTGCTTTCAAATATTTTCCTTTTGTTACTATCACCTTCTCTACGCCAACTAATGTGGAATTTTTCCCTTACGTCATAAGAAACTTAATATTTTCAGGTTTTGATTTTTTTAGATATTTATGAGACAATTCTTGTAGCATTTTTCCTAATTATTTAAAGTTTAACATAAATCATAATCCACTGAAGTTGCGCGCTCAGATTGTATGGTTGGTGGCAGGTCCTGTTGCAGTTTTCTCATCTCATGCGGCCCGGCTCATACAGTGGAAATTCCACTTTTGATAAAGGTCTTTTTAAAATCACAGTTTTTGACGAGATGGTCACATATTTAGCCTAAGAAAAGGGGAAAAAATTGCAAAAGTTTCACTATGATTTTAGTGGAAAGTGATCGACCTTAGTTCGCGAGCGCTGCTAACGCCACCATCACGCCATTTTCTAACAAGGAGCGCGCGCTCAGGACTGACAAATGTATCGCTCCTGTTCGAACACGCGACTGAATTAACGAAAGTTAATGAAATGAAAAACCGCTCACAAGGAAAAGAATAAGAATGTTATTTACCGGCCTTGATCGTTCCATAAAGAGTAAAACGTTGCCATCGGTCTTGGAAACAGCACTCTATATGGAACTCCAGTGGCTTCTCTGGCAACTCTCTATTTCCAACGAGACGAGTTGTGAAGAAGCGCTAAGCCTGCCACTATGACTTGTCATAATCATTAACCAACAGATTAGAAGTGACAGCAAGCAGTGACATCATGCCATGATGTTATTACAGGCCGGGAGGTCCCTATAGAGAAAGCTGTGCTTGAGGTTTTGGTATGGATCGAGGTCGCAGGTCACAGAGGGCCGTTTTCAAGACCGAATGTATTGATAATGCTATCTTCAGCCTATAGAATATCTTAGACCTACCACGAATAAAACTACTATAGGACGGACATTTTAAAAAGACATTTTAAAAAGTGTAATTATTGAAAATGTATGGAAGGGAATGGGAAATTGTTCTTTTGTAATTTTAAAGGTTAGATAAATGGGAGCCTATTATATTGGATGAAAGAACTGTAGCTACGTTTAAAGATTGTAGGTGTCTCGATCATTTCTATCATCTCAGGCGTCCGCCAATCAAAGTGATAGTACTACCACATATGAAATGGGTACATTTTCTACTCCAGGTATATAACGGGCTCACTATGGGGTTACATCAGTCAAACTGATACTATTCAGTACACACACATAAAACGGGTACATTTTCTACTCGAGGTATATAACGGGCTCACTATAGGGTTACATCAGTCAAACTAATTCTATTACACACACATAAAACGGGTACATTTACTACTCGAGGTGTATAACGGGCTCACCATAGCGTTGCACCAGTCAAACTCATACTATTATACACACATATAAAACGGGTACATTTTCTACTCGAGGTGTATAACGGGCTCACCATAGCGTTACACTAGTCAAACTCACACACACGCATATACACACACACACACATATACACAGGAAAGGAACCTCCAATTAACTATGACCTACGTTCCTTCGGAGTGCAACCCAGCGGACGGGTTTTCTCGGAAACTAACTGCTACGGACTCCATGCTGGCACCCCAATGTTGGGATAAAGTTCAGGAGCTGTTTGGCGGAAGTCGTGGTCACAGCCTCGACTTGATGTCGCTCGATTCGAATGCTCAACGAGATCGAGACGGCAAGCCTTTACCTCATTTCACACCTTATCCCACCCCAGGTTCTGCAGGGGTAGATATATTCAGCCAGGACCTTCAAAATTGTGACGGGATGGAGATAAACGCATATTGTTTTCCCCCGTTTGCGTTAATACACGCGCTGCTTTGTTTCCTTCGATTCCAGAAGGCAATCACGACTATGGTGGTCCCCGGTCAGTCCCCGGTCAGTCCCCTCATCCAGCTTGGTGGCCGACTAAAGTAGCTATGTCGTCCAGAGGTATGATCCTGGCTAAAAAAGGCGCCTGGGGTGCTCTATCGACGCCCACGAAACATGGTTTTAGACTGATAAGACTACTATTTGACTTGTGGGTTTTTCGAGTCGATAGGTTCTAATATGTGAGACTTTTCTCTAGGCGCTACCCATTATTCCAAAGCTATATGTACCATCAGTGGGATGCCCCCGGTGCGCCTACCCTAATGACGAGAGTTTCAAGTTTTGTCAGCGTTGTGAATATCAGAGAACACTCTTCAGGAAAACACCACTCACCTTAAAGGCACCTATTAATATTCAGGACATTAAAGCTAGAAAGTAGGATTTATTAGATCGGAGGCAGGCCACACCGTATGGAAAGCAAAAATCGGCATTGGAAAAGGAACTCATGGGGTTTTTGGCGGGCCTTGTCCCGCCATTCGATATCCAATCAGCAACCCCGGACGAAGTTGTGGACTTCCTTATATGGAAGGATAACGTCGGAAAAAACGAAAGTGCATCAGGAAGGTTGTCGTTTCTCTGGACAAAAGGGGAATTCCCAGTGTACTTGTCCCAAGAGATTAGCCTACGGCACGGTCGATTCTTTAATAGGGAAACTCCGCTCTATATTATGTTTGCACGGCAGGGGTTCAGATGAATCTCCAATCCCTGGGTTTGGTAACCCAGTAGCCTCGACAACTGTTAAAGAATATCTGACCATGATTCGAGAAGAACAGTTACGGGCTACGATTACCCCTATCCAGGCTCAACCTTTTTTCATTGCGGACTTGTTGGCTCTTGGGTCGTATATCGTTAAGCGGCTAATGGAAGGTGATCTCTTATCTAAAGAAATATATGTTTTTGCAAGAGATCAGGCCTATTTCAAGACGTTGTTTTTGCGGGTGATCGGGCGGGAAATCTCGGGAGGGTGAAAACTGAGGAAATGTTGTACTTCCCAAATGAGGGCCTGCTGTTTAACCATGTCCTGACTAAGTCACTGAGGGCTAGTACCTCGAACCTGTTTTCTTTAAAACGCTACTGTAAATGTGCCCGGTCACGGCAATTGAAACATATATCGTGTCGCATAATATCATGAAAATACCAGTACGCCAAGGCTACTTGTTGAGACTCCTTTCTCCCCAAGGGTATGTTCAGCCATTACCGTTTGACTCATCGGCGGCGCAAGGCCGGCTACACTTTTATGTAGAAAGACTTCCGCATATATTTGGAAACAGGAAGGTAACCTTGCATGGACTGCGCAATGGGTGCGCCATAGCCTTGGCAATGACGGGAGCAGACATCCAGACCGTAATGGATCATGTGGGTTGAAAGACTTCCTCTATGGCCCGCCACTACATCAAGTTGAACCAAGTATTCGGATCGGGCGGTGCGGGGGACTTGTTATCTACGATGCCAGTGGACATAACAAACAACTACCGTAGACAAAACGAGCTGCTGGGTATTTTCTCAAGCATCCTAAGGGTTTTTTGGAAATTTATATATAACCTCCATGCATTTTGAATGACTAATAAACGTGAACTCATTCTAGCTCGTTTCTATGGGATTGCAGATTTTAAGGTTTTGGGAGTAAAGATTTGGGGGTAAGGATTGGGAGAGATTTGATATTTAGTTGTTGTGGTAGGGTGGTTGCTTTAGGAGGGCTTCCCCAACCGGGTGAGACAGGGAGGACTTCCCCATACTTTAATGCTAATGAGGCAGCAAGAGGGATAATGAACTATTATTGAAACCTCATTGAATATTCATGACCCCTCGTAATGACGTTATTAGCATTATATAAGCAACTTAATGATATGCATCTGTGTCAGTTAAGCTAACAAGTCACGGGGAATACAACTCGCCCCACCCTCCCTCCCTCCCTCCCGTTGCCTCTCTAGCACTTCGTGCTTCTCTCCGTCGTTAACTCGACAGGGAGGACTTCCCCATACCTTAATGCTAATGAGGCAGCAAGAGGGATAATGAACTATTGGACTAACCCAGGGAGTAGGGCCTTCCACTTTCTCTATTATGTCCATTTCTTCCAACTCTTTTAGCTTGTCTTCAACTTGCGCCCTTAATTGGAATGGAACTCGCCTAGTGTTCTGAGCAACTGGCTAAACGTTTGCATCAACATGAATCTTAACTTTATAGTCAGTCAGTTTGCCAACTCCCTCAAAACACTCTTTGTATTTATCAACAACGTCAGTTTCACTCACAACATTAACCTGCGGTCCAAGCCTTAACACTCCAAGTTCTGTGGCTGTTTCCTTCCCCAGAATTGGTCTCCCTTTGTTGCTTATGACCACAAATTGTGCTTTTACTTCCTTTTCAGTTGTACTGACGACTGCTTCAAACATGCCAATGTGAATGGCTTTGATGATCCATAAGCATAGAGCTTTCTGATTGTTTTTTTTTTGACTGACACTTTATCTTCTGCTGTTTCAGATCATTCCATGTTGACTCATCAATAATATTACAGGTTGCACCTGAATCAATTAGCACTCCTTTGATTACTGCTCCACCAATTTCTAAATCAACAGTTCCACTATCAGCTCCATAAGCTGTCTTATTCTGCGAAATAGTGAAAGAATACTCGACCTCGCTTTCGTTGTCCTCTAAACAATTAATGTTGTTCCTAGCTTTCTTCTTGCTACTCTGTTTCCCAACTTGACTGGAGCTCCTACTCTAAGGTTGACTGTCCTTTTGTTTTGTCTTACAAACTGCTTCGAAGCGCCCTTTCAAATTACATTTTCCTCAAGTTTGTGATCGTACTGGGCAAGCTTGATCGCGTGCATAGTAGTACAGCTTCTAAGCACCCCAAAACAGGTCGATCGTTCACATTTTGATAAAAGCGTCACATTTGGTACACATTGCTATGACACATGCTAAACAAGATGAGAGGTGGACCCCAACGAAATTTGCATTTTAAGGGGGCGTGGCACCATATTTTCTAACGTGGCTGAAAACTGGTACAGTAAAGTATTCAGGAAAGTATTTAGGATTTTAGCTCGTAAGATATTGTATAAAATGCCGCCATGACATTTTGAAATACATTTCTTTGGGCATATCTCCACTTCTAATTAACATTTTTGAGTGATTGAAAATGTAATTGTTGACGGGTTTCCTGTGCTGCATTCTTGTGCTAGCTTGAGCCCGTGACTTTCGATTCAGCGGATTGCCATATCAAATTACATTTCAAGATGGCGGACGGTGATAAGCAAACCACATCGGCTGCAAATGTTATCTTAATCATTTCCTCATGTCCAAAAACCATAGTTGAGCAATTAAAATCACTCAAAAATGTTAATTAGAACTGGATATATGTCCAAAGAAAGGTATTTTGAAATTTCATGGCCGCCATTTTGAAAATATGGTGCCACGCCCCCTTAAAAGGCAAAATTTCGTTGGGATCCACCTCTTATCCTATTTAGCACCTGTCATAGCACATATGTACCAAATTTGATGCTTGTATCAAAATGTGAAAGATCCATGTGCTTAGAAGCTGTGTCCTGAGCGACCGCACCAATAACACTTATTCTATTGTATTTTCCCTGGTTTGCTACCAAAATTGTTATTAACACTGTTGACAGCTTCTCCAGAACCACTCTCCATCTTCTGCGCTTGTATTTCCGACGCTTCCACCAATCGTGCGATTCTCTGAACGTCTGAAAGAACTAGACCTTGTCCTTTCTCCAGAAATTTCCTCCTCAAAACCGTCGACTTACATTTGTCAATGACTTGATCTCTTATCTGTTGGCTTTTCTGTTCGCCAAATTCACAGTTCTGTGCCTGTTGGCTAAGCTTAATGATAAACTGATAAACCGTTTCGCTATCCTCTTGTCGCATTTGCCTGAACAAATGTCTCTCGAATGGTACATTTACCTGAGGTGCAAAATTCGCATCTAGTGTTCGTAATGCAGCCTTGTATTCGTCATCATTTTCCTCTCCCTCCGGTACTCCGGGATCAGTTAGTGTCTCGTAAATCTCCTGGACTTCCATTCCAGAACAATGCAGCAGGAGAGCCTTTTTCCTAGCCGCCTGTTTTATCCCTTTTCCATCAACATAGTATTGAAAACGCTTTCCTCCAGCGCCGTCATCTTGGCCCCACGTTGGTTATGTCACCTCTACAATCCAAGTGCGGAATGCCTCCATTGTCACCGTTTGATGCCATAATTCCGTCTCAAAATATTTCCAAACCCTTTTCCTTTGTATTTACCTCGTCGCCAATGTAGATTCTTGGCTTCTCCCCTTACTAAACTAAGCTAACACGGACTAACAGACGGAACACGCACGCACAGATTGAACTCCAAAACACGTGTCCCTTTATTCCCATGATTTCATGCGGGAACACTACAGGTTTAGTACATTGGTGAAAATTTATTTTAATTACGAGATACTTTCATCAACGTAAAATGTATGACTTCTGAATAAAAATATTTTTCATGTAAATAATAATACAATATTTCTCAAATGTATAGTCCTAGATATTTAGATATCGTAGAACACGATTTGAGCATTTTTAAGTCTAGATGCATGTTTGTTTTGGTACGCGAGACCGTCGAACTCGTGTCAGAATTTGGCGTGTCAAACAGTCATTTCGACTGAATTTAGTTAATTGCATTTTTCTTCGAAATAAAAATATATTTTCCCTAAAAAAATGTAGTGCTTTTGGTTTACTGACTTTGAAAAGTGAAAGAACTCGTATTTTCGATCCTTGCCGCGAAATTTCAAATTTATCTGGTTTTTCCTAACATCCGCTCTTAAACCCTATTTAAAACCAGAAGATCGAATTATGCCCAACTTGTAACAAAGAAATGGAATAGGAAATACACTTCCTAATAAGATGTAAAACGTTTGAGGCAATCAGGAATGATTTCTTATTCAAATTAAAAACTCTTGCTAACCTAGACAGTAGCCGTATGTCAGAAAAATATTTTCTCTTAACTATTATCAATCCCTCAAGGGAAGTTTCAACTATAGCCGCAAAATACGTGTATGAATGCATGAATGCCAGATCTGTCACGATACAAGGCTCTTAACATTTTAATTAGTTACTTTTCTCTTTTTTAGCTAGTTTAAAAGTTTATTAGCAACAATCTGATGTACCTATGTAGTGCAAAGAGCTAATAAAAATATGTCTATGTGCCGCCCCAAAAGGTATGGTTTTCGAGCTGTCTTGGTCTGAAATAGGATATATATTTCGCATTTTTGGGTTTGAAATAGGGTATGATTTTTACAAAGGTGTAATTTATACCGGGAGTATACATTCGATATTCAAAACGAACAACACGGCGACAATGTCATTGGATTATAAATAACACGGTTTGATGCACCCGCCCCCGTGGAAGCCGGTATTTGAAGATGACTACACTGATAACTGCTGTTGACTATGCTCTTGTTCTGTGAAGTTGTACAAACGATCAATTAGTTTTATTAGTACCTTGAAAACATATAAGATGTCCTGCTGTATAAGAAACAAAACATCAAAAGAGCCGCCTGCGCTGCTTGAAAGGGAAAACGCAAAATTAGTTCCCAGCAGAAATTTAAGTCATCTCGAATCGTAAAAAAATTGTTCCCACAAAACACGAAAAACCGCCAATCCGCAAAATAAAACTCCCGCAAAATTGTGATGGTACACGTGTGAAATATAAATACCGTTAAAATCCCGGTTATAAGCGCAACCTGGTCTACAACTTCATATTATCCCATTGCTGGACCCAAACCACATGGTTGTATTGGACGGAAAAGTATCTGATTTCATAACCCTATTCTGGCTGGGCTTTTTTGGAGCTTCTGAGCCTGGAGGACTGAGGGGGGAGGGTGAAAGAACCCCACCCTTCGTATTTCAGAAAGTAGGCTCTGTGATGAACAATACGTTTGTGACGCCATATGACGTCACGATGATATCATAGGCCGGAAAATGGCCGTCATTTTGCTAGTTTTTTTGCAACATTGAGAGCGCGGAAAACAGGAATGAAAATAAATGTCAATAAATTTACTGTTATTTGTATGAAAACCCGCGTGGTCGGTGTCAGCGTTTGATAGCTTAGTACTTAGTATTTTGATGTGAAAACAAATTCATTCGCTGTCCCAAGGTATCGGCCTTTCTCTTTTTTGATTCATGAGAAGGAAATGCCAAGGCAAAGTTCTTTAACTGGTTAAGGTCTTTATATTGACGTGTCAGCTCTGTCGATGTGCCAAGATCAGCCAGAGCTTCCGCCAACCGGGGCCTTGTACTGTCATACGAAGAACTTTAGCAAGTTGCATGTAGTAGCTGGCAGTATGTTTCCTTTTTCACCCCACGTGTTCCATAATGTCAGCTAAACCCGACCCCTGTGAGGGCCAGGGAAATTGCACAACCCGATCTAAAACTATGTGCTATCTCACCTTCAGAGATCCCCAATTCCTCCATATAGATTTTTAGGCGATTCCCCATGTTTTCCGATGATACAGGCGAATTAAGGATCCCTTCTGTCTTCAACACAGTGCGAAATAGATAACCACCTGACAAACTATATGTAGCGATCGGGCTACACACATATAACGCTCGCTTGCTTTTACAGCACACGCATTGGAGTTCTGGTAGCGTTTAACTCCAAATTAATTAGATTTACCTCCTCTCAAGGTCTTCCCAAACGTGTGGTTAAACAGAAACCCATCGTCATTAGGAAATCTTAGTATCTCATTAGTTTTGACTTGGGTCAAGTCACCTGATCGATCACCCGAAAACATCAGGGTCTTGAAGTATGCCTGGTCTCTCGCCAAGACGTAAAGTGAAACCGGGCTTTGATCCTGAACTATTAACTTCTTATCTATATGATCTGCCAGCTGGGCAAACTTGTCCACGAACATGGGAGTAGCTTACTTCGGAGTAATCCCTGCCACAGCTTCTTCCTCTTTAACTAGTTTGAGATATTTTTCCACTAGTGGAGATGCCGCCGGATTTCCCATACTCATCCTCTCGTCCCAGTTCTCCGTTCTTCTCTCGTCCCTAAGGGCATTGACACGATGGGGCATCTTTGGAACTGTCACCATAACAACCCAACACATGAATCCTGGTTTTCCCATGGATATCCTTCCATGCCAAGAAGTAAACAATATAGAGAGGGGTTGCAGTCATAAGGTGTCTTGGCGTTGGGAGAGATCCGAGGAAGGAGTTTTATTGTTGAATTGGTGGCACAAAATGTATTGTTCACGAAAAAAAATCCTCTTGCAAATTCCTGTACTCCAACTATTGTGAAAATGCAAATGATATGGTATATGCAAATTAACATAGTTGCTGGAATCTCGGTAAAAAAAAAATGTAATACAAAGCAAAGCTTTGAAAGTTGAAATCTGACTCTGGCATTTTTCATTTATTTTATATATACTTGGGGAGGGGGTACCCTGCTAAGCTCGCTTCGCGCCTAAAACTAGATAGAGAGAGCGAGCGAGAAGTTAGAACCTCTGGTTCCTAGGGTAGGTTCCTAGACTTCTTTTTGTCATTATCCATCATCGTCATCGTCATAAACATCGTCATCGATCATGTTATGGACTGCAAATTTACCAATCATAGCTTGCGAGTTAATTTGCTTCAACAGCCGGTGGGAGTCTATTTGTCTATTTGTATACTTACCTGTTTTGAAGCCTTTCCTTGTATTTATTTTTCAAATTTGAATGCATCAAGCCTTAACACTCATCAAAGAATCGCTTCACGCTATAGTGGACCTCGCAAAGAAATGTTTAGTACTTAGTCTTTCAATGATGCCACTTTCCAGTCAAAGTGAGTGTGAAAACCTGTTAGAATTTCAGCACTTTGCATTTTGTCTGTCCGGTGAAATCCTCGTGAGCGAGCTCTCCCGTAGTTAACAGAAATACAAACCGACTCAATTCGCTTCACCTTCTCACTTAACCCTTAATAGGAATATACTACATGTATTTTATAATTTGGTAGTCTTGAATAGGGTATTCAATAAATCTTTTTCCAAACCTGCAGAACAATTTTATCTCACCACCCCCCCTGGAGAATTGGTTAATACTGGCTCAATATTGTCTGCCAAACATTCTGAGTGAGACTTCTCACTTATTTCATTACAGGAAATACAAGCACTCAAGTTCAAGAACAGATTCAATGTGACCGGGAGCTAGCAGCGGTGCTACAAAATGATGAGGAAAGTGATAACGACTTAAGATAAATGATTAGCTGCAGCAGTACAAAATTAGAAGTAACACCAGACACTCTCCGTGAAGCATTGCTGGATGCTAAAAAAGATTAATTTAATAGATCTAAATAAAGTCTACTTCTATGTGTAGAGATTAAAAGTTTGGGAGAATGCTTTAACAGAAGTTAATGGATGCAATTTACAGTCCCCTACCATGTCTATTGGATTCATCGGGGATCCAGCCGTCGAGACTGGGGGTTCCACAAGATAATTATTTTCCCTAATCTAGAAGCAAATACATGGCACACACATACTCAAAGGAACTTTTCCAAACATTACGTTTCGACATGACCAGACAGCCTAGTAGAGGGTTGTTGCACCCTCAAGTGTAATAATTACCCTCAAGTGTAATAATAATAATGACGATGACGATGACAATAATTGCGCGTAGAGGTCCGTGGTGCAATGCGCTCATTACCAACTAGTATGTGCTCAAGAGCTGGCCTAGGACGATATGTAGAGCTGATAACTATGCGTTCAGTTTTGTCTTGATTCAATTTAAGGACGGTGCCTACTATTGTCAGCGCGCACGCCGTTCTGCGCACCTTGCGTCCCGCGCGTAATCCCGCGAGACAGGCCATTTGCAGAACTATTTTGAAAAAGCTGTTAATTGTGTAATTTTACAGACAGAAAGATGAAGGATTTTAAAATACGGTCGAAAGATATGCTTGAGAAGTGAACGATTTGGGAAATCTTTAAATTCCACTACACGGTCACGAAAGACAATTTTCAGCTGAAATGGTATTAAAACAGCCGACCATTTCAATGATTTATCGTGGGAAGATGAAGTATCGTAGATTTAGGAGATTTACCCGACCAATTGAATGAAGGTTGTTTGGACTGCCATGAATCGCTGCTGTCTTTTCGCCCAGCGCCTTGTGCTTTAGGCCTGTCGATGCTTTCGAGTTTCGTCAGTTTCTCCAAACATCAGTGGACTCGGCCGAGTATAAACAATGTGTGAATACGGTCAAATAAGCTTTGTGAAAACGGGTAAACCTCTTGGAAATCC
This sequence comes from Actinernus sp. WN-2022, assembly GCA_030867875.1. Classification (NCBI taxonomy): domain Eukaryota; kingdom Metazoa; phylum Cnidaria; class Anthozoa; order Actiniaria; family Actinernidae; genus Actinernus; species Actinernus sp. WN-2022. Next base: position 36,425,440 of record JAOWCC010000936.1, on the reverse strand, counting down.
AAAGAAGAATGAAGAAGGAAGGACTGTATGGGGTTTGAGCACAAAGGAAGCAGTAACAGCTTTGATTTTCAATGAAGAAAGTCGAAAGACGGGACTGACTCTTTTCCCCACCGCCATCTTGAAAATCTCCCAGAATGCAATAAAAGAAACCAATTTTCAGACTTACTAGGGAGGCCTTGGTAAAAAATGTCAATTTTTGAAAATAAAATTAGCGATAAAGAGGCTTACCGTCCACATAACTTTTTAAAACGCGTGGATACCCCCATTTTTTCTTTTTGTAATCTAAAATATAGAAGCTAAACAACGTTTACATATATTTTTTGTCTTTATAAAATTGAAACTTGATGTCCATTTCAGCAAAAAATATGTTTCTGTTCATGGTCACTAATGAGGCTTACAAAGCAAAGTTTGTACAAAAAATGATAATCATTGTAAGATAAATGGTTTGGTTGGCATCCTTTGTGAAGAACGCTATGTCTAACGTTTTTTGCCCTAATATTTTGCCAGATAATCCAAAATATTAATCGAATTAAAAAATAGTTTCTCGGGCAAAGAAAAATGCTGAGTCAGCACTTTTTTCGATTTTCATCCTTAATTATCTCTCTTAAACGTATGGGTACCCCATAATTTTTTTTCTGATTTCAAAAGCTCCTTAGGGGGTTCAAACAATCCATATAGATTTTTAGAAAACAAATTGGTTTGCAATTAGTAGGCACCGTCCTTAAGGAAGTTTGTGCTCATCCAGCAGTCAATGTCGTCAATGCAGCGTTCAACCGACAACTTAACTTGCCCAAGATCGACAGAGCAGTCAGTCTTAAAGGAGACGTACAATTGTGTGTCATCAGCACATAGGTGATAATGCAGCTTGATGATGTCTGCTATAGGTGACGTGTACATGAGATATAACAAAGAACCAAGGACCAAGCACCGATCACTGTGGGACACTACTCACTAAAGGACGCTGTGAAGAGACACCATCATCCACCTGGACAAACTGCTTGCGCGAGAATAGATATGATCTAAACCATTTGAGGGCATTTCCCTTTAAGCCAAAACGGTGAAAGAGTCTTGTTAGCAGTATTGTATGATCAACAGTGTCGAAGGCGGCTGATAGATCCAGTAAGAGCAGTATGACTGACTTGTTTTGGTCAACTGCGCACAGGATATCATTTTGTACTGAGCAATGCAGTTTCAATAGAATTTAACACTTTGTATGCTGACTGAAGGATATTGTCAAGGTGATGAGTCATTATGTATCCCGTCGATCGAATAGCACCAGCTTTCTCAACCAGCGTGGAAACTGCTCAAAGTCAGCATCAGGTTTCTTCAATGTAGGTGATATCGCAGCAATCTTCAAGGCATCGGGCATCACACCAGTTGATAGAGACAAATTAACAATCTGGTAGAGATCAAGTTCACAGGACTTAGCTAGAGGCTTACTCGCGAGTTCTTTAACGTCCTCTTGGCTGAGCTCTTTAAAATTGCTGAACTCCACGTCACACTTTGATGGTTCAAGGGCGTCAGGCATTTGACAATTAATATTCCTTTCCACAAGTGCAGAATGTATGTTGTCAATTTTGCTAACGAAGAAATCAGCAAATAAGTTTAGCAAGGGTAGTGTTATCCGGAGAGGGTGGATATCGCTTCTCAGATGACTTTTGCAGCTTGCTCATAGTTCTAAAAAGTACCCCTGAAATGAGGAATGCTCATTAATAATTGCCGTGTAGTGGGCAGATTTCAACAAGTTGATCAGATTGTTGACAACATTACATTGATAGATGTACTCATCCCGATCGCATTGAAACCTAGATTTGCGCCACTTACGTTCCAGTCGTCTTCTTTTCCGCTTATCAGTAGCCACTTCCGGTGTGTACCAGGGTGCGGCTGGTCGTTTGGTTACCAAGCGTTGCTCCTGGGGAGCATGTTGGTCCAATAACGATCGTAATGTATCATCATCAACATTCCCCAAAAGTCGTGAGAGTGCATAACTTCCCGACTTCATATTGTGTTTACAACGTTAGTAACGAAGTTCTTAAGACTGTGGTCTCATTGAAAGATGTTCAAAACAAGTTTAACGTGTCACAGAACGTTTATTCAAATTCAACATCGCCCAGAATGCCGCGACACATCCGGGACATTACTAAGAACAACAGCGCTAAATTCCAAAGCTAAGCAATGATACGTGAAGCAACTAACAGAGAAAATGGGCCAAAACGCTTCAGTGATGTTACGATTTCACTCACTTACGCAGAAAATAACCTTCATAAGAGTTAGATACCCATGGGCTTTTGTAGAAGAGATATCAATTAAGTATTTGCACCCAAGATTTAATTTAATTTCTTAGGTACCCACGGCAAAAGTTAGTTCGATATCTTAGTAACTCGTTGCCTCTTTTTCGTCTTATTCTGACGGATATTAGTATTATCGAAATCAAACTTTCTAGAACACATATTGGAAACTCAAATTCGCTTGCCAAATTTGGATTTTCAGAATTCCCGCGAGGCATCTCTTGACTTCTAAGCTCCTCCCATATAGACAATAGAGCGCACGCCGGCTAATGAAGCATTGAAATTGACGAGTCACACGAGCCTTTTTGATTGTAATTTTAGTTGGCTAAGTGTCTTTTTGCGCTGGAAAAATGACTGCGCTGGAAAAATGACTGCGCTGAAAAACTAACAGAACATCGTAAAACTCGATATCGCATCATAAACAAATGTTCAACCAGATTTTGTAAACCTTCATCTTTTTCGTGTTTCTGTGTGCACTAGAAGTCAACAGCCAAAATAAAGAATCTAGCTGTGGTCTTCCTACTCAGAGAGCGGCACTGTAAGCCGCTTTGATTTCCAACCAAAACATTTAAACACTGACTGACCTGAAAAACTAACAGAACAGTATAAAAGTCGATAGCGCATCATAAACAAATGTTCAAACAGATTTTGTAAACCTTCAGCTTTAAAATGGGACCTTTTTCGTGTTTCTGTGTGCACTAGAAGTCAACAACCAAAAGAAATAATCTAGTTGTTGTCTTCACTGACGCAGAACCGGCGTTTGAAAAGTGAAAATGAAAACTACGAGAACAGCGTAGAACAGCTCTGGCGCGTCATAAACTGATGTCAAAACGGATTTTGAATATCTTCAGCTTTGAAATAAGATGTTTCTATGTTTCTATTTGCTGTAGAAGTCAAACTAGCAAAGGACGAAACGAATTGCCTTGTCGTCTTTACTCAAATCTAAGCAGCCGTGTGAAGCCGTCGCCTGTTGAATTCAAAGCAAATCCTATTGGAAAGTGAAAGTGGAACTTAAAAAACAAAACACATAAAGAGCACTGGTACTCTAAAACAAAATATTTCTGAAACGATGAAACTGGGCAAAAGGATTGTTCGGTCAAATTAATGCCCAGTTATGACTATCGTAAGCAGTAAATTAAATTGACTACGCGCCAAATCTTTTCGAAAACTCAAGATCAGGCGTAATTAACAGTCGGTTCAATTGAAGAGGACATCTATTGTTAATAATTAGCGCCATCACGTTATTTCTGGCATTGATTGACGGGTGCCTTATCAGCCTTGGGACATTTGTATTCCCATAACGATTAATGAACAACTAATCAGGTATCGTTAAAGCGAACTGCTCATGCGTTAGATTATAATTATTCCGCTTTAGATTAATTCTTCAACAGTAAGTACATGTCGCGAAGAACAATAGGATTCTGCCCGATGAGTGTTACGCGAGTTTTCTGTATGCGTTCCTTTAGCAATTTAGGAACTGATTGACTTGGCGTATTCAGGAACAACAAACTGCAAATCGGAACAAAAGTAGAAGTCTATTCGGAACAAAGGGTTCCTTTTGTAGAAAAGGAGAACAAATTGGTCCTAATCACTAATAGTTAAGGGAACAAGTTGTTCCGATCTAGGTGTTTTAGGAACAAATGGTCCTAACTGCAATGTTCCTATGTAGGCTGTGCGTTCTCTTTTCTATTCAAAGAAAACAACTGTTCCTATCTGGAATGCCTATTTTGCACAACAAGGAACATTTTGTTCCTATTCAATGCTGCATAGCGTTCCTTACAACCTTTAATAGGAACAACAGTTCCTATTAAATGTTCCCTTTAACATAACAAGGAACAGTTTGTTCCTATTCAATGCTGCATAGCGTTCCTCGCAACCTTTAATAGGAACAACAGTTCCTGTTAAATGTTCCCTTTAACGCAACAAGGAACAGTTTGTTCCTATTCAACGCTGCATAGCGTTCCTCGCTCCCCTTAATAGGAACAATTGTTCCTGTTAAATGTTCCCTTTAATACAACAAGGAACAGTTCGTTCCTAATGAGCGATACTCAGCGTTCTCCTCTACATCTAATAGGAACAGTATTGTTCCTAATTTTGTTGCCCTTTTAACAAAATTAGGAAGACTTTGTTCCTTTAATGCGCTGCAAATCGTTTCCTTTTTCCTTGAACAGGAACAAATTTATGGATAAAAGGAACAAATGTTCCCATTTAAGCACTACAAACAGTTCCTTTCTGTGGTAAAAAGGAACCCATGTTCCCATTTAAGCACTACAAACAGTTCCTTTCTATGGTAAAAAGGAACACTTGTTCCCATTTAAGCACTACAAACAGTTCCTTTCTGTGGTAAAAAGGAACCCATGTTCCCATTTAAGCACTACAAACAGTTCCTTTCTATGGTAAAAAGGAACACTTGTTCCCATTTAAGCACTACAAACAGTTCCTTTCTATGGTAAAGAGGAACCCATGTTCCCATTTAGTATTTTACACTTAGGAACCGACCATTCTATAGAGGATGGGTGATTATTGCTCCTGGAATTATATCTCAGAAAATAAACAGATTTAATTTTAATGTACTCGAACACTCAAAGAAAGACTTTTGCACAAGAACTGAGTTAATTGATAGACCTATACAGGAATTATTTATACGAGTTAGCTTAAGGTTACCGGATACGTTCAAGGCATGTTTTTTTGTAAAAAAATATTGTTGATTATTTGGAAAGTTTATGGATTGTTCTACAATTTAGAAAAAACATTATTTCAAAAGATATAAAAGCTTGCGAGATATTTAGAAAAAAACGTATTTAGAAGGAAACTAAATAAATCACCGAGGCGTTATAATTCCTTTACGTGCTACGGGCGCCCCGTGGACTTTTAGCGGGAGCTGTTATCCGAGTATTTTGCATACTGTTGTTGTGGCTTCCCTTCTTCGAAATAACAAACGTGCATTTAGAGTCTATTATCAATCGTTTGTATGGGGAAATCCAAAAGAGAAAAGCAATGTCCTTGGGTAAAACATAAAGCGAACCCTGGACCGAAAAAGAAAGGAAACCGGCGATAAGGAGGAATTCGGTAAAACGAGGATCGAGCTCGCGGACAGCGACAAAGGCTCGTGGTTCGAAGAACGTGCGAACCTTCAACTCCAGGGACAACTCCAAATATAAGGAGCGCTAGCAGGTTTAAACTGTCGTTTGGCTCACCAGGAACCAGCAAGTCATTTGAAGAGACTGAAGACGCGAGCAGCGATGAGTTCACATTGGAGTCTGATTCAGATCCGAGTTTCACTCCTGGGCCGTTGTTAATCCTCGACTTCTCAATCGTGAGCTTGAGGGAACATCAACTTTCAGTTGTTGTGGACTTTGGGAATGAAACTTATCGGCTCTCGAACTCAGCGAAACTGTTGAATTGTTGTGAGACCGAAAGGTTTCTTATTAAACATATGACCTATTTGCCAATTTACCGCGAATTTCACTACTGCTTTAAAGCCCCAGGGGTCCTTGCGTAGTCATTGGCTAGTTGGTTCGAAGTGTTGACATTTGCTTTGATGAGGTATGAAATGTTCACAAAACTTTACACGCCAAATCTCCGACTAGGTTTTTCTTCGTATCCCCTCTCTTTGAATGAATTAATAGGGTATGCAGACTTGACAGATTTTGATAAAACTCGGCCAAAAAACAGATAAGTTACTGACAAAGAAAAGGGTGTGAGCGTTTTAGCAATATTCAAAGTATTTTTCCTCGTAGAGTATCCCGCGTAATGTGACTCGGACATTATCGAAGACTAAAACTTTAGGAATGAATTGCATTTGAATGAAGTAAAATATTAACAAATGCTCAAACCCTTTTTTTAGGCTGCCATATGCTGATTGACATTGTGCAGTTGAATTGTTCTTTGCGTTAACCCGAAGGCTGCTAATTCACTTTTATAAACCTTGTCAGTTTTGCGTTTGTTGGCTTAGCATTGCTTTACAATTAAATTATTTTTTTAAACAAATTCATTCAGCGTATTCTGCACTTCATAAGCTTTACAGAGGTATACAGGTTTCTATAGTTTTCTTTAAAACAACGCGCGTACAAAATTATTAACGAGAGAGACCCGCGAAGGTATCCGGTAACCTTAACACAGGTCCAAACAGTTTAGGGCAAACTGAGGCATGCAAGGGCAAATCTGATTCGAAAACAAAGGTTCGAGGACAATTCCATGCAAGCTTGGGCGAGCTAACGAGGGTTCTCTTTCTCTACTGGTTGCTGTTAATATCGACTCTCTTGGGAATAGCTGAACAACAGCAGGCAGGTATGGGCGAAAAAGGTCTTACCAGGCATGCTTAATCTTTCATTGTTAGCAGTGGAACAGAGAACAAATGATTTGTGGACAAGTTTGTACAAGTTAAGGCAGGGGACCCGAATAGCGTTTTGGATTGGTCAAAACTCACATTAGATCTCTGGGGACGTAAGGAAATGTATTTAAAAAGCAAAGTCTAACAAGCTTGTGCTCATTTCGATCCTACTGTGTGCTACAAATGAGTAAGCGAGGTCATGAAATCGACTGGTCAAAGTTAGCTGATGCTTCACCAAAGCCAAAAAGACTTCACTTAGAAGAAGATGATTGCGATGGTCTCATTTACTGTCCAGTACAAGTATGCGATCACGATGGATTTACTACTCAACGAGGATGCCGAAAACAGGTAAAGAACAAGCACCGTTGGTTCTATTACTTTGATGAAAAGCCAGAAAAGCACAATATTGTAGCAGTTCCAAGCAATGATGTAACGAAATTAGAGAATACACCCCGGACAAGCAAATCGTTACAGTCTTTTGACATTTCGAGTAAAATTGCTAAAGACTTTACAAACTGGCTAACTGGGAGCGGTGGAGGGTGCAAAAGCGAACGCCAAGCTCAATAAACTGTCAGCAAGAGCCTGAAGTTTCTCAAATTTTGTTGCGAAGACGATGAGGAACTGATTAACGACATCGTAAGCTTATGCTCACCTAGTCTTCTTTTTAAATTTGTTGATGCATTGCAATACGAATGGAAGCTTGGTCATGCGGGACGCTTAGGATATTTGGACGCAATTGCAGAATTAGGCGATTTCAGAAGTCAATGGTCTTCAGACGCAGTCCTAAGGGGCCTTTCTTCGACAGAAGTGTATTTGAAAAGGGCTCGCAAAAACGGTTTCCAAAATGATGAGATTACAATGGAACAGCGATCTGGACATCGACACCCTAGAGGCCAAGGGACACTGGGCTACTTTGGATGAGCTTTTACAAGTCGTATCGCGCTACTTGCCCCGCTACGAGAGCGTGCTGAACCAGGTACGGTAGCCCCTTTAGACTTGTCGTTTGCAACCAAGTTTCTAGCAGTGTATTTGTTCATCAAAGTAAAGGGTTCTCGTCCAATGACTTATCAGTACTTAACTGTTGACATGGTTAAAACGGCTAATACCAATAGCGGCTTCATAAATCAGAAAATGTTCAAAACTGCGCGCAAGTATGGCTTTGATTCTCTGCTTCTAACAGATAGACGGTTACATCGTCTACATTCGGCCTCTTTTGAAACCGGCTTTCAATTATGTCCTAGTTTACTAGGAATGGGAGTCAACACAGTAAACTTGGCGAACTTATGAGCAAGTTGGTTTTTGATGCCACAGGAAAGTACGTTCATCCGACTCGCTATCGACAAATTGTCGAAACTGCAAGCTTCAGGCAGCTAAACAGTAGCGAACGGACCAAAAGTACAGCTCTGTCGTGGCAAGGGTTCATTATCAGAAACAAAGGTCCCGCGAGGTTGCCACGAGGGCTCACGAGTGTCTCGAAAAGTTACAGGGTGACAAGGGATCCGAAGTAGACAATGACGTTCGCTCTAGGCTTCCTTGCAGTTCAACGTCTTCGCCAAACACGAGTGAATCATCCGCTAACGAAATTAGCAGCAGACCGGAAAGATTGCATGATGTGAGGGCGCATGTGAAACCTGCAGACTCGCGCGACTTGAATGAAACCTGTACGAGGAAAACAATGCTACTGTTCACCTCCCAAGAAGATGGCTTTTTGAGAGTGGGCATAAAACGGTATGGGTTTGGGTAATGGTCGGTCATTCTAAGAGACCCAGAATACCAATTTCAAAAGGGCAGGGCAACAAACTCTCTTTTGAATCGCGCTACGAGAAACTTTGGATCCAAATCGTATTGCCATGCAAAGGTCATTGCTATATCACGGATATATGTTATTCCATAATACAATCAAGTACATAATATTCGGTGCGACAACTCCCTAGATCATTATGTGTTAGACAACCACATTGGTTGCTACTGCGCACAGAGTGCCGGGATTACTTTCAGTTCTAACTATAAAAGCAATCACTTCAAACTGCTCGACCTCTTTCTTGAAGACCGCCCAGAACAGACATGAACAACGTTCTAGAAAAACACTCGGAACTTAAGAGAGCAGACATGACATGTGCCGAAGATTTTTTTGAGGAATATGTACGAAAGCAACTGTCCTTCGAGCACTGCTACCCTGGCAGTGTTTGCTTTGGCGCCACTTAAACAAGACTTCGAACAGAAGGGGAACGACTTTCAGACTACTTGCTCTGGCTTGTCTGTCAATTGCTGTAAAACTCGAAGAAAATGATAAAAACAGGCATGGGAATTTCATGAATATCATTTCAGTGCCAGATGTGGCCAGATGGGACATAAGCAGCGAGGAACTAAACGTTCTAAAATCCGTAGACTGGAGGCCTATGAGGCATTACGAAGAACTAGAACAGGACTAGATGGAATCGTTAATCGCAATCGCAAAATTGAGCCGAGTGTAGTGTGTCCAAAACAGTTAATGTAGTGGGGAGTGTGTGAGAGTAAAAGCAGGCCCCCACCAGCTTTAAGTTTTAATACTCAGCCTGCTATAACAAATAAAATATTTATTTATCTATTTTTATTGCACATCTGTCCTGTATTCTCGATTCTACAGATGTGGGCTTGTCTTCCGTGCACGTGCAAACAGTAACATCGATTTTCGTGCAACGGCGACGTGAACATCTACATCTTGACTCGCGAATGCCTGCCAAACGCTCTCCAGCCAAGTAGATAATATTGACTTAGCTAGTGAAAGTATCTATATCGTGATTGGTATTTGCGCCCAATTAAAGGTATTTTTATTAAATTCACACAAACAGACTTGATCGAAATTAAGAGTGCTGAAAATACTTAGTAATCTTAGAGTTTTGAATTAACCTTTGACTCGATTGATGCCGTTGCCGTTTCCGCCCTTGCGTACCCCCACGCTTTGCCTGAGACGTCTGTGATCTTGGTCTTGCAGACATTGGTTGCACATGTGTTGTTCGTGAGTATGGTGCAACGTACAGTGTTTTACTCCAACTTATTACGATGCTGTAAGGTTTGTGCTGATAGACCCAATGCACAACTTATTTCTTGGCATTGCTAAGCAAGCATTAAAGGTGTGGAATTCCAGTGGTCTTCTTAATGACAAGGATTTGACAATCCTGCAAAAAAGAACCAATTCAGTTGTTCCACCCCCAGAAATAGGAAGGATACCACGCAAAATTGCCACTGGATTCAATGGTTTCACCGCTGACCAGTGGAAGAACTGGGTCTGCTATTATTCATCATTTGCACTGAAAGGCATACTGGCAGACAAGCACTATGAAGTGTGGCTTCAATTCATTAATGCATGCCGGCTGATGTGCAATCGCCGTGTCACTATACAGCAATGCATGGAAGCACACAAATGTATCTTGAGGTATTGAAAGTCAGTTGAAAAACTCTATGGCAAGGATGCCTGCACACCTAACATGCACCTGAGCTGCCATCTAGCTGAGTGTATGCTAGATTATGGGCCAGTGTATTCATTTTGGTGTTTCTCTTTCGAGCGATTTAATGGCATTCTTGGCAGTTACCACAGGAATAACCAGAGTATTGGTAAGCTTGATTCAATCATGTACATGTATTACCAGTGGTTTCAATAGAATGCGGCTTGGTAGTCAATTGCTGGCTATTTCAATACTTAGTGCAAGCTGCATGTATTCACAACGTTTTTCATAGCTGGCCCTCTTCGTATTACATGTAGAAACTACCTAGTACTTTAAGAAATATCAGCCTACTTTTAAGAGACATCCACCTACTTTAAAATTTACATGTATTGAAATCCATATTACATATTTTCTAGTCATTACAGACAAAGTACATTTTGAGTGTTTGGATACTTGTGTATCTTGTCTTTGGTTTCCCTGTGAAAGCCTTGTTAAATAAATCGTCCTAGAATTACCAAGATGGCCAACTTACACTGTACATAGAGTTACGAACAGTAAAATGAAATAGAACTTCACACTTTAAATAAGAGCTTTCCTTCATGCAATAAAATTGCTGGAACAACGTGTTGCATTTTTCTCGTGATTTGGTTTCCTGTGGTTCGTGAAAATAATAATGGACCTCCTATGGTAAACAAAGGCTGTCAAAAACTACAGGAACATTTGTTTCGTTTTGGAAAAGAAAGCAAACTCAATTATTATTTTAATAACTTGACATCGCAGGAATCCGCTGATTGTCACTGCATGTTGAAATTTGTGGACAAAATGTCCCAGGTTTCCTGTGCTATCGGCTATGTTACAAATTAGCAAACCACAGGAGGCCCATCATTAATTCCTCAAATCACAGGAAACCCAATCCAAAATTTGCTGGGTTTCACATGACTATAACTTTTGCACAGCAAACATTTTGGCCAACCAAAAGCAGCAACCTCTTACACCTGCTAAATCATTGAGAAAGTGATGGTAGGATGTGAAATTACTGGTCACCAATGTGCCTAAAAAATAAATTTCTGAGCTAGTATCCAGCAGACATTTTGATAGCATATAATTTTTCAAATAAAGAACATAACTTGCCGTATGGCAACAAAAAACGTTTAGTACATGTACATTGTCAGTTGGCAAAAAGTTAACTTCACACCCTGTACATTGTAGGGTTCCATTACTTTTAGAATTCTACGGTAATGGTTATGATACTTACTAGGATTGGTATTTGGTAGTCCTTTGCCAAAGACAAATTGAATATTAGTGAATAGTCACTGAGATGAACCAGAAGTGACTATCAATATTAGAGAGCTTAAGCAACCACAACAGCAACGTCTGGGACTACGGCATAAAACAATAGCCTTAATTACAAAATACAATAACTGCACGTTAAAATGTAGGCAGGCGCCTACATTTCGACTGTTGTCTGTAAAAACACAATGTGAAAACCCCACATTTTACGTAAATATAAGAGAACGTGAACGTAAAGTAAATCACTCCGCTTTTCGTTCTGCGTGAACGGAACTCTATGCATATCATGTTTCTCGAATATGTGAATGTGAAAATGTTTATGCCGTTAAAGATATGCTAATGACATGCGTGACGTCACTAGATCTGCACATTAATATTCACAAAGCCGACTGCAAGGCTTCTATTAGAAACGTTATGGCCATCTTCAAGGTTTCTCAGAATATAACATATTTAAATTGAAAACTGGCCAAAAATGCACTTTTTTTGTAGTATTTATGGAGACAAATATAAATGTGCAGACCTAGTGAGGTCAAGCATGTGATTACCATAACTTTAACTGCATAAAAATTGTCGCCTTATTTTGGCAATTCCGCCTGACTTCGATACGAAATAAACATATGTTCATGTTCTTCATATTGATTTTTCATTGGCACTTTAAAGGCGAACAAAGGAAATAGTAAACATATTTTGAGAGAAACCATTTTTTTAGGTGGCATCCTTGCTGCCGTTGTTGATGCTTAAGCTCTCTACTAACTAGTGACACTGAGGTGAATGGTGTGATATTCTAGTATAATAATTATCCAAGTTAACATCAAACGCTTGTAGACTGTTCCCAGCTGGACTTCAAACCTTTTAAAGTGCTACAATCTCCACAATTATGTCAATAAAACTACTGCTTATTGTATTCCTAATTTTTATTGTGAAAAAACAGGACACATTTCAACTAGCAGTTGAACTTTTGTAAAATGCTTTCACTGCTATATATATTCACTTGTACATGTAGGTGATGGAAAGGTCCTGCAAAGGTACATGTATGCAGTCAACTTCAAAATTGTTGAATTCATGCATGCCCAGAGATGGCAGAGTATAATTTCAAGTTGGGGGGGGGGGGGGGGGGGGAGCTTAATTGTTAAAACGATTGTAGAAGTTTTCGAAGTTCCACCGTACTTAATGCCTCATTACATCATGACATTGTGCAAGGACATGGACAATAAATGAGGCCGGATTTTTTGGAACCAATTTTTAGCTATTTCTAGACCGAAAAGAACCCTGCCCCCTAAGAAAACTGTAGTCATTGTTACCATGGAATTTTCAACTGACCTATAATACTGGGGGCTAAAAGTTTTTAGACGGTCATTTTGAAAGCAGTTGTGGATTATTTAACGGAGCTGGTGGAAAGTTTGTTTGGAGGAATACAGAGAATTTAAAGCTTTTTAAAGCCTTTTTCACCATTTATAGAGTGCTGGAGGACATTAAGTCTGATGAGAGCTTGAATCAGCACTTTCTCGAAGAACAGTCTGTGCACTGTTATTGTGATGGAGAACGAGCTCGTAGAATGGGCCAGGACTTTAGCGTGGGCTTTATAAATGGGGGTCTGGAGCCACCTATCGTAGTTTTTTAAAGTATTGGACAAGATTTACTTGCCATTGATTCCAATATGAAGCTATTAGGTCGAAATGGCTTTAGACTTCTTCTATATTTTGAAGAATGAAGATGGGGGAAGGACCATGTCGCTGTTTGATAGGATAACATGCTTTGCGGTCATTATGAATGAATTTAGCTTGCTGTGAAGTGCTTATGGACAGAATGGCTTGGTGCTGGGCAAGTGTAGTCGTCGGGAGACAGAAAGTGAGGTTAGTACAAACATGAAACTCTAAATGTTATGTGAAATATGCATTTTTGAGAGAAAGTTAAGAATCTGAGGAGAAATAATTATTTTTGGAAGTGCTATTTTAGTCTTTTTTCCTGAAATGAAATAACGTAACCTGTAGTTAACTTATGCAAAGAAAGGAGGATTTAGATAAAATTATTCTTTGTTAACATCCCCAATGCAGTTCACTAGGATCACTTGTCTATGCATTATGGTTTGTGGGAATCTCAGGGCCTGGCTCTTTAAACTTTGTCAGACTGAAACTCCCAAATCAAGTAACCAGTAAAATACGAAAAATTCCGTATGTGGGCATGAAAGGGTTAATGATGTTGAATGCATTTGCAGGGACCTTTAGGGATTATTAATGTTGGCCAGTCAGTGGCTGCATTTATTATCAGGGTTCGAATTTCGCACAAGCAAACTGGCAAAATGCGAGTCGATTTACCGATTTGCTGGTAGAAAATAAATGAACTGACATTTGTTATGCTTGTATTAGGCACCAGGTACATTAAAACATGTTTCAGTTTTTAGCTTGTTGATGAGTGGTTTTGCTTGTAGGTTTCAAACCCGAAAGCGACTTTTTGCTTGTTCCTTTGAAGATGAATTTCAAAACCTTGATTATATCCAATCAATTTTACCACATTTCTCAATACAAGTCATGAAGTACATGCACTTGATTATTGAATGTAACTCAACAAAGGGGGGTGGGGTACTCAACAAAGTTTTATACGGGGAGGCTCTGCCCCATGGTCCAAACCCTTACCCTTTTATATACCATTTTTGACAGAAATGGTACCCCTTTCACATACCTTTTCACTTGAGTAACCCCTTAAAATACTTGGATGAATCAGCCGTTTGGTGCATCTGTTCAAGATATTTTGAAAGGCCCTTTTAAATACCTAAATGACAGTTTTCCATACCCTTTTCTATACTTCAACTCATGAAATCTCTACCCTTCTATATACCTCGAGCCTGAAAAGGTACCCCTTTTGGGCGGAGCTTCCCGTATAGTCCAGTATAGTCCCCCCCGCCCAGATATTTGGTTTAATTTGAAAACAACTGCATTTCTTCAAAAATATGGGATATCTATGGAATACGGGATTCCTGTGGCTGACCAGTAGAATACAACTCTAGCACGATGAAGCGATGAAAGGTTATGGAATCCAAATGTAAAGGCAAAATTGCGGGGTTTCTTGGTGTTGCTATCACTAGATGACGTGTTTACTATGATAAAAGGTAAGATTTGTTCTGGATAAAGACATAAGGTTTAAAACACGACCCATTTTGATTCGACACAACACGAATGAGCTTACTCCCTTCACGGTTTCAGCATCGCACGTGGCTTTGGTTTTTTCACGAACTCGTAAGACATAATGATAAAGCTTCAGCTTACATGTACCTTCGCTCAGTCTTTTTCGCATTTTTTAGTCGTACGAAATGTGAAGTTATACCTCCTAATTAAGCGTATTTGTTTCTGGGAATCTGTTAATCTGTTAATTGCCAAAATGCAACCAATCAATGTTAAGCCGGGGGAAGCTTTGAAGTTGTAGGGCACAAGAGAAGCTTCCGTACTCTACAACTTCCACCGTCTTTATATCACAGTATATAGACACAAGCAGCTGTTTTATATTGCGGGGAGCTGGGGTGGTGCAGTGGTTAAGCGCATTTAATGAATGACTTTCATTTGCAGATCCAATGATGGGAAAACATAAAAAGGAAAAAAGGAGGCTATATGAAAAATCACGGAGGCTAAGGATAAAAAAACTCGGAGCAAAAGAGGTATTGGAGCTTGAAAATGAAAAATTTGTTTTATTGACAGTTGGATGTGAGCTTGGTAGTGAAGGACAATGCAATAGCAAAGCAACAACAGGTGAGGAGACTAACAAGTTACGGCAAAAGGAGAAAAAAAGTAGCCATGGTGATAATGAAAGAGAAGTAATTGGAAATTTGGACAACCTTGAGAATGATAGATTGTATAAATCATGGCTCAGATTTAATGTGGAAGCATTAAAATTTGAACGATTAAAGCGAAATCCACTAAGCTCTCGATGATGCATGTTTACAGGTATGCCAGTCCTGAAGTGAGAAACTTTAAATGTTCACAATATGTCTTTGATATTTTTAGAAAGTGTTCCCTGTTTAGCAAAACAAAGTAAATACAGTCAAAAGTGAAACGAAAAGTAATTTAATACAATGTAGTAAATTAGTTACAATGATGAATAATTAAATAAATGATCAAACTAAGGTCCACAGTCAGGTCAATATTTTAACCAAGGCATCCCCTACGTGTGCCTGCTTAGTTTTGGTACTTTTAGTGCATGAGATCTTTTAGCTGGACATCCTGCATCTTTTAGGTGGACATCCTGTGTTATACTAAAAGGATCAATAAATATGAGATGAGATGTCTCCGACAAGTGACCAGGCAAATGGTTCTAATTCCAATGGTTTTTGTATGTCGGATAATAGGGAACTTTTACTTAATGTTACCGACAATTCCAAAGTCAAATTGGACTTTAGCTTGGTTTTATGGCCAAGTGCATGAGATCTTTTTGCTGGACATGTCTCAGACAAGTGACCAGGCAAATGATTCCAAATCAAAATGGTTTATTTTACATTGGAGTTGCCAGGTCTCACAAGCCAGGGCTGATGCTTTACGAAATGGAATTTAGGTTGGTTTTTGGATCATTATTATTATAGTCATTCGTCCAAAAATGTGTGTCACTAGCTTAACAAATCGAAAGAGTCGTATTTGTTTGGTTCAAGAGCGTAGTACGTGTACGTATTAGCGTGGTCAACTCGGAAGCGCACAATCTTCCCATTACACACCATTCCAGTACTTGGGCGTCGTCATAAATGAAACCCTTACCTGGAATGACCATGTCGATTACGTCACCAGCAAGGTGAGGGATACTAACCAGGATCAAGTACTTACTTCCTGCTTCTGTTAGAGAACTTTTTAGCAGCACAATGATCTTATCAATCTTAGATTATGGCGACATTGTTTGGGGGGACAAAAGCAATACTACTCTAATGAAATCCCTTCAACTTCTGCAAAACAGAGCAGCAAAGCTCTGCTTCAGAGGCCTTGGAAGAACTTGGCTGGGGTTCCTTATCAGAGAGACGCAGAAAGCACCGTATCTTATTTGTTTTTAAATGTTTAAATGGTTTTATAGACTGGGATTTTACTTTTACTTTTAAGAGAGACATGCACGACTACAATACCAGAAGTAAGAACGACATTTATAAGCCTAAATCTCGTTGCTCGTTTGGCCAACGTCGCCTTTGTTTTCATGCCACTCAGGACTGGAATTTGCTGTCTGAGAGCACGAGAAAAATTCTAAATCTAGATCAATTGAAACGATTTATCTAGTTACTTATATATAGTAGTACATTATTGTTGTTATTATTATTATGTTTATAGCTATTTTTTAATTATACTTTATATTACTATTTTTACTCTAATACAGGACCTTCCTGAAAATCACCGTAGGGTGAGATTTGCCTCCTGTATAAATATTTAAATTATTATTATTATTATGTTGGCCCAAAAACTATAAATATCTCGACAACTCGGCGTTGTCCGTTGTCCATGTTAAACACTTGGGGGGGGGGGGGGGGGGTGGCTAGGGTTATTTATTGGAAACATAAGGACGATAGGGGTAAGAAATTTTGTTATTTTTGATCAAATGTGTTGTCCCAAGAATAGGGAATTTGACAAAGTTTCAAATCTCCCCGAGCTTAACATTGACAGGTGCATAATCATTGATGTTCTTGGTAAAATATAAATAATATTTATTGTGACTGGTACTGTTAACGTTTCGTTTTTATATTTTGGATACACTAGTGTGGACTAGAGTGGAATTTGTCATCCCGGACTCGAACCGAGCCTCCTCTATCACTATAGGCCAGGGAAAATAATTGTACACAGCACAAGAAATGAGAATAGGATAGGCGTAACATCTAATCATTTGAGATAGAGAAATTGAAACAAGGCAAACCAATGCACATGTACGTAACTGCTAATACAATTACCAACCTTTTAATTAGATTTGCCTTTGGACTTTTTAGTCTTTTAGCCGTGTCGAAAGAATGTCGTTTTATATATATATATTGTAGTCTTGAATATAAATAATTTATATCTTACCGTAACACCTGGTTGAGGTAAAGAAGTACAAGTGGTAGTGCTACGTGTAGATTCGCAGCAATTGGATTTGGATCTCGATTCTTGATTTCCCGCCTTTATTGGAGTACTCGTCATCAAACTCAAAGTGGCAAAGTCCGTTGCTCCTGCTATTTTACTGTCATCGGTTATGATGTCCACTTCACCTTGGCCACTATTCCCCTTGGAATAATTATTGGACAGTTCTTTAATGGAAGTTTCTAAGCTATCTTCAAGGGTCTTCTTTTTACGAAGTCTACGCAAACATGGAGGACAAATGCGGCTATCCGATCCCACCGCCTCTACTTTGAACGGTAATCTCTGAATCTCTGATTCTATTGGAAAGGTTGAACGACCTCGAATATTTATGCGAGAGGAAGACAACTCAAGTTTAGAATTACAAAGAAAACAATAAACGTCATCCATATTCATAGTCTGTATATGCCGCCATCTTGTTTACGTTTTCAAATTATAACTATTATGCAAATTTATTCACATTATTACATCGGACGACATTATGTCGCTTAGATTTCAGGCGTCTCTTTCGCCGAGACAGGGAGAGCGAATTGAGACGGCTGACATTCAGGCTATCTAGGATATTTCCCGCCCAAAATATAAGCGATCAAATGTGCGCCATGTTTACAGTAAAATGTATGGCGCCGCCATACATTTCGTACCTCCAAGGTACACCAAGATGGCGGCCAGATTACCAAGTTTCATTAAAGTCCACAATTACCAAGAATTCTGACCTAAAATGTATCTATTTGAATAGATATTCACTTATTTAACGTGTTGGTATGTATTTAGAAGGTGCAAATGCTCTAGTAGCGTTGCAAAGCTACAAAGACATACTATATATATCATTTGAAATGTCTTGAATTGAATTAAGTATATATTCTATCCGTTATGATAAATTAAATAAAGTGAAGATGGTGAGATTTTTTTAATGCAAAAGCAGCCCATCTGCCCCGAGAGGTCCAGCCCTTTAAGCCTTGAAAAAAGTAAGTTTAAAAATTATCCCATGGAATCTCAAATAAATTGTCCCCAAAAATGTGTCGGGGATGTTTGATATGTCCCGTATTGCTGATTTTATTCCTTCTCAAAGTGGGAAAAGCATTTATTTTCTTATTTTTGTACAAACCAGTTCATAAAACATGAACAAAAATGAATTTCAAAATTCCCCGACACATTTTTTTGAGAAACGGTTGTTTTCTACTTCTCATGTAAATTTGGTATAAATTGGACAAAATGCAAAATGTCTGGACCTCAACAAAGTTTCGTTTTTCGGGGCGTTAAAAAAATCTTAGCATCTCCACTTTATTTTATTTATCATAACAAATAGAATATATACTAAATTCAATTCAAGACATTTAACATAATATATAGTATGTCTTTGTAGCTTTAATTGCGATGCTACAAGAGCATTTTTTAAAAGTGACACTTTGAACCTTTATCGAGACCTTAAGCACATTCATTAACGAACTAAACCTTTAACGATTAACTACTAACATAGCCTGCGTTGCAGACGGAAATGAACAACCGGGGTTTATTTCTGTCTGCAATGCAGGCTACTACTAACAATGATGTTCCAAAGTAATTATTTTCTAATCGCTGTCTTTGAACTGTTATTTTGGGCAAATATCTCCAACTACATTTTGCCAGCTTGGCATTCCGAATTTCACATTTTAGTCAGGCAGTTCTGTTGTGTGTTTTTGTTCTTTACTTTCGGACTTCTTGAGGATAGACTCCTTGAGGACTTGGACAACAACGTTTCTTTGGCAGTTGTACTTTAGTTTGATGTTTTCTAGACTCACGAGAGCTTCTTCTATTTCATCAACACTGCTTCTCATAGTGGCTGTCTTCCACTCCTCCAAGAGGTCTTTGATTTCCTTGGTGAAGGCAGTTAACCACAATTCTGTTTCACCATCTTGAATAGAGTTTAGCAGAACCTTCACGTTGGCAGTTATTTACTCTTTGTCGTGCGTTGCAGTTCTGACATCTTACTGTGTTGCTTGACTCTTCAACCCGGCGTCTCTTGCATAGCTGACATGCACTAAATATGCTTACCTTGGTCACATATTTCATTTGTGGTACAATAATTTCTGTCTCTGGATTTTTTAGGATTTCCTGTCCCACCAACTTTGCTAGGGTTTGTTTCTCTTCAGTATAAGTTTTGTTTTTGTTTGTACTGAGAAACTTTGAGCCTTGATAGTACCTCAGAGTCAAGTTTTTCATGTAGTACGTTTTGTTATTCTTTAGCTGTGTTATAAGGGGTTCCCAGATAGCTCCATTGTTCCTGTGGTATCTTCAAGGATACAGTCTTCTTTAACTGTCAATGCCTGACGAGACTGGGTTTCTTCGATTTTCTTTGGTTCATTTGCTCCCATTGACAAGGTTGCATGGACGTTTTACTTTTTGGTTTGGTGCCATTTCCTTAACTTCCTGTAATGAAACATCACATGCTGTCTGTGATGTTGTTTCAGAAGATGCTAGCTTTTGCTGTTCTTCATAGGCAAAAGGGACGTCTGAGTTTGCACATGGGTAAATGTAGGATTGTTGATTGAATAGCCAGTCACTGTCCTCATTCTTAGGGATAACAACATTCTTTAGCAAGACAGGAGATTTAGATTCCTGGAAGTGCTTTATTGCCTGGTGTTTTGATTGGTCAAATCCAACCACTCTTCGTACTTTATTTGGTGACACTTGGATGTGAAAGTCAAACCATTCGTTATGGGTTTTAGAAGATCTTTTAACTGGGGATAGACCGTGCACATATCCGTGGTTGTTTTCTAGGAGGAAAGAACAAATGTTAAGTTTTTATTGTTTGTTTATGATGGATGCTAATCATTATACTACCAGAAATGTGTGCCATATATGGAAAACAATGTTGCTGTCCTACTTAGATCAGTATGTGCGTGCTGCCACACAAAGGGAAAACAACGTTTGGCTGCGTATTGCTATTCGATAAAGAACAGTTTCATGCATGTAAGGACCTGGAGAATATTTTGGTAGTTTGCTTAACCAAAAATCCATTGTTTTCCAAATAATTATGGCACTTTTGTGTATCAGCCTAATTTATATATTTGAATTGTTCACAGCTTGGTTGCTCGCTATATGTTTCAACTCACTTATATGTTTTCAATTAATAATAATAACAGTCAATAAAAATGATTACTGAACTTACCTTTGGTATTCTTTTGAGCTGACATCTTTTACTCTAAAAAAAAAAAAAGAAGATGCTGTGTTACCTTTCAAATTTGGAATGAAGACACGTTGTAGAAAATGAATAATAGTTGTTTTGATAGATCTTACATCACATCCTTGTTATTTTGCCTAGATTGCTGTAAAAGGTGGATAAAGTTCTTTGGGAAAGCTCGTCAAGCCTATGTTCTTCTGATATTCTAAATACACTAATGTTTTTGCTGCCAGCCGTGCTTTCGTCTTAGCCCACCGTCGTCTAGCCTCCTCCACAGCCGTGTCCAGTGTTCAGTCCCCCTTCCACCTCCCACGTCTGCTCATAAGAGCCATACATTCCATTCCCTTTGTTTTAAAGAGCCAATCACGGAAGTGCAGAATTTGTAAACAAAACGAATTCATTGCTTCGGTAATATTCCAAGTTCTCTAAGTATGTAAACTGCTAAAAGCACTCGTGATGGCTGAAACTCAGAAAAAACTTGTCGACGGTGATCAGAGATGCTTTGGATGTAATAGTATGCCACCAAAGAAGGAGAGAGTTAGAGTTTTTGGGAAAGCTTCGGTAGAAGTCCAGGGTCTACTGAGGAAAGCGGCCGACATCGATGCGAGTCTGTACTGTCTTATTACGTGAGCTTCGTCGACCGCAATAGCAGACAGCTTCGACGAGTAGGTGTTGTTTGACAACATCTTCCAGATTTCAGATTCAGATTTCAGTTTATTCGCACATTTTCTAGTTAACATGGATCGTTCTTGATCCATGATTCGGGAGTTCCATATACGATTGAGAAGTTCCCTTTCTTGACATCGTTTTCTTCCTCTTCATTGATATCACTTAAACTAACTGAAGAGACCCCTATACTTCTCAGGAAAGCGACTTGAAAGTTCATCAAGCTCACAAGCGGAGAAACCACAATAACAATATGACCCGAATTCCCAGAAATGTCATCAAAGATTATAGGTAAAGCTTGGTAAATTAGTGATTTTCCAAAGCCGGTTGGTAGGTTTACAAAGTCAAAGATATCAACCTTCTCCTTGACAGTCTTGGTGATAGCTTTCCTCTGATGTTGATTTAACTCGATTATATTAAACTTTTCACACACTTTTCCAAACGCAAGCTCGAACTCGGCGGCGTCAGGCTTCCAGATTTGGGAAGCCTGCACTCTGATTGGCTAATTGGCGAGAATGGAATGTATGGCTCTTATGAGCAGACGTGGGAAGTGGAAGGGGGACTGAACACTGGACACGGCTGTGGAGGAGGCTAACCGTCGTCGTGTCCCCGATTAAATCCCTCATCGACGATACCCTGATGCGTTGTTCAGCTTTGAATATTTATGCTTGTAAATTCACTGGTGATTTACCTCAAGATCTACAGACAGAACATCTTCAGGAACTAAACAAATTCCGAGTAGTTCTGGTTACGCCAGAAATGCTAGACGGTGGACCTCTTCGTGAGAAAATCGATTCTCAAGATCTAGCAAGGATTGTCTTCGACGAAGCCCACACCATCTCAACCTGGGGTAGTACGTTTAGACCTGCTTTTAAAGAAGTTTGTGAAGGCTTAGCTAAAGCAAAGTGTCCGAAACTGTTGCTGAGTGCCACCATTACGACTAAGCTTGAGAATAATCTCAAAGAAATATTTGGAAATTTTAAGGTCTTGAGGAATACAATATTTAGAGACAATTTATATTTGGAATTGGTTGAACGTTCTGTTAAGCATTTTGACGAACTGGCAGAGTATATATCGGAAAGAGAGGGAAGAGATGAATGCGGGATTGTGTATTGTGTACTGCCTCATGATGTGTCTAAACTTCACAGTGAACTCTTGAAAAGGGATATCAGTACTGTCAAATATCATGGCCAGCTGTCAGAAGATGTCAAAGCTGCAAATTATGCAAAGTGGATGAGTGGGGAAGCAAATGTCATTATAGCGAATTCATCCTTCGGTATGGGCATTGACAAGAAGATGTCCGGTATGTGGTGCATGCCAAACTGCCAACAAGTGTGGAGGAATACTTCCAACAGTGCGGTAGGGCAGGAAGAGATGGGTTACCTGCAACATGTAGGCTCTACAATTCTAGTTCAGACAAGAACACATTATACAAGCTATTTAATGGTCAGAACAAAGACAATCTCACTTCCCAGTATGAGAACCTCAATGATCTGATAGTTATGGTGGATAATCCTGTTAAATGTCGCCACAAAGCAATTATGGCTTATTTTGGTGAAGCTCGAGACAGTTTCCTTTGTATGACAAGCTGTGATAACTGCAAATACCGTGGCTCCTTTCAATTAACTGATGGAACAACTGATGCACTTAAAGTTGTGCAGTCGGTTGTAGAACTTACAGGTATTGATATGTCTTGTAAAACATTAAAACTGTTTTTGGCTGGCAGTAAACAGAAGTCAGTCTTGGAAATGCGTCACTGTGCCAATTTTGGTGCACTGCAAAAGAAATTTGAATCAGTGTCATTACTTTCAAAGTTTTTAAATCTTTTGATTTTTCATGAAGTTCTGGCTGAGAAAGTGCTGAAGAAAGGTACTAGTGGAAGCATTACCATTGATATTGTTTTGGGGGCAAAGGCTCACAATGTTCTAGAGAATAATTTGACAGTATACAGGTATGAGAAATCTTAAATGACATTATTTATTATTATTAAGCCTGTTAAATTAAGGTATGGATTTCCATTTTGGAAATTGACAACTGGAAAAAGTTTGATTTTTTTTTACTAATAACTACTTGAACTAGGCCACAAGAATCCCAATTTTGGTTCACATATTCCGAAGAGAGGCCTGCGGAGGAGGCTAGCACAATGTATTATCAAAGCTATTTTGGCTGTTACAGCTTAATGTATACATACATTTATATGTAAATGCTTGTAATTAAACAATATATACATAAAACAAGAAACAAACCAGAGTTGAATTGTGTAATGGACCATGCTCTGCAACAAATAGAAAGTACAATTTTGATAATACTCATCCCAGACATCTTGTCAGATACAGTGTATTATCAAAATTGTACTTTATATATATAGTACATTTTGACAATGCAACATGCAATATAATTATTTTAGTTGAGATATATTGTAAGACACATAGAGCATTTACTGGATTATTATTACACAGTCATTTCAGTTTCTGTTAAAAAAATTATAATTACATGTACTCACTGGACATGTAAGTGTCATGTCATAACAAGGACCTGCACTATAAAAGTAGCCTGGCCAGGCGAAACACAATACACAAAATGTGCAATGTATGCCATACATCCCAAGGGAAAGACCAGAAACAATTGGTTGTAATTAGTGTATTGTGTTTAGCCTGGCCAGCTACTTTTATAGTGCAGGTCCTTGTTTAATGTATAAATAATCCTATTCAATGACCTTTTACCACAGGTGTCCCAATATCAAAGAGAGTTCTATGTGTTTTATATAGCTTTGCAAATACAAAAATTAAAGTAACTCATTTGGAAACTTTCTGTGAAGAAAAGGTTTAAATTCTTTTTCGGCTTTTTCATTTCCCTTTTCTAACGGCTTGATGTACTTGCTAGGAACTGCCTCCCCTTCTTTGCATTTAACATCGGCCCACGGATATTTAAGAACGACATTACGACCTTTACATTCAAACCAGTTCTCCTTCAAAGCGAATTGTGCGACTTTGAGTTGATCATACTTTGAACTTGGGACCTGGTGTTTCCTGGCATTGTGTATATCAAAAGCTTCCCTGCTTTTATACATTGTTCTGTTCATCTCCAAAAGGTTCACACTACACGACATTAGTTCAACCATAGCAAATGAACTTTGTGCAGAGGCATATTGTTTGACTGGGCGAACAAGAAAATCCTCAACCCATTCGTCTCCAGCCAATTGTCTACCTTGCTTCCCTTGTAAATTTACGGTTCGATTTTGTTGGTACATTTTTCTGTACGCCAGAGGAAGCTTAGCCAAAGCATTCACACATTGTGTAAACGCTTCGTCCCTGTAATTCGTTTTTCCAACCTGTACGTACAAAGGAGGGCACATCATCCATACACCTTCTATGGCAAGACCATTCCCATACCGAACAGATTCTATGTACCATTTGGTAATAGGCATGAGATCGTTAATGAATGTTGTGTGATAAGAAAAAACCTCATCCTCAGATATGTGAATAGAAGTCCATTCTCTAAGTTTCTCCAATAACACCTCGTTGTGGTTTCCATTTCTTTTTAGACATTCCTTTAATTCTTGTTCACTTGGGAAAAATGGGGAATTTTGGAATGTTTTGATCATGGCAATAGAAAGTCCTTCGTCGTAGTCGAGGAGTGCCTCTTCATTGTTGTTGTAGTTATTCTAGATATTTAAGCTTGAATGAAGATGGATTGACTGTTGGCCTCTTCATGACTTTTTCAGTGACATTCCAAAAAAACCCAGGGCCTGCAATTCTTGCTATTGATTCGTTTATGTATCCTCGATTGTGAAAATCGCCCCCGCCTGGCACATGGGTTCCATATTTATCAGGGCAGCGATTAGCACAGGTCTGCAAAGTGACTGTATTCTTTTGGTCCCCAACGTTAATATCCAACACGCGTGCAAAGTTCACACCTCCTGCACACTTCATTTCCTCTGAAACGTTCTCTGGTCTTTTGAAAGATGAGGCTATATGTTCGTATACATCGTGTTGCATGGACAATTTCTTGTTAATCTCATTTTCCATCGTTTCATCATGCCTTGTTTTTGCGATTTCCAATGGTGCCACAGTAGTCTCGTGAAGTCTGTCGTCCACCGACGCTCCCTCATCTAACAAGAACTTAGCGGCGTTGAGGTGGCCTTTATGCAAAGCTAACGTTAATGGCGTCTGGCCAATACCGTCTCTCTCATTAACCTTAGCACCAGAATAAACCAAACTCCTAACTAATCTTGTGTTCCCACTAAGTGCAGCAAGATGCAAAACATTTCTACCGTATTGGTCTTTCGCGGGAAACCAAGTTTGTCTGAGAGACTGAATTCGCTCAATTAGATTGTTATCATTGGTGACAACAGACGTTATATCCCTCAAAGTATTTAGGATTACCTTAGTCCTTCTATCCAGTTCTTCATTTACTTCATCTAAACCAACTTTCAATAGGAGAACATCCCAGGGCTCTGTTGACATTTTCCACGCTAGTGATTTCACGTGTATGTTCTAGTCACCAGTCTCCATGACGTCATGTAATTGTAATTCCCGTGTATAAGATGTTAAAACAAAAACCACACGCAGCTAAACGACTATGCCTGTGCTCAGACATTGTAACTGCCCTTTTAATCTCTTTGGTAGTATTAGCCTCCTCCGCAATCGAGTATTACGGGAAACAGGAATTGGGCTTCCTGTGTATTTAGCAGGGAAAACCCCGATTATTTGAAAATCCCTCGCCTCAGTCTCTCCCTTGCCACATGAATCCCAATTCTGGTTCACTAAGTTCCGAATTCCGAAGAGAGGCCTGCAGAGGAAACTAAGTAAAGTTATATGGAATTAGTTGTTTTTAAAAGAAAACCCGGCTGTTCAAACAACTTCCTTTTAAATTTTTGGTAATACCCTATATTGAAAATTATTGGAAAAAAATAGAAAATAATTTTTGTTTTCTTTTTAAATAAGTGCGAGCCATTTTCACTTTTGAATTTGTTAACGATAGCAGTGGAACGTCATATTAATAAGAAAGCAAAATTTACTTTCTACTTTTTTTCAATAATTTTCAATCTAGGGTGGATTTGAAACCCCCAGCGGCACCCCCTACCCTAGCCTCCTCCGCAGGCAACTCTCTTCTGAAAATTTTTGATCCCAATCCGAAAAATTTCCGAAAAATTTCCGAAGAGAGTTGCCTACGGAGGAGGCTACCCCTACCCAAAATATGGTAAATTACCTCGCCTCCCGGATTAGAACCCCTATATAACTAACTCCCAGTATAATGAACCTATTCCTATCTGTGGACAGTACTCAAGATATTTCAATATTTTAATAAAATATTCAATTTTATTAAGATGGATCATACAGTTCATGTGTTAATTAGACCGTTATGTCAGCTTCTGTATCGCTTTCTTCGTTGTTTTCAAGCACGACAATTTGATCATAGTCTTGAAACTCATCATGTTGAGATGTGATGTCAACTTCAGTGTGCCTAAGAATTTGGTCATATTCCATTTGCTGTTCCTTGTGTCTTTCGAGCTTTTTCAAAAATGCATACCTTTCATATGCTCTGTCTAAGTCGAAGTCTTTACCAGATTTTTTTAGGGGTAGATACGTTGTGCTTGTTTTACATGGAAAGCTAAATTCTTCTGAAAACCTATCCAGGTTGCTAGCAACACCCAAATTAGTGCATTGGTTCTCATGGGATATGGGCAGAGGAAATATGTTAGTTTTCTTCTTTCCTTGTAAAGGAAATTCCTCATGTATTGCGGGAACCTCTATTATGTATGTTTTTTGTGGTTTTTCCATGGCTGCTGCTTCCTGCTGTAGTCCTTCGATTGTTGCAGAAGCTAACTCTCTGCAGTCAACTCTGACAGCATTTAGGCCAACGTTTAAGCTTGCTTAATATGTTCTTCTCTTGAAAGGCCATCCAACTGTTGTAGTGTTCTTCGTTGCTCTCTTAAAACAGGAAAGGAGTATATATTTCGATAAATAGTCTTACTCAATATTAGATCACATAATAGCTTTCCAGAGGATTAAGTGTGTTTCTATGTCCAAATATTTTTGTTTTCAAAAACAAATTTCGCAAGCATCCTTGTTAGACAGTGATCTGAATTGGGACAGCAAACAGGCAAGCTTACTCAATCTTCCAGGCATCTCTATTTAAACCAAAATGTCATTGTTTTCTATTGTTTAACCTAACCACACATATTGACTATTATATCTTATTTGATTTTTTTTTTTAAATTATCCATTATTATATTGAGTGTTTTTAACCTAGTAAATACATTGGAATACCATAGGTTTATTTACCAATTTGTGTATCTGAATACACAAGCCCACTGACTTCTCTCTGAGGTTCAGTTGCAGTTTCACTTGAACTGAATAGATATTCGATGCCACCGATGTCTGCTTCCCTCCATCCTCTAACCGTGAAATCCCACATCTTTCCTTGTTTCATTTTTTCTTTTTGCAACTTTGATAGCCGTAGGTGTCGCATCGACGTTCTCATCAACTGCATGTTATCTTGATACGTTATAACAGGAATATCATCTGTAACACGTTGTTTAATCAGAGTCTTGTAGTGCTCTAATTGATTCTTTAGTACATCAGTTCTGTAAAGTACATAGCAACAAATTATAATAATTAAATGATAAATTTATATAGGTAATAGCATGGTACATGTACATGTTAGTGGTATTTTGCATAAATACCACAAGTGATATTGCCAGTAAAATGACTTACAATGTGGAAAATGATTCAGACATTCCAAGATGTTGAAGAATGGAGATCATTGATGGGCCAGCCCCATAGCAAAGACATAGAAGGCCAAAAAGCACAGGAATGTCATTCCCTCCATGCTGATCTCGGATATACATCAAAGAACACAGGAGATGGACAGCAGCTTTCATTTTCATTGACTGGGTCTTTTTTGAGTTCCTGCTTGTATTGGATGAAAGCACAAGTTGTTCTAGCATGTTAGATATGGTTGGGCATTCCTCCCTCATTTTATCAACAAGTTTGGCAAAAAGCAAGGGATCAAAAAGGTCTAACAAGTCCTTATGCTTGTCTCGAAATCCAAGGTTGAGCATTTTTTTTGCCTTTGCTACTTCAATCTTTATTTCATTGCGCTCTGCTAGAGAAAGCAGACCACCTAAAAGACTCCCATTGTCTGTAATATCTTTATAAAGATTGATCAATTCCTGCTGCTTATCAATAATGGCATCTGCAGAACTCTATGTTTCTCCAATTGTGTGTTGAAGTTGTTCTACTTTGAGCAATAGTTCCTCTTGCTCGGATGTCATTCTTTGCATATTTTCATACATTTTTTCAATATGTCGTTGAACTGAACAGGAAATTGTGATAATGAGGAATCTATAAAGAAGAACAGCTATAATTATTATAGATGTTTATGATTTATCAACACCCCAACAGTTTGCAACTAAAATTTATAATAACCTTAAAATTATTGCAATTTATGGTATCAAGCTTGCAGTTGAATACCGGACAAAGTGCACAATGGTGCAAATTTAGGTACCTGTATTTACAACACCTGAGAAATTTAACCGCCCTTGTGTCTCTCCAGTCGGGCCGAGTTTCACTGTCATATTGCTAGGCGTAAAAGCAAACTTGAAAAGCTTATAAAGAAATACAAAGGAACATAAAGGAATATAAGGTAATACATACAAAACTGTGAACGAGACAAGGTATTGCTGAACCGGCACCAGAAGCTGGCATTCAAGTGAAGTGAACTTACGAAGGTATGTGTCTTATGCAGTATAGGGCTGTTATTAGAATGCATTCGACGTATTTATAGAGAGTATCGTGAATGTTTTATGAGAACGTTTTGGAGTTCTATGTTGTTATTGTTTTACATACGAGTGAAGGTGAATATTAGTGCAGTCATTCAATGAACTATTCTCAAAGTGGAACTCAAATCGAACCGAAATGAACTAAGACTTTTTACCGTGAAACCGACATGTGAAATCTCTCATCCTTGTGTAAGCCGACAAAACTTTGCCGCGAAAGTCCGTGCAAGGGCCGCTTAATCGGAATATTTGTAGTTTATTTCTAGTAAATAAGTCGATCCTTGAACAGACAAACGGCCCGGGAAACACTTCGTGAAGTGTGAATAAAGTTTGAAGTAAACATGCAAACGAGCCCGGGGGGTTCTTCAAAGTAAAAAGGGCAGGGGTGACCGTCGGAAAACCTCGAAAAATACCCTAAATACCAAACCGTGAAAGATTTTGCACCTTAGAATGTCCCTCACGGTCTAAATATCACCCTGAAAAATAGATTTCACTTGGACAACCCCTAAAAAATACTAAATCGTCGATTTCAAACTCTAAAAAATACGACAATCACCCATACCAGCCGAATATAGAAAGAACCTCCCGGGCAAGCGAGCCTTTGAGAACGTTAGTTAGTAGCTGATCGTTAATAGAGAAACGGCACTTTGCCGTAAAGGGAAACACTTTGAAGTGTGAATACCGTGAACAAAGTTTAAGTAAACATGCCAGCGAGGGAAACACATCGAAGGTAAGGAGTAATCTGTTGTTATTGAATAATAGAAGTTAAAGGGTAGGCTTGTCAATCAAAAATAGAAGGGGAGGAGTGACCAACAGAAATTGAATAATACAACTGAAGGGGGTGGGCTCTATCGAATCGAAAATAAAAGGGAAGGGATAGACGATAGTAATTCAAAAATCAATGGGGAGGGCAATTAAATAATAGAACAGCAGGTGTATCCCATCGTAATTAAATAATAGAAGTGAGTTTTGCCTATAGTGTATAGAAAATAGAACGCAAGACGTGTCCTATAGTAGTTAAATGATAGAAGTTAGAGGGTGGGCTAGTTAATCAAAAATAGAAGCGGAGGAGTGACCAATAGAAATTAAATAACTGAAGTTAGAGGGTGGGCTATATTGAATCAAAAATATAATTGAAAACTATATGGCCTATATTGATTACATAATAGAACAGCAGGGGTACCTTATTGTATAATTAAATAATAGAAGGGGAGGCGTAGACTATAGTGATTCAAAATTAGAAGAGGATATTTTCATAACACATACCTGAAGGTCAAGGAGGATATCAACCCAGAATTCCCTGCGCGCTCACATGTTTCAGCTCTCGCATCATCACGCTGATTATTGAAGTCTGGAGTTACCTGCGAAAAGCCGCCTGTTTTAAAGAGGATGTGTGTTACGGTAAGACTTTACATTCGTTTTTCCGGGCCGGAAAGAGCTATTTCCACCGATTTTGATAAGAACTGACGAACCTCTCGGCCATGTGGGATGCTTAAAATGAAAGTAAATATGCAAAAATGACTAACAAACATGTATATAAACAGTCTCCAGGGAAAATATTGAAAATCATTTCAATCAAGCATTGAGGGAGGGAAGTTTAACTGTTTGTATCCAATTAACAGCCACTAAACGAGCGATAACTCGATACATGCGCAGTACAATGACATAGCCCCCTTAAGCATCATTTTTTCTGTACTTGGGTCGAGTTAAGGTAAGTTTCTATCTTCACTTCTTTTCTTTGTCATTTAATCATCAGACTGAAGTGTTTATAATGGTTAACAATCGAAGTTCAACCGTCACGGTGTTGAACCTTTTGACAAAAGTGAGCTTTGTTCCTCTACTATGCAGTACATAAGGGTTTTTATTCCTCAGTAGCCTAATTCAAGTGTCACACAACACACAGGATTACTGAATTATTAACATTTGAAAAGAACGTTAAATTTGGCGTGAAACGACCTTGATTCGGAGAAGAACTGATATGAAATATGGCAACTATTGGGAAACTCGCAGCCCCTATCGCTTTATTTGAGCTTAAACTCAACTGTTAGTTGTTTGGTTTAGTTCTAGACATGGAATCTTGGTTTTTGTATGGAAAAACAGGAAAATAACGCCGCCAAGTCTGGGGCAACACCAAATAAACCAGCAAGACAAAAGAAGAGGTTGAACTCCACAACTCGTTCCCCAAGCACTGGATCGACGAGGCGAGGCCTCAATTTTCAGCAGGAATTGGTTAGTTACTCTCGTTATATATTGTTTCATACAGTCTGGGTAGAATGACTTGTGTATAAGGACAACAAAGTGGCTAGGGAAGTGTTTCGTGTTATCATTTTTAGAGGTGATCCTCTCACCTCCCTGATCCCAAGTACATGTATGCGCTATTGCTGTAAATAAAAATATGTAGTGTTCTCTGGGGGGTTTGTAGTTGGTGTAGAAATTTAAGAGCCGAAACCAAAGCAGCTGCCAAATCTGACCTGTTTTATACACGAGGAGTCATAATACAATATAGGGCACTCATTGGAATAAGGGGTGCTTATTACAAAATTTGCCTTTAGTGGGGGAGGGAATGTTTGCTTAAGGGGACTCAATCCCCATCTGGATTATTAAAGTCTCCAAAGCGTACCAAAATTCCTTGGTTAAGAAAGGAAAATGTGGCTCTGATACAGTTTGTTGCCCTCCACACAGACCTGCAGGACTGGCCAGCATTTAACACCAAAGCGAAATACTGGATTGATGCAGCAGCTTATATCAAAGAAACAGCAAGCACAGAATATATTAGAAATGGTAATAAAACAAACTGTATTTCACCAAATTCAGGGGGAGAATACTTATTCTTATTCAAGGGGGTGATTTTATCAACGTTATGTACTGTTCCCTCGATTCTTATTCAATGAAGTTCATGTACATGCACACAGGAACATAGTAAAATATTATTTGTTCACTTTATGACTCAGTGAATACTTCCAATTGCAATGTGGGGACTGCATTTACTTGGGCTCAATAGTACAATACCCAACACCATAATCAAAGTGGCATCATGAATTCTGGATTATTACATTAAAATCTTATTGTTTATCTTATTATTCTTCGGTTGCAAAGAAAAAATCGCGGCAGAGAACAGCGTTCGAAGGACTACAATAATATTTTCCGAATATTATGCAACTTTGAATGGACCTGCTAAGCAGAGATATAAAGACAAAGTTACTGGGATTGGTTTGGATCCGTATGCTTTGAAAAAAGCCGAATTTTGCGAAGATATATGCCTAATTCCTAAGGTTGAATACCCAGATATTGTGAACTATCTGGTTCTCCAAACGTCATGGGCAACTAACACGCAGATGAAAGCATACAAATCCATGGACGCATACAACTTTTATGTATCTGGCTGGGTCAATGCTCTACAAATGAAGGAAGTTACTCCAGATAAAGTCGTTGTTTTTGTAAGGGTGAGTGTTAACATTCTTAACTTTCTAGGTTTCGAATTAAACCGGAAATGCCGCCTGTTGGAAATTTTTGAGGTGAAATATTTGTAAGCTTAGATTTTACTGACTTACTGCATACCTTGACCATCTTATTTATTTCAACACTCGCAGAGAGCCCGAGATACTCCGCTTAAAGCGTGGTTCTTTGCTGAGAAGAGTGGCACGATAATAACTGCTCACTGTAACTGCACGGCCGGGATGAGCGAGGCTTGCTCACATGTAGGAGCACTTCTATTACAGATGAAGAAATTAAAGCTATTGAAGCAGAAACTAGACAACAGTCAGGCTCAAAAATGTGGTTTATGCAGCGTGCAGGGCGTATTACAGCATCAAAACTGAAATCAGCATGCCACACAAATGTCCCAAAAATTTGTAAGTGCTGCAACAAGTTGGGGCTGTGATAATGAGGCTAGAGCCCTTGAAGCATATCTGGAGAAACTGAGATAATGGCATGATGCATTTGTAATTTCTGAAAGTGGACTGAATATTAACACTCAATGGCCATACCTTGGAGCATCTCCAGATGGCCTTGTAAATTGTAAATGCTGTGGATCAGGTGTATGTGAGGTGAAGTGCCCTTATACTGCTAAAGATATATTGCCATGCGATGCAGCCAACAGTAAAAACTTTTGCCTGAAGAAAGATGACAAAAATGTTTACCTGGATAAGGCACATTCATATTTCTACCAAGTTCAGTCACAGATTTTCATTTGTAATATGGATTACTGTGATTTCATTGTCTGAGTCTGCAAAGCAAAGCAAATTTTTGACAAGGCAGTTCTTCCCGAGATAGTTGGAAAGTGGTTTTCTCGTCCATCACTGTCTGTGCCCCATATGCCTTCCTCGTCAGATGATGATGATGCTGCTTGGTGTGTTTGCCAACAATTCATTGAAGGAGCTACCCTCATTGGCTGTGACAATGGCAGTTGTAATAATATCCAATGGTACCATTTACAGTGCATGAGGTTGAAGGAAGTCCCTGAGGGTGCATGGCTGTGCCCACACTGCCACAAGTCACAAAACTAGAGTGAGAAATATTGTACCAGGGATTCATATTTGCAGTTATCCCAGACTACAATAAAAGTATACGGACGAGTAGAAAGGCATGTTTTTGGGTTCTATTTTTCCCTAGTTCCAATGTTCCTGATCTATTGTTTTTATGAATACAATGAAAATTGTGAACCAAGGGAAAATGTAACCGTAAAACATGTTTGAATGTGAAACAATATTCTTGCTTGTTATGCTTTAATAGTGAAATAGGCATAATGAAAACAACAGAATAGGACATTGTCATTATGGTATCTTTTACGTAAATCTTTGTTTACATTTTGCTTTATTAGCATACATTTTATTTTACACTATATAGAAACAAAGTCTATCAATAAAAAAGAAATATCAATGATTTACTGCAAATTAGAGATTAATGTATTGACAAGTTTACAAGATCAGCTTTTTAAAAGTTTTTTTTGCAGAGAATGTATGGCTGCAGTAAATGATTGGCTGTCTTCTGTGATTGGCTGGCTGTGCACATACTTACATTCAGTTTTCCAACAGTGCAATGACAACTGCTCTAATCTAGTCAAATGGAACAATAGAGTCTGAAATATTAGTCAGGGCACAACATACTTTAACTATTTTATCTATGGGTGCGAGGCAGTCGCCTGGTTTGGCTGTAACCATTTCCACTGGCAGAATACTTTGCAGGATGACATATTTTCTCCTTACAAGCCCTATAACACGCTCTACGTGAATACGAACATTTGCTATTTTTCTTGTTTGTTCCACCTCCTTTTGTAAAGGCAGGAATGTGGAGACGTGCCTGATAAAAGCCAACACTGTCTGCAATATCAAAGCCTCTGTCAGCCAGCACAATGTCCCCTGGTAAAAGTTTACGTAGTAAGCCACCATTTTCAGTCACGTGTTTGTCACTGACCCTACCACCCCATGCCTTAGAAATAAAAGAAATTACCCCTTGTGGAGTGATGCCAATGAGAAATTTTACTGAATTGTGGTGTTTATAATTGGACCACGTCATTGCTCTTGCAATTAAGCTAGATGGTCTATCAATAAACACTGCACACACGGGTATTGTCCAGATTTATATTAGGAATGTCGCCTCTGTTTATATTCGCGATCCATTCTCGTCGTCTCTTTTCGCTCAAACATCTCGTCTGTTCTCCCTGGTTTTCTATAACTTTAGGGAATCTAAAAAATCGAAACTTTCCTTTCTCTCTTGAACTATTATGTCCACATTCATGTACAGCACATAAGTAAGGCATAATAAATTACTACAAAAGAACAGAGCTTATTCAATCGTGACTACGACCTTTGCTACAACTCGGCCACGCGGTTTGTCTACCCACCACAATGGCGGACTTCCGGTTTCGGGGAGTATTTTAATTAGGTGTGACGTCAGTTGCAACCGAAGAATAGGAACATCTGTGCGTCAACGAGTGGCTGTCTTCTTTAAAAGCAACTATAGAGGAAGCAGAAGATGACTATGGAATAACTTCAGACACATATTTAGGCTCTGACAACCAGAACCTTAAGCCAACAACAGAACTCACTGGAGTCCCAGATAAAATCAAAGACTTGCTGAACACCTCAGTGAAACGCAGCTTGTGCAGCTGGTATCTAGAGTGCCACACATGATCAAAGACAAGCAGAAGATAATAAAATATATCATAAAGGAATTCCCTAGTGAGGTTGTCAGTAGCATTATAAGGGTACTCTACCAAGCTCTCCCGCAGGACAATCAAGGCAGCTTACTAAATGGCTTGTACCTGGAACATGCTTATGGAATAGGCCCTTTGCAGTTAACAGTCACGTGCTGATATAATACTTCGTTAACGAATGAATTGAGCTCGTGATCCCCATGGGAAAGGCGTTACCATGTATGCTGGAGAGCAAGCTCTCTTTAAAAACGCTGTTTTAGAAAGATCGACAATCGATTGGAGGTAGAAAATAGCATTTACAAACAGGTTTTGCTAATATCAATACCGATCTCGTACAAGGCCTTTAAATAAATGAAGTCAGAATTGTTTTGCTCTCCAGTACAACCACGTGATTTGTTAGATGCAAAGGGCCTATAGATACTACTCCTGGTAATTTTGGAACTCTTTCATTGAAAGCAACGAATAATCTACAGATGGCAGGTAAACTAAACCTGGTTTACAAGTGGTGTACGTGTCTTAGTGGAAAGGATGGAAATACCATGCTGAGCACGTCAAGAATGCCATTTGAATTAATACAGTACTGCATAAAATTATTCAGCTGCACCCATACAGCACAGGTAATGTAAAGTTAATCAACACTGCCTGGACATATACTGTACTACCGAAATGTTACAGGAATGTAAGAGGAAAGCCTAGTGTTTTATTTTTATCCTATTTCGTGTACATGTACATACTTTAGGTTTAACCGTTGGTTTTACTAAAGGGCTCGAAATTAGGGCTAGCTACATGTACTAGCAAAAATACTAGTAACAATCTGAAATGTGTACTGTTTTGCTAGTAGAGGATTTCTCACTGGTCAATATTTTTTAAATTCAAACACTTGTTGTTTCAAATCACCTGGAAATTATTTTGCCATTATTCCCTCAATATCCAACAACATTTTCAAGGAACCTAAGCCCTTGGTTAATCCCTGAAGAAACCACCTTTCTTTGATCACTTTATACATGGTTCGTGTCAATCGTCTGCCATCTTGGATTTTTACAAAGGGCCTAGCTGGAAACGAGGTCACAGTTTGCCAATGTCCATTTTGTTTGTTGCTAGTGCTTTCGAGACTTTGGTACAGTTTTGCTAGTAAAATAATAGTCACTATGACTAGCAATTTCTTGCTAGTGCCTAAAAATCTTAATTTCTTTTTTCAGACTACAAATTGTGGCTGGACACGATGGAAGCCGAGTTTGGTGGAGGGAAGTTTAAACGCCCCTTCCGAGTGCCAATGTGGAGTGGGTGCGAAAGAGGAGACTTTGGACATCCAGAAAAGGTAGTGAGAAGCAAAATGCTCACCATGCATATTGATTGTATTTTTAGCCAGGAGTCAATTCAGAATTAAAGATAATTGTCTGGTTAGTTTTGTTGCAATTTTTGTAGGAAGAGCAACTGCCAGTATATATTACCTCCCCTAAATGGACACTTGGAGAAATGTGAACTACTGTATACTGAAAATGATTTTGGGCAAGTGTCTTTATATTAGAGAATTTTCACTCTTTATCAACTTGATTTGGGTTGAAACTTGAAATTATCTTTAATAGCAGCTCCCACCCCCTACCCCAAAATGGGTCCTTCGAGAGGGCACGTGGTGGACCTGGTTCCCTAATAATGATATCCTTTCGTTAGTGGTCTGTACTTCAAATATGAACAAATGACATATTGTGGTTTCAAACTGAAGCAATCAAACAGCTGAAACACTGCAACCCCAATGGCCGGTATTGGATTAAAGCTGATGGCACTGACCTCAAGCCTGCCTTACAGGAATCCATGCGCAGAGTGGAATGGCGACGTGGACTTGCTGGATGGTGAACTGGAGAAGCTAAGAGCAGAGTATGACAACAGGCTAGTGGTATCAGAAGCCATTAAGAAATGTTTGATGAACAGAGCAGACTTGCACCAGGCTTTGATAGCATTAGATAACAATCTTGCTGAAGATGTGAATTATCTTCACAAAGGGCTTGTGAATGCAGTACAGTCATTTAGGAAGACATTTGATGCGCCAAATACACCAGTTGAGACGCTGAAATCCCTTAACTGGGAAATTGTGGAGTTCCACACCTTGCTGGAGCAGGCAACTACATTCAAAGAAATTGTACAAAGCATTCTATCAGAGCTAGATCCCTTAGAAAGTATGGCTGAGGACTTAAAGCAGGCTCTAGAGAAGTCTTCGGGAAAGAAGCCTATGAAGCAAGTTATGGAAAGCTGGGACAATGTTCATGTTGATTACATGCAATATCTGCGGAACCTGTTCAGGAAGCACACATCCTGGTGTTCATGCTCACAAAAAGCCATATGCAATTCCCGTGCAGTATGTCCCATACAACTCTATCAGGGACCAAGAGGTTAGGGACCTCACAAATCAGATTACAGTGGAGATGACCAAAGCTGGGCTTACTGTTGTTGGTATGTAAATCTAACTTATAAGATCTGCAGACATACTGTTGGTAGAGTGCAGACAATGAAACCGCGGAACTGCTAATTTTAAATTGCGATAATGTGTACAAAGTTAGCCAGTGAACTGTGACTTCCTTGTAAAATGCAGTTTCTGGCTAGTAGTAAATTGCGCAAAGTAACTAGTACTGTTCCACAGTTTAATTGTCTGTACTCTGTTACATAAAAAATATTCATGTATCAGAGGTACAATAAAATTATGTGAATACACTCCATGCATGTGTTTCAAAACAAGTAACTGCAAAAAAAGTGAATAGAAAGAAGAACACAGCATATTTGCAGCTTTATCCCTGTGCCAAAACAAATAACAGGTCATACAGGGTTTGACAGGTATCTTAACTGCCATCGTAACATATCGCCGCGAACTGTTTACTAGTCACAGTGCATGCTTAGCGTATATTACTCTTCCATCGTTATATATCAGCGTTTTTCCTGGAATATTCGTCCGATATGCCGGATAGATGTGTTCTGGGTGGTTGCTCAAATATAAAGGACACCAACGATGGAATTTCGCTGCACCGAATTCCGTTCTTTGAGGACGATCGTACGGTGGCCCATAGGGGACACTGCTGCAAACTATTGGACATGCTGCAAACAAGACGAGTTGCTGCAAATAAGACGAGTTGCTGCAAACAAAAAACGAGTTGCTGCAAATAAGACGAATTGTTGCAAATAAAACGAGTTGCTGCAAATAAGACGAGTTGCTGCAAATAAAACGAGTTGCTGCAAACAAAAAACGAGTTGCTGCAAATAAGACGAGTTGCTGCAAATAAGACGTAAAAGGCTGCGCACGCAATATCCGGGTTAAGACTGGGAATGAATATAGACCAACTTGGCTATCATCGGCGGCCATCTTGATTTTCTTGTCAATTGTGTTGCTGGTGTTGCTCCCATAGAGTCCAATAATGTTTTGCATTGTTTGTGGCTTCAAGAATTCTTCCGAAGCCAGCTACTGCTCTTCGTGTGGAGTTAAAATAGCAAAGTCTTCAAGTAGTAGCATGGATAGCAGTACCAGTATTGCCGGTAGTTGTCGATCAAAACTGACTACCCTGATATCTTACGAAAATTTTAGGCGGCGCAAAGAACTCGACCGCACCACAAAGTTTCCATCTTTTAGAAATGGAGCGAAAAAAAGGAAGGTTGATGTTATGCAGGACGTAAACATCCAAGTTGGTTTGATGACCTCAAAGGACGGTAACCTCAGAGTTAAGCGAAGATCCAGTCTACCTTTAAAAGTTCCACCGTCCATAACCGAGCGTGATCTACTAGAAAGGGCCATTCAGCGTCGATGTTGTTAATAGTCCAGGTCGATATAAGCTCCTCTTTCCAGACAGAAGGCAAGTTAAAACTGTACCCGGAAAAGATGACCCTTTTAATCTGAAGGAATATAAAGAGGAACTTGGGAAGCCTTACAGTAGAATCATGTTCTATTTATGCACAAATTCAGATTACTTTGACTACATTTCTTCTGGAGTTTTTGACTCAAACTCAGAAGACGAAAGTGAAAGGTACAATGAAAATACATATAGCTTGTGTCGAATGTGTAAATACAATGTACATGTATGTTTTCCATATATGTAGTTAGTTTGAACACGCAGCTGCCCGAGTCTGGAGAGCTGTTCTTCTTTCATATATTTCAGTTCAAAGAGGTAGCAACACAGACGGAGAAATTACAGTGCATGGACTGTAAAAAAAATGAAACAAAGAACAGGCGACTGAGCAATCAGTGGATTTCTGCAAAAGAGAAACTCAGGAAATTCAAGGCCATGTTGAAAGTGAAAGAAAAACACATTATTGGTTTCAGTATATTTAGTCAAAAAATATTTTGTAGGGAGGATATTAAAAAGAGATTCAAAACCAAATTGAATATCTACTTTTTCTTTAGACTACAAGAATGCATGCAAACTAAAGTTCCCCAAGCTGATCCTAGGCCTATACCTGCAGATGCAGATGCTGATAATGATTATGAGATGGAGAGTGATGTAGATGATGATGTGACCGAGGAAGAACCTGCATACAAGACAGAAACAGAGACTGAGGCGGAAACAGAAACGGACGAAGAGACAGGTGGCAGGTATATGTTTAAATCAGTAAAGCATGCAGATTGATGTCAAATATCACTATATGTATCTTATATCTTTTATAATAATACGCTAAGTGTGTATGTGTAACGCTCTTTCGCAGGCTCCCTCGATCGATTTCTTAATATGGAGGACGCGCGTCCGAAAATGGCGCCAAAAAGTGATGGCCACAGGTATCCCAACGAAGACGACGAATCATGGAAAAGTTGCTCTCTCAGTCTCTGTCTTGGAGGAAATAATGTTAAAAAGCAATGAGTTTTCTCAAGTTCTACACTTAGTTGTGCGAGCAAGCCATCAAGCTTACGGGAATCTGTTTTAGGGAAAACCTGGGCAAGCAAGCCATCGAGTTTACGGGAACTATTGTAGGGAAAACCTAGGCGAGCAAGCCATCGAGTTTTATACGGGAACGTGTTAGGGAAAACCTATCGCCAGGCGAAGCGGCCGAAGTCAAACGACCGAACGAGATAAGACCAGGTATTCAAACACAACTAGAAATGTTGTCCGTGGAAAAGGTTGTTTATTTTGTTATCTTACAACTCTATGATGTGTCTAAGAGTAAGGTAATTTGTCCATGTCTGTTTTCTGTAGTTTCCTGTGTTCTTAGTTATAAAAAAACTGTTTCCTCGCACAACTATCGTAGGCTCTTCAGACCATAAACTCACTACAACCAGACATTCAAATAACTTGGCTTTTGATCGTTTTTATTCCGTTTTCCTGCTTATCAATGTTCTTTCGGCGACCATATTTGTTTTCGTCACACGAGTTCATGTCTCGAGCTGCCTGTGACGGTCAGTTTTGGCACTTTTAAATTTTCGACAATACTCAATAGGTATAATTGTGCTCATCGGTTTGAGAAATTAACTGAGATCCGTATGATATTATTGCCTTTAATCAAAATACAACTTTGAAAACATCAACACGCTAAAAACCTCCAGTACATAACATAGTGTCAGGAGTCAGTCAGCCGGCTAGATTATGTTACTGTATCATATTTGTTGATTTCATGTAAGTTCCGCGGGTCCCTGCTAGTTATATTATTAATGTATATAGATTTTACATGTTACGAGCTTGATATTATTTATATTCACAAGTTTTTAATGCCATATTGCGAATGAAAACCAGAGAGATAGGAACCATGGCAGAAGTGAGTACTTGTTGCTCAAACCCCAAGTGCAGGCGAGAGTTCACCTGGAAAAGCCAGACCAATATGACCGGAACAAAGATTCCTGCAGGGAACTTCCTGCTTTGCTTCGCAATCCTGCTGGCTGGTGGATCAGCAAGTAAAGTCTTTCAGATATTCAGACACATGGGTGTATCATGCATCTCCCTCAGGAGCTTCTTTGAGCACCAACGTGTAAGCAAATATGAGGTGTTCTGGTCAATTATACCGATGAGAAAGGAAATTTGTGTTAGCAGACTGGTGGGCCTTTAATAACCAGGGGCTTATAACCGGGATTTTACAGTATATTCATAGACACAACTGATATATCAGCTATTTACCTTTTCACAATTGAATGGGTCCGTGCAAGAACAGAATAAGTGACTACTGATCACATTCTAAATTCTCCCTTGGAGAACAAAGAATATCAAGGAGGAACCCCTGCAATGTCAAATGTTTGTATTACATTAGTATACTGTCCTATATGAGTCATTTTGAAAACAAAGGAAACATACATTGAATATATTTGCAATATAGGTCAGATCGGTGTTGGTATTAGCTGGTGATGGACGTGACAACCGTATGGGCCACAGTGCCAAGTATTGTGCCTACACAATATTTTGTTGTACCTTGCCTCTAATCATCCATTTTGCTCTCGTCCAGGTA
This sequence comes from Actinernus sp. WN-2022, assembly GCA_030867875.1. Classification (NCBI taxonomy): domain Eukaryota; kingdom Metazoa; phylum Cnidaria; class Anthozoa; order Actiniaria; family Actinernidae; genus Actinernus; species Actinernus sp. WN-2022. The sequence goes on along the minus strand of JAOWCC010000936.1, from coordinate 36,383,874 downwards.
GGGCTACCACACACACAAACATGTTTGTATTCTCAAGGAATATTAAGCTGGAATGAACACTCAATGGAAGCTCATGCAGGGGCTTCTTTTCAAATGCCAAATGTAGCTTTTTAGTGAATTTTCCCGCATGAGTTTACATCGAGGGCTCTTTCCAGCTCATCCATGTGTATACAGTACGTATCCTGCCTATTGAGTCGAAGTTATAAGTACATACATGCATACATCTTCAAGTATATTACCCCTCAAATAGATCAACTCACCAATGTATGTACCTCATACATCAATAGTATATGCAAGCATATATCTAGTATATACAGTACATAAATGTATAGTCCAAAAGTCTACAATGGTCCTAATTTTCATAAACACACATGTATAATTATGGACTTTGCCAGCATTTTAATATAATTTTGTTGCCTCTTGTTTGTTTAAAACTTGTTTATTTGAGGACTAAAAATACCAAGTCAAAGTTAATATTTAATGACTGTGACGTTTGGTTTACAGAGAAACGAAGCTGGAAGCAGCCCTGCTATGGAATACATGGCATTCGATAGATGCATGGTGTACTTGCTTGGATGTGGAATAGCAATTTCAACCTTTATTTCAGACCGCCACACTTTCATCATCAAGCACATGCGAGAGAAACTAGAGTATATTATCCATTATTTTGACCTCTGGCATTTGAAAAAGAATAAGGGCCATGCTTTCAATATACAAATATTGATTATGACAATCAAAACTGATGGGTTGAATTCCAACTAAATACATGTAGCATGTAATCTCTCTTTGGTTCCATAAGACTAATTTTCATAAAATAAACTCACATTGGTCCCGTAATATATACATTTCTTTTTTTGCAGAGATTCACAAGGTTCTCACTAAAATCTCAAAGGAAAGTGGTTTTCAGTCACTCATTGAATGGATACGACCCTGCGAAAACCATTTCTATTGCAGTGCAAAGTCAACAGTCACTGGCAATGGAGATGTAATTTGGGCCAAATTCAAATCTTTTCTTAGCCATATTGTTAACAGACATACAGATTTGGATGATCCATTATTCAATCGATGTGCTCACGACTCGAATATCCAACAGCGCAGATGGTACATTTATCCCCAAGGGATTATAATATACTCATTTTTTTGGGTGGTCAGAGTTACTATTTTAGGGTCTTTAAAATTAACAAAAACTTTTTTATATTTTTTTTTTAGTGGTTATGCCTGGTGAGTAAAAATGTCTGATCCACCACCATACTCCTACGTGCTTTTGCTTTGCTTTGCGCATGTGTGATGTGGAGATTACCGGGGAGGGGGGACCTACCGGTATGGCAAACTATAAATTTCGCATTTTTAGTCTGGAATAGGGTGTGATCTTGACAAGGAAGTACGAGACTGCACATTTTCATATATATTTCTTGTTTTGGAAATACGGTCAGGGTGGCACAGTCCCACCCGAAATTCCTGGGATTACCCTCCCCCCGGGATTATCCATTATTAGACAAGCTACATTTGTATATTATTGGATATCTACCTCGCATGTGCATTTAAGCATGTGGATACATTAACAGTGGTCAGACATTTGCGCTTAGTGTTGATTCCTGTCATTTAATGTATGAGGTCCTATTAGACTGTTTTTTTGTGTGTGTTTGTTTTAGATTCGCCTGAATATGAAAAGGTTGTCAAGGCTCTAACAAATCCCCGACTCGTTAGCGGCATAAAGAAGGCTTCTCCTTTGGACAAAACAAGTTCTTTGGAAGGGTTTCAATCTGTTCTCAATCAATTTGCTCCAAAGATGATTGGATATTCATTTTCTGGAATGTTTTGCAGGTGAGATTAATTTAAATGTTTAGGTACATGTACATCAATAAAATAAACAGCCAATATTAGACAGCCCAAATAAATATTATCATTGCACTCTCTCCCATACCGAATTCTGATTGGTTGATTCACACAAACTATGAAACTAGCTGGTAAATGAACGTGAATGCAGTGCATCATTGAATTGTTAGCTAGTCGGTAAATGAAAACATTGTTCAATTCTAGGCATATTCTAGCAGCCATCCACTTCAATGGCAACCTACAGCGAGACATCAAAACACTACCCGATGGAACAGATCAAGTTTTGATTGTTTATCCAAAATTCAAGAATGGTGAAGCAACAGATCACAATCAAAGAAATCTTTAGAATATTTCTCATGTTCGTACGTGCTCTAGAAGCATTGAAACGTTAAAACAATTAACCAGTGTTGGCGGCACACGCCATTCAAACCAAAGGCATATGCAACACCCAGCTATAAAACCTTAGACACACTGTTTTCATTAGCGGGTCTTCAAAGCCTTGAAGCATCTGAAATTTAGAGCACCTACGAATATAAGAAACGTCTCATTTTGAAGCTAGAAATATTCTAAACATTTCTTTAAGATTTGCGTCATACGCACGAGGGCCTCAGTTTATAATACTGTTCAATATTTCGATGAAGTCTTTTGATGATTTCCAGGAACGGTTTTCCTAACGAGCGTTGGGATTTCACTGTTCCCATGATGCGAGCAGTTGAGAGTGATTGGCATGTGCTCAATATGATGTGGGAGCAGAGTATTCCCACACCAATTAGTTAGCAACCAATTTCCCTCTCGCATAAGTAATTATAAATATTGTTACATCCTCACTTAAACCTCCCGGCCATAAGTAAATGTTGCCGAGAACAATAGCATTTTGCCCGATGTTGTTTAGCATGAATGGATTAATGTAGAGTTCATCTGACACTTTCATATGAATTCCTGAAGGTCCAATACGAAGCTCTGATAGAGCCAGGTGAAAATGAAAGTCATCTAAATTGTTAAATGGAAAGATGTCTGAAAGACATAGGTGACAGAACCAAGGATTGGTGTCTTTAGACAAGTCTAAGTAATTATTGTAACACGTAATTGTTTAAGTGCAGATATTCTGAAGTAGGTTTTTTGGTAAAATTCATCTCGTTTTTAAGAAATGTTAAGAAATTTTCATGGTGATTAAATTTTGCACAACTTCAGCAGCCCTGGTAAGCATTTAATTGATAAACAATAAATCGAACCAAATTCCAATGAAAATTAAAAAAGTTTTATTACACATGTGGAACAATGAATGTTGACATACACAGAGAAAAGGAAAGACAATTGGTTTTACATGCATTAGTCTACCAATGAAGTATGGTTAATTTAAAGGAGCAAGCAATTGTTCTCTTCCCTTACATACTCAGTGGTAAATGACAAAGGCACATCCTCCTTTTCACCACCATGTGGTTATAATCCGAGATCTACATCAGATCCTGAACTGAATAAGGGTCACTAAGTAGTCAGAAATTTCCGACTACTTCTCCACACAATGTGGTTATAATTTAAGAGCAGCATTAAGTCCTGAACTGAATAAGAGTCACTAAGTAGTCAGAAATTCCTGGCTACTGCTTCCCATAATGTGGTTATAATCTAAGAGTGGCATTAAACCCAGAACCGAATAAGGGTCAAAAGTAGTCGGAAATTTCTGACTGCTTCTTCCCATATTGTGGTCATAATCTAAGAGTGGCATTAAACCCAGAACCGAATAAGGGTCAAAAGTAGTCGGAAATTTCCGACTACTACTTCCCATATTGTGGTTATAATCTAAGAGTGGCATTAAACCCAGAACCGAATAAGGGTCAAAAGTAGGTGGAAATTTCCGACTACTTATTCCCGTATTGTGGTTATAATCTAAGAGTGGCATTAGACCCTTAACCGAATAAGGGTCAAAAGTAGTTGGAAACCAGGCAGTAATGCCACTCTTAAATTGAAGGACTGTGTGCAAAAAGGGCGTAAGTGACTCTTGATCACATTCTAAATTCTCCTTCAATTTCTTTGTTTTCTAAGGGAGAATTTAGAACATGATCAGGAATCACTTACGTCCTTTTTGCACAGAGCCCTTCAATTATAACAACATTGTAGGGGAGGAAGGGTTACTCTGCCAAAGTTTGGGTTGAGCTGCTGGAGGTCTTAAACCCAGACCTGCTTAAGATAAAGTATTCAGGAATTCCCTGTCCTGTACAAGACAAATCACCCTATTATATAACCATTACACCCGATTTACATCAACTAAACCTGTTTAATTAAACTGAATTATATATATATCCCCTATGGTGATGTATTTAGTTGCACAGGGTTAAAACTCAAACAGTTTTTGTTTTCCCCGAGTGTTCAAGTTAACACATCAGTTCTCCGAAGCACTTCCTGCTTCAGCATCTTGTGTGCTTGTTGATGCCTTCATGTTGAAGTTACTGACATCATCAACACTCACTAAGGAATGCTGCTTCCAAAAGCTCTAAGGAACCTAAAAGTTAAATACTTTGTATTGAATTAATAAACTTTTTGCATTTCATTCAATGTTAAAGACTGGTTAGGGCACCCAGTGATTGATCTTGTGGATTTCTGAGACATACAATGTGCATGTAAGTGAAACAAAATATTTGCTTATATAGACCTATACGTAAATGTATCAATACCACAATATTTCTTCAAGACAATATTTCATTGTTATTTCATTTCATATGGTTAGGACACCCATTTTTGTTCTCCTACATTATGTAACTCCTTCAGTGTTACTATTTTTAATGAACACGCCAACAGGGACTTTATGACATATGACAGCATTTTGAGAAAAGTGTGCAAAAACAAAACTGTTTGAATTTTGCCGGGAAGCAGCAATACAACCATTATGCTACCAATGAATAAGATCAAAATAACATACTCAGATATCACTGAGCTAAAAATGAATGAAAAGTAAAACAGTATTATGTGACTGTCGCCACCACGGCCACATGGAATGACTGAAATAGAGATGAACCAGACTCCAGTCAACTGCCCCACCCCCTCCCACAAACTTTGAAAGTACATGTTTGTGAAGCAAATCTAGTAAAATCCTTCATTACCTGCCGCCACCGAAACTTGTCAATGACCATCAACATATGCCCCACATATATTTCCACCTAGCTACACATGGTCCCGATAGGGGGGGGGGGGATTTTCTGAAATTTCAATTGATAACTACATAAATTTAATACTGGGCTTGAATGTATATGTTACAGCCATTCCGTACATTGTATTTTAATATTTAAAATGTGAAATATCATTTATACCTGTATATACACTGTATATGCGATGCGCATAAAACCTAGTACTAAGGGAATGATAAAAACAGAATATTATGTGGCAACTTGGAGATGTGGTTTTATCTTCCTGTGGTGAATTTGTTGTAAGAATTTGCTTATTATTGCTCTTGTTCAAGCACTCGCAGCATGCGAGTGCTGTGCCTATGGCATACGGGCTATGGCTTTGGCAGATATATTTGGTTCATATATTTAGATCAAAGATGTTCGAAATTACAGGATTCCATAAACCCTGATCTGGTTCGATCACTTGGCTAAAGGATTCACCCTATATAAACTTGATACAATTCCTGATTTGCTTATTAAAAGTTATGAGTTATTTTCCTATAAAAAAGTCTGATTCTTTTCAAATGTTTGAATAGTCTCACATTCACAATCACAATTCACATGTTCAGTCACAAGCCGGGATAAATTTGAAACTGAAAGTGAAATTACCGTGAAATTCGCATTGTTTCTTGGTACAGACCACTCACAAAATAACTATAACATCTTACCTTTGTAGTTTTATAAACTTCCGGGTATTTTGAAGACTCTTTGACCGAGTTTTGAAGGCATCTTATACAAATAATTTCAAGCACATGGCGCCGCGCCAAGAGAACCGCCCGCACGATTCAGGTCAGCGGTCTTTAGATACCCAATGCATCATGGGATCGATAGAAGGCGGCGGACATTTTGGTTTGTAGTTCCCGAGACGATGAGTGCTTCGTCTAAAGATTGGAAAATGGTCTGGCTGGCTGTATCTCCGAGGAATCTAATACACTAAAGAACTGGTTAACCAACTCCTCTTCAACTGATGCGCTGTGTCGGCCTGGGAAAGCACGAAATACCAGGGAACTTTGAACTCTGAATTTCTAACGTCTTCAGTTTATACGAGACCTGAAGAGGTTTCCCTGAAGATACCTGATTCCTGAAACAACGGGGGTTGGGAGCTGATCCAATCCACAGATCGAATTGGAATTTAGCGTGTTGGTTTTTGCGGAGGGAAGAAGGAAGAAAACCGGAGAAGAACCCTCGGAGCAAGGGTGAGATACCAGCAAAGTGAGATACCAGCAAACTCAACTCACATATGACGCCGCATCCGGGAAATCAAACCTGAGTCACAGAGGTGAAAGGCAAAGCGCTTAACGTCCCTCTGGCTCTGCTGACTGATGTTCTGGTTCCTCTCTTATTCTGGGTCTGGTTGGAGCCTTGACATAGTCACTAGCGTAGTGAAACCACCAGCAATGCTTTGTATAGCGAGAGTAATTCTTCATTTCTGCACAAAGCTTAATAATATTTCAACGAACAACCAGTCATCAAAGTTCCCTCTGACCTAGAGAAAGGAAACCAGAGAAAGTGTCTGGCTTTTATTTTGGATTCGTCTGTTTACCTCTCGTCTCAAGTTCAGTCAAACAGTGAGTAAACTATTTTATATTCCTTACAAGTTTAATACGGCTATTAAAAAAAACCTGCAGAATACTGCCAACGCCACTGCAATGCCACTTTAAAACTTGTTCAAGTGTATTTACATGTAGACTCGTTCTATTAATGATATGGGATTTAAAATGGTTAGATTTTGTTTAATTTGGGGGTTAGGTTGCCTTTTTCCCTGCTAGATAGAGATTCCTTCCCTTCCTTTTACCGAGAGGGAAAGGAACCTCTGCATGGAACCGACATAAAGCATATGCAAGTACACGTCATACGTTGACGTCACTTCCTCTCCATAGATGTATGTCAAAGCGAAAAAAAGTCTGAAAGATTATGACATGACGATAACCTCTTTACTACCGAAGTGAAGATCAAAACTTTATTCAGTAGCTCAAAAGTACATTTACAGTACTTAGTTCACAAGAAAAACGTCGACTGTGTTCACCATTGGAAGATAGAGACGACAATCAACCAAAATATGCAACAAGTTCTAATGTTTATCTTAAAACCTCAAACTTCTCAAACTCAAAATATTGCCTAACAATTTTATCTACCTTTATATGTTTGTCCACTTCTGTATATTTTTAGTATTTCCCATTTGAGTAAATAAAGATTGTATTGTATACTGTGTTCTGTTGGCAGTATGGCGAATGTACATGTACGTTTGTTGGACGGATAAATTTCTCATTCCGATGCTTTCTGGACCCAATATTACTTTCTTGATTGTGGATGGCGGCAGTCAGTACTGTGCAGTCGGTTCCTTTTTCTCTTGGTAAAAGGGAAGGAAGGAATTTCGGTCTAGCAGGGTAGTTTTTAGAAGGTTTGTATCAAAATTTGAGGAAATGAATTATTAATGAGCCAAGTGGTGTATTCTGCAGCTGCTCTTGAATATTACGAATAAAAGCATACAGAATTTTACATGGCAGAATAATAGGAGATACATGTAGCACTGGCAACAAACCTGTTTCAAATTCAATGGTTCTAGTCAAGGTCTATGCAATATCTAGTACCAAAATGTATACACTTGTTTGTAATTTAAAATAACCACACCTAAGCCACACAAAAGCCTGCGACAGGCTCATGGGAAAGGGGGAGGAGGGGGAAGAAGAACCTGCACAGCCTGAGTCTTTAAACAAATGTGGACTATATGCCCAGGCTATTTGTGCATCGATCTATCATTAGGCTCTGTTCACACATTGGACCATGTCCACTCGTGCCAAACATAATTAAAACAAAGGATAATAATTGGGAAGCTTTGTTTATCTACATGTAATTAGGTTTGGTAAATGAGTGCAGTGGTATCTGAAATGGGCATAAGATATCTAATCTAATTAACAATCTAAATAGTTCATTGTAGAATGGACCAACAGGAGTTTGCATCAAATTTAGATGCTGATATTCAAATTTGTATTGCATCCATGCAGGCTCTTCTTCCCCCTTCTCTCCCTCCCATGAGCCTGTACACAGGCTAGCCAGACAACTACACTGAAATACATTGTAGATGAATCTACTATGAACCTGGACCATTAGATATTTAAATTACTGAAATTGACTGAGTTAGATAGGGCCAGACAGGAAAAATGTTTTACTCTAACTTGGTCAATTTGTATCCATGGAGCTTGCTGCACTCGGTCTGTATGACTATGTCATGTCCTGATTGAGCCAAATATTTTCCCATCTGGCCCTGCCACTCAGTCTGTTGATCTTTCAATGGTGAAAACTTTCAAAACTCTAGATGTTTTGTTTGCAGCTAGTACATTAATGTATGCGAAAGTGCTTTATAGTTCACAAATAAGTATTCATGGTTTTGAATTTAAAATCCTGAAATGCATCATTTCATTTTTTCTATTTTGCTTTCCCTCATGTTGCAGTAATGATGATGTTGAAGTGATACTGATCAGGAATGTGGTGCGTAATTACATTTACATGGAATTGAAACACTGTGATCATACAAGGTACATGTATACAGTTTACATGTACTGTATGTGCTTTATCAGAGGAGGATTCCATATCCCAGCATGCATTGCAGTTTGCCTTAGTCAAGTGTTTGCATTAGTTATCATATTAGCCTGCAAATTATAAAGTAATAATTATAAAGTAATAATTGGGTCTAAGGGACTGGTCATAAAGTGCAGTTGGGGGGGGGGGGGAGAAGAGTGGGTGATAAAAATCAATTTTTCAAAGGCTGGATTTTATGTGGCTCACCCCTGGATTAGTGCAGAATTACACATGACCCACCTCTATCTTGCAGCTGAAAAACATCATGTTTTTGGCCAACAAATAATGGTAATAAACATAGTACAGTTATTATATAAATTGGAGGTAATGTTCTACAGGGTATTATTGTATCTCAATAATCAGTCAGAACTTTTTTAAATGAAAATCAAATTTGGGTATAAATACAACATCAGTTCATGTAATATGATTTTGTGCTTCCTAAAACATTATAAAATAACTGTTAATACCTGTCAAGTGTAAAATCAAAGCAGATTTTAGTGTGACCCACCCTCCATGTGGTGGCAAAATTTCCATGACCCACTCCCATTTATGACTTGAACAATTGATGACCCACTCCCATTTATGACTTGAACAATTGATGACCCACCCCCTAATTTTCATCACCCGCCCCCACCCCCCTCCTCACCTTTACTTTATGACCCTCTTAGATTAGAACCACACTATGGGAAGAAATAGTATGAAATTTCTGACTACTTGACCCTTTTTGGTTAAGGGTCTAATGCTGCTCTTCGATTATAACCACACTATGGGAAGCAGTAGTAGAACATTTTCAACTACTTGACTCTTTTTAGTTAAGGGTCTAATGCTGCTCTTACATTATAACCACACTATGGAGAAAGTAGTTGGAAATTTCTGACTACTTTTGACCCTTATTCGGTTAAGGGTCAATGCTGCTCTTACATTATAATCACACTATGGGAACAAGTAGTCGGAAATTTCCAACTACTTGACTCTTTTTAGTTAAGGGTCTAATGCTACTCTTAGATTATAACCACACTATTGGAAGAAGTAGTCGGATATTTCCGACTACTTTTGACCCTTATTCAGTTAAGGGTATAATACCGCTCTTAGATTATAACCACACTATGGAAAAAGTAGTCGAAAATTTTCGACTACTTTTGAACCTTATTCAGTTATGGGTCTAATGCTACTCTTAGATTATAACCACACTATTGGAAGAAGTAGTCGAAAATTTCCGACTACTTTTGACCCTTTTCGCCTTATTCAGTTATGGGTCTAATGCTACTCTTAGATTATAACCACACTATTGGAAGAAGTAGTCGGAAATTTCTGACTACTTTTGACCCTTTTCGGTTAAGGGTCTAATGCTGCTCTCAGATTATAACCACACTATGGAAAAAGTAGTCTGAAATTTCCGACTACTTTTGAACCTTATTCGGTTAAGGGTCAATGCTGCTCTTACATTATAACCACACTATGGGAAGAAGTAGTCGGAAATTTCCAACTACTTGACTCTTTTTAGTTAAGGGTCTAATGCTGCTCTTACATTATAACCACACTATGGAGAAAGTAGTTGGAAATTTCTGACTACTTTTGACCCTTATTCGGTTAAGGGTCAATGCTGCTCTTACATTATAATCACACTATGGGAACAAGTAGTCGGAAATTTCCAACTACTTGACTCTTTTTAGTTAAGGGTCTAATGCTACTCTTAGATTATAACCACACTATTGGAAGAAGTAGTCGGATATTTCCGACTACTTTTGACCCTTATTCAGTTAAGGGTATAATACCGCTCTTAGATTATAACCACACTATGGAAAAAGTAGTCGAAAATTTTCGACTACTTTTGAACCTTATTCAGTTATGGGTCTAATGCTACTCTTAGATTATAACCACACTATTGGAAGAAGTAGTCGAAAATTTCCGACTACTTTTGACCCTTTTCGCCTTATTCAGTTATGGGTCTAATGCTACTCTTAGATTATAACCACACTATTGGAAGAAGTAGTCGGAAATTTCTGACTACTTTTGACCCTTTTCGGTTAAGGGTCTAATGCTGCTCTCAGATTATAACCACACTATGGAAAAAGTAGTCTGAAATTTCCGACTACTTTTGAACCTTATTCGGTTAAGGGTCAATGCTGCTCTTACATTATAACCACACTATGGGAAGAAGTAGTCGGAAATTTCCAACTACTTGACTCTTTTTAGTTAAGGGTCTAATGCTACTCTTAGATTATAACCACACTATTGGAAGAAGTAGTCGGAAATTTCCGACTACTTTTGACCCTTATTCGGTTAAGGGTCAATGCTGCTCTTACATTATAACCACACCATGGGAAGAAGTAGTCAGAAATTTCCGACTACTTTTGACTCTTATTTGGTTAAGGGACTAATGGTACTAGTAGATTATAACCAGATTAGTTTAAGAAGTAGTTATATCTTTTTTACTTCCACCTTGTATACATGTATAGTGTTAAAACATGCATGCTGTATTGCATAAAGTATACTGTTTTTAATAAAATGTTTTTAGTATTTTGATTTTGTGTTTTTGGTAACAAAAACAGGTTATAAATATTTAGTGTACCATGTTTGAGTAGAATAGGAAGATTTAAGAGGGTATATCCAATAATTTACCAACAATCACCTACTTCAGAATATCTGAACTTAAAAAATTACGTGTTTTGTGTTCATTTTGTGCATTTTAAATGTATCCGGCGATGAGAGCAGTCACAAAAGGTCCCACGTTGATTATCATACACCATAGGGGAAACATATATGCTAAATCCGTTTTTGGCATATCTTGCCAAGGATGAAAGTTCAGTGGTCCAGCAGGACTTTCAGGGAAAATGAGGAAGGAAAACGAGGAAGGAAAACGAGGAGGAGTGGAATGAGTGGATTGATTTTCTACAGAGGTTCGGCTGCAATAGAATACCTAAGGCGGACGATTGCAAGCTACTCATTTCAGAGATCACCCATAACGAGCAGCTCCAGGCGAAAGTTGTCGCTCTACTCCAGGCGAAACCCTCCAACAATGGCGAGAGAGATTCCCACTCCTACCTTAAGCGTTACATTAGAGGGCTAGATGCAGAGCAATTATCCAAGGACCTGTATTTCATCACAAGAGCAAGCATGATATGTGTAGATACGGTTGATGTGATATTAACGCTGTTGGATGGAAATTATCGGCAACCTATAGCTCATACGTGTGGACCTTGTCTGGAGCTGCCGTCGACGTATGAAAAATTTCCGGAATTTAAACAGGAAACGAACATCATAATTTCCAGTTCATTTATTTGACTGCACTCAACAGTATACCATGGATCGACACCAAGACAATTACTCTAATGGAAATAGATTATCGGCAACCGGTGCCCACACGGTGGATTCAACGTAATTCCAGGCGTCCTTATTTTGGAGACGTTTTCCAGGGCGGTATTTCTCCATTCTTTTAGCCCAAACTTCAGCAACGAGAATTATTAACATTTTCTGTTATATGAGGAAGCGTTGTGGAAATAAGCAAATAAACAAACAAAACAGCACTCTTTCAATATCGGCTACTAATGGCAACGCAATCATTAATTAAGTATATTGTTACAAGCTCGTAAAAAGTAGCGTGATTGGTTTGATACGAGAAAATTTTAAAATTCAATCTTTTGCCTGGAATTATAATATTACCAGTACCTGTAATTATAACGAAGTCCACAAAATAATGATGTCTCGCCCATGGTACGTAATCCTAGAGAGTATCACATTCTGCATTCCTGCGCTAAAGTGTATAATGATCAGAAATCTAGCCCGAACTTGGGATTTCAAAGCATAATTATGCTGGATGTGGTCTGCTGTACCTTTAAAACCATCAATCATGTTACTATTACTTTGGTCTGTTTATTTGTTCTTCATGTCTAAGTTGTCAGCTGTTTAGTATTAGAAAGGAAACAATAAAATTGCAAACCCTGGGGCGGATCTAGTGTAAGGGTGAGGGGAACGTCATTCGTGGGCCGGTACGATCAGCAATGATTTTATTTCTTTTAAATTAAGGGTTCGATATAATGTTATAAGTACACTGATGGAGAAGACAAATATTTTTTTAGACCAAGTTTGAAGAACCTTGTATATATCCTCCCATGAATTTAATCATATCGTTACTGTTACGGTTACAGGTTTGAGCTTGGACTCGCTCTGATTAAAGGGGCTGTGTCACGGTAATAGACTACATTCACGTTCCGGGCCGGAAACAGCTATTTCCACCGATTTGGATATGAACTAACGAACCTCTCGGCCATGTGGGATGCTTAAAATCAAAGCAAATATGCGTAAATGACTAACAGACAGTGTATGTAAACAGTCTCCAGGGAAACTATTGAAAATCCTTTCAATCGAGCATTGAGAGAGGGAAGTGCTACTGTTTGTATCCAATTAATAGCCACCAACCGAGCGATTACTCGGTACATGCAGAGTACCATGACATAGCCCCTTTAAGATAATTTGTCTAATTCATGTTTGTCAATCAGTTCGACACTTTCCTTGATTTGCGTACCTACATATTACACAATTAAAAATCGTCTCAGCTGCGCCATGATCAGCTGATTTATAATCACTGCGTGTAAGTGTATTGTTCCTCATAAAAAAATCCTTTCACTAGACTATCTAGTTTCGACTTACAATAAGATCTCTAATGCTCTGGAAAATCCCACCTTAACCTTCATGATGGAACTAAATTACTAAATACGGATATGACAAGTCATAGAGATCTCTCGGTAAATACTGCTAATGTCTCTCTACCACTAGTCCATTACGTTTGTTGGGTCAAAATTATCCTTCCAGATCCTTTTGCTAGTAGTTAAGTTAGTCAGTACATAGGTCATTGCACGAGACGAAACTAGAGTGAAATAGCCTCATTCCAGTTTGATGGAGGGTCCAATTTTATCTTTGTAAAATACTCTCAAAAATGCATTTGACTGTTGATTCCCAGTTTTCGTGGATGAAAAGTCATATTTCGTTCTTGCCCAATTGATGTCCTCCTCGGAAACAGGGCACCTGTACTCATGTCCTCCTGTAAACAACAAAAACAACACAAAGCATGACCAGAGTGCGGTATTTTCTGAAACTTAGTTCGTCAGAACAAGTATGATATACGTGTATTTCTGGAAGAGGGCTTTCCTACGATGCAGAAAGCGAGGTTTGCAATGTTATAAGACCGTATTTTATTATTTGAGGAAATCTGTAGCCAGTATTTTAGTTGAATGATATATAGAATACAAAATCACGTACTTTTCCAAAAGGGGAAGGTGACACTGCCCTGAAATTGGCGTGTTGCAGACTCTGGAAAATGGATTGATGTTGTGTAAGTCATTTCTATATTGACAATTGTTGCCAGTGGATCGATCGGAGACGTAAGCTGAACTCTGTTTTCCATAATTCCTCAGTTAAGCTTGATCCTTTTCATGGCATTAAGCGATTTACTTCAAAGATCCCAAAGAAAGGAGCTAAGGGATCTCCAGTAAGGTCATTGCGTACACAAGTTTTATCTGATTTCAAACTGGTTTAAAGAGACCCGAGTAATCATGGAATCAAGAGAAATAAACCAACCCCTGCATTACATGTTATTGAGGAAAACATTGACAGTTTTCTCAAGCAGTGGAAATCAGTGGAGTACGAAGGCATGACACTCATTCCTAATTGTGGCATCGATGAAGTAGAGAAGTTGTTAGTTCATGTGAGTTAGGGCTGTATTTCTGAGATTGCACCCTCTGGAGGGCCAAACAGGAATGAAGGAATGCATAACGTTCTCAATAAAACACCGAAGAAATCAAGGCTTGGAATTCAGTTTGCTCTAGCACTTCTTGGGCTATTCTTCTCTGTGTGGAATGAGAAACAGCTATCAAAGGATAACAGCAATAATAAAATACGAATAACTCCACCAGTGATGGTGTCAGTTGATAAGCTGTTGGAGCTAAATGGAGTGAGGTGTATGTCAATGGACGGCGAGCAGACCTATGGGAGGCCGCTATGCTATCACACCATATGAGTAGCTGTGGCTCTAGAATAGAGCGGACATGGAAGTGTGGCCATGGTCATCTCAACAAGTGGTAATCGTCAGAAATTCTAGCTGTTAAACACAACAATACCACGTATGTCTGACTCTCTGCAAGCCGCAGCTATAATATCAGGGAACAGCTACAGCAAATACTCGCTCCTGGCTAAAGCTCTAAACTTGAACCTGATCAGCAGTTACACTTTTCTGAGATTTCAGAAACATTGTGCTGAGCCAGTGATCAAAGACATCTGGTCCAATATGTGCAATCCCATTAATGAGATCCTGAGGGAATATGATGACATGTGCCTTTGTGGCGATGGTGGGAATGACTCGCCAGGGATTCTGCCAGGTACTGTGTCTATACTCTCATGGAACGTGCTTCCAAAGTTGTAGTTGACTTTAAAGTGTTTGACAGTCGTGAAAGGAGGACAGCTCCATACCATGGAGAGTGACGGATGCTGGAGAGGATGGCAGATACCCTGCCCTTTAATGAGCTAGCAACTGATGTGTCTTAGACCATCATGAATCTGGTGTGGGTAACTCTTGTATATTTTACTTTTCTCCATCAAGTCACGATAATTTTGTTTATTGTGGCCCATTTAAGGGTTGTTGGTAGAAGCTGACAATCCATGGAAATTTCTATCGAAGTTTAGGGCTTAAAGATAGACAAGCGTTGCTTCTGGCTTAAATGTCGTGGCAATCCTTCGAAAGGACTGGAAACCAAAGCTCATACATTAAAAGGTAAGAAGGCCAACCTTGCGTGCGATTGCAAATAACTTTCAACAAAACAGTCATAAAGAATATTACCTTATTGGTTGTGGCTGTGAAATCAAGCTCTCCTAACAACGGAAATCACCAGCGTATGATTCAAAGCAAACGATTGATCATAAAGCCATAAAGCTTCCATCCATTTTCACGCATTCGCGCTGTCTGTTAATAATTCTTTGAAAGGCGCATTTACTTATATTTATAATCGCATCATGTTTTTATAATACATATGTTAATGTTTTTGGTGTAATAGTGGGTGACGTTTTAAAATAATATTGCTATTATTTCTTAGTACCTTCAAGGGTAGAAGAATATATCATAACAGGACACGACCAAATCACTGTTGATCCAGATCCAAATGAGATTTTCATTTCCAACATTCGCTTCTCTTAAAACGAGATTTTCACTTCTCTGGTTGATTTTCACTTTTTTCACTTCTCTGGTTTAAGGGACTTTTGCTACCTGTTTCGCGCGCAATTCACCGGTGGATTTTTCCACCGGTGACGTAAACAAAGCTGTCCAATAGAAATAGGGCATTTAGCCATGACCCGCCATCTTGAATCTCTCACATCGTAGAATCATAATGTCTTTAAACAAGATCGAGGACGCAATTGCCTTTGCTTTAGAGAAAGTTGGTTATACGACTTTAAGAGAAAGTCAGCGAAAGGCTGTTGAAGCCTATCTAGATGGGAAAGATGTGTTTATGTGTTCTCCGACGGGGTCGGGAAAGAGTCTTTGTTTCGAGATCGCCCCCTTCGTGTTCGACTGTTTGGCCTTCGGTGTCCAACAAGCTCGAAGTCAGGTCTTCATTAAGTCAGTTTGTATCATTATAGCGCCACTTATCTCACATACGAAGGATCAAGTTGCCTCGTTGAAGAAACGTGGTATTGCTGCAGCGTGCATCGGCCCAGAAAGTACTGCAACTGAACTCGATGACATCAAGAACGGCAAGTATAACGTGGTGTTTGGAAGCCCAGAAGCGCTTTTGAATTATCATAGAACAATCTTTCGAAGCGAGTACCTGAAAGATTTCATCAAAGCTGTATTTGTGGACGAAAGTCACTGCATTGCAAAGTGGTAAGAGTTTATCTTTTTTTCTAGTACATGTACATGTAGCTATCCTTCAGACTGCAATTTGCATTTATGGAATTGGGTAATTGTTGTTTATTGATGAATGGCAGGACAAAACAAGCTTATTCCTGTTTAGCATGCATCCAAAAAATATTATTAATCATATCTAGAAGTGGACATGAGGCATGAGCTTTGCAATTTACAAGTAACCTACATGTGTAGTTTGCAATACCAGGTACAGCCCAACATCAAACAATATTAATCAAAAACTTATTACAGTGGAACTTTAGATTTACCCAAGAGAAGCAATGTTTTCAAAATAACCAATGTTATTCTGTTAAATTTGGCAGAATGGCACAGCCAAACTAGACAAACTAAGGGGGTGTTTACATGATACTGGAACGAGTTTCATTCCAGATCGACTTTCTTTCTGGTACGAGTTTCATTCCATTTATTTACATGCAAGTAAGTGTAAGGGATGAGAATCAGACTGATGTGGAGCCCTCACTATCAAAAACCAGCATGAATACAAAAAGGGTAAACACGGATGGAGTAAAAGTCAAATACGCATGCATTACCCACCCAAGTCTGCTCGGTCACTTGATTTCGTTCCGGAATGAAAGTGATACCGCATTTACATGATACCGGTACAGATCTCATACTGGAATGAAACTTTCACATTTACATGATACCGGTACAGATCTCATACTGGAATGAAACTTTCGATACCTAACGATACAAGAACCAGAGTGAATTCATTCCAGGATGACTTCAGTTTTGTTCCAGTATCATGTACATTGTAAACAGAGGAACCAGAGTGAACTCATTCCGGAATGAAACTCGTTCCAGTATCATGTAAACTCCCCCTAAGATGCATCTAACATTTATGAAAGGCACTAGTTTGTTTATCATTTGTTCTCAACATAAATGACTTTATTTCAGGGGGAAAGACCAAGGAAGTACAGAAGCATTCAGGAGTGACTATGGCCGTCTGGGAGAGCTACGTTCCCTGCTGCGGAAGGAAGTGCCATTTGTGTCTTTAACTGCTACTGCAACCAGGCAAACAAAGATGATTATCATAAAGGATTTATGTATGAAGGACTGTGTAGAGGTATTAAGTGACCCAAATAGATCTCACACTCGTTACTCTGTTGTAGAGATTGATGCCACTGACTTACATGGATCATTCAGTTGGTTAATTGAAGAGTTGGAACAAAAGCAGCAGAACACAGCCAAAGTGATTGTATTCTGCAGAAGGAAAGAGCACATGAAAGAACTTTATGAAGTTTTTAGCCAATATGTAGGGGGCAAGGCATATTATACACCAACAGGAGAGGAGCCAAAAG
The DNA here is from genome assembly GCA_030867875.1 of Actinernus sp. WN-2022. Lineage (NCBI taxonomy): Eukaryota > Metazoa > Cnidaria > Anthozoa > Actiniaria > Actinernidae > Actinernus > Actinernus sp. WN-2022. Next base: position 36,366,091 of record JAOWCC010000936.1, on the reverse strand, counting down.
ATGACAGAAGCCGACTTTTTGCAATGTACCATAACAGAACTGACAAACTTGTGAAGGAAACTATTGAACGCGAATTCTGTAAAGCGGATGGGACTGTCCGAGTTCTTTTTTGCTCCATTGCATTTGGCATGGGTGTTAATGTCAAGAACATATTTCTTGATTTGCATTTGGGTCCATCAGGAGATCTAGATGATTATCTACAGGAAACTGGTCGTGTGGGGAGATTCCACTCAAATGAGCCATGCAGTACTCCTAAAATACAAGGGTTGTTGTAGAAGCAGAAACATCAGCAAAGACATGAGGAACTATGTAAAGAACACTACTGTATGTAGAAGAGAAATGCTCTTGAGCCATTTTTCATCTACTATTGAGAAGGAGAGGGTATTACATTGTTGTTGTGATGTTTGTGCCAAGGAATGCAGGTGCATGTGTTCATGTAGTGAGGAGTGCTGTTCATGTCAAGTATCATGCAACAAAGACAATACATGTAATTATTTATATCACAAAGATTGAGAAGCAGCTGAAGGGTGGCCAAAAACAGGGAAGTGATGTCAAAACAAAGGTCAGTCTGGTGCCACAAGAACTAATTGACGAGTACATTTCTTGGGTATGATATGCTCAGAACAAATGCACGACATCTTTGTTGGGGTTCAATTCTTGCGGTGCTTCAACACAAAATCTACCCATTTCTTCGTTTGGCTTCTGGGCGATCACACTAAAAAAAGAATTTGATGAAGGGAAATTCTGTTTTTGGCATTTGACTTATTCGAGCATCCGCCAATAATGCACCTATCCGGTATATCGTACTACAATTTTGAGAAAAACACTGATAACACTTGAATAACAAGAAGGCTCTTTGAAAACAAGAGAAGCGTAGGTGTGATAACAACCTTAAATTACGTCACATGCAGCCTAGGTTGTGCCCAGACAACTTATGAGCTCTGAATTTTGGCACAAAGGTAGCCTAAAATTTGAACTTTTACTCATGAATTACCTTTCTAAGCTGAAATCTTCTTTTATTGGAATGAACATTAGTCAGGGCTCATATGCATTTTAATTATTGTGAACATAACATAACTTGCCTTTGGTTTTAGCAAAACTTTGCTCGAGTTTTGGCTACTTGTGTGGTGCTCGTCGTGTTGAATAAATCAGGAGGCCTTCACCTCTCTTAAACCTTGCTTTTTTTGGACCCCATTTGGACTGCACTGACAAAGAATTCCATTGTTTTAGGGTTCTGGTTTGTATTGTTTCAGGGTTAGGCATTGTTTGCATAGCCAGTACTATTCCAGGATCCGAGGAGGTGAAGGCCGCCCCAAATAAATATCTGGGTAAGATTGTCATAAGGGCCCAGTGTCTGGCTGATTTTAAAGTTCAGTAAAACATACATTACATGCATGTTTAATATGCACGTTTCCAAAATGTATTGATAAGACTTGCATCTTTATTATCTCGATGAAGAATATATATATTTGAAATTTATAGAATGCAAGATGCAAATTAACTCACAAACAAGGAATAAAATAGACCTGAAAGTCATCGTAATACTGTTCTAAATTGATTTTATTTACTAGATTTAAAATTGGCATGATTAAAGCATTATGTTACAAACAAAATATTCTTACAAGCAGCCCAACCACTCAAACTAGCCTTTAGGAAAACGCCTGAGAGCCAGCTTAGCATTGCTGATGTTAAGAATATACCACGCGAAACTAGTTAGGGGCCAGCAGGGCTTGCACAGGTGTTCTTGAGGGTGGCTTACACTGGGATTTTACAACAGTCAATCCAAACATGCAATGTGGTTTTGAAATTATCTATGTTTATGTCCAAGCTAATGTAGCACGAAATGACTACTTGTACAAATATATCTGTATAATAACAGGGTAATAAGGGTATCAAAAACCAACATTAACAGTTCTGAAATTTGCCAATAAATATGAATGATCATTTCCTTTCCTGGCTATATTAGTCATCTCATGCTCTATCTGATATTGGCAGATAACGGTTAGCTCTGACCGACAAAAATCCTTCTATTTGATTACTGACCTTACTATTTATTCTACTTTGGCTTGTATTGCCATAGATAAGTAATAATAAAGAAACGAATTGGTTAATCTTTGAGTAACTAGCTGGTTTCTATACCCTGCAGGCAGTGGTCCCTCTGCGCCCTGCTTCTCCAGTTTCGCGCAGCACGATGCAGAGGGACCACTGCTTGCAGGGTATGGTTTCAACTAAACAGCTTTATCACTTTGGCTTTTTATAACTACTATTTATATTTTGTGATCTCTTTGAAAAATAACTTCCTTTTTTTTAGCTGCTCCTAAAACCCATGTACTGGCCATTGGCCGATTCATGAGAGTCTCTAGTTGCCCAAACAACACAAGAAGGAACTACCCCCCTATTTCCACAGCCAATTTGCCAAACCTCCAAATTATATAGCGATAGTATGTTGTTTTTCTGAAACTCTCCATGGTAAAATCAATTTCGTCAGCACGAAAGTCACACTTTGATTTGATGGTGACTTCTAAACTGTCCCTGGTCAAACAGATGTTGGAAAAGTAGTGGAGCAAAGTTATACATCTCACACGCTTGCAGCAAACATTTTCATTGTCTGTATCCATCTTTCGGCAGGGCTTGCTTCCTACGGGGGAGGGGGTTGTTGCCTACTCCAACCAGGCATTTTGCAAAGTCAAGGGCTTCCTTTCCTCATGGCAAGCAAATTGACCAGCATCTGGTCCTTCTTGTCAGCAACCAGGGAAACAACGAAAACCTGGGTAATTTCTTGAGTACTAATCAGTAACCAAAACATTTGAACGAGGACTCGTAAAGGGCAATTTCAGTATAATTCAACAAGTCTCTGGGCCACCATTTTTTATGGTAAATGTTGCTCCCTTAGCTCTGTTTCCAGTTCACTCTTCATAAAGTTGTACAAAATATTCAACTCACAAACATTATCCACTACAAACGGAAGGTTTACAGTCATAATAAATTTGTCCAATAGGAAAACAAGACCAAATATTGTTTTGCATGCCTACAGGCAAAAACGTTTGGCTTATTGGACTTTAAAAATATAATATTTTTTAGTATCAAGGCGCAGGTAGAGCAACCCCTGTGCTTGTTGTGACTTCTTTGGAAGGCTGACAAAACATAGATGGTCAAAATTAGTCCTCTGTTGAATTTATACCAAGCCTTAGAAGGCAGAGAGAGTCACTGACCGACCTTATTCTTGCATTTCGGCGATTATATCAGCATTGTTCACGGCAGCTATCGTTTGCCGCCTTACAAGGGCAAGTGAGTACGACTTCACTCTCCTGAAAGGAAGAAACAACATCCATATTTACTTCACTAAAAGCAAAGGGCCCACCGAGTTTGCTTAGCTTATGTTTTTACGAAATCTCCGAGTGTAAATGTTCTTGAATCTCACCTCAACTGGTTGTTGGCTCCATTCGCTCTGGATGATCTACGAGGCTCTCGTCCGCTATTGTCGACCCTTACGCGTTTAAATCCCCAAACATTAGGTTGCTTTCTCCTATCACACTCAGCCATTTTTTATAAGAAAAACGGAGATTTTAAAGGGAAAAAAATCTCTCGCTTCGGCAAAAGTTGCGTTGCGACCACTTTTAGTTGGCAAGACGCTAGATGTGTGAAAATCCCGGCAATGGACATTGGCGAATCAAAGCGCTGTACTTAAAAATAGCTTACTTTCAAGACAAAAACAAACACCCAGAGAGGTTCCCGGTTGGTTATGGGCCTTCTACGATGAATGTGCAACCAACCTTCTCCTGGGCATACATGCAATTTTTAACCTGAGAGTCACATAATTATTGGGCATTTCAATCACAAACATCTGCTTTAATTTTTTGCAGCTGTAACATCCTTACACTAAATACACACTTTATTGATTGTTCCCCAAGAAGTTTTTCAACAAACATTACAATATTAAAAATATATATAATGGCCAATACCAATTCTAAGATAATCTAAAGACTAATTTATAAAAATTACAATTGTAATAAGAGATGAATTAAAGATAAAATATGGTAAAATGCTGTTAATGCCGATATTTATTAAGTAAAAAGAAATCTGTCGCGCATACTTTTTTCAGCTTCCTTCTTAAAGCTACCAAGGGAAATTGTCTGTTTTTAATCCTTGTCTAGGTTATTCCATATTTTGACTGCTATAAAATTGAAAGTTCTTGTCCAGGCCCCGGTTGTTTGAAGCCCAATTAAGCTAATCCAGGATTAGATGCTAATCCTTGGTTAAATTTTCTAATCCAGGATTAGGTCGATTTAACCCTAGATTAACTAATCTAGGATTAACTCCAACTAAACAGGTTTTACCGGGTTTAGTATGTGACCATCCACGCGCGCTTGTCTAGTTTGTCGTTTTTACAAGAAATAAAAACATTGAAATATCGAGATATCGAGATACTGCTGTGTAGTAGGCTAGGGGAGAGTAACGTATTAAAAGCAAAATGACAGAGGTGAGCGAAGCAGACCCAGTCATGAGCAAATGCAATAGAAAAAGGAAATATATTTTTTCCGTCGCGGAAATCGCGGTAATAACAGAAAATGTCGGGGGGGAAATGGCCATCCTGCAATCAAAGTTTGCTACAACCATCACGAACAGAAGGAAGAACGAAATTTGGGAAGAGATAGCCTGGGCTGTAAAGGCCGTCGGAGTAGAAGTGCGTTCTGTTCAGGACGTAAAAGACAAGTGGAAAAATCTCCACAGCACGGCGAAAAAGGAGTTTTCAAATTTTCGCCTGAGTCTTCCAAGACCGGTGGCGGTCCGGCACCGAAAAAAAACCTATGGCAAGCGAGAGGATAATAGAACTGTATGTGGACACGCCAGGGTTTTCCTGTCTTAAAGGATTTGAATCAAGTTGGTATTAAAAGAGATTTAAATATTCATTGTCTGTCATTGACAAATTATTCATCGCACGCAAACACTTTTTCATCAATATAGAAGTACACTTTTAATCAAACGTTTCTAGTCAGCTAGATCTACATTAGAGCGCAATTTCTGTTGAATTTCCCGGAAATTTCAACAAGGTCTTTTGATTAGAAGTATCATGAAATACCTCAAACCTCCAGGTAAGTGAAACTCAGTTTTATAGTCGTGTCCGAATGAGTATTTTAGTCAATATCCGAAATGAGCTCGTACGGGAATTCAAGGAACTGACGGACTGTACAGTTGCAGCTATTAAATCTTTAAGCTTGTTTTATACTTTGTTTATAAGTGAACTCCCGTGTATGTCATTACTGTTTTTCCTGACCTAAAAAAAAGAATAAAACAATGGGTGGACGTTAAGGGGGAGGGGGGGAGGGGGTCTGACCTTAACGTCCGTTGTGCGTTAAGCGGGGCATTTCGAATATGTCGACGGCCCCTTACGATAACGATTCATTTGCAAGTCTTTGGTACTACATTATAAGGGAAACCCTTAAAAACAAGATAAGTACTTTATAGTCATTTGTTTTGCAGTTTGATTTTGGAGTAGTACCGTTCAGGCGTTATTTTTTTGTTTGGTTTGTAAGTTGATCAAATATGTACATCTTATTAATTATTCTTATGCATTGTTTTGACCGTTTCAGGGGATGCAGATCTTCCTGTAGAAGGAACTGCAGACTACTACTGACAAATACAGAGCCAATGCAATCTACTTGTGAGCCTGCAGAATCCATGAGCATGCAACTGCAACAACTTGGCCACGATATCACTCCTACTCCTAGTCCTATAAACAGAAGCCAAAATCACAACGAAAAAAGGCAAGGGCAAGCCACAAAAACAAAAAACAAAATAAGCTCTGATGATGTGTTCACAAACTGAGCCAATCATGGGAGCAAGCACAAACACAATGAGACAATCACAAACTTAAGTAATACATGATTAGTTTTACTTGAACCAATCATGAGGAAAATTAAACTCAATTGTCGATGAAGTGATGTTTAATAATAATAATAATAATACAAATATTTACAGAGGGTGCCACAATCACCCGAAGGTGTTTTTCATGAGGGCCCTCTACGCTAAGTAAACATAATATTAAAAACAAGTATACTTTAAAAAACACTGAAAAACTATAATAGAAACTACTTTAAGAATGCTAAAAAATCATAAAAAAGATTTACTAATGAAATATAACTATGCATAAACATTCCAAAAACCAAGTTTAAATTGAGCTAATGTGTTAGCTTGAGTAATTATAGAAGGTAAATTATTCCAATCTTTAATAAAATGGTAGCCAGTTCTCTGTTGTCCCCATTTAGTACGTGATGCAGGAAGTCTATACATGTTCCTATTTCTGGTGTTATAACAATGTACATCTGTTTGCGCGCCAAGATTATGGAACAGTCTTCCAGTAGATATTAGGAGAAGTGACTCTATTCAGACTTTTAAATATAAGCTAAAGACACATTTATTCAAATTAGCATTTTATTAATACATACAAGTGTTTTACATACAAGTTGTTTCAGCTGTAAATGAGTTCCCTAGATTTATCCTAGATATTGTACATTAGATTTCTATTTTTATTTTATTTTTACAACAATGTAAAGCGCATTCGGGCATGCAATGGAGAACGCGCTGTATAAATATATATTATTATTATTATTATTATTATTATCAGTGCCAAACCTATTATTAAACGTAAAGTCAACAGAGTCTTTTAAAGACTTGAAGACAAAGGTACATCGATGAAAATGTCTTCTAAACTCTAATGGCTTCCAGCTTAAAAGCTTTAAGGCCATTGAACTCGAGTCATCTCTCCGCAAGTTAAGGATCTCTTTAGCAGCTTTATTGTGAAGTACTTGGAGGGAACGCCTTAAAGTATCATTTGCTTTATCCCCCCCAAACAAGGTCTCCATAATCAAACAGCGGTAGAATAAGCGTATTGACGATTACTTCACGAGGTCTGGGGTAATAGGTGCTCAATTCTCCTTAACACGCTTAGCCTTTGCATTACTTTCTTTTGAAGTAGCTCAATGTGGTCGGACCAACTAGCAGTTTCCCCAATCACAACTCCGAGGTATTTGTACGTGCTGACTCTCTCAAGCTCGTCTTTGTCGATATTCAGCTGTACAGATCCAAATGCTTTGGTCCGTTGGGAAGATCCAGTGACCATGAACTGGGACTTTTTAGCGTTAATAGTAAGCCTATGCTTATTTAACCAGCCCTTTATACGAGAGAGGTCATCATTAAGCTTCTGTTGTAATTTACTTTCCATGGGTGCTGTGCAATAAACTGCTGTGTCGTGATGGTGTGATGGACCAAAACACGTTTGGTTTTAGTATAGCACTTGATTGGCTGATATTAAATTACAAAACATATTCCACAGCCAATAGAAAAGCTGAGCAAACACAAAACCAAAGCAATCACGGATTGCTTTCGACACTCAATCGAAATATGCTCTAAACCTGATTCGGATTGCCAGTCCAAGTGGGATCAGCTTGGACCAAGTCAGATCAGGTAAAATAACATCAAATTAAAGTATTAGACATTACTAAGGAGGTTTCACTTTTAGAAACTGTACTTCATGCTTCAAAGCCCTTGGAAACCATTCGCAGCCTGCGTGGTAGCCATGTTGAATTTGTTCACAGTGGTATCCCACTATGTCTAGCCTCGCTTTGGTGTGGGTAAAATCCAATCAACATGGCTGCCGCCCGTTCTGCAAAAGTTTTGAAGCATTTTAAAACATGAAGTAGAGTTTCAGTGTGAAACTCCTTTGAAATCTTGAAAACTTTAATTTGCAGTGAATTATATACGGTATGACAGTTTTAACTGGTTAGACCCAGTTGAACCTGGTCCGACTCGGACTGGCAGTCTGGTCCAACTTTTATAATTGTTTTTAATTAATTGTTATCAATATTTCATATTCTACAACATAAGGTTTAACTGGCCTGAAGCGGGGCGGTGTACATGTATTACGACTTATTCATGGAGAGCATTCCAGCTGAACAGAGATCCAGGTACGGAAAGCATGAATGCATCAAATGGCTGCAAAGTTTGCAATACCAAGTGATTTAACTACCATAATAAAGAAGCGATTAATTAATATGAGCATTTCAATACAATATCTCAGCATTCAACTCAATCTAATAACAATGTCGGTGAAATGATAATGCAGCTATGATGAAAGAAGCTGTGTGCGCTCTTTCAGATTGGTCAAGAAAAAAATCTCCATTCAGCTAGTTGGGTGAATAACTTTCATACCTTGAGTGGAAGGCCATTAAAAGGCATACATGTATTTTCACAAGGTGAGTTTTATCTCATTGTTTGTAATAACAACATCTCTTCATACATCATTAGGAGGCATTGTTTGCATTTATTGTTGCATGGAATTACCACTCACAAGGCTAAATCGTCATTGTTATTTTCTCTCTATCACACAATAGATAGCGAGTAGCTTTGGCCATCAGACTGCACTTTTCTTGTAAGAGTGGCTTTACTAGTCCCGTGAAATAATCTAATGGTCAGGATCTCATACCAGCAGTCAAATAGACACAAAAGAAAGCAATTGAATTAGTGTCTAATAGTGTCTAATATCTATTTCACAGGTTAAGTAATATCACTCTAGCACACTTGTTAAGTTGGTTTCTACTAATGATTAAAAAAGCTGGTACTTGTTTTTATTGAGTGAACATTATTCAATTTTTTTTTTATAGAATCGGGGCAAAGTAAGGCACTGCAAATATCCAGGATATATGAAGGGATGTGTGCCACAAGGGACCAAGTACGTCACACCCCCCCCCCCCCCCCCGAAATTTTGATTAAAAATACCAAAAGTCAGTTCACAGTAGCCTTTAAAAAAAACCGTCCTCAAAAGGGCACTTGGTCCCTTGTAGCACACAGCCCTTCATACGTTGTTGCGGTTGATACCGTCATTGAAGTGCAACATTACTTTTCAAAAAAATTTTATCCAACTTTGGATATAAATTAAAATAAAGTTTTAAATAGATAAATTGTGGTGCACTTTGAAGTACATCAAGGCTCCTTTCACATGCACATGGCGAGTTTTTATTTACATAGCCTAACAATTGTCAACAAATTACCTTTTATTTAGTGCAAACACAACTTTCAACACCAACCAAATGTTGTCCAGCCCAACAAAAGTCAGCTTTTTCTATTCTTACCTAGTTGTTTTCAAGCATATGCCTCAATTAAGTAACATTTTTGTCTCAAACTCTGTATTAAGAAATCTCATTTGGACTTAAATGAAATTGTTTAACATTTCTTTAGCAGAATTTCTAGTAGTGTGAACATGTTTACATCCACCAGATATGGTTAACTGGGACAAAAATAGTTGTAGGAAATCTTTGCAGATCCAAACAAAATCTCAGGCTTGTGCAGTATCTCAGGTTTGCAAGGTATATGGAACCATAGCTAATGTATTTACTATTTATCAAGTGACAAATGTGCAAAAGACTTTCCATTGAAAGAAATATTCAACAACTACTGGTAACATAGTTTCTTGCAAATATAAATATTTTAATCAGGAAGGGCCTTTAAGGAGGTAAATTATATATTGAGACTAAATTATTCATGTTACTTTAAATATGGCAGGACAAATATGTAAATAAAAACAGCTACATGTAACACTGACTTTCTCTTTGCAACAGTATCTATTTTTACTTCAATGCAGCAATTAATTTCAAAAGTCTGCATAGTAGCAAGTAGGTATGTAAAATATGAGAGTTCTAAACTATTCAGTGCTGTGAATAAAGAAAGAAAGGTAGCAACCGGTATTATCTGGAGTATACAGTGGCAAGTTTTGATTGCTTGTTTTGGTATGAGCTACAGTTCTTTCCTCAAGATTGCATTGTTGTCTAATACTGAACAAGCCATAATGACAGCAAAACGTTTACATTTGTAATATGATCTAAGAAAATCCTGCAATTTGGTTGTCTAATACGAGTGGTGTTTCCGGAAAGTAGTGGCATTTCAAGCTCCTAGGAGTGATTGTTCAAAATTACCAGAGGAAATTTTGGAATTATTGAACAAGCTGCACCGAAAACAAGTGGTTGGTAGGTGGTCAGACGTACAAGCTATTATGTCCTAAGTGTCGTCGAATTAATGCTATGTCGGTTTCTAGCTGTTAGTTAGCATTCTTGATTATTTATTTATTATCAACAATGCTGCCAGGCTTATGCAACCTATGTGATGACCAGGGCTAGTTTGAAGAACAAAGCAATAATTTTGAAATTTTAGTGTTTATTGGTGAGCAACGTTGGCCCTTGAATAAACGTACAGAATGTATAATACACATTATAAAATAGCATAGATTATGGGCATTTCCATATGAGAAAGGGAAAAAAATCCTTAAAATTAAAACAAATAATGAGAGGCTAAGATGCCCACATATAGGTAGAGCTATATTTGAATCATCCAAAAAATAATGACACATGACAAAATCTGCAACACCCTTAATCAGGGGGTCTCCAAGTAGGCAATTGCACTAATGACTGCTTTACTTTTAAAAACACATAAAAAAATATTTTCAAATTTTAACCTTATAAAGCTTGACAAAGGTCAAACCTTTTTGCTGTTTTAGGTGCTTGAAATACAAACTAACTTTTTCATCAAAAACTCATTCCTTGGCTAACAAGAAGCTGCACGCAGCTTGAACTCCGGCATAAAAATTGAAAAGTCGATACACGATAAAAGAAGATATATCATATTATAAGCCACAATTGATGAAACGCAATTTACATTTCGTAATGCTTACCTGCCAAATGACCAAAAAAATCAAATTGCTCTCATTTCTACGGTGGCCCATAGGGGACATGCTGCAAATAAGTCGAGTTGCTGCGAATATATAACGAGTTGCTGCAAATAAGTCGAGTTGCTGCAAACAAAACGCTGAGCTCTGCGTGCGCATTTGGCCGAGTAAGACTGGAATCCATCTGAGTGACCATTTTGGTTGACTTTGTATCCTGGCTAACACGTGAGTTGTCACTTCTCGATATATTTTCATAGTGATGATGCCCATCGTGTGGCACGAAAAATACTGTTGAGAACGCAAAATACTGTTCTTCACTAGACCAAGGTGCAAGAAATGCAACTACAAATGCAAAAAAAGTAACTTTTGAGGACTTTCAGCGAAAAAAGGAGAACAGGTCATCAAAGTTCCAGGTAGGAAAAGGTGTCAAGAAGGCAAAATTGGACATCTTGCAGGAAGTCACCATCCAAATTGGCCTAATGATCTCTAAAGATGGAGAATTAAAGCTCAAAAGAGTTTCTAACCTTACAATTAAAGTATCCCCTTCAGCAACCAAAGAACAACTCAAAGAGAAAGCCGTGGAGAAGCACAGTCGTTTCAATGGCGATGTGGTACGGTCGAACATATCTTGTGGTTACAAACTACTCTTTGCAGACAGGCAACTTGTTGAAAATATGTCCTGCAAAGAAGATGAGTTCATATTGAAAGCCTACAAAGAAGAATTGGGAAAGCCATATAGTCGGATAACATTATACTTAAGTACGAATTCCGATTACTTGGACCATCTTACATCTCGGGTGTTCAACGATGACAGCTGCAACGACGACCTTGAAAATTTCGATACCAGTAGCCCTAGCACAAGCACCATCAGCCCTAGCACCAGTACTCAGAGCACTAGCACGACAGGCACAAGCACTGTAAGTACTACACCATCTGTGATCGAGATTGATTTAGACAGTACACCATCAACTTTTGGAACAACTCAGTGCCCTATATGTTTTGAGAGATTCTGTGTTACAGAAATTGAAGACCATGCTGAGAATTGTTCATCTTGGTTGGTGGATAGGGGAATACTGTTATGCTCTAATTAGTTTGCCATTCTTGCCTACAGTTTGAGTGGAACTATGAATTAATTTACGTTCTATCTGTTATTACAGATAATGGCCCCCATTATCACAATTCGGGTGTGATCATATACCTTTCCCAAGTCAACGCTGTGTTTAACATCACTCTGAAAGCACCCAACTTCTTTGAAGCTGGAGAAGGGAGGTCTGCACTTGGTATCCACTTTGCGCACTTCTTTCAAAAGGTCATCAGATGGGTTCGGGTTGGCAACAACCTGACACAGGAGAGCAGTTTGCTGATATTAACGCTCACAAACATTAACGCGACTTAAATTAACGCGAATTTTAAAGATTCCCGTTAATTTCATGGAGCGTTAATTTCCTATAATAAGGTATGTATGGAGTCAAACCCCCATGATTTTGGTCATGGGGTTGGAGGCGGGGGACTACTGGCTATAACGATCAGTCCGGCGGAAAAAACCTTTCCTGGAAAAGCGTTATAACCGGGTTGTTTAACGAATCTTCGGCTATATAAACGAACATATTTAGGTCAATTGTGGCACTTCGTTATAAGAGATTTAATAAGGACTAAGGGTTGCGTTCCAGGGTCAGCTTCTGTCTTTGAAACACTTCTAAATGAACTTTTTATGCAAAAGGAAAACCTAGTTGCACAGGGTTCGCACAGTCATGGAATGCCAGGCGGCTGGAAAAGTCGTGGAATCTATGAAAATGACATAAGGACATGAAAAAGTCATGGAATTTCTGATTTATGCCCAAATTGTTTTTAAGCTGATGACTGGAAAGAAGAAACATTTAGGAACGTACATATACCATTGTTTTAGCATCAGATCTTTGGCTGGCCCGCCTCGGCTGCAAGGGTCATGGAATTTTATTTTTAGTCTTTGAAAAGTCATGGAAACATAATGGTTTTTTTTCGCAAGTTTCTGTGCGAACCCTGTTGCAGCAGTGTGTATCTCTGTTCGCAGTACGTATACTCCCCATCAGTGGCATAGGGATCGGGGAGGGGGGCAGTTGCCCCCTCCCCCACAAAGAAGAGAGTTCGACAGAAGTTATCAATGAAAATGTCCCAGAAGTCATCATCCCCCCCCCCCCTCCCCCAAATTTCCCTCAATTTTCAGGACCTCCCTACGCTCCTTCTCCCATAAGGCGGCAAACAAACAAGTCCTTGAATTATGGTTAAAGTGCAAGTATCTATTGTGTAACATTTCTGGCATTTAATTACTTTTCATGGATGAATCATAAGAGGAATCAACTCCCTCCCTAGAGAAAACTACTACAATAGAAGCCCGTAGGTTTTCATTGTGACATCACAAGATGAATCAATCCCGCAATTCGGGTAGCGTTTATTCTAGTTTAATTTCTGCTCCTGCCTCTCAAAGAAAACTAAGTTAGACAACTGAAGTATATCAGAAATAGAATTTGGGGCAAAAAGAGTTCATGTTGTTTTATGGCGATACTTGCACTTGCACTTGCATTTCATGTCCTTTTTTCTTGCCGGTTCATATTTCAAAACAGAAAACAACTTTACCCATCAAGATATGGCATTGATGCTTGGAGTTAGTCAGTGGACCGTGGAGAATAGAATGGCAGAATATGAAATGACGAATAGTGCTCGTTGTAGCAATATAAGTGACGAAATGCTGGAAACCTTTATTCAGCGCATAGTCACCAACTTTCCTAGATCTGGTAAGTTCCGCCGGATTTACTTCTAGTTTCACATTGAAAACCCTTAGTTTTTATTGCATTTTCATACTTGTGCGAGGAAGATAGAAATTCCGGTTTTATATGATAACTTATGATGAAGACACAACCGATGTTTGCGCACGTTTTGTTTATTAACCAGCTCTTTGACCATGTAAATAACGAAATTAGAAAACTAACTTCGCGAGTAACAAGAAATAGAGGGTATTGTTCACCCTGTATGAGATGCTGTTGGACCAAACGATTGTTACGATGCACGCGAATGTTTCCAGACATACAGATACTATACTTCCGGCTAAGTGGCATTCCAAAAAGTCCATAATTAGCAATTTAGCAATATAAACGTCACCGCACCACACTTGTCAGACGTTAGAAAACCGTGGTATATTGTAATACCGTTGAATTTGTGTTCTATTCCGTGGCCCTGTTATAGAAAACGGTTCCCTACTAGTTCTTTTTTATTTTCTTTCTGTTTCGTCGACTGTGCATTATAACTTGTATATAATTACAACAACGTTTATTTATTTGCACTTTGAAACATTCTAATATATTTTTGGAATGTGATTCACCTGGACGTATAGTATACATCAGTGTTAATCCAATAAATTCATAACAATATTAAAAATAGTAATGCAGGAACAACTATAGAACAATATGAAAAAAGAGTTTATAAGTATATTATGTCGTAATAACTTTGAATTAATCTACTATTTAACTAATAAAATTACCACTCATTTGATGTATGTTCTGATCATTCATGGGCAATTGTGTAACACAATTCACCTCTCTGAGATAAAGGGAATACGGATTATTATTATTTTACAATATGCCTTACAACGATGATTCTTTGTCTTTAACAGGTCTAAACACGATAGAAGGTTATTTGATTTCACAGGGTATCGGTGTCCAAACGCATCGATTAAGAAGTGCCGTTAAAAGGGTAGACCCAGTTGGTCGCAGACTGCGAGCCATCAATATAATTCGAAGGCGGGTTTTACAATGTTCGCTCACCACTGGCTCTTTGGCATATGGACGGAAATCACAAACTCATACGGTAAGAGTATAAGAAAAATCATTATGGGATAAATAATGATGGTGCTTCTGATGAATACAAAACTAAAGCGTCTGCCAGCAGTTTACGCGCTGTGCTTTAATAGCTCAGTATGATTTTGATATCAATCAACAAAAACTTGACTCAGCAAAACTAGCACGCCGGAAATGACAGCAACCAGAGCAATGACGTACAAACTTTAATACGTGCATGTTTTCTACGACTTTGTTTCTCTTGAAAGTGAGGGATTTCTCACCCCAGACAACGACAAGCACGTATTTTGCTTACATTTTGTTTACCAGCCCATAATTAACGAAATGCTAGCAAAGTTTGCAAGGTCTTGGCTAAACCATAGGATACGGACGGCAGGAAACAAGACACCCCTTCAGCTGTTCATTATGGGCATGCAACAAATTGGCGGCGAGGATGGAGTAGTTGCATCTGAGTACTTCGAAAACCTAAGAGATGTATGTATGCATGTGTCTGTATGTGTGTACATGTATGCGTGTATCTCAGTATATACAGCCCCGGCGGAAATTATAGGGAGATTTACCGCGTCCGTACCTCGTGCAATGACCGCGGTTTTTCCTCGGTAAACCTCGGTCATTTTTGCGGCTTTTGAAAACGCCGCGGTCATTCTTGGATGCGGCGCTAACCGAGGTCGTAACCGAGGTTTGGGATACAGTGTACATGTGTCAACTTGAACAAGTGAGATTGTGGCGAACTAGTCAGTGCCGTGAAGTGCTTTATTTGAAAGTTAAACACACAAACAAAAAACGACAGTACATCGAACTGTTAGCTTTATGGGAATAACTGGCGAATTAGTCAGCGCCGTGGAGTGCTTTATTTGAAGTTAAACATACAAACACAAACAAAAAACGACAGCACATCGAACTGTGAGCTTTACGGGAATAAACAGTGACGAACTAACCCTAACCCGTCAATTGTGAACTGTCAGCCAGACGCGTGTCTCATTTCTGACACAAATACCGCGGGGCGCAATTCATTTACATTTACGCGAACTGACTGGTGTTCCGATGCATTGAAGCTCTTTTAAGGTTACCGGATACCTTCAGGGTGCGTTTCCAGTCAAAATTATGTAGCGCCTCGAGGAAACATCGTAGATAAATCATTCATGTATCATTTTAAAGCTTATAAAATTGGCTACAAGA
Organism: Actinernus sp. WN-2022; assembly: GCA_030867875.1. Taxonomy (NCBI): domain Eukaryota; kingdom Metazoa; phylum Cnidaria; class Anthozoa; order Actiniaria; family Actinernidae; genus Actinernus; species Actinernus sp. WN-2022. Next base: position 36,350,368 of record JAOWCC010000936.1, on the reverse strand, counting down.
ATACATAAAAAGTTTTGAGTTCTTTGAAAATCTCGAATTTTCCGCCATCCAGTTTCACCGATCTGGTGAGATGGCTTTCAGAAGCTCCGACTCCGAAAATATTTTAAAGTTTAAAAATCTGTTTGCTTTGTCGTATTTCAGAGGAATCGTATTACAAAAGGGTGTCGGGGAATTTCAAAATTCGATTTAGTTCAAAAGTTATCATGCTTCCCGTTAAAAGGCGAAAAATAATCCGAGTAGATATGCGGGAAACGTCGTCAAGAGCTCTCTTTTTAGAATTTCCCAATTCCCCGACACCCTTTTGCAGCGGAGATATCAATTGACATCGTGTTATAATTTCGCACAAATCGAATAAATTCCCCTTGAGTGGGAGCTTTTTTAAAACTCTATTTTGATTGAAAATCGAAAGCGAGAAAATAGCACTTCAAAAAATTTACCCGTCTGTCGTGCGTGAATCTGAAGCCCCGCCTCTCCAACAATTAGCAAGCTCTTAGCCAATCATTTCTCATCACAGTTCAACTATCTGTCAAGATTTCCCGCCAATGTTGATTTCCGATCAAAGCTACACGCCGCATCGAGAAAATGTTTGTTCTCTTGTGTGACTTGAAAAATTATAGCGGTAAGAGTCGGCTGGTTTCCCAAGCTAGAAAAATGGGAAAGACAAAAAGACCTCGAGGGGCGAAGCCAAGGTGAACACCTATAGAGACGCACGCCTTCGATGCCAGCATAGTTAGTAGAGGAGACAGCGATTTGCAGGCGTCTGAAACTCCACGGCGAGATCGTGGTTCAACCGATTCAGGGTCACCGTCAGACTACGTTTCCATCTAAGCTTTCTTGGAAACAAATATTCTCTCGGCTGGTTCTTATCAATTCTTCTTTATGTTCAGATGTGGACCACTCGGCACTCTGTCTGAAAGTGAAAATACGAACGCTTGTCGGGTTTTGCGAGGACTCGTATTGGGCTTTGTAAATTGTAGTTGTATGCATTGTTTGGCCTCGTTTTGCTTTTCTTTTTTCTTTGTTTTTCAAGCTAAGGGCATCCTGCTTGCTTTTTGTAAGATATAAAGCCAACAACCGATGGAATTGTGGAATCGTGTGTGGAAAAACGTTCAATATACGTAAACATTGGTATATGAAATGAATTTAATGTGCTATAGCTATTCTCCACACCGTCGTTACGGGCGAGTGAGCACTTGTCATGTGCTTATTGATCTGCATGCTGCCAATCAAAAAGAACCTTTTACTTCCGGTTAAAAACTTCCTTTTGGTATTTCTCCGTTAATATATCTTTTTATTGAACGGAGTTTTTGGTATATGAGACACTACTGCTAAAACTACATTTCTGTGCAAGAAAAAAAAAATCCCATCTTTTTCGTTTTGAAGGTATCCGGTAACCTTAATTCAGAAGGAATTGCAATTTCCCAGTAGACGTTTTCTGATAAGAGTAAAGACGTTTTTGTACGTTTTCAATATGACAAACGTTACTTCAAAACTCTGTTGATGTTCTGTAAGTTTTCTGACACATTCACGCCTGACTGACACATTCACGCCTGACTGATTGCACGTGAAAATTAAGAGTTGAGATTTTAATACCTAACGCAAGCATTTACAATGATTTCTGCCGAAACCTTTTAATACTAGTAACAAGACAAGGATCTGCCGTAAATGTGAAACTACACTGAAGCAAAAGTTTATTTGGTGTTATGCTTTGCGCTCAGCGAGCGAGTCAAGCTTTGAAGCGGGCCACGCACCGCCGGTCTGGGAACTAAGCGAGCAGCCGTTGTTTTGTTTATTTTACGGCTCATAATATGGTCCAAATTTACTTGAAAACTTTATACAATGACTTTTACAAAGATCTTGGAGGCTGACGTGAAAATATTCGTTCATTTTCGCCGTAAAGCCCCGAAATACGCCGTTTAGCGTGCCGACTTTGAAGAAGTTTGTTTTAGAGTGACAAACAACGGCGCCGTTGAAGTCGTGAACCAGACGAAGAATAAAATGTTGATGTGTCTTAGCGAGCGGAGTCCGAGAAGTTAAAGGTTCTTTTAATGGCGGTTTAGCGTGCCGAGTTTGAAGAAGTTTGTTTTAGAGTGACCTACAACGGCGCCGTTGAAGTCGTGAACCAGACGAAGAATAAAATGTTGATGTGTCTTAGCGAGCGAAGTCCGAGAAGTTAAAGCTTTTTTTATTGCCGGTTTATCGTGCCGAGTTTGAAGAAGTTTGTTTCCAAACAACGGCGCCGTTGAAATCGTGAACCAGACGAAGAATAAAATGTTGATGTGTATTAATGATGTGTATAAATATTGAGAAGTTTTTAAACAGTGTCTGCCGAGTTTCAAGATACTTCTCTAGAAGGAAAATATCACTTGTGAAATATCAATTCACCAAAAGTGAAATTTCACTTTCCAAAAGAATTTTCATTTCGGCTCTGAGCCGCGGCAAGCGCCTCGGTTGATGACCTCAATATGCAAACCGCGGCGTTTTCAAAAACGCCGCGGTCACTTCTGCAATGACCTCGACAGAAAACCGCGACGCCGCGTCCAATGACCTAGGTTTTTCCGCGGTCGGATGTCCCTATAATTCCCGGCGGGACTGTATGTATAAAACCTGTTTGCATGTATGTAATACTTTTGTTGTCATTTGAGTTGAAAAACCGTAGCATTTGTATCGATTATCTTTTGTTATCGCTATTATTTATATGAGACGTTTCCGAATTGAAACAAGTCAATATACAAAATATTCAACTAAAGGAAGACGAAAAACTATTAAGTGGATAAAGATGAGTCATGGTTTCTTTCTCAGGAGCTGGAAGAGCAAGTTAAAAACATGCATAAGGGACAGCTCATTGTTTAACTTCCCCCAAACATTGCAGCCACCTTTAAATAATGACTGCTCCTATAACAATATGGCGGTCCCGATACCGATAGTTTCAACCATTATTGCTTGTTCAGTAAATTCAATTGCTGAAGAATTAGGCGTGATCATATATATGTGAATGAGCTATTAATAATTGTGACAAATATATACCTCAATAAGTCCACATTTAGCAAGGCCTGACTGAAACTGTAGTTAAAGAAAGGGCCAATACGCATTTTCAATTTCTTAAATTATATAACCATTTTACAAGAAATTATTTTACCTCATGTGTTGTAGATTCTTATGAGAACTTGACGAAAGTAATGCGTCACAAGAAAACAAACCAAGACAATTCTGAGCAAGCTGATCCAAAGCCAAAGCAAGTAAAGAGAAGCCAACTTAAGCAGAGGAGGGAAGATGAAGTGATACAGAAGAGAAAGAAACAAGGCAAAGAAACAAAAGAAGAGGAAACAGAGAAAAAGAGAAAAGAACAACAAAGGGAGGTTATGAGAAAAAAGAAAAAAGAACTAAAGAAAAAGAGAGGCAAAGAAAAGAACAGTTCCAGAAACTTCAAAACACATAGAATCAAAAGAAGCAATCAGAGGCTTCTGATATTGATGATGAATATCACAACCTATCTCTTTGGATGCAAGCACAGACAGTGAGCAAGAAGAAGTCAGTACTGCGACAAGAAAACATGGACGTACATCATCACAGCTAAGGTTGACACCAATTTCTTCTCAGCTTCCTGCACGCCCTGGTCGTACACCATCACAGCAGAACTTAATATTTAGTCACACATCATTGCAGCAAAGCTTTTCATCAAGTGCTTCTCTGTCTCTTGGAAACCATCATTGTTCATCGCAGCAAGGCTTTACTCCAATTCCTGCTACTCCACCCAGCACTGTACAAAATGTGACTGGATATCCAAATGAAGAATATGACATCACTCCCCTGCGTTCACGATCTCCTTTGACCGAAGAGTCTCCAATAAATCCACCACCAATTTTCAGACAGACATCAGAGACTCTATTGGCACACAGAAAAAGACGTCAAGAAGAGGAACATACATGTACCAACACACACTAGTGGATTGGCAAGAGGAGTACAGTAAGCTCCACAGAAAATATACTACATTAAAGGAGAAAGTGAGAATCCTGGAGCAATCAAGTCATGGGGGTGAGTATTCTAATTCACATTGTACAATCATCTTCAGTACAGTCTATTCATGTTCCACAGGCTGGGGTTTACAGTGACCAAGAAATGAATTAACATTTTAATATTATTATTGACATTTCATGGTTTTAAACTAAATGTTGTTAATAGAATTCAGATTGTTACTATAATTTTTTTATGACTAGTTTTTTGTTCTAACTACCGGTAGTTTATTTTATAGATTGACTTAGCATTTTTTAACCTACCTTGTAGTCACTGTGCCCACCCGACATCAAGGGGGCTAGAGACCCCCGACTCGGAACCGAGTTGCATGGATACTAGTCTCCTTTGCAACCATTTCTTAGGGTTGTCACGCAAACGCTACTAAGCTGGGGCTAGCATTTTCTGTATGGAGTGTGTTAATGTACTGTCGCCGAGGTGTGCAACGACAGTACAACGAGATCTACACAAAGAAATGGCGCGGATTTGACAGCATCCTGCAGACTAGTGAAAAACGAGCTCTTGCAATGTAATTAACTATGAAGAGTATTGAAATATTTAAACGCTTTAGTATATTCATTAGTTTCTATACGAGATATATCATCTTGATAACTTCCTTATAATTGACGAAACCGATGTAGTCTGCCATTCTGTCAATTTAGAATGACCAATTGCGAGAAACTTTCTCAATAAACAGGATTCAACTTCCAGACAACTGGTTCAATTGTACTCAAATAATCTGCTGACTTGAGAGACAATGAACATATGTGCAGACATTGTACTGCAAGCAAAATTCAAAAACGATCAATTACCTGTAACTCGCGAACAGGTATACGCACAGCTAGCATTCTGGTTAGCTGAAATTATTTTAACATTCTTGTTCTCTGTGAATAGCTACACAAAATAGCCAAAAGCTCTTTGACGTATCTAAGCTTTTCTCTACTTGATATCTTTTCAAAATCCTATTAACTGTTCATTCTGAAACTAAATGAGCGGCACCGTAGCCAGTTGCACTAGCATCACAATGAATTACCTCGGTACACGTAACCTATATACTGCCGAATATTGCAATGTAGATAACCCATTAAAAACATCAATATGCTGAAGCCAGAATTTAATTTCCATCTGAGAAGTCTCGAAAAAATTCGAGTAACACTTCTATAGCGAACGTGACAGAATTCTGAATTCCTGCAATGCAAAGGTTCATTGACTATCCGGCCTGCATCAAAAAGACGAATCACTAGCATTAATGAGCTAGATAATTCAGTTAGCTCTTAAAATTATTTCCAGCTATCAGCGGCGTTGTGAATATACACAATTGCTGAAATTCCTTCTGTTCTCCTTCTAGCAACAAAAGGCTTAAGCAATAGTAAATAGATAACACGCTGACGAGAATCCAAAAGTACGGTGGCCCACAAGGGCAATACAAAAATATATATGCCACTACAAAAATATAAGTCCCAGTACAAAAATGTTTCCCACTACAAAAATATAAGTCCCAGTACAAAAATGTTTCCCACTACAAAAATGTTTCCCATGCACTACAAAAGTTTCCCAGTACAAAAATGTTTCCCACTACAAAAGTTTCCCAGTACAGAAATGTTTCCCACTACCAAAATGTTTCCCAGTACAAAAATATATTCCATACATGGTGTATCTGCCTATCAATCATCGCGCACTCGCACAAAAGTGTGGAGCATGAAAAGCATGGCCGCTCGCATTCCAGGTTGTTACTGTCACAAGTGCGCAAATAGACTAGAAAGTACGTTTATGTATTGCCCTGAATGAATGTTTGAATGTTTTATTTGTTATAGCAGGCTAGTGTTTACAGCTTACAGCTGGTGGGGGCCTGCTTTTACTCCACACACACTCCCCACTACATTCATATATTCTGTACATACTACTCTCGACTCACCAGTTGATTTTTACGGAGGGAGGAAACCGGAGAACCCGGAGAAAACCCTCGGAGCATGGGAGAGAAACAACCACAAACTCAACTCACATGTGGCGCCGCGTCCGGGAATCGAACCCGGGCCACAGTGGTGAGAGGCGAGCGCCAACACGCTGCGCCACCCAGCTCCCCACATGTGGAGCAGAGGTTTTTCGTCGAGTTACTGGAAGTAACTCACCACGAACGTCCGTTGAGTCGACAAAGGATTTACCAGCATCGAAACAAACGAAGTCAAACTCAAAGTTTGATTTGCCAAGTTTCATTTCCTTCAAAGCCAAAAAGGAATCTGAAAGAAACTCCTTCTCCATAAGAAAGAAAACAAAGAAAAGGAAGATAGACGATAAAGAAGTTGTGATTCGAGTTGGAGTAATGAAGGATAAAGATACTATAAAGAGAGGAGAAAATCTCCCGTTAAAGGTACTTTCGTTTGCCACACCTGAAAACATCTTGCAAGCAGCCATCAAGAAGCACAGTACTTTCAACAAAAGGTTTGGTAACAAAGGCGAGTACCGTCTAGTCTATAAAGATGGTACTGAAGTGAAGTTTATTCCTGGAACTGAAGAGCCCTTTTCTTTATTCAGATATAAAGAGGAATCTGGTCTTGGCTTTGCCAGAATTGTCTTCTATTTACTTCCAGTTGGCGACATTTTTTATCAACTTAGAGAATCCCTTGAAAAGAAAGATTCCTCGTCAAGTTCCAATGAACCCAGTGCCAGTGGCAGTGACATCGAAATTAGTGATGATGATGATGACAAGAAACTGAAGCCAGTCGAATGGTTGCAGCCCATATCACACTGCTTCAGTCATACAGCAACACCCACACATATGACACAGTCGCAGTCAGTGGAAGAGTGTACTGGAACTGGAAGCACATACAATGACAATAGAGGTGGTGGATCGATAGTTGGGGCCAGGCACTCTGTATCTGCGTCTCCTCAATCGCTTTGCTTTTCTGGTTTCGCACCCTTCGCGGTCGAGTTCCCTAACAATTTCTTCAACTATGTTCCGCGGCACTTGAAAACCCTCTAGCCGTAGCGTATGCCAGATTGACCGGTATCCTCCCATGCAGCCGGGGCCGTCTAGTTCCTTTGAGATACGCTGTCGTACATTTCCAACATCATATAAGGGTAGTCTTCTTCGCAGCCCATAACCGTGTAGACGAGATTTCAGAGTCCGTTCACACATTTTGATACCGTGTTCTTTCAAAAGCAAATGAATAATGCTTTTATACTCATATCCTCTTGAAAAATAATACTCTATTAATTGTCTTTCTTCATCCAAAATGTTTGTACCGCAGAGAGGACAAAACTTACAGGTATTATCAAGGCCGTGAAATTCACATTGTGGACAGCTCGATACACCGTCCGCCATATTTGTTATATCCAACTTCCTTTAGCGATGGGCTTCCTGTGTATCAACCGAGGGAAACTGGTGACAAGCAGTCCACATTTTTTTGTACTGGGAAACATTTTTGTACTGGTACTTATATTTTTGTACTGGGACATATTTTTGTACTGGAATTTCTCATTTTTGTAGTGAGATTTATATTTTTGTAGTGAGATTTATATTTTTGTAGTGAGATTTATATTTTTGTAGTGGGATTTATATTTTTGTAGTGGGATTTATATTTTTGTAGTGGCATATATATTTTTGTAGTGGGATTTATATTTTTGTAGTGGCATATATATTTTTGTAGTCGAATTTATATTTTTGTAGTGGCATATATATTTTTGTATTGCCCTTGTGGGCCACCGTACAAAAGGCAGAACTCAAAACGAAATATCTTCGTTTCCTATCAAGGTCGTGATCCAAGCGAACCTTAAAGGGGCTCTGTCATGAACTGCGCATGTACGAGATTTGGTCATTTTAATGATATGCAAAAAAAACAGGAACGGATCTGAGAGTGAGACGGTACGGAGTCACTTCCCCGGAGAGACTAGCTTTCGCAGTCGATCTTTCGCGTGGTTGCTCTCAATTTTTATAGTTCTATTCAAAGTTTATCCTGTACTTGAAAGGAAGTTATGACTACTAGAATGGAGGCAATGGCTGTTACAGAGGATCAGGCCGATGTCGAACAAATTGCGGTGAGTTCATCGCGAGTAGTGAATACGGAATGTGTTGACTGTTGTTGTTTATAATTCCTCCGATCCCAGTTGAAATGAATCGAGTGTTTTCGAGGAGAATTGACCTTATTAACTAATCTGTTTTCATTTCCACTTTCAGGAAGAAAGAATTACTTGCCAATGCAAGAGTTCTTGCACCCAGAAACGAAGGCAACAGCCAAACAACCGTGCACGTGGTTGTCCTTGCAAAGGCATGTCTCTCGAATGCACGGCGGATTGCCAGTGTGGAACGCCAAGAAAACCCTGTAAAAATAAGGTAAATAAGTTTTATCTCAGTCATTTAGTCTTTTATATGTAGCTAGCGAACTAACACATCTGTTATCTTTGTATAGGGTGGAAACAGTGCTACACTAACTTCTCAACAGGAAAGACCAAGGTCAAGGAGAGCGCGAGCTACGACAGCACAAACGCCTCGGCTCCTTCAACACGAAACAACGGAAGAGAATAGAATCCGTGAAAATAATGAAGTCAGGGTACATTGTAGGTAAAATCTATTGAAGACGGATTTCTTGAAGACATACTGCTAGTAAAATTGGATCATGTCAAGTTTACGACTCCATCGATATTTGGGGATTTCGTCGTTCTCAAATGTTTGATTTTCGACTGATTCTCAATAGGAAATTTTAAACTGGACATGATCCGTAAAATTTCCTCAACGTGACCTTTTTTCCTCTTATATTTCCTCTTATGTCAACTTGTGTTATAACGTACATTGTGTGCAGTACAGCGGTAGCTTACTTTGTGCATTTGATACAAGCTGCAGCCCAAACTATGCTAGAGCAGATGCAGACTACCCACTCCACTTGCTTTTCAATAATTCATTTCTATTGTTTTCCATACAAAGCCTATACCAACACTAACCAGTGGACGGGGTATTTCTGCAACTACATGTAAGCAGTATTTTAATATCTATGAGCACATTTCTTTATTTGTTCTGTGCTTTGACAGCAAGTTTTCATACATTCTAGGACTTCGTTGGAACTCTGGACCAACCAATGATAAGGAAACTTTGTATTAGGAGCCTCAGAAGGGGACGAGGTAGTATGGACTACATAGCTTCCCTACTGATTGCCGAGGACGATCTAGATGAGCCAGACGATACCAGTGAAGGTAATGAATTTGCCATCCATGGAGATGTAGCTTTCACAATATCAGCTACAACTGCAGCTGTGGCAGGCACACCAGATCCTCAGCCTGACACAAGTACTCCCCCTCCTGATTGGTGTGTATGTGGTCTGTGCCATCCTATGCCTCAAGATTTGGAGAATAAGTGTTGCAAACAAAAAACATGCATCACATTGTCATCCCGGTTCACAAAGCTCTGCCTAGATCCTGACGTGTTAGAGCTATGCATCAAGAATAGGGCAGATATACGGAATGATCCCGAAGATAACAGCACAAGGTCATTTCGTAAAGCTGCATACAGACAATATATTTTAGCAAGGCATGGTTTCCTTGGCAAAGGCAACAGGCGTGTTTGCCCCTCGTGTGCTGTCTTGAAAATAAGAAGTAATTACCGTTCACTTACTGGAGTTTACATGGGCTATAGAGAGTCGTAAATAGTAACAGTGTTTGTACACTCAGACTATGTGCTATCTGCCTCGTAATTATTGTCTACATTGTATATGGATATGGTTTTCAGGCCATCAGTCTCAGGGGCTGGTCATTTATTATCTGCAAGGGGGGCTGGCCTGCGCATTTGGCCGAGTAAGACTGGTATCCATCTGAGAGTGGCCATTTTGGTTGACTTTGTATCCTGGCTAACACGTGAGTTGTCACTTCTCGACATATTTTCATAGTGATGATGTTTTGCCCATCGTATGGCACGAAAAATACTGTTGAGAACGCAAAATACTGTTCTTCTTGTGGGGCAAAACTATATCAAGGTGCAAGAAATGCAACTACAAATGCAAGAAAAAGTAACTTTTGAGGAGTTTCAGCGAAAAAAGGAGAACAGGTCATCAAAGTTCCAGGTGGGAAAAGGTGTCAAGAAGGCAAAACTGGACATCTTGCAGGAAGTCACCATCCAAATTGGCCTAATGATCTCTAAAGATGGAGAATTAAAGCTCAAAAGAGTTTCTAACCTTACAATTAAAGTATCCCCTTCAGCAACCAAAGAACAACTCAAAGAAAAAGCCGTGGAGAAGCACAGTCGTTTCAATGGCATCTTCCAGGTGATATCATATCTACTATCTGTAAGAACTTTTGGCAGCATACCACGATTCAGCGTTTGCAGCTAATCACAAAATTATTTTCATTGTACTTGAGCACTGATGTGGATCCAGGCCTCCGGGCTAACTTTGTACCTACAGACTTTCTGGAACTAAGTTCCAAAAGCATGAAGGTACTGTGCTGTGAAGACAAACCAAATGTGGTTTACCTGCTGGCAAAGTCCATTGGGGAAAGGCGGCCTGATAATAGTGGCACTAGAATGGCCATAGACAGGATGCCATTTGGCTTGATTGCGTATAATATTCGTTTCTTTGCCTCTGATGATGCATCAAATCTTCATCCATTACCGGATTATACTGAGTGGCAAACAACCATGTTTGCTCAGTTTGGTCATAAGTGGGACCGACTTCATCATGAGCCCATGTGGTCATATAATGAAGGGGAGAATGACGAGGGAGCAACAGAGCACAAAGTTATACTGGAGGAGGTAAAAGAATGGATAGAATAGCTAGAGTTGCCGAGTCAAGACTCGGTGGACGACATACATGTAATTCAAAGACAGGAGTACGATTTAAAGCTCATCGGAAAGAGTGATGTACTAGCAGCGGCAATCACAAAAACATTTGGAGCAGATGCAGTTCCAGTACTGGAAGAGGAAACCTGCATGGAAGAGGGCACAACATGTTTCAACTTTGTGGTCTGGTTTGTCTTCAAGTCAGCAGAAAGAATCTCTTGGTGGTTATGTTCATTCAGATGAAATAGCCAGGCAAGAAGGAGTTGTCCCTCAAGCAAGAAAAGTTCCAACAAAGAAAAGGGATCCAATGACTGTAAGTTAAATGGCTCTAAAAAGGCTGTAACTGCAACTCATTATTCTAAGTAGCCTTGTATTGTTTTTATTTTTGATAGCAAGTATTATATATTGACGGTCTTCTCAGTCAAAATAACGAGAATAAAAAACGATATTGGCATTATATAAACACAAGGGCAAAGGTATTTTTATATTATTTTGTGCTTTCCAGATTGTTCAACAATCAGCTTGACATTTTAAAATTATTGTTTTTGTTTTTGCAGGCAAAGGTGAATGTTGCTGGGCTATCTGCACGACAACTACAAAGGAAAATATGGAGAGGGTTTTGCACGCCCATACAGTGTACATTGTAGTAGGCAGTTGTATTCTTAATTAGCATATTTAAGTCCAAATAATGTTCAAATACATTAAATATTCCAACTGAGTACAAAACATCCTGTCAGGTCACCAATAATAAAGCACTGTTGTTAGCCATGCAATCACCTGCTTGGATTTTGTACTGTGCATGAAGTTGGAATATTAAATACAAAATGATGTTGCAGGTTATAACTGAATAATTATACTACTTCAAGCAGCTTGAAAGGGAGTTTGTACTTGTGTTGCATAACAATCTGCAATAGTGCTTGAATTTTCACGGGGCTCATTTGCATCAAAAGATTTTTTTAAATTCCCAAACAACCAAACCACTTCGAACACATAATTGTGATCTAGGATTAAGCTTGTGCTGTTTTCACCATTAAATAATGCAGGAGAATTCACCCTTTCAACACTTGCTTTAATCAAATTCTGTGTCAGATCAGGAAATGAAGGTATATTCTAGACCTGTCACTGCCATTGTCATATCTCTTGGCTGCCACAGCCCTGCCTGTAAAAGTTGAATTAGCCAAAAAACAAAACAGTAACATGTATCACATCATGTTATTTTTAAAGATTGCATATCTCTTACATCTACTGTTATTTGAAAAAAAAAGGCAAATTTAATATTAAAAATGACAACAAAATATCAGTGAAGCACAAACCTAATGTTTCTATTGTGATCTTAATTTTCATGAGACACCATCTCAAAATTAGGCGTAAGTAGGAAAACAAACAAAAAAGTACATAAATATATAGTGGTCATCACATTTCATAAAAATCGAACTGAAAATTACTGTCAATGTTCATAAATAAAATGTTACAGGACTAGAAGGATCGAAAATTATGTCGTCATTGATATTACAAATTTATGTTAACCACCAACATGTGCATTGGCCTAAAAAGGCCAAAGTAAACCAAATATGCAGTATTACAGTACAACAATACTTAACTTGTGAATTACACTACCTGGGTGGGTAGTTGAAAAGTATTTTTAATGTTATCCCTGTCTAAGGGATCAACATTGCTAACAGCAATATTTACTGAATAATCTCTAGAAAGGAGACTTACGAAATTAAGGAAGGCAAACATAAGTTGTTGCAACATAACCCTTAAGACTGGTTTTTTTCAGGATTTCTATGAGATTCCAGCCTTTTGATTAGTTGAGAGATTCTGACTTATAATGAAGTTATGTGTCACCAAATTTGATGGGGGTTAATAATTCAAAGGAAGAACTTGCAAAAGAAAATTATGTTCCTCATAGCACAATGAAGTTGCAGAGTCATATATTTGTTGGAATATATTGCAAAAATATATTTTATGATCATACGAGTATCAATTACACTGCTCATGCCCACAATGCATATGTTTGAACAGAAAAAAAATAGAAAAGTCTGTTGATCAGGTATTATTTAAATCTTATGGATATATTTAACCATGGCATTATAATAAAAACAATATTCACTTCAGTCTCGGTACATACCAGTAAATATTGGTGAATATTATTTAAATGTACATTCACTTCATCTTGGTAAATATTCACCAATATGCACTTTTACTTTAGGGAGTAATTAAATATAATTATTATAGTCGGATTATTTAACAGAACTACTGTATACCACTTGTGAATTAGTTTACTGGTGTAATAAAATGAGAAATTATATTGCAAAATAGTGTAGATCCTTCTTTTGTTTGTTTATAGTTAGGATCAGAAAGACCAAATGCTGAATTATAACATTATAGAATTGTATAGTGTTTCTGACATACATATAATTATATTCAGCATAGCCTGAATAGCACCCTATTGAGAGAGGGAGGTGGAAAAAGAAAAAAGGATGCGAGCCTCTACACATGCTATGATTAGAAAAAAACACCAGGGCCTGGTTGTTCAAAGCAAGGGTAAGCCACTAACTCGGGTCTAAACCGCTAGCCCGATGTTGAACTGTACATATTACAATTACAGATTTAGCGCTATCATAGGGATATGTTTCCCTTGCTTCGAACAATAATTGGGCCCAGTGTCTAGTCATTCAAAGAGTGGATAAACAACTATCCATCAAATAACACCCTATCCAGGAGATATTGAGTGTTAACCTAACTTACTAACTAGCTTATTTTGTACTGGATAGGAATGTCCGATGGGTAGCATTATTCACCTTTCGAACAACTGGACCAAAGGTGATAGAGTAAGTTGGATGCGCTCCACAACTGATCTGGAGTGGTTGTGATTTAGGCAGATCAGGGGTTTCTTCCCATCTTGTAAGAGGTACCATTGCACCATTATCAGGGTCGATCACAGTTTGATGCAAAAATATTGCCCTGGCTATTTCAAATTCTGATTTGTACCCTTTCCGGGCATTTGGCATTCCCTGTAAACCGACATAAATTATCTTTCTTCCACCACCAGCGTTCTACTTCTGTTGATTCCGATGCCTCTGACCCCCCAACTATATCGGGTGCATTGTGGATAAATGACTACCGATCGGGCTTCACCAAAAGTACCAGTTTACGAGATGTAGAGATATCAGACCGGTAGCCAGACCAAACGTTTAACCAAGGCTTTTTTTCTATATTAGATTTTAACAGATTTCCTATGTTAGATAATACATATTAGATTTATTTTCTAACACAAACTCTTAAAATGTGAAATAACGAAATTTATGTTTTGAAAGTAGAGTGAAAAAAAAACATTTTTCTGGGCGGCTGTTACCACCAAAAATACAGAACAGCCAAACGATCAATACAAAAGACAAATGATCCAACCTAAACACAAACGATCCAACTGCCGCTGTCGAAATGATCCAACTAATTTTCAAATGATCAATACAAAAGACGAATGATCCAACTCTATTATGTTAAATGGAAAAGACAAAACCGAAATGATCCAACCTAAACACAAACGATCCAACTGCCGCTGTCGAAATGATCCAACTAATTCTCAAATGATCAATACAAAAGACGAATGATCCAACTCCCCTATGTCGAATGGAAAAGACAAAACTGAAATGGTCCAACCTAAACACAAACGATCCAATGCAACGTAAACAGGATTGGTTTAGCGTGATGTCAAATGGTCAAAACAGTCGAATGGTCAAAGTCAAATGGTCAAAGTCAAATGGTCAACAGTCAAATGGAACAGTCGACAGGGGGGTCTCCATGACGTCACGCACTGCAAAATTGGCGGCAAAACAAAGCTGCCATGTTTGTCTCCTGAGTTGAATCTACCTGGACTGAACTAACAAATCTTCTACTAATCGATTCTGTAAGTGTTTATTGCTATTTTACATCCTGAGAAGTTGTCAATAATTGTTGTCATCAGCTTATTTCACTAGTAACCCAAATTAATTTAAAACTAAGACTTCTGGCTAAGAAAATAGGTCTTCCCGGTTGTAAAGGGGCTTGAAATCTATTATGATTCCTCTTAGACTTAGTTCTTAATTACATCATTGATTATAACACAAAAATATCCGAACATTTAACTTTCATTTGGAATATTCGGTCATGGTTCAGTTCAAAGAGAAATCAGACGCCTCTATATTACAGATTTCCGGCCTCGGACTATAAACCCATGCATACCTGGAGCCCATTGGCTCCTGCATGTGCATACCCCGTTCAAACTGCTACAAGTTCGCATCGAAATTTTCACCGGAACACAACAATTCACATATCTCATTGTTGAGAGCATTTGTAAATCCGCCTAAGCAGATGTTCTCAAGTGGAAAAGTACATGTATATGATTTTAAAAAAAAAACAGTTACATACTCTCTTTGTCAGTAGAAATGATCCACGAAATACTCACTCAACATCTTTATCGATCGCCACTGACATTAGACGTATTTTAAGGCTAAGAAGAAATTGAAAGGAAAAAACCTATACGTCAACGAGGACCTGACTCGCCAAAACCAACGGCTTCTAAAACAAACAAGAGAAGCATGCCGGGGTCAAGGTTATGTCTACACCGCCGATGGGTATATCTTCGTAAGGGTTAGGGATGATGATACTCCTCTAAGAATTCGTAAACTTGCCGATTTTTCCAACTAGCTAGTTTCTACGGCTGTTTATTACTCATCATATCCCAAGAGAGGGGAAAACATGTAAATTACTCTATGCAAAGGGTGATATCTAATTTTCAACAATAAATCTGTACCACTTATCAAAAAATAAAAATATATACACTATCATTTTCCTGGTACTGTAACTTATATGTACAAAGCATAATTTATCTATCGTGGAAAATGTAAGGGCACTAAGTGCCACAATAATGAGTTTACTTCATCTATCTGGTCGAAGTTATGTGACCATTTCAGCCCAACTCTAATATTGTAATGTCCTGAAAGACATTGTTAACAAACCTACACAGCAGGTATTGCCAGTAAGCAAAATTTAAGAATGGTCATGAGATAGAGTGACACAGTCAGGAGTCCATGATACACATTTTTGTTGAGTGTTCTCATTCAGCTACTTGAATACAACTCATGAAGCCGAGTACTGGAGTTATCGGTTCATTTTTAGAACTCCGATCCTGAACTGTCTCTGCAGCTTCTCTAATAAAGCAATTGCAGCTGAGCAGGTCTCCCAAGCAAGCTTTGTCAGTTTATTCCAGACATACTAAGTGGCATTCCAAAAAGTCCATAATTAGCAATATATAAACGTCACTGCACCACACTTGTCACAGACGTTACAACGATGATTCTCTGTCTTTAACAGGTCTAAAAACGATAGAAGGTTATTTAATTTCACAGGGTATCCGTGTCCAAAGGCATCGATTAAGAAGTGCCGTTAAAAGGGTAGACCCAGTAGGTCGCAGACTGCGAGCCATCAATATAATTCGAAGGCGGGTTTTACAATGTTCGCTCACCACTGGCTCTTTGGCATATGGACGGAAATCACAAACTCATACGGTAAGAGTATAAGAAAAATCATTATGAGATAAATAATGACGGTGCTTCTGATGAATACAAAACTAAAGCGTCTGCCAGCAGTTTACGCGCTGTGCTTTAATAGTTCAGTATGATTTTGATATCAATCAACAAAAACTTGACTCAGCAAAACTAGCACGCCGGAAATAACAGCAACCAGAGCAATGACGTACAAACTTTAATACGTGCATGTATTATAAGAGAAACGGGTTTTCAAAATGTTTATCGTTGCATACATATATTCTGTAGCATACAGACACATGTATTACGAGACAGTGAGTAGTCAGTTGTATGTTTGCAGTAAAATTGAATGATCGTCCGAATAAAACTGCTTCAGCGATCACTCGAACTATTTTTATATCAGTTTCCAAGGATATAATTACTATTAGTTGTCTAATTACAATATAATTTTTCCATAGCTGGAGATTTGTGATCCACGGTTGCATTGATGGGCACAGTCGTGCGATAGTCTATCATTCCTGCAGAACAGACAACAAGTCAGCAACACTGTTAGAACTTTTCAAAGAAGCGGTTTCCCAATGGGGCTTGCCTTCACGTGTCAAAGGAGATATGGGCGTGGAAAACAGCGATGTGGCTTATTACATGCTAAGCCAGAAGGCAAGAGGACCGGGAAGAGGAAGTTACATAACCGGGCGAAGTGTCCATCACTCACAAACTATATGTTTATCAGATAGTTATTTCTGTTTTCTACGACCTCTTTGTTTCTCTTGAAAGTGAGGGATTTCTCACCCCAGACAACGACAAGCACGTATTTTGCTTACATTTTGTTTACCAGCCCATAATTAACGAAATGCTAGCAAAGTTTGCAAGGTCTTGGCTAAACCATAAGATACGGACGGCAGGAAACAAGACACCCCTTCAGCTGTTCATTATGGGCATGCAACAAATTGGCGGCGAGGATGGAGTAGTTGCATCTGAGTACTTCGAAAACCTAAGAGATGTATGTATGCATGTGTCTGTATGTGTGTACATGTATGCGTGTATCTCAGTATATATGTATAAAACCTGTATGCATGTATGTAATACTTTTGTTGTCATTTGAGTTGAAAAACCGTAGCATTTGTATTGATTATCTTTTGTTATCGCTATTATTTATAAGAGACGTTTCCGAATTGAAACAAGTCAATGTTAAAAAATATTCAACTAAAGGAAGACGAAAAACTATTAAGTGGATAAAGATGAGTCATGGTTTCTTTCTCAGGAGCTGGAAGAGCAAGTTAAAAACATGCATAAGGGACAGCTCATTGTTTAACTTCCCCCAAACATTGCAGCCACCTATAAATAATGACTGCTCCTATAACAATATGGCGATCCCGATACCGATAGTTTCAACCATTATTGCTTGTTCAGTAAATTCAATTGCTGAAGAATTAGGCGTGATCATATATATGAGTGTATGAGCTATTAATAATTGTGACAAATATATACCTCAATAAGTCCACATTTAGCAAGGCCTTACTGAAACTGTAGTTTAAGAAAGGGCCAATACGCATTTTCAATTTCTTAAATTATATTAACATTTACAAGAATTTATTTTACCTCATGTGTTGTAGATTCTGATCAGAACTTGACGAAAGTAATGCGTCACAAGAAAACAAACCAAGACAATTCTGAGCAAGCTGATCCAAAGCCAAAGCAAGTAAAGAGAAGCCAACTTAAGCAGAGGAGGAAATATGAAGTGATACAGAAGAGAAAGAAACAAGGCAAAGAAACAAAAGAAGAGGAAACAGAGAAAAAGAGAAAAGAACAACAAAGGGAGGTTATGAGAAAAAAGAAAGAAGAACTAAAGAAAAAGAGAGGCAAAGAAAAGAGCAGTTCCAGAAACTTCAAAACACATAGAATGAAAAGAAGCAATCAGAGGCTTCTGATATTGATGATAAATATCAACCTATCTCTTTGGATGCAAGCACAGACAGTGAGCAAGAAGAAGTCAGTACTGCGACAAGAAAACATACCAGCAACAGTGGCCAGTATTTAAAGACATCGGCCTTAGCACACCCTGGTCGTACACAATCACAGCAGAGCTTAGCACCAAGGACAGAAGGAACGAAAAAGAGAGAGGCTCCACAACAGCAAACAATCGAGCAGTTCCAGAAACTTCAAAACACATGGAATGAAATTAAGGATCAATCAGAGGCTTCTGATAATGATGATGACTATCAACCTATCTCTTTGGATGCAAGCACAGACAGTGAGCAAGAAGAAATCAGTACTGCAACCAGAAAGCATGTAAGCAAGAGTGGCAAGTATTCAAGGGCATTGGCCTTAGCACACCCTGGTCATACACCATCACAGCAAGGCTCAACACCTGGTCGTACATCATCACAGCTAAGGTTGACACCAATTTCTTCTCAGCCTCCTGCACGCCCTGGTCGTACACCATCACAGCACAACTTAATATTTAGTCACACATCATTGCAGCAAAGCTTTTCATCAAGTGCTTCTCTGTCTCCTGGAAACCATCATTGTCCATCGCAGCAAGGCTTCCCCCAATAAACATGATTAAAAGGAATTCTTTGAACATAGAGTCCTTTACTTCCATACACAATGAAGTCACACCATCTTGCCCCCGTTATGGCCATTTGTCCCTGTACTTGAGCATAATATTGATGATCCTCCTTCAACCTGCAATCATTGTCACTCAGTTTTTCCATAAACAAATTAGAGTCTGAGCATGCATCCAAGGGAGTGACATTGTATTTTGTGTATGGACATTTCACCTCGTCAAGACCAAAGTGATCTACACAGCCTGAATCAATCACTTTACCATCTGAAGAGGCTCCAAGAATCGGATAGCCTTCAGAGACAACAAAGCCACTAGATAACACTTGAATAGGTGTTCTCCTATTGTGCATAAAGTTTCCATACTGCTGTAGAGCAACTGGTTCGAACTTCTTTCCATGCTCTAAATACCTTGAAGAAATTGATTTGGGTGCATGAGTGTGTCTGCAAATGTCTCATTGTTTCGTTTGCGTCCTGAAATAAAAAAAAATTGTGAAGATGTAAATCTGTATTTGCGCTCATCTTTCCACTTGTTACAGTCTGCTTGTTGTTTTGTTTCTGTTTCAATTAGGTTTATTCCATCTTTGTCTAGTCGTAGTTTGTCTATTACCCTCATTTCATATTCATTTAAACCGTCTGGAAGGGTCATTTCCTCTATATGCCTTAGAGGGAACTCTGGATAGGACTGTGACCCTCCAATCAAAACAAGGAGTCTGGGAACAGATTCAATATCTGCTATTGCTTTAAAGTTCGATTCGGTAAATCCAACTTGGTATGATAAATACGATCCAATTTGGCATTTACCAAATTCAGTGTCAACAGTTGGTTGGATAATATCTCCAGATGCCATTTGTGCTAAACCCATGTTGGAATCAATCAATTTCAGATCATCGCGGGTTCGATTTCCAAACGCGGAGTTAAATGTGAATTGAAGTTTTTGTTGGGGATTCTCTCTTTAGTTGTTTCAAGGGGTTTTCTCAGGATTTTCCTTTTTTTTTTTTTTTTTTCCCACTCTGTAATAAAGCTACAGTCCTTAAAGACCCCTTTCTGGTCTACCTCGGTGTCACATGAAATTTGCACTCCCCGGTGCTAGGACTTCGGTTTGCAAACCGGAGTTCGGTAACTACACCCGCATTGATCAGTTTACACTGTGTCTAACTCGAAAACCTGACGGTTAATTTAGATGCATTTGTGACATCCCACATCGATTACTGCAATTCTCTATTGTATGGGATTCCAAAATACCAATCTGACCGTCTACAGAAAGTGCTTAATGCGGCAGCTCGAGTCGTTTGTCTTGTACCTAAATTTGCTCACATTACTCCAACACTGATGAAACTCCACTGGTTATCTGTAAGAGAACGTGTGACTTTCAAGATCCTTTTGATTGTTTACAAGGCTCTTCATGGGCTAGCTCCACAATACATCTGTGAACTCTTAAATCGAAAAAAAGATGATCGCTACGCGCTGAGATCCGCCAAGCAGGATCTCCTTGCTGTACCTACGACACACCGGAAGACGTTTGGTGATCGTGCTTTTGCTAGGGCCGGCCCCATCCTATGGAAAGTTTTACCTTCTGCATAGTATTAGTATAGTAATTTATTACTTTATTTTAGAATTTTGTTAGTAGTTTATAGTTATTTTATTATAGTATTTACCATTAGTATTTTTTAGTATTGATATATATATATTAACGATTTTAACAGCGCTTTAGAATATTTATAGTTTTAGCGCTATATAAATACTATAATTATTATATTATTATGCTAGATATTTCCTATATTATATATTTAGCCTATTTACAACTTTTTTTCCCTACCACTTTTTCTAAACTCTAAATATAATTTTCCTGTTAACTTTGTAAATAACTGTGAAGTGTGAATAAAGTATTGTATTGTATTGTACACACAAACTTCTTCAACAAGTTGGTTATTCAGGGCAATATGTACATTGAAAGCTGAAAGAGCATCGAGTTCCGAGTTTTCCATGGTTTCATTTATTTTCTTTTTCTATAAAAACCGAACTCATTTGCTAAAAAAGATTTTAAAACAAAGTGTAAATCTACATCTACACGCAGTCTTCGTAATGCATATAAAGCATCTAAAATTGTAGATATCCTGTGTGCAAAATGCAAGGTTCAAAACTTTTTATAATATCGCCGCCTCTTGAGTTCGACTTTTTTTTAACATATCGAGGCAACAAAAGCTGGAAGTAGTAGACAGTATTCAAAACTTAACTACGAAATTGTAGCTCGGAGTTTGGGTTAAACTATAAATAACCATATCTCAGCATTCAATTAATTCGGTTTTGATTTTAAAGAGTTTATAATTTCAGGCAAATTGTAAGAATTATTTTAACATTCCCGCCTTTGATTTATGGGGTCGGTACTTTGCGACAGCCTTTCAATTAGTGATCTATTCAGTGGCCCGTTATTCACGAGCGCACAAGCGCTGCAAAGCGTAATCTGTTTACAAAGCAAAATAAACATAACTTCAAGGGTTAAGAAACCGCTAGCTACGTAACTATCGAATACCCTGACATATCCAAGGTCCTTGTCTAGAAAAGTGGCCCGCGACTCGGGGAGTACAAATGTAAGAACATTACATGAACCATCGGTGCTCAATTAAAATCACCTTAGAGTACGCATGCGTTGCATTTCTTACTCTAATCCCGACCAGGAGCGTCCATATATACTATATTCGTGAGTCAGCATATGACGGATTGAGCTATTTTTAGAATATGTTTCCTGGGTAACTGCCTTCTGACTCCACTGCGATCCGTGCATGCTTGCCGTAATTATCGAGATTAAGAAAGATTGTTCTTTAATGTGATTTACTAACACTGTATTGTCCTGACTATGGTTTGATTGGATCACGAGAACTCCCGTGAGATATGTTCTAAATATAGCTCAATCCGGTCATACGCTGACTCAGAGACCTAGTATGGGAGGTAGATGCTCCTGGTAATGGGCTCCTGTCACGACCTATTTTCAGGGAAAGAAAAGAGAAAAATGTCACCCGATCCTGGGTGAGAAATCATGACCTTGAACATAAGTCATTCCCAGATCGATTGTGGTCTTTACATTGTAACTCTTGTTTATTATTCAGCTATATTAATGATTTGGCGCATGCGTACTTTACTGCACGTGCTAAATAGTAATTGGAATTGCAAATATGAGCAAATTAAATTTTTAAATGCCACAATCCATTTCGGTCTGGAAATGGCCTTGCTATGACTTATGGTCAACGTTAATTCCTAATTAGAATGGGCATTACTGTTTAGCAAGAAACCTTCTTTTTTGTCTGAACCTACGAACCTCGCACACACGTGGGTTGCTTGAAATCAAAACAAAAATGCAAAACAAACGCCAAACTGCGTGCAGATTTATCTATACAAGGAAAACATTGCACGCATCGAGAGAGGGGACTTAAACTGTCTGTAGCCCATTGACTCCACAAGCCTTGCGCAATACCGTGGAATAGCTCCTTTAATAATTCCACTCAATTCTTATTATTTTTCACTCCTCAAAGAAACCTTCCATGACGTAAACATAACATTCGTTCGAAAACGTTTCTTATTAATCTTAACCTATGTATTATTTCTTTCAGTACATGGTTTTTCACCCTCGAGGATGCCAATGCCACCCAAGGCATGTGCCAGCTCCATGACATAGCGCTTAACCGCTACATCATGGAGCTGACAGACGATTTCAAAAGCCAAGGCCAGGCAAACGTGGCAGGAAAGGTAGCAGCTTCCTGCCATGGCCTAAATGAAGATGTTTGGGTATTGAATGACCAAGCTCAAATTGACAGATTTGGGAACCAACTAACCCAAGACAACACCAAGTTCGTTTGGCTCGGTAATTTCATTACAAGGGCCTGTGTTGTTCCACAAATGTACTGTAGTAACATTGCCACTCCATTGGATCAAGCTGCACTTCCCAAAGTTCTCAAGTCCTTTGGGAAATGTCTAGGTAAACAAGGTTGAAAAGACAGAGCTAGGGGAATTATCAATGCATTTAACGGAAACGATCCACGTTTTTCAGCATGTCGATATCTACTACCTCGAAATTAGTCAAACTCAAATTTTAGAGTTACATCTTCTACGAAAGCCATGATACAGCCATCAAAGTCGGAATATTTGAGACGTACCTTTTATGGCTGGGGCAAGTTACTCTCAAATTTAACGAAGCATTTTAACTAATTAAATTCGATGTGCGGCTGTTATAAGTCGATATCGAAATGTTGAAAACATTGTGGAAGGGGTTTATGCTAATAACAAAAAAAGTATAAAGGATGAAATCGACTTGCATGCGAAATCATAACTAAGAGTCAAAGGCCCGCCTCCTAGTTAGCTCAGCGTCTGACGTGCGGGAGGTGGCATTGACGGTACATGTATAAAAGTGTGCTGCCTTTTGTGAAATAATTCCGACATTTATTTTGCGGGTCGTTGTCGGGTAAAGTGTGATACCACCTAATGGCATTCTAGTGGGCAGCACTTTCAAACTCCTTGAAGCTATCAAACGCAAATATTCCAGGTATGATTTTGACGTGTGGTGTTATTATAATTGATTTTGGCATGCTGTATTATTATAATCGAAACGGCTTTGAAAATACAGATACCATTCTCCCCTTCCAAAAACCAATGGGTCGTATTATTTATGGTTTGTACTTTTTGTATGGCAAACTTTCTTCACTTTGGTGTAAATTGTACGTTTTTGTCATCTGAAATGTGTTTATTTTTCTTACTCTTTTATTTTCAGTGAACAACTTTGTCTCTGCATTCTTTTATGTTGCCGCTGGGTGTGATGCTAACACATTATGAAAATGTCCTCGATAAATTCCAACAGTGTCCAACCCCCTTGGCTGTTGGGCTAAAGGGCACTGGAAAAAGTCTCTAGTTGGTCTTCAAAGGAAGAATGTAGTTGGAAAGCAGAGGCCTCCTTATACTGCTCCAAATCCTCATTCCATTACATCTACGATGATCCAGAAAACATAGCGGAAGCTAAGAGGCTGATAAATAGTACCTTCAATGGTCAACTAAGAGTCACGTCGAGAATGAAATCCACCCCTAGAACGGGGTGTATGTTCACCATCATCGAGTCTAGGTTGTCGAACCTTCTCAAATATTTTCAGTATGTATGCCAGGTCGATCAGAGAATGAATGATGAATATCTTTAATCGCCTTTAATACAAAGCAACTACTACAGTATAAATACAAACACAAATTTTCGCAAAACACAAAAAAAGCCGTATGCTTGTTTGCTATTTATTGGAGCAGGTAGAACAACTCTAAGGCCCGTTTCAGACGCCGGACTTTCCATGCGCCGAACCTAATGGGATCAAAAGAAGCCGCCTAATTATCTTTTGTTTTAATTACGATCGGCGTCTGAAACGGACCTAAAGACATGGCAGTCCCCCCCCCCCCCCCCCTGCTCTTTTGTTACCAGCAAATGTCGAATGTTATGCTTAATGTTTAGCAAATTAATTAGCATTTTATACGTTTGAAGTTTAAGCTATAAGACAAAGCTTACGAGATCACTCAGGGTGTTGAAATGTTTAGTGTTAGAAATCAAAATGCCGCAAAAAAACTGTTTTACTCGGTCATTAATCCTAAACCAGCAGTGGCACATGTGGTAGCTAAGTTTATTTATGAGGGTTTAAATCGTAATGTTCGCAATATGTACAACACATTATTACAAATTTGCCTTTTAACAATAACTTTATTGGGTACACAGTTTACAAGGTGCCAATAAAATAATGTCTGTCTGTATGTATGAAAGAAATTTGGGCCTAAAGGCATTTCTTGTGTGTAAACTAATTTTGTAGCCCCTGGGGAGTGGTATAGAATTTAATTTGACATAAATGTTGTTTATTGATTTTATAAAATAAAACGATGAGGAGCTACGGCTTTTAGCCAATCAGCATGCACGTTCTATTAAAGTAATTTTATAAATATTGAAACAGGAAACTATACACTTATTCTGTGGTAATATTGTTGTACAAATTGAAGGGCTAGGTGCCACAAGGGCCTAAGTGACCCGCTGATCACACTCTAAATTATCCTTCAAGTTCTTTGTTTCTAAGGGAGAATTTAGAATGCGATCAGGAGTCACTTAGGCCCTTGTGGCACACAGCCCTTCAATTGTATTCTGACAAGTTTATGACAAACTTTATTGTGTGCTTGCTTGCCCAAGACTGAGAAAAAAGCTTAATAGTGACAGTGATTTAACTAACGAAAGGCACACATTGCACATAGCATAAAGCAGTTGTAAATGTTGTGGTACACCGAAGCTATTCCAATAGCCGTAGTGGAATGACACCACAAGCATTTCACCGTTGAAATTAAAACTTCAGCACTACTCCCGTCGGAAAATTCCCTTTTTAATAATTTGTTCTTCTCCATTACAACTCCTTCACTATTCATGCGGTTGAACAAATAAACCGCCTTTCGTTTATCAGTTATAGTTATTATAGTACGAGCTCGAGTACGTTTTGATGTGTGTCCCAAGCTATTATGCTCGATGATATGCTTCGAAATAATCTCGAATACCTCCCTGGACACTTCATGCGATAAATCACAGAAATAAGGTGATGCTGAGGTAGGCGAGGACCTTAGCCGGCGGATAACACTGTTGCGGATCTTTACAATAATTATGGGTCATTGGCCAAATATCCACAATTTTGTAGCAGTCATTATTCACAGCTGACGTACCATCATGCTTTCTCCATAAGACAGTCCAGCTCTTTGAAAACGTTATTTATAAATAACTCATCGTTTTCCCCCTTTGCTTTCACTGATAACTTCCACCCAAGCAAAGTTACATGGACTGCTACACAGCACACAGCCAGCGGCAACAGCTGTAGCACCGTCGACATCGCAAACCAAGAAACCGAATCGATATGCGGAAACGGTCTCGTCCAGAAAGGCGTCAGTATTGTTGTTATTGGCAACACAAGACCTTAAGAACTGTATTTCAAGAATGGTTGGACCAATAGGTCAAACTATGACTTTTGGAAGCTACAATGTACATGAGAAACAAATGGTATTTGTTTCGACCTTCTAGTTTAACAACCTCAGGACGAAGTTCCTCCAAAAAGGAGGGGGGAGGGGTAGATGTAGAGAGTAATCGTAAATAGTTCAGTTTTTGTTGTCCTAGCTCGCATTGTCCTAGCTTAGCTCGTTGGACAGCACGAGGAAGCATTCAAACACATGGCATATTATTGTTTTCTAACTGTTGTACATTCGTGATTGTAGTCAGTTTTTCGTAGAGTTTTGAGAGGAAAGCACTTACTGTTATACACGAGGTGTTGTGGTCGTTTGATCGGTTCAACTTGTACTCCCCCGTTTACATAGGCATGAGAAATGGATGAAATTTGTATTCCAGAGAGTACGTATGAGCAAATCAAGATAAAGGCATGTGTAATTAAAATTCACTGCGTGGTGGTATTAATTGATTGAAAGGTGTGAAGGTGCCTAACAGCACACTGACTTTGCCTTGACAAAAACTTTGAACATCAAAACTAATTGTTTGAACTAGAAGACTTTACAGCAAAACTGTCCCCATTCCATACTCAAAAACAACAGTTGTGTATGTATGTATGTTCATGTTTCTTTATTAACATATACTTTAAGTAATTTGCTTTTGCTCTAGCTTCCTTACTACACTAATTCAAGGTGCAGTTTAAGCCGGTGATCAATCTCAGCACGTCTGGCTTTGTCCATGGTTTTCTCTTTTTCCTGCTTATACTTTGTACAGCCATGTACATGTATATGAAGGTGTGAGTGTGAGTGTGCGTATTTCCATGTGTTTTAGAGCCAGACCTGGATTTTAGCACAACTCCTACACGTACATCGATCATTACTGTTATATACATCTACAATATATAACATATTTGAGTGAGTTATGTCAGTCTTCAAAAACCAACAAACCATAGCATGCTTGAAATCATTTTAAAACTTACATTAACAGTTGAAGGGGTGAGCGGAAGAAAGAGTTAAGTGACTACAGATGAAATTCCATATTCTCCTTTATCTTCTTTGTTCTGTAAGGGAGAATTGAAAACTTGATCTGTCATCACTTAACTCTTTCTTCCGCTCACCCCCCTTCAATTTAAATTGATATTTCTCATTTACAATAATTCAACTCAATATTCTCAATGCAACTATGCATCCTAGAATTCCAAATCATTTTTACTAGCTGTGAAATCAGGCTGGAAAAAAATGAACCACCACACAAACTGTAAATACATTCACTTATATAATATGACGTTGTAAAAAGGAGTCCCACCAATACAACAAATTAACCTCCTTGCGCTGACTACATGCCCCTCCCATATTAAACATGTAGGGGAGAAAGAAAACTTATACATGTACAATGCAGCCACAGTTACCCTGGGAATAAGAACATGGCTGAAATGCTTGTCCCACAGATTGTAGAAGTGTGACAGGAAGACTGTTGGCAGATTGAGTCCAGTGTTTTCCTGAATATTTTTTTTGTAAATATCACTGATGCTGAAGCATAATGGTAGGTGAATCGATTTATTATCTGATTGATGATCACCAATAGAACTGACGAAAAACTGCTGTTTTGGGCATCACCGGCTTCCTTCCCTTATTCCACTATCATGACACCATCTTTGAACTAGTGCTGCAGACGTCTGGAGCTTACCTTGCTCACATTATGAGTTAGTACCCGTGCTTCTCGGCACACATATTTTCCTCTCACAATGAATTCAGTTTCGTACTCTCCTGTTTCATTAAGTTTGCTGTGTTGCTGTATAAAGTTCAACACACAGTTCCTCTTATCCGTCTGTTTCCTGTCCTTAAGGTTGACTTCCATATACAAATGTCTCAGGCACCTCTTCTTACAGCAGTTGATACTGAGGACCCACAAAACATCCTCATCTTACAGAAATATGTTAAAAATATTATTTGCTATTAAAACACAAAAACTGCAGAATAATATACATATATGGAACTGATAATTGCACATCATGGACAGTATTTGTAATCATATATGTGCACTTCATGTACTTATTGCCACATCATACCTGTACATGGAATCATAACCAAATGTTACAATAATCCATAGAGGGGAACGGCTATGAAACCCAGCAAAACCTTCTTTGTTCCTTTTTTTCAACCGTGACCATGCACAAAACACAATAGAAATTCCAATATGTTAATCAATCAGCCAATAGAAACACTAGAGTGGATTAATTACAAAAGCATATTCAAGAAACTTGATTTGGTCTACATGCAGCGAGCCAATTCACGTTGCTTTAAATCACTTAATGTCTGAAATACTAACCAGTGCTAATCTGAGGAGTTGTATTTTTCATCATGAGAATGTGGAGGTTGACAGTGCCCCTCTAATACAAATAAAAAAAGCTCACACATTATGAATTTCACAACATAAATTCTCGCCACTGAAAATCGCGTTTTACCTTTCACACCAGATTGGTTTGCAAGGTTTCCGCTTGATACTGTTTTTTCCCATTCTCCGTCAGTCTCTTCCAGCTCAGAAAGATCCTGTAGTTGTAGAGCTGTAGTTTTGGTCACACTAGTAGTACTCCAGGACTCCCAGCTCGTGCTGTCGTCGAAGTTAATCCACACAGCTGCAGGGCGCTTGTCGGGCGTTTTGCTCTCTGACAAGTCTTTGTCTTTTACAGGAGTATTCTCAGTCAAAGGATTGTAGAACTGCTGTCATTTAAGTCTACCCAAGTATTATTAGTTCGCTGTTGCTTCAGTGGAGTTCCAAGACTACTTGTGTCCGTATATGCATCATACAAATTCACCCATCTAGGACTAGGTCGATCTTTACTCGGCGTACTGTTGCAGGGACCTGGGAAAACCTCTGCTGCCACTTTTTGCACTTTCTCCAAATTCAAATATATTATCGCGGTTCACTATTCGCGTTCTTCTCTGGTCATGCATGCGTCACCCCTCAACAACAGGTCACAGTTATTGATCATGTGATAGTCTACTATCCCCACTCCCCTGCACGAACGTTTGCTCAAAATAAAATACATGCATCCGTCGGTCCTTTCCGTAAGTAACTCTTTGTTTTATGTTGAACGTGAACGCTTTAAAAACGATCAGCTGACAAAGTGTTCATGCATTTTAATTCTAGTGTGACACCTTTCCCAGAAACGGTTAGGCCGTGACTGCCAGCTGCGACCCATGGCCATAATTTACAACGGTAAAATGCTGTGAATGTCAAATCGGAAATATCTATCCTTGTCTAGCAATTCTAGTATTATTCAGTAAACTTTTAGTTTTTAGACTCCCTGTGTTTTTCTTTTGTGTTTAGGCCGTTGTGAAAACCAATTTACTTTAAATGTAATCAAAATTAACTTCCAGTAAATCTATTGTGCAAACCAAACCACTTTTCAACAGTTTTTCCGTTTTCTTTACTCCTTTGTTCATAAGGTGATTTCGAATTTCCAACAACCGGATGTAAATATTGTAAACCGTGGCTTATTAATTATTAATTATTAGCCGCTCGTCCTTCTGAAGCCGCCTGACCACTTATTTGTCAATAGACCCTTAGGTCTCAGGTTTATTCACTTCTAAAAGGCACAATAGAAATTATTGTTTAGTTCTGGGCACTATCCAGATTACGCGACACTCCTAGTTACTCTATAAAGTCCCACATGGGAAAAAGTATTGCATACAAGCTTTGGAGCATAACAATTGTGTTGAATGCTGTAGATACACAAGAGAGGGAGGGAGGAAAGTAGAACACTTTCAAAATATAGTTGGAGCTGAATCTACCGAATCTGGCGAATCGAGTCAACTTTCAGCTGGACCTTCATCAGTCACAAAGACACTCTTAAAGGTACATTAACATGTACGTATAGTTTACCTCCTACCCTTCTGGTATAGGTTTCGCATCTCCTCTTGGGATTGGCAATTCCCTACAAAAGCGTTTTCCAGTATTAAATAAAAGTAGAAGTACGTGTAGGATGGTAGTTGCCTCCATAAACGTATAGTTTTCTAATTTATCCTAGCTGGAATTTGTCCCCTCACAGAATAATAAATACCAGTTTGCATCATTGAATCGTTACTTTAACACATTTGATTGCAATGGGGTATTCAAAATAAATACCTGCAAAAGTGCAGAAGACCTGGTAGAAGAAATAAATAGGAAAGGTGTAAGAGTTGGATCCTCAAGAGAGAACACAAGTGCTACAGACACTGGTTCCACAGAGACGACAGTTGACACCTCTATACTCAGCATCAGGAAGTGCTGCTTCCTCAAAGTCTAAGAAGCAAAAGAGAGGAGAAACCAGCCATATGCAAGAAATGCAATGAGTACCAGTTAGATAGTACGTATGCATCAAGGGGAAAATAGAAAGTGATGCACTGTGATTTGTTCTCCTCAGTGGTAGATCCAAATAAAGGGGAAGGCACAAGAATGGAAGTTCAATAGACAAACAAAATCATATACACATAGTGTTGCCTTATTATAACGAACCAGGTTATAAAAAAGTTCCTGATATAACATTTGCTGGAAAAGCGTTATAACCAGGAGTTGTTTACAGCGAATTCTCGAAATAATGAACCTATTTTCCAGTCCATTGGCACTTTCAATTGTTATAATGAGGTTCCACTATATCATGATGATTGACAATTTTAATGCAGTACTGTGCCATGCACAGGTAAATTTATAAAACAAATACGTGGATAATGTATTTTATGTTACACTAGTGATCATCAGAGCTACATGTACAGGGTACACATGCTAGGCTGTATTATTGCCTTAATTAGGGTTATACTCGAACACGAACTTTCAGAATCACACCTACTGTAAGCTACAGAGACTGCAATTTTCTTATGGAGCTACATGTATATTTATAATATCTAATTAGATTCACAACAGATCTGGAATTAATCTCCTAAAATTTTAGCAATGCCCTTGAAGTTTTGGCCCGTTCTGGTCAAAATTGATTCAGAATATTATCGCAGTGAATTATTGTTTTGTTAGTGTCTGTATTTATTTTTGGCACACTGCACATTAATTTTTGGTTTGTGAATTATGATGTTTTAGTCAGCAAAAATGTTATTGGTCTGCAAAATCTTTTTTAGGCCTGCAATAAATTTGTCTTTGCCCTGTCACATAAATTTGTTTTTTGATGTATGGATATATTTTTGGGATCCATAATGCATTGCATGCACAAAATTGCGCAAAGACTGAGTTCGAGTCCTTCAATCCCGCCAAAGTACATACAAATACAAGCATGGCAGAATCTGTTCAAAGTCAAATCTCTCAAATAGCAATACAAGAAATCAACAGAACAGCTCAACTAGTCACTACGACTTCCATACCCTCGAAAAGGAAGACCTTAAGTGTAAATGAATCGCTGTCTGGTCTCGCTGTATACGGACATCGAGAGACATTCAGTCCGAGTCCACATCCAGCATCGTATCTAATAATCCTTCACCGAGTAATACCGGTTCCAGTAATCAAAATGCGCTGAGTGAGTTACGAAGAAGATTCCCTACATTTTCTAGTTCACGTGGCCCTGTTAGAGCCGGAAGGAGAGGTACAAGTAGCAACAGTGCTGGTCGGCCAAAGAAAGACTATGCAATCAAGGATATCGTTATTGTTGGTGCTCAGGTCGAAAAGACACCAATGGCTCGTCAAGAAAAAATACAGTTGGAGAGAAAGAATCGGGTGATCTTTACTATTTACAGAAGTTGGAATGAAAATACTTTGTAGGACAATGTAAAAGTACAATTCCCAGAGGACTGCAGGAATGTCGAGTATGGATTTGTTAAAAACTGCTACGATACACTGGTAAAGCCAACGTTAGCTACTGGTGTTAAAATCGATGATAGCATACTTTAAAAAAAAAATCGGGTCCCACATTCACTATGAATAATTAGTTTCCGGCACTAAATCATGCAATATCACAAAAGTTTACGATAACATAGTAAGATGCATTATATATTTATTTCTCTTTTAAATTAACCATAACACGATAATTCAGTGTATTACACAGCAAGAGAGTTTCAGTAAACATATTTTCTATGACGGTTTTCTGTTCTACCTTTTTAAAATAAGTATCCATAATCAAAAACTACAATAATAACAAATGAATGGCACTAAGAAATATTTAGATGTTTACTGGTGTTTTTTGGAGTGGTCGTCACACTGCTTCGTTACCCGCCGGCATTATGGCACCATTTGATCATTCTTTAACCGATCAGTTGTCTTGCAGAGCTGCTTTAGCTACTAGGTATAAATGCACCATTACTGTTAGCTAAGTATGACAGAATGGTCAAATCGAGGCAATGTATAAAACAGAAAATTAACAATATCGATCTATAATATTGAATTCTAACGACTCGAAAAACACCAATATTTGTTTAGTAGTTTTTAGTGCCCTTGGAAAAACTAACAGGAACGCAACGAACTTCTTTTGCCTGCTACCGTATGTTTCTCCTTTCCAAATATATTTTGGTAATGGAGCCTCTCCAAGGTGTTCATCTCAATTGAACCACCAGAAACCCATGCTCAAATAGATGCCAGTACCGAAAATCTGGCTAAATTTAACTGAATTGAACTGAGTATAACGGTGGTGATTTTTATGAAAATGCTTACGAGGATAACGATCAGCTGCAAAATTGATTACAACGACTGTTATGAGTATAAACGATAGTTATGAGTGAAAAGGCTAGTAAAATCAAATTTGTTGTGAACATGCTCTTTCGTTCGTTTCTGGAATTGAAAACATCGTCTTTAATTTAGATGATATGCCACTTTTATGGCTACAAGAAAGTAAGCCTCGACTTCCGGTCACATGACCGCTATAACTATCCCAATCAACTATGATACTCAGTTGGACATCTCAGTCTATCAAATCTGATATTTTATTCCAAAATACCACTAAAAGACCAGTTTTCAATCAATTTTATGATTCAGCCTCGTTTCCAAGACGATATCGACGGGGTCCCACATGATCACGTGATACAGGAATGCACCAGCGCGGGAGAAGGTTTCCCCGCAACAAAGAACTGTTCCAGGCCAGTGCGCTGGTGATGTTTTTTTTGCCCTGCCCAATTTTCGGTCGTTTTCTTTGACTTGGTTTTAGTAAAGACTCTACAGTACGGAGGAAGGATTCCTCTGTGTCTTCATTGTCCATATTGTCCACCGTGTCGATTTGGCATGGGAAACAATTTCTCCTCTTCATTACCCATGGCATCGCTTCCACTTGGTTCTTGATGCCTGGTATCCGCGTTGGCTTGGGCTTCGTCTTCCTTACGTTTCACGATCTCCCTTTCAATCTCTTGAAATGCCAGCCTGAAAAGGTTGCAGTAATTGCTCTGTGTTTGATTGGGAGAGTTGAGAGGGCGCTTGTTCAAGATCGAGGGTCGCTTGGTACAAAACACCTCCAAAAGGGGGTGCCATGTATGTGCGACTGTTTGCAGACGATCTTGATGACATAGATGAGCCAGAGTTTGATGAAAGCCCCGTTGATCTATTCGACGGAGTGGGACCTGTTGAAAGGTCTTCAATAGAAGACAAATAGGGAAGATAATGTTGTACAACCTGGTGATGGTAATGTGCCAAGTAACGAGGTTATATTTTTAAAATATTCTTTATCATTTTTATCATTTAACACTAATACATATACATTGATAACAGGGAATGAAACATCACTTACAAAACTCTTCAAACATACAAAAACAAAACAAAACTACACTAGATCCACTTGTGTCTTGTGCCATTCACATAATGTTTCCCATTTCGTCCAGAATGTTTTTACATCTTGTTTATAGATTACACTCTCATTTTCAAACTTAGCTTTTTTACTAAAGGAAGCCTTCGAAAGAAAAATATGTGCTTTTCAAAAAAACAGTATACATATAATATTTAGCTATGATTAGGATATGGTTAAAGAGCTTGTTATTTTTCATTGGTTGAAAACGGCCATACATAATGCATGCTGTGCTTAATGTTATTCTGTCTGAAGTTTGTTTATACCACCAATTTAAAAGGCTATCCCAGAAACAGATAGCTTAATCACATTTAACGAGAAAATGTTCTATCGTGTGTTTCTCTTAAACAGAAGGGGCATTTATCACTGCTTTTATTTTAGCTTTGAAGAGGAGAACGTTCGTAGCTAGGATGTTGTGGTTAATCTTGTATTGAAACATAGTGAGTTTAATCTCTTTCGTGACAGTCAAAGGAATTGTGTAGATTTGTTTGAGATTTTCCTCACGGACACCGCAATCTGTAATTGTTGATTCGGCTGTCGGGACTACGAACTGGAGCTCTACATGGGAGCTTCGTACCTTTTTCGCCGTTATTTTTTGTGCGCCAATAAACCATATTGGTGCTGTCTTCTCACTTGGTCCGTGCGTTTTGTTTTTAAACGCTTGTATTGCGCTTATCAATCCAATAAACTGTAGAAAGGTTCTCTTAATTTTAAATTTTGTTTGAAAGGAGTGGAAAGTAATCGACATGCTGTTTTCGTCAAAACTGTTTTTTAAAACGAAAATCCAACTTTCGTAGAAAACTGGGCAGCCTCCCACTTTAATCAGGGTATTGTTCCAAATGATGTTGTTTTCTGTAGGAGGGGCCGGGTACTTTTTAAACCACGACGCTTTCAGATCCTGACAATAAATTAAAATTGATTTATAAAAAACAGGAAGAGGTTGTAAATTCTGATATTTTACATCGTAATTGCATTTGAATAGATCGTTTATTATAATTACCTTACTTACAGTATAACTGAATTACTAAGGTTCACTATTCTAAACATTAATTACGTATACTTATAAACTAATTCGATAAAATGTTATGATATTAAAAATAATAATAGAATAATAATACTTCACCGTATCGACTCAAACAATTTAGAGGAATTATTTTCCAGGCTGCCTGTATCTTTGCTTCCAACCTTTTTATTGCTTTTTCTATGTCGCTGAAGTTAATCATATCCAGACCACCCATCTCTCCTTGTGTCCTATTGGAGTCATTTCTTTATTTTTGGGGGTTTGTTTTTCCAAATAAATGCGTATGTTATTTCATCTACTATTTTTGGAAAGCCTTCCGGTAAAGTTAGGACAGATGCATTGTAGACGAGCTTTGATAATCCGTTTTGGCGATATTAATGCGCCCATATAGTGTAAGGTTCCTTTTTTTCCCACACCGTTAAGCACTTTTTAAGATTCTCCAGTTTATCGTAGAAGTGTGGGAAGTCCCTCCTCTGAAGTACCTCCTTCGTACGTATTAGCGGTGAATAAAAATTCTAAATAAGCTTACCTACCAAAGCTATGGATGTTTTCCCGACATTGTTGTGATGAGTTGTTGTTGTAAAATCAGATATTAATTAACCCACCCCAGGGACAATTACTGCATACATGTATAAATGTATCGCGATCCTAGATAGCTGCCAATTGTAATAATTTGTTTTTTATATACTCACAAAGCCATAAATTACCAATTCAAGTAAATGATGACATCATGCACAGCCATCTATTTTTTTTTACATATTTTATTTGCATGTATGTTGTATGTATAATTAACCCAGTATTTTATGGTGTAATGAATACTAGTTTGTATGTTATGTAAAATAAAATTACATATACTTTTTTAAATTTTAATTAGAAATGACTACGATCAAGTGCTACAAGTGTAGAGGGTGGGGCCACAAGAAGGCGGAATGTGCAACCGCCATTGGAGAAAAAAATAACAGGGAGAAGAGAGGTGAGCAGATTTGTTTTGTATTCAATGTTTTTTACCTTAATTTGCATTATGGAATGTGGTCACTTGAAAAACAAAACACAGAAAAGTGAATATAAATTATAAGGAATATGAACATGCATGTATATCTGCTAATAACCAAATACCATACATGTATTATTCAATCAAGTGTGTTGTCAACATATAGTTGTTTCCTTATTATACCTAAAATAATGTGTAACTCAGGACCCCAAATGTACCACAAATAGTTCTTGGCTGGCCTGCAAGTACAGAAACTGCATGCTGTGCATACCATTTATTTATACCTGCAAATACGCAGATATACGTAACACAGACTGTACAAGACGTTTTTTGGTATAGTAAATACATTACTTTATTTATTTCTCAATATGAGAAATTATTTAAGTTAGAGAAACCAGATACTCCATGGCCAGGCATAAAAATATTAATAATCTTCAGTACAATTGCTAATCCCACTGCAGTATACAATCCAGTGGCATACTGATTGTCATTTATATGACAGCTTTAACTTTTCTGTCGAAAATTGAGATACATAGAAATAGATAAAGTTGCCAGTTCAGCAATAGTTTGTAAATTTATAATGTTATCAAATATACTGAGCCAGAAAGACAATGACTTGACTCGGTGTCCCTTAATTGACAGCACTTAATAAATGTATGACTGTCACTGAAAAGTATTGCTGTATATAGTAGTAATATTTATCGTAAGTAATGAAAGAATAATAGGAAATAGAGATTTACAAAGGTATTAAAGAATAGTTTCAATTTAAAAAGCAAGTCCTTGGGGTAATGGCATGATGCTACATATGAATGCCTAGAATTAATGTAATATAAAATGCGACCCTTCAAAACCACTCAATAGCTTTAAACAAATGTACTTTAATGGCTAATTTGCTGCAGGCTGCAATCATCTTTTTCAGCTGCACATCAATTTTATTAAAAAAAACAGGTATAATATTCAGCTAATCATTAGCAGAAATGTATGTATAGCTATAATACACATAAATGTAATTAGTTGTGATATAGCTAGTATACAATAGGTGTTAGAACAATTATATGCTAGTTATGCCGAGGATAAGGCAACGTAGATGTTCCCCAATTGAATGAATGGTAATACAAAGATAGTATTTCACCTTTTACTCCTACATATAATAATAAATGATAAACTTTGGATAAAAAAAAAAATATTTTCTTTTACTTTTTTATTTCAGCAAAGAAGCCAGAAAAGAAGAAGAGGAAGTCAAAACAGCAGCAGCATGCAGATTTATCAAAAATTGTAAAGGGGATGGGTGGGAAGTTTGTTTTTAATTTTTATTAAGTTTTTAAAAGAATAATTCACCAAAGTCGAGGTGAATAGTCAGGTGGAGATATTAATCGAGCCGCTTCGGCAAGGTAAATATCCACCACTACTCAGCGACACTGAGGTGAATAATCATTTTTAATATATACCACACCAGTGAATATCACTTTTTGCACACTCTGATTCGCCACTCAAACAGTGAATATGATTTCATATTCACCTCTGATCAGCGATCAACTCGCACATGTTTTTGTCCATTTGACAGAAAAGAAAATAACTATTTGGTGCTGACTATTCACTAATGTGTTGTATACATTAAAACAATTATTCACATCCTCAGTGTTGGTGAATAGTGGGGTGGATATTTAATTACCTCGCGTAAGAGGCTTGGTAAATATCCTCCACTATTCACCTCCACTTTGGTGAATTGTTAATTATTAGAATATACCACACATTTAGTTATAGAATTCGCCAGCACCAAATAGTTATTTAATTTTCTGTCAAATGGAGAAAGAGTTGTGCAGTTTTCGATTGGTAACATTTTTGTGAAAACCCCATGTCTCTACGATGTTTCTTTCTACCCGTAAAAATCCATCGCCCTTTATGTTCTGGCCGCAAGGCATGCTGGGACAGTTTCATTTTGTATTTCCCAATCCAGAACTTGATTAAATAAAGTTGCAGCGTTAAAATTATAGTTTTGGTACTAAACACGACGAAAACAATGTATTGTTTGCAAATTTGGTGTAAGATCTGCGACCCTTGCAAAACTAAGGGGGGAGGGATGGAAAATCATAAGCAAGGAGGACCGTGGGGACATTAACAATAAGGGACATAGTTTTCCCGCCTTTTCTAGCGCGCGCGCGTCTGCGAAATGTTTTATAACTGATGATAATTTATCTTTCAACTCATTCCGTCTTTTTTGTATGTGACTTTTGTAAGAAAATATATTACATTTTTCTGCAAACACATTTATATATCTTCAACAGGAAGGCATTGTTACAACAGGATAACACAATAAACTTTTCCTATGACAAATATACTTTCAAACTGATAGATGCATCACTAGCAGCATAGAACAAATTACTTTCACTTGACGTTTTGTTTTATTATACATGTACATACAAGTTAGTTTCACTTATAGTTGCGTTATTAATAGAGGACTTGCACTAAGAATTTACATGAACTTTCTGATCGAAAATACGCTGTCGCCAGACTTGGAAACAACTAGTGAATGACTCCTGCTGGGAAGAAAACACATTATCAGCTAGCTCTTCACGGTGTTTTCAAGGCTGGTGACACCGTGTTTGACATCCTAATAGTATATTCTCGTACTGCTTAAAAAGTGTCCGGCGCCTTACTGCAAGTCACCCATCCAGCCAAAGTTAAACCTAATGCTAAATATCGTTATATTTATGATTCCCTATCTATCTGCCAATATTATAATGACATGGCAGTGAGCTGTGACCAGGCCATAGAGTTTTGTACACTCCATTGATTCGCGGAAGTGATTTATAATGATGAAATGGCAGTATTATCAAATAAACGTCTCGTGTGCATTAATTGAGCGTTCAAAACTCCATAGTTTCCTGGTCTCAGCTCTCTTTCATCTAGAATATAATATGAAATCGTTCTATTATTTACAATTTGAAAGTTACAATTACCTTTGTGTTAACTATCGAAAATTGAAATAAACGTTGCGTTAACCAAGCCATGTATCACTTGCACTATGTCATACCATGCCACTGTCCTTGATGATTGCAGTCATGTGTCTTACAAGATGGTGCCACAGAGTCATTTCACTGGAGTCACATGATCTGTGCAAAACCTGTATTTTATTGTATTCTTTATTTTAGTACTAAAGACTACATACCAATAACCTCTGCTCTGTCTGTCAATTTGTTTCCACTCGTTCAAAGTGTCAACAACAAAAAATCACTTCGCAGCACTTCTCCTTCTATTAGAAACTTCTAGTATTAGAACTAAACAACAACGTTCTGTGGCAACTGATTGAGAAAAAATGTTCCTCGCAATCATTCGAGGTCTGCCTCGATAAACTTGGCTATCAGCAGACGGAAATGGGGCAACAACGATTTATAAAGCATTGCATCGCACCCAAGGTCTGCAAACTAAAAACCCAGTTGAGGAATGTGCGGAACGCAGATCGACGAGTCGAGAAAAGATGCTTGGTCCAGCCACGAAATACGAATGGCAGAGGTACTCCGTACTGCAAGTCAAACGATCAGTGAGCTACGGGGAGAAAACGAAAGACTGGATAAAGAGGTCGAAGAAAAGGCGGAGAAGTTGTAAGAGGCTCTTAAGCTTAAAAAAAAAAGATGGACCAAATATGTCTGTTACACAGAGAGACGAACATGGTACCACACGGTCGTCCGTATTCAGATGTAAGCGATAAACAAAAAAACAGACATCTTCAGCAAGTCAGGTTAGTTCTTCGAATATTACGCCAAGGGTTATGTTTGCGTTGTTCTTGCGTATACATGTAATATTGATGTTTCATTTGTCTTTCTGGGACACGGACGACATATTTTCTTTTCCTCAAAGCCCATGGCTAGATAATTATTTTTTTTCATTTCCATATGCTTATCCCATAATATTAGTTTTACAATTTGAGCAACTATTACCCAGGGCTCTCTACGCGCCTAAGTTCATACGACGCCATTTGTGATTAGGTGCGTAGAGACCCCTGGGTATGAGGTGTCAATTGGAAAGGTGTTGTTTGCGTAATTTATTAAACCATGAAAATTTGCCAGGAACCCGAGCCATGTACTCCGTGCCAGTCCTACGCTTCCATACACACAGGAAATCATAGCGAGAGTTCCACGGACCGACCAAAAGCATAAGCAAAGTAAGTGATCACTAATAGGAGTTTTTGTTCTTCTAAACTGTTGTTAGAATCTTGCAGTGATTATACCGAACGTCTTATTTATAGATGAATGAAATATATCCTGACGCCGTAAATGAATTCCTCGAGGAAGTTGCCTCATACCTTGCAAATTCAGTCAAACACTGGGATCAGGTAGGAACTATAAATGCAACAACAATTATATGATT
This sequence comes from Actinernus sp. WN-2022, assembly GCA_030867875.1. Classification (NCBI taxonomy): domain Eukaryota; kingdom Metazoa; phylum Cnidaria; class Anthozoa; order Actiniaria; family Actinernidae; genus Actinernus; species Actinernus sp. WN-2022. The sequence goes on along the minus strand of JAOWCC010000936.1, from coordinate 36,310,398 downwards.
TGAAGTTTTATTGCAGTAAATTTAACTGACTTAATCTTAATTGTAGGTTAACCCTGGCAGGACGGAGAGCAAAATCAGGACGTAAGTTTAGCCTCTGTTTTGGAGCCGTTTTTGTAGTAATAGTGGGTCCTACGTTTTTAACCTCTTTGACCCGTTATTTTTTTGAGCATCTACATGTTGAGATCGGCTCAGTCATTTATTGAGAAGTCTATTCTACGGTGGCCCACAAGTGTCACATCAAATACAAATCCCTCACATCAAATACAAATCGCTCAGGTCGTGGAGGCCTGGGTACCACTTACGGATCGCGAAGCATTATGGGAATTTCTTCCAACGTTAATGGCGGACTTCACGTGTAGGTTGGATTTTAGGTCAATCGCAAGATCAAGATGTTTTGTTCCAGCTGTGGAGCGAGTATACCTAACAATAACGGCTAATTGTGGTTAAGTGACATAATAAAGGATAGTTACTAAGTTGGTACAGAGTACAGTTTGTAGCACTTTGAAAATATGAAGACAAAATTATGAGCCTGGTCCTATGCTTTATATTACTACCAATGCAAGATTTAGGGAATTAGTGCATTTAGAAACCTTCCTAGCCAGTTCTTGTAAGTCTACAATCTGTCTCTCGCTAGTGTAATCCTGTAACAATAGGTTAAAGCAGGCTTTAGCCTTAGGTAAGGGTGACCCAAATAAAGTAGAAACACGCTGTAAATATATAAGCTTAAGCCATTATTTTGTCTATAATTACAGTTCCCAATGAAAATCAACAAAGGAAAAGTCCAATGATGTAGTGATCTTTATAAGCTTAATGGAATGGAATGAAAATGTGTGCTGTCTTAAATTTAAAGGGGGGAAATGTTAGCATTGAAAGTACCTGTAACCTCACAATACTCATCTCTGAAGATGAACGCAGAGGAGAAATGGAAGAATTACCACAGTAACCTATACGATAACTTCCGCCGCGAGAGAAAGGAAGTTTTGCGGTGACACAAATAAAGTTTTGCGGTGACACAAATAAAGTTTTGCCGCGACACAAAAAGTTTTGCCGCGACACAAAAAGTTTTGCCGCGACACAAAAAGTTTTGCCGCGACACAAAAAGTTTTGCCGCGACACAAAAAGTTTTGCCGCGACACAAAAAGTTTTGCCGCGACACAAAAAGTTTTGCCGCGACACAAAAAGTTTTGCCGTGACAAATAAAGTTTTGCCGTGACACTTGTGGGCCACCGTACTTTTGGCTAGAAAGATATAAATTTTAGTAAAGTAAACAAGCAACTTCAACTAGTCTTTGATTAGTTGACGACTGTTAAGGTCAAGCCCTGGCATTATATACAGAAATGGTGTTAGTGTGCTTGTACATGCTACTACCACCAATTCGATATCCAGGAAACAAGATATCTACATTAACAGAGAGACAACAACTTTAATTAGGGACCGTTTCAATAAGCTGAAAAGGTCTGAAATAGACTTTACAAGGGTTCCTGATATTATATTCCTGCGTGAGGAAGGAATCGATGCTGACGGACTCACAAAATAATTATTCAGCATGGTCATGGGTGCCTTGAAAAGTGGTACTGGTGGTTACATTCTATTTGAGGGGGCAGATGCCCATCTACTGCAAGTGATAAATAAGGAGTACTATCAAATTGGATTTTACAAATATGCTGGTCAGCTTATAGGGATGTCAGTTTTACACAGTGGCAATGGAATGGTTTTATTATTGTTTGTTCAATGTAATGTACTATTTTCTCACATTGTTTGATTTCCTTAGTGTTATGTACTATTTTCTCACATTGTATGATTTCCTCTAGTTGCAGGATGCTAAGGACGCTGAAACTCTGCAGTCCCTGATGGCCAGAGATGATGTTTCCATGTTGCTGTTTTCACGCAAAAGTGAAAACACTAACGCAAAAGTCAAAACACAAGCTACCAAGCACCTTCGACCTCGTGCTTCAGGAGCGGACGACAGGTTATCGAAAGTATTTGTATCAGCTTCATGTAGAATTTCAATAAGAAGGTACCTTGTTTTACTTCTCCTCTTGGATTTAATTGAGGTTTAGGTGGTCATTTTTTACTGCTTCCAACTATTTTCTCAGTCTGAATCAAGGAGGAGAAGGAAGGAGGCCATCAATCAATAATATTATATCTATATGCAGGGCAAGCAGGATTTGTTTAACCTATAAATTGTTCTACTATTTTAGATGTTCATTAATCTTGCCCCTATAACATAATGCAGCTGCATGAAAAGTTTTACAGAAATAATAACTATTACTAGTATTCTTCAAGTGAACTAAATTATCTTCGGCATGTAAAACATTTCTTGTTTTTAAAGGAGTGCATGAGTTCTCACAGAAAATAGCCATATAATGTGACAGAAACCTGTCCCTAACCAATGCTAGAATATAATTGGAAGAAAAATTGATTGATGAAACATGTTTTATGCTTCTAGCATCGATTAGGGACTCTCTGTGATTTGTATGTGATTTTTTTTTCAGATCAATATTGGCCTTGTTGACTGGGATGGGAGTGACCTCAAAATAAAGAGGGGCTCACTTCTTCCCATTGATGTGAGGAGGGCAGCCACTGATATAACTATCAGAAGGCTAGGAGTGCAAAAACAGCTAGCCCATAATAAACAACTTAGGCAGGCTGACAACGAAGAGTGGTTGCTATTGTATCCCGACTGTGATGTGGTGTTATACATACCAGGAACCAAGGTGTGGTTCACTGTTGAAAAATACAAGGAAGCACTGGGAAGACCATGCAATCGTATCAACCTTTACATCTGCAAAAAGTCAGACTATGAAGATAAGTGCTGCCAGCCTTAACTTAATGACTACTACATGGCCCATAATTGCCCCAAAAAGCATTTGCATCAAATTTGGACATGCTGAAAATGTGGTTGGTTGCATAAACATTAACAATGTCAGACGTTTCATCCAGTGAAACTCACTATTTTAATGTGGATGTACATGTAGCATGAGTTACATCAGCATTAATGTTTATGCAACCGGCCCCTGATGTTGCAACATTATTTTAATGGCTGTATTCATGATTTAAGCGATGGATGCAAATCATCTAATAAACACTTAATCCCGTGCACACCGGAACTAAAAATCAAACACAAAATGCAGACATTCAAGTACCTTCATTGCTTAATCTCTGCAACTACTAGTTTTGTTTCTCAATGTATGTGAATATTTAGATGAACAACAAGGCGTATAAAAGCAAATGGCAACGTGTAACTGAAATTTAAGTGACGTTTAATTATTATTCGTTTTTTTTGCGCGCCTGAAATAACACTAGTCATTGATCTGATTGGATAAAGCTGACACTTCACAGGTACCGGGATATTCAATTCTATTGTATAGTTCGCCCAAGCGAACCGGAAGAGGAAAAAGAGCAAGCAAGGAGGCACGCAAACGGTCCGCAAGATCACGAGTCGCAAATCGAAAGACGGCCGTACCGAAACAACGATCCGAACAACCACGACTTCGGGCAAGCGCAAAGGCAAGAGCATCAGCCGGTGGAACGTCAAACACCTGAAGAAAAAGACTTTATAAAAAAAAAAAAGACTTTTACAGACACAATTCTCTATCATTACTCGTTGCTCTTCAAGCTGTGAACGTCATGGGTCTAGATATTACTTTCTATGGAGCTGATGAAGGCGGCGGCGATGTCATTGTTGGCGAGTGCCACATGTGCTATTCTACGTTTGGTAACTGGATGAAAGATTACCTGAGCGAAGGCGAAAGGAAACAGTATGTGCTGAGCGACTGCGAAGGAACCTATTATGGGATCTATGTGGAGTTGGTCTATGATATTTGTATTTGGGAAGGATTTCTGCGCAAGCATCCAAGTATCAAGCCTTACAAGATGGAGTTCCTCTAAATAAAAGACTGAGACTTTGGTATCGCAGCTCAAAGGAACTGAACCATTTATTACAATAAAAAATTGTTTCCTCTAGAGTCGAGTCTCTTTGTTTTCTTATTAGCCGTAAGGGTAGCTCTGGTAGCCGTGGAGCACCCTCTTGTCGTAGACCACCTTGAAGGTCTTGGTGTCTGGGCGGGTGTGCAACTTCCTGTCTTGGGTGTTGCGGTGGATGGCATGCGGCGTCACCACCGTCCGTGTGGGTTCCCCCTGGCCTTGCACCATGGCCACCATGGTCTCGAGGTTTAAGATCGCCCGATTTCTCACGTTGAGGCGTAGTCCTTTCACTTTGCAGACGGTGCGGCCTTGACTCGTTTCGTACCCGTAACTTTTGGGCCCGGTACAGGCAAAACGGACAAAGTGTTCGGCTTCTTTCAACTCATTCGTCATATCGCCTAGAAATCGACCGACCGGAGGCGCCACTTGGCCTACTTTCTGCGTGAAATAGATGCTGTCCGTATCGTGGTAGACGATGCGGTTCTTCAAGAGGTGGAGGTACGAATAGAGTTTCAGGCGTGCATGGGCTGTGGTGTAGGCGGCAAACACGACGTTGGTGTGGGGGGTTGGAGTCAATGTGATGAGGGGTGGCGGTGTAGTGGACTTGCACCATGTCTTCGTGGACAAACAGAATGTCCTGCACTTCTTTCTCGTCGCTCATCATGAGCTCGAAGTAACGGTCCAGTTCGGTGACGTACTCCGTCTGCCGAGGGTTCTGCTTCTGGCCAAATTTGCCCCACAACGTGTTGAGAATCCATTTCGCCAGGGCCCGAATCCCCGGGTTGAACGCAATCTTGTCCTCCTCCAGTAAAATCCCCGTGGCCCTCCGGTAACTCTCTATAAAAGAGTCTTTCTCGGCGTCGGTGTTACACCCGGGCGGCCACCTGCTCGCCTCTTGTTTCATATTGAGGAAAGTGTTCACGTAGGCCGTGAACAACCCCTGGGTCCCTGTGGCGGGATCGTACTGTTCCGACTCGGGATAATGCCATACCCGGTACATTTCCAGGACCCGGTACCCTTGGCGCAGGGCCTCGTGAAGTTCGTGGCTCACCCAAGTGCCTGTCAAAGACCGGGCCTCGTGAAGTTCGTGGCTCACCCAAGTGCCTGTCAAAGACCGGGCCTCGTTGTTGTTGGTGGCAGGGGGCCTGGTTCTTGTCTTCGGCGCAGGTCCGACAGAGGGTAAACAGCAGTTTCTCACCCACGTGCGTTGGGAGGACTGGGAAAAACAGTCGGCGTGGCGGTAAAATCTTCAGATGAATCAAACCCTCGTACGGGAGGGTAGGGTCTAAGTTCTCGGTAAGGATTTCTGGATGGCCCAGCGGGAACTGTTTCGTTTTTTGCACCCAGGGGTACAGGAAGCACACATCCAACGCCTCCATCCATTCTTGATCCCATTGGTTCGCCCTCCAAAGAACGCTTTCTTTGGGTCGAGGGGAAGCTGGGCTTGAGGGATGGGCGCTAGGGATTCGATGGTCGGATCCAAGGCCATGGCCTCACGAATTTCGCACTCCCTGATCTGGACCACGCGGTACCCTTGCTGTTTCAGGTACAACATTTTGTCTCGGGTCCGGTCGGCCAACGTTTTCATCGTGCAGTGGAGCAGGGGATGCACTCATTCTTGAGGGGTGCAACGGTCGCACCCATGCCAGAAACAGCCGTTTATTTCGTACGCCGTGTGGGTGGCGGCGTGGTACCCGTCCAGTTTGTAGGGGCCCACGTGCTTCTCTCCGAAATTGCCCGCGTGCTGGATCTGAATTCCGTCCCACCGCTCCACGTGGGCCAACCATTGGAGCGCCAACGCCGACTGCACGTCCTTGGGCCGGTAGCCGAGCCGTGGCAAGACCGCAATGGTGTTAGGTCTGAGGAATTTCTTGCGGAACACTAGGTTGCATAGGGAGGCGAGGGTAACGGTCCTGGTAAAGGGATCTATCCCCGCCGCTTTCATCATAATACCCCGGAATACCAAACAGGCCCGTTGCAAGATGGCCACATCCCGATGGCAATAGGGGGCCAACTCTTTCTGGAAGTTGAAGACCCCGCCGCGGGCCCGTTCGGCCGCAAGTTCTTGTTTGCCTTGTGGACTCAGCGAATCCGGTTCGTAGTAATGCAGGTCTGGTAGTGGCCCCACGTACTGCTGATGTTCTGGTTTGTTAAAAAAGATGGGGAAATCCAGCTTGTTGAGGTTTTCGGCTTGGAACCCGAACGTGACGGGGAATTGTTTAAGTACCAGCGGGATGAAGAGGAGGGAATCCTTGATGACGAGCTTGTACTCGGGGATGGTCACCACCATCGCTTTGCCACCTCGGAAGAGCACTTTCGGTTTTATGGCACACGTAGTTTTCGTGATTCCCCGAGAAGAGCCAGTCGCAGAATTGGGGGAGGGCCGTGGGGCCTCGTAACTCTACTTTCCGTGTGCCGCATTGAGTGCAGGTGGTACAGTCTGTGGACACACAGAGATCGCATACTTTGGAGAACCCCGCAAAGTTGACCACATGCTGCGCTTCCAGGGGCATGGCTTCAAAATCAAAGAACAGGTACCGGAACTTGTCCTCGTTCCCCTCGTCTTCGGCGGCGGCTCTCTCTGTCTCCTCTTCTTCCGCCAGGAGGGCCTCGTAGGCATTTTCTGCTTCATCTTCTTCTCCTTCCCCTCCTCCTCCTCCTCCTCCCCCTTCTGGGGCTAGGCGCAGGACTTGTTGGTCCGCCACTTGCATGTAGCACAAATGGTACGGGGGGACAATAGCTTTGCAACTCCGGCAACGGTATTCTCCGCACACGTGGACTCCGTCCCGGCCCCGAGCCAGATGGTCTACCGTCACCCCACACAAGACACAACGTGTGTACCGTTCGCACGAACTCCATGTTCTGGTGTAGAGATTCCCTTGCCCCGTCCGGTGGGGTTGATGACGGCGGTGGTTGTCGAAGCAGGCCCCACTCTTGAACCACCGACGGCACTGGTCGCATTTTCTCCAAGAAAATCTCTCCCCATGGGGGAGGGGAGAGCAGTCCTTGACCCCACAACAGACACAGGTCGTGTCACAAGCGTGTTGTCTAGGATCGTTGTAGGTCTTCTGACAGTGGGGGCAGAAGTGTTTGGCGTTCAGGAGACCCCTCATGTTGTTGATGACGTCATAGTGGTGGTTCTCGGTTTGGTAGAGGTACATGCGGTAGCGGGCCTCAGGGAGGTGGCCAGAGTAAATAATACCGTTCATATGCTCTCGGGAAACCAGATTGACTTCTACCCCTTGGCCTGCCAAGTATGCTTGGAATCGCTTGAGCTCCGGGATCCCACACGGTTGAATAGGGACGCCTGCCTGGCGGTGGAGCTCCAAGGCTAGAGTCCGTTGTTGGGGTCTCCCTTGTCTTATTTGGGGGTAATGAGGATGTTGCTGCTGCCGGGCCAGGGCCGTGACCAATCCTCTGGCCATGCACAATTCATCTAGATTTCGTATCCTCACGATGCTTCGTTTGATGTTTTTAAATTTTTCCAAGTCGGTCGTACAGCAACGATGCCCTCCTCCCGCGCTGAGTATTTTCACGTGAAACACATGGATGTGGAAGCGGCCCCTCATAATGAATTCTTGATTTGATTGTGTGATCTCCGAAATTCTGGCCATGTTCAGGGCGGGGGTGAGGGTGGACATCATCAGGTATGGAAAAGCCAATGGGTAGTCCAGATGCGGAGCGTCTAGGGTCAGGCGTACTCTGTCTTGCGGCTCGGCCTCCCCTAGGGTGGTCTCCAGGACCCTCTCTATAGTGACCGTGACGTCTTGAAGGGCCTGTCCATAAAAAATAATACATAAAATAAGTAATACATAAAATAAGTAATACATCAATAAATTAAAAATTAAAAAAATTAAAAATTAAAAGTGGGGTGCTAGAGGAGAAGAAAAAGAAAATAAAGAAAAAGGAAAATTTGGATTTCCTCACGGGGACTCGAACCCTGTGGGCTTGTAGCCTCTTGGAACAAGAGATTTAACCCTAGGCGCCACCTCGCGCGCGCGTTGTGACGTCATGCCAAAATAGTGTAGTCAACCCTTACCTCGGGCAGAGTCGCGCGGGATCGCGTCCTTGTTCTTAGTTCGTAGTCCTTACATGTTGTCTTGAATTTTTTACACGCTCTGGACCGGGTTTGTAGGAGTTCAAAGACTTGCTCCTCTTCCTCCTCCTCCACCTCCTCTCCTCCTCCTCTTCCACGGCAGCGGCGGCAGCGGCGGCGGCGGCGGCGCTGGTTTTCTTCTTTTTCCCACCTCCCTGCTGCTCACTCCCTCGTTTGGCGTCGGGAAACATGGCGTGGATCAAAATCGTCCTCGTTGTCCTCCTCGTGGTTCTCGTTCTCGGTCTGTGGGGAATTGGGTCCCAATTTTCCCCACAAGAGGTTGAGGTGGTAAGGGTTTCGAGGGTCCACGCGAAATGGGGCGTCCAAATCGTCGTCCATCAATTCTGGAAGCACAGCGGGAAGGTTCAGCGCGGCGACGAGTCTTTCCACTTCCTCCTCGGTGATGTTGTCCTCTAGAGTCTCCATCTCGGGGAATGTAAACGGTTCTTGCAGGGAGTAGTCCACCCCCGGGGGGAAATCCACATCCTCCAGGAAGGCATACAAATCATCCGCGTTGTAAGGATTTATTTCTTAGTACGTGGGCTCGTCCTCTGGGTCTCCCCCCGGGGAGGGATGAGGTGGCGGCGGGGCTACGGCATAGACCTCGTTTTCTTCTTCGAGGGTAATGATGACTGGGTTGCCTTCTTCATCCAGATAATTCCAAGAGTCCATCGTGCTAACACTAACCCAAATCAAAATGCATCGCCTCCTTATATATATTTTTCACTGTTCTCTGATTGGTGCCTTTTTCTCGGCCTGTGATTGGTTCCCCTAGAAGGAGCACGGCTTGTGAGTGGTGGAATTCGATCCGCTTTTGGTTCGACTTCAACGCCTTGGGTCTAAGAATCCTCTGAAAACCCCCCCCCTACCCCTTGTTCTTCAAAATTGTCTCGCTCCACCCCGGAGGGAGCCCTTCTTCCTTCCTTCTTTGAGCCGTAATCATTTTGCGTTCTCTAAACGTCTTTTCTAAGCTCCTAAATCCTAAAACCTAAATTCCCTTGACAAACGCATCCAGCTAGGAAAACAAAAACTAGTCCAACCGGTTTATCCCAGTTTAGGGGCCTCTCGTGAATGAGATGGCGCGAGGCAAAGGCGCGCGGCTCCTGATTGGCTGGTTAACGTACGGTGTCCTGTAAGACAGCGTGCACGAGGTTTCGGCAGTAAAAGGAACCCTTTCCCGGGCCGCCGAAGACGAAAAAAACAGGGGGAAATGTAGAAGGCCTTGAGAGCTAAGGCCACCATAAATTTTAGAACATTTCATGACTGTTTTGGGGGTGCCCTTGGCGATTCCAAAACCAAAAATCATCTGGAATTGAATTCGAATCCAAGCCGGATTGAAACACCCGCCAATCACAGCGCTCGCTCCACTTAGCGAACCAATCGTAGGCCGAGCTTAGTACACCAATCACAGCCCATCATTTTTTCCATAAATGCTGGCCCCAAACTAACTTCGGTGCAGTTGATCCAGCCACTCAACCGGTAAGGTTACACAAAATTTTCTCTTGGAATTCAACAGAAATTCAACAGATACCTTGACTAATCTTTTCTTTTTTGTTTTTCCTTTTTATTTCACCAGTCGAACCACAACAACAGACACAGCGACAAGAACAGGTGAGTTTTACACAAAATTCTCTCTCGAAATTCAACCTGGGGATTTACTAATCTTTTCTTCTTTGGTTTTTCCTTTTTATTTCTACAGACAAACAACAGAAACATTATGGCTATCCAAAGGCCCATCCGGGAGATGGAGGTACTGTCCTGCAGACTTTTCTTTTTGTCTTGGATGACCACCGCTAATTTTTCTTTTGTTTTTCTAGAATATCCGAGGTGCAGTGGACCCGAACCTGGCTCAAGTAAGTGTTGTTCTCCCACCTCCCTAAAACAGTGGTAGCGTTCGGTCGCTGCTTCACAGAGCCGTTCATTTTATTGGCAAACATTTCCCCATTGAGTAAAGTTTAATTTGGTTAATTTTTATAGGATTTTCTCGAGGTTCGGGACCTCCGCTCTTGTCAGAGCGCCTCTAGAAAATGTCTCTAAAACATTATTCTGCTTTTAATTTTTTTAATTTTTTCTTTTCCGAACAGACTTTTGGACCGGTAGCGAGAAACCTTAAAGACAAACACTTCTTGTGTCATGCCCTATTCCTAAGACAGTTTGGCTTACCGATGGAGATCGTCGCCAAGATTGGGCAATACGTCTGCGGACAACAGAGAATAGAAAAAAGAAAAGCAAAACATGAAAAACTTTTTTTTCCATCACTCTTGATGATTATTTGCTTAAACGTATGGGAGTTCGAAAGCGTCTACTGCTGGGACAACTCCTTCAAGGAGCTCCCCCATAACAAAAAGCTTTGGGGTATTCCCCCCGTCAATGCAGTCATGTTTATCGAGCCGCTGACTGAATTTAAATACAGATGGTGTACTATATGTCACTGTAACAAAACCGTATGCCAACGCCATTGTAGTGTGGGGATTATATACAAGCGTTGCCCCCACCACCCTGTTTTTACTGATGTGTGGGACGAGGGGTGGGGAAGAATCCCATGGCGTAAGCTTTTCTTTCATATCGAATGTTAATTTCTTTTTTTTTCTCTAGTGTTTGAGATGCGATCAATTACCGGACGATCAGTTACCACCTATGCCTTGTTGCGGCGAAACAATGTGTCCAACCTGTTTTGTGAGCCTGCTATCCTATACCCTAAAGCAAGGACAAACTCCAAGTTGCTTTTACTGCGAAAGCAGAATTCGTCATCAGTTCTATCTCAGAGCGGGGTCTATAATTATTTTCAGGCATGGAACCACCTTTGGATGAGTAGCCTTACCAATTAATGAATGTTATTACCGACATTATCAGATAGTTTACCCGCAATGTTACACTCACTAAAAGAAAAATTAACACTCACTAAAAGAAAAATTAACATTCACTGAAAGAAAAGTTTACGCTATCGATTTTCAACATTTTTTAAAACTTATTCGAGCAATTGGCTCATTTTTCAATTTTCATACTATAATAGGGCAATTAGCCCCCTTTTCTAAAATTTCTTAAAAATAATACTAGGGCGATTAGCCCCCTTTTCCAAAATTTCTAGTTTCATAAATACTAGGGCAATTAGCCCACTTTTCTCCACGGATATTTTTAGTCTCTCGGATGGGCCCCACGGATGGGCTTGTACATATGTACATAGTTGTTTTTTTTGTTCTTTTGGTTGCAAGGATACCTCATTAATTCTTTTTTTTTAATTGTTTTGGTAATTTCTTAAAAATAATACTAGGGCGATTAGCCCCCTTTTTCAAAAAAAAAACTTGTTTCATAAATACTAGGGCGATAAGCCCGCTTTTTTTTCTCCACGGATATTTTTAGTCTCTCGGATGGGCCCACGGATGGGCCTGTACATATGTACATAGTTTTTTATTTTTTATTTATTCTTTTGGTTGCAAGGATACCTCATTATTTCTTTTTTTTATTATTTTGGTTGCAAGGATACCTCATTAATTTTTTATTTTTTTTATTATTATTTTGGTTGAAAGGATACCTGTAAAATTATTTTTCAATATACTTGTATTAATTACTGTTACCTTGGTGTGACTGAAATGGTCCACCCCCATGTATTTATTTTTAATTGACGAAACAAAGTTGTTATTACTCAAACAAAAGTCTCTTTTATTGTCTCCTTATTACATAGTGGTTGAATCACATAAAGCCACAAGGGTTAACACTCCAATTTCCACATAGTCCTGGGGATTGTCTTCGTAAATCAAAGCTTGGCCTAACGCGTGCCAAATTCGGTTCTTGTACGTAATGATAGGGTCTTCGATTTCTTCAAAATAATACCGTTTGTAGACCTCGTAAATCTCGGCCTCCTTTAGTTTTTTGCAACTGTTCAAACACGGTATACGTAAGGGGAGCAATAATCCCCGAGAGGTGCAAACTCTGCAAAGCCCGGTGGCCCGTAGCCCGTAGAGCCTCTAGGGTAATAGGAGACCGGGCCTTCGCCACGCGCTCGGTAAAGCTTTCCTCGGAAAAAGACCATAAACAGGAATGGTAACGTTCGTCCTGTTGACTCTGTTGACTGTAGTGACACCCCTCGCAATGCCGGCCTCGTTCTCGCATGCATTCCCGGATGCACATCATGACGTAGAGCGTTTTGTGCAACGCCCATCCGGCTTTTAGGGCGGGTAAATCCCGGTTGTCCGGCATGTCTCCCAAATCTAGGTCTTCTTGGTTTAATAACAATAGCTTGCGTGGGGCTGGTAGCGAGCCTGAGGGGATCGGCTCGTTGTCGGGATGTCTATAGGGGGTGGGGAGGGCGGGGGACCCTCGGCCGTTGTACCAGTGGGGGGTCCGGAGGACGTCTCTGTCGGGCTCCACACATTCCCCGCCGGGGGCCCCGCGGGGGGACCCATAAGAGGCGTAGTGGCGTTGGGATTGATCCAAACGACGGGTGGCGGACCTTGGGGGGTCTGTGACGTCCATGGCGACGCGTAGTATTGGGCTTTCTTGGGGGGTGGGGGTCCGTCCTCAATAGGTTGTGCCGGGGGGCCGGCCCACATAAATCCCAGCGGAAACTCACACTTCGGGTTGGGCGCCGGGGCCGTGCACGTGAAGAACACACGGTTCGGATTGTTCACGCTTCGGCTCACCCCCTTTCATCCACAAATTGTGGCCACACTTGGGAAACGTGTTGTATAAAGTTCCGTACGGGATGGCCGCTTTCACCAAAGGCAGGTCTTTCTCCGTAAAATAAAAACTGCACGGCAGCACTGGGGGTTTCGCCTTGTAATCCGCTGTTTGTCCACACTTGTAAACACACTCTAGCGTTCCCGCTAATCCTTTGACGGCTTTGGTGTAACACCCACAAAAGCACGTAGGGGGCATTGTTCACACTAAATTTACAAAGGAGGGTTCACTTTCTTATACGTCCCGGATCCGGCCGCCAATCCGGGCCCTGGGTTTGTTCTCCCCCGACAACCCCGCCAGCCAATCCCGAGCCTGGGTTTGTTCTCCCCGACGCCTCGCCGACCCCCTGCCGAACCTGGCGGGACCCCCCTAAACTTCCGACCAATCCCAAGCCTGGATTTGTTCTACGTACGACCCCTGCCGAACCTGGCGGGACCCCCCTAAACCTCCGGCCAATCACAAGCCTGGCTTTGTGCCCCAACGGGTGACAGACACTTGTCACGTCACGGAACTTGTGACGTCATTTTAAGCCCCGGCCCCTCTCTCGGCCAATCAGGAGGCTCGCCGTGTCCCGAAGTGAGCCCTGATACTACTCCCACATCACTTGACCAGCTTTTTGCATCAGTTTCTGCAGATCGCGATGTTACCACCACAAAAAAACCACCCCATCCCAAAAGTGCATCAAAAGATCATCAGCTTCCAGTACAGTAACTATGGATGCCATAAACGAGATGCATCTCTTGGTGCTCCAGAAAGAAAGTCAGAAACTGGATATGGAAATGAAAAACCTACTCCCTCAAAGGCAGAAGCTAAATCTGGAAATAGAGGAGCTACAGGCTACCAGGAGTGCTTCAAATATTTATATGCCAGCTGCAAATAACTATTAACTGTAAAATGCCTCGTTTGACAGTGGGTGTCAGTTCCCCCTTATTCATCTTTATTACCTGGAAAATTGCTGCCAGCTTATAGCTAGCTATAAACACATGTAAGCATGTATTTTTATTACAGTAATCCCCTCCCCCCTAATTTAAGGCAAATTGGCCATTGAAGTAGGCAATTAAGTTGTACATGTATGCAGTTGTGTTTAAAATTCTCAGTAACTTTCTATGATATTACTTAGGATTTTTTTGAACAAGGGAATTTTGAGTATAAAAATAAGTTCACCCTCTGGCCATCATCATCAGGCCCCCCTTTGCCCCTCTGTGCATGTTTTGTTATCAATTCCTCCCTTATTACTTCTTTCTCCTAGCTACCCCTCTCCCTCTCTCCTTGCAGGTGCTACTTTGCATGTACCCATATAATTAACTATACTGAATTTATTTTTAATTACCATAATTATTTTACATTAAACACTGTCTTCATATATACATTGTTGAACTCAGACTTGAACTCAGACGACCATCAGATCTCTTATACTAACTAAAGAGTGATTCTAAAAATCCCTTAGTTCAAAACATTTTTCCAAAGTAAAAAAAATCACTGAGATTAACATATTTGTATAATTTAGCAGCTTAAATATATATATTACCATACATTTATGTTAATTTATTTCCTTGAAATTTGGGTCACTACAATATCTTCTTACATGTACAATTTATACATTATATGGCACAACTGTTAGCAATAGCCATTTAAGGAAAACATTATTTGGTACATGTAGGTATATAGTAAATGTTAAATTTAAGTTCCTATATAAGCCCTAGCCTGTTATCTTTGATTTAAAAGTCAAACTGGATACAAAATGACCGACATATAATAATAAATAATAATAATTATTATTATTATAGTCTGCCAATTTCGTTCATTAACGAATCAAATTTCAATGACGTCATGTAAGGGATAACCTAATTATAGTTTCTTTTGCTCTGTTTTTATGTCAGCTCCACTTATTAAAAGATCATAAGATTGAAAGTAGGACATGTCTGACACCTGAAAAACAACTGTATAAATGAAGACATTCAATGTTATAACTCAATAAATTAACTTAAATGACGTCATTTCAAGGATTTATAATTAATGTTTTTTATAGCAATACAGTACGACCATAAATCGTCCAAAAATGATTGAACAATCTTTCCAACACTTTACTGCACCCAAATAAATGATTTCTGGCTAGGGCTTATAGGCACTTTAATTTAACTGCTATCTTAATTAAGTACGTAATTTACTTTGCACCAGTGTGTGTGCACTGGAATTGCTTCTTGAGGTTATAATATATTAACTGACCAAAAGTATTTTTGTTCTTCAAAAAGGCCAAAATAATGTGATGATCAATCATCATCATGATAATAATTGTAGTGTAGTATCATATTCTTATACTAGATGCTTTAATTAATGCCAATAACTCTAGCTTATGGTTTAATTATATACCTGGTATACTCACGACTGCATAAAATTAGTATCATACAGTTGCAGAGTAAAAATAATATATGGCCATTAATAGATATAATATTATACCAGAAAATTTTTCTCGATTATCATTGGCTAAGAGCAGTGCAGTTCAAACGTAATTGAGTGCAAAAGTGTAATTCAGTGCAAAAAAGTGTAATATCAGCAGTGCAAATTACAAACTTTCTCTTTTCTGATTGGTTAGTGAAACAATACATAATCAAGGACAGCCAATCAGATCAGACTTTTAACAATAGACAATTTCTGCTGAAAATTTGTTGGTAAACAAGCAAAAAATGGGCGCCATTTTTTTAAATCAAAGATTTGCTCAAGCAACTGATAAAACCATTTAAGAACTAAAAAATGGTTCAAAAGACCAAAAGTACAACTTTCTGGCTATCGGTGTGGGGAAAATGCTGTGTGCAAAAATAAATTTTATAAGAAATTGAGAAATTTGAACCGAGCGAGTTAAATGTTTTGCTGGAGAGGTTTTACGCCAAGGTTAAAACGAAAAAACGGCTTAGACTACGAGCCCGACAGCCTCAGAAAAATGCAATTTTCTACTTTACACCTGTTTTCGAAAGTTAATTGAATTATCACCCTTTGAACATTGATCACTGAAACTGAGATAAATTATTTATCTTTAATTACCAATCATCCATTGTGCAGACTCACAATGGACATTAATGGTGACAATATTTTGTTTTCTTTTTTCAAAATGACAACAATTTATCCGGGGCAGATACCTTAAGATTTAAAATAGTTAGTTTGGTTACATTTCTTTTGTTAGGGTGATATTGTTTATTAATAATAATCAACTATAATAATTAATCAACAAATAATCAAAAACCATACTTTACAGTTCCTCAAAATATCATTTACGTAAGCACTATTCAGTATCCCCCAATATCTTAAATCCTTTTCTTGATCACAGGAGGTACAGATATACAACATAAAATTATAACAGCTTCTGTAAAATAAAAATAATAATTAGGGACGAGTTCGTAGACATGTACATAATTTATCACCCAAAAATACATCAATATAATTATTATAATCATAACAGTTGACCATTTACAATCAAGGGGCCTTTTTCTTGGGCATATTTTCGAGTGGGGAAGAGCACATTGTAAGGAAAAAACAATGATCTCTTTGAAGTGACTTGATCTTCACCATTTCTTTTCTTCATCATCATGGCTTAAGAATGTTTGAATGGTTTATGTAACTCCTGAAAATTTCAGGAAAGTCTTATCAATTTCAATCTTCATGGTTATATCAGTAAAGGTGGTATTTCTCCTGCAGAAATTATTATGTCATTGTTTGAGGGGTTTATACATGTAAGGTAATTTGCATATGAGATTTCTGGGTTTACATGTACATATATATATAATTTTATGATTGTAGCTAACAAGGTGGTCTTATTACAATGTTTATATCTTCTGTGAACAAATGTACCCACAGACATCTTAAACATCTCTCTGAAATGCTCTTTTGCCCAAGTAAGACGTTCTTCAGCCTTGGCTGGTTCCAATTTTTGTCGAGGGTACTGCCAGAGTACAAGACAGCTCAAAGTAGTTGCAAATCATTTCTACTGTATATGCATCAACAAAGGAAACAAAAAATATGTGTCTGCACTGTACTTATCCTTGACACTTGCATTAACACTAAGGTGCTGTATTCTTATTTGCTCTGCCCTCATTGTTCCAATTTCTTGGCTGCTTTCAAGTGCTAGTCACGGTGTGCAGACGTAAACTGCATTGCCCCTTTTAAAAGTATAACTACGATTAGTTTTGCCCTCTATACTTAAGCTTATTTAGTACAATGGGAGACAACATAAAAACTCTAAGGAAAGAAAATGATGAGCTGAAGAAGCAACTAAAAGAACTAGGGAAGGATTTTCAAGTGATGAAAGACAAGATGGCGGAGAGAAATGAAGCCGCGTCCAACGGAATGCCGAATGAGGAAGATGTCCAATTCCATCAGCTACGGATATGACACTCTGATCCAATTCAAGGAAACCATGCTCAATGAAGTACAGAATCTTAAGACGAGACTGGATACTCTTTCAAGCAGTGTTAACAGGATTGATAAAGCAATTGATGAAATGCAACTTTACAGTTATCAATACAACCTTCAAATTGTTGGTGTACCACAGGTGAATGAAAGAGAAACCGCCGAAGAAACTGCGAACATATGTTTAAGCATATTCTCTGAAATAGGAGCCGATACATCATTTGCTGATATATACATCGCTCACAGGGTTCCTACACGGAATACAAGTAATGGCCGCCGAAGACAACCTAACCCGAAAATTTGCAAATTCGTGAGAAGACTGGCCCGTGAAAAGGTTCTGGCTGTAAGGAAAAATACGAATCAGTTGACAGTGGAAAACCTAGAGCTACCGCCTACAGTTACAATCAACCGAATTGCAATTTTCAGCCACTTAACCCCAAGATTGCAAGAATTGTTGTACGAAGCGAAGACACACCAGTCCAACTACGGCTACAAGTTTTGCTGGGCGAAAAACTCGGCAATCTTCCTGCGCAAAACAGACAGCTCTAAAGTGATCAAATTGGGAGTAGCAGATAATTTAGTCAAGCTGAGAATGAGTGAATCTGCCGGTCCTAGCGATCAATCTGATGAGCCTCGATAAAAAATACTACACAAAGACATAATTAACTTCTACTTTACAGCTAATACAGTACATACTCATTACATCTACCTCCTATTTGCAACCTTTCTTTCTCTTTCTGTTAAGATACACTCTATTATTCGTCTATTTTACTGCCTCAGTTTTGTTTTCTACGCATTCTGTCACTGATTATACCTACACTATATAAAAATTGTTCCAAACATGAAAAACCGTAACAAGCGTGAAGAAAACTCTTCGAAATCCTTACTAAAGGAACTGCCTTATTTTAACTTCAGAGGAGATTTAATTTCTTATCATGGCCAATTTAATAATATTCTTTACACTCATCGAAAAACTAAGAAATATTTAGATAAGCTAACCAGCCTATATGACCTAGATTTATTTAGCCTCAATACAAACTTAGATAGAAACTTAAATTCCAATGATTATCTATTAAACCAATGCATACAAAGTCGATATTTCTCTCCACATAGCTTTGAACAAATGAAGAACAAATGAAGAACAAATTAACAAAAAATAAAGTTGATTGTAGTTTCTCAATCTTCCATAACAATGTGGTAAGCCTAAATCGTAATTTAGAAAATCTTCAAACTCATCTTCTAGAAGAACTTGATTTTCATTTCAACATTATTGGTGTCACGGAAACTAAATTTACCAATTCAAATGCACCTGTGTGCTTTCTAGAAATACCAGGTTATGAATTCGAGTACGTTCCAACTCCTCTAGCGTCAGGAGGTGCTGAAATGTTTATAGATGAAACACTTAACAATCAAATATTAGAAAAAACTTCTAACGAAGCATTTCAATCACTGTGGATCGAGATATCCTTTGTCCAAAAAATAAACATAATTTGCGGCATTATCTATAGACAGCATAACTCACCAGAGCGCTTTCAATCATATTTTGAAGAAACAATTGAAAACTTTGCCTCCTCTGGGAAATCTGTTGTTATCATGGGTGATTTCAATATAGATATTCTAAAAAGTGAGACGTCTCGTCAAAGCCATGATTTGTTATTGTCTCTCCAGAGCTGTTATCTCATTCCTACAGTTGATAAACCAACACGCGTTCGTAACACTTCAGCCACCCTTATTGATAATATTTTCGTTAATAATCCTGACCAAGTTGTAGTTAGTGGAAACATAATTTACGATATTAGCGATCACTTTTCCCAATTTTGTATTATGAAATCAGCCAGGGATAAACTCAAGGTAAAAAATCAAAACTCTGCCGTTTGTTTTAATAACGACCTCTCCCAAGTAGATTGGAATGATATTCTTTTGAATGGAGCAAGTGATGTGGATAAGCTGTTCTCTTCTTTTTACAATAGGTTCAATAAACTCGTTAATAAACATGCACCCATGAAGACAACCTCGCACCGTAAAGCAAAAGAACTTTCTAAGCCATGGATAACTAAGGGATTACGAGCCTCAATTAGGATTAAAAACAAATTATATGCATCCGGCGATGACAATTAATACAAATTATACAGAAATAAAATTTGCAACTTAACACGAATAAGCAAAAAGCAACACTTCTATGAATACTTCAATACTAATTTCACAAATATGGAAAAAACATGGGAAGGAATAAATAATTTACTAAATCGTAAAGCAAAGAATTTTAAGCGAATCAATGCAATTAAGGATTTTAACAATAATAAAGTAACTAGAGATCCCTCACGGATAGCTAATGTACTCAACGAACATTTTGCAACAGTAGGGCCTAAATTAGCAAACAAACTGCCACTGGCACACCATCATTATCTTGATTTTCTCTGTAAATCCAAATCACCCGATACATCATTTCTTTTCGAGCCTGTTACACCAGAAGAAGTTAAATTGGAAATCTTATGTATACCAAACAACAAATCTCATGGTCTATATATATTCTTGCCCTACACAAATATTGAAATGTGCAAGTAACACTATAAGTGATGTGCTATCAAACATACTTAATACATCTATTATATTAGGAGCATATCCCTCAAAACTAAAAATGTCAACAATCATACCGATATTTAAAGCTGAAGATGAGACCGACGCAAATAATTACAGACCTATATCTTTGTTATCTAATTTTAACAGAATTTTCGAAAAATTAATGTACGAAAGAATGGAATCTTTTATTGAGGAAAATAATATACTGTTCTCTTCTCAATATGGCTTTCGTAAAGCACAATCAACTCAACACTCAATTCTTGATATTGTTAATGCTATACAGACTAATATGGATAAGCGCCTATTTTCGTGTGGAGTCTTTATAGATCTGAAAAAAGCTTTTGATACTGTTGACCATAGCATTCTGCTCAATAACTGAACCACTACGGTTTTCGTGGCATAATAAATAAATGTTTTTTATCGTACCTACAAGGTCGGACACAAACAACTCAAATTGGTTCACACATATCTACCAAAATGGAAACTACTTGTGGGGTACCACAGTTTCTGTTTTAGGTCCATTGCTCTTTTTACGCTATATCAACGATATTCAAAACTGTTCTGATAAATTCAGCTTTTATCTTTTTGCTGATGATAATAATATACTTTACGCAATCAAAAGAAACTTAACTATCAACCTAAAATAAGTATATTCGATAATGAACAGAATAAGAACGTTCCCTTGGAATGTAAATACTATGTGAAATATCTCGGAATCTTAATTGACAATAATTTATCCTGGAAGCATCATATTGATCATATTGCTGTAAAAATTAGCAAAACAGTAGGGTTAATCGCGAAACTAAGACATTTTGTGCCCGTACATACCCTCCTGAGTATTTATCTATCATTAATTGCTCCTTACTTAACTTATGGGTTGACAGTTTGGGGTCAGGCATGCAAGTCCTATCTGGAAAAAAACTTATAATTCTTCAAAAGCGGGCACTCCGCTTTTGTATTTTGCCGACAGAAATGAGCACGCAATTCCCCTTTTCATTAATGCTAATATTATGCCTGTAAACTTTTTATACTATGAGTCACTATCTAACTTGATGTATGATGTCAGAAATAACTCAGCAACAATAAGTATTTTTAATTTATTCATAAACACCTCCAGTATCCATTCTTATAATACACGTTCCTCTACATCCAACAATTTCTATATTAAAAGCTCTAGAATTGAAATACAAAAAAACGGCTTCTCTAGAACTGGAGCAAAACTATGGAATGAAATACCATGTTATCTCAGAAATCTTCCAAAAAAAGCATTTATAATAGAACTTAAGAAAATACTAGTTAATATCCTCAAATTAGAAGATACATATATTGATACATCCATGATTATTTCAAAATTAAAATCATTCAAAAATTTTTTTTCTGATTTTAGTTGTTATTTCTTAAATTAACATTTATAGTTCTATCAACATAAGTCACCAACTTGTCTTTTGTCTCTTTATAATTCCTTTTTCTTCTTTCTTTTTTCTCTCCCTCCATTACATGTAAAACTTAACTTATTCTTTTAAACTGTAATTAGTATATTTACTTATATAAGACTCGGTCAGATTGTAAATTACACTATTAGAATTGAAAAATAAAATGTGTGTAAAAAAATGTGTGTGTTGAATAAGTGCTTGTAAGGGAGACTGAGGAATTTCATGTCCATGTGAAAGTATTGAGATGATATCGGGCTCAAGTAATGGAAACGTTCTTCTGCAGTTGGGGCACCAATCAAAAAGCATTTTGCTCCAGAGAATCTCTCTTGTTAACTGGTCTCCACCAATGTGAACTATTGTTGTTGGGTTAACTTCAATGCCAGCCTTCTCAAAAATGTCCCTAACACTATCTTCCTAAGATTTCAGAATATCAACATCATCACCATATTCTTGCTCGTTCTTTGGTAAAACACTTAGTGGTACAACAAGTGTCTTACTCAGTAGGTGTTTGCTGTTGTTGTCTGTCAGATATTTAGGTAACAGATCTTTTAAAAAACTGAAGTACACAATGTGCTCTGCAGCTACATGTACTTTCATTGTCATGTACACATAGTCATCTAACAAACCATCAATGTCAGTACCTGAAGGTAACAAGTCACTTGTACTAGGATCTTATAATCCTTTTGTGGTTCACCAGCTGGTAAAGGTGGAAATGATAACTCATGTGCCAAGACTGCTGATCCAAAGTAATGGTACATCTTGCCATGATGACCTTTCCTTTCATCTCTCACTGACACCCTGAAGTAAACATTATCACCAACCAGCCTAATTCTCTTCCTTGACTTCACTGCAGCTATTACCTTTGAATTAAAATCACCTTTGATAGTATCCAACAGATTGAGTGCTATTGTATCCCAGACAAACTCCAACATGATTTAATCGGTCAAATACCTATAATACAAAAAAAAATGAAACAGATGATTTATCCTTTTCCCTTTAAAGTGTCACTACGACGAACTTTGACAATTACTTTTGCCACTTTTTTGTATTCCATAAGGAAAAACAGTGGCAGAATTACCCAAATAAGTGAAAAAAATTTGCATAGGGGCAAATTAGACCACACATTTTAAAGAGAGTTTACCCTCAAAATCACGTCCGCCATTACGCGAAACCGTTCCCGTGGGCGAGGAATGCCCAGTCATTTTTTTAATGTATGTGACGTCATACACTCAACGCATCGTTCTCAAGTTGCTGAGAACCCATACATTTCTTATTATAATGGCTACGAACTCGCACTGTGCGAGTGGTTTAGTACATCATTGCCCAGAATGGCTGGACATATAGATATGCACATCTCATTAACTGCCGAAATCAGTCACGCGTCAAGCTCATTAACTGCCGAGCGGGAGATTCAAATACAGAGAAAATGGCCGAATTTGCGTCAGGTAGTCTGATAAAAGTAGCTACTGGTGTTTTCCCTTTCATTTTATACAAAAGTCAACATGGTACAGTTCTTTAAAGTCTCCCCTTTAAAAAACCTACTATGTGTTCTTTCTGAATAAAGGCAACTTTTATTTCAATGTTATATGAAGAAGTCTGAACAGGAAATTTCTTAGTCTTTTTTTCTCGTCAAGCGCGAAACTTTCAAAAAAGTCAACATCGGCTTCTGGTAGCCCTAGAAATAAACTTTAAAATGATATGTTACTCTTTTAAATTGGTCGGAGAAAACCTACTACGTCATTCAATGAAAGAAAAAACGTTACTAAAACGTGATTCCTGAGCATTTATTATAATTAGAACAACAAATGAACTCCTGCTTGTCATGAAGGTGACACATAAGTACTCCCTCTGGGAATAGACAGGGTAGGAAATGCGTTGCTAAGAAACTATGAACTTCTGCCGGTAGGGCAAGAGTGGTGCATTTGAGTTTATCATTATATAACGCATCTGCGATCTTGACTGATACACATGAATAACACATCCGAATACGATGTCCATAAACTAGTACACTGATAAGCTTGAATAGCATCTGATTTTAAAGCTACATCATCCTAGGAATCTGTATTCAGACTTATTTGCGATGCGATTTGAACAGGATTGGGAGAAAATGAGTTGGAACATTGTTTGCCGTTTTGCCGACCGGCATTTTTTTACCGCTTCGACGCGAGTTGTGTTTGAACACAACTATACTCAGTTCAGTTTCATTGAGTGATTCTGTTTGACTTCTAGGGCAGGAATAAGCTTGAATGATGTCTCATTTTAAAGTTACAGCTTCCTAGAATCTGTATTCAGACGTATTTGCGATGCGATTTGAAAATGACTGGGAGAAAATTGAGAACGAGTTGGAACATTGTTTGCCGTTTTGCCGACCGGCATTTTTCCCACTGCGACGTGAGTTGCATGACACACAACAACTGTAGCTCAGTTTCTTTGTGAGTGATTTTGTGGATCCGATTTTGTTTGATTTCTAGGGAACGGATAAGTTTTAATAACATCTCATTTTAAAGCTACAGCTTCCTAGAATCTGTATTTAGAATTATTTGCGATGCGATGTTAACATGCTGTGAAAAAAATGAGAGCAAGAGTTTTAAGACGAAAGGACGAAAGGGTTTCCATTGACTAGATAGTTTTACCTTGTTTTACGAACTTCTATTGAATTGACTTTCATTGAACAATATGGCGGCCTTTCAAATAATGAAAACCAGAATCAACACTGTTTAAAACTGTTTAAAACTGTTTAAATAAAGCGTTGGAACCAAAGCGTTTCTTGGTTAAATTTACACTCGCATTGAACAATCAAACCAACTCTCAGAACGGTTTTCCTTTGAGCTAATTTTGTGTGCGGTACGGCATGACCAGGGAATTACAACTCCCAGAACGGATTTCCTTTCAGCCAATCATATAGCCAACATCTAACTCATTGAATTTCTAATGAGGCGACCTTAATATATTCAAAAAAACTAATGATGTCCTTCGAACAAAGGCCATTCTGCGCAATGAACGACAGAGAATCTGCATCAGATTCTTCAGAATATAGTTATCTTTCTGTTTAAATTTATTGCCAGATGTAGATGATTTAGAGGTAATAGAGCCGCTGGCGATCGAGGTTGAAAGCTGGACGAATACGCTCAAAGCTAAAGAATAATAGTCTTTATACATGTAGCTGTAGCTAGCAGAGGTTTCTTATCTTGTTGGGGCCAGGGTTTCTTTTTCCCCAGGGTATTTTCCCCAGGGTATTTTCCCTGGTTCGGCTTTCAGGTTATGCTGTTACTGGATCCGGGCTACAGGGAGAATTCAGCGGAGAAATCACTAAGGTAATCAGTTTATTTATAAGTCCTAAGTTTTATCAGTATAAATACGGATTGCTAGTTCGCATTAAATGAGACAATATTATCTGTGTCCAGGCATATATATTCTAAAATACAATGTAATTACTATAAAATTAAATGCTCTGTTGTCTAACGTGAAATTGTGAGTGATAAGAATTTACTAGAGAGAGCTTTTAATAAAGTGGCGATAATAAAGTGATAACAGAACCAAACTTTGACAGTTTTTACTGCTGGTGTTGGGATGAACTGCATCTGCTGCTCGGGGTTACAGGTGCAACGGTCTCAACATATAGAATTAAGACCCCGGTTGTTTAAAGAGAGGATATCACTATCCAACAAATATATCCAGTATATAAGACCAATACCACTGATTGATATTAAATTATTTTCTGTTGATCGTTTGAAATGGCAGGGTATTCTGAATGTAAGCCCATTGATTAAGGTATTACTCTACTCGATAGTCTTCATACACGAGAGATAAAAATACACTTTGGCAGGTACTGGCATATGGTAGCTTCCAACTCGGGCGCTTCGGCCCCCTCCATCTGCTATGCACAGTAACTGAGCTATTATTCTGCTTGATAGTGTTACTAATACACAAAAGACAAAAATTGCACCGGTTAAAAAAAAATGAACCAGTATCAAAAATCATGAGCAATATATAAAATTAAATCATAACGTATACATGTGTACGTATATTGTATTAATCCAGTGAAATGCATTAACTAAAACTTATTCTTCTTCTTACTGTAGATATCCTGGAAACAAATTTAATTCATGCTTGCATTGAACTGGACAACAAGGAAGCAGTTCATCAGCCTGGTGGAACTAAGAAACATCTCAATAGTTTAGTAGAGGCTATATGCTCATGTGGCATCAGTTTTTGTGTGTGGGAAACACAAAATGCTGAATGGTCCAGTATGGTAGGGGGAGATAAAAAGAAAGTACTTGAACTCCTCCCTGACAAGTTGGATGGCTTGCTGGATGCAAGGAATTGTGAAACTGTTATAAGAATTTGGAAGGTATTGTAAGTGAAGTAAATTACATGGAAGTAAAATTAACATAAAAACGAATAATAATAAAAATAAGATTACACATTGGATATATAGAGATTATTACATGTTAAGAGCTTGATATCATTTTTATTCACGAGGTTTTGGTATCATATCGCGAACGAGCTTGTCCGCGAGCGAGTGAGTTTATTATACATTTAAAGTGAATACAATAACACAAAATTAAGCATAACAAAATTTATTTCTAAAAGCAATAGTACAGTGAAGTGATATCGTATCACTTCACTGATATGGTTTTTATTCACGGATATCAACCCCAAATGTGTAATAAAAGGTTTATCTTCATGTGTTATAACAATATTTCACTTGTTCACTGTGTTAACTCATGAAATCGTTCTTACCACTCAAAGATAAACTACTGTATCTATATAATATTTAGGAATTCAAGAACTTGTATAACATTATAGCAACATGGAAACCAACTCCAGATATGAAAAACTCCTTTTTTAACAAGGTACTGGCAGTACATTGTATATGGTCCATAAAATCCTGGTTATAATTAGCCCTCTCCCAACTGATTATAACACTACCCGGTTATAGTCCCACCAGTGTGCTGACAAAAGATTCCGGTTGGTTATAAGTCCTCTAATTTATAAGCCCCTTCAAAACCTCTTGACTTATGAACTTGTATGAGCCCAGGGCTTATAACCAGGATTTTACTTTACCCGAGAATCTGAGATTAGTGTAAGTTTCTATTTATTTGATACCTGTTACAATGCTTAAAAGTCTAAATGCAGGATTTCCATCAGTACAATCACAAATATGGTTTCAGTAAAATACAACAGGTAGCAAATCTAATTTAAAATACTGCTGTATTGGTATTTTTCATTTATCAGGTAACAGAATGGGTGAAGCTCTTCCTTTCCTTGGGAGACAAGGAGGAATGCTACAGCACTGCCAAGATCACACCCTACATGCATGTTTTCATGAAAAAATCATTGAGAAAATCAATGATATTGTGCGCACTATTTACCACAAGCCAACAAGCATGATACTCGTAGTGAAGCACTTCTTGCTTCAAAGAGGATTGATCGGTTGCAATACTAGAAAGGGAAACGCAACAGTATGTAAAAAGAAACTACGAATACAGCAAGATATTCGAGCAACGAAAAAAGCGGATGTGTATTGGTGTTGATAGTGACAATATTGATGATCTCAGCATTGCTGAAATCAAAGATAACAGTAAAACCACAACACCCGGGTTTTTAATAACGGTAGATCACAGTCAATCACACATTTATCAACAAATAGCAATGATAATAGCTAATGGAAGTATTGGAAACTGTTAAGGATTTGGTACTACGAAACGTTTTTCACAAAAATATCATACAACAACTCAACTGTTCTCTTAAACTACCTTGAGCTGGGTTAGTGCTGTACCTTATCAGTGTGTCGCTTAAATGACTGACCGATTCCCAAAAGCTAGTGTGTATAGGCCAGTCTTTCCATTTCACCAAGTATTTCTTTTCCTGTAAGACATACAAGCTGCCTCCTCTAAGGATACTACTTTAAGCTTAAGAGGGGAGTTAAAAATAAACTAAAAAAACGGCGCTAAAGAGGTACAAACCTCCTCAACACTTGGCTAACATTTCATGGTTTTATTGAATATTTGAGTACCAGTTTAATTAAGCTTATGCTTAATACATTCGTTGTAATAATAGCTTGCGACTGTTCCAGGCCACGTGGAACAGAGTAAGAGACACGTTCAATTTCAACGGGCCGCGAGAGATAAACTTACGTTTTGTCCTTCTTTTGAGGAAATAATTCGCTCAACTTCAAACACGCCAGGCACAGTTACTATTTTTCTTTTCTTTTTTGGTCTTTGCAATAAATTAGTGGATGAAATGGAGTTCAAATCTCTGCTGCACCGCCATGTTGGTAAAGTAGACTGTGCATGCTCATGTTGTTGAAGATAAAACTGCTACAAACAACTGGATGTCGGCTTCTTCTGGCGATGAATCACATCACTGTATGCAGCATTTCTCTTCATCAAGGTACTACCGACACCCGTAAACGCAAAAAAAACACGTAACTTTATTTTCAAATTAGGCACTTTGGCACCTCACGGTATTAATACAATAAATAGTATGGTCTTTATTCGTCTCATGCTAGGCTACTCAAAATCGCCAAAAAATATATCAAAAAATCAGCAAACTTTTAGCAATAATAATCACACTTATCTAATATCTAATATACAATGTTTGGGGACAAGCATCCTCAAAATACTTAAGTGTGCTTTGCACCCTACTTATGTACTTTGTAAAGCCAGATGAGCATACGATTCCCTACTTTATTCAATCTAACATATTGCCCATCCATTTTTTTTATATTGCGAGTTCTATGTATGATTTTTCGTAAAATTGTTTTAGGAAAGTGAGGTACACAAATACCAACTTCGTTCAGTGACTTCCAATTAACAAATAGAAGTTGGCTTTCTATGTTCTATACAAAAGTGATGCACGCCTGAGCTCTTGAAATGCTAGCAAGTGGATGCACGAGCGATAGCGACTGCATTCAGCTGCATTTCAAGAGCTCAGAAGTGCATCATTTTTGTATAGAACATAGAAAGCCATCTTCTATTGATTTTATAATATAAAAAGTCGAAAAACGTTATATGATCAAGCGGGCAGGGCCTTGAATATGGGGAAATTCATGAGATATAAAAAGTAAACAAATGACGTCAGCCGAGTTTCATGGAAGCCATTTTAATGCAAAATGACATCATTGACAGTTTTGACAGCTGATACTGCACTCTGATTGGCCCAGCTTGAACCTAAGCTCACATGGAAGGATCCATGAGTTTTTGGGAAAGAAATTCACAAGCTACACCATATCGAAGCTTGAATCTAAGTTTTAAACTGCTAAAATGACAAAAATGTTCTGACAAGCAAAGACAAACCCTAGTTTAAGAGTTCTGGGCCGGGTTGTTCAAAGCCCGATTAGTGCTAATCCAGGGTTAATTTCCATGACAACCAATAGGTTTTGTGCAGAGTTAATCCAGGATTAACACTAATCGGGCTTTGAACAACCCGGCCCAGTTCAGCACTAGAGAAGTTAATGTGCACGTTTTGGATAGTACAAGCGTTGAAAATGCCAGAAGGGAAGGAATTCATGGATGGAGCTGCTGTTGAGTTGGACAAGAGCAGTGGAACTGGGAAGGCTTACTGACACTTCTTCCACTGGAGCCCTCAAAGAAGGGCGATTTTCTTTCTTAAAGCTGCCGGACAAGACCATCGAACAGTGCTTGAGTTGGCTCTCTGGCGAAGGAGAAACTCTGCCGTGTTAGCTCCCTCTGCCCTTCTCTTCCACGTCTACACCAGTGCAGCATAACGTAAAACCACACAGCATTTAACAAGGTGGAAGGATGGCTGAATGAGAACGCTGGACTTTGTTTCAGTTTCACTAAGTCGTCTTTGCTTATCACTGGTTTGTGCTCCACGCCTCGCTCCTTTCCCTTCCCGTCGGTTGGTCTTGAGCTTCGAGTCTAGAATTTTGTTGCTCCGCTGAAAAATGGGATTCTTGCTTAGCTTCAAGGAACGTCCGTTCTCATGTAGAAACCGCTCTATCGAATTCCGTAAGCCCAGAAGGGATACTCTACTGTATTCTTCTCCGTTGGCAGTCCGTGCTTCAGCGTAGAAACATCGCAGGTTCTCGTCCAGCTCGAGGTCAGTCATTTCTTGCAACTTTTTACGTTCTTTACACCAGTCTGTATAACAAAACATACTTTGGTTTTATTTATTTTTCTAACAATTCATGAAAGAAAATACCTTTTTCCCGGTTAAAGCGTTGGCTTTCTGCCTCCTCGGTTTACTCTATCAATAATATTTTTAACGAGTCTTATCAAGTTCAAGAGTCTTGATTTGTTGTTCTAGTCAGTTTAAACAGACAAATGGCTGTGTTAGCGGACCACGTCTCGATAAGTTCATTCTGAAGCATTTATTGTTCTAGGCAGTTTAAACATACAAATGGCTGTGTTAGCGGACCGCATCTCGAGAAGTTTATTCCAAAGCGTTTTGAGTTCTTTTCAGTTTAAACACACAATTAGAGGCCCGGATCTCTGTCGAGAAGTATATTTCGAGAAGTTTGACAAATGCACGTGTGCTATATAGCCATTGATGATGCCAAGGAGGCAAATTCAAATTCCCGAAATCTGTTGTTCAATTAATCCCTTTCTTATACAGAAAGGAAAGTTAAAACAGATAGCCGCAGGTCTCTGGTTCACTCCCATACCGAGCTTTTGTCAGTATTGTATTTGCTATGGGAATTTGAAATTCCTACTACCCTTTTTTTATGGCACTTTTGTTTCGCTCTCAGCCAAACTGATACCACAAAATCTGAAAAACAAAAGAACTTGAGAACAATAGTTAAAGACACATTTAGACCGAGCACATTATCGTAATGGCCTGGAGAAACATAAAACATCATTTCCTAGAATGGGTGATAGTATCTGGAATACCAAACAGCTTAAAGATTCAGGTAAAACTAGTTTCAAAAGAAATCTATAAAAAAAAGGTATATCGTACAATCCTTACTAAAGAAAATATATATATGAACGTCACTCATATTATACAGAAAGTCTCGGAATACTCCATATTTTTTTTATATGAAATTACATATTCGCTTTTCATCATTTATCTTTAATACTGTATTGCAAATTAATTATAATTTGTAAATTAAGTCTTACCAATTTCTTCTTTC
Source organism: Actinernus sp. WN-2022 (assembly GCA_030867875.1). NCBI lineage: Eukaryota > Metazoa > Cnidaria > Anthozoa > Actiniaria > Actinernidae > Actinernus > Actinernus sp. WN-2022. The sequence goes on along the minus strand of JAOWCC010000936.1, from coordinate 36,280,184 downwards.
CTTTTCATATCGGCTACACCACAGATAGGTCTGTGCGTGTTAAACGTTAAAGACTTATATAAGTATTATTATGAAGATTATTTATTCTTATTTTCTGTTGTGTTCCTTTATGATATCCCCAGCCTCGACTAGCCATTGCTATATATATATATTATCTGAAGAGGTTTTGTATTGGTGTGTCAGAGACTGCTCAATACCATCGAGGTAGGGCAAGTATAATAAGTGGATGAACGGACAAGTTTTGACTTCCGTTTGGCAGATAAAAGACAACAATTTAGATTATGCGATCAAGTGGAAAATCTTATACCGTGCGACCCACTACACAAACAAAACAAAACAAAACGATGTAGCTTATGCATAGCAGATAAATGTTTCATAATATGTAAACCAAAGTCGGCAACTTTAAACAAAAGAAACGAGTTAATTAGCAAATGTAGGCATAAGGATAAATTCCTACTAAGAAACGTGAGATAACATATCCAATAGAGACCGATGCTGTTGCAATGTACTTTGTAGAATCACTTTTGGTTATACACTGACGAGTGCAGGTTCACTCTGTAAACCTGTATAAAACAGACCTGTATGTGTGTGTGTACAATCCCATATAAAAATTGCAGGGATGCTCATCAGGAAAAAAAATCATTTTTTACCAGAGATCAATTCAATATCATAAAACATTTAGGATTATTTATGCCAATATGCAGTATCAAAATGGTTTCAGACAAGGTTATTCCACATACATGGCTGTCCTTGAGCTTGTTGATAAAATGTTTCAAGGTCTCGAAAACAATTAATTCACTGTAGGCATCTTTGTCGACCTTACAAAAGCGTTCGATACTGTTGATCATAAATTTATTCCCAATGAACTCAGGTTTTATGGTATTCGTGGAATTATTCTTCATTGGCTGGCCAGTTCTCTCTCAAACAGACAACAGGATGTACAAATTGACAGCCATGATTCTTCTTATAATACTATTAAATGTGGTGTTCTTTTAAAACGAGTCAATGTAGCTTATTCAATCTCAAGAAAATAGGTGTACTGGCTAACTTATTGAGGACATGTTACAAGTCTCGATTATCAAAGGAAAACAAAACACTGGAACTTATTTGCGTAGATGAAATATGTAAACTCCGTAACAAGTATCAGGCTGCGTTTGGAGACGCTTGCCAGAGAGTATTAAAAACGATTGAAAAGGGGAATGCACTGTCGTTTCCATTTGGAAAAGAATTCGTTGGACTTAGGATAAATGTATACTCCATCCATAAATAAGATCGAGGAGAACCTTGCGTTTCTTTGAGCAAAGGTGGGAAAATATTCCAAACAGCTCTATGACTGAAGAAACATTACACGAATTCGAAAAGCTTCGCCAGCATATTAAAAAAGGCTGCCTAAAGGTGTTCTTCCTGGGTATGGGACAGATAAAAACGAAAATCTTCATCATCTGCTCAACAGGTGTCTTCTTGTTGGAGCATCATTTATTTCTGTAGAGCTGGCATCCGCTGTGGTCAATATGCTGTTTCACAGTCGTGACTGTCAAACAACGAATAAAAGAAAATCTAAGCGAAAAAACATGTTGTTGTTAGTACCCCAATCCAAAGTGTCACGGCAACAAAAAAACATAATCCAGTCAACACTAAAGACAAGAACATCTCTACCTCTCAATCTAAGCAGGATATTTTCTACCAACTACCAGATGAATCACAACCGCATACAACAACCCCATATATTGTTGTTGCAGAGATGGATCTGTGTAATGACAATATTGCCTTTATGACAGCAGCAGAATGTTGTTCGACGTATCAAGTACAAAAGAACGTTAACGATGTAAATACTTCAAGAGCATTTGATGATTTTGATATCCTTTACTCGTCCCATACCACATACAGATGTGTTCTTGGAAACTCTATACCAAGCAACGACACAACAAACACACAAGATGGCTTACTAATAAGGAAGCTTGCCTCGTTTGGCCTAGAAATTGATAGTATCCCGGTGGATGGTGGCTGTGCTTTTCGAATTTGCGTACGTCAGTTGCATGTGCAAATTGGTATTCAAGGAAATGTTGCTCCGAAAGATCACTTGAAAGCCCTTGGCTTACGCAAAAGTGAAGATGTGGACACCTTCAATCTTCGTCAACTATTTGTTGATAAATTGTAACAATGCGATCAAACAATTGCGGATTTTCTTACTCTTTCTGACGTTGAAGATCTCTTGATTCAAGCTGACCATTTCAGAAATCCTGGAATGTTTGACAGTCGTATTGGGGATGTAGTGATTAAAGTATGTTCGCAGTTACTGAAAGACCCCATCGTGCTTTTGACATCCTTTGAATCTGCCCCATGTATACCCTTCTTATCTGATACACCACTGACAACGAATTCCATTTATATAGCGTCTCCAGCCATGGCGGGGTCATTATGACTGAACTAAGCCAAACTTATAAGGGAAATCATGGGTTTGTAACTCTGCGATTGCAATACAACAAACATCTAAACCGTGATATCAGGTGATTGCAACAGAAACATCAAAACAGTGATAAACATTAACAAGGCTGGATGCATGTGCATTTTTAGGTGAATTAAACGATTTTGAAAAAAAAAAGCTTAAAGTCACCGGCCATTTTCATTCTGGTCAATTGCCCTGATGAATACTTTTGAATAAGTCTAAATATTGGCTAGTGCTATCTTGACAATTTTTTTGCAGTTATGAGGGTGGTAAAGGGTATTTGAATTAATCATCATTGGCATTTCTATTTTGTTTTGTGAAGCAAGATACTTTTTATTTTTCGTGAAACATTTTATTAATTTCTGATTGGTGAATTGCCTACTTTGTGTTCATGAAATAAGAGATGCCTTGATTTTCTATTTTGAACCGTTCATTGTTTTTTATTAATTAATTCAGTAAAAGCTGTGTACAGGTATGAGACAAGGCAGTCTAGACATTTTAGTGAAGGTTGGCTAAATGCAATTTCCCAAACACGACTTTAAATGTACAGGTCGCACTTCAATGAAAACAGTAATAATCGGTTACAACAACCATGGCCAGGTAAAAGCAAAAACACCAGAAACAATCAAGTCAAGCAGAAATATTATAATATATGTACACTACTTATATGTTGGAAACAAGGAGTTCAGCAGCTATTTTAGCAACCTGAGAGATGCACATCAGATTGAGCTTGAAGCAACTGACTTAATAGAAAAGGCTGATGAGCTAACAGAGATGTTGACATACAACAGCAATCATGCTCACAACAAGTTTTAACCTCAATGACCTACAGAATGAAGCAGACAGGCTTTTTACAAGCGAGCACAACAAAAGGTTTTACTACTTGTTTATTATATGACAGGAGCTACTTCCGGTCAAATGGCGCGCGCTGATTGGCCGTTTAGCGGGCGGAATTCTCCCGTAATGCCCACGGGCAATACGGATTTTTCCGCTGCAGTGTTTGTGTACACGAACCGGTCGAATTAAAACTTTAAAAGTTAGAACAAAATATGCCATATAATAAACACCTTATTAACCTCGCTTGCTCGGTTAATAAGTAGTTAGTACTGGCCTCCCGGCAAAAGTAACAATACCAAGGGATAAATACAGCTGTTAGTTAAAATACCCTTGATACGGTGTTGTTTTGTGTATGAAGGACGTACAAGCCAAACCCATTAAGGCAAGCAATCTTGACGAAAATAGTGGTCCTTGTGCACAGGAACTTGAAGATAAGCTAGAAGGCATGCAGCGCCAGGTATATCATGGAGGAGAGTTTGTTGGCAACCATGTTCGCAAGTGCCTTGAGGTGTTGTAATATTGTTCCATAGTATGCAAGTAATTATTCAGTTAACTAATAGACAAAGTGCACATGTACATGACATAACATTAACATAGCAAACAGCAGTTGATTTTTATTAAAATATGTGTGGTTTTACATGTACCATGCAGTTAAATATGTAAATATATAAATACTTTAATTTGATTTTTAAACTCTGTCCTACACCATAATTCTTGTAACACCAAAATAAAACTGTTTGACCATGATCACCTATCATTACCTATACCATCTACATTAATTTACCAAAAAAATCCATTCCAAAAAAACTATTTACTCAAGTCAAATCTAATACCGACAGGAGGCTAGTATCACACGCTTTGAGGGTGCTGGAGTCAAGGTATTTCAAGACCATGGCCAGTCAACAACAGAAGCAGATGAAGTATAAGAGAAGTTTCCAATACTTCTTGAAGGTTTTGCAAAGTGCCACCGTGTGTACAGCAGCCCAAAGAAGCTCACAGAGGAACAAATTTCTAAATTGAGTAATAAACAAGAAATGGAATTGAACTGAAGCGGCCTTAGAGATTGTATTTTATTCTTTAACATCCCCCATGTGCAGTTTCATGTGAGCTAATTTAAGTGTTATGGTTTCACTTGAACACTAACATGTATGGGTAGAGAACAACATAATTTAAACGAGTTTGTTTAAATTATGCTTTTACGGTATGATAAAAGGTTACTTCAGCAAAAAAAAATTGTTACATGGTGAAGCCCAAATAACCCAGTCATGTGACCTCAGTGTATCTCTTGCATTCAGTAACAGGGAAGCTCATGTACAGCCTGTGTACATGTTATAAAGAGGGTGCTGATTAATCTGCTGTAAAAATTGTAATAACAGATTAGTATATTCTCCAGCTTCAGGTTTCACTTTCATCCCTTCAAAAAATTAATGTTTTACTCTTACTTTGTTACATGTAAATTTGATTACAATACTACTGAGAAGAAAATGTCGATCAGCCAGTCACTTATTGCATCGTAATCAATTAATATGCATTTTTACCTTACCTTCCACAGCCACAGATATTAATCTCCTCATGGCTTATTACATAAATCGCTTCCCTAAAGCCAGTGTAACTCCAAAGCTACACATCCTGGAGAAACATGTGATGGAATGGGTGAAGAGTATGAAGACGGGTACTGGGATGATGGGGGAGCAGGGTGCTGAGTCTCTGCATTCTAAAATGAATCACCTGAAGATAAAATACTGCAGTGTACAAAATTATCCAATTTCACCTTCTATTTACCAGTTCCCATTTTTGACAAGACAAGTAACGTATACCATGAATTTTATTGCGGCTTTTACGTTTTTTTCGTGATACGCTAAAACAAGACCCGCAAAAATACTCCGGCCAAACAAATTTTCCTCCATTATGGGAATTACCAAGAGAGTATGAGGGTACTCCCTTGTATCCGTTTATTCTTCTTTATAAATTAACTAATTTCGGTGTTGAGTTCGATTCTCGTCTTATACGAGAAGACCAGAGCGCCGATCACCCGCTTCACGTCAGTTCAGTCCCAAAAACGTTTGTTTGGTATTCCTGAATTACGGTTTGTGTCCCTTTTATATATATATATATCAGTTACGGACGAGCTACAGGAATCTAAAAGTAAACCTACCACCCGAAACTTTTCCTAATCGTACATATTAGATCCCGCAAAACTAAAAAAAATCGTTCACCCACAAAATAAAAATCCCGCAAAAAAATTCATGCTCTGATGATAGTTTATGCCGGTGATTTTTGCTTTTATTTATCCATTTTTTATCTCTTTTAGTGTGTGTGTTTTGTTTCTTCTTTCTAAGACCTTTTGTTGACTGATATGGCCAAGATTGTTCTGTGCGTATTTGAGTATGTCGAATGAAAGGTTAGTGAAATTCTGCTCCTGGAATATTGAGGGGCTTTCAGGGAAATTGAATGATGAAGATTTTCTTTCGGCAATTGAAAAGTTTGATTGTGTATCTTTAGTTGAAACGTGGTTAAGTGATGCTGATGTTAATATTGAAGGATTCTATTCTTTTTCCAAGTGTAGGAAAACGCCAGATAATGCACGTAGAAATTCTGGTGGAATTACGATTTTAGTGAAATCTGCCTTGAGGAAAGGCGTTAAATTTCTTGATCAGGAGAGTAGCGAGGAGTTTGTCTGATGGAAGTTAGAGAAGGATTTCTTTCGTTTGAAGCGTGACCTGTATGTTTGTACGGTATACATCCCTCCACAACATTCTCCCAGGGAAAGGAGATTGGGCATTGACCATTTTGAGTTACTTCAAGAAAGCATTTATAATTTTTCTAGGAAAGGTGATATTATGTTGTGTGGTGATTTTAATGCCAGAATGAGCGGTTTAGATGATTATGTGGATGATACGGTTGGTTTAACAGCTTTTGCTCCCCCACTTGAGCCACGAAAATCGCGGGACAAGCAAGTAAATCTCTACGGGAGGTCTTTATCTGAGTTGTGTTGTGGGAATGGCTTGGTTATTTTAAATGGTAGAACGAAAGGAGATTTCCTGGGCCAGTTTACATGTCAGACATATAATGGGGCAAGTGTAGTTGACTATGCAGTTGTTTCTTATGATATTTTACCGCTGGTAAACCATTTTTCCGTGTCAAATACGACGGAGTTTTCACATCATTGTCTATTATCGTTTGCTCTTAAAGCTGAGGCATCAACTGTGTCGGAAAATTCAGTCTTTTTGTCGCCACTTCCGATGGCTTTTCTGTGGAGTGATGAGTTAAAGACTGCGCTCCGTGACAGTCTTGATTCTGACGAGGTTTCTCAAGAGTTGAGTGGTTTGTTAGATTCATCGGCAGATGAAGGAGACCTAGATGTAGATTCCTTGGTTAATAAATTTACAAGTGTTATAGTTAAGGTTTCTAAAAAAGTAGTGCCTGTCAGGAGTGGTAAAGTTCCAAAGAAAAGAACACGGAATACAGTTCAAAAACAGAAGTGGTTCGACAAAGATTGTCACTCGCTCAAAAAGGAGGTAAACAATTTAGGCAATTTAGTGTCAAAGTATCCGAACGATCCTTTCTTGAGACATAATTTTTTTTTCACGAAAAAAGACAATAAGCGGCTTATTAAACGACTGAAAAGAAATTTCCGAAATGACTTGTTAAACAGAATTCAGGCATTGGAGGAAAGGAGTCCGAAAGAGTTTTGGAAACTGGTTAACTCTATTAAGTCGCGTCAGTCTGAAGGGGCCTCTAACGATGTGTCGCCGGCAGAGTGGCATAGTTATTTCAAAGATCTAAATAAAGTCAACTTTTCAACTGAAAGTACTAGTAACGAAGCTCAGATTGTAAAAGATTATCAATGCTGGGCTATTAATGAGAATGAGATTCTCGACGCACCTGTTTCACTTAAGGAAGTACGCGATTCAGCGAAAAAACTGAAGAATAAAAAGGCCAGTGCGGGTGATTTGATAAATAATGAAATAATTAAAACCTCTGTGGATGTTTTAGGGCCACACTTCGTTAAACTTTTTAATAAGGTTATATCGTGCGGTGCTTTCCCGCATGTATGGTCGGAAGGTTTTATAGTGCCTCTTCATAAATCGGGAAGTCGATTGGACCCTGGTAATTATAGAGGTATTTGTATCAGTAGCTGTTTAGGAAAGTTCTTCACATTAATTTTGAATGCACGTTTGAATGAGTTTTTGAGTCAGAATGAAATTCTTAATAAATGTCAGATCGGTTTCCGACGTGGGTTCAGGACGTCTGATCATGTGCTGGTGTTGAAAACATTGATCGACTTTTATAAGACTCGGCACAAGCCGTTGTTTGCGTGTTTTGTTGATTTTAGGAAGGCTTACGATAGTGTTTGGAGAGAGGGTTTGTTTTTCAAGCTGATTCAGTATGGCTGCAGTAGAAAGTTTGTACGCATTCTGCTCAGTATGTATTCATCTGTCAAGGCGGCGGTTAAATTGAGTCAAGGAGCCACTCCTTTTTTTCAGTCGGACATAGGAGTTAAACAAGGATGCAATCTTAGTCCTACGTTGTTTAATCTTTTTATAAATGATATTCCTGATTTGTTTAACACACCATCCTGTGATCCAGTGATACTGGGCGATTCGAAGTTGAGTTGTCTACTGTATGCTGATGACTTGGTACTGCTATCTGAGTCCGAGAGTGGATTGCAAGGTTGCATTCGTAGGCTTGAGCGTTATACTAAGAAATGGAAGTTAAAGGTCAACTTGAAAAAGTCCAAGATTTTAGTATTTGGCACGAGAGCTCAGCGACGCTCGTTTATAACTTCTAAATGGTATTTTGGCAAGGATTTGTTGGATTGTGTCGATGAGTACACATATTTGGGCATAACTTTCCATTTTGGTGGTGGTTTTAAAATCGCCCAAAAGGCTTTGTACAATAAGGCGTTACGCGCGTATCACGGTCTATTTAAAAGTTTTTCTAACGTGGAGAATGTTCCAGTGAAAGTGCTGTTGAAACTGTATTCAACTGTTGTAGTTCCGGTGCTGCTGTATGGTTGTGAGATTTGGGGAGTTTACGCTTTGGGAAGGATATCTAGTTTTGACATGTTCAAGACAAAGTTTTTTAGTATGGTTACCGACATAGAAAAACTGCATTTGAAGTTTTGCAAACGTATTTTAGGCGTTCACTCTAAGTCTACAAACTTAGCAGTGTATGCAGAATTGGGCAGAGTACCAATGGTTGTGCAACTTTCTGTTTTGGTAGTTAAATACTGGGTACGGGTGAAGGATTCCTTGTACGGGGATGAATTAGTTGGGAGAGCTGCACGTGTGTGCATACAATCAAATTTTCAGGGCGTTAAGTTTACGAATTATCTGTTAGAGATGTGCAATGTTAAATCTCTTGAGGATCTTGTTATATCCACTAAGAATATTAGAGTTCTGGCTAAATATCTGAAATCTGAATTATATAATTCCTTTAATAAGCGGTGGAAGGACCAGGTTCAAGAGTGCAGTAAGTTGCGTACGTTTAATCTAGTGAAGCCAAATACAGGTTTTGAGAACTACCTGTCGTATGTCTCGAGCGTTAAGCAACGTCAGGCGGTGACAAGATTTAGGATTTCTGCGCACAAATTCCCTGTTGAAACTGGTCGCTACGCAAACATTACTTATGATGCACGCGTTTGCCCTCTTTGTAACCTTAATGAGTTAGGTGATGAATTGCATTACTTCACCAGTTGTAATAATATAAAATTTGTAAATCTTAGAGAACGTTTTTGGGGCAATTTGTTAGCTATCAATGATTCATTTAGTTGTTTTAGTCGGCGAGAATTATTTTCGTACTGCTTGTCAATGAAGGATGAGTCTGTAATGAGGTGTACAGCAAAATATTGCCACGACATTATGACTATGTTTAATGATTGTACCTAGCTACTTGTGTACTTCCAGTACTTCCTATGTATCTTTGATGGTATTTTTTGGAATAAAGTATTATTATTATTAACTTTGTCGAAGAATTATTCAGAAGCATATTTCTCTGGAACGAGTTCTGTTTCTCTAGATCTTCCTTCTCTTCCAACTTCTCATATTGTGCTTCAAGGGAAATTGTCGTTGTAGCAGAATTACTTGTAGCGCTAAAAAATGATGACAGCCAGCCTTTGAAATAAATAGAGTTCATTCGTTAATCATTTGTTATTAAGCTATGCGCATTTGCGTTGATTACTATATAATACTGTTGACATTGTTTTCTTTCTAGCTTGTAATCATATCCATGTTCAAAATTGTGTGTTTGACGTCGGGTAGTATTCATCAGGTCATACATTTACAGTGCTAAGCAGTTGTTTACTGTACGGTTGAAGTAGAACCAGTCGAAATGTCCGGTTTTGCTATCATAACGTTTGAAGTTCCTCAACAAAAATTACAAGAAGGGACGTGGTGAAGGCGATTGAATAGCCTAAAGAAAGAAATCCGCAAACAGAGGACAATACAGATGCAGAGGTGATCATGAGCATGACTAATTCCAAGGACATTACAACACGTGTGAGTTAAGACAGAATAACGTGAATCAAACTAAAAGGGAGAGGCCAGCCAACTCTGTGCGCTTTGTTAAAGCAATGCAAGACGGACTGGCCAACAGAGGGAGTCAATAGAAAGTACTACTTGGACATGCATAATTTCCTTGAAGATACTAATACAAAATAACTTAAAAGGCTTTACAAGTAGTCTATTCACATGTATAATTTAAACCTAAAATCATATATTGATTTTATGACGTTAATTTATCCGTTGTACAGAAGATTCAGTCAAGAGAACCAACAAGACTCCTGCCGCTAATACTGCTAGATCGAGGACACGCTTGACAGACTTCCAACTAGCTGGTTTAGATATGGCCTTTACCAAATCACTAAACCCACCATTACCCGTACTTGAAGGCCTCTGCAAATCGTTCGATTTGGAACTTGCTCAGGTATTTTTAAAGATGTAGCTACCACGTGGTTTACTTTCATTAACATCATAGTTTTGGTTGATTGTCCATCCAGCTTACGCCTTGTGTTTATCTAGCTCTGAGTGTCGTCTTATGAGCCATGCTACCTTTCTTGGTTCGGGGAAGGAAATTGTTACTCCGCAGGGTACACATTCAAGTTGATGTTTAATAATTATTTGAGGACTGGATGGTTTGACTGAAACCTTTTTCAGAGATACTTTTGATAATTTTACCAACGTTAGAATCTGGTGAGGCATTGACAATAGAAGGCATAGACAATAGAGGTCGATAGTACAAGAACTGCAATTAACGCCATAGCATTAAAATGGGAATTTTGAACTGTTCATTAAAAAAAACAGCGGGGTATCACTTACTCTTGTCTAATCTGATCAATGTGATTTATATTCACAGGCAAAAATATATATCAGCCGATAGCAGAATCATTCCCAGCGTTGACGCAATCTATTTTGTTTCTCGTGTTTTGTTTTTCATTTGTTTCTCAGTTTAAATGGGCAAACTAATTGAAAATGTTGCCTCACAAACAAAACTAAAGATCAAGAAATTTTATTTATTTTAATTTTAAAGGTAAAGTCAAACTGAGAAGTATTGTTTATTTATTGTTTCTGTTGCTATGGTTTCGTGAGCTTTATAAGGTCTATGACTGCTAAATTTTCAAACGAACATGAAATTCACGATGATGGCTAAGGAATTTGTCAATCGATCAGACTTTTATCCCTTTCGAGTGGAGATCTACGACGGCGAGAAAGTACCAACCTCTGTAATACCCTCTCGAATCACTTTTAAACGACACGGAAGCACGGAGCATTCACCTCTCACAAGAGGCTTACAAAGCTGAAATTCGCGAAATTTGCGGACACACCAGCGGAAAAACTTTGACAGCTCTAGCTTATGAGAAAGAGAATCTACAGTACGTTGATATTGCAATGTTAGAAAAGCGCGGTTATGACTCTCAGCTCTTGGTACCTATCCCTGGACATGAAATTGGTGCAGAGATAAAGAACACTGCAAGAAAGTCATTGTGGGAGCTCAAGTATTGTGTCCGTAGAGCTGATCTGAAAGGCAAAGCTGTTGGAGATATCTGCATGGGGTGTGCTATCGAAGGCGTGATTCACTCTCAGATAAGCAGATGCAGCCTACCTAGAGATACCAATGTCTCGCTGAAGGTTGCTGGATCATTTAAGAATACAGCATCAGGATTTTATGAAGATGAAAGAAACGTCAGTCATGCTGCCTTCGAAGCATCAACGAAGCTGAGAAGGTGGAAAAGTCATTTCGCACCTTGAGAGCTAGATTGCAAGCTCTTTATCTTTTACCCAGTCTTTTAGAGGCTAGAAAGAAAGGTATTCAAGATTTCAAAAAATGTTTCTCAGGGGGTCACTATTCTCGTTTTTGCGCAAAGTAGCTGCAATTTAGGCGTCCCACAGCAGAAATATGCGAAATGTCAGCATGAGTAAACTGCGCCCTTTAACTGCTGTTTAACTGTTCATAGGCATAGTGAACAAATTAATTTATTATGTGGTATGTATACCAAACTTAACGTACAATACTATACTATCGCAGAATATTACGAAATATGTTTTGTTAGTATCCCTGGACGAATATCTAAGCATTCAGAAATTAAAAATTATTAAAATTATTTACACTTTGATATCTGTTGCCCAACTTTGCTGTGATTATAAATAGAGAAGAAAAAAAGGGAGTTCACTATTTCCTTTCAGAGATATTTTGTAAAATCGTCTCCAAAACAGACTTCTTTCGAGGAAGGACTGGGGCGCGTTTCGCGAAAGTAGTCTTAAATTGCCCAATTAACTTATTTTTCATTGCCAACGTTAAATAACTGTTAAGATATGTAGGATTCAGTGATACATCCAAACACTGACATTTGTACCCATGATTTTAGATTTCACCAACATGCACAGTAGATATGCGCATTGCAAAACAAGGGAATCACCTTAATTTTGCCTTTCGGCTTTTGATGTTTTTCTTTTGTGTGTGTATTTGCCAGATACCTGCATCAGCCGAATCCAGCAGGACAGCATCTGTCGAACCAGATGAACCATCGTTACCTGTCAGCCACACCCCTGACTCATCAGGAGAGCAAATAACGAATGAAACTTCACAGGTATGCATAACTATGATAACTGAAACAAATGGGGCCCTAACGGAATTTCTTCGATGTTGTACGGTCAGCTATAGTTATAGAATAACTCCGGGGGACTCCCTATTTGAAGTGATAGAGGTGATCGGTCGGAGCTTCAAAAATGACCCCTAAAAGGTACACATAAATTAAGAGCCTAGAAAGTCAATGATTTTGACCCCTAAAAGGTACGACCATATAACGTCTGTTAAAATAATTGTGTTTAATCAAAAGAACGGTAAAATACATCTAACTGCATCAATTTGAGAAATGAAATGACACCCTAAAAGGTACGGTTGCATAATTACTTTAAACAAAGGACTCCCTAAATGGTATGGGGGGAGCGACGGAGACGACCACTAAAACGTACGGCAGATCACCCCTATCACTTCAAATATGGGAGGTTCCCCACCCTCCGGGAATAACATCAAAACTATAATAGTAAATTTTAAAAACGACAGCACAAAAAAATGCACCAAAAAGTTAAAAAACGTTCTTAATGGGAATATCCATAAAGGAGTGGCGAGTAGCAAATACCTTAAGACTTTTTTTCAATGCAAATGTCAATTGCCACGACTATCTGTCTATTTCCTCTTTTTTCCTTGCCATAAACAATACCTGCCTTTTTTGCTCTGACTAAGAGGTAGCGCTAAAAACGTCAGCTGCTACTTGCTCCCCATGGCAGTTAGCATACCTTAATAGACTTTTAGTTGATTATACCAGTGTTTATCTTCCCCGCCGACAAAGATCAACACTAGTTTATACAGGAACTAGTCACCCATCATAAATATTACCTCTATGCATAATACTCGCCAGCTCTAATAACGACCTCTCCCCTAGGATATCCAAGGATCATTAAACGATTCTAATGACCAGGCCGGAACAGACCAAATATACAGAGATGGTAGTGTAGCAGACGACCTGCCATTGCTGTTGCTGCCTCACCAAGGCCTGCAGTTTCTGCAGTGTGTCGCTTAATGAATGGACTGAAATTTCGAACCTACTTGGAGCAACTTCGCTATTCAGCTCCGATCATTGAAGCTCAGAAAGACATCTCTGCAGAAGATATGATTCAAAGAAGTCAATTAAGGCTTGAAACAACAACTGAGAACAGAGTCACGCCCTATTGCAGAATTTGGAAATCGCCCGACAACTGGAGTATTAGCAGAGAAAGGGATGAACATGTTTTGAACACGGCATCTTCGTTGGATAGACAAGGTGATAAGATCTCTTACCAATTCCCTTGCATATGAACCAATTTTCTATATCCGTTTTTAGTTTTGCGCGCAACAAGGGAGGCTTACTTAAGCACGACCAACTTTTTACAAGAAGTTAAGGGCATTTTAACGGATAGGATATATTGGATATATATCCAAAATAACGTACCAAATAGCACCCACAAGGTGTTACAAAGTATCTTAGGGCGCTTTCCATTTACACGAACTGACTGTCTGACCAGCCATATTAAGACTACGTGTTAGGTCAATTTTCATTTTACATGCCACCTCTATGTATTGCTCGATACCACGAATGGGGTAAATGGTGGTCTGTGGGTTCCTCCAGAGCCCCAAAACGTTTTCGTCCCCATCCCTCAACGTCTCGCCCACATATGACTAAATAGAAAGCCATCGTCGTTGGGGAAACGTAGGATTTCGGGTACTTTTATTTGGCCGAGATCGCCTGGGCGATCCCCACTAAAGGAGGCCGTCTTAAAATATACATGGTCTCGCGCAATAATGAGCTGCTGGATTGGGGTCTGTGCGTTTTCCAACGCCCGTTGGAGATGTGATGACAGCTTAGTTAATTTGTCCATAAAGGAGGGCGTGGCTTGTTTAGGTGTTATCCGAGCTTGCAACTGCTCTGCTGTAACCACACACAGGTAATCTTTAATGGACTTATCAGCCCTAAACATTTGTCCCATTCACCGTCTCTCACAATAGCGTGAAATATAGAACGTAACGTTCCGATATATGAGTCCACAGTTTTGTACGACAGTCATAGCGGGCAAACACATGGGTGTGTACCTCGCTGGCCAAGAAATATGCAACCGTTCCTGTGAACTTGGTCGCCAACGTTCCTGGCATAAGTTGGAGAAACTTCACTTTCTTCTCTAGCATTAGGTGGAAGACTTCTTCGGTTGAATCTATCAGAAAACCAAGGTATGGCACCACTTTACTTGGCATCAAGATGGGATTTGATAAGCCTAGAAAATATCCCAAATGTACGAGATGGTATGCTACCACAAATACTGTTGATCGGGTTGCGGCAAACTTACGTTCATCCTCAGTTCGTAGGTTTTTGTATTTACCTTTATCTAGTGGAATTTGCAGTTGGTCATTATGCCTATCATCGATGTACAAGAGGCACGGGATTCCAAGAGATCGTAAGAAGTCAGTGGCCATAAGTCCCGTAGTGTGGTAGATGTAAGGGGAGATCTTCAATTCGAAGGGCAATGTATTATATGTGAAATACCAGCCACCCCATTGGATACCAAAATACGTCTGGTTATCATCAGTTAGCAGAATGTGGTCATATCCAGACTTTATCATCGAGCACCGTCTGATAACTGTCCTTGGAGACGTATCGAGTAAGTCTTTCAAGATAGCAAGCTTAAATGGTCGATCCTGCATCCAAGATTCAAGTATCGGGCGTCGTGACACAACCGGTCGGTTCTACCGTGAGGGAAGTACAATATGCGGGGATGGTACCAAAACAACTCTTCCAACTAATGATATGGCACCAGTCCTCAAACGTTCCACCAGAGTTCGCTAGATAAACTCCCTAAATGGCTTACATGAAACATTGTTCTTGAACGCCATAGGAGGAGGCGATCCGAGTCATATTGGCTCCCCTTAAATGTTCCAGTAAAGTGTTGAAAAAAATGGGGAGATATACACTTATCTCTGATCCACCCAAGGATTGTAGCGTGTTGTTCCAAGGAATTCTTTGTCGCAATCTCCTCCCAATAGCCAACATTATTATGCAACTCTCCAGCGCGAAACTGGCTCAGGTCCCTGAAAATTAAAACACTGTCACCAATGGTTTCCCCACATTCCACTTTACTTATTATTTGTGTCAGACTACTATCTGCTGTCATCCCTCTGCTGAGATTGACGGGGTTTCCATGCAGGTCCACCCAAATTACATCCTTTTGTATTATTTTCATTGACATCTGCGTGTCAAAGTGTGCATCAACTTCCCAATGCTAAAACATATTTTTCTACAATAGAGAAGAACGGGGTGTTATGGGGGAACAGAAAACCCCGAGAAGTCAGCAGAGAGATAACCAGCTCTGACCTGGTATGGCCGGGAGGGATGATTTAGATGCCATTAAAACTCTGGGACTTCAAGCATAGGCCATGAACTTCTTCAGGTGGTTTTCCACAGAAGCTTTTGTCAACGACTTCATCGCCTTTTGAAGTTCTTTGAAATCTCTTTTCAATCGCAAAGACAAAACGGAGAGGACGGCGTCAATTTATGAACCTTCAATATATAACCCACTGCTATTTACTGTCATGAACATTGAAAATACGTAAAAGGAACTCTGAAAGAAAATGATTTATTTAGATAATTTCGAAGTAACTTCCTTTGATTATCAAGCTTAGCTTAAACATCCTATTGATTTTACGATTAATTGTGGTTTCGTGCATTTAGCATTTTCTGTTTGTAACCGCTTAGGAATGTAGTTCATCTCCTTTTGGGGCACGTTCGCCCATCCGGTTAGTCAGTCGGAGTTTAGGAGTCAATTAGAGTACATGTACTAGTTAGCCAAGCTAACGGAATTTTGGAGTAAATACGTGTTTGGATATATATACTGGAGTTCGATTGGAGCGATTGGAGTTAATTTCTTTAATCCCATAGACAAGATCAGACGTAAGTTACACCTGTAAATACTTAGCCTTTGCTTTACGATTTAACTTCGCTTGTAATTTAGCCTTTTCTTAACAATGTAAATTGTAAATTGCCTTGTAGTTTTCACCGTATGTGTGCAATAGTTGGTCAAGTTGATTCTAATAAACGCCATTAAATCAAGCCATAGTTAATAGAGTGGAATGGCTATGAAACCCAGCGACCTTCTTTGTTATATGTCTTTGTTAGCTTTTTTCAACCACTACCATGCACAAAACACAATAGAAATTCCAATGTGTTAATCAATCAGCCAATAGTGTAAGTTCAGTCGTTCAGGGGACGCTAACGAACTATGACCCTGCACAATCTTTTGTCTTGCCCCCTTCCAATATAAATCGCAGCGCCTTTGTTAGTCCCTTTGAAGTTTGCCGGGTTTCATAACCATTCCACTCTATTAACTATGATCAAGCCTATCCGATTGTTCTACACTGTGGTTGACACTTAACGATCTCTAGTGCACAACACCCCGTGTCTGCTGCGCTGGGTACGCGACATTTACCATTGATTGGTCAACCATAAATTCCTATCAGGACACCATAAAGCCAAATTGATTATCTCAAATGGTTCAATACAATATATAACTCCGTGCTTATCAAACAATAATTGTCAGGGCTCAATGACTGATTATCGTCATTCCGTCGTATGCTCATAAATATTACAAGACAACCACGTCAGGCTTCATTGTCTCCGACACAAAAAGGCATCACAGTCTAGACGTCGTTTTACAACCAGGTTAAATACCTTTACATTCAAACTGTTCGGTATACATAAAATTATGCATAAAATGTACCATACAATTATCCTCGTTAGCCTCTTTACACCCGGAGTAAAAATTAGATCTACTCCCGCACTCTCAGCTACGACCTAAACACGCTCAGCGAGTCATGATACTGTACTAGCCATTATATTTAACACGAATTATCTGTCGTCGTCCAACGAACTATCCCGTCGAAGGATTCATTGTACAGATAAAACCGGTGAGAAAACTCACCCGTGCACAATAGCATTCAAACATTATCTGCAGTCGTCCAACGAACCATCCCGTCGAAGGATTCATTCTACAGATAGACCGGTGAGAAAACTCACCCGTGCACAATAGCATTCAAACATTATCTGCAGTCGTCCAACGAACCATCCCGTCGAAGGATTCATTCTACAGATAGACCAGCGAGAAAAATCACCCGTGCATAACAGCATTTCACACTAAAGCAAATCAACATGACAATATTTATCTCAAGTTCCCGTCTTGTTGCTGAGCCTGTGGAGCTTGTGGGGCCGCCGATGGAGTTAGTGGTGCTTGTCCGTCTTGTGCAACCGCCGGTAGAGTTATTAGTGCTTGTCCATCTTGTGCATCTGCCAGTGGAGCTATTAGTGTTTGTGCAACCACCGGTGGAGCTGGAACCACTTGTGCTACTGGCGGGGCCGTACCATGTGGGAACTGAACTTCTGCCATAGATTTTCGTGGGTCGTATTTTTTTAAGAGAAAAACCGTGTCTGAACACAGTTCCGCTGGAGAACTGAGCAAGAAGGGAGTGTCCTACGTTGATTCTGTATTTTATAGTCATCTCGTAGCGTCAGCCACGTGCCTATGCACACCTAGCTGTAAATTGGGTATTATTGTACCTTATTTCATATTCGCATATCATTATGAGTGTTATGAATAGTAGTGGTTCCTATTCCCCTATCCCTGCATGCTCTGTGTGGTATATTAGCTCACTCTATCTTGGGTTTTAGCCAGTTAAATAAGGGGATGGGGCAGGGGTGCCAATGCCCCCTTTTCCCCAAGCAACTTCCTCCACTCCCTTCACTCTCATATCATCAGGCCACCACATTGTTATATCAGTTTATTTAGCAGCTTTCACTCGAATATATATATGCATTCACTACTCATTTCTGATTTTGCTTCACCTTACCCCAAACCTTCTGGGCTAAAACCCTGCTATCCATACACACATTATTACTCATCTTATGATTCCCCCAATTTCATGTTGACTAATTTTATTATCACCTTCAACCACCACTTAGTTAACACCTATTTTACCAGTTAAGGTTACCGGATACCTTCAGGGTGCGTTTCCAGTCTAAATTATGTAGCGCCTCGAGGAAACATCGTAGATAAATCATCCATGTATCATTTTAAAGCTTATAAAATTGGCTACAAGGATAAATACTTTTTTTTTAATTCTTTGAAAATATCGAATTTTCCGCGATCCCGTTTCTCCGATCTAGTGAGATGGCTTTCAGAAGCTCCAGCTCCGAAAATATATATATATATATTAATCTGTTTGCTTTGTCGCATTTCAGAGGAATCGTATTACAAAAGGGTGTCGGGGAATTTCAAAATTCGATTTAGTTCAACAGTTATCATGCTCTTCGTGAAAAAGCGAAAACATAGTCCGAGTAGATATGCGAGAAACGCCGTCAAGAGCTCTCTTTTTAGAATTTCCAAATTCGCCGACAGCCTTTTGCAGCTGCGATATCAATTGACATTTTGTGAAAATTTCACACAAATCGAATAAATTCCTCTTGAGTGGGATCTTTTTAAAACTCTATTTTGGTTGAAAATCGAAAGCGTAGAAAATAGCACTTTCAAAAAAATCGTGCGTGAATCTGAAGCCCCGCCTCTCCAACAATTAGAGAGCTCTTGGCCAATCATTTCTCATCACAGTTCAACTATCTGTCAAGTTCCCGCCAATGTTGATTTCCGATCAAAGCTACGCGCCACATCCAGAAAATGTTAATATAGCCGGTTGTTCTAGTTCTCTCGTGTGACTTGAAAATGGGGAAAGACAAAAAGACCTGGAAGGACAAAGCCAAAGTGAACACCTAGAGACACCTCGAATGCCAGCATAGTTAGTAGAGGAGACACCGATTTGCAGGCATCTGAAACAGCACGACAATAGCGAGACCGTTTCAAGCGATTCTGAGTCACCGTGATCAGACTTTCCATCTAAGCTTTCTTGGCCCGGGTTTCTTGGAAATAAATATTCTCTCGGCTGGCTCCTATCAATTCTTATTTATGTTCAGATGTGGACCACTCGGCACTCTGTCTGAAAGTGAAAATACGAACCCTTGTCGTTGCGAGGACTTCTATTTATTTATCTATTTGGCTCGTAGTCGTATGCATTGTTGGGTCTTGTTCTGCTTTTCTTTTATCTTTGTTTTCCAAGCTAAGGGCATCCTGCTTGCTTTTTGGAAGACATAAGGCCAACACCGATGGAATTATGTACCGATCAATTCGAAACATCACCATCCCCCCCCCCCCCCCCCCCCCCCCCCCCCCCCGGGCATTTGACTCATGTTCGTGCCCGGGGAGTAGGGAATTTGACATCGGTAGTTGTCCTTGGGGTGGGGGAATTTGACACCGAATGGGAGGGGTGGGGGGGGGAGGGATTTGAACAAGTTGTCTCGATTTCGAATTCATGTTCCGTTCTCGTCCTCGATCGAATCATGGAGGACACTTTTATATTAGATACATTTAAAGGACAAAACTCCGCTTTTGTGAGTGAGTGGCTGAAGAAGAAGGGACTCCAAAAGCTGTGTGCTGTGTTTGAAGGTATTAAAATGTAAATGTAAATTGATTTTGAATATTTATAAAAGGCTCGACATGTTAAACAAATATCTGGGATACAAGGTCAAGGGCCGGCTGACTGATATTGAATGCTTTTAAGTTATTATGGAAGCTGATGTTTTATAGAGGTTGCCCCTCCCGTTTTAACCACAGCTCGAACGTTGCTTTATTTAATACTGTGTTGTAGTCCATTTGAATTTTAATATATTTTATTCTCAGTCACGAGTCTCACAAGAACTATACGTTTTTTCTACCCCTTTTTATATACGTACTACTTCGAATTTCGTCGCTTGTTAAAAAAGTACATGCATGCAACGATGGGAAAAACTTCAAGAACATATAAAGCATTGAAATCAACTCCATCCGAAATTGTTCACGAAGACATTTTAGTCGGCTCATTCACTCTCCCGTCAGTACTGCTATTTTCGAATGACCTTCGGAACTGTGAAAAAGTAATAACGTACTGACAACGTATCGTCGTTTTTTTTTAACCGAAACAACGTAGTGTAGACAATAGAACGCCTCCTTTGGACATTA
Organism: Actinernus sp. WN-2022; assembly: GCA_030867875.1. Lineage (NCBI taxonomy): Eukaryota > Metazoa > Cnidaria > Anthozoa > Actiniaria > Actinernidae > Actinernus > Actinernus sp. WN-2022. Next base: position 36,259,781 of record JAOWCC010000936.1, on the reverse strand, counting down.
AGTTTATTAAACGCAATATTGAAGAGCAGTTTGCTCCAGGAATGTGTAAACTTTTATATTTTTACATTTTAGATTAACAGGGCACAGCCTGGTTATTTTAGTAAGATACCTGGTTGTCAAGTAGCGCTGTTGTGCCTGATGGAGTGTTTTTTAACGATGCTGGCTATGAGGACCCAGGGGATACAAACAATGGGTAACTAACGAGGTGAACCAACCCAGAACGAGATAAAAACTTAAATCACGTGTTGTGATACTAAAAATAGATTTTAAATAATTATCATGGGACATGAGGATTCGTTCTCTTACCTCCTTTATTTGTTACTCCGCGGAGAACTTCTCGCGAACTCCCCCAGATTCTACTGCATTATAGCTAAGTAGTCAGTAAGTTCGTACATG